>CM037032.1:111188853-113588853 GCA_020882235.1 Schizaphis graminum | reverse complement strand
CCGGCAAACGTTGTTGCGGTTGCTACTTGCTACGATTCTAAAAATATGTCTAATTACTTTTTTTTTTTATTGAATTTTGTTGTAATATATAGTATATACCATCCCCTATTTCAACCCCTTACAGCCCTTTTTTAATATTAAAAAATAGCCTATATCCTTTCTCAGTGTCTAAATTATCTATGTACCAAATTTCATTTAAATCGGTTGAGTAGTTTCGGAGCCTATTCAATACAAACAATCAAATCTTTCCTCTTTATAATATTAGTAGGTATAGATTAAATAAGTAGTTAATTATTATTACTGTCTTTTACTAAGTATGATAATAAATGTTATTTAATAAGTAAAAAATATGTTTCCTTGTTTTGTATAAGGGGCCCCCATAAATCATAATGCATTCCGCCCAGAGGCCACCACATACCCCTGAAATGCACATTGCCATAATATAGAGGTCATTTTAACAAATATTTTGATTCATTGTACGAAAAGTTTAAAACTAATAATAATATTAGTAAAATAATGAATTAGTTATAACTTATGAGTAATAAGTTTCAATCATAAACCTAGATAAATAAATTATAAATTATAATATCTATAATCATAAAATAAATAATAAGATTGTGTACGTGACACGATCACATATGTAGCATTGTCAAGCATAATATTAAATCCATCTAAAATTTGAAGGCCAAAATAAAATTAGGTCTCGTAGTATTAATATTTTAGATCTAATTATTCCTCACAAAAAGAAAGTTATGTGGGTTTTTATATAAAATAAAGTGCATTCGAAAAATTAACAAACTATCATTTAATTTGTTATACAATTTTAAAATTTGAACTAAAATAATATTAGGGATTTCAGGAGTATTTTATTAAAATATCATATTTTGTTTTAATACGGAAATTTACCATAATCATCCATTAAGACTGTGATTAATATGTACCAGTAAATAAATAAATATATGTATTAAAATATTTAATTACATAACAAGCCATTTTAATAATAATACATCATTATCTAACATATAAGACTTTGGAAAGTAAAGCGAAAAGAGTAAGTTTTTAATAAATTTATATTTTATGTTAATTTTTTCATTGAATTTTAAGATTTTAAGTGGAGTGATATTTTTACAATGATGTTGATTTTTTTTATCATGTCTGTTGTCACATTTTGGAGTGGTAGATACTAGATTTGAATAAATTCTAAATTTTGGTGTTGTTTTCTGGTAAAAAAGTTAATGTTTTTGATTCCTCGGATAGCCAAGAATAAAAATAAATTTAATTTTTTTTCCTGGTAAATGAACAAATGAATAAAACATCGAAAAAAACAGGAATATTTACGAAACAATAATTTTCATCAACATGAATTATGATTTTTTTGTTGTAATTAAGAAAAAAATAATCAAAATTTACTTCAAATTTTAGTTAAAAAAAAATATATATATATATATATATTATATACTATTATATACTTAAGAAATTATATAATTTTAAAATTTACCGTTTTGAAGAGTAAATAAAGATAAAAAAAATATATATATATCTATATATTGTATTTAATTTTTATAACGTGAGCTTTAAAATTGTATATAATTTAATATAATAATTATAATAATGGGCCACGGGTCCAAAAAGGTTGAAGACCACTGCTATAGATTATCTTTATATATCGTAATGAATATTAAAAACATTAAAATTCAGATAGTTAATAGAAGTAATAGGTTAATGTTATAGATTTTCAAATAAAATAATTTAAATTCTTTATTTTAATATGATACATTTATAATTTAGAAGATAGCTACTAGAATTTTTTTTTCACTGATTGAATTTTTACGAATATAATATGTCATGCACTATTTCTTGATAAGTTAATTATTCCAAACTATAACGAAGTTTTAATTTTTAAGTTTAAAATTAGTTGAGATAGCAAAAGTGAATTAAAAATTAATGGAAATGCTAAAATATTGTTTACATTAAGACCTTCAAAAAAAATTTTTTGTATATTTTATAAATTGTTTTCTCTTTTAATCTATCGTTTTAAAATATTTTTTCAAGAGGTTATTAATATTTTGTTTGAGATTGCAACTAGTCATTAAATATAACAATTGATTATATTTTTACTTATGGTTTTTTTAAGGTTGGACGTTAAACATTTAAATAACACATATAAATACATTAGGTATGCATTAAAGTATTAGTAGGTTAATTTCATGCATATATTTTATATTTTTATAGGTTGTTCATTTCGTTATAATATGCTCAATGCTCTATGATTCTATTCGACTATAGATACTATGTTTATATACGTCGGCCTTCACTTAATCATGGTTATGCATTAAGTTTCAAAAGCTCACAGTAAAAATTTTAAATACGATCACTGAAATCCTAAATCCTCTAACAGAATATCCATAAAACTGGCTTTAGAGACTTATTATTCTCCCACCGTCTATTTTTATAGTATAATTGATAATACCTATATGGCGGGTAAATGCTATAATATTGTAATACCTAGGTATTGTTATTGTTTATTTTTTTTTGTGTGGGTGAGATGTCTTGTATCTGTTACAGAGATATAAAATTGATTGACGTTAGTCATACTTACTAAATTGAGCTTTCTGTATTGCATAAGAGACAAGAGTGCATTAATACTACAGCCACATTTTATAAAGGTACCGTATCTAAACATAAGTAAAAGTTGAACTCATTTAAATCTTAACTTGAATATTAAACACATAATTAGTTTTGAATTATTTTGTTAGGGCTCTTAATTACTGACGAGAAGTTGCATTATAATAAAAACGTAAATAATATACATATTATTTAATACGATAAATGGGGGACGAAGTGGCCGAGCGTTTTAAGGCGTTAGTTGTGATGCACACTGTCGCAGGTTCGAACCTCGGTCACGGACGGCACCTCTCTTCGGGCAAGTCACGGTGTCTGGAGAGAGAGACCACCATCCCCCCTCCCGGGCATGGCAGAAACCTACGGGTGCCCAAATAGAAATTCTGCCAACAGGCGTCCGAACTAGGCCTTTGCCTACTCCCAGTCTATATACCGCCATACGAAAAAAAAAAAATACGATTAATTAATTACATTTTAGTTACATTAATAACTCACAAATATGATAATATAGGAATTTAAGTAATGTCTTATGTCTAATGTCAATATACAATAATGACAAGTTAATTATGCATATAAGTGGAATTGATTATTATTGACAGAAATTTATAAACATAATAATTAATATAAAGAAAACAATTAAATGCAGCTAAATCTTATCAGCTATCATCATCTTACCTACCAGCTGAGAACAACATTTTACCAACGTCCTACTAACATGGCTAGAGATTAAAGAAAACAATAATTACCTGTTGATTAGACTTTTGAAATTAATCTTATACCTATAATTCATTTGACATTACTATTTGACACTGAAATTTGTTTGACAATAACGATTAGTCTTTACAAAATTATACAATTGCGTACATTAATCATATTATGCGTTTTAATACTTACTACAAACTCATAATATTTATTGTCCGACCGCTATCCGCTAATGCTAAATAGGTAATTGTTTCACCTTGTTATTTTAATAATCAACTGTTGATTATCAACAACTAAAATGGTGGGCAAGTGGGTACCGCTCTGCTGTATATTATTGTAGATATCAAGTGGGTCACTGTAATGGATGTGTTAAATTTGTATTCAACGATATATCATTGTATCCAAAATACGATTCTGAGTGGAGATGGTCTGTCAGCCTATATAAAAAAGTACGTTTCATTATATTTTTTTTGAAATTACCTTTTATATATTAGATTCTGAACGAAGTGATGAATGTATTGCTTTTACAATGATGTGTGTTTTTTTTTTTTTTTTGTGTCTGACGACAACATTTGGGGCAGTAATAATGCTCCGATTTTTGACTTCAGCCCCTCTTTGAATAGGTAATTGAATCTAGTTGGTACTTTGGGGGGGTCAAAATTAAAATTTTCAAATAGTTTTCAAAAAAATCTAGAAAAACCACTTTTCGATTTTTTTATTTTGCTGTAACTCAAAAACGAATCATTGTAAATACTTGAAATTTTCACCAAATGTTTATATTATGGTTATCTCTTTACAGTTAAATTTTCAAAAAATTTTGACCATTTTTAAGCTACTTATAGACAATTGAAATTTTCGACTTTTCGAAGTTTTTTTTCTTCAAATGCCGATAAAAATTTTTTGGGTGGCCAGAAAATCTTGAAAATTTAATACAAGGTTTCTTATAAGTTGTTCTTAAAGTGGTAAAAAAAAATCCAAAATCGTTAGTCACAATTTTTTTTTATAAGTGCTTAAAGTTCGAATTTATTCGAAATATTTCAAAATTTAAATTAAATTTCATACTCTCATTATGCGTATGTTGCCTAATATTTTTTTTATTAATAAACAAATACTATAAAGTAACCATAGAAACATATAAAAACTATACTATTTGTTTCAAAATAGAATAATAATATTACAATATTTAAATATAATATATCCTAAACTGACAAATCATCTTCGTTCAGAATCGTTTTTCGTATACAATGGATCATTGGATTCAAATTTAACCTACCATAGTCCGAGGTCCACCCCACTCCCTAATATACAGCAGAGCGATACCCACTTACCCGCTTTTTTAATTTATATTTAATTATAATATTTTTTTTTTTTTTTTTTTTTTTTTTTTTTAATTAGCTTTTAGTCAAATACTATTACAGCTCAACAATTATACGTAATATTATATAAAATTATAGATTAAACATTGTACATTATATATATAGTAACACCGATTAAGAGTCTTGTAAAGGATTCGGCACAGCGTACGCCGTAGCCAATACAATAGAGATAAAATAGCAATTAAGTTTGTTAGAAATATACAATTTAGACATAGAATAAAATACATTACTGTTATGTTAGATAAAGAAAAATTTTTACAGAAATAGCTATGGAGATAAGGAGGTTTTGGGAATTAATGAGTGTAGGACTGAAGAGAGTAGAGTAATTAGAGGACTGATTAGAGAGTTGAGGTTAGTTATAAAGTTAGATAATAGGACGGGGAAATTATCTGTGGAAAAATCTTTGGTCCGGGTAGCTTCAGCGTATGATTTTGGTCTGGAATGAGGATTTGGCGCCGGAACTTTGGTTGTAGAAGCCTTGAAAAGTCTTGGGTTTTTTTGAGCACTTATGAAGGTAGGGCAGCCCCTGTAGTTGGCGGTGTGATCCCCGGAGCACAGGGCACATTTTGCCTGGATATTCCTATCTTTGGAACATTCCTTGGTGTGATGATTTGCACCGCATTTAACGCAGCGCGCAATGTGGTGACAATAATTTTGCGTGTGGCCATATGATTGGCATTTATGACACTGCGGAGGACCGCGATTCTTTTTATGTGGTTTTTCTATAGTGACTTTAGTGTTAAGTAAAAACGAAATTTTTGTGATATCCACATTGTTGGTATTTTGGGAAACTTCTATAGAAAATAGAGGTAGGGGGCGTTTATTTTTGTCTGATATATTTTGAACACGTACGACAGAGTGTCCCAATTCTGATAGAGCAGAAACAATATCTTTTTCAGTGGTAGAGAAGTGTAAGTTTCTGATAACAAACCTGACTGAGCGATATTGACGGGGTTTGAAGGTGTGGAATTTGGCGTCGGTGTCATTAAGATGTTTCACAATTATGTTGAAATTTGACAAATTCGAGGGCTGAACAATAAGATATATTGTAGAAGACTTACATGTGAATCCATTCGGACCGATAAGATTTGTCAATAGATTTTTAAATGAAGAGTAGTTTGAAATATCTTTAATATAAATTGGCGGTGCTGGAGAATCTTCGCCCTGATCGGGAATGTGAGCGTTGCCATGGTTTGATATGGATGTGATAGATGGTGTAGTAGTTTCCTTTTCTTCGGAGGCGAGAACGGCGTATCTGTTTGGTGTGATGAAAATTTTGGATTTTTTATCGCCAAGAGTAGGTGATAAAGACGAATTTGACAAATTGCGCTTTGAATGTTTTGCATTGGTAAGATTGGGTGGCGAACCTGGACTCAAGTTCGGATCTGGATCTTTCACGAAGACGTAATTATCGCCGACCCTGGCTAAACGAACCGTTTGGCTCATTAGTAGGTCTATGATAACTACCGATTGTTATGATTGCAATTGAATAGAATCAATAACCGAGCGTAAAAACGAAGATAACGGAACAAACACAGTGCGAAGTACCTGCGTTCATGTTAAGCGCTGCGGCCGAACTGAAATTAATTATAATATTATTATTGTTATTTTCAGTCCCGTTGAAACATATTTTTTATTTTTACGTTCCAAAATATAATATTAATATGGTAATTTTAGGATTTTTTTTACATAAAACTTGTAGCTTAATATAATTATTTGTATTTTTGCAGTATTAAAAATTATATAGTAAACTAATAAAATAACAGTGTATTATGTGCAGTGTATACAAATAAAGCTCATGATCTCATTGAATATGTCTACATGGAACGACTAAAATATATTATTCACAATACGATACACTGTGTGTAATACGAAATTAAAAAGTATACAGTTTTGAAGTAGTGATAGCAAGAAAACCATATTATTACAGTGTAATTAAATATTATAATATTTTATACATCTCAAACGCTTGTATTATTCGTTCATTTACACAAATAATCTATGGGCTGCTACATAATATACGTGTGCCGAAGTATTCTCATTTCAAAATATCCACAAAGAGAATTAAAATATCGAAAAAGCAAGTCTTCCGTGTATTCCAATAAAACACAAACAATGTTGTTACATTTAAATATACGATTATAATATGTTAATTTACTATAATACTTAAATAACAGTAGACTGCAGATCATAATCTAATATATGCTAATATACACTTTTAAGATAAAAAAAACAATGAACAACAGCAGGCATTATATAATGCAATATATTATTACGAATTGTTATAAATGTAAAGACCTGCTTTACATTTTTTAAGGATATTAACCTATCGGTTACTTGTTTATCTTAATTAATAATAAAAAACAGTTTAAAAATTAAAACATTTATAGTTCAAAAATAATCAAAATATTTAGAAAATTATGCAATGTGTTTAAACTAAAGATAACTATAAATTTTAAATATGTGTGGTTATTATTCATTTTTGAATTATAACTAAAAAATAAAACCGTTTGTAGCTATTATACGGGTATAAATCCAATATCGTAAACATTTGAACTTAAAATGGTCATAAAAAATAATATGATTTTTTAGTAAACTTTTATTTTTTTTTATACGTAGGAAACACAATAAGGAATCGTTATTCAATTTTCTAATCTTGGATATAATAAAATTCAATGAACTTTTAACTTTTACAAAAAATGTGCACATTTTAAAATATATACATTTTACATTAAATTTTTATTTTCAATATAAATGATTGATAAAATATTTTAATAGATTTTCAATGTCAAATTTTAATTTAACTACCTATAGAAAAGTTAAGTTTAGTAAAATACAAAAACTATCCCAAGTTAAAATTTTTTTTAAAATAATAAAATAATTAATTACTCATTCTGGTGTGAATAGATTCACGATAAAATAAACTTAGAATTTAAATACTACTTTACAATATAATATAATACATAATTAAATTGCATATTCGTATAATATTATCAGTGGCGTGCCCAGGAATTTTCGATGGGGGGGATATATGTTATAAGAAAAAACTAGATTATTAATTCTATTAAAACACACACAAAAACTGTATAATTATATCAAAAAGTACATAATAAATTACATTGTAAAAATACAAGTCATATAAAAAAACTTTAAATTCTTAATTATAATTAAATTAATTAAAACAAAAATTGATGAATGCATTACTTTTTTGAATTAAAGTTAATAATTAAATATATTTCCAAAATATGTTTGTATAAAGAAAAAATACGTTCTATTTCTTTCTACTATACTAGTTATTAGTGCATTTTAAAAAAACTCAATAATTTAGGCATTATATCTAAATAAACATCTGACACGACGTTATATTAAAATTTAATAGTTTTATATATGGTGTATCCTTTATTTTTTTTTCAATTATATATACATACATTTATCTATAGTTTTTTTTCCGTTTGAACTAGGAGTATTTGTTAAAATATCTTCAGATTTTCTAAACCTATTCATACTTTAAGTAACTGACTATTCGATTCTTCCAAGTCTGTAAGATTAATGGATAATTCAGTTAAGTGTAGTTGTATGAATACTATAAACCAAATTTGACTGCATTATATTGTACAAGTTGTTTCAACTTTTTCACACTGATGGGAATTAACATCGTTTTTTAAACCTTTAATCACAATTAAAAAAAATTTCAAAATTATTTGCATAAAAAATTGGAGCAATAACCGTGTTTCCGACCTTAAAATAATAGGTTCGGGAATTGGGAAGTAAAGGTATATCCGGCATTTCTTTTCTGTATTTATTTAATATCGATGGTATTTCTTTTAAGAAAGCTTTTTTTCCTAAAATAAACGAAATAAGTTACATAATATGTATTTAGATTTTATATATTAAAATAATTAGTAATTATCATTGTTAAATAATCTATTTATATAATAATAAATTTAGTTTAGTTAAGTATCTATTTTTTTCATTAAAACACCATATTTAAAAAAAAATAGGCAGTTATATATTATATTAACGTAAACTATGTATCAATGTATCATTTTATCAAATATAAACTTTTATCGATAAAAGTTAGCAGGTAAAAACGTTCTCAATCGCGGTGTTCTACTCTTATTACGGCTTTTCACCCGTATGAGTCCTCTGGTGACTGGTCAGATAACTCTTTCGAGAGAACTTTATTTCACAGACGTTGCATAGGTACGGTTTTTCACCCGTATGTGTCCTCTGGTGACGGGTCAGATTACTTTTTTGAGAGAACTTCATTTCACAGACGTCGCATTGGTACGGTTTTTCACCTGTATGAATCCTCTGGTGACGGGTCAGAGTGCTTTTTTGAGAGAACGACTTGTCACACAAGCCACACCATCGGTACGATTTTTCACCCGTATTGTGTATAAGATTAATTATTTTCTTGAGCGCCATATTATGATACCTATATTCGTATTTACAATATTATGTACTGAGAATTGGGTTGTTTGTAAACACATTTTTATTCTGTGACACAATGTTTCAAGCCAGTGTTGTGTTTATTTCTGTTTAAAGTAATTATATTGAAAACAATAAATAATTTTATGATTATGAACATATTATAATAATGTTTGTTTCACTTAATGTTTTTTTTCGGTAATTTGTTTTCTAAGAATCTAACCTCCGCTTTAAACAATGACTTACTGTTTCTGATAAGATATAAGTAATAAAGTTATAGTTATAACGAACAAAGTATTTCAACACCTACTAGCTTAAATTAATTATTGCAATAAGCCATATCAATTTTGGAGCAAAATAAAAATGGAAATTTAAAAAATACGAATGTATCTCATGCAATTGTCAACTAAAATTAATATTAATAAGTTCTATGAATCGAATCAAGTAAAATATCGAATAAAATTTTGGTTTAAGTATTTAGTGCAATTCGACTTTTCAGATACCTCTACACATAACACATGCACTTATATATATTAGTATATTACATTATTACTCACGCATTGGTAGTATGAATAGTTTACTATTTTAAATATATGTTTTATTGTATTTATAAAGATAACTATTTTAAGATTAACTATTGTCGTTCAAATATAATGATGCTTAAGGCTTAAGGTAATTAAATTATATACATATCATTAACCCTAACCTACTAAATTATACGTTTTTAGAATCGAGCGGAGTAGTAAGTAATGATTTATATTACTTACTTGCGCGGTAACTAATGTTGCTACCACAAACAATGTTATATATAGAATGATAATATTTAAAAAAGCCATAACTGTATATTGCAATTATTTTTCAGTCTAGTCGCGACGAAAAATGTAAAACTGTCAATTGAGACAGCCAAGATTGGTATTCCTTTTATATACTAATTATCGAGTAGAGAATTATAGGTGTATGTAATTTAAACTTGGTCCCCACTATAGTCAGGCACAGAACAGACATTTTCTGACACATAATCATTTCATAGGTAGATGCTCATGTTATCTAATATAGTAATATGTTATCGAAATACAACCAATATAGCTATTATTAGGTATTATTATAAACGGAATTATTTAAGTTTATTAATTTAATTTTAATATTACATTTTAACATGAGATGATTATTTTTTATTGACATTTTATTTATGTTATTGGTATTTTATAGCCTATACCTAGGCATTATACAATTATTATATATTACAAAATATAGAATTGGGCGAATATATAGGCAGTTATATATTATATTAACGTAAACTATGTATCAATGTATAATTTTATCAAATATAAACTTTTATCGTTAAAAGTTAACAGGTAAGAATGTTCTAAATCGTGTTCTACCCTTATTACGGGTTTTCACCCATATGTGTCCTCTGGTGACGGGTCATAGTCCTTTTTTGAGAGAACGATTCACCACACTCGTCCGCTGTATACCAATTGAGTCCCTATACCTGAAGGAAAAAAAATTATATACTAATTGAGTCCTGGGTACTAACGAGATATATACTAATTGAGTCCGGGGTTAGGAAAATAATAGTATACGAATTGAGTCCGAGGATTATTTTGAGTAAAATATAAAATCAACCGTCCGAGTCCAGACAAAGCGAAAACCCACTAGATGTCAATGATTGCTTCGCCGATGACTTAATTTCTATTTTACCTCAAGACTATCGAGTGGAATGTTTTACTACATATTAGAAAATTACATAACTGAAAGCTCACAATATCCTCCGGAAATTTGGGCCTCATTTACATATTCATTGGCGAGGACCACTAACAGTTGTGAATCCTTTCATTCAAAAATTAATGCTATGTTGTATTCAGTATCGCTCTGCTGTACATTAGGGGTGGGGTGGACCTCGGACTAGGGTAGGTTTAATTTGAATGCAATGATAGGTATCATTGTATACGAAAAACGATTCTGAACGAAGATGATTTGTCAGGTTAGGATATATTATATTTAAATATTGTTATATATTGTTGTTTGTTGTGTTTTGTATTTTGAAACAAATATTATAGTTTTTATATGTTACTATGGTTACTATGGCCAACATTCGCATTATGAGCGTATGAAATTTAATTTAAATTTTGACATATTTCGTATAAATTCGAACTTTTGTTTTTCTCGATTTTTTTGAAAACTATTTGAAAATTAGACCCCCCCCCAAAGTACCAACTAGATTCAATTTCCTATTCAAAGAGGGGCTGAAGTCAAAAATCGGAGCATTATTACTGCTCCAAATGTTGTCGTCAGACACAAAAAAAAAAAAAAAACACACATCATTGTAAAAGCAATACATTCATCACTTCGTTCAGAATCTAAAATGGGAAGGAAAATGTTTTTTTTTTTTAGTTTGACGGGACTCAGTTAGTATTAAAACATGGACTCAATTAGTATTATACCTAAAATTTCACTGGACTCAATTGGTATATACCCTTAAACAACCCGGGACTCAATTCGTCAAAAAAGGTTATACTGGGACTCAGTTCGTATGCAGCCCACTCGTCACATGCGTACGGTTTTTCACCCGTATGGGACCTCTGGTGACGGGTCAGAGTGCTTTTATCAGAGAACGACTTACCACACTCGTCACATGCGTACGGTTTTTCACCCGTATGGGACCTCTGGTGACGGGTCAGAGTAATTTTTTGAGAGAACTTTATTTCACAAACCTCGCATTGGTACGGTTTTTCACCAGTATGTGTCATCTGGTGAGTGGTCAGATGACTTTTTTGAGAGAACTTCATTTCACAGACGTCACATGCGTACGGTTTTTCACCCGTATGTGTCCTCTGGTGACAGATCAGATGACTTTTTTGAGAGAACGTCTTGTCACACAAGCCACACCATCGGTACGATTTTTCACCCGTATTGTGTATAAGATTAATTATTTTCTTGAGCGCCATATTATGATACCTATACTCGTATTTACAATATTATGTACTGAGAATTGGGTTGTTTGTAAACACATTTTTATTCTGTGACACAATGTTTCAAGCCAGTGTTGTGTTTATTTCTGTTTAAAGTAATTATATTGAAAACAATAAATAATTTTATGAACAGTGGCTGAACCGGAAATCATTAAATCATAAAATTTTTTTCATATAAATAATATATTTAATATAATTCATTGATATTTATTGGCATGAACATATTATTATAATAATGTTTGTTTCACTTAATGTTTTTTTTCGGTAATTTTTTTTCTAAGAATCTAACCTCTGCCTTAAACAATGACTTACTATTTCTTATAAGATATACAAATATTAACATATAAAGTAGTTTTATATTATAGCATTCGTTCTAAATTTCCACTAGTTAATTATAAAATTCGGCATTTTTAAACTACAAAATTACATGTACATTTGAGATTGAGTAGAAAGTTTTAATTGTATGTATTCATTCATTCCAAAAATAAACTTATTTCAAAATCTAACTCTTAATTTTGCAAATATTTGTATTATGTTAAAGTTTTCTTTGTATAATTTTTTTTTAATATTACAAATTACAAATTATTATAGAAATTAATTGATAGTACAAAAAGAAAAACATGATATTACATTATCATGTATAATGTCCCAATTAAGTAGTTGTCCTTATTAACCGGTGTCTCTATTAAGCGGAATCGTCTGTATTATAAAATTAAATAGGCAGAGAATGAGAGAACATAAAGTATATAATTATAATAAAATATTAAAATGTATATATTATAATACATATAATTTATAAGCAATAACTTATTACTAATAATCAAAAGCAATGACTTTATAACAAGTAACCACTCTAATATCTAATAATTTGTTTTCCGAAAGTCAGCAAAAAAATATTCAATGGGGGATACAACCCCCCTAACCTCTCCCCTGGGCACTTCATTGAATGTTATGTACCTATACTTTTTTGTAGAATAAACAATTGTTTGTTTTTATGTAATTTATAATTGTATAATACCTATAATTTTTTAGCTGTTGATTATTAAAATGACAAGATGAATTTAATCAAATTACCACTTAAAGCAGAACAGTTATATTTTACATGTTAAGCTGTATTATATAATATTATATTCTAGTAGGTACTATTTGATGACATTTTTCAAATTTTGTAGTTAAGGTTACTTGTATTAACACAAATGGACAAATTGATTTAGTTTAAAAGCTTAAAAAGTTTAAAAAGCTATGGACAACATTGTAATAAATGTATACAATGTAATAATATGTGAGAATAAACAATAATAAATTAGATATTTTACAAAAAAAAAAAAAAATGGCATGTTATATTATTGAATTTAATATCATAAGTTAATTGTTCATTTTTTATAAAATAGTCATAATAGTAATTAATTAACCTAAAAAAGTATAATTATGTAGGTATTGCTTATTATAATAACAATTTAATTATTTTGTTTACTAATATAATAAATTTATGTTAAAACAAATGTTGTTTCACTTATTTAAATTTGTATAATCCTACCTTGACTATTTAAATCCGAAATTGTACGCATTATAATTTACGACTTTCTCTGTAACAGAATAATAATTTAACATTTTATTTCAATTTTTTTTAAAACATATTTCTTTATTATATTAAAATAAACATAACAAATTTATTTTTTATTTCATTGACAGTTTTGTCTAGTTCCTTAGGGTCTAAAAATCAAAACAATCCGTTTCAAGTATTTTTAATACAATTCTAAAGAAATTCAACATACGTATATCATATCCAATTGGCACGGTGTGGTTGACTATACTTCTCAATGACATTCCGAATTGATGCACACTTCTGAATTTCAATGAGACATCCATTATTCTAAATATCCTCCATTATAGTATTGTTACTCTAATGTTGTTCGAGGTTAGTTAAAGTTGACCTATAGGTACACGCAACTATCATGTTTTATTTGAAATTAAGTTCAGATTTAATAACAAGTAGTAGTGTATTTATTATCTGATATAATATAATCCATTAGATTATTATAGGTTATAACCTATGTAAATATTGCTTGAAAATATATATTTAAATGATGATTTTAAAATTATTTATTTATTCTATTTATGGATACTGGATTTTCACATTTCATCTTAATGTTATTTTATTGTACTTATAGTACTTATCTATATTTTTCCTATTGTTTTTTTAAATTTAGTGTATTAAGATTTTTCTTTAAAAATATATTATTTTTTGAATTTTAAATGTTAATTACGTGATATACGCTCATATATATTATTATAAATATATTATATTTCTATTAAATATCGAAACTTTACAAAATAAAAATTCATATTTTACATAATAAATAATACACAGTTAAAAAGGCAATAAACAATTAAGTTACATTATGCGTACAAAAACGAATAATTTAGACTTTTTCTACTGAATATTTTTTTTATTTTTGTATACTACTATAATACCTTAAGAATAAGGTCACATTAAGGGTGCTGTTACTTGGTGATTTTGCTTATCCTGTAGTTATTCCGACATTCCTCATCAAATTTACTTATTTTACTTATTATATTATCTTTTGCATATTGAAAATATATTATTATATTATATAGGTATTTTAATAATGAAATAAATAATTTGGTATAACAATATTATAGTGACAGTATACTTAATCGCTAGCTTTATAAAATTTAGAAACCTTTTGATGATGTATTCTATTCACCGGCGTGTCCTAGATACATATTTTTGATGGTAGTCGCCTACGCATATAAATAGCGGTTGTGCAATTTATTAAACAATTTGTACAGGTTATACATTTTTATATTTTACGGTCAACAATGGTCACATGTAAAGAAGACAGTATTAAGTGACTGGATTATGACAATTAATGGTGTAATGTGACTAAGTACTATGTTGTACATTGTATTAAAGTTAAAATAAATTGTAATTATAGTGATATCATGTTGTTTCAAGTGGTTCGTTTTTCCACACATAATTACTGTGTTGCTTATAAATCATAAAAAGTTACTTTTACTTCATAATGATGGACATGGCTATAGTGTAGACTGTGGATATTATAATTGTCACAAGTTTCCTTTCATCATATTTATATATGAATTCATAATCGTATCAATTAAATATATTTACGTATGAAGGTTTTAATATTTAAATATTTACTCATTGAAATGAAATAAAATGTATAAAATTATATTATTATATTATATTTTTATTCTAAAGTGTAATGTACACCTCAAAATAGTTTCCGGAAATCAATTAAAATATAATGTGATATAATTTGTTGAAAAATGAACAAACGTATAATTATGATTTATTTAAATTTTTAAGTGTTTGATACATATGCCTATATTATACATATATTTTTTAAATTAAGTTGTATACACAATGCGATATAAATATTTACCTAATTTCATCCAATAAAAATTATTATTTAAATATACGTCTTTTAATGGGTTCAAAGCATCGTTAGACTATACGACTGTAGATAACCATATTATGCTATAACCTTGGCCATTTCCTCTAAAAATGAGTGTACATTTTCTTGTTCCCCGTATCGTTGTTTAAACTTTTTACTTTGCGGTTGCTGTTTGATAACCAAAGCAATTATCCGCGAAAAATGAGGTGAGTCGACGACACGACAATCTACCAATGGAATATTATGTAGTAATCTTTTGATGAAGTATTCTATTCACTAATAAGCGTCGTCATGTTCTATATTATGTATTATGTTATACGCATTTTTGATTTTAGCCGCCAATACAGTCGTCGCAAACTCGTATACATAAATTACATTGTATTAAGTTTCGTTCTGAAAACGGATCATGACGATTGTATAATCAATTTATATAACTATTTGACTAATAGATTATTAATATTATTATTGTTATTTTTTATTATTTTGTGATCTTATAGTATAGTTAACACTGAACCGGAATCAAATATTATAATATAATAATACGGTTGCGTCGTCAAAAACGATTATGATGTAAACGTATTGTATACCATTACCGGGGGATAGATGGAGAATATTTTACAATATTTTTCTTTTCACTTCTACTGTATCGTATGGCATGTTGTACTTTAGCAAATAAGACAATTTAATGGAAATTTATACGACAAGAAGAGTGATGTTTTCTGGAA
The DNA here is from genome assembly GCA_020882235.1 of Schizaphis graminum. NCBI lineage: Eukaryota > Metazoa > Arthropoda > Insecta > Hemiptera > Aphididae > Schizaphis > Schizaphis graminum. The sequence goes on along the minus strand of CM037032.1, from coordinate 113,572,585 downwards.
TTTGCAGAGAGTACATGGGTATTATGTCCTGCGCATACCGTACACCAATTGTAACTAGGCCACGAATACACAGCTCGGTTTTGAAATATACGCCTTAATACAATTTTTATAATTCACATCAAAAACCCATCTAAGTGTGTCATGTCAAATCTAACATCGATAACGATGGCTGTTAAAAATAATCTGACATTAAAAATACGTACAATGAATATGCGTTTTATGTGTGGTTACTGGTTAGCTACTATTTTTTTTAATGTTTTTACTAAGTATAGTTCAAGTAAGAATATAAAAACTCAACATATTATTGAATTTATGTAATGAACAATTATTCGCGTAATGTCCATGATTTTACTAGTTGTGTTTTGTTTGTTAATCAAGTGGTATACATTTTAAATTAAGTCGTACATCTCAATTTTATTATACACTAATTACTATATAATAAATAAATGTCTCACCTTCTAAATAATAATTGATGATTATTAGTTCTATTACATAAAAGTATGTACAATTTTACACTATAAATTAAATCGGAAAAGTCGATAACTTTGTCTGTTTAATCGTTTAATTTAATCGTATTTAATCGTTAGATGCTCAAAATAGTATATTATTATTATGATGATTATGGCTGTTATATATTTGAAAACAATACCAAGGTTACATTAAAAAATTAATTTTGATATTTTATATAATATATTATGGTTAACATTCTGAGTACTGAGACTTAGTATTTGTCAGTAATTTTCTTACATACATAGTTATATAGAAATATATTACTTCAAACTAGTGTTAATTCTCAAACGATGTACATATCCGATATAATAACATAACTGTATAACAAGTAATAACTTTCATTGTTTTTCACTATTCGAAAAAAGTTGACAAAAAAATATCATAATATAAATAATACACCCAAAATTGTCAAGTAAAAAAAAATGAAATGATTTTATTTTTATAACGTTTTGCTAATTATAAAGTTAAAATTTAGATCATAACTGAATATAAAGATATCTTATTCTACAACCTTGACCCTATAGGAATACTATGTTATGTTGGGTAACTAGTCTACGAGTGCAGATGCACGTTCCTTCGTCGTCCTCGCACACATTGTCACTATGGTCACCAAAGGAATTACCGATGACTGTAGTTTAAACTGGTCGAAGAAAATTAACCATTAGGTGACTAGGTGAGTCTGAGTCTCCGTTCAAAATGACTAATTTTTTTAGTAAGGCTGATTTCATAATGAAGACAATATGATCACTCTTCGACAGTGTATATTTTGGTCAATAAATATTTGACTCACTGTTTTTTTACCTTATTTGTATTATTGTTCTTTTTAATATAATGGATTTTTTAATTTTTTTTTTTTTCAAACAATTTTCTTATTATTCTGAATATGCTCATAAAAATGAATATGCCATTCTTCGCATAATTTGTATATCTATTTTTAAGACTAATATATATATATATAATAGAAACATATTGATATGAACCATTAAGATTTATGTTTATTAGACGTTAAATATGTAATATTAAATATTTCTTTGAACTATTAAACCTTAAAATAAAGTTATAATTGAATATATTAAATATTTTTGTTGTATAACTATTAGTTTTATATCCTATTATATAAATTATTATTGCTTTGATTTTAGAATCTTAACAGAACACAAGTGAAATTAATTTTATGCAATTATTATTAAATGAAGAATAGTTTTAATAAGTATGAAAAACATTGTTTTGGTATATTATAATTATCAAATATTGGACTAGTAGGTAGTACTTAAACATTATTACAAACATATTTTTAGTATTTATATGCGCAGGTTCAAAGAAAATATGATAAATTTGGTCGTGGTGTAGTACCTGCTATTAAGTATCAATAGTTGCTAACATTAAAGCAATTTAATATTAAGTCTGTATTTATATTATTATCTTGTATAAATAACAATTATCAAGTACTTTTTCAGTTTTTATACTTTAGGAAACAATGTTACCACATAAATAGTAAATTATACTTTTTGTTGTGCTTATCTAGAAAACGATTTATTATTTTTCTATTTCAGTGTCAGTATGCGTGATTTTTAAACAGGAAATAATTTTGTATTTTATTTACTCGTCATCATATTTGAAAATTACTTAACATTAAGTATTTTTACTTACCAATATTTTAAACACATCAAAGTTATTGGCTATAAATTATAAAATAAGTAATCTTAGAAATACTATTATAAAAAAATCATTAAATTACTGAGAATAAAAATAAGGCTTTAACAGCTAGATTATTATCCTTAATTTACATTTAAATTGACTACCTATAATTAATAATTTAAGTTAGTTATAATTAGTGACTTAACTAAATATAATAGTTTACATAAGAACATTAGAACATTATTTTTTTTTTTAATTATTTAAATGGCATTTAGTTTTATTTTTAAATTGTGGTATCAATGACGGAGCTCTTGAAAAAAAACTATGAATTTGATGAGTTTTCGGTTCCTTGTGTATTACGTTCATTGTAGTAGGATGATTAAGGATGATTTTCTCAGTGGCGAATAGCAAATAATGAAGAACTATAGTTTTATTGTGAGATGTTCTACTGTGTTGGATACGTTGGCTTGAAACATGGATATCTTTTGTTTTACGCTTTATTATAATATATTATATCATATAATGTGTGAGGTTGGTATGTTCTATTTTTAATCGAAGAATTGTTATTCTAATTTAGATATTTCAATATTTGTTTAGGTTAATTTTTATTGTTTTTTGGGTATATGGGGTATATTAGTTTTATGATAATATTACGGAAACAATGTTATCGATTAAAATCTTAAGAAATTAAATAACATCTTTAAAATTTAATGGATACTTCTTATAACGTTTATATATATATATTTTTTATTATTAAGTATACCTACCTATTACTGGTGTATAGTTTTAGAAGGTTAATGTGTATAAATACAAATTTTTGAAATTTTTAGTGCATTATTTAGCACAAGTGAATATTTATTTATGCGTTTTTACTCTATGAACTTACTTTGGTAATTAAATTAAAGCTGTTAAATTATTGAGTTAGGTATTACTTAAAATGTTTGATATTATCCTGAAGTAAAATCTAACTAAAAAATACCAAGTCATTGTAATAAAAACTAGGAACTACTATAGTACTATCTATTAAACTTGATATAATAATGTATATATTAGGTGCTATATAATAAAATTATAACTATAATAAATAGTTATAATTTTATATTCCGGGATAAATATTTATGGTTATCTATCATACAAAGTGATGATAAATGAAAAAAAATTATGATATATTATTATGTGTTTGTTATTTCATTATTCCATGTCCTTAAATTTATCTAAGAATAAATTGGGTAGTTGAGTACAGGTGTAGATATAATCTAAGGTAAGTGTAAGTATAAATTGTTTTCAAAAATTCCTTGAATTCTCAATAATTAAACAACTAACAAACTAATTACAAAACAGAAAATTACAGTTTAAATGAATTATATAAATTTAAATTAAAAATAATACAAAATAATATTATAGATACTTACCTATAACTATACTTAATTGAATATACCTAATTCTTTTTTGGTATAGGCACAAAAAGTAGGTACTACATACATAATAAATAAGAAAAAATTACTACACTGTAATACATTTAATTGTTTGTTACATCATTGATAACTTTGTATTTAAGATATTCCTACTAGGAATGGAACAATAGGTATAACAATATATTATTATATACTGTCAAAAACAAATCAACTTAATGGTTACTCAACATTACTTTTTAGTATATAATTGTGTATATTATATATTATTTATTTTGGTCATATTGGTCGACACAGTACAAAAAAGATATGCCATATATTATTGTTATGGTTGCAACTTACTTATATAATGCATACATAAATATTACATAAATTAAAATTATACAAATATTATTTTTTTATAATAAATCTTAATCGACTGCCATGCAGTTATTAATATTGTTATCAATTTTTGATAATATTTTTCAAGTTTAAACCGTAAAGGTTTTAATAATTAATATTAATTTTTTTCATTAATAATTATAAAGAATTATTTTAAGTACATCATGTCTGTTTGAATGTCCAATTACAATTTGCCATAACGTAATGCATACTAGCTAGTTAAATGTCATTGAGCATGATGCTCATATTGTGTAAGTCTTACACTATAAGATATAAGCATGGGCGTTCTCACGGGGGGGACGGATATGGGGGATAGATCCCCCCCCCAAGGATCTTTGTTTTCTTACATTTTAGTAATACACGTTTTTTCTACTTTTGATATTATATACTATTAAATTCAAGTAAATTTTCAGAACCCCCCCCCCCATAGAAAAATCCTGAGAACGCCCCTGGATATAAGTATAAATTTGCTTAAAGACTTATGAACTTATGATGTATAAATTAATGTATAAATAGGTAAATATAACGTTGACATGATGGATGTATATTAATTATTTTTTTAATTTGTTTGATAATTGACAAATTGTTAATTTCACAACAATCAAATGTTTAGGTATAAATGTTTTCGTTATTGTAAGCTATTTCTTAAAGTATAATATATTTTTCATTTTGAAAAGATTTATACTATGAAACTAATAAATTATTTTTTCTCTTAAAAGTAGCATAATGTATTTTGATTAGTTTCTTCGATTTATAATTAATACAATACATGTTTTAAAATGTTTAGCATTGATAGTGATGGTTATCGGTTTACACCTAATTTAATTGTGGTATTTATGCAAAAATTAACAAGTTACTAAAATTTTAAATTAACTATTACTTCAGATTATTATTGTTGACTGCAGTATAATAAATACATTAAGTAATATAACATTCAATAACGATGTAATATTTCAAAAATATAATACTGGGAAATACTACTAAAAAATTTATTAAGGCTTTAAGGTAATTAGAAACGTTAATAGTTAAATCTATTGTTCGTTTATTTATTTATTTTTTTGTATAAACTGAATTAAACTACATAATTTTATCATTATTAATTTAATAATACATTGAAGTAAAATTTGTTTTTTGAACTTTTAAAAAAAAAAATGAAACAAAAAATAAAAAGTATCAACATCAGTATTCTGTATTATTCATTTGTAAATAGTATATGAACAATAATATTATAAAATATCGTATATACAGTTTGTGTTATACTTAATGAAAAATATTTTTGATCAATACAATATTAATATATCTGTATAGAGAGTAAAACAATAGAAATAAATATGTAGAGTATCCAGTAATAGGTAAGACATGCATAATAATATTATTATATAGAATATAGATTTAATATTACAATAATATTTATAGGAGATCATGGTAAAAAATTTAAATTAAATTAAAATTTACAATTAATTAATATTCAGTCATAATTATTATTACCTATAGCTACTTATTACTTTATGATTATTATTTTTTTTTAATAATAATTAATGAAATAATAAATCATAGGTACATAGCTTGTAAAAATTATTTAAAATTTACCAAATTAATGTTTATATTATATTCGTAAAAATAACTTTCACTAAATCGTAATTAATTTTAAATTGAAATAATGCCGCAATTTCGGTAGTAGTATTATTGTGCAAGAAACAAATAACAGTAAGTTATATAAGATATACCTACTTAATTGATTGATTACTGATATATTTGATTTATAATTGCTAAATGTTTTAATAATAAATCGAATTCACTATTATTTATTTTGTTGTATGACCATCAAAACAAAAAAAAGACACATTGAGTATATACCTTTATATATCTATTTTTGTTTGTTCTTTGGACTTAGATTTTTTTCTATATACAATATAATACAACTGGATATTTTAGCAATAGGGAGTTAAAAAATATTTGGAAATCGAACAAACAAAAACAAATACAAATAGAGAATTATTATAAAATACAGACGTGTACTAATGGTGATGACTTGGATCATTTATATTGTTTTATAATCTATTGCTTATTTACTAGATGAATTTTATTTTTAATAACGCGATATTTACTTGTTTTTATTATACGCACTATTACTAAGTTCTATGATATGATCTATTTCACTTCCTATTAATCGTTTAAAAATATTTTATGAAAATGTTGATATTCTGTTCAATTTTAGGTAGTATTTTATCAAATTTTTTATAAAACATAAATGTAGATGTTGATAAATAACATAATAGTCCAATACAAAAACTTAACATTTTAATATTTATGTACAGTAAAAATGGTAACAAAAGTTTAGTACAGTTTAATATTGTAGCAATATTTTGTACATGGTAAGTATAGCAAAAAAAAAAAAAAAAAAATGTGAAATGGCACAAGTAAAATAATACGTAGTGGCATGGTGTTGTCGAAGTAAAACACTCAGTCCTTATCAGCTGCGTCTCTTCAACCGTGGTAACGTATGTTATTGGAAAGCCAATCCTGTTTGATCATGTCAGATGCTTTTTCAGCGATCATTATTGTCGGCGCGTTCGTATTACCGCTGACGATCGTAGGCATTATCGACGCGTCGACCACCCGTAAACCTTGCACGCCATACACTCGAAGTCTTGGGTCCACCACGGCGGCCGGGTCATTGGGCGGTCCCATCTTACAAGTACCCACTGGATGGTAAATGGTCATGCTGAAGTGGCGGATGGAACATTCCCAGTATTGATCGGAGCCGAACTCGAACCGCGCACATCCTGGTATGGGCACCCGATGGAGTCGTGAACGGTACTGCCTGAAAGCTTTTCCCTGGCCAATCTGTGCATAAAATAAATCATCAAATCGAAAATTAATTATTGGGCACGATTTTATGATACATAATACAGTAGAGCGTCGATTATCCACGTTAAAAAATGTTGGTACAAATTTATTTTTAGTTTAATTCAGTTTTATCATACGTTTAATTCGTTTTTCGTGTACATATTATGAAACACGAGATTATTCTATTATCTAATACGGATCACATTAATGTACCTATATCATATTATGGGTAGGTACGTTATTCACACAGTAAATTAGTTTTTAATTTTATTTTTAGTAATTATTTGATTATCCACTATATCAGTGCCAATTAGTATGGATAATCGACGATCTACTGTGTATTATTTTTGACATCGGCCTAACACTCACTTTTACTGCCAACTTAACGCCCTCCACTAGAGTTGCTATGTCTAGAGGATCGTCGAAGTAATTGGCGTCTATGTACGGATAAGCCATCGGGTCTCTAGATCTGAGTCTAATACTTCCTCGAGATCTTGGCCTGAGTAAAAGGGGCATAATGGTCCACGCATCGTTTTTGGCTATCGGACGAAAAACTTTGTCGTATATGGAATCTTGAACGCCCAGGATTTTCCGTACTTTAATGCCATCGTCTGAAGCTATACTAGCTGGTGCCATGTGGAATTGAATATCTGGGTATTCTGTGTTGTTGGCATAGATGGTAGGAATGAATCCGAGTCCTTCAACACCACCGAGCGTAGTCATCGGCCCATTTTCTCGAGTTAAATATTCCATAGTAACAGGAACTGGCTAAAAATTGTAATTAGTATTAATTGTTTTTGTTTAATTAAATAAATACTTAAAAAGTTACAATATATTCGGTATTTTAAAAAATAATAAAGAAAATGAAAAAATTAAATAAACCTTTTTTAATGTTTAAATTCCACTATTATTTATTTTATTTTTTTAATGTTATTTATGGTATAGGATACATTTTTTTTATGAATTATTATATTTGTTTAATTTATTAACACTGATTATAAATACTATGTAGTATTATTTTTTGTGAATGAAAAATGCATTACAAAATTTGATTAACGAATTAGAAATGATTACTGCTTACCTTTAACATGTAAATATTTATATTCAATTTAAATAATAAAACAAGATACTTCGGCTCCGATTTTAACATATTAAAAATTGTTTGTTTTTAAAACATGTTATTTAAATAGTATAGGCAATAATTATATTGGTAAGCTGTAGGATTTTTTTTTCAAAAACATAGTTAAAATTATACTTCAAATGATTAGTATCGTACGTGTTTATACGATAGATTTAGGTTTATTTTTTAAATAAAAATATAGTGGGATCTACACTTGCAATAACTTTTTTATTTTGCATAATTCATGAGGATATTAGTTACCATAATATGAACACATAATATCAATTATTATAATAACCATATTATACAACATGTTCTTAAATCGATAATATATTATGTATAAAAATAATAGTTTAGAATGAAACGAAATCGAATACATGAAAAGTTAAATAACTAACAAAATTATGAAAATAAATCGGGGCACCTTAGTTGCGTCCCGTTAAAAAGGTATACACGAATTGCGTCCCACAATATCGGTTAGGTAGTAGAATTTTTATTTCGTTTTCAGGGGTTCTCCGAGGTATATTTTTAATAGTTATTTAATTAATAAGTTTTAAATATGTTTTATGTAAGTAGAAATTCAAATCTAGAAGTTTTAAGTGCAATTTTTGGGATTTTTTCAACTTTGTTGAATTTATTCATTTATACAACTATTTTAGCTAAAGTCGACACTCGACAGTCGTATAGATAAGTTATTACTATAATATCTCCAGCCATAAAATCCAATTACTAGTATAGTATATAGTAATAATGGTATCTTATCGAAATAATGATAATATCAACACAGAATAAATTATTATTATTAAAAATAATTATTCTGTGATATCAAGTCGGTAGGTATTCAATACAAAACAAAAAAATTTGTGAAATGTAACTGTTTGACTGTATACGTAGAATATTAATATAATATATAACTTATTTATTATATTATGGACTATAGGTACCTATATTAATTTTGATTGGATTTAAGTGATTTAACGTTTATTTACTTTTTTATTTTATTTGATAAACAATGTTTTGATTGACTTATATTATATTTAATATTTATAATTGTTATTTATTTTTGTTTTTTGTTTAAGATTTAAGAACCCCTGATTTAAATACACGAATTGCTTCCTGTATTTTTTGGGACGCAATTCGTGTATACCTTTTTTACCGGACGCAACTCGGGTGATCCCAAATAAATCGTATCTCCTAGCAATTATAATGTCAATATCAAACCGAACGAAACATTCCCGAAATATTACCGTTGAAAGTATATGATAATTATTCTAGTACAAATATTGTACGTCCATCCAAGTAACTCGTGATTATAGGTGATGTGGATTAGGTCAGGTTAAAGGTTACCATTCGGCACGGATCGTGAATGCCTAAACTTTTACTAGGTATAAATGATGTAATAAGAATAATTCGTAAAAACGCACGCTCGCGGTATAAGTACACAAATCCGTTACGTACCCTCAGTCGATTTTGTACTATGGCCACGGGCTTGTCCACGATAAACGTTAGTCCGAACATTCCTACGTGGTCCTGTAAGTTGTCGCCAACGCGCAGGTCCTGCAACACCGGAATGCCCAGTCGTTGCAAGTGTTCACGTGGTCCGATACCGGAAAGCATCAGCAGTTGTGCGCTGCCGATGCTGCCCGCCGACAGGATCACTTCCCGTTTAGCGTGCACCAAATGCACCCGACCGTCTCGCAACAGTTGTACGCCTGTCGCGCGATTGGTGGCCGGGTTGATGATAATCTTAGTCACGTGAGCTTGCATGGCCACGTGCAAATTGGGCCTGAGCCTAGCCGGCCTGAGAAAAGCCTTGGCAGTGCTGCACCGCGTACCTCTCCGGATCGTTCCCTGTATAGAATGGAAAATAGAAAATAATCATATTTACCATATTATGAAAATTAAGTTTTAGTATTATCGCACAGCCGGATTGGACCGTCGAGTTACTGAGTAAAAATGAGTGGGCCGCCGGTTATTATGAGTGGGTTTTGTAATATATTTTTTTTAAAATATAATAATGATAAATTAGTACAAACATTAGTAAAAAATAAAATTGAATCGAATTATTAAATCGTACAGTAGCTGTGGGCAGGGGCGGATTTAGGTATGTGGTGGTCACTGGGCGGAATATATTGTGGCCCCTCATATATAAACAAGGAAATATATTTTTTTACTTATTAAATAATATTTATTATTATGTTTAGTAGTAGTAACAATTAACTACTATTTAATAATAAATAATTATAAAAACAATCAAATCGAGTATAACTAGTATATTAAGTAAAATTATCATAATATTAAGTTTAAATAATTAAATGAAAAATAATAAATAAAAAAAAATAAAAATAATAATTTCAAGTAATTAAAATTAAATGCCTATAAATAAAATATTTTTTCTGTATCCTAATATGAATATCATAAAATTGTGGGGGCCCCGAATTTGTGAGGGCCCCTTGGCTGCAGCCCACTCAGCCCTCCCCTAAATTCGGCCCTGGCTGTGGCTGTAATCAAACGTTAGGTGAGACAATATCTCACCAATGCTGGTCTTATGATAATATATTTTTCAAGGTTTTTAAAATGTATTTACGATCGATTCTATCAATTTTTATTCGGTATTTTAATTTGTAAAAAAATGTGCGTTGGTTGATGAACATTAAAAATGATCAATATTTACGGTTAAAATATCAACGACTTTGTAAGCATCGTATTGAAAGTAATGCGATTTACTAATTACCTGTGCGACCATAAACCCGGTTTGATATTTGCCGTTGATGTCTCTGTTCGGGTAACCCGTCACTTCCTGGCCGGCTTCAACAAACGATAACACTAATGGACTTTTCCACGGAGCCTCTTGCACAGTCAGTAAACCACCGGCTCGGTGATATGGCGATCCGGGCCTGGCCAAGTATGGATTTCGATTATCTTCCGATTTAGTGAAGTATTGCAATATTTCACTATAGCCCCAACCTTCGTTGCCCAAGTCGCGCCACCCATCATAATCATACCGGTTGCCTCTGACATATAACATATAATTCAGCACGCTTGACCCACCCAATACCTTACCACGGGGCCAGTTGCATCGACCATTTTTTAAGCCCAAACATGCCTTCCCTAGAAACAGATTTACAATCAAATTATATTAAGAGATTCCTGTATTATATTGCTATTAGCCATTAGGTCTTAGTTCCCTCTGAAAAGTACTGAGAAAAATATTACTACATGTAAATTAATGTTATAAATTTGTATTTTACAATTAATGTTCTTATCGATCCAAATTTGTTACTTTTTCTTTGTTGTAAAATGAGTTCTTCAATTGTTGCCTAATCGTAACATAAATAGTACATACTTAATTATTTCATACCTACCTAAGTATATATATATTTTTTTCTTATCAAATTGAATTCGTTGAAATAATTTATTAAATAGAAATATTGTTATATTATGTATGTAGTCTACAGATAATTGAGACTTACCTGTCGGTTCGGTTTTATACTGCCAGTCTAGACGAGATAATTGAAGGTAGGCCGCTAATGAGGGGACATCGGACAATTCGTTTTCATCTGGACCGGCTTCTAATAGCAATACACTCCAGTGTCCAATCTGATGATTGATGTGAGGTATACAAACACAAATTAACGTTTGAAATAAAACCGAATTTCTAGTGACTATATAATATTGTATACCTCTGATAGCCTACTGGCGACGACAGCTCCTGCCGATCCACCGCCAATCACGATAAAGTCGTATTCCAGCCTGAGTGTTTTCTGATTGAATGGTCGTGACTCGGGATCATAAATGTCATACCGGTAGTAAGCCATAGCGGCTATCAACACCGGTATCATCCATACGCTGGTCCCAACAATTGTCAGGCCAGCCTTTAAAGCTGATCCGGCGGCAATTAAGGCGAATATCATATCCACTACGTGTGGTCACAGTAGTGCCATTACTTGCAGATATGGGTTCTAAAACCAATTATTAGAATGTTATTGGCAAATCGTGATCGATGTACAGTTTTTTTTTTCGGTAAACATACATTTTACGTTAACAGATAAAAACAGGCAGACATTTTACCATCGCTATTTTGATGTTAGTCCTTTTAGTTTTGTAATTGTTTTTTCTAAAGGCTTTGAATTATTATACCTACACTATTTACTTCTTTATGACTTACCTAATCATTTTATTTTATTATATAGTGTCAACATCAAAAATATACGGACGCGTAGTCTATAGATATGTGTAACAATTTATTTATTTTTTTTTTTGTTTAATATACGTATATACGGTTTAATTATTTTATGTAAATAAGAATTTCTTGTGAATAAAACGATTAAAATAATTTAATATTTATGTTTCAAAAAATGATACCAAATGTGTTCTACGAATGAAAACGTTCAATTATTATAGTTTATAAAACGTCGTAACACTAACATTTAAATATATTTCTTATTTTCACATTATGTTATGTAAAATTATTATTATTAATACCTACATATCATTCTAAATTGTTTTGAATATCATATAATTGTTTTTTTTTTCATTTTTATTCATATTATTATTAAATAGTATTTTGAGACAAGAAAGAATGTTCGTTTTCTTTGTGGTACCTACAATACAGCGGTCATAAATCCAGTATTCGTTTTCCGTGTTAGGCTAAATGATTAGAATAGTGAAAAACTGCCTCATTGTAAAATTACCGAGCGAGTAAAAAAAAAAATAATAGTAATATAATATGTATAATCATTGGTCACAAATCAAAAACAGTTTGCTGTTTTTTTTTTTGAGTGAACATGCCTACCTCCTATTATACATAATATTATTATATAACAATAATATTCGCCGTTTACCTATCCAGCCGTATTTTTATCGTAATATTTTATCATTTAAAAAATTTTTACAGACTCGTAAAAATGATAAATACCTGAATTTTGAATTGTTGTCGATGGAAAAGTATCAGTTAACGAATCCCTGGCGTGTCCGTCGATACACATTGTCCACACTGACCTAATGTACGTGTTTTTCTGCAGCGATTTGCTTTTACATAATGTCCAAACCTCCCTTCGGCACCTGCACAAATCACACGGATATTATACCTACATTGTTTCGACGGTTTTCGTAATACGCCACATTATTCGGTTATTAGTCGTAGTCGTCGCCGACCGTTTACTACCTGTATAATGTGCTTAATACGATTTTCTGAAATTGCGTCACATACGAATGACAATTGGAACGATAACGTTGTAATTTGATTCTATCGAGGTCACCTGGTTTTACAATATATGTATACATATTTAATGCACGTGCAAGTTTTTCGAGGGGGGAAACAAAATATATATAATATAATAATGATGTAATCCAAGGATACACTTTCACCTGACCGGCAATCCGACTGACCCCTACGGGCGATATACTCGCGTATAGGTAACCAGTCTCATCGTCTGCCCACCGGCCACCGTGTTTGTTGTGTGTCCAATTATTACATAACTATTTATTATTATTATTATTGACTATTCTCTTAAATCGTATGTTTACAATCGAGAGGAAGTTTCCTGTTTTACGAAAGTCACACGTCATCGCAGTGTGTTCGTCGTCGGCGTGGTGTTAAAGTTCACGACCATCACGGAATACCGTGTGCGCAATATAATATATTTTAATATAATAATAATAATAATAATAATAATAATAATAATAATAATAATAATAATAATAGTAATATTTCGTTTGAAACGAAACGTGAGCGAGGTTCATCGGTCGTGAATAACTCGTGCACAAATACAGAATTCGTCTTACGGTAGCTGTAAATATATAAATATAATAGCGATAATATAACAGTGTTATGCACTGTTAAATCTATAATTGTACTGGGCAGTGCAGTTTAGCGCGTGAACTGCGGCGTGTTGAGAGTTTGAGACGATATTGCATCCGATTTGCATAAATTATAATATTATATCAGTGAAAACATTGAGTTCACTTATTATATGATTTGTCTCTCCCACGAGTGACATTTCGATATTATGTTAAGGTATCGAGTTGTAAGTATTATGTAAATTGTAAAAAACACTGGCCATAATAATGATGCGGCAAATTCATTATTACGAAATCAAGAGTCTATAATAGACAGTTGTATTCTCTGTGTGCTTGGTTGCCCAGTGAAACTGTTTACATAAAAAGAAAATAATTACAATGGGTAATAACTAATAAGCGAAACGGTATCTTCCAATAGTATATATTCTTACTAAATATGAACGCATAATCAACGACCTAAACAAATTCTAAATAATATTTGTAACCAAAAATCTTCTTTTCATTCTTAATTCTTCAGATGTTATATTATGTTGAACGGAGGTTGGCCGTAATATATTTATGACAAAATCAAAGAAATAATAGAAAAAAAACTTTCTAGATTTTTCTAAATTATGGTGTAATTAAAAATAAAGAAAACAGTCTTACCTCTAAAAAGTTCAAAAACTGTATTTTAATTATTATTCATTAAGAATCTTTTGTAGACTGTTCTAACGAACGAATTGTCTTAAAAATCTTAAAAATCAGTTGTATTTAGAGTATACTATACTGCTCAAATCATCGCATGAAATAATTTGCATGCGTATCAAAAGAAAAACATGTTTAACATAATATGTACTGTTAAGTATTCAAATTATTAAAACAAGAAATTTAAAGTTTAATTAAAATTTTGCTTGGATGGTTGCTTTTAAATATAGATGCAATTAAAATTATAATAATATAATACACATTTTTTTAAAATTAATTTAGTAGATGAACGTAGCTATTGGTTACATATGGGTATGCAATTTATTTTTACTGACATAATATTAATGCTTTGGGGGGGAGGGGGCACAAAGGGTTTATTTTACACGTTATTCAAAAATGTTAATTTGTGCTGTAGTCCTGTACATAAAACATTCATTATAATTTGTAAGAATATTTTATAACCAGAATAGAAAATAGAAAAAAAATATTTTAAAATACTATCTACACACATGTAATTTCAACTATTTTTGATGATTCAAGATTTATTCTTAATTATATTTTGAGTATAATAATTTATTATTATTTTTGAATTTCCCAGAATTTCTCATAAACAACATATTATATATATATTTTTATTCTTACGATTTTGTATTGAAACACGTATAATGATTCGTTATTATAACTATAATCAGGGGCGTATTTAGAAATGTCTTAAGAGGGGCCCACAAACAAAAAGTTCAAATTTGCGTACATGGGATCTAGAGTTGTAAAATTTCTCATATAATAAAAATAAGTATAAAATACCGGTGAATGGGGGAGGCACGGGCCCCACGTGCCCCTCCCTTAAATACGCCCCTGATTATAATAGAAGAAGACAGAAGTTTATATCAAAACAGTGAAAGCATTTAAACCAGTCATGTATTAACTGAAAAATGTATACTTACTAATTTAAATTTATTAAGAAATTCACAAAATGTTTTATTCTATACTTTACAATGTTATCGTGAAATTTGGATTAGAAGAAATACATTTTAAATTCTATACATACAAATATAACTTATGAATTAAGTATTGAAGAATTAAGAGTACTTATTTAATACAATTATTCTACACGAAAGATGCATTTTGACATTTTTTATTTATTACATTGTGAAAACTGCTACATTGCCAACTCAATTATTTTCAGTAAATCATTTTTAAAAATCAACGAATTATTTATATGAACTAACATCGAAAATAAAAATAAATGTATTATTGTACTTATATTAATGTGTACTAATACAAATATAAAACAGTTTTAATTTTTATTTTTATTCAAGGCGGTGGCAATTTTCACTATACAGTATACACGCAGAATTTACAGTAATTAAATATATTACAAACATATATTTTATTTTACTCATAAAAAACTTTGTGTATTGCTTACTAATTATAATTCACAAACAGAAATATTGTATGAATTAATTATTAGTTCTTCATCAAATACTATATTAGTTGTGCTATAGTTTCTAAACGAATTAAAGTCAATATAAAAATAAAACGGTATATGATAAATTTAAAAAATGTAACAAACGCTTACTTCGTTAAAAAAAAAATAAATCCTGAAATACATTGCATAATCTCGTATTATTTTAACATTATATGATGCTAAAGAGAATAGAAACCTTTAATTAAAAGTATACAATTTTCAAAGCGAAAGAATAATAAGTTAATTTGTATAAAATAAAGAAAAAATAATAAAATTAAATAATTGTTGGTATAAAGTGAAATGAAAATAAAATAATATAAATATACTACATAGGTTCTAATCTACATTATTATAGTATGGTTTATGAGCAAAATGTTATACGTAATACAATTGTATAATTGTGTATAAAAATGTTACTATTATAGTATTATATCATATCCACGTGTGTAGGCTATATAAATAGATACGGTTTTGAATGTTTTGGTATATAAGTATTGTAAGAACTATCGTCTAATAATATTAATGATTTAATAATGCCAATAATATTTTATTTTCATACCGTATAAATTTAAGCTCACGCAATTGTTTTAAAGTATGTGGACAGTATGACAAATCATCAAATAGTAAAAAGTAGAGTTCAGTAATTCCGATTCCTACTTCTAAGTGCGGTTAATTCCACAGCACAATTTTATCGAGTGAATAGATGCGGTGTGTAACATGGGACTAAGCATTTACATTTTCTGAAACTAAATGAGAAAAAATGTTTTAACTCATCAAGTGTACAATACATATCAAATAAATATTTAATATATATGTGTGTGTACCTTTGTATTATGTGACAGTATATTAATGGGATGGACGCCTATAAAAATTATTTACCTCACTAATTTAAATAACAGTCCCGCACTATTTGTATATTTGCGATTAGAGATGGTGTCTTGAGCTATGCTAGCCACTAGGTGTAACGATATAGTATAGTGCTGAAATAAGTCGTGTTCCATAGCCCAGTTGGAGTTTCCCCCACCCTTATAGGTTCTTAATATTATAATAATATGTTCGTTTTAAATTCAAAATCTAGACCAGAATAAAAATAAAAAATGTTATCCACGTATCCCCATTATTCCCTATGTGTACCAACGTTATTTGGCCACTGGCATATGTGTGTCCTAGGCATATAATCAAATCAGGCATTTTACTAAATGCCTATTTTAAGTCAGCCAAATAATAAAAAGGAAATATTATGTATTATTTTAAAAATGTAGCTATATTTTATTCTCAATTATTTATTGGCTTATTGCTGTTCTATACGAAAAAATAATGTAATATATAAAATATATAGGTATATGAAATATTTTTAATTTCGAGTATTTCGGTACAGTGGCGTATATATGGTTTTTAAAAGGCCATGTAATACCAAAAAATAGACGTCCACTCACAGACCAAAGTGTGTTCTAGAGAATTTAATTGTTAGCTTCCCTAAAAATTAAAGTTGTAACTATTACAGCAGCTACATTATTTGAGACCATAGATATACGCCGTTTCGGTACTATTGTTTTCAAACTTCAATTATAAATAAATCTAGGTAATTACTAATTTGGTATGATAGGACGAGTATAAAAATTGAATAAAAAGGTTATATTATAATTACATTTTTTTTTTGTTAATTTTTAGTTATTATTAATTGTTGTTATATTGATTGATAGCATTTGCTGGAACACATTTAACATTTTTTTTTTAAACAAAAACACCAATGGTTTATCCCTAGTGATTACCTATATGTATTTATGTACACATTTAAATATACATATTTTTTTTTATATATATAGAACATCAATAAATAATTTTGTAATAAGAAAATATAGTTAAATGTTTAATATAATTCAAATTGTTTAATTTATATTTTTGGCTGACTTAAAAAATAGGCATTTAATTAAATGTCTAAGTGGATAGTAAAATTACATACAAATTAAATTTTTTGACCATTTTCTTAGGCATTTAGTAAAATCCCCGATTTGACTAAATACCTATGACATATTACGCATAATATATCAGAAAATATGATTTGAACGGTTGCAGTCGTCCGAGTTTTCGGAAAATACTAGAGTTACATAGTATTGTGATACATTCGACAATCGTCAAATCGTTATTTTAATCAAAACAATATAATTTAAATATTATAAATTTTGTTATTTGTAATACCCACTGAGCGAGATTAGCAATATTCTGGAGTGTGTTTATTCGTCGTCCGCCAACAACTGCTGCGGGACGGAGACACGGAACTAGAAAACGATGCGAATGATTGATTCGCGGGGACACTATACACACGACGATAAACACTCAAACTATACACATTTACGAAAAAAAAAATAATCGAAAAAAACCAAACTAAATTTTGAACGCACAGCGAGACGGCGGACGGTAAAAGTTCGCGCGGTACAAACGGTCGGGTAACCGCGGCTGCGCGCACAACGACGACGCTACTGTTATACTGCGCGGACGTCGCGCGGCTGTTGTACGGAAACGTGTGTAGCGCGGACGTTGACGTGCGTCTCGAAGCGCGGCGGACAAACGTACTTAAGTGCATCGCTAAACGACCATTGCCGCGCGGCACAGCAGACCGCAAACGCTTTCCCTTTCTCCGGTGCTGCATCAGGTGTCCGCCAGCAACACCACCGCCGCCGCCGCCGCACGCGGTCCGTTGCGCAGAATCCACGCGCTGTGCCGATCACGGCCAAATAATATTATTATGGTTCAAAAAAAAAAAAAAAAAGGCAACCGCGAGTAGGTGGTCAAGTCGAATATTCGGGGACGAGGTAAATGTTTAAGATTAACGTTACGATATTATTAAAAAAAGGCGAAAGAATTCTCCAGACCAGCTCTCGACATTATCGTTCTAAATAATATTTTTTATTTCCTTGATAACATATTATGTCAATACGTCATATACCAGAACGCTCTTCAGCTGATGCGTTTCGTATAAGAGGCGAGAAAACGCGTATGTCTTCTGTAATATTTATAACGTAGTGTTTATTACAGTGGCATATACAGGGTTTTTAAAAGGCCATACAACACCAAAAAATAGACACCCACTTACAAACCAAAGTGTGTTTTAGAGAATTTAATTTCCAGCTTCCCTATTTTCTTTCCCTATTTGAGACCATAGATATACACCACTGGTTTATTGGCATAGTATCAGAGACCGGAGCCTTATAGCTGAAATGCTACACGAGACAATAAGATAAGTACATAAACTACAGATTTGGTTAATACAAATTGGTGCTATAATAATGTACATTGTACATTATCTTATAATTATTTTCTCGTGTTCGAGCTAACCTATTAATACAATACTTTGTCAACACTATAAAAAAAAAGTAACTAAACAAGGAGAAAATCAGTATCGGCAATATCTTCGTGGAATATATTTTAATTTGAAATGACCAATGTTCGAACGAAAATAAATCAAAATGTATTAAGCAGAGGACATGCCATAAAATGAATAATAACTCTGAAAATATTGTCTGTCATGCACGCCTTATATTGTTATTGTATCGGTCAGTATTTTTTAAATCGATTACATACAATATCTGTGCGCATATTAATCATATATATTTATACAGTAATTATTTTTTAGCGAGAGCAGTTTCAACCGAGCCTCACGCAAAATTGAGTGGGCAATTAAAACACCATGGCATGATATTTGCGCGTCTCTCGTTCGATGCTAATAATGTATATAATTCAGAGTGATACGTATATTATTATTATTATTATTATTATTATTAAGGTAAGAATTTCTATGCAGTAAAAAATTGTAAAACATGCATTTTATTTAACAAAATATGCAAAGATATGCAAAAACAATTTTTTTTAAATATTAGTTAATATTATTACATGTTATTATTAAATTATATTTTTTTAAATTTTCATATGTCAACGACCGGCGATTAAATCGAAAATTTATATTGGCTGAAAGTCATTTCCACATCACACGATGTTGTCAGAGCATATTTAAATGACGTGATTTGTCCTGGATTTAAAATACCTAATATTAAAATATTTTTCTTCCGTTTTATATTCACCGTACTTTATAATGTTACACATTTTGAAAAATGTTTAGAATCACTTATTCTTCTTTAGTATTAAGTCCATTTCCTGATAGGTATATTTACGATGATTCGATAAATAAACCAATAATAATTATTAACGTTCCTTCAATGAATACCATTTAAAATTAACTAGATTCTCAAAAATTTATATAATATATGCAATTACATGCATTATGTTCAAAATATGCAAAAATATGCAAAAAAAAATTGAACTATTTAATTAAGGATAATCCAAATCATATGGATATTATCTGACAACCAATTAATTTGGACTTAAGGAAAAAAACAAGCAAGTGAGTAGAAATCCTAGCCCTAATTATTATTATTATTATTATTTTGTATAATGTTTATAATATTATTATCTATATTATTATAAACGTTTTGATTAGAACTAAAAATATCAACTTTTTACCAGAATCAGTCACAGAATCAACAGCAAGCAGGTTTTAGCACGGTTCGTGAATATAACCAAAGGACTTCTGAACGTGAAATTCGCGATCCACATCGCTGGAGCTGTTATGTAGACACATGCTGCAGGTTATGATATAATACGCCGTGTAGTGTGTATATTATTATAGACACATATAATTCTGAGCACGTGGCCATCCAGAAATTAAAAAAAATAAACCTACTTAGATGCATTACACGCTGTTACGCGTACAGCTTCCGTTTGTTACACACAAATATCATAACTCGTTGTTGTTGTTGTTGTTTTCGTCGCAGTCTTCCGATCGCCTCTGTAAAACATATATTATTATTATCGCACAAGTTTGCGTTTGCCAAATCACATCCCCCGCGGGCTCGTCATCGTTGGGGCGCCGCGCGTACTTTGCGGTCGTCGCGTGTCAAACCCGACTGTGAACCCCGCGGCGCACGTGACGATAATAATGATAGTACCTACACACATGTCATATTATTACGAGTATGATATATAACCGCGCGCAGAATCCGTTCGAATCTTTCACGTTTTGTTTTCAGTGATTTCATTCGAATTGCCACGTCGCGGCGGCGTCATAATATAATATAATAAAACGGTCGTGATAAAGTGACCCCCTCTCCCCTTAGATGTACCCGACATGGTGGCACCGGTAGAACCTATTTTTTTTAGGTATATAATATTATATTATGTAGGTGCGCCGCAATGTAATAATTATGTACTCGTACATATGATACTAAATTTACAAAACGTGTACAGCAACTTTGTAAAGATCTTGACAATTCGTGATCATTATTTTTTTTAAATCATGTTTTGGATGACGATTTCAAAATTTCAAAATAAACATTAGTATGATGACAATTTTACAAAATCATTGTATTCAGTTGTTAAAAATTTGAAATTGATTTATACTAAGAATATATTATATAAGGATCGTATAATTTAGGAAAAAATATTTGGTAATTATTGTGGTTAGTGAAAAAAAAATACGTTTATACGGTTAAATGAACGTGATATGAATGATATGATTTTATTTTCATTCAACGATAAAACTAAAAAAAGTATTTATACAATATTAACCCGAATTTTAAATTGTTTAAAAAAATATAACAAATTCAAATTTTATTCTATGTTTAAAATATATCAAGTATTTATGATTTTATTAAAGTTTATATCAAATACATTTTCCAAGTCTGTTATTTTTTTTAAATTATTTAACACTTCAGTTGGATATTATTTTTTTTAAATAAAAGTAGTATATTTTAATATTATGTAACATAATAAAATACATTATTTTAACCAAATTACATATATTTAAGCACTGTCCTAATTTATACGAGTATATTAACGGTATTTACATGGTATATAATAATACCAACTATATTATATTTTCATATCACCCGTGTGAATTTTGAGCTCACGAAACGCGCGTAAACAGTTATTATACATAAAATTATTATATTTAAAAAAAAAAAATAAGATTTTCTTTTTTCACACGAAGTTGTAATAATATTCACATAGACTTGTTACAATTTATATTATATACTGTATACTATACGCCGGTACATTTGTAAGTCTAAGTGTATCATTAATATTCTCTCTTTTGGAACATTTCGAAATCGTGGTTTATATCAATGTGAATAGGGTATCACGTTTTTTTTATACCATCTACGTGGTTGACAGATGACACATGTCAGCTTACACTAAATTATTTACATATTTTGATTATTTATATTCGATAAATCTATACGTTTAAATATATACATATATTTTTAATAAGAAAGTAAATTATTTATAATACCTATATTTGCCTATACATATAGGTAAAAAAAGACCAATTAATGTGTACACATTTTCAGGTATGTGGCCTCAGTCAAATGTGGAAAGCAGACGATAATGTGCTCGAGTTTGACTACCGACTGTGTACGGTAAATTTCAAACATATTAGAGATTCCGTCTTATCTACCAGGTAACTGAGGTAACCGTGTGTGACCAATATTTCGAACCTGGCTGTGATAGTAATATATTATATACGCCACGAAAGAGTAATTATATTATTACGTTTAAACGGTGTAAAATAATTTTGAACGCAGCCGTTTTCAGCATACACTTCGGTACAAGCCGGAAAATCAGCGTGAGAGTGTATGTGCACTTAATTTTTGTAATTGGCTATAGGCTTCAAATAAAAATTGATTAAACTTGCACTATTACACTCGCCTATTTATGTGTTATACGACGATGTTGTATATTATCGTGCATCGCGGATGAATGTAGAAACAATCATCATAATAATATACCAATGTAATAATTATTATCGAGTATAAGAGATATTCTGACAATGTTAGTATTTCCGTAAACCATGTAGAAGGTACCAACGATTAGTAGAAATCAATTACTTTTTAATGCCGTGTCTCGTATTTCATGAGATTAGTTATGTTTGAATATTTAATCTTTAGGTATTTTAGATATTTTTTTTCCTGTCGATTCATCAAAACATCTAAACACCTCTTAAACCTTCTCTATAATAATAGGTTGACAAACAACTCTTTGTAGGGATAAAAAATTCAATATACCTACGTACTATATTATATAACTATATTTTAACTCGACTCACAATATTCACATAAAACTATAGTTTTTACTATTACTATTGACATATATGTATATTTTTTTCTCTAAAAAATACTAAATTTAATGTAAATTAAATATATTATATATTCCTATGAAATACTAAAAATTTAGTTATATTCAATTAAATCTTTTATAATATTGTAAGAGAAAATTAAACAGCAAAAAAGATTCTATTCAGACGAAGTGTATGTTATATATTATAACGTACGTTATTATTATTTAAGTCATAACCATAGTCCATATTATACTTATACATAGGTATACTTGCTTATATCATAAAACTATTAGAGCGTCGAAATGAAATGAACACATCATGTGTAGTAAAATTGTTCAATCTTCTTTATATTATTTATGCGGTAATGAATGTCTTAAAAGAAATAACATTATATATATGTTGCAGTGTAGGTGTAAATTATAAATCATTAAATGATTTATGTTTAGTATGTTTAATAAAATAAAATCATATTAGTATATTACTGTATTATTTTATTATTTTTTTTATTTATTCTGTTTTATATTATTACATATTTTCTTAATTAAAATTTTAAAATAATAAATTATACTTGAGATATTCAATAGTTGATAATTATATATTATACTCGTAGATTCGATCTTATAAGTCATTAAGTTGTGACGAGCGATAAAGGCCTAACAATACAGGTACTTCCGGTGTATAGTATATTTTGAGCCATGATGAGAATTAAAATATCATTTATGATTTTTTTTCGATCAAATGCCAACATTTATGGATTTATTGATTTGTAATATAATTATTAATATTATAGATATCATTTGATTCACACAAATACCAAAAATACCATAACTATATATACACAATAAATAATATATATGTATTGTAATTATTATAGTACAGAACAATTCTTTATGTATACATAATTTAAATTGTAAATTCTCGTTTTCATCATCCGTTACTAAAATCTTGTATCAGTTGTATCAGTCAAACTAATAATATATAGAGTTTGAGTTACCAACCTAATTTATATACTTTTTCGAACAGTTAAATAAAAATATAAAGATTTTTAATTTATAAATAATTGCGACAATAGAATAAGTTTACTAGTTCTTATTATAATATTTTACAACAAGTTAGTTTGAAAATTGTATAATAGCTAATATCTTTTAAACTCAACATTATTATTAACTTTTAATTTTGTTTTAATCACCATTGCGGCTTCGCAATAGTAGTAGCTTATGTTTTATCAAATATTATGTTATAGCAAGTATGGCAGGTATTTAAATAGGTATATATCTCGAAATTTGTTGTGTGGTGTTGGGGATATATGTGATAATTAGGGATGAGGCATCCAAAATGAACATAGTAATATTTTTTTTTGAGGTTATTAATTTATTTATTTTGTGTAAGCATATTTAAGCTTCTCACAAAATCCAATCAAATTTTTACCTGTGAGTGGAGAAGTACATACAATTTTTATGAAAATAAATCCTGTAACATATTTTTGTTATTATGATATCTCTCACCAATACAATTTTATAAATATTTAAAATCAGATTATTAATTTTTGTGTATTTTTATCTCCTGACGGCTGACACACATTAAATTAATAAAATAATATCAATACAATATAAATAGCTCAACAATCAGTAGTAAGTACTAAGTACAAATAAAAATAATTTAAATTTGTTTTATGAAATGACAAGATGGATGTTTTTTATTTTCAATTAAACATCAAATATTGACAATAAAAAAAAATAACAAAACACGCATGTGGTTATTTCTGAATTGTACCTAAGTTTTAAAGACTATTACGGTATTAATCAAAATTATCAAATGTGCAACATTCAATTCTACGAGTAAATAAAAAAATTAAACCATTCTTTTGTACATTGGGACTAGGTACAACCCATTTTAATAAAAGAATGAAAACTGAAAGTGTGCGTTAAAATTGTAGTCAGTTGTATCATTGTTATATTATGAAATAAATACAAAAAAATACTGCAGCATTGATCATTATGGTTTTAAACTCTTCCTACTTCCTATATTCACTGTGTGATATCATTGTACAATAGATGTACACTGATATAATTAGGTATCTATACTGTCTATGAATTGAATGAAAGTAGGACAGTTTTACAGGTTTCATAAATGCACTACTTGAGTGTTGGAGACAATTTAACTAGGTATAGGTATCAATGTATCACATTACATAATAAATAGAGGAAACGCCTCAAAAAATTGATTTTTTTAAACATTTTTAGAACCTTAACTAATAACTACAAAAATCAGTACTTCAAACTTATAATTGATGCATATAATTGGAATAGTAGTCATTATATTAGATAGGTAGGTACTTGAAAACAAAATAAATGCCGTATTATCATTATATAATAACATACTATATTATATTAATATCTATAATGATTAATTATCAACAAAAATTACCATTTAAATTGATTAAATGAAAAGTCATATTTAAACTGTTTTTATTTAACCTTATAAAGTTAAATTTATTAGAAAAATCAGATTTTTATATTTTAAGTGTAACAATATTATGTACAAAATCAAATACATTTTAATTAATACCCCAAAACGTATCATTACCAGTTGAATATTATAATATATATTTATAGAAATAAACAATTTTAAAATAAATTGAATGTAATTTAGCAGATTAGTTTTGTTATTACGATTATGGCATATCTGTTTTACAGACATGAGCATGAATAAAATAACGAAATACCCTTATTATAATAATAATTATTATAATAATATAATTTTTACACTATATATAATATACGTATGTATAATAGTTAAAAATAATTTATGATCGATCAGTATGAAAATATTTAAAATTATTAAAAATTTTTATTAAAATATCAACCCAGATAAGCTATCGAAAGTTTAGGGTACCTATAGGTTATCTAATTTTCAAATTAAATTAAGCTCATTTTTCATATATTTTTATTTAAAAGAAAAATACTGAATAATTATATCTCTAAATTATAATATTAATTAGTTTTGATTACTCCTGATTCCTGAACAATTTGTCATTTTGCAGTTGCGCGGTATTATGAAGTGAGTGCAGTCAGTGACAATCGCGCGCGATATAACCGCGGTTATATGGTCCACGTACATCATGGACCATCACCGTTTTCTGTTTTAACGTTAGGTTTGTGTCGTCGCAATCATACCATTTGTATTTAGTGAAGTTTCTCATTTACAATTGGCGAACAACATGCATCGTTAAGATTGACAAATTACACTGAATATTTTACGTAAAGCTAAGATTTAATATCTATTGAATATTGATGACTGATGTATTGATTTTGATAGTATAATATTATAATTTGTATTGTGTCGAAGATGACAATAAGAATATTGTATAAATATATATTATACGTTTCCCTTGCCAGTTGTATTCATGAGGAAATGAAACTCTAGAATGTCTTTTAAGATTTAAAATAAAATTTTCATTTTAATATATTATATTATACATTATGTATCTATTTATAAATACAATGTATCAAAATCGACGTGGATCTAGTTAATATACGCAAATAAAATAAACGAAAAACCAACAAAAAATATCAAAACTATTCCTTCTAGAAATAAAAATAATAATATTATTAAATTAATACAAAATGTTTTTATTTGATTATTTTAATATATATTACAGCTTACAGGTAAGTTACCAAAAATATAAGTCCCGACTGAAAATATGTGTAAATAATAGAAAGTATATTATGAATGACTAATACACTTAACAATTAAAAATAAAAATAAGTATAGGCTGCATCTTAGTTTATTCCCAAAAACCTTTCTTATTTTTATAACATTTCCGTCCTGGCTAAAAAAAAGCTAAATACGTAGTCCATTCGGCTCTCATTTTACAAAAAGGTAATTTTCCAAATGGCTTAGATTTTTTTACAACACAAATTCTTTTCCACTTTATACAGACTTAGGATTGTCTCAAAAGAGCTAGTTGAGGTAAAAAATGTGTTAGTTTACTTTACACAAAGTAAATTATGAAAATTATATAAAAAAAAAAAATCATATATTATTTGAATTACATTTTTGTAATAATGTAACATTTTTATAATAAAAAAATATGTAAAAGAATGTTTATATATGTAAAAATTTCAAAACATTAAACATTGAATAAATTGTATTGGTAATTTTTTTTATATAATTCATACATGTTTTTTATTTGATGAAAACTCGTCAATGATGTTTCCAATGAGCTCCTGTTTTTATTTAGTTTGTACAATAGATATATCCATATTACATATAACTTTAAAACATTCTAGAAACCAATATTTTGGCGTATAAAATTAAAAATAATGTTATATTAATTAATGTTCTTGCTATTCTGAAAACTTCAGTTTACAAAACTAAACCTAAAGTTACAATGACACCTTGTAAATATCCAGCTGTAACAGTTAAAAGTAAGAGAATATTTTTACACAATCACAGTCAGTACAATGTTCTATACATAGGTAACAACTAATAACTTATTACTAATAACTAATAAGTATTACATCAACATAAAACCAACACGTCACCTTTAGTCGACACTCTACTAATAGAACACATAATAGAAGTCCGTGAAAGAATTTTGTCGGACGGTTTAAGATGATTATGTGAGCTAGGAATAGCCAAGACACTTTAAAGTATAGGTCGTGACACCGCTCACAAGTCTTGGTTATAATTTTGAGTATTTTCGTAACGTATACTAGTCACCACTCAATAATTATTATATAATTAATATAATTACTAATTAAAAATTAATATGTTTTTAATTTATTTATTTTTATTCCAGCAGTAGTTTTTCTATGACTTTTTCTTTGATTTTTTAAGAGTTTTTAAGACATTTTTTTATGTTTACTATTGCTTTAATTGTTTTTATTTTTACTATTCTTTCTTATATCTTTAACTAGTTATAATCCTAAAGTAAAAAAGCGTTTACTTTGGGATCAAAATTTTTGTTCATCTGACAACTGAACTGTATCCGAAAAAACGAAGGTTCCAGTTCTTGGCTCAAACATAATATATTAGTACTAGAACAATGTCTGGAAATGAAATTATACATAGAATGGATGCTATAATGATGATTACAAACTCAATATAATAATTATTAAATAAACATTCGAAACAATTCAATGTACCAATACGAATATTTTAAATTGTAATTTAAATTATTATCTTTTCTGAAATTATAGTATTTCAAACATTTAAGAGAAATGAATAAAACTGTGTGCAGTTACAGTGAATATAACGGTTGATCGCTTATAGTTTCTCTCGTTTATCGTCGCTGTAATATTTTGAATTGGATTAATTCCGCGTATATCGACAGATGAAGCGCAATCGTCGCATATTTCTACGAAGTATATTATACGTTTTTCAAAAATAGAAAGAAAGAAAAATGTCTTCACGTTATGCGTATAAACGATGCTATAAACGATTTATAACGGTGTTTTAGGTGTGCAACAGGCATGCGCCATTACTCAATACTCATCAGTCATCATCATATTATATCAATATAAGCGTATAACTCTATTTATTATCCAAATGCAACATAAATGCACGTGACACGAAGTCTACCCATTATTATATACACTTAAAATCGTCGCGTGTGTCTATGTTGTGGAGATACGTTTTCTTTATGACAACAACAGTAATAATAATTAATTTATTTCTCGTAATCGTCACGCAAAGGCATAGGTAGTAAGTACCTTATACTTACACCCACAAATCACGTGTCGTGCAACAAACCCGTACGACGATAATAATAATATAGTTGGAATCGTGGAAGTTATGAGAAGGAAGAACCTAACATAATATTACATTATATATTATGCTTCACAGCTGTAGTGTAATAATATTATCTTTTTCGCGCACAAATATTATACTATACAACATTATTATATATTTGTATACGCCTATGTGTATACATAATACTGCTACCGATTGTAAATGACCCAGTCGAGCTTACATAACTCGAGTTTGGCCCGTTTGGGACCGGTTTATCGCGCGCTTTGCAATAATAATAACATTATACGCACTCACATAATATTATATACGTACGCATTAAATTATTATGCACAATCGTACGCGTGTCTGCCGGCACATTTAGGGTCACAATTATTACTATCGTTTCCTCCCCGTCCCCTGCTATCAGCGGTTTTTGCCGTAACTGTCGATGCCCCGAGAGCACACACGTTAAAAAGCGTCGTAATAACCGATTCTCGTATAATGTCGATAATAATAATAATAATAATAATAATAATAATAATAGTGTTTATGTGTACGATTCACCGAGCGTATTACATGCACACCTATATTAGATACGTATTATGTTATAACGCGTACAGGATGATTCACAAGCATGCTTACCCACTTCTAATTCTTCAATATACAAAACAGTTATTCAAAATTTTATTTGAAAAATAGAAGATCGTGCTATTTCACCACAGGACAAGGACATTCCTTAATTATTCGTAGCAAACATATGCGTGTTTACGGGTCTTGCACAGGCGTGACCTGCAAAATTTGATCCAACTTACATTATAAATTATAGTGCATAATAATAATTATAACCTTAATTTTTTTCAGTTTCTGATTTCATATAATTTTTTTTTAATTTTCATCATGTGGACTTGTAACGTTTATAAGACTATAAAAATTGATAATTATAGTGCAGTAATCCCATCCTCCTGGATATGCCACTGTTGTGTACGACCTGAGAATGAGGCCTAGACACAAAACATTTCAAAGATTTAAAAGAAACACGATGGTTTTTGAGTTTATTTAAAAATTCCAAAAATCATGATTTTAATAAATTCATTATGAAAGGAAAAACATAGGATAAACATGCTCGGTGAATCTCACCATGTGCTGTATAATGTTATCGTACCATTGTTACATCACGCACGCACGCCGCAGTTTATTAAACAGGACACACTTGTCGGTCGTCATCGCGGAAGAACGGACGGTCTCGGTACGTACACAGCCTTCGTTTACCTATATGTTGTTGTTGTTGTTGTTACTGGTCTTGCGTTTACGTGATAGCGATCGAATACTGCAGAAATGCAAATCGTCGTCGCGATGACGTAATAACCGCGTCCTCGACCGAAACTTCTAAAAAAAATTTATATCGACATCATTGGCCCGGAAACGGCCGCAGATTATATAGGATCGTCGGTTTACGTCCGCGCACCGGTACCCATGTATACGTTTTAATACTATATAATATGAATACGCTTAGCAGTGTATAGTACTTTTATACACACACACATTATACTTATACAATACCTATATTATTATGATGTGTATATTATAGGCGCACTAGGCGTGTATGATGATTGCGTCTGCAGTTGATGATTTTCGGCGTGTTTCAGTGGTATATTATTTATGTACGTAATATAATTATTATACGAAATATATAATATAATATATATATTCTATAAATTATATACCTATGCGACACCAGAATATTATACCTGCTAGAAAGCGGAACACGGCCGAACGACGGAGACAGTGATAAGTCAATGATGACGAAGAGTGAAAAAGATAGAAGGGGTGAGAGGAAGGAAAACAAAACTTTGTATTGAAAAATAAATAAAAATTATGTCGTCTTCCGCATGGAACGCGTGCGCACCGGATCCACCGCCGTTCCGATAAGTGAAGCAATTTTTATGTATAGGCAATGATTTTAATTAGATATTTTTTCTTATTCCTTTGAACTCCACGGAAAGGTCGGATTTTCGTTTTAGTTATCCATCTGTTTTCGCGATTTTCTCTGAGTATAACCTATAGAAATTTAATAATAAAAATATATATACTTTTAAGTACGATCACAAAAATAAAGGAATCGATAAAATAAGTCGTAAAAATAGCTTTAGTTATATAAAGTACTTAAAAAGTACCAGGTCAAGACAAGTGGTACTACTGAGTGTCTGCCCATTAATGCTAAACTCCTGTTATTTACAAATGTTGATAATTTATTTATTACCCATACTTGTAACAGCTAGTATAGATTATAAGTCGTTTAAATAAATAAATAAATTTAAAAAAAAAAACTATAAAAATCAGTGTTTGGTAAATAAACAAATTATTATTTTTTTATTTTTTATTATTTTCAAAATAAATTAATGGAGTCTAAGTAAAAAAAAAAAAATTGTAGAAAGCTATTAATTTAACTTTTATTTTAGATGTAATACGTTTATGTGTATGTATTATAGACGTGGAATAAAGTGTTTATTATAGATATTATCTAATATAAAAAGTCAAAAATGATATATTATTGTAATACATCAATAACATTTTATTATTATATATTATCATATAAAATACTTCAACCACGATTATAAATTCCAAGCATTTATTAAACATAAACTTAATAAAAGCCGAACAAACTCATGTGGAAAAAACCCCAATATAAAGATTAATCAAATTGTATGTTTAAACTTTAAAAATTGCAAGTGTATCAATAATAACAATAAGTTTTTTTCGAATAATATGTAATAATTAAATTGTATTAAATTTTAACAAATACATAAATAATAAAACAAATTCAACAAATACGTAAATTAATCAATGACACAATATATAAGTTGATGCAAATACACATTTTTAAGATTCAATACATAGAAATTAATTAAAATAGTTTTAAAAATTAATTTAATAAATAAGAAATTATTTCTTGATATCTTCAGTATAATCATGTTATTATATTATAAAAGTTAAAATTAAAACGGGAAAATTGAATTTTCACTCAGTTTTATTCACTTTTTAAAATATGTTGCTACGGTACTGTAATACTACCATTACGAGTTTTAAGTGTTAAATTCGGTGAATAGAAGAGTGCACTATAAAGACTGTAACAGACCTGCTAAATGTGCACTTCTGCACATCAAAAACTATATTTCAAATTCTAAATATAATGCCTAGCATTAAAGTCTTCGTTCAAAAATCCACTACAATGACCCTTGCAGTCAAGAATCTGATTAGTGGTTGTCAAACACATCCCAAAAAATCAAATTATACCCAGATGCTATCAACAACCTTTATTCGCACACAGAACATATATTTTTGGCACTCTTTCACGTTTAATTTCATCCGATATCTCATTAATTAGTCCTCTAATTGGCTTTTTTTCTTCCGAACTAAATGAACTTGTCTCTAAACATTCTATCTCTCTTTAATTTATTTTCGTCCAATACTCCATCATACTTGTCTTATTCATTACTATATATCATAATAATCATAGTATATTAATATAATTTAAACGTTCAAATATTCAAATAGTGTTTCAATATTAGCTTAATAATATAGTAGATTCTTATTATGTTGAACATTGTTATCTCGAACTGCATTGAAATCTCCTTGAAACTTTTATTACACTTTATAGCGTTTTTTTCGATAACTCGAAATAAATTAATGGTTTTTTGTTATCTCGAATACATAAATAATATTTTTATTATGGTAAGAACAAAAATTAAGCAGTACATTCAGTATAGTGATTGTGATTTGTGATTTCACACGTTTGTTGTCAATATTTGTAGTCATTCATAAACAATATAGTGAAATGAAAAATAAACGTAAATTAAATGTCCTTACAATTTATTTTTGCATACTTACAAAAACAAAAGTAGGTAATACTGAAAAAAGTTTAATGATGACATGTTTAAAAAAAAAAATTCATTCATTCATTCATTATTGTAGTTTATTGATATATATGTAATATTTTAGTACTTTAAGTAGTCAGTTTATACATTTTAATCATTTAAATTATTTAAAATTTTAAAAATTTTTTTTAAAACTTAACGTTTCGAAGTTTTCAATATTTTGAACTTTTTCCTGTTCCCTCTGAAATTCGACATAATGAGAATTTACTGTATTATAATTGTTAACTATAATAGTTTATTTTAAATTGTATCTGTGGAACCTAATGGTTTTATACCAATTGACAATTTTATTAAAACAAAAAAATAATAATAATACTAAATTCTTAAATTAGTAATTAGTAAATAAAAACGAAAAAACTTAACCTCCAAAATCGTGCGAGATCGTGTCTAAACGAAACAGAATAAATATAAAAATGAATAAAAAATAAAAACCGAACCCTCACAATAGAACTTTGTGGATGTGTAAAGGGAACTTATTTTTACATAATACCTAATATTATTATTATGTAGGTATATTACAAACGTGAATAGCGCCAAGACGAGTTGCCGCATCAGGGTATGTAGTTTTGTGCACATATACAATAAACATAATACTCACGTATGTATACGAAGATGGCTAGAAGTGAAAATACCATACGAATACACACTCATCATCTCCTGCGTAATCGTGACCTCAAGCTCGGAACGGTTACACGGCGGTTTGTCCGCGGTCTATGCCATCCATTGTTATTTATATAATAATGTTAAAATATCGTACACGCGACCGTGTTCAGTGTTTTACTATAATGGTTGAACGCCACGAACCATTATCCGAATATTAATAGAACAAACAATAATGACACGACAAAAACAATAATTATATTATTATGCACAATGCAGAAATCGTTTTTATCCGGTCAGACGTATATTTACCTACCTAAATAATGTATTATTATAATTATTGATCTGTTTACAAAAAAAAAACCATCACTGGAGGTTGCTTCTCGTGTCACTACCATCAAAACGATTTCATTTAAGAGATGCTAATTATTGCGGAGGATTACTTATCCATTGTTTTCTCTTTATCGGGTAGGTATTAATAAACACCTTGCGCGAAATCCATTATCAGTCGTTGATGCATCTGCAATTGATTGAACTTTTTTAACGGTAAATTATTTCCACCTTAGCTGCACCACTAGCTTAGCTTAGATACTTACTTTATACTTTCTCGCATTAAAAAAAAAAAAAAAAAAACGCAATAAGTAACATCGAAATTGACATATTTTATTAGCGATGATTTGAAAAAAAGATTTCACTTTACTAACATTTTTAGCCATACGTACTGCGTATGATAGATATACCTATTTTGTGCAATACATTTGATTACCTACTAGGTAATTATAATATATAGGTATATACTATATACTATATATCTGGCTCGACTTAAGTAATACGCGTTATAGGTATAGTCAGTATGATTCTGAATAATTATTTCAATTTCGCTCAAATCGTTAAATTGATTGCTTCGTGAACTTCGTAACGTGTAAGTAATCAACAAAAATTTAATGTTAATCCATCTGTTAATCTATCGATTTCAACACGCCCTACAATTAATATGTTGTTACTGATTATGATTTGTTTTCTAATTAAAAAATATTATTATTTTTTTTTTTTTAGTTAACAATAGCATTGATAAAACTATATTTCTTGTTTGAATTCAATGTTGTAAAAAATATACCGGCAATTTCATGACTTTAAGATTTAATACCTTAATAATATGATCTATATCTTTTAATACAATGTAATTAAAATATCCGATATCATAACGTTTACTTTTACTATATTATGTTTTATAAATAATATTATGCATATAGGTGAAATACAATACGTCATCTCAAATGCGATAACTATTAATAATTAAAGACATCACAATACTTTAGTTTAAGTTAACAATGAAATCACATCATCATAATAATAATATGTTTATGAATGATCATAGTAAAGTTTAAAGTGTAATTGATCTTTATTTAACAGATACAAGGTCAGACATGTACAAACCTCACGTATAAATATATGAATATAATATGATATATATACATTATATCGTTTGTATTGAGTATTGATATATCTACCAACAATAAATACATTTTTTACACATCATTGCAAATTAATAATTAACAATTATGTAAATATGGAGTTCGAGGATGAATCGTATTTTTCCAGAAATCTTATTGTCTTGTAACACAGTTAGCTTAAGTAAATTAATTTTTTTGTCCGTCTTACATATACGTCTGTACATCAGTGCAGAAATAAATAGTCAATAAATTGGAGTACTTACTTAAAGTAATACAATTTGAGTATTATCGTGTATATATTTAAATAAAGTTTGATTTATAGCTGAATATAGTTCATACAATCATACCATAGGTATTTGTAAATAAATGTAACAAAAATAAAATAGATATTATTATAATCACAATTCATATTATTATTATCATGAAGTTAATTATATATTACATCTGTGGTGTATGTGAATTTAGTACTAAAATGTTTTTTTTTTTGTGGTATTTAGTTTATATTTTGTGGTTTAAAACATGTTTGAGTCATGAACAAAAATAATATGTTGTGTATTATTGTATTAACCAGTAAATATAATATGTATACCATGTATGCGGATATTATCGGTATTGGCGTATCATTAGCATAACATATCGACCAAAATAATATTATAGAATAATAAATGAAAATATATTACATTGTTTTAACTTTCTTATAATATTGTAAATTAATTTTTTTACGTAAAAAGTATAGAAGACAAGACAAATTATTATATGATATTCATACAAAATGTAAGTACGTACAGAATAGTTAGCAAGTTGGACGGTAGACGATGGGTTATATATAATATACATAACTGTAAAATATATTTGTGTTAATGTTTTCTTTGGAAATCAGAATTCTACAGGATGAGGAAAATATTTTATTTTTCCCATGGCTTAAAATTATTATTCTTCGTGCTTATGTTTAAAAGCCAGAAATATGGTTTAAGTATTAAATATACACTGGTGAATAATACACTAGACTTTAAGTGAAATCTATCTGAGAATCTCATAGAATAAAATATTACCCTCATTTTAATAATATGTGTAATAGTTTGTTTTCGCTTTTGTTTTCCCATTGTTTATTAGATTTCGTGCGATTTTTCATACAGAAAATTACAGTTTTTCTTGTAGGTAATAAGTATTAAACACTAAATGTACTGTTCTAAATAGATCTTTATTATTTTTCTAATAAACAAATGTTGACAGAGAAATTTAAAAAAAAAAATTTTAATAGTAAAAATAGATTAAGCTGATGAAAATTAATAAAACCATTTTTTATTTAATAAAATATAGTAAATACAAATAGTTTGATACGAATTATTTGGGAATAATTAGTTGAACCTTTTTAGTTTTAAATTTTAATTGATATGAATTAATAGTTTATAAAAAAAACTAGACAAATAGACGGTATATTTTATTTCCGTATTAGTATGCGTGGTAAAAAAACATTAGTATGGTTAACAGTTTTTGAATGTATATATATATATACCAATATTCGATATATTTATTGAACCATAAACCGAATAAATGGTATTATTAATTAACATAAGACTAATTATATCTATCTGAATATTAAAATCGTTTCCAATTTTGCATAAAAAAAAAATATGGTGATATGATTATGTGGTGCTAAATAATACATTCAAAATCAAATCAGCGTTGTAATAAAATAATCGGCAATAACTAATAAGGCTACACTGAAATTACAGAAAAAAAATAGTCATAATGGTTATAGAATCATAGAATACCTAAAACACGTATTTTTATTTTTATTTTTATTTTTTTTTTTACATGAAAGCATTGTCTAATAGTTTTTTGAGTGAGAGCTCAATTATTCACAAGTAATAATACCTATGGACCAAGCGGAAACCAATCCAACACTACGGTGCAATTTGTACATTATGCAGACATACGTGAACCGAGAGAAAATGACAGAATATATTATTATATACGGATATAGAAAATATAAATCGCGACGATTTTCACAAGTGTCGTGTCAATCCGGTGTGAAATTTTTTTATTCTGTTGATTTTTATAAACGACACAATAAATGTCATATTTCTTACATCAGTATATGAATGTACGATTGTTTATTAATATTGCACATCTATTATATTCACTGTACATGTCCACTGCTGTTAAATTTATTGTAAAATATTATTTATGATAAAAACATGTTTTATATTATACAGAATTCACAAAAAACTAAATTATTATTTATGCAATTATGACATTATTTGTATGCTTTAATGTATATAACCTAACCTATGCCATGTGTTTTTTCATTTTATTTTTTTGTTTTTTCAAAAACAATTACAGAAAAAAAGAAGTCCCAAAAGTTGAATATGCTAACGATTAAAAATTATTATATAAACCAATGTAAATCAGGATATATCAATATATAAATAATGAACACTTTATTAAAACAATATTTTTCTAGTACATTTTTTAATACTATAATATTAACATAATTTTTAAATAAAATCAATTTATATTCAATTTTAGACCCTTTTACTACCTACTGCTCAAATATAGAGGTTTTTCAGATAACGCGTGGAATAATGTTTATGACGTATGTTTTGTGTCTGTTCTACCAATAATATTAGTAATATTACATAATAATAATATTATTATTATTATTATTTATTGATATTAAATATCAATAAATAAAAATAAATATTACGATATTATCCAAATTACGTCATACTTATAAACTCGTAACTATAGGTCCAACCTGGTTACGATGGTTCACATTTTGATTTGCAACCGGTCAGCGAATGTATGTTAGTAGATTCTTCAACTATCAACTGTGCATAGTTGTAGGAAGACTATTTGGTTGTTTACCTTGTATTATAAATAAATTTCTCTCGAGTATTACATATATTATTATTATTATGTTATAGGTACCTACTTACTCGTACCTATGCTATAATTATAAAACTTAAACAAAAAATTAAGAACACATTATTTTCATATGTGCATTTACCTATATAGTCATTTGTTTTAAATGAGTTTCAGTAGGGAAACAGAAACTGTGTATTACTAACTCGTCTTGGTTCATTTGACCTCTATACGTACAATACCATATCTGTTCAATTTCCAGCCAATAGAAAGGCAATATTATATAAAACTTGTGCAGCTCTCGCGTCCCAACGATCACAAATAACATAAAACAAATGAAAATAAAAACATAACAAAATAAAGAAATCATGCTTATTGTTGTTATTATTTCTTAGGATTATCGATAGCAGCTTCAAGTTTATTATAATATATTTATAGATAGCATAAATATATTTAATAATGTCTCAACATATTCTTTATCGCAACAATGTATTGACATTTTATATATTCTGTTCTTCCCACATAATTTACTCAATATAAATGTATGGGATGACATGATGAGTAAATTTAAATTAGATTGATTATTGAGGTTAAAAGAGTGAAAGTTGATACAATATATTTTAAGCTGTTGACCACGCAAATCGCTAAGAAAAAACATAGATAGGTAAAAACTTAAATAATAAACATTTTATAGTCTTTGAACTTAAACAAAGTATACGTATTTTTATTTATGCTCTAGTAATATTTTTTCTACGTTCTAATTATAAAGTTAAATAATCATGATAATTTTATAAAATATGATTTTAAGTAGGTACATTCTGTAATGTATTATAACTAAAACTTAATAAATATTATTTTAAGATGATATCTTAGATAATAATTGATAAATAATAATAATAATGATAATCTATAATCAATTCTTTTAGTAAAATAATTTATTGTTAAAAATAATAATAAATATATCTGCATATTGTATACATCCAAATTAAAATAAATGAAATATTCTATTTATATAGAAACATTAAACATATTGTATATTAATGTTAAACTTAGCCGTGTGTTATACTATTTTAACAATTCTTGCAAAGTTAAGTTTTATAAACTCTAAAATCTATAAAAATTAAAAGTATTACTTACTCGTCGATGTGAATTTACGTAATCACGTGTGCCTTCTAATAGTTTATGTAATGGGACGTGAATTACATAAATTGACATGAGTATTTATTATAATAAAGAATAAAGTACTGGTATTGTAAAGTATTCAAATAAAAATATATAAAAGTATTTAAATAATTAAACACTTTTTTTTATTAAAATAATATTTTAAAAACTAAAAAAAATGTATGTTTATACATTTTTTAAGTATTTTTCGATTAATAAATTATTTCAGAATAAAAAGCATTTATTTATATTTAGGTTAAAAATTATACGGAAAATAACTTAGTGGTTAACAAAATTAATTAATTTAGATTTTATAGATAATTATAAAGTATAAACTCAAAATATTATTATGTAATTTAGTATTATTCGTTATTGCAAATGTTTTGTTTTTAATTTAAAAGAGCTGTTGTAGATTAATACACCAATATACATTATGATTAATTTTGAATTATACGTTATTACTTTTTAGTCTTATGGTAAATGTTATTTTCGGAACTAACGAAAAATAATTGTAAGCAATTTTTTTTTCCTTTTTTTTATTTTATTAAAAAAATTTACAATCTGTATACATTATTATACAATAAGCAAATTATGAAGGGCTTAAAAGAAACAAAAGACATGTAGACTTGAGAGAAGGAGGCGTCCGGTGACACCACTTCAAATTTTATTACTCATCAATTGGTTAATTTAATTAAATTTTTAATAGATCTCTAGGCCAGCAACGTTTTAATCGACGTAGTGGATTGATAGGGTTAGTTAAAGAGCGGAGATTGGAGATAAATGGATTTGGATGGTTAATTGTGGCTGTGTGTAGTTTTTTGTAGTTTTTTGTAAGATTGGGAGGTCAATTTAGAAAGAGTTGGGATTTTCAGGTCATTATGAAGGGACTGATTGCTGACGAACCAAGGAGCACCTGTGATGATGCGTAGGTTTATAGACTGGAAGGATTGGAGTAAATTAATATTTGATTTTTTAGCTGCTCCCCAAATTTGGATACCGTAAATCATAGTTAGTCTTATAACTTGTTTGTATACTAGAATTTTGGTTTTATGTGGAAGTTTGGAACGAAAAAGATTTCTAAGAGAATGAAGACATAAATTTAAGGATTTGCGTTTGATTTTAATATGGTTTGACCAATTGAGTTTTTTGTCAAGATGGATACCTAGGTATTTAACATTATCTTGTTGGGGGATTATGTTGTTGTTGATGGATAGGGGATGACTATTAATAGAGCGTAGAGTGAAGGTTATGTGGCTAGATTTGGATTCATTTATTTTTATTCTCCAAAGGCGGAGCCAGCTTTGGAGTTGAGTCAGATGATCCTGGAGTCGTTTAGAGGACTGGTTGGGGTCTGAATGGGAGGAGATTATAGAAGTGTCGTCAGCGAATGTGGCAATAAAAGTGTTTGTACCAACGAGCCTTTTATCAAGGTTGTCGTCGGGCACACGGTCCTCCGGAGCCTTGTGAGAGATAGGTAACACTTATTTGCAGTAAGGAATAACAGATTTAAATAACAACACAATTCATATATTTTACATGTATATATGTATATAACGGTACGCGACTACGAGCGCATAGAGCGAAATAAGGGGGTGGGGAACACCGCTCTGAGGGAACACTCAATGTTGTTGGGCGGAACTGCTGGTGAATGACGGCGGAGCTGCTGAGTATTCGGATCTGAATTTGGCTGGAACACGTGGATGACGGAGAACACCGTTATTACGCACACGCGACGTAAATGTCGTATGGACACTTGCACGTAATAATTACGTATTATATCGGGAGCTCGATGTGGTAATATGGTTAATCGGAACAAATTATAATACACGCAATAGTTAACGATATTGCAAGTGAGAGCACACTTCGTACAGCAAAATGGCCGTTAACACGAGAGCACGTGAATAAAAACACAACGGTGAACGGTATAGAACAGAACGAACGTAACTATTACGCATTCGATCGGGAGCGCAATGTAAGCGTAATATGGTTAATCGGAACAGATTATAATTCACACAATAGTTAACGATATTGCAAGTGAGAGCACACTTCGTACAGCAAGATGACCGTTAACGTGGGAGCACACGGGTTTTACGTAACGGCGAACGGACCAGAACGCACCGACAACAACGGCTACGACCGTTGGCGGCGGCGTATGCGTCGTTACCCGGACCAGGGCGACGGTCATGTCAGTGCTGCCAAAAACGCGAGTGACCGAGCGCGGTCACTTATCATACCCCTGTCCAAGACCGGTGGTAATCAGTTTTGGACAAAAGGATCGAACAAAAAGTGTCATTACAGTGAGGTATATCCGAGGTGAAAATGTTATAGAGAGTAGGAGCTAAGATGCTACCTTGAGGAATATCTGCCATGATATGATGTGTATGTGATACATCATCTAAATAGCGAACCGCAAAAGTGCGGTTGGTTAGGAAGGATTTAAGTATTAGAAATAAAGGAGCCGGAAGGAAGCGGAGTTTGTAAAGAAGTCCGTCTGACCACACCCTGTCAAAAGCCTGGGCAACGTCGAGGAAAACAGCTTCACAGTGATTTTTTGTTTCAAGAGAAGAGGAGATAATATCAGTTATTCTATGCACTTGGTGTAGAGTTGAATGATTGTTTCTGAATCCGAATTGCGTATTAGGGATTATATTGAGATTATTGATAATTGGGTAGATTCTTTTAAGGAGAATTTTTTCTAGGATTTTAGAGAAGGAAGGGAGAAGACTTATTGGACGATATGAAGAAGGAGATTCTGGAGGTTTGCCAGGTTTATGAATTAATATTATGATGGAATGTTTCCAAGTTGATGGGATGTATGATAGACGTAGCATGGAGTTGA
Organism: Schizaphis graminum; assembly: GCA_020882235.1. Lineage (NCBI taxonomy): Eukaryota > Metazoa > Arthropoda > Insecta > Hemiptera > Aphididae > Schizaphis > Schizaphis graminum. Next base: position 113,530,959 of record CM037032.1, on the reverse strand, counting down.
ATATGTAGGTAAGAAGAATTATTGCCTTTTTTGGAAGGTTATGATTAATTGGTTATTAATGAGATCGTGACCAGGAGATTTATTTTTTGGTAGTTTATTGATTATGAAAAGAATTTCTGAAGGGGATGTATGCTTAGTTGGAAAGGCCATAGGGAGAGGCGTGTCTAAAGTTTGTTTTATATAATCAGTGTGTTATAATATATTTATATCTGGATGCGGAGAAAAGTTATTTACAAGATGCGTAGTAAAAAGATTGGCTTTATCTATATTTGATATAGCCTATGTGTTATCAGGTTTACGTAGAGGAGGAGCAATATTTTTTCCTTAAGAACATTTTTGGTTGCATTCCATAAGCCCCCCCACCACGTCAAGGTGGGTCCCGTCGGGGGAAACCTAACCTAACCTAACCTAACCTAGATGGTTATATGTAGTTTTATCGCTCGGGAGATGAGTTCTTTGCCATTTGGAACGAGCTCGGCGTTTCTCGGTAATTAAGTTGCGTAAGTTTTGTGGTAGGTTACGGTATTTATTGGTGTTAAAATGAGTAGGAGAAGAGGAACTAAGGGTTGAGTTTTCAATGATGTTTAGGGATTGAACGGTTGCATCTATTTCAGAATGATCTTTTAAGGACACAGTAAGTGATATTTGGGATTCGACAGTTTTACTGAAGAGATTTCAATTTATTTTTCCTGGAGTAATAGACGGGTATGTAGTTTTGTCCACATAATGATCGTTTAGGTATAATAGTACAGGGGTGTGATCCGATGATTGGTTGAGTTAATTATTGAGTTATTTATGTGATTTGGTAAATTAGTTAAGAAGAAGACTAATGTGTCAGGTAAACGATTTTGGTGCGTTGGCCAACACGTTGGATTAGGGGGTGAATCTTAATAGGTGGCAAACAAAAGTCTTAAATTTATTACAAAAACCTAAACTAACCTAACCTAACCTGAAATAAATTTAAGACTATTGTTTACAGCAATATTGTATAGGATACGGCTTCTAGTGTTGATAATTCTGGAACCCCAGGCTGTGTGCTTAGAGTTAAAATAGCCACCTATTAAGAAAGTGTTCCCTAGGGAGGATAAATACATTGTAAAATCGTTAGTGGTTAATTTGAAAGATGGTGGGCAGTATATCGATGATATGGTAGTTGGTATATGGTTTATTTGTATAGCTATGTTGATTGCTTGTATGGATTTACTTTGGAAAGAGGGCAAAATAAAATGTTTTACATCAGATTTTATAAGAATGGCAGAACCTGCGTGAGCGGTTCCGTCCGGATGATCACAATGATATGTTTGATAACCAGATATTTTGAAGGTAGTGTTAGGTTTTAGGTGATTAAGATTAAGTCTAAGTTAAAGATGAGTAGAAGAGCTGTAAGTTCATTTTTTTGGTGAATTAGACCATTTGCATTCCATAAAAAAAGGGTGATGGGACGTTGAATGTTATTTGAGTTATAAGTCATTGTTTTTGGAAAGGAGTTTATTGATGACTGTGGTTAGAAGAGAGATTAACGGATTTATTAAGTTTTTGAGATCGTCAAGGAAGGAAGAGATTTTGAGTGAGAGTTCGTCAGTATAATTATTGGAAGAGGGAGGAGGATAAGAGCTGTTGTCTTTTGTCACCTGAGCATAAGAAGTATTATGACGAGAGTGTGAGTTTGAAGTGGTGCTTACAGTATTGAGGGACACGTTTTTAACAGAGAGTTTTTGATTTAGAGGACCAGAATGTTGAGATGACTTGAGACGATTTAGATGAAAACATTAGATATCCTTGTGTTTAGGGCATCCCCTATAATTAGCTGGATGATTGCCTTTGCATAGAACACATTTGGGTGGTTGATTTGTAGGTTTTTGGCAGGTTTCTGAACGGTGTTGCTTCCCACGGCGGACACAATTAGGATAATGATTATAATAAGATTTTGTATGGCCATAGTATTGGCAGCGAAGACACTGGACAATATGACGTTTTACGCGTGGTTCTTCTATTTTAATTTTTAAATAGCATAAATGTTCGATTTTAAATATATCTTTATTATTGTCGGCCTGCTCCAGGTCTATAAAAAAAATAGTGGGAGAGGGCGCTTAGTGTTATACTGGAGAACATTGGTTATGTTTCTGACGGTGTGGCCGTGGGAGAGTAATTCTTGTTCAATATCTGCAATAGATGTTGTGTGGTGTAAGTTTCTAACGAGTATTCTATAGGCTCTTTCTTGCTTTGGCTGATAAGTGTGGAAGTCGGCTTTACTGTCCTTAAGAAATTTAATTACATTTCTATAGGAAGTTGGAGTGTTGGTTGATAGTTTGAGTCCATTAGTAGAACTTTTACAGGTAAAAGCTTCACCATCGGTAACTGAATAAATGGTTGAGCAGAAGGACTAGAAGTCGTTAAATAAACGAATAAATATTGGGGGTGGAAGTTTTGGAACTGGGTGGGTATCGTCCATTGAAACATCAGGAACAGGCACTGATGATTTAGGTTTAGTATGATAGTGCTGATTGTCGGAGAATAGTGCAAAGCGATTTGGAGTTATGAACTGTTTGTTTGATTTTGATGATGCATTTGAAGAGGTTTGACAGCGTTTGATCGAAGTCGGTGTTACCCATCCGTCATTACTATTGTCTTCCTGTATATTTTCGGCAGATTGATTTGGCACGCTCTGTATACGCGATTTTGAAATAATAAGCGGAGAAACTGTTTTATTTTTATTAGGTAATGACTAGGGCTCGGAAGTTATAGGAGTTAAAAAAGGCAAAATATGCATGCAAATATGCACAAAAAAATTGTAAAATATGCATGAAAATATGTTAAATATGCAAAATAAAATTTATTAAATATGCAAACAAATTTACTACGTATATACAAAAAAATTTATTTTTTTTGTTTGGCTTAATGTTTTGGCTTGTATTTTGTGTTTGATGGATTGTAATTTTTTCAATCTAAAAATATATACAGAATAAAATTTATTTGAGAATTATATTAATTTTTTTTTTAATTCATTAAACATATAGATTATTGTAACCGTATATATAATTCAGTCATACACCTATAAATACACTATTATATAGAACAAATCGCTATTAGATTAACGATAACGTCGATAGCATAGACGTTAGTGTAATAAAGATAAATACGCTCCGTTGATACGTCGTGACTGTTAATTTAATCGAAAATAAAATAAATAGACAAATACACAATGGTTTTTTACATATTTAAGAAACAATATATAATGAAAAAACGTATTGGAAATGTTCCGAAAGTAAAAAACTCAAATGCAAAGGTCAAATTCATGTTGTTAATGAGAATATTGTAAAGTTCATCAAACATAATAATCATGTATTATATGCAGCAAAAATTGACGTTAAGAAGGCTGTATCACATTTAAAGGAGATTTCTTCCCAAACTACTCTTACTACTCATGCTGTTATTGGAGAAATGTCATCGCAAGTATTATAAAATATTATATTTTATTAAAACTAGGTACTTACCTAATATAAAAATAAAATATTATATAAGTACAATTAATTTTTAAAAAAACTAATTTTTTTTTTTTATTATAATAGTTACCAAGTGCTTTAGCTGCAGATATGCCAAGTGTGCAAACGTTAAAAAGAACAATTCAACGCCTTCGTCAGAGAGAAGAAGCGGCTCCACCTAATCCAAATAATTTTGATTTTATTATTCCTGAGCAGTATCGAAATACAAGTGACGGTGAGTTATTTTTGCATTATGACAGTGGCACAAATCTCCAGCGTATTTTGATTTTTACAACCCAAAAAAATTAGGAGTTTATGGAGAATTGTGAACATTGGTTCTGTGATGGAACGTTTTCAGTAGCTCCGCCGATTTTTAAGCAATTATACACAATTCATGGTATATTTTATTCAAATGTCGTTCCCAGTGTATATGTATTACTACCGGATAAAAAAGAAGATACCTATTGTCGAATGTTTGATGCTTTAAAGTTTAAAGTCATTAAAATCAAATTTAAATCCAAAAACTATTTTGATTGATTATGAAAAAGCTGCTATTAATGCAATTAAAACAGCATTTCCAAGTACTGAAGTGAATGGTTGTTTTTTCATTTGTCCCAATGCATGTGGCGTCATATTCAGGAATTTGGCTTGCAAAAAAAATACAGTGAAGACCCTGAATTTGCATTGCAATTAAGAATGCTACCAGCTTTAGCGTTTGTACCTAAGGACGATGTAATAAATTCATATAGTGTTTTAATTGAAAGTAATTATTATACAGAAAATGAAGAAATATTAGAACAGTTTTTAGACTATTTTGAAAATACTTGGTTAGGCAAATTAGACAGACGGAGAAGACGAAAACAACCAAAAATTGAAATTGAAATGTGGAACTGTTTTCTAAGAGTAGAACTAGATATAGCAACAACAAATAATTTCGTTGAAGGTTGGCATAACTGTTTTACGTCGATCTTAAGTGGAAAACATCCATCAATATGGCGTTTTATTGAAGCTTTAAAGAGAGAAGAAAGCATAAATCGACTCAAAATTGAGCAGTATTCTGGCACTGAACCCCCCCCCCCCAAATACCAAGATAGGGCTAAGAGAATTAAAAAAATTTGCACTGATTATAATGATCTATTCATTCTGGATTATCTACGTGGAATAGCTTATAATTTTCAACTGCAAACCTAAATTTTAATTTTACGTACTTTTTAGCAATTTTTTGATTTCATTTTTTAAATGCAGCTTAAATAATATTACCATTATTATATTATTTATTATTTTTTTTCTATTTTTTAATTATTTAGCAAGTTTGTTGGGAATTTTTTTAAATAAATAAATAATATACGTATATTAATATAATATGAAATTTAAATAATAATACCATTTTTTTTATTATTTATTATTTTTTTTCTATTTTTTAATTATTTAGCAAGTTTGTTGGGAATTTTTTTAAATAAATAAATAATATACGTATATTAATATAATATGAAATTTAAATAATAATACCATTTTTTTTATTATTTATTATTTTTTTTCTATTTTTTTATTATTTAGCAAGTTTGTTCGGAAATGTTTTAAATAAATACAAGATATATATAATAATATTAATAATATAATTTTTAGTTTTGCGAGCAATTTCTCTTCGATCAATTGTCGTTTGCGATCAATTGTTTTTCCATCAAAAGTTTTCGAGCAATTGTCATGCGATCAATTGACATGCATCCGTAACCTACGGGAGTTCCGTAAATAATAATTTTGGTCGCTTACCGTGTTGTAAGTATGCTTTAAATTTTTAATGATGGGTGAGTGTGAAAGACTGTTGAAAACAGCGATTAAGACGATTTTGTGAGTATAGAATAAGCACTGGTAAAGACGCACTGATATTATTTATTTTTAATAATTAACGGAGCGCAATAAATCGATGTGGACATGACGACTGTACGTCTGCGAGTGAAGCAATTTAAAAAATATAATATTTTAAAAGTATACAAATAATTTTTAAGTATAGGAATTCTAAATAATATATTCTTGCAAATTATTCAAAAAATGATTCTGATTTAAGTTTTATTACATAAACAAAACTATTCTTAAGACAGTCTAAAAGTCTATAAAGTTCGTTCTAGAAATATTTATACCTGAGGTATATTATGGAAAGTATATAGGTATACGGGGTGTTTCACGATGAATTGACACTTTTGAACTTAACTTATGTGTGCAATTGTCAGTTCATCGTGAAACACCCTGTATATTATAAACTATAATACGCAACAGCAATAATGCATATGAATTTATAACATAATAAAATACATTTTATTTATTGGCCTTACTTATATAATGTGATTTTATTGTTATGTATTCATTTAAAAAGTATAATCTTTATTTTATATCATTTTTAAATTTTGTATTTAATTACAATTTATATATCAGTTTCTTTTTTATGCGATGTAAAAGAAGGAATTGTCTATAATATTGTGATTAGCCTGCCAAACAATAATCGATTAGTCAAAAGAACTGTGCATAGAGGTAAAAAAAATTTGTCTTTAACTTTCAAACATATCGTGTTTAGTCACATACACAAGTATAACATACATCGGTACTTTCGCGATTCCTATCGTCTCTTTCGCCCGAGTAGGAGGTATAATAATATCTTGACAATATAATAACGGAAACGAAATAACATTTTCATTTTTGATAAAACATTATTCTTGTACAATATTTAGATACCTAGTGCATTACTATATACTTATTATTGAAAGCTAAAAATTTGAGAGTATAATTATTTTAATGTTATTACATTAATACTATATAATATAGAAATAGAACTACATTTATTTAAATGCATTTTTATATTATGTCATAGAACAATAATAACGTTCGTGCGTTACATATTATTATATACATTAATTTTGGGTACCTACTAAAGGCTACAGGAACAATATTAAAATTATTACACAATAGTTAATTTAAAATTGTATATCATTTCGTGTTTTGAGTGACGATAATAACAGTGAAATGATGGTGCTAATGTATAATTATAGCGTTCGGTGGTTTAAGATCAATTCATTGTATTTTTAAATCATTTTTATAAACGATTGCATTAACCGTACTTGAAATGTACCAAGACAATATTTTAAAGTAGTGTACAAAAAGATTAAATTAGGTTTCCGGACACGAAATGCTAATTTTTGGCAATAGATCAGATAACGTCACGTAATCGCTATCGTTTATTCGTTATACATTTTTTTTTCCGGCTCGTAAAATTAACGTAGGTAGTTGTACGTTTTCTAGATATAACAGATATAATAAATGCAAACGTTTCGTTTATTTAAAGAAAACCGTTTGTTAAACTCAGTCACGAGTGAGTAAAAATATGATCATATAGTTCATAATAATAACATTTAGTCAATTCAATCTTATACTCGTGGTTGAAAATAGCAGTAACATATTTTAAATATTATTCCTGTACTTGCAGGATTTATAGAAAGTATGTTTTTACAATAGAATATTTAACAACACATATAATTTGAATATCAAAATATACATTGAGTTTAATATTGTAAAGTGTATGTCTATATTTAATAATTTATTAAGGTGTTAACTTGTTGTTCAATGAATATACATTTCATGATTAGTTTTTTTTCATTACATGTATTCACAGGAATAATATACATAACATCGTAAAAGTAATTTAATTAAATAATCGTATAATTTATAATATTTTCGTAAAGTTGAAATACGTTTTTGATTTTTCAACTATTTAGCTTCAATTACCTTCTACCTAGTTGATAATAATTACAATAAAAAAACCGATGTTTAATTTCTTATGCGTATCATTAATAATATTAAATAAACCATTAAAGCGTATTCATTTAGTATCCGTTTATACATGCAGACTGCAGTAGAAATTGATGCTTATACAATAATATTAGACGTTTTTGGTTAATATTTTTACTTGGCAATTTACCGAAATCGTTTTTATTAATCTTCCAGCGCGAGAACATTATAATAGTTGTCGACATCTTAAATTGAAATTCACAACACGTTTTTCGTGAAACTACCGATTACCGCGTGTATAGTAAGTCATCGAAGTCTACAACTATCGGTCGTATTCGTGCAGCTAATAAACGTAGTCGTAGACAGTTGATAAAATAATAATAATAATATCGTTCAAATTAAAATTCCAGATTCGGTTATCCAACGCATCAGCCCCCACCCATGCGTTTGTTTGATTCTGTAACACATCAAAACGTGACGTACCTACCGACGTGACAAAAAACGCACCGTATGAGGTCTGTCGTATACGCATTCATAATATGAATTTATATTATTATATATGAGATAATGACAGATAGCCTATTATACTGCATTGTAACAAACACGCGCGCGCGCGGTCGTAAATGTATATACCTAGCCCTTTCGATTGCCGTAATGAGAGAAATAAATTATTTTATGTTATACTACGTATATGTATATAGACTGGTTACAAATGGAACGGCTAAAAGTCTTAATGCGTTTAATAAAATAATACATTATATTGTCCACCTTATATTTAATACATAATACCTATATATATCGTACATAAGAACATTACACGCGTATGTTATAATATTATATCTCTTTATTGACGAGTTTCGTCTGCGTACCGTGTCATACTCCCCCGTCAAACCACCACAAGGAGTGCACGCAAATGTACCGGTGTCGGTGTCCCGTGAGGTGTAGATCGACTTGCACTACCTCTTTCAAGTGTTTTAGGTAGGTTTGACTTCTTAGTTCCACTTCGTGACCGATTTGGGGACCTAACCGGAGTAAAGCGCGGTTCGTCCTACTCTATCTCCGGCAGGCCCATCATCGACTTCATCGGTATAGGTCGGGTGATGGTTAGTTGGCGGCCTCTGGATCCGAGGTTTGGGTGGGTATTATGACGGTGGATGTGGCAGCTACGGAGCCTGTTTCGCTGGATGCAAGGCTGAGCATTAACAAGGTAAAAGTTAAAATTCAGTTAAAACGTTAAGTTAATTAACTCGTTACATTTATTAAAAATTAACTTTTAACTTAATAAGTTACTTTTTTTTTAGATTAACGTGTTAACTTTAAATTAATTTTATTCAAAAGAATCTAAATTAAGTTAATTTTTGGCTGAAGAATAATTCAAAATTTTAGGGTTTATTTTTGAAAAACAGGGCTTCTGATAGCTAACTGGTACTAAGATGTATCATTTTAAATTTTCCTGGTAATTTTCTTGAGCGTAAAGAAAAACTATCTAATTAACAAGATTATGTCGTTTTTTATTTTTGCAAATTAGAAAATTTTAACTTTAAACTAAGTTCAGTTACTATTTTTTTAAATAGTAACGAAACAAATATGAGTAACTTTTAACTTAATTTAACTTGATTCTTTTTAAAATAACTTAACTTAACGAGTTAAAAACAATCGTTAACTTGCCCAACTTTGGCTGAATGTCTCCTGTTATTTTCGCCTAAGCATGTAGACTAAATTATATTCTAAATCCATATAATTCTTATCAATGTTCTTAATTTCCAAATTTTCTTTATTCCACTGCTACTCGTTTTCATTGGACACCAGCACCAGATCGGCGATGAGGTTCGCCACAATCCTCCATTTTTCCTCCAGGGACATGTGAAATCGACGTTGTCGGTGTATTCGTCGAATTCGGACTCGATCTTCCCCATAGTGGTAGGTGTAAAGTAAAGTTAACCGCTGTGGACAAGCACGAAGCTGCGCATATTGGATATTATAAACAATATAAACATGGCGTACAGTCGTAGGCATTATCTTAGGAAGTGGGGGGAACAACATTAGAGTTTTACCCTTTGAGATTTCATGGTGTAGGCAAATATATCGTAATAAACTGTATATTAGGTACTATTCGCTTATTTTTTATCATTAGAATTAAACTTCAATATGATTTTTCTATGCTATTCTTATGCAATAACTAATTATTTATTAAAATATGAATATTTGAAATGTAAATAGATAAACATCTATAGGAAACACATTATATAATAATGATATTTTAAATTCGATATTATATATGTGTTCACTGATTTTACAATACCTCGAGCAATGCTATATCACAGCGCCTACATGAATTCGTATATAGGTACTATTGGCAAATTATTTGGAAAGCTAAAGAACCAAATTGGTTACAAGAAGAATCTCGCGGTAGACTTTTAAATACGACAGGTAAAAACTATTTGCTATAATATCCCATCCCACAGATTTAATCCAAGTCATGCTGTCAGCGCATTATATATTCCAAACATTGTAATTTTTAGTGTACTGTGGTTGTAGGTAGTATAAATGTTTCGGTGAAATACAATATTAATATTATTTTATTAATAAATTATATACGCGATGTCGACGATCGGTGGCGTCCTTGATCTGCGTGTACATATACAGAGTGATTTTTTTATCAAACAACACTCATTATTTCAAAAAGTAATTATGTTTTTGAAAATAATTTTTTTTAAGCGGAGTGGAGTGGTACGGGGTTACCCCGCAAAATGTTTGTCCACTACTCCGCTTGTCTAACATTTAAATAAGTAAAACTCATAAACTACTGGTCCTAAATTTGATTTTTATGTATCAAAATACTCAGACAATTATTTTGCTTCGGAATATGAAATTAAAACTCTATGTTGTCATTCAAAAAAATAAAAAACTTAAAATATTATAAGGATAAAAAATATTTAAAAATATCATTTTTTAATAAAAACGTCGTTTTTTTAACAATTTAAAAATATGTAAAAATATATTTTCAAAAACATGATTACTTTTTGAAATAATGAGTGTTGTTTGATAAAAAAATCACCCTGTATACAAAACGTATAAACAGTAGCAGCGTCACGCAGTCAGTATCGAAAATCGCGGTTAGAAGAAAATGTTTGTATATTGTATTATTATTATAATTATTAAATTTTGTTACACTCGGGTAACGTTTCCGTGGCAAAAACGCTAGAACTCTGGCAATCCGTAGCCACGGTTCGGTGCGCCAATATATTACTTTATATACGTGCTGATAAATAATAATAATATCTGTTTCCGATATACCTAATATTTTATAACCTAACGTTTCGGTTATAAATATTAGTAAATCGCAATTGGCATTGCACGCTTATAATATATAATACCAATACGTCTCGACAGCGTGCTTACTTTTTGTCTTTTGCTCAACGCGTCACGCGTGCACGATCATTGATCACTTTGTAATATAATATAACCTATCCAATAAACAATTATTAAATATCCATAACATATTAATAAATTATAAAAAAAAAGTAACTATACCTCTAATATTAATATGCCAGTCTGTTTTAGTACACACTACACAAGATTATATTCTATATTGGTTTAAAGACACGTGAGACCAGTGGCGTGTACAGCGTTTATTTTTTTATGAGGGTAAAAGACAACAATTTCATTCACTAACGCTAAAATAACAATAAAAACTGTATTTATATTAAAATTAATAAAATGAATATTAAATTATAATGCTCGAGATATATTGCAATGTGGAAAAATTTATAAAATATAGTTAACAGACACTGCATGCACAATTTATACACTTTTATTACGTATTTGTTTTTAATTGTATGGGTCTAATGAGTAATATTTGTGAGTAATATTTAATACCTTACTATAAAATCATATAAAAAAAAAACATTACAATATTTAAGATATATCTATTTATAGATCATTATAACACTCTCTTCTATAATTGTCTATTTATTTCAATTATTTTATGTCGTAGATCAGTGCGGTCTATACAAATAAAGAATAAATGGACAGTTCATATCGGCCATTACACCTTAGCGCCATCAAAAAAATAAGTTTATGGAATTTTTGCTGTCAGGGGCAAATATTACAATAAAACATTTTGTTGGCGGGAGTTATTTTATAATATTTGGTTTCTATAAATATATTAATTTAGTGCTTTTCTAAATTTGTTTAATAATATTTAAATAACAGGTAAGAAAATAAAAATAAGTTTGTAAATCAATTTATTTATATTAATCCATTATACTTTGATCAAGTTAAATAATTATTTCTTTAATGATTTAAATGAGCAAGGTTGAATGCCCAGTTTAATTATTCTATCCATAGTGAACAAAACGTTCTTAAACTCAGTTTTTTTTATGAATGCAAAACAGTAAAGAACTGTGCTAGATTTACATACAAAATAATTAGTACATAATTTTTTTTTATTATTTGAAATAAAAATAATATAAAAATTAAAAATTGTAAGTAAAAAAAAAATCAATTCATTATTAAAAATACATTTTTAGAACAAAAAATAATGTCTTAGAATAATTTTTAGTTAGGTCTTAGATATAAATGCAAAATGCATCTTTTATGGAGGTATTTTTATTTCTAGTGTCCAGAATATTTTTAGTGTAAAATTAAGTAAATAATTTAAAATATCACTTCAAAAACATAGTTAGTTTAATTCAATTCTCACAAATTTAATAGGTATAACATTTTTTGTGGCATAATTAAATAATATAGGTATAAGTTTTATATTTTTCTATGACATATAAAATACATTTTTTAGAATTAATACTCTTACAACATCGTGATGAGACTTCCATTATTTTTTATATAATTTTATTTTAGAATTATTAAAAATTCTTAAACATTAAAACAAGTATTGAATTAATTTTTAGAAGTAATTTTTTTTTTAAGATAATTGTCATAAAAATGAAATTTTTATTGCCTGAAAACCCTGGGTCTATTTAAAACATTTTAGAAAATCATACACAATCCACGCCCATATATTTATTTATTATAAATTATCATAATAAATTGTGATTATGAGTACTTTTTATTATTTATTTATTAAATCTAATTAGTGATTTGTTAACTATTCTGCCTTTATATATTTTAAATATTACCAATTAATTATATTACATTTATAAGACAATTATTATTTATAGTGAGTAACATTTTCAAACAAAGAATGTTGTATTGTTAAATTATGTATTTTCACGGTGGAAAATGTTTAATATAAAATAACATTATAGAACACAATAGAAATAAATAAATATTCTAAAATAAACTTTGCAGGTAATACAAAATGTATACTATAAGCAATTGTTTTTTTAATTACATGTTTATGAATGACTTTTAATTTCTACAGATCACTTATTATTTTTAGATCAAGTTAAAATTATTTTAAACACTTCTATCGAACAATAATTATCAAACATGTATAAATGAAATAATTAAAAAAAAATGAAACAAATAAATACTTGTGAATAAAGTTAAATTTGCGAAAAAAAATTTAAAAAATACAAACAAAATATGTGAATCAATATAATATTTCGATTTATAACATGTCTGGACAATTTTTAAGTGTCACGAAAAATCATTTCCTGAATTATGAAAAAATATCTAATCTCACCTTACATCATAGTAAATCAAATATTATGTTCTTGCAAGAAAGCAATACGCATAAATTATTAATTTTTTATGACTTTATGGTACAAACATTTAGTATTATCATTGGGCGTGGTGTGAAGTAAAGAAATCACTGTTCGATCAGTATAGGAGACATGTCATGTGGTACAAATAAAATAGTTGTCATCTCAAGTACTATATAGTATTTTTAATTATTATTTTCTAACACTTTATTTCTGATTTATTATACATTTAATTTTGATACGAAATTTACGAATACATTTAAAGCTCAACTATTATACATTTCTTATAAATTTTATTTATTTTTAACTAGTTCTGGACAATTAACATTAAATATTAAAAGACATGTAATAAATAATTACATTAATATTTTACGATGACTTTTAATTATATATTATACAAAAAGAACAGAAAATAAATAAATAAATACAAACAGTATTGCTAATTCTTCTTTGAATATGTTTGCAATTGGTTTCTATGTATTTTGTATAAATATAATTTTGTAAATTAACCAATATTGAAAATCATAATATATGTCACGTAGTCACATTAGTTATTATAAATATTGTAATACTGCATAGCCTTCGTGCGTTATAATGTTTAATAATCAAATAATCGTCCGAGTAAACAAAAAAAAAAAATTAGTAATTTAAAAAAGTGTATTGTATTTATTTTTACAAGTCAAAATAGGATAAATTATAACATTATTATCGATCACTAAATTAACCGTAGGAGGTCACAAAATAATAGACGGATATACCACTACTATTATTCAGCTACAGATGTATCTTGTGGCTGACGAGATCATGTACATAGGTGTTCATGCATTGTAGTTTTTTATATATTTTCTTATATCGTACACAATATACATTGTTAACACACATTTTCGTTAAGTCGTATGCGTGTCACGTTTTATAGTTGTCACAGTATAAGGTAGTATAAGTACGCAGTCCGTGTATGGGTTTGGTAGTCTTCCGCAATAGTATCAGAACTTAAATCTATTAAAAAAAAAAAAACCACATCATAAATGCACGTCTAACCCAACTATAATCTACCGTTTACATCAGCGCATAATTTGTATGAATCATGATTACATTTATTACTAATCAATCACTGAAATGTACGTATTCTGTCCTACTTTAGGGTTTTTTACGGTTAACTAATTTTTTTTTTACTTCATAAGTGCAATATTCTATCATGTGAGAAACATACGAAGAAGTCGCTTTGTGAATTATCGAATACATTTTTATTTAGGAAAAATGAGTCACGATATTACAGTATAAGCACTTTACTAACCATTGTTGGTTGTTGAGGTGTTTAGATCATATAATAATTACAATAATATTATAATAATACAACGAAAGCACTCAAAACTTATTAAAATAAAACATGAACAAATAATAATTCATAAAAGTAGATAGAACCAGCTAGAAAGTGCTAAAAAAAAAATATTTAAAAACTATTAACCAACAAGTATATTTTAATTATTTTATTTGATTATGAATTGTAAATCAATACATATTGTATTTGTTTTACTCAACGTTCACTTTCTTTTGTTTTTTCGTATTTCTTTCAAAATAGTTGATAAAAATATACTTATTAGTTACTAATACATATCTGGTGCTATCTATATCGTGTTTTAAATTTTTGGTATACTTAATACAATATATTCTTATTATGTCGAACTTCGCTATCTCGAACTATATTGAAATCTCCTTGAAACTACTATTAAACTTAGCGTTTTGCTTTCGATAATTTCAAATACACAAATAATAATTTTATTATACGGTAAGAACAAAATATTAAGCAGTATATTCAGTAGGTAAAGTGAATGTGATTTCACGTGTTTATAGTCAATATTTGCACTCGTTCGTATACAATATACTAAATATACTGAAATGAAAAATAAGCGTAAATTAAATGTTCTTACAACTGGGATCCAAAACCGAAGAGAATACTAAGATGATACAATTTTTAAAATCCAGAGGTCTTTAAAATGTAATCTATCAGTAATATGCAAACTAGTAACCATATTTTTCTTTAATATTGTACTATTTAAAAAAGTATATATTTGTAAAAACTGCAATAAATACTTCAACCCAATTTAAATTGTAACTAATGGTCATAGTTTCCAAGCTTATTTGATCAATAAAAAAATAAAAAAATGTCATTATAGTTAATTTGTACATGCTTACAAAAACTAAAGTAACATTACAAGCTTTAATAACAGATTTTTAATACAAAAATTAATTTATTCATTATTGTATTTAATTGATATGTATGCAGATAAATACGAGTACTTTAATACTTATTCAAATATTACATTTTAAGCATTCAAATTATTTACCAATATTTTCAATTTTTTTTTAAGAATTTTAATAAAACTCGACATCATGAAGTTCTCGGTATCTCGAAATGTTCCATGCTCCCTTCGAGATTCGACATAATAAGAATTTACTGCATTATGTTATCAAGACGATGTATAAATCGAATAAAAATCTGAAAATTGATAGTATTCTTTTCTTTCAAAACTTACTTAAATAAAAGTAATAATTATTTTAAATATTAAAATAATACCAACAACTAACAACTAATTTAGCTAAATTAATTATTTGATAATTTAGTCAACTGATAATCAAATCTTTGATTTCTGATAAACGATGTGAATAATTAAATTAATTAATGTAAATAATATTGCAAGTAACAAATAAAAACATAATCGGAAATCTCTGTACCAATGTATATCCATTTCAAAACATAATGTTAATTTAAATATTATACACCAAAGTGATCTAGAATTATTATAATAATCTGATTTGAAAAATCTCAAATGATTAAACACTATATACAATAAATCGTATTTTAAATGTACCTATAATTATATTTTAAAACATTAAATTTGTTATCTATAGTCACATTCTCTACTTGTATCATAGTACTACGGCCTACGGCCTATTTGTTATAGTTTGATGATGTAATTTCATGCTTTATTTTATTGTTAAACAATATATCTAAAATATTAATGTATTATTATAATCACAACGTACATGTAATTACATTATGCCTATTACCTGTGTTATTTTACATAACTTTAAATGAGAGCGAACATATTCTTTATTCAATATTTGATTAATTCAAGGTTTGTTTTTTTTTATTGGTAATAAGTTAATTTGTTTTGATTATTATTTTAATTTGTAGACAAAATATATTTCAATAACAAATTGTTTTTCATATGATATTTTTTAGTAGACCAAGGACAATTATTTATAAAACCATTTTATGTTAAACTGTTAAACACTATGTTTTCAGTTTCCAAATTGGTTGATAGTTAAATCTGTGCATACAATTTATTATTTTTATATATTATAATAGTCGATATAAACACACGGATATAAAATATAAATTTATATTATAATATATTCAAATAAAAATGATATACCGCCGTCCATCATGACTATTCTATGATAGGTATCACCAAATTAGATACTTACTACCTATTAAGCGATTTTTATGTACCTTATATCCTTAAACCTATAATCATTCACCGCGTTATGCAGTGAAAAGTATAGACGATTGTATTTTATGATGTCGTTGAAGTTACTACATCACTACAATTATTTTAATACGGGTGGAATGATTTATAATTACATACTATAATAATATGTCCATTCGTTTATATAAACTCATACTTTTTAAATTTGTTTTCAATATTATGTTGTTTTTTTAAAACTATGATTGCATTTATTTATTTTTCAGGCGTGATGTGTGCCATGTTTTTATTTATATGCAATATAAATTGCAGATTCTACGGCGTTTGTTCTTAAAATATAATTTTATGTCAATATTAGTCAAGCTAAAATAGCATTTAACAAAAAAAGAGGACTTTTTACTTCAAAAAGTATTAGCGTTCGCACCAGAATAAATCTTCTGAGGACATACGTATGGAGTATAATGCTGTATGGCAGCGAAACGTGGACGATTGCCAAAGCAGAGCGGAGTAGGATAGAAGCTTTCGAGATGTGGTGTTTCAGAAGAATGCTCAAAATAAGTTGGACGGACATGGTATCAAACGAGGAAGTATTAAAAAGAATGTCCGTGAGAAGAACTTTATGGAGTAATATCAAGAAAAGGAGAAATGAATGGATCGGACATGTATTAAGACATGGTGGGTTACTAGGATTAATCATAGAAGGCTGCGTGGAAGGAAAAAATGCTAGGGGAAGACCACGAATGGAATATATGCAACAAATAATAGAGGACCAAGGGTGTACTTCTTATAAAGAGACAAAGAGGAAGGCAAGTAACAGGGAAGAGTGGAGAATTGCTACAAACCAATCTCAGGATTGAATACTGAAAAAGAAAAAAGTCAATATTATATAAAAAATAACAATACTATTATTTAATAATATTCTCTAGTTGTAATTATTATAAGCACATATTATGTGTTCAATAATAATATAATGTCATATAATGTTAATAACTAGTATTTACTTTTACACTTTAAGTCTATACTGATCTACCTACCGTTGTACACCGAACACACCGAACACGGGTAGATTCGGGATATATAAATAATAGATAGCTTATTATAAGTTTATCTAAACATTAGATTGTGAGCAGAGCGATAAATGTATTTATTTTATAATGTTGTATGTATGTGTGTTTTTTCATATTCACAAAGAGTAGTCGGAAAAATGAATTTTTACTCAATAATTTTCCTGCATATTAATAGGTATATAGTGTACAAAATATTGACTATTTTTGAGTACGTTATAGACTTATAGATATTTGAAATTTGCCATACCTATTTTTAGTTTTTTTTTATACATTTGAAAGAGTCGTGAAGTAAAAACATATTGAAGCATTTCGGATATTTTTTCAAAAATACTATTATCAAGATGAGGTTATATATACACGTGTCAAACCACCAGACGCCAAAAAAATGATTGCTAATCAGAAACACTAAAAACATATCAATAAACTACAATGACTAAATTATTATTATTTTTTAAATCTATCTTTAAAGATTGTTTAATATTACTTTTGTTTTTGTGAGCATGTAAAAATTAATTGTAGGGACATATTATTTCAATTTACGCTTATTTTTAATTTCGCTATATTGTATACCAGGGGCATCAACGGTCGATCGTAAACGATTTCAAAGTCGATCGTGTTAGAATTTATTTTTAAGTTACGCATACGAAAATTAATCATGGTGGTAGTTAACAATATTATCGATACATTTGGATGTCGATCCTCAAAGGTGAAATATATTTTTAGTAGATCGTGACCAAAAAAAGTTTGGCCGCCCCTGTTGTATACAAACGAATGCAAATATTGACTACAAACACGCCAAATCATATTCACTATACCTACCAGTGGCGTATATAGGGGAGGGGTCCCCTAGGCCCGGGCCCATAGTGAAAAAAAATAGAAAAATGAATTTTATATAATATTAAAACAAAAATATTAAGTATCTTATTTAATAATAATTATATATTAATAAACTTAAATTCCTATATTTATATCATTTATCTCATAATTAAAATCACCCGTTCCCTTAAAAATTTCTAGTTATAGCTATGGTGTGGGTAAATTGGCCCATAGTGAAAATAATTCCTATATACGCCACTGATACCTACTGAATGTACAGCTTAATTTTTTATTCTTACCGTATAATAAAATTATTATTTATGTATTCGAAATGAAATTATTGAGAGCAAAACGCTTTAACGCTAAGTGTAATGACAGTTTCAAGGAGATTTCAATGTAGGTAGTTCGAGATAACAATGTTCGACATAATAAGAATTTACTGTACTAGTATATTTTACTGCTAATTATGTATACTGTTTGCGCCCAACAATTTGGGCTTTAACAATACAATAATTACCAAAGCCGGTCAATTTAGATTCTAGAAAACGCCGACTAAATGCCGTTTAGGCAACCAAATATATTCGCGCCTTATAAGTTGCGAATATGCAATTTATGTGCACGACGTCACCGATTAAGGACTGGAGGTGGAATACACGGGATACAGGAAGTGCAATTTAGTTAATGGGGAAAGGGGTCTCTGTGGCCGGTCCGGTCTGGTGCAATGACCACAGAGCTCACAAAATAGGGACAATATGTCTTAAAACTAACTTAACAACTAATGAAGTCCGCTGAGGATGCTGATCTATCGAAACCTGACGACCTGGGCGGCCTCTCACACAACGTAAAGTTGCTGGCGGACTTACGCGGCAGCACTCTGTGGATGACGAGATGGGATCGAGCACAGCGACACACAGTAATTGGAAGACGCTGGCTATGTTGATAGTAGTATGAGGTATAAAAAAGGTAATGACTTACGAGAAACGGTTAGGAGTATAATTATTTATTGGCCTCTCAAACTGAAGGTGTAATATAATATGTGTGTGAGTGGTAAGTCTCACTGCTTTATAATAATAATTTCACACAGGGTGCGCTCAATGCGACTTAAATATAATATATAAAAAACAAACCACTGCAATAGCGGGAACAAAAAAAATGTTCGGAAGAACGACAACAGTAATAATAATAATGATAATAAGGGCGTTGGCCGCAAAACAATAATAAGAATAATAATTTACAATATGATATGAAAATTATGATAATAAAACATATGCGGTAAAAGACCGACTAATAATTGATTATAGAATACACAACAAAGAGAATAAATATATACAGTGACAATATTATAATAATAATTAAACAATTTAACAAACAGGACTGAGTGGTGTGCGGGGGAAAAAGGGAGAAGAGATTAGGAACGGTGCCGTCGCGCGACGATTAGCCAACAGCAATGATATATTATTGACGCGGCGCCAACATCACCGCCCACCTTGAAGGAATCCCTTCAAGAAATCGGTAGTGGACAGAGTTTCACTGCGGGGCGTTTCAACGGGCCGGATGTAGTGTCTAGCGTAGCTACTCTAGAGATACCATCAGAACCCGGATGAAGTTCTCGGATCCTTCCAATCCGCCAAAGAAGGGGATGGGTCGCTTCCTTCACGAGAACAAGGTCACCAATACGTAATTGTTCACCACGTTCGAACCATTTTGAGCGTGCTTGAAGGCTGGAGAGGTACTCGTTTTTCCAACGTGTCCAAAAGTGACGATGTAAATCAGTGACTAGACGCCAACGTTGTAATTTTGAAAGTGGGATGGTGTCCAAGTTTGGGTCAGGAAATGACGTCGACGGCTCAAGAGTTAGGAAATGACTAGGAGTAAGTGCCTCCAAGTCAGTTGGGTCATTACTCAATGGGCAGAGAGGGCGTGAGTTCAATGTTGCTTCAATTTGGGCAAGCAATGTACTTAATTCTTCTCCTGTCAAGCGTTGTTTGCCTATTGATCGAAGAATCAAGGATTTTGTCGACTTAACACCAGCCTCCCACAACCCACCAAAATGTGGAGATGATGGTGGGTTAAAATGCCAACGAATTTGTTTGGCACCTAGGTAACTAGTTACACGGTCTTGATAGGTTGACGAATGAATTAATTCTTTTAATGGCGTGAGTAATTTAGAAGCCCCGACAAAATTGGTTCCATTGTCACTATGCATCTCTTTTATTGGACCACGACGAGATGAGAAGCGAGCAAAAGCTAACAAGAATGTCTCAGTTGACAATGTGGAACTCAACTCTAAATGGTAAGCCTTGGTTGTAGTACATACAAATAAGCATATGTAAGCCAATGTAGGTGCACATCGCCGTCCTCCCTTCAAAGTAATGGGACCGGCATAATCGACTCCCGTACTAGCGAACGGTTTGAGTTGCTGGACACGATAGTTTGGAAGGCTTGCCATTTTTGGTGGCACGCTGCGGGGTCGTGTGCGAAAGCAGGAAATACATAGTCGAAGCCGAGAACGAATTGCTTTCCGAGCTGACAAGATCCAAAACTCTCGTTGTAAAATGGCTTGTAATGAATTGGCACCAGGGTGCTTCAGTCGAGTATGATGATGATCAATGAGTAGGTCTGTGAGTCTATGTCGAGGTGGCAACAAGATTGGATGCTTATGAGCATATGGTATTTCAGCATTATCAAGTCGACCGCCCACTCTGAGTAACCCAGTCTCATCAATAAATGGATCTAAGTGACGGATGGTTTTGGAGCCACGATCACCCTTCGTCAAACGTGTTAGGTCATCGCGAAATGTCTCTTGTTATACACCACGAATAATCCCACGAAGGCCGCGGACGAACTCGTCCGCGCTAACAATTGCGGTTGTAGCAGTTGTCGGACGAAAACCAGCAAATCTATAAACATATGAGACAATACGAAAAATTTTTTCTAACGAAGAAAATCGAGTCAACAACTTAACAACTGATGTTTCAATACGAACGAGAATTACAGTAGCTTTATTCTCTTCAGAGTGAGTCAAAGTATCCTGGGTTTTAGCTTGAAGCATAGATAACGTTGGCCATTTGTCAGAGGACTGTTTCAAGAACGCCGGGCCAGTCCACCACAAGGGATGGTTAACAAGTTCAGAGGGGTATAACCCACGAGACGCGCAATCAACTGGATTTTCGTGAGTGGGGACGTAATGCCAAATTGATGGTGCCGTGAGATCTTGGATTTGGCTAGTGCGATTGGCTACAAAGGTGGCCCAACGATGAGGTGATGATTGGATCCAAGATAATGCAGTTGTAGAGTCAGTCCACGCATATGTTTCGTCTACTTTCAAGCGTTCGTTGTATGTGAGCTTTACCAAGTTGAGCAGCTTTGCAGCAAGTACAGCTCCGCATAGTTCAAGTCGAGGAATCGTGGTTTTCTTGAGAGGGGCCACTTTCGACTTGCCTGTTATAAGCTGGCAGTGGATAGATGAGGTAGTTTCAACTCGAAGGTAAATTGCTGCAGCATACCCTTTTTCTGAGCTATCGGAAAACGCGTGAAGCTGCATTGAAATCATATTTTCGCAGGTGAGACGTCGGGGAATAAGAATATGTTCAATCAAGTGTAACTCAGACTGATAACGTGACCACGATGTCTCTATGTCAGCTGGTATTGGGTCGTCCCACGACACACCTGACGTCCATAGGCGTTGCATTAGGTATTTTGTCCAGAATGTGATAGGAGACATTAAGCCTAGAGGATCAAAAACCCTAGCAATATCCGAAAGCACTGTACGTTTTGTAGGGTTAAGTTTTGAAGGTTGCACTTTAAACGAGAAAGTATCAGCTAATGGATCCCACTTTAAACCAAGAACCTTTAGGTTTGCATGTTCACTACTGTCAAAGAGAACAGACGGATTCATGGCACGGTCATCATCAGCAACAGTCTCTAGAAGTTGGTTATTATTACTGGCCCATTTTCGGAGTTGGAATTGCGCCATCGCACACAGCTTTATTAATTGCGATTGACATTCAAGAGCAGCTTCTGTCGAGTTTGCTCCGGTAAGGATGTCATCAACAAAGGTATCGTTCAACAGGACCGACGCAGCTATTGGCCAGTTTGCGCCATCGACATTGGCCAATTCACGAACGGTGCGTAGTGCTTGGAAGGGGGCAGCTGATGTTCCATATGTTACAGTGCACAGGCGATATTCATCAATTGGAGAGGTAGACGAGAACCTCCACAGAATGCGCAAGTAATCTCTGTCTTCTGGTCTAACGAGTATCTGACGATACATTTGTTTAATGTCAGCCATAAATAGGTATTTCCAAAGACGAGCACGAAGTAAAACTAATTGTATGTCAGGTTGAAGTTTGGGGCCCGTGTACATACTTTCATTAAGTGATATACCGGCTGAAGTCTTGGCAGATGCGTTGAAGACCACCCTAAGCTTGGTAGTAAGGCTGTCTGGTTTAACAACACAATGGTGCGGAATATAATAATGATACGGGTTTCCTTGCTCAGCTGGTGGAACAAGTTCCATATGACCAGCTGACAAGTAATCGCGCATAAATTCAGAGTACTGAGATTGTAGGTCCTTATTACGGTTTAGTCTGAACTCAAGGGCCTTGAAACGCTGAAGTGCCAATGTCTTCGAATCTCCGAGCAGCGGTGATGATTTTAGAAAGGGAAGCGAAACGACAAATCGTCCAGAACTTAATCGAGTTGTAGTGGATTGGTACATTTGTTCTGCGGCAATATCAGCGGAGCTCAAATGGCAGGTGCTAGGTAGTTCCTCGAGCTCCCAGAATTGTTTCAGTATTGAGTCAAGGGGCTCGGAGACAGTTAGACACAATGTAGTAATGGAAGAACGGTCACATGAATCCATTAGTCCCAAGAGGACCCAACCAAATACAGTATTCATGGCTAAGGGTTCACCAATTTGACCACGATGCATACCATCTAAATAAATCGAAGGTAACAAGTCGGCACCTAATAATAGATCGATCGCACCCGGAATGTTATATGATGGATCTGCCAAGGATAAATTTTGAATATGAGTCCACTGTCCAGCTAATATCGGTGACTGAGGAGTGGGCCCAGTGATTTGTGGAATGATTGATACGTCAAGAGAGAATGATGGTGACTGTAAACCACAGGGAAAAATATTGATATTACATTTGCCACGAACGAACGTAGATGCTGTAGTAGCGAACGTAGTAACACTAACAGGTGAATGATATCGACGGAGCATTAGAGCACAACATGCTTTCTCAGTAATAAAGCTTGCTTGCGAACCGCAATCCAACAATGCTCTCAAGACATGGCGTCGACCATCAGCAGCATATACATCAACAAGGGCTGTAGACAATAACACGACCTTTTGAGGCTGGCCTCGAATAAGACATGTCGTAGTAGTTGGGGCACTACCTGAAGGCCCAGAAGTTGAAGTCGTAGTGAGACCACCAGTTGATGCCATAGACCCGGAAGGACGTGATTGAGCAGTATTTGAGTCAAAATGTAAAAGAGAGTTATGACTGCGTTTACATAACTGACATTTATACTTGGATGTACATGACATGGCAGAGTGGCCTGATCCAAGGCAATTTATACATAGTCTATGCGTTTTGGCGATGAGAAAGCGTTCATTTGGAGCTTTCTCTGTAAATAATTTACATTGTCTAATTGAATGAGAAGCATTACATAATTGACAGGTTTTTACGAGTGAGCTATTAGTCGTCGCAGAAAGAACTGTAGAAGATACTGACGAACGAACTTTTGACATTGGGTGTCTATAGAGTTTTTGATTTTTTGAAACGTTGTCGGGTTTATCAAATGAGGAGGAACCCGAGTAGATTTCGGCAGACCGCAAATGGCTTCGCAAAAAATCAACCATTTCGGTGAGCTGAGGAAGGTGATTATCACCAACGACCAACTCCCAGCGTGCACGTAAATCATAGTTTAAATGTTTTTCGGCTATATGTATGAGCAGAGGACTCCATTGTCGTGTTACATAACCAAGGTTGTCCAAAGCAGCTGTATGTTCGAGAAGTGTATTGATTTGGGTTTGTATAGACACAGCGTCGTTGGACTTGACACTTTGGCTTGCTAACAGAGCGTCAAGGTGGATGCGAGCTAAGTCCCGTTTGTTTCCATATCGGGCACTTAGGATGTTCCAAGCACTAGTATAATTTGTTGACGTGAGAGAAAGATGAGAAATAAGTGATAACGGTTCTCCTGATAACGAAGTTTTTAGATACTCGAAACGCTCAACGTCTGGTAAATCTGGAGCATGGGACAAAATTGATTTAAAAAGATCCTCAAAGCCTTGCCATTCCGTCACCACGCCAGAAAAAACAGGAAATTTTCGTTTTGGTAATTGAAACGCCGAAAGATTATTTACATTATGTTGGGTTGAAAATGAATTGGAGGACACATCTAGTGGAGGTGTTAACGAGAATTTGTGCACATCAGCGAACGCAGCCAGTTCATAGTAGTAATGATCGAAAGATTCTATAAGTTTTTGACTTTCAGTATGGTCGGTTATATCAGCAGAAGCTGTCGCAGAATTGAATTCCGATTCCATTCGTTCGATGTCGTCCTCAACGGTATTTCGTAAGATCGTGAGCTCCGTTAGCATTTTACCAATTTTAGCTCGCTTACCAGAGTTGGTACGATCGTTGTTAAAATCTACAGAAGCCTGAAGAAAAGATTTTAATTTAATAATACAGCGTACAACTCGCGATTTTGAATCAGCGTAATTAGTATTCGCCATTTTTGCTTTGTATTAACTGGTAGCAAGAAAAAACAATTTAAACGTAATAAGTAGCAACTATGTGATCGACGTAATACGATCACAAAAGATGTAGGTAATATTTCGAATCCCGAGAGTTGACTAACCTTTAATCAACGTAGAAAAATATTTTAATTCGCGGTTTGTAGTAATAAATCCGCGACCGAAGGACCAAAAAATGTTTGCGCCCAACAATTTTGGCTTTAACAATACAATAATTACCAAAGCCGGTCAATTTAGATTCTAGAAAACGCCGACTAAATGCCGTTTAGGCAACCAAATATATTCGCGCCTTATAAGTTGCGAATATGCAATTTATGTGCACGACGTCACCGATTAAGGACTGGAGGTGGAATACACGGGATACAGGAAGTGCAATTTAGTTAATGGGGAAAGGGGTCTCTGTGGCCGGTCCGGTCTGGTGCAATGACCACAGAGCTCACAAAATAGGGACAATATGTCTTAAAACTAACTTAACAACTAATGAAGTCCGCTGAGGATGCTGATCTATCGAAACCTGACGACCTGGGCGGCCTCTCACACAACGTAAAGTTGCTGGCGGACTTACGCGGCAGCACTCTGTGGATGACGAGATGGGATCGAGCACAGCGACACACAGTAATTGGAAGACGCTGGCTATGTTGATAGTAGTATGAGGTATAAAAAAGGTAATGACTTACGAGAAACGGTTAGGAGTATAATTATTTATTGGCCTCTCAAACTGAAGGTGTAATATAATATGTGTGTGAGTGGTAAGTCTCACTGCTTTATAATAATAATTTCACACAGGGTGCGCTCAATGCGACTTAAATATAATATATAAAAAACAAACCACTGCAATAGCGGGAACAAAAAAAATGTTCGGAAGAACGACAACAGTAATAATAATAATGATAATAAGGGCGTTGGCCGCAAAACAATAATAAGAATAATAATTTACAATATGATATGAAAATTATGATAATAAAACATATGCGGTAAAAGACCGACTAATAATTGATTATAGAATACACAACAAAGAGAATAAATATATACAGTGACAATATTATAATAATAATTAAACAATTTAACAAACAGGACTGAGTGGTGTGCGGGGGAAAAAGGGAGAAGAGATTAGGAACGGTGCCGTCGCGCGACGATTAGCCAACAGCAATGATATATTATTGACGCGGCGCCAACATATACTATTATATTATGTTATAGTATTAACTCTACAAAATATTATTATAATCATAAAAGTTTCATACTATAATATTTCACTGCTAGATGTGCAGCCTTTTAAGCATAGTAATAAGTGTTATAACTTATAACAAACCTATAGGCACCTATTTAAAATAAATGTACTCGCGTGTAAGCAACTTCAATGGACATTGGACCTGTATTATAATTTTTAGATACGCAGCGTCATATTTTGTTGGTAAATATTTATTGAAACGCCGCAGTATTATTTAAAGAGAAAACACGGTAATAATTGATATTTACCTACTATTTATTACCACAGTTGAGTCAAAGAACGCGCGCCCGCGTTGGACGTTGGTGGGCCAGCCCAAGGGCCTGTATTCCACGAAACCGAACCCAAGTACCGACTAGTTCGTATGTTATTATGATACTTAACGTCCGTCATTCTCCGTATTATCGGAGACATCATCACGTTCGCCAGACGTTTTTTTGAAACTAATCGTAATAATGTAATTATGTAAGCTATCACTTAAATCACAGAATAGATCAATAGTTGATCGCCTGTTAGGGTACAAGCATGAATATTTATGTGATGGTCTCATGAAATACCGCGATTCTATAAAGAAAAAAAAATACCTAACGACACGATATGAATACTACATGTAGTTGGCCGATGTAGACCAGCGATGTCTCGCATGGCTTCCGTCACGTAGACTATTCGTGCGAAATTCAAATCAAATAACAGTTGACTGCATATGAATATAATTATACAGGCTAAGATCTAAATAGAATGTTTTGGTTTGATATTCAGTTACTTGCTATTCATGATTCATTTTCTACTGTTGTGAATTTCTCCGATTCTAAACATACGATGAAATGAATTACAACTTGAGTCAGTCCAATGTTTTTGTTTTGTTTTTATAAGCGTCAATCAACTGTCGTAGTCATACGCGGATAATAGTCATAATATGCGGTGCTTGAAATAATTGAAAAAAAGAAGTTCGTGCGTATTTTTAGTATTATTATGAAATTTTTATTTCATTTGGTTATTGTATAATAAATAATAATGGTATTAACCACGTAATGTTTTTAAACATAGGTATAACCACATAGGTCGTTAGTTTAAGTTTTTAAGACAATGACTAGTGAGTATAATTAAATTAATTATCATTATTTTTAATTTATTATGTCTGCAATAACATTATAATATAGTAAGTAATCATTTAAAATTATTTTTAAAGAAATGTATGTATATTTTCTTAAACATAATAATATATTGAATATTACATTCATATTTCTACTTACATGCTAAAGTATTATTTATATACTAGTCATAAAATACTTATTGACAATAAAATTGAATGAATACACAATTTGTCATAATATACTTATTGATGGAGTGGACTGCTCTGCAGTACAAAGTGAACTTATTTATTTAAAAAAGATAAATTAAATAAATACAAATAAAATTAACGATATTATAAATTATATTAATAAATATAAATATAAATAAAGAAATAACTATATCACTAAAATATTACTCCAATATAATAATATGGTGATGAATATTGAATAATGCATTATAATGATGTAGTTATCCAAACTCGTGTAATACCTATTGTTTTACGTTTTCCATGTTCGCGAATTTGTATGTAAAATATGGCTCGGTACGACGAGACTTCAGTCACGATCATAACTCATATTGTCCAATTGAAAATGTCCAATATGATATGTATAATAATATACTCGTATGCCTGTTATGCGGACACAATAAGATGTTATTCATTGAAATTCAATTGTTTTGATCATGTTTTATATACCGCTGCCAGCCATATAAATAAATATACTATTTTACATTCATATTATTATTGTTTCGGTTTGCTTATGAGCACGACTACGCTAACCGTTTACTCTGACTGTCATTCACTCTTCTTCGTTAATCCAATTGAATATGACGTTGTGTATACTTGTGTGAATTATTATTATGCACAATCATAATATTGTCTTTAGGTGCCTTGTAATTAATTCACGTATTATCATTTATAATATATCTAATTAAAAAACTCATTAACTGAATAGAATTCAGAAAGCGGTTCACAAAAAAAAACTATTACGATTGTAGAATTAATATTTAACAACGTTTCAAACAGTCGAAGGAGTCGAGCGTAGACATACAAACTATCAAACACGTATTTTAAGTTACATATTCATTTCAGTCGAATCCTACTTAACCATTCAAATGGCTAATAATTGCAATTTGCAAGTGTAAAAAGTATATATTCAAACCCCCTGCGAGGTTCTAACCAATTAAAAAGAAATAATGTAATCAGCTGCTGTAGTCAATGACAATGATTATGGGGATATGCTCACTAGGTTTATCAATCATATCTGCAGCTACAGGAGGTGTGAGAAAACTTCAGGCCGTTCTTAAATTAGGAAATTACTCCTAATAAGCTATTAAGCTGAACGATTTGATAATATTTTTTTCTTTATACATTTTAACAATATAATACCATGCCTGAATAAAAAGTAAAATTAAAGCTTTTTATAAGCCACACCACCATCAATGATAATAAATTATTATAATTATTCATTATTATACGGATATATTATTATTAGCAATGAATTTTAAAATCAAATCATTTATAAATTTATTTCCATTCCTGCGTTTAAAATAGATACACTAAACCAAAATTTTATCGGAAAAATTCTATAAAGAGCACTTTAAGGGAAAACTTTAGAGTTGGTACGTATTATTATTACAATATAATTTTTAAATTGAATATAATATAACAACTGTTTTTGTTTTAGTGGTTTTCGATTTTTGGATATTCAATTCATCGTTTGCATACAGATCACAAGTTCAATTATAACGAGGGCATTTCCACTAATATTATTATTTTGGCATAAACGGTTCTCTCCCGCTGCGGAGGCGTGGTCGTGTTATTAAGTCGCAAGTAGTCGTGCAAGCTGTCATAAACTACAATTTACAATATCGACCATAACGTCACGCGAAACTGACAAATATCGATCGGGTAATCGGTTATTTACCAGTTCACCGCTAAAGGTAATTGACATAATTACAATATTACCCCATATAAGTGATGATGTGCTCGTATATAGTAGTGGCAAACGTTGCAAAAGCGTTTGCCACGTGATGAACTTTCCGACTTTCTAAAACCGGATGGCAAAATAATATCATAATGAGAATAATAATTTATGCGGCCATTTCGTTCGGTAACACAACGTAATATTATATTATATTGTACTACGCATAAATGTATATGGTGTCGGGCGTGGGCCACGCAGACATACGTCACAATATACTGATCCCGGGCACGTAGGTATGTGCGTAATCACACGAGCACTCACGCCCTGTACTTGTCATAGAATAATTGATTTACTATACAAAAGTAAACAATGATCTTAAAAAATTAATAGGTACTTAAAATATAATGTAAAGAATTAAGAGTGATATATATGTTTAAATATTAATTTTGTTCATACATAAAATTCCTCGGTTAAATAGATAATTTAAGAGTTTATTGGAGAACTTATTTCACTTGTTGACCCAAGTCTGCATGGTTACTTCATATTACTTAGATTAATAGTGGCTCATTTGTCAGATACTAAATAATATAATATAATAAGTGAACAATAAATTGAATGAGTATTTCAATACAAATAAATAAAATGAACTTTTTAACAAGGTATTAAATAATTATAATATATTTTTTTTAAATATCAGTGTTTTCACAAATTTAAGATAATAATTTCATGATAACTTAACCATTTAACTCAATGAAAAATTCATTTTAAAATGTACCTTTTATTTATACTCGTATAAGTCGTATTCATACAATAAAAAAATAAGTAAATAAAAACTAAGAGTAAGTTACCAAGTTAGAAAGTTAAAATCGATTTAATTTTGATTTACTAACTCGTTAATGACCAGATCTTGGGTAGTTCGATCGTAATTATAATTTATTATAATAATCATTACGTCATATACTCTACACGAACATTACTGCCGCACATCTATTACGAGCACCTACACCACTTAATATTACGAATGCGCCTCTTATTAGTATCGCATCGAGATAACTCGAAAACAAAAGATTAATAGGTATACCATCAGTAAGGTTGTACATAAAATATTATACCAATGAATAGCAATGCCGGTCATTCAACCACAAAAAAATATGTTGAATGGATGCTAAATAATTTTCAACTTAATATTCGATCATTCATTTTCCTTTATTTGTTAGTTAAATTACTTTACTATATTTTCCTTATTAGAGTCAGGTTGTTTTAAAAATCTCTCCTTGTAGGTGTTCTCGCACGTACTATTATAGTGGCCAGTAGGTACCTATTTATCGTAATGGAACAATTATTATTATTATTATTGTCACCTTTTATCATTATTATTATTATCGGTTCGTCGTCGAAGTGTAACAATATATGTCGACGCCACGCGGTGTGCGACCGTTCGAGTGAGGCGAAGGCGGTAGCAGTTACTTTTTTCTTTAGAAAGTCGATGACGGACGATGCACCGCGCACATGGCGATCTCCGAGTAAAAACCACTTAATCTTAATAAACAGTAAGGTGGAAAATCATGACAACAACGACGACGGCAACAATACTCAAACTCGTGTACGAAACATAATTAGGGTGTACGAATTACTACGAAAAGCGTGTGTGTACAATATATTCTATTGTATTATTAAAGAACACGAGTGTTAAGTATATACAAAATGCACAATGCATAATGCATTTACACGTTATGTGTACTTATTACATAGTTTTATCACACAATTACAATGCACTCATTGCACTCTCTATACGTGATGCACTATAAATTTTTTGTATTATGTGCAAAATTTACTCTGTATTACTTTTTAAGTATTGTTAGGATGTGCAAGGTCGTTGTTTGTTTTGGTAATTGTGTTTTCAATAATACAATTATTTAAATTGCTAGCGATACAGGTTTTAGACACACGACATATATTATAATAAATTATTTGTACGTATAAACAGATAAAAATACACCAAGGTCTGTGTGTACCGTAACAAATTTCCGACAATTTAAAAATATGTTTTTTCAAATATTTATATTATTCTACATAATTATTATAATAAACAATTGAATATTTTTTTGGTACGATAAAAAGGTTAAATGAATAAATAAATATCAAGTTTAACTTATATTTCACGGTTTATAAGTTATAACCTTGCGTATTATACATATTTTCAATAATGAGTTGACATGGTTATTTTTTAAATAATGTAATTCAAAAATATTGTTCATGAAAATTTTATGTATAGGTATATTATAAGCACAATGCCATTTTCAAGACATTTAAATTAATTTTAAGGTAGGTATTACTAGTATTACTTATTCATAGCATGCACATATTCACATCGTTCTATATAATATATAATTTAATTAATTTATAACTTATAACCTATAATTTAAATTTAACACAATAAAAAATAAAAAAAATACCAACAAAACTCATTTCAGCCGACGAATACGAAGATGAATATTCCTTATTCACCATGTCAGCGCCGATCATAATGATGGACAATAAGTGCGCCAATGCCACACACTCGACGCATTCGGTGGTCGATTGACGATTACTGTGTGAGGGGCCATACATTCTAGCAGAAAATAATGGATCTGAAGAACCTGATCACACATAGTGCTCAGGTACTTCAGATCCATTACAGTATGGTTCTAACTTCTTGCTCGCCAGCGAGTAAATAACGCTTGACCTTGAGATGTAATTTCGGTAAGTGATTGTGTTAGTCACATCGAACCAAGACTTATTTAAGGATTTTTTATAAATACCTATAACCTTTCATTAAATTCACTCTGTATCAACCACGGAATAAAATGGTCCACCCACCGCATTTTAAATTTAGAGTTACCATAAAATAGTTTGAGATTGATAATTAGTTTTCCTAGGTAAACTAAAAAAAAAAAAAGCGGGTAAGTGAGTATCGCTCTGCTGTACATTAGGGGGTGGGATGGACCTCGGACTAGGGAAGGTTAAATTTGAATGCAATGATAGGTATCATTGTATACGAAAAACAATTCTGAACGGAGATGATTTGTCAGTCTAGGATATATAATACTTAAATATTGTAATATATTCTACTTCGAAACGAATTCAAACATTTAAGTAAAAGTTTCAAGATCTTACGTTTAGTAATTTTTTAAAAATAACAAAAATCGAAAATTATTTATTAGTAAAAAGTTATTTTACACGTGTATTTTTAATTTCAAATTAAAATTAAAGCTTTAAACACTCGTAAAATTTTTTAAATTGAACAATCCTCAAACTTTTTTATAATTATTCTAAGCTTAACTTATGGACAGCATAGTATTAAATTTTCAATTCTTAGCTTTTGATAGAAAAATATTTATAAATTTTTAACTACCAAATAGTGAAAAATATTCATGATTTTGACGAATTTTTGTCAATATTTGAACTTCAAATGCTAATAAAAAAAAATTGTGCCTATGTATTTTTATAATTTTTGAATGAGAGTTAGAACAAGTTATGTGGACCCTTCAATTAAATTTTCAAGTAATTTGTCCCAGCTAATTTTTTTTTATCAACATTTATAAAAAAAAAATTAAAAAAAATTGAAAATTTCAATTGTCTATAAATAGCTCAAAAAAAGTCAAAATGTTTTGAAAATCAAATCACGTAAAGAAAATGGCAATCTAAATAACTGGTAAAATTTTCATGTATTTACGACTTATATTGTTTGAATAACAACAAATATCAAAAATCTTTTGAGGCTAAATCGTTATTTAACGCGGTTTTGTAAAAATTTAAATTTCAAACACTCATAAAAATTTTTGTCTGAATCCGGTTGAGTTTTTTTTACAGATAATTGAAGAAAAATGTATGGAGAACCTTGTATCAAATTTTCAAGACTTAGTTATAAAAGAAAAAAATTTTACGAATTTTCAACCACAAAATTACTTGCCAATTTTCGCAATTTTGACATATTTCGTATAAATTCGAACTTTAAGCGTAAAAAATCCCGTTTTTCCGTAATTTTTTTAAGGTTTTTCCCGACTCATTTAAAATATATTGAAAATTTTTAACTTTTGACCCCCCAAAGTACCAACTAGATCCGATTTCCTTTTCAAAGAGGGGCTGAAGTCAAAAATCGAAGCATTTTTACTGCCCCAAATGTTGTCGACAGACACAAAAAAAAAAAAAAACACACATCATTGTAAAATCAATACATTCATCACTCCGTTCAGAATCTAAAATATATTTATTTTTATTCTGTCTTAAAGTTATAAAAGTACTTAGTTAAATTATTTATGTATAACTCATTTCTGAGGGCAAGAACAATTGTTAAGTAAAACACTTTTGTCCAATTTCATTAATTTGAATAATTCCGAAAATATTTAAAAGTATTTGTATCTAAAATTATTAATTCAATATTTAAAAATATTATTGATGTACAACATGTTTCATATCAGGGAAATCTACAACCACAATTTTTTTTATATTTCAACAAAATATCCTGGATGCATTTAAATCAGGTTACCAAGTTAACATTGATGGTTCATCGATATGTCAAAATCATTTGATATAAAATCATAGTATACTAGCTGCCAAATTACAATGTCTTGGTTTTTGAAATCCTAATCTTTAATCTCACTAATAGGAAGCAATAAGACTATAAGTATAAGACTATGTTGTATTTCAAATACATTATTTGGATTAACATTAATCCATTGTAAAAATAACATATAACTAAGGAACACATTGGATTATGAAAAGAAAACTATTTAAAATTGAAAATTAAGATTACAAGAACAAGATATTATTAACGACTTAAAATTATATTAATTGATTTTCAGTGGTGTAAGACCTTTTGGTGTATCATTGTTGGTGTGAAGTTGGGACAAAACTGGTCCTAAACTTTATCAATGTGATCCATCTGGCGCCTTTTTTGCATGGAAGGCCACAGCATTGGGAAAAAATTACGTTAATAGCAAACAGTTTTTAGAAAAAAGGTAAATTTTAAACAAACTCCTTAATATTATGTATTTATTGTTAATTGTTATTATTATCATTGATTATAGAATAGTCTATTCTATAATCAATGTTATTATGTTATTGTTAATAGTACCATTAATAAGTAGTATTTTTATATTGATTGGATTTAATAGTAGCTATGTACATATCAGATTATTCTATTTTTCGAATTAGAACGTACCGCGTCGCACATCTTTATTAACAATAAAACTATCACGACTGGCAACAGCTGAAATTGTCGTAAATAGGACAGACATGTGCAAGTTTCTACCAATTTTTGTCTGCTGTCCTTAGTGTTCTTATTTGAAAAATAGTAAATGTAATTTTGATTGTTATCATTTTATTAAAATAGTATTAGGAGGATGCCATACCCATATGTGTTTTCTCTGTCTTACAAGTTAGTAACATTTACATTCAGAAGATCACTCTGTTAGTTTAAAAATTAGAATGAATCAA
This sequence comes from Schizaphis graminum, assembly GCA_020882235.1. Lineage (NCBI taxonomy): Eukaryota > Metazoa > Arthropoda > Insecta > Hemiptera > Aphididae > Schizaphis > Schizaphis graminum. Next base: position 113,496,186 of record CM037032.1, on the reverse strand, counting down.
CCTATTATGAAACTTGATGGTAAGAAATTTATCTGTGTTGGATTATTAGTTTTTTATGATTATTCACTTTTCAAATGAGTTACAACATAATGAACATTTTTAATTTATGTTTTATATATATATGTATAACTTGCTAAAAATATGAACAATTCTAAAAAACTAACATATGAACACAGATAATGTTTTTAAGATCAAATTTTATAAAAGATCGATTCACTTTAATTTTTAAACTAATGGAGTTAAACGTGATCTGCTGAGCGAAAATTTGCTGTTACTTGCAAGACGAAGACAACACATGTGGGTATGGTGTCCCCTTAAGTCTTAATGAACTGTACATGGTAAATTATAGCAACAGTCCACTAACTATGCATTGTGGCATTGTGCTCTTGGGTATAGAATTCATTCCATGACCTTTGTTTATAATTCATCATAGTTATTTTTATTAATTTCACAATTTATTTATTTAAAAAATCAAAAAATTAAGAACTGCTGATTTGTAATATATTTTTCATAAAATATAATTAATTAAATCATAATATTATTAAATAGATATTTATTAGTTATCATTTACCTTTATTTTTAAACTGTGTCTTAGGTATAAAGAAGACTTAGAGTTGGAAGATGCTATTCATACAGCAATTTTAGCATTAAAAGAAGGGTTTGAAGGACAAATGACTGCAGACAATATTGAAGTTGGAGTTTGTCGTAAGAATAGACATGATGAAATCATTTTTGAAAAGCTTGACCAACAACAAGTGGCTGATTATTTAGCTAATATACCGAACTAAATTAATGATATTTGTAAATGAGTACCAACTAAATATTTAATGTGTTTGGAATTAACAGCTCTTAAATTATGTGAGAGAGTATTGTCATTTCATTACATTTTATAAATATTTTTATTAATGAAACATTACTCATTTTTCAAAGTAAAGGCATATGGTATTTTGTAAGTAATGTACTACTGTTTTATATTTATTTCCTCTCATGTATTGGTTTTTTACAACATTAGTTTTACATTTTTTATTTAAATAATATTACTATGCTAAAATATTAATTTTTGGAAATTTATGATTTAAAATATATTAAATATAAAATTTAATTTTTAAAGTTTTAAAACGATAAATTGATAATTGGTTGATTCAATTGATTAAAAATATTCATTAAAACATCAATATTAACAAACGTATTCACGTAATTTTTTTTGTTTTCTATACTCCAAGATAAAAACAAAAAATGAGCTTCAGTGTCCTAAGTCATAATCACAAGAATTTGTCAACATAACAAAATTGGTCTTTTTTGATTAATAATAAATGATCGAAAGTAAAAGTAAAAATTAGCTTCTGGTAAAACTTATATTAGTCCAATAATTTAAATGCTCAAACATTGTACACTAACTGATATAGACAAAAACTGTAAATTTATATACTTACGTTAGATGTACTATGTCAACAAATTTAATAATAAATACAAAAAAAAAAAAAAAAATTATTAGCTTAAAATTGTTATCATAGGTACTATAATACTAAGTTATTGTGTAACTGGAACTATATCCGTTATTAATAAGAAAAAAATTACTGTTTTGCATAAGTGCTACCATGATATTTATCAGGTGAGGCACATAGTATGTACGGATTTCTAAATAATGCAATTGGGGAATTTGGAAAATAACCTAGGAGTTTACAATTCTCATTCAAAAAGTAGTAATTTGATAATTATGTAAAACAAAATATTTTTTCACTGTTGTTCATTTTTTTGTTTAAGACCAGAGGGTACAATTATACTTCTTTTTGAGCAAAGATTTGAATATTTAATACAAAGTTCTTTATATGTTTTTCAACTTAAACAAAATTTTACTGGGAAGTAAAATTATGGTTGTTGAAGTTCAAATTTTAATGACATTTTTATGGATTTATTCTTTCAAATAAATACTAGTTTTTCTTTAACAATTTTTGTCTTTTGTAGTAATAATTTAAGTATAAAAATCCATAAATACTTGAAATTTTCGATCATAATATTTTCTAAACGTGGTAAAACTTAAAAAATATTCTAATAGGTATAATTTAAAAACAAGACATTTTCGATTTTAGATTCTGAACGAAGTGATGAATGTATTGCATTTACAATGATGTGTGTTTTTTTTTTTTTTTTTTTTTTTTTTTTTTTTTTTTTTTTTTTTTTTTTTTTTTTTGTGTCTGACTCCAACAGTTGGAGCAGTAATAATGCTCCGATTTTTGACTTCAGCCCCTCTTTGAATAGGGAATTGAATGTAGTTGGTACTTTAGGGGGGTCAAAATTAAAATTTTCTAATAGTTTTCAAAAAAATCGAGAAAAACAAAAAAAAAATGACAGAAAAATGGACATTTTACGGAAAAACCACTTTTCGACAAAATCGATTTTTTGATTTTGCTGTAACTCAAAAACGAATTATTGTAAATACTTGAAATTTTCACCAAATGTTTATATTATGGTTATCTCTTTACAGATAAATTTTCAAAATATTTTGACCATTTTTAAGCTACTAATAGACAATTGAAATTTTCGACTTTTCTAAGTTTTTTTTCTTCAAATGCCGATAAAAATTTTTTAGGTGGCCAGAAAATCTTGAAAATTTAATACAAGGTTTCTTATAAGTTGTTCTTAAAGCGATAAAAAAAAATCCGAAATCGTTAGTCACAATTTTTTTTTATAAGTGTTTAAAGTTCGAATTTATACGAAATATGTCAAAATTTAAATTAAATTTCATACGCTCATAATGCGAATGTTGGCCATAGTAACCATAGTAACATAATATAAAAACTATACTATTTGTTTCAAAATAGAATATTTGACAATATTTAAATATAATATATCCTAAACTGACAAATCATCTTCGTTCAGAATCGTTTTTCGTATACAATGATACCTATCATTGCATTCAAATTTAACCTTCCATAGTCTGAGGTTCACCCCACCCCCTAATATACAGCAGAGCGATACTCACTTACCAACTTTTTTAAGTTTATTTTTTCTATAAATGTTCTATAAAACATTTTTAAAAATTAATACATAAACTCTCAAGCTGTTTCTATATCTGTATAAACTATAAAGTCATTAAGAATACATAAGCAATTTTTTTTTTTACATGACATACATTATATTTAAATTTTAAATTTTTACAAAATTACAAATTATAAATATTTTATACTTTTATAGTAAATAAAATATTTATAAAATCTTTAATTTTTATAGCCAAGGTTTAAAAATTTAATATAATATTCCTCATAAGTTTCATACCAGAATTAAAAGATAATTAAAATATACTAGCCCAATTAATTTTATAGACATTAAATCATTAAGATGTTAATTTTTGAACAATATTAAGTGTTTATAACAATGTTAATTATTTTGTTATAAAGCAAAAACATTATATTTTGTGGGACATAGAATTTTTAGTATGGGCAATGATATTTTTTATTTATTTAAGGTTTTACATAATTTTGATCAAGCACATCCAGAAAAGGCAGAAAAATGTTATTAAAAAATATTGAAGTAGTTTATATTTGTTTACTTGTACTTGGTCTGGGCTTTTTTTTTATTATACCATTACCATTCATATTTAGTTGATTTAACCGATCAAAGTAACGATGGTTGAATTTGAACATCCTCGTAAAATTCGAATCCGGTCTTTTTGTAGTTGTACTTGTACTTGCACATTAAAATGCATTCTACAGTATCAAGCTAAAGACGTTCGTATTGAGAAAACATATTGAGCTAATATTAAAACCATAGACAATGCATAAAACATACTTATTATGTAAAATGGAGGGAAAATAGTGCATACTTCTATGTAAAAATTGCAATAGTAATAAAATATTAATAATACCACAGACATGTCTGTGAATAATATATGAATAATAACATATGATGTAATGTGTGTGCCATAGAAATACAGAATACTAAATACTACACTTTGTTTATATTGACGAAAAAATCGTTTAGCTTCATATTTTTGGTCGGTACATATGTACTTAAACTTGTAAAGAACATGTTTTTAATAGTTAGAACTTTAAGAAAAAAATACATATGCACTTAAAAGTTAAAACCAATTTTTTTGACCCATGTGTTTCTTATGGAATGAACCGTGTTAACAGTTTGTTTTGAACCGTCGGTCTTATTAATAGACAATGTGACGTCACACTATTTGTGCCTAATAGGAACATTATATAAGCTATTTGTAATAACTATTTGTAATAATGTATGGTGCAGATAAAAATGAATAAAATAATTTACTAGAGAACATAATAATATATAATCTCTTCATACATATTACACTGATCCCCAATGGTAAAAACCATTTCTCACTCAAGTATATAAATGAAAATCGAAGTTTACTAACTTGTGTAGCTGGAACAGCGTGAACCAGTGTTCGAATTGGGGGGGAGACGCAGGCGGACGGAGTCCGCTTTCAGTTTTTCATAGATTTCATCGTCCCCCTTCATTTAATTAAGCGAGGAACGCTAAAAATGCGTCCCCCCATAGAAATATTCTTATGAATAGTGTATTTGGATTTGTTTTCGTTTATTTGTATTTTCTATAGCATACTGCAAAGTAATGGTTATTTTTCCCATAAAACGGTTATCGTTGACGACCTCGGATAAAAACTAGTCAAGACAATGTATATAAGTCATTGTGGAATTTAATTAAAGAATAATATTTATTTATGTAATTAATATTATTATTTTTTTATAAAATAATTTTATAGTAATACCAATAATTATTATATAATAATAACACTACCTTTTTAGTGCCTTACTTTAAGTGTAGGGGGGGTGCGGGAGACGAAGTCTACAACGGGTTACTTTACAATTTATTAGCTATGGAACGGTGTTTTCTGAACTAGAACCAGCGTCCGTCCTCAATTTTTTTTCCAATTCAAACACTGGCGTGAACAACACAAGCTAGTTTGTAAAGATCAGGTTTATCATACTTTTGTTCTTCCCAATAACTTAGTATATTGGTTTTGTAGTGGAGTCGTTCAACTTTATTGAAATTGTGTAAAGCAATCGATATATCGTTGGAAGAACTGGGTTCACTGTTCAATTTCAAGTTCAATAAAAAATAAAATAAAATAAAATAATAATAATTATTAATACATTATAAGAATAGCGAAATTTTGTTTTTAAATTACAAATATAGATATTTAAAGAAATTATATTAGGATTGTTCCATAATTGTGGTATGAATAGTAGATTCTTTTTGCCTTTTTAATTTAAATGGAGTTTGAATTAAAACATATTTGATGACTTGTTCTATTTGATTTGCTGAGTTACCTATCTGAAGCTGCAAACTTTTTTATTTTGAATACAGACTGAAAAATTTAAATTACTAATTTAATTCACATAGCAATTTAAGACTTTATATAACAGGGATGGCCAATCCATGGCACGCAAAGATTTAAACTCTAATATATTATATAACAATAGGTAAACATATTTAAATTTTTAAATAATATATTATATTTTTTAAATATTTGAATATAACATTCAATATTATAACAGCCAGTATTATTGTTTTTCATGGCACACTGTAAAATAGGTAATTTTTGTCACATAGTGTTCAAAAGGTTTGCCTTCCCTGTTATATAGTAACAATATCAAAGGTCACTGATGACCCAGTCCACCCAAGCTGCTGTCACCAAGAGTAAAATGTTATCTCATATTCTCATTAACTATTTTTTGTTGCTTATACTTAACACCAATAATATTACATAATAGACAATAGTATACTACCATAACTTTTTCCCAATTTAATCTGCAGCTAAACACTGTAGTATAGTGTTAGTGTATAAGTATGAAAACATTTTAAACATTTGAGTCAAATGTATAATTTTATTGTAATACAAATTTGATTTTGAAATAAATTTCAATATTATCATACTATTATACTAATATGTATATTTCAAATATTTAAAAAAACTTTTTTTGAAGGTTAATGAGAATGTTCTCTAGACAATAACAGATCATTGTTGAAAATAAAAATTATTATCATCATGTACCTACACCTAATATAAAAATCTAGATAATATACTTATATTACATACTATTTATGAAATTATTTATTATCCAATAATATTTAATATAGAAAAGATTCTAAACATATACTTAATAAATTATAGTAAATATAATATAACTTATTATTTGATTATTTTCTTTGTAAACTTAAAAGTTTAAAGAAATTCAGATACTTTTATTAAAGCTATCGAAATTTTTACTATTCTTAATGATTCCCAAATTAAATTTATTTTAAATGCAAATTATTACCAATTGTTATTTAATAAATTTTGTATATTCTTACCAAAAATGATTTTGTTTATTAATAAGCCAGCAAAATTTCGCTTTTTGTTACAACGGCCATTGTAGGAAAATGTTATTAATAGTTCTGGGTTGATACCATAGTCATTATCCGTTTAATCATAGTTGCAATAGATTTTCCTCCAACAGAGGAAAGTCGTTGTACCTATTAAATTATCAATTTATTAATTACTTGTCTTTATAAATAAAATGTTTGACTTTTTAAACTTAAAGATCATAAATACTTATTACTTACAAAATATGAACGATAAGTCTTGTCACTAGCTATTTTACTTTCTATTTTAATTAATTCATCATATTTTTTTGATAGGTAATTCATTATCAAATTGTGAAAATTGAGAAAATGTTGCAGTTTCTTGTAGATGATATTTTTTCATCTTCTGCTAATTTGAGTAATATGTTTATTTTTTCATCCATTGAGTGCATTTCATATTGTAGAGTGAGAAGTTGATGAATAACTGACTTTTAAAAGTATTATCTGTTAACAAAAAAAATTTTAATTAGAATAATACTTTACAAGATAATTTAATTTAGCGAACAAAACAACTAGAAGAATTAAAATTATAATTACCATCTTGAAAATTTTTTTTATTATTTAATGTTTGATTGTTAGATGCAGATTTATTTGCTGTAGACAATAGTAAAATATAAAATATAAAAACCATACTAAACAAAAGTTAACAACCAGAGAATAGATGTTTTGGGCTACCCTGGATAGTGGATACCAATATCTCCTGGAAATAAGTTTTGTTTTACTCCTTTAAAATAAGCAGTAGGTAGTAAGAAATAATTTTTAAAAAACCAACAAATTTAAATGTTCATACCATATGACTGAGATGAATTTACTGTTAGTGACACACTGATATTGCCATAAGAGTTTTTTTCTAAAAAAATATAATAAGTAGATCGGAGATTTTGTTTACTCAATTAGTATTTTTGATGCTGTGATATTATTTGTAGAAGTATGAGGTATTTTTTCTGGGTTATCCAATACCATATATTATTGGACTCATAATTTTATTTTGTCTATAAAAATATATATTTAATTTTTAAATATGGCCATTATCAGATATATTCATAAGTAGGGCTCGGAACTTTATGCACTTAAAACTATTAATCACCAAATATGCAAACATAATATGTGCATATTATGCACTACAAATTTCTAATATTTTTTTCTGTATCGTCAAGCTTACTTATTTACAATAAATCTAATAACCCAAAAAACATGCAAATGCAACAATTTCCGAACCCTAGTTATAATTTAATATATATATAACTATAAACCTAGTACCATTTTCACCTCTGTTTAGAGAAGTTTTTAATGGAGACCATCCAGCTAACTTTTTATTACTAGAGTCTGGATCTAATACAACATAAATATATAAATATTATGTTATTGTAAGAGTTAAAGACTGATTTATAAACTAGAAAAAAATATGTACCTAGGTACTCAATTGTTATGAAATGATAATTTACCATAGCAAAACAGTATAAAATTAAGGAAAAGATTTTTATTTTCAGTATCAGATTTTTTAATTGACGCCATTTCTTTTTCCATTACACTGTACCTAATCAGTTTTTAATATGTCATATTCTTTAAGTAGATTGATATAGAATTGCTCATAATCTAGTTCAATGTTAACAGACTGTGTAAATCATCATTTGGTGTAGACAGTACTTCAGATGTACTAAGAGCTGAATTGATTATCTTGTTGTAAGCCTAAAACAATTAATAACAAATATCTATGAGTCATGATATTTCATTATATAATAAATTATCATACTAAAATAATATTATCAGTCAAAATAAACTTTCTGTTTAAGTATTGATTGTGTAAATATCAGTGGCGGCGGGATGTAGGGTTATTTAAAGCAATTGCTTCATGTCTGAAATGGGTGGGTGGGTGGGTAGTTGAGTCCGGGTGGGTATATAATTGTAAGATCACACTATAAATATTAAGACAGATATTAAATAATATATATGAAAATGATAATGTGTGAAATTATTGAGATTTTATAGTTACCTATGTCATATTCAGAAATCTGTAATCGGGGGGGGGGGGCGAAGTCCCTTTATAATATTATTGTTCACTGAGGGGGTGGTGGTCAATTTATTAAAAATATAGAATATGCTTCAAAGACTTAAAAAGTTCGCGCCGCCACTGGTAAATATGCAGGGACAAAAATTAATGCATGAATATAAATTTTAATATTAACCTGTTTTATTGATTTTCTTTCCATCCTACTTCTACGACTAATGGTTGATGCAGATTCAACTGTAATCGATACTAAGTTAGTTGGTAAATTAAACTCAGGAATTGCATCCTCTTTGAGTCTGCGACTTTTAGATGCATATCCTGAAAATATAACAAACAATAAAATATATTGTATCAATATTTAATTTTCAGTTGGTAATACTACCTAAGAATTCTGCTTTAAAATCTCGAACAAATGCGTCAACATAAAAGTGATCAGAACAAATAAATTATGTGTCAGGATTAAAATGATCACCTCTTTTGCATTTCTGAATCCATTCTTTACGATATTTTAGATCCTTTGGAAATCTAAACATAATATATTTTAAATGCATACCTATTATAATAATAGATGAAATAATAATACAATTTAAATAAATACAATTTGTTTCAAAATAGAATATATGACAATATTTAAGTATAATATATCCTAGACTGACAAATCATCTCCGTTCAGAATCGTTTTTCGTATACAATGATACCTATCATTGCATTCAAATTTAACCTACCCTAGTTCGAGGTCCATCCCACTCCCTAATGTACAGCAGAGCGATACTCACTTACCCGCTTATTTTTAAGTAATAGATTATTAAGATTAGTTTTTTAGCATATATCTACTAAGTCTAGACTCTAGTTTAATAGATTAGATTTTTATTATTATGTATTTATTCGATGATTATTATAAGTATTATAAAACAATTTAAATAAATTCTTGGAACATTATAAAAACAACACATTTATATGTTAATTTTTGTTTTAACTTAATCACTGAATAGAAATTTCAAACTAAGCACTTACTTGCATAATCATCTTGACTTTCAGACTCTGATCGGGAAAGAGGAATTTCTGGTTCTCTTGATGCACATAGATCTTGTTGTAGTTCTTCTATTGTTCTGAAATAAGCAAAAAGCATTTAAAAATAAAAAAATGTATAGTTTAAAATTAAAAGCAACCTCCTAAATTCTTGTTTATCTTTTTATTGCTGCTTAGTATCCTAAAAATTATTAATTATTTAATTATTACTGTTATACTAAGTAAATTTTATTATTTTCTCACAATATTTGGTGATACAGTATTAGATTTATTATTTTTAAATTTTGATATTTGTGATGAGTTAGGTATGCAAGATCTTAGACATACCTGGAGATTGGTATGACAAACTTAAACTTTTCAATGTATCATTTGAATTAATTTTAATTGAACTCATTTCATTTGGTTCCTAATTATAAAAATAGTTATACTATAATAAAATAAATTATATAAATGGCTATTAATTATTATAATATTAAATAATTTTTGAAACTGTACCTACAGTTTTAGAAAAATATAATTGGCAATTTTTTACATTTTATTATAATACTTTATTATGCAGTAAATATGTAGGTATTATAAAAATATTAATTATTAATTATTAAGTAAATACCTATGCAATTGTATTGGTTTAATTTTAAAATTATATATCATGAATATTTACTTCTTGTTGATTAGCATTAGCATGTGGATATCGTGGATGTAAAGATTTATTCCATAATTGGCGTTTAAGCTCAGTCAGTGGCTAATAAAAAAAGGTAAATCATTAAAAAAAACAACAATAAAAACATTCTTAGAAAAAAGAACTTACAATGCTTTTTCGGTTTTCTAACTTGGGTTGTGATATGGTTCATCTGAACTATCTGGAAAAGTGTCCACCCATCTAAAAAAATCAAAATATATCTTTACATATATATATAAAAATGTGATATTATAAGTTTTCTAAATAAAAACTTAATATTGTATTATACCATAAAAAGAGAAATCATAACTTTTGCATAAAGTAAAAAACATGTTATTTTTATGTCACAAGCTATAAAAAGCCGTAAAATTAATAACTATAAAACATGTCAGCATCAGGGACGTATTTATACTAGGGCTAACCAGGGCTGTAGCCCTGGGCGGCAAATTTTGAGGGGCGGCAAATTATGAAGGGCACCAAAATGGTGAGTAATTTTGTAATTTCAAAAAAAAAAATTATTTGATTTTATTTAAATTTTTTTATACATCAGACATAATAGATCGCTTTTATTTTTTTATCAAATTATTTTTGTATACTTAATACTATTGATTACAAATTATAAATACCATAATCAATGTTAATACGTATACAAAATAAATGTAAAAGAAACTATAGCTGAATAAAAACAATTTATAGTAAAGCTATACTACAGAGGCAGAAATATTTTTAATTCTTGACTCTTGTTTATCTATTTTTAACGAAACATTGATATTTTTTCTTCGAGTTTGGTTTAGCGACAATCGTCGACCGCCGATCATTGATTATTATTTATTATGATTATAATTAGAAAATTATACACATCTCGTTTAAAATAAAATAATTATTTTTAGTGTTATATAGGTACAAAACTACAAAATTTATTATATTCCAAAGGGCAAAGACCATTTTTATTTGTTATATCTTGTACTATTGTGTACAAACGTTCATCGATTACGAGTTACTTAATGTGTGTTTATGATTTTTGGTGTGTTATTTTTATAATATTACATTTATTTAAATAATTAAACAAGTTATCTTGATTAAAGGATATAATTAACGAATTTGCTTGTAAAAAATCCCGCCGTAAAATTTTTTAAGTATCTACATACTTGATTTTATTGTATACATTTTGTAAATTTTTATTTTGTCATGACTCATGACCAAAGTTATAAATCAAATATTTAGGATATTTTTATTATGAGTACTTTTTTTTATTTAATAATATATTACTCCATGATTGCCCCAACACTATATTGGCTACAATTATCGATACATCGTCCATTTGTTAATAGGTCTATGGATTTTAACCGTTACGATGACTACGTAACGTGTATTTTATTATTTAACTGATATATTTTGTTACAAAGGTATTTGCATTATTTGTATATTTCGTATTATTCGTTCATTATTATCCTAAGACGCAAAAAAAAAAACAATGGACGCTGGTGATTATTTAACACTCGACGGAGATTTAGAGGGTAAATTCGTATCCTGCATTAAGGATGTAATCAAAAGTGGAAAATATGGATCCGTCCTCAGAGGTCAGTAAACATAAGGGGTAGACGATTATTATTGGTTGACATAACATGCGTTTAATAAAAATATATAACTGTATTCTACAACAGGAAGGAATGTGTGCACGTTCGAAGAAGTCGCCGTCAAAATCGAACCCATTAGATATTATCGCAATATGCATTTAATTAAAGAAAAACATTACTATAAGATGCTCAAAGGCAATGGTAAATTTATATTTTATTCCATATCGTTTTATTATGTATAACATTTTATAATAATGATAGAGTGTACATTAAGTGTAGGCTTAAATTGTAACAAATTTAAATGGTCTGATATAAATTGGTGATTTAGACAAAATATTTTGAAAAATCAATAGCAAATAATTTTAAAACATTTTGTTTAATTATTTTCAAAAACGTTATAATATATTGATGGTGTCTTCCATAGGCGTGTTTAGGCCTCATTTGCAGGTCGTGCACAACAGTGGCATATCCAGGAGGATGGGGTTATTGTACTAGAATTATCAATTTTTATAGTCTTATATTATGTATATTGTATAAACGCTACAAGTCCATATGATGAAAATTAAAAAAAAATTGTATGAAATCAGAAAATGAAAAAAAAATAAGGTTAAATTATACACCACAATTTATAATGTAAGTTATTAGATCAAATTTCACAGGTCATGCCTGTGCAGGACAGGCAAGATCCGTAAACACGCCTATGGTGTCTTCCTTTATATGACATTTAATAATTATCGCATTATCGTGTGAGCGAAAACAATAATTCTAATTATCGATAACAAGAATAATAATTTATAAAACTTAAGTTATCAAAAGTTGAGAGACGAAAGTAATATAACGTTTATACGGTTTATACCTAACCTATTTATACTATTTACAGTATATAGTATACCTACTATACTTTAACAAGTTAAATAAACGAATTGAAACTTTCAATTGTATACAACTAATAGATTTTTACCAAGTTTAATAATTTTTAAGTTCCAAACTTGAAATCGAGTACCTATCTATTACTATTATGTATAGGTAGGTACGTGTACAAGCACAAAGTTGCAAATGAAACGATGGTAGTTGTATTATAATTAAAACTATTTAGGTAGGTATAGTGTACAAACTTACGGTTATCTTGAATTGTATATACATACTCTCGTGAAAAAATTAAATTTGAATATTATTTGAATTCTTGTAGGTACGTGTTTTAATTTTTACATCTATCGCCACAATCTCAATAATTTTTTACATTATAATAATTGTAATGATTGTATTTTTTTATTCGATTAGACGATTAATATGAGTATTAACATACTATTTTTAATTTGTGTGTATAATATTATTATTGCACGGTTTCAGTGAACGATTACTGCACAATTGAAGGGTTTCCCGAAATCTATTATTATGGAAATATCGGAGTGAAGTACATGGCCCTGGCTATGGAGTTGTTGGGTCCGTCGTTGAAAGACCTTTTTACGCTTGGCGGAAACAAAATGTCACTAAAGACCGTCCTGATGATCGCTAATCAAATGGTGAATACAAACGTAATACCTATACAATAACGGACGATGGCATTTACAAACGCCATCTACATATTGTCATATTATATTACATTATAATAATTAAACGCATTAATTCGGAATCTAGATCGGATATATAATTATTAATTATATTTACAAACATATTATGCCGTTGTCGTCGTCGTCGTCGTCGTCTATTGCCCAATATAAATCATATTATACCGATTGACGATTATCATTACTACGCTATGCAATTAATTATATTTAGGGTCGAACGAAATAAAATATAATATAAACCGACAAATTTTTCGATACGCATATAATATCAGGGGCGTAATTACGGGGGGGGGTATGGGGGATAGATCCCCCCCTTGAGCTGTATTTATATATTGTCTTATACAGTTATACCTATGCAAAAAAGCCCTCCACAAGTTTGCCATAGAAATTTATTTTGATCCCCCCCCCCATAAAACATTCTCAATTACGCCCCTGTATAATATGTATTCAAAAGAAATTTTACCGTATAATTTCGTGCTCGTATATATAATTGCTGCGCGCGTATAGACTGATTAGACTGACTAATAATTTCCATTGAATGTGTAACAGAGCTTCTGGCTAGAATGAAGGCCTCTAATTATAATGCATCTCGCATCTGCAGCTATAATATTATATTCATTATACGCCAACGTTGGCACCTATGCAAATACGCATTCGAATCGATTGAATTCCGCATACAAAATTGTATATATTTTCAATAGTTGTAAAATTGTTTTCTTTTTATGGACTTTAGATACCTATACAAATGGTATTTTTATTGTATATTTATTTATGTGCACCGGCGGTAATAGTATTTCGACTACTGACATCACCCGCGAATTTAATGAAATGTTTCATCGTATAATCTATTTCATACATATTCATTATATAATATACAAACATTTGCAATTGTTTTACAGCTAACAAGAATCGAACACGTTCATCGCTGCAAGCTAATTCACAGAGACATTACCCCTGAAAACATATTAATAGGACGGCCGAGACAGACGATGCCGTTCAAGGAGTCGACAGAGCACACGCTATACTTAATCGACTTTGGAATGGCCAAACCGTACATTAACTTAACCACTAAACATCACATACATTATGACACGGAAGTCCCCGTTTGTGGATCATACCAGTTCATGAGCGCTAACGCTCATTTTGGTATAGGTAAGAAGTGTACGCGTAACGCGTAGGTATAGATATATAGCTGTAACATAATGTAATGACTCATAAGTCATAGGTAATAATTTTATTATAATTTCATACTCATATCAGTTTATTATTATTATAATTTACGTTATTTAGTTACTAATACGATTTATTCTTTCCTTATAACTTCAAAACATTAATATATTAAATACAATTCAATATTTTATTGTACATTTTTAATTTGTGGGTCTTCTTAAATAAATGAATAAAAATAAATGTATAGCAAAACCAATCATTTCCGTAGGTACCGTAATACATTTCAAAGTAGACTTTTACCTTACGATTCAAACATTTTTTTATTAAGTGTTTGTAATTTTTATAAATTGGCATTATTAACCAATATACAAATTAAATAACTAATAAAGAGCTTAACTTAATGATTTATTTAGAAATAATAAAAAATAATAAAACTTTGCCCAAAACCAAAACGGATCGTATTTTTCATTATCAAGTAATTTATTGAAAACATTGAAATACAATTTTGAAATCGATTGAATTTTGAATCAATTAAAATAATATTCAGTTTCAAAAATACAACAAATTGTAAAATTTTACAGTTTTTAGTAGATATAAACAAATTTTTAAAACAAACTCCTTAATTTTTGCAATATTTTACATTTTTAATACCATTTCTCCGTACTAAGAAAAACTTAATTTTATTTAATTAATTAATAAATTAAGTGAAATAAAATTAAAATTAAAACTAATAAAAAACGAATTTATTTAAACGCATTTTCACACCTGTAGGCTGTATTATTAGCCAATAGCCACTAGGATATTAAAATTATAATATCTTGGTAAACAGTATTGACACTTATCAATAACCTTCCAGAATATAATCGTTGATTCTTATTATATAAAATACATTAATACATTTTAGATTCTGAACGAAGCGATGAATGTATTGCTTTTACAATGATGTGTGTGTTTTTTTTTTTTGTGTCTGACGACAACATTTGGAGCAGTAATAATGCTCCGATTTTTGACTTCAGCCCCTCTTTGAATAGGGAATTGAATGTAGTTGGTACTTTAGGGGGGTCAAAATTAAAATTTTCTAATAGTTTTCAAAAAAATCGAGAAAAACAAAAAAAAAAATGACAGAAAAATGGAAATTTTACGGAAAAACCACTTTTCGACAAAATCGATTTTTTGATTTTGCTGTAACTCAAAAACAAATCATTGTAAATACTTGAAATTTTCACCAAATGTTTATATTATGGTTATCTCTTTACAGATAAATTTTCAAAATATTTTGATCATTTTTAAGCTACTTATAGACAATTGAAATTTTCGACTTTTATAAGTTTTTTTTCTTCAAATGCCGATAAAAATTTTTTGGGTGGCCAGAAAATCTTGAAAATTTAATACAAGGTTTCTTATAAGTTTTTCTTATAGTGATAAAAAAAAAAAATCCGAAATCGATACTCACAATTTTTTTTTATAAGGGCTTAAAGTTCAAATTTATACGAAATATTTCAAAATTTAAATTAAATTTCATACTCTCATTATGCGTATGTTGCCTAATACTTTTTTTATTAATAAACAGATACTATAAAGTAACCATAGTAACATATAAAAACTATACTATTTGTTTCAAAATAGAATATATGACAATATTTAAATATAATATATCCTAAACTGACAAATCATCTTCGTTCAGAATCGTTTTTCGTATACAATGATACCTATCATTGGATTCAAATTTAACCTACCATAGTCTGAGGTCCACCCCACCCCCTAATATACAGCAGAGCGATACCCACTTACCCGCTTTTTTTTATTTAAATAATTTTAATTTTTAGATATCTTAAAACTATAATATCATTATTCATTATAGTTTAAACATATCATACGAGTATTTAAAGTTTCTTTATACGAGAATAAGACATCGTCTGCAATACAATTTAATATTTTTGTAAATCATGGTAAAAAGGAGGCAATTGAGTCATACATGGTTATATTTTAAATTAGTACTACTAACTTTCCAATATCTATCAACATTGTGTACCTGCTTATATACAGGATGATTTTTTTATCGGAGAACACTCATTATTTCTGAAAATATTCATGTTTTTCGGAAATATTTTTTTACATAGTTTCAAGTTGTTAAAAAAATATAAGGATAAAAAATATTTAAAAATATAATTTTTTAATAAAAATGTTGTTTTTTTAACAACTTGAAACTATGTAAAAAAATATTTTCAAAAACATGAATAATTTCAGAAATAATGAGTGTTTTTCGATAAAAAAAATCACTCTGTATATAGCTATATATATTATAACGATGTGTATATATTATTATTATATACCGTGTATAGGACAAAGTCGTAGAGACGACTTAGAATCTCTCGGATACGTTCTACTGTATTTGATCAACGGCACGTTACCTTGGATGAAATACTTAGAAGAAGACAATATCGATATCAAAAGCTGCGGAGAAATGAAAAAAAAAATTGAAACGAAAACTCTTTGCGCTGATTTACCAGGTAAATATAAAAAATAATCTCATATGAATATTTTAGAACAATGTGATGACTGATCAATTTTTTTTCTTTTACCTTTAGAAGAGTTTGCTAAATATTTTGACTACATAAAAGAGTTAGAATTCATCGAAAATCCCGACTATTATAGATTGAACGGTTTGTTTCAATCCGTTTACAAACGCGAAAAATTTCTTGATGACAATTTATTCGACTGGTCGACTGGCCACTGACGTGTTATTAAGATTTAAAAAATATTATTTTTGTGATGATATGATTTAATAAATAATGTGAATAAAATGTTATTTTTAATATATTCATAAATCACTGTAGTGATGTAAAATTGTATAATACAAATGTATAAAATCGTATTATACATGGTATTATACACGCTGTATAGAATTATTTTATACAATGGTATAAAAACGGTATAAAACTAAATAATAAAATTGTTAGTTGTTACTTTACTTGTTGACTTTGTTATTACTTTTGAATTTAATTTATAATACTTTTCTTATTTGTATTATAAAATTAAATTTTCAAATGAGAAATGGACAATGGTAATCAAGTAATCGAGTAATCAAGTTTAAATTTTATATGTTATTTCAAATTTGCATATATTTTAAATTTTTAATACAGGGTTTTATACCGTATAAAATGTGTATAATACTGTATAATACAAAAAAATATTATACCATACTTAAATACAATAGTATTATACAAGGTTTAATACACGTATAATACAAGGTATAATACGGTATAATACCAAAAAAAAATAAAATACCGTAAATGTATAAATATTATATGTTTACCTATACTAATTAATTTATAACATAACTCACAGGATAATTAATTACTTACAGCTGGTATATAATTAATATATTATACATAAGTATGTATTTATAATAGTTATATAATATATAATATAAATATATAAATATATAAATAAATAAATATATATATATATATATATATATATATATATAAATATATTAATATATTAATTTATTATTATTATATTATATTATTATATATATTATTAATATATTTATATTAGTTACATAATATATAATATCTATATTGTATCTTACCAATTTTCAATCATCATTTTTATTAATATAAATAAACAGATATACAGTATCCCCTTTTTATTATTATTTGTCAAGTACAACAAATAATTTTAATACCTTCAAGTATAGTCAAATTAGTCCTCTACTTATTACTTTTTAGCACAATCCTCCAATTTTTCGCTTATTGTAATATAATTTATACCTATTGACATAAAGTATAAATTTAATAAAATATACTTTTTCCCAACTATTAGATTGGCTCACAGCATTCTAATTGATAAATAAAAATATTATATTATATATAATTATATTACTAATAAAAATTTACAAATTATTTGACGAATCAAATGAAATATTTTATTTTTATTAATAATTATACAATTAATAATACATTAAGGTTGATTTAGACAGAATTTGGCACCAGCAATAAAAATTTTCATTGGTGTTTCAATATCAATTGTATTGCAATGTTTAAACTTTCCAATTTTATTTATTGACTCTGAAACATTTAAATACAATAAACAATAAGCTGAAAAAATATATTTGGTTAATTTATAATACATAGGTATAAAGGTATCATAGGATAAAAATGAAAAATAAACTTTGAGAAGAAATGAATATAAAATAATATTATGTTATCAATTTATCATCTTTCTTACCGAATATTAAGGAACATGTGGCCAAGACTGAGAAAACCTTTTTCTTTTTTTGTCCTTTGTAACTAAATTCCTTAAGTAATTCATCAGTGAAAAGAAATCTCAACATTGTTCTAACTGTACCTCCTATGTTGTTGCGAGCTAACCGTGATAGTTCTTCTACCTGTAATCATATTTTAATTTGTTCGTTAAATTGACTTTTAAATTGTTAATATTATCTTTTTTTTACCTGGATACAACTCAATTCTTTATAAGTAGGTACATCTGTATTGAACAAATTTAATAACTCCCCAAAAAATTATAAAGATAGCCCATACAAAAAATCCAGTAAGTTACTTAAGTAAAAAGATTTAGAGACCTTTTTAAATACAAGCCCTACCTATAGGTTAGTTATTACTCATTAGTATTATAATAAATAACTCTTACCATTTTCTTTTTTGTCTGGATATCAATTAACTTTTCTTCAAATATTGAAAGATCCTCTTCTATTTTCAATGGTAAATTACAAAGTATGTGTTGTAATATATGATCAATGCCTTGCAATGTAGTTTCGTGAAGTTCAAATATATTTGTTTTATTTGTCATACATTTTTCAATATTTTCTATTCTTTCGGTCATAGTCTTTATTTCATACCATGTATTTAATGTGGTTCTATTTATCTTATTCAGTATGACTGTTAACAAATTTAATGATTTAAAATATTATGCATTTGATTTTTATATAATAGTGGTGTCATTTCAGTTTTCAATTTGGGGGGGGGGGCTAAATTTTTGACCAGCTCAAATGGATTCAAATGGGTAACTCAGATTAACTACCACGAGACCCATTTATGAGTCATACGATGATTGCTATCCAGTTTTTGTGAAAAATTTGATTTTATTATAACCGTTGAAATGTTGCTGATAAAGAACTGATTTCCAATAACAATAAAAACGTAACCCACCAGAGTGTCACTAGTGTTTCACTAATTACATGTTGTGATGCACGGAAATAAAATTTAAATCAGGCGTGACCCATATATGTGTCAAGTATGCAAGTATGCAAGTATGCCCAAATTGTCATGGCAGTCAATCTGTTAAAAAAAAACCAGGTCTATATATTATTTATTACAACATTTATCTTTGTGACAATAATTTCTTAGTACTCAATAAAATAGGCATGTTTTTGTGCTAATAAAACATAATAATCATTAAACGGAAAGAACTGGAAATGGCACATTTGGCTGCTTTGAAAATTAGACAGGAGCAAATGCCCACCTTGCCCCCAAATGACACCACTAAATGGTTATTAAATTAATTACTAAACTGTAAATTTCATACTATACATACCTAATGCTGAGTTATCAATTGTAGCACTGGTCCTGGAGACTTTAAAGGGCGACGAGGATGTATAAATAACTTCTTGTGCATCATCTTGTGCATCTGAAAAAAAGGATAATTGACATAATTATTAGAAGTTTTTTAATTTTTAAAAATCATCTTTATAATAGCATTATTATATACATACTAAGTACTTCGGCAGCTGGTATTAACTCTGGGCTCAAAGATAGCTCATCAAAAAAATCTAATTGTCTTTTAACTGATTGGTTGCTCGATAATACTTTATCAATAATAATTTTATTCCTAGAAGGTGGTGTATCTATAAAGACCAATAATTATAAATAAATAGTATAATACTGATTAAAAACAAAAAATAAAGTAATATAATGTTGATTTTGTAAAAATAATAATAAGATGTTTAAAATTTAACCAAGTATGTGGTATATATGATTTTTTACTTATTCAAAAAATCTACAATTTAAAATCTAAACTACGCTGTTACTGTATCCTGCATTCCTACTACGTGGGCCTATAAGCAAACTAAATAATACATGCAGTGTACTGATTATAATTTTCATACCAATATGTATATTATCTGGATTATTGAACTCATCGTTACAATTAGTATTCTCTTCAATTTCCCCACATGACCCTAAGAATCAAACAGTAATTTTAATAAGTACCTATGATTCTAATGGGTAGGTATATATAATATTTTTATTTTTCACAATTACCTAGACTTTTAATGGAATCTGGACTCCATGCTGGTTTTTTAATTGCTTTATTTTTTTGAATTTTCGCCATTTTATTATATTCTTTTTTTGTTGTCTTCTTTTGCCTAGTTCTGATTTCATCATCTGTTTCATATGATGAAGATGAAACGTTTGAAGTATTTTCAGACTTTTTTGCTCGGACCTTAGCCTGAAGATAATCATCTGAAAAATATAAAAATATTTTAATAACTAAACATAATAGACAATAGCAATAATATGTATTCTTTAGTATTAATGTATATTGTAATATTACCTAAGTCCTTGCACATTTTTTTTTTAATTGATAAATACTCAAAATCATATTTATTTGGTATTAATCTTTGTTATATAAAGTGATTTGCGTTTTTTTTTGGCCAAGCAGATTTATTTTCTTTGACCCAAAATGATGGCACAACTGCAACTCCATTGTCATCAGAAAAATTTACAACTGACCACATACCTATTTTACTGAAATATAGTAAATATTAAAATAATAAAACTGCCACACTTTAAATTATTTTAAATTTATTAAATATATTGTTTAAATATGTATTAATAAATTAATATAATATGTACTATAACTTAAATTAACATTAAAACCAACTAATAATAAATATAATTAACAATCTTTATTCTTTATACTTGATTACTAAAAACGAACATTAAATATAAAATATTAATAACTATTAACTATGCATTACAAGAACTATGAATTAATGGTAAAGCTATTAACACATTACTGTCAGAATGAATTAAAATCATTTTTTTTTTAATCTCATTTATAGGATAGCAGTAGAGCTCATGACTTAATGTATTAACATTATAAATATCTAATTTTGAAGATTTAATTGGTTTATCAAATAAAATGTCTTTGTTTTGAAATTTTTTACAAATTAAAAATATTGCATCATTTTTATCTTTAACTATATTGAAGACTCTAATTATGTCACCGTTACATGTTAAAAGACAACTATCAGCTTCTGTATTTAATTTAATAGTAAATGTTTTCATTTTTAAGGTAGTATACTGGGATCCATGTAAATTTTGTATCAATGGTCCACGTTTATGAAATCCAGAAAAATTAAACACAGATATTTCTTTTTGAGAATCTAATTTCAACAAACTTATTTCGTTACTTCTTTTAACAACTTGTATAAGTGGCTTGTCTGGCTTCCGTATCATGTTCTTCAAAGTACTCATGTAATTCTCGAATGGAAATGTAGAACAATTGTCCAATGGACCGAATTTAATATAGTCATCACATATATGCGTTAATCCATGGACGTTGTGCGATATAAGGTGCCGACTATATAAAATTTCGAAGGTTTTAACAAAATTATCCAACAGTTTCTTAACAATATTAATATATTGTGCATAGTCAGGACTCAATAATATTGTCATTGCTAAACTTAAATCAAAAAAGTGTTTCCAGTGTTCCTTTAATACAACAGACTTGATAGCAGAAGAACCCAAATACAATAGAAATGTACGAAATTCTGTAGCTTTCCAGTTTTTTATATGAGCCAAACTTCTTGGTTTTCTATTGATTTCGCAAGGTATATTAACTCTTAGACCTATCAGTATTGTAGATATTTGTTCTATTTTCCAAGATGGATAACGTATAGGCACAGGGCCTTTAATCCATAAATACATCATTTTTCTAACCACACCAAGGTAGACTAAATGTTGATAATCCAATGAAAAATCCGTAGCAGTGTTAAAATATGGTACTGTACTTAATATAGAAGTATTTCCAGTATGATATTCCTCATCAAACTGAGAAATATAATTCTGATGAGTTCTCTTGGGTGGTCGATTATCTGGTGTTGTATATGGAAAACACATTCTATTCAATAAGTGTTCTCCTTCATGCTCACATCTTGAACAAGAAGAGAATCCAGCATGCCCTTTGGTTTTTAATATGAATGATTTAGCCGGAGCATCACAGCACAACACATCCAACATAACTTTAAAAATTTTTCCATTAATTTCAATACCATTGTTGTCTAGAAAATTTATTTTTTCTACAAAATACTTCAGGAATGTATTGCTGTCCAAGGGTTTTCTATTTCCACAGTAAATCCCTACTGAAAACACGTTACTTCTATTTGGCTGTATATAAGCAAGTATTGGCCAAAATTCTTCAGCAGTTGATTTAAATAAAGGCAAACCATCTATTCCTGCTACAATATGGATCACTGAAGCATAACTTTTTAAATTTAATGGAATATTTTCTTTGATAGCATTAGCTAAGCCAAAATGATAATAGTTTCCAGGTTCTACCGAGTGAATATTTAAGATGTTGATTGGTTTAGTCTGTAAGATTGTTCTTGAATCTTTAGGCAAATATTCAAAACAAGTATGTTGCCTTAAAATACCTAATAAGCCATTAAGAGCATTTTGAGATATTTTAAAGTTAACGGCCCATTCAGCAACTAATGACACAAAAAATGATGTATTACCATACTTATTTGAAGTAGAACAATTATCTTCATTTGATGAAGACTCAATAACACTAACATCTGATAGTGCGCCATCCGATTCGGTCACTAAATTGTGATCAAATGATTTATTCGAGGATTTATTAATACTTCTCTGTGAAGGCGCAACACAAACATTGTTCACAGATTTAACATTAGTAACTAAATTTGCTTCTGGAATAATATTTCTTGTTGAATGAGCTGTCAAAGAAACATTTTTGTCAATTGTAGGAGCTGATATAGATAAAGTTGTGTTTTTGAATTCTTCATTGACTCTTCTTCTCTTAGAGCGCATACTTAAGTTTGACTTCTTTTGATAAGACATTATCGCTACTTATACAATAGTAGGTACCTACAAGATCAGGCATGTATACAGTATATTAAGATACAAATATGTAAGTACCTAGGTAAAATTCTTTTTTAATACCTATATACTCATATGCTATCTACCATTTAGTGTTAATAAGTATGATGTCTACCTATAAAACTATAAGCATCCAATTTTATTTAGATTCAAGTTTATTGGCTAGTCTTGTGTAAGTATGGGTAAAAATCATACTTAATAAGTTTCAAAATTTGAAATATCTAATTACCTAATACTAAATAAATAATGCTAAAATAACTGCTAAATTATTTTTATTAAGTATCAGATTATTGGTTGTGTTATCGTTAATTAATAAGATAGGTACCCAGAGATACACCTATTACCTTCTGGTATTTAATACATTATCCAAAAATGAAATAAAAGTATAGTACCTATGTGTCAATTCAATATGAAAACAAGAATAATTGTACCTATATAAAAATAAACTAAATCATAATAAATAGGTACCTATACCTAACATAGTTTAACATTATTGTATGATTTGAGACTTTAATTATGTCACCATTATATGTTAAAAGACAACTTTTAGTTTTATACTCCGTTTTATAGCATTTTGAATTGATTTTGGTTTAATTTAAAATTTATAAAAGAATTATTTTCATGTGGGTTTGTTGGCAAATAAATTTCAACTCAATTATTTGATTGTGATTAACTATTTGATTGTGACTTTTATCAGGTAATATTAAGGAAGAAGAAATATCATAATTAACCACCATAACAATATCATCACTGATATTGACTCTTTAACCCTTCTTCGTTTTGTTTAACTACTTAGTAGGTACTTAGATTGGTTTGTTTTCGAGATGACATTTTTCATTATAAGGAAAACAATAAATCAGACAACACATGTGAATGTAGCAACCTCTTTATAACAATAATTAACAATTGAAAATGTATTCAATCGCCTATAAAAAATATTATCTATTTTACATTTGTAATAATTAAAATACATGTTTTATCACATAATAACTGCTATTAATAATTAATACAGAATAATTACATAACATTTTTAAACAAATTATGTATAATTAAAATCAATAGTAGGTACATAAAATTCCTGATATTATATAATATAAATACTATAAATTCTGTGTAAAATATTAAATGCATTGGTACCTACATATTTATAAAATAATTGCAGATTATCTATTATATTAATATACCTAATATGCAATTCTGTATGTAATTTAAAAGTATTTAAATAGGTACCTAGTAATAACTATAGGCAGTGGTGTATTGGAGGGTATACGCGGGTATTTTATTATAACATAAAGTGCACTGTCCAAAATATATGAATTAATTTTATGGTTGGGGGTGAATATAGAGTGAACTGGGGGGCGTATATAGGGGGGTATATACGCCACTGCATATACATATACACATGAAGAGTAAGTGTTTGTAATAAAGTAATACAAGATTATTAAATACTAAGTGTAATGATTTTTCGAGTGGAGCGAGAAAATTTTTAAGGTAGGTATATCGTATAATATATAGGTATATTCAACTACTTTTAGGTGCGTATTGTTGTGAACCCCTGCACGCGCCGCATGGTTATGCTCACTCAGCATATCGGGTATGAGCGGACGTGTGGGTTCACACGATCGCCAGTCTGTATTACGTAGAGCTACGAGATTGTCCTTAAATTGATTATTATACGTGTACAATAAAAAACCAATAGTTAGAACGAACAGTTGAGTGTAAATTATTTAAGGGGTAACCTAACCAACGTAGTAACAAACGTCTCAGTTCGAAAGTACTAGTTGGCTAAACCCAGACAAACGGCAAACCACGAACTCTGTAAGCACGGATTCAACCGGGCTTACAACAAAATTGGTGTCAGGTGTGGGGTCAGTATGGTATTTTTTGTGTATATTTTACATTTGGGGTTGATACTTATTTTCCCTATGCAGTTAACCCAGGATCAAATGATTGTAATCGAAGCTGAATCAGCATACTTAGCAGTGGACAAAACGCAAAAGAATTTTATTTCATTCGGGGAACATCAGCTGACAAAATGTATAGTTCTGGAAAACGCCTTCGTTTGTCCAAACGAACACCCCATCGATGTCAATGACCAATTGCAAAATTGTGAGCAAAATCTTTTCAATAGTCCACCCAGTATACCCAACAATTGCAACAAAAAAATTCTCCTTTCGAAACCCACAGTCTGGCACAGACTAGCAGGCGAAAATACATGGCTGTTCGTAGTTCAAAACGAAACCATTACAATACCATGCGAAAACGATATACAACCTATATTACAACAGTATACCCATAAATTTATTTACCAATACACCACTGACTATAGGGTTAACTTATGGTAAAATATGTTATATAAAAAGTATTGTGAGTATATTTACAAATTACATCTAAATAACCTATTAAATATAAAATAACTATACAAAACTTAAAACCTTGATCACTTACCTATAAGCAGTGGCGTACATACGGGGGGGGTTTTCGGGTTCAAACCCCCCCCCAGAACCAAAAAAAATTGATATTATTGATGAATTTCTTATTATTAATCATCCGTGTATACACAAACATACATCATGATAATAATATGACTATTGAGTGTACACTATACTTAACCAACAACGAAAAAATATTTCATAACGAAATTATGGATGCCATATTATATCAATCAAAATAGACATTAAATGTCATAAAACTTTGATCGTAGACAGTCAGTTGTGTGCGGACAAAAATACATATTAATATTGTCGTTGTCTCGACAATCTCGATCGAACAACGGAGAAAAAACTGATTACGTTATAATCGTTGAATTTTGCGTGAACAATAACACGGTGAAATGGATTTTATTTTTATAGCACTATCGTAAATGATCATTATTTTCGTTAAATAATATTATGAATGTTTCGTTCATTCTGTTCTATTCTGCAGTTGAAGAAGTTTATGTCAAAAACTAATAACTATTCATTGAACTATTTAAACTCCATAAACCATAGGTAAGTATTACGATAAGATTAGTTAGAGTTTATAACATTAAAATTGTTTATTAACAAAACATTAAAGTTTAAAATATTTAAAAAAAGAGACTAGAATTTTTACTACAAGTAATTGTAGCTAACGGTCGCTATGGTGTCTGTACTTTGTACCGGCGACCGTTGCGTTCCGTGTCACAATCTTCAGACAAAAATTATAATGTATACCTATATATAGGTATAATGTATACTTACCTATCCATATAAAAATATACTTTGAATGTATGTATAATTTATTCACTTATAATGTAATAATATTAATTTTTATATGCTCTCTTTCCTATCAATTTAGTTATAAGTTTAAACTTAGTGTAACAATTTATTGACTGATGCAATAATTGTTTAATTTCTTGTAGCCAATGGCCCTAGTTGTCGAAGTAGTTATAATATCAATAATAAAAAAAAACTGAGGGAATAATTATTGAATAAAATAGGTAATGCGCTTAGAAATTCTATTAATAATATACAAAATAAACGTTTAAACATAATAATATAATATATTATAGCAGATCACTAGCTAGTAGCTAGTGACCAGTTTTAGATAAACAGCCTGAAAATGGATACAGGAAATTATGATAATTATTATTAAACAAAAATATTATTTAAATTATATTACATTATTATAGGGAGGTAGCCATTATTTTTTAGAACATTATATATTTTTTAATTTTTATATTAATTTATGTAATTTTTGTTTTTGATAACATAATAATCATATGTTCAAAATATTATTTTATTATTTCGATTATAATGTCATAACCATATTATATTCAAAATATCATTAAAATAATGCATTATTAACATTATAATAATAATATCTTCAAAATAATATAATATTATTGCGTTTATGACATTCTACAAATATTATACAAATAATATTATTAGCAAAATAATTATTTTACATTATATTAATGTTATACAAATAATATTATTTTGCAAAATAATTATTTTGCATTATATTAATATATTTTTTTAAATAATATTTTTCTGATGAAAATATGATATTAATAAAACATTATCATTACGAAAATGCTATCTGGGATATAAGTTATAACTATTATTATATTGATAAGAATAGTTATTTATATTTTGGTACATAGAATAATATAAGAGGAATATTTTATTGCTATAGATGTAACTAGAGAAGTGGGGCTTGGGTGGGCTTCAGCCCTCAGAATTTTTGGGTAAATGTATGTGCTTATAAACATATTAGTATTAACTTTTATTTTGCCTACAATAAAAAAAAATATAATGTTTCATGTAAACGAATAATCATTCAAGTCAGTTGTTAACATCAGTAAAAACAATAAATAATAATCTAATTAAAACAAATTTGCTATAAAACATTTTTAGGAATCTAGCAACCCCTAATTTAAAAGACTAGTTACTCATATGTTTATAACAATAGAATATTTTTATAATTATTTGAAAGAGGGTTTTTATATGTTGTAATAACTAAAATGATTATAAAACAGAAATAGGTGGGTAATGTGAAGTATTACTAGGAATTATTTTTTATTATAATTTATTCTTTACAATATATTATGTTACGGTTATAAAATGTTCCTTAATAGTTTCTCAATATTCTCAACCATTGATAAAGTGTACCTATTTAAAGTTAAAATACTAAATAGTAGTAAATACTGACTCAATAACAGATTTTAAGTACACATGTTTTCATTTTATTTATGACAGACCAAAGAAAAATTTTACAAAAAAAAAGTTGGATAAACGGGTTAAATGTACAAAGCAACTATCAATGACAGGTTATACATAAATGGTACCTATCTAATTTTAATGCATCATGTTCACAGAGTTCTAAAAAACAATAAGGAAGGCATAGTTGACAGTTCAGTACCAATAGAAGAGTTAAAAACGACTTTTAATAACCAACATAATTCTAAGTGAGCCAAACATTATTAATATAGTAACAAATTGTAATAAATTGTAACCGTGTTTTAATAATTTGTGTATTAGTTAGTAAATCTATGTACCTAACTAATAACACAAAATTAATTTTTTTGCAATTTATTTTAGATATTATGATTATTCATTTATGTGTGGTTGAATGTCCTATTTAACAATAGATCAAATAATAAGTTAAATGTTCTCATAAATAATATTTCTGAATGTTGCTTAGGTATAAAATTATATATTTTATAAATTCTTAACTAAAATATGATTTGTCAAATTTTAATGGTTTTGGTCAAGTATTGAATTTATACCAGTTATAATAAAACATTGTGTCCGTGTAGTTTTAAATTAATCATCAGTCATTGGCCAAAAGTAAGATATTATTTGATATTTGAAAACATTATTTTCTGATAAAGATTTTTTTGCTTTCTTATATTCAATTTTGTATAATTTTTTAAATCGGAAGTTTTTTGAAAAATAATTGAATTTTTATTTGTCTAACTACCAATTAGAATGAATTTCATGAAATGATTTTTGTGAATGATGATAGAGCAATAAAAGAGAGTATATTGTGATTTTGGCTGTAAGATCAGCTAACTCTTTAAGTTTTCTTTAATTTTAGAATGTTCCGGTATTCAAAAATGTATGATTTTCTAATTATTATTACCTAATTTTAAATATGAGAATTTTATTTAGAAAATATTAGCTCATATCTGATATAAACTATCATGTGTTTTTAATATTACTGAGCGTAACAACGTAAAAAGTTTTTTTGTATTTTTACTAATTTATTAACTAAACCTGACTGATTTGTATTCCATAAAACCGTCCCATATTCAAGTACAGATCTTACTAGCGAACAATATAAAACCTTCATACATAGCGCATCATTAAAATTAGAGCATGTGCGTTTAATGAACTCTAGAACACGTAGACTTTTTCCATATGTTAAATTAATATAAGCATTAAAAGACAAATCGGCTGATAGAATAATACCTAGATCTCGAACTTGGTTGGCCGTGTTAAGAGTCGTTTCGTTAATAAAATATTGACAATTTATATAAGAGATTTAGAATGGGTAAATGAAATGCAAACACATTTATATGTATTCAGAGCAATCATAGCCATGCCATTCAATACCTATGCATCAACTAGAAAATAGATCTAAATAATGTAGCAATAACTTATACATTTTTGTAGAAACATGAATCTTGGATTCTCTAGGTGTATGGGATTATATTTTTGTGATATTGAGACATGAAGTAATTGAATACATTACAGCATGATGGGACTAACAGCATTTTCGATCAAACGTAACATCAATCATTTAATAGTATTATTGGGTATTTATTGTTTAACCATTTTTATGTTTATCAGATTTTGATTTTGTTATAAACTTTCTACATATGTATTATGTATGTATTCAAATTTTACTCATAGTATTGTGTTTTAGATTTTGTGATGAATGTATTGATTTTACAATGATGTGTTTTAGATTCTGAACGGAGTGATGAATGTATTGATTTTACAATGATGTGTGTTTTTTTAGATTCTGAACGGAGTGATGAATGTATTGATTTTACAATGATGTGTGTTTTTTTTTTTTTTTATTTTTTTTTTTTTGTGTCTGACGACAACATTTGGAGCAGTAAAAATGCTTCGATTTTGGACTTCAGCCCCTCTTTGAAAAGGAAATCGAATCTAGTTGGTACTTTGGGGGGTCAAAAGTTAAAAATTTTCAATATTTTTTAAATGAGTCGGGAAAAACCTTAAAAAAATGACGGAAAAACCGGGATTTTTTACGCACAACCAGTTTTCGTCAAAATCAAATTTTTATTTTGCTATAACTCAAAAACTACTTGATGTAAATACTTGAAATTTTCACAAAATGTTTATATTAGCGTTCTCAATACACAGTTCAATTTTTAAAGAATTTTGACTTTTTTTAAGCTATTTATAGGCAATTGAAATTTTTAATTTTTTTTAGTATTTTTTTTTAAATAACGATAAAAATTTTTTGGCCGACCAGAAAATCTTGAAAATTTAATACAAGGTTTCTTATAAGTTGCTCTTAAAGTGATAAAAAAAAATCCGAAATCGTTAGT
This sequence comes from Schizaphis graminum, assembly GCA_020882235.1. Classification (NCBI taxonomy): domain Eukaryota; kingdom Metazoa; phylum Arthropoda; class Insecta; order Hemiptera; family Aphididae; genus Schizaphis; species Schizaphis graminum. The sequence goes on along the minus strand of CM037032.1, from coordinate 113,465,577 downwards.
CACAATTTTTTTTTATAAGTGCTTAAAGTTTGAATTTATACGAAATATGTCAAAATTGCGAAAATTTGCAAGTAATTTTGTGGTTGAAAAATCGTAAAATTTTTTTCTTTTATAACTAAGTTTTGAAAATTTGGTACAAGGTTCTCTATACATTTTTCTTTAAATATCTGTAAAAAAAACTATACCGGATTTAGACAAAAAATTTTTATGAGTGTTTGAAATTTAAATTTTTACAAAACCGCGTTAAATAATGGTTTAGCCTCAATCGATTTTTGATATTTGTTGTTATTCAATCAGTATAAGTCGTAAATACTTGAAAATTTTACCAGTTATTGAGATTGCCATTTTCTTTACGTGATTTGATTTTCAAAATATTTTGACTTTTTTTGAGCTATTTATAGACAATTGAAATTTTCAATTTTTTTTTATTTTTTTTTTATAAATGTTGATAAAAAAAATTTAGCTGGGACAAATTACTTGAAAATTTAATTGAAGGGTCCACATAGCTTGTTCTAACTCTCATTCAAAAATTATAAAAATACATAGGCATAATTTTTTTTTATTAGCATTTGAAGTTCAAATATTGACACAAATTCGTCAAAATCATGAATATTTTTCACTATTTGGTAGTAAAAAATTTATAAATATTTTACTATCAATAGCTAAGAATTGAAAATTTAATACTATGCTGTCCATAAGTTAAGCTTAGAATAATTATAAAAAAGTTTGAGGATTATTCAATTTAAAAAATTTTACGAGTTTTAAAGTTTTAATTTTAATTTGAAATCAAAAATACGCGTGTAAAATTACGTTTTACTAATAAATAATTTTCGATTTTTGTTATTTTTAAAAAATTATCAAACATAAGATCTTGAAGCTTTTACTTTAGTGTTTGAATTTGTGAATTTTTTTCAAAATATAATATATGACAATATTTAAATATAATATATCCCAGACTGACAAATCATCTCCGTTCAGAATCGTTTTTCGTATACAATGATACCTATCATTGCATTCAAATTTAACCTACCATAGTCCGAGGTCCACCCCATCCCCTTATGTACAGCAGAGCGTGACGCGACCACACGTCAAGCGTGTCAAGCGATACTCACTTACCCGCTTTTTTTTATTTAATTTTTAATTTTTGTGTCTGTCATCACGTTTTGGAGTAGTAATATTGGTTCGATTTTTGACTTCAGCCCTTCTTTGAATAGAAAAATTCATCTAGTAGGTACTTTAAGGGGTCAAAAGTAAAAAAATTACAGTAGTTTTCAAAAGCGTCGGGAAAAACTCTGAAAAAATAACGGAAAAACGGGAATTTTTACGCATAACCACTTTTCGATAAAATCGATTATTTGATTTTGCTATAACTCAAAAACGAATTATTGTAAATACTTTAAATTTTCATCAAATGTTTATATTATGATTATATATTTACGATTAAATTTTCAAAATATTTAGACCTTTTTTAAGCTACTTATAGACAATTGAAATTTTCGACTTTTCTAAGTTTTAGATTCTGAACGGAGTGATGAATGTATTGATTTTACAATGATGTGTGTTTTTAGATTCTGAACGGAGTGATGAATGTATTGATTTTACAATGATGTGTGTTTTTAGATTCTGAACGGAGTGATGAATGTATTGATTTTACAATGATGTGTGTTTTTTTTAGATTCTGAACGGAGTGATGAATGTATTGATTTTACAATGATGTGTGTTTTTTTTTTTTTTTTTTTTTTTTTTGTTTTTGTGTCTGTGTACAGCATAACTAGTCGAAATAATGCTTCAATTTCAAACTTTGGGGGTGGTTTCCGATGGCAAAGTGGATATCCTTGGTGCATTATAGAGGTGAAAAGTAAACATTTTCCAACAGTTTTCAAAAAAATCGAGAAAAACAAAAAAAAAAATGACAGAAAAACGGGAATTTTTACGCAAAACCAGTTTTCTGCAAAATCGAATTTTTTATTTTGCTATAACTCAAAAAATAATAGATGTAAATACTTAAAATTTTCACCAAATGTTTATATTAGCGTTCTCCATACACAGTTAAATTTTCAAAGAATTTTGACTTTTTTTGAGCTATTTATAGACAATTGAAATTTTCAATTTTTTTAAGTATTTTTTTTTAAAATAACGATAAAAATTTTTTGGCCGGCCAGAAAATCTTGAAAATTTAATACAAGGTTTCTTATAAGTTGTTCTTAAAGTTATAAAAAAAAATCCGAAATCGTTAGTCACAATTTTTTTTTATAAGTGCTTAAAGTTCGAATTTATACGAAATATGTCAAAATTGCGAAAATTGGCAAGTAATTTTGTGGTTAAAAAATCGTAAAAATTTTTCCTTTTATAACTAAGATTTGAAAATTTGGTACAAAGTTCTCCATAAAATTTTCTTCAACTATCTGCAAAAAAAACTCTACCGGACTAAAACAAAAAATTTTTATGAGTGATTGAAATTTAAATTTTTACAAAACCGCGTTAAATAACGGTTTAGCCTCAAACGATTTTTGATATTTGTTGTTATTCAAACAGTATAAGTCGTAAATACTTGAAAATTTTACCAGTTATTTAGATTGCCATTTTCTTTACGTGATTTGATTTTCAAAACATTTTGACTTTTTTTGAGCTATTTATAGACAATTGAAATTTTCAATTTTTTTTTTTTTTTTTTTATAAATGTTGATAAAAAAAATTTAGCTGGGACAAATTACTTGAAAATTTAATAGAAGGGTCCACATAACTTGTTCTAACTCTCATTCAAAAATTATAAAAATACATAGGCACAATTTTTTTTTATTAGCATTTGAAGTTCAAATATTGACAAAAATTCGTCAAAATCATGAATATTTTTCACTATTTGGTAGTTAAAAATTTATAAATATTTTTCTATCAAAAGCTAAGAATTGAAATTTTAATACTATGCTGTCCATAAGTTAAGCTTAGAATAATTATAAAAAAGTTTGAGGATTGTTCAATTTAAAAAAATTTACGAGTGTTTAAAGTTTTAATTTTAATTTGAAATCAAAAATACACGACGTGTAAAATCACGTTTTACTAATAAATAATTTTCGATTTTTGTTATTTTTAAAAAATTACTAAACGTAAGATCTTGAAACTTTTACTTAAATGTTTGAATTAGTTTCAAAATAGAATATATGATAATATTTCCTGGACTGACAAATCATCTCCGTTCAGAATCGTTTTTCGTATACAATGATACCTATCATTGCATTCAAATTTAACCTACCATAGTCCGAGGTCCACCCCACCCCCTAATGTACATCAGAGCGATACTCACTTACCGGCTTTTTTTTTTTTTGTTTTTTTTTTTGTTTTTTTTTTTTGTTTTTTTTTTGTTTTTGTGTCTGTGTACAGCATAACTAGTCGAAATAATGCTTCAATTTCAAACTTTGGGGGTGGTTTCCGATGGCAAAGTGGATATCCTTGGTGCATTATAGAGGTGAAAAGTAAACATTTTCCAACAGTTTTCAAAAAAATCGAGAAAAACAAAAAAAAAATGACAGAAAAACGGGAATTTTTACGCAAAATCAATTTTCGACAAAATCGAATTTTTTATTTTGCTAAAACTCAAAAACTAATCGATGTAAATACTTGAAATTTTCACCAAATGTTTATGTTAGTGTTCTCTATACACATTTAAATTTTCAAAGAATTTTGACTTTTTTTGAGCTATTTATAGACAATTGAAATTTTTAATTTTTTTTAGTATTTTTTTTTTAAATAACGATAAAATTTTTTTGGCCGGCCAGAAAATCTTGAAAATTTAATACAAGGTTTCTTATAAGTTGTTCTAAAAGTGATAAAAAAAAATCCGAAATCGTTAGTCACAATTTTTTTTTATAAGTGCTTAAAGTTTGAATTTATACGAAATATGTCAAAATTGCGAAAATTTGCAAGTAATTTTGTGGTTGAAAAATCGTAAAATTTTTTTCTTTTATAACTAAGTTTTGAAAATTTGGTACAAGGTTCTCCATAAATTTTTCTTCAAATATCTGTAAAAAAAACTCTACTGGACCAAGACAAAAAATTTTTAGGAGTGTTTGAAATTTAAATTTTTACAAAACCGCGTTAAATAACGGTTTAGCCTCAAACGGTTTTTGATATTTGTTGTTATTCAAACAGTATAAGTCGTAAATACATGAAAATTTTACCAGTTATTTAGATTGCCATTTTCTTTACGTGATTTGATTTTCAAAATATTTTGATTTTTTTTGAGCTATTTATAGACAATTGAAATTTTCAATTTTTTTTTTTTTTTTTTTTATAAATGTTGATAAAAAAAATTTAGCTGGGACAAATTACTTGAAAATTTAATAGAAGGGTCCACATAACTTGTTCTAACTCTCATTCAAAAATTATAAAAATACATAGGCACAATTTTTTTTTATTAGCATTTGAAGTTCAAATATTGACAAAAATTCGTCAAAATCATAAATATTTTTCACTATTTGGTAGTTAAAAATTTATATATATTTTTCTATCAAAAGCTAAGAATTGAAAATTTAATACTATGCTGTCCATAAGTTAAGCTTAGAATAATTATAAAAAAGTTTGAGGATTGTTCAATTTAAAAAATGTTACGTGTGTTTAAAGTTTAAATTTTAATTTGAAATCAAAAATACACGTGTAAAATAACGTTTAACTAATAAATTTTTTTCGATTTTTTCATAATATATCCTAGACTGACAAATCATCTCCGTTCAGAATCGTTTTTCGTATACAATGATACCTATCATTGCATTCAAATTTAACCTTCCCTAGTCCGAGGTCCATCCCACCACCTAATGTACAGCAGAGCGATACTCACTTACCCGCTTTTTTTTTTTTTGTTTTTTTGTTTTTGTGTCTGTGTACAGCATAACTAGTCGAAATAATGCTTCAATTTCAAACTTTGGGGGTGGTTTCCGATGGCAAAGTGGATATCCTTGGTGTATTATAGAGGTGAAAAGTAAACATTTTCCAACAGTTTTCAAAAAAATCAAGAAAAACAAAAAAAAAATGACAGAAAAACGGGATTTTTTACGCAAAACCAGTTTTCGACAAAATCTAATTTTTTATTTTGCTATGCCTATAACTCAACAACTAATCGATGTAAACACTTGAAATTTTCACCAAATGTTTATATTAGCGTTCTCCATACACAGTTAAATTTTCAAAGAATTTTGACTTTTTTTGAGCTATTTATAGACAATTGAAATTTTTAATTTTTCTAAGTATTTTTTTTTTAAATAACGATAAAAATTTTTTGGCTGACCAGAAAATCATGAAAATTTAATACAAGGTTTCTTATAAGTTGTTCTTAAAGTGATAAAAAAAAATCCGAAATCGTTAGTCACAATTTTTTTTTATAAGTGCTTAAAGTTCGAATTTATACGAAATATGTCAAAATTGCGAAAATTTGCAAGTAATTTTGTGGTTGAAAAATCGTAAAATTTTTTTCTTTTATAACTAAGTTTTGAAAATTTGATACAAGGTTCTCCATAAATTTTTCTTTAAATATCTGTAAAAAAAAACTCTACCGGACTAAGACAAAAAAATTTTATGAGTGATTGAAATTTAAATTTTTACAAAACCGCGTTAAATAACGGTTTAGCCTCAAACGATTTTTAATATTTGTTGTTATTCAAATAGTATAAGTCGTAAATACTTGAAAATTTTATCAGTTATTTAGATTGCCATTTTCTTTACGTGATTTGATTTTCAAAACATTTTGACTTTTTTTGAGCTATTTGTAGGCATTTGATATAATCAATTTTTTTTTATTTTTTTTTTATAAATGTTAATAAAAAAAAATTAGCTAGAACAAATTACTTGAAAATTTAATTGAAGGGTCCACATAACTTGTTCTAACTCTCATTCAAAAATTATAAAAATACATAGGCACAATTTTTTTTTATTAGCATTTGAAGTTCATATATTGACAAAAATTCGTCAATATCATGAATATTTTACCCTATTTGGTAGTTAAAAATTTATAAATATTTTACTATCAAAAGCTAAGAATTGAAAATTTAATACTATGCTGTCCATAAGTTAAGCTTAGAATAATTATAAAAAAGTTTGAGGATTATTCAATTTAAAAATTTTACGTGTGTTTAAAGTTTTAATTTTAATTTGAAATCAAAAATACACGTGTAAAATAACGTTTTACTAATAAATAATTTTCGATTTTTTTATAATATATCCTAGACTGACAAATCATCTCCGTTCAGAATCGTTTTTCGTATACAATGATACCTATCATTGCATTCAAATTTAACCTACCCTAGTCCGATCCCACCCCCTAATGTACAGCAGAGCGATACTCACTTACCGGCTTTTTTTCTTAAAATGCCGATAAAAAAAATTTGGCTATCCAAAAAATCTTTAAAATTTTATACAAGGTTTATTATAAGTTTTACTTATCGTAGTAAAAAAAAAAATCAAAAATCGTTCGTTACAATTTTTGTTTATAAAATTATAAGCATTAAAGTTTAAATGCTTAAGAAATATTATATCAAATTCACGATAATTTGCAAGGAATTTTGAAGTTGAAAATTCATAAAATTTTTGTGATTTATACTTAAGGTTCAAAAATCCAATACAAGGTTATCCATAAGTTTTCCTTCAAGTAACTGTAAAATAAAATTCCAGCGTAAATATAGAAAACATTTTATGAGCGTATGAAATTTAATTTTTTACGAAATCACGTAAAATAACGATTTATTACAATTTAAATATAAGTAATAATATAATATATCCAACTAATTATCATTGACTGACAAATCATCTCCGTCTAGAATCGTTTTTCGTATACAATGATAACGAGTATCATTGCGTTCAAATTTAACACATCCATTATAGTGACCAGTGACCTAATCTCCATCTCTACTATACAGCAGAGAGATACCCACTAGCCCACTTTTTAAACATTGATCAAATGTAGTTTGTCATACACAAAGGTTTTAAAAGTACTTTTTAACCTCTAAAGAATTATAATAACAATAATCATTGAATTTAAATTAACGTATTATTTAATAATTAGGTACACAATTAGGTACTCAAAAATATGTTGAGTACACTTCTGAGTATGGTCCAAATTATAAAAACTTGTTCTAAAGTGAAATAATTCTCATTATTTAAATTTTTTTTTATGTAGTTAGTTATAATTATTATTCTATAATTTATGTTGATAATTTTTTTTTTGGAACATAGGTACTATGTAAAATAAAGAAAAAGTCAAAATTCAAGATATGCAATATCCTATTTAACTGCGAAGAACTTTTGACAAGGCATGCAGATATTCATACCAATATAATAATACAAAATTTTTGTGACTATTCAAATACGTCATTTTATAGTAAATCACAATTCAAATCACATCATAAAGGAGAGAGCCATGTCAATAACATCTGATACATGTGAAGTGTTTTCTCAAGCAGGAAATTTAAAACAGTATACAACAATACATTCAAAAGAAAAGTCACATAAATGTGGTTCGAGTCATTAAGAGGAATGTGCGAGTGCCGAGTTGATTCCCAATTGTTGTATATCAATACATTGACCTGTTAGAAGTACAGTCGAAAACATACGTATATTAAATGTAGGGGAAATGGGATTATAAAATCCTTGAAAAACCTAGAAAACAAAGTTTTTTGAGAGAAGTGATGTCACGGTATACTAACCTTTTTTTTTTTTTTTTTATAACGGTATCGTAGGGGGCCGGAGACACCCTGAGGCATTTCGTCAGCTCCCCTACATCGTTTATTGATAAGTCATCTTTACATTATATATAATATATAAACATAGACTGTTTACAATTAATATACAGTCTATTTACAGGCAGTAGATGGCCCTACACCATCTAAGAAGCGGCCTTCGGCCCATAACAAAGCGGACTTAACTAAAATTGCCGTTGCCGTTCTCTCTCCTCGGCTTCCTTCTTCGTTAGCACCTCCTTCACGAACCGCTCTACCGCCGTCCAGTTGTTCCGTGACTCCAGCATCTTCCCCACGACAGTCTCGGGAGTGAATGGGCTGTTGATTGCAGCTTTTAGCTCCATTCTCCGACGCCACCACCTGTCGCACACGAAGAACGCGTGTTCTGCGTCGTCCATTGGCGCGAGACAGTCCACGCATCTGGGGTTGTCCAACTTGCGGATCCGGTGCAGATACTGACCAAAACATCCATGTCCCGACAGGAACTGCGTCAGGTGGAAGTTCGTCGTCAGACCGTGGCTCCTGACGCACCAGGGACGGACGTCCGGGATCAGCCGCCTGGTCCAGTTTCCGGATTCCCCGGTCGACCATCTCTCCTGCCATGCCTCCATGGTGATGGTTCTCGGATCGTTGCCTGCCGTGGGAGCCGCGGGGGCCCTTCTCCGGTCAAACTCCGCCTCTCTCTCCCTCGCCAGGAGGTCTGCAGGCGGCGTTGATGCAATCACGTTTGTGGCCGCCTCGGAGACGGTGCGGTATGCGCAGACGCACCGGAGGAGAACTCTCCATTAAGCTCTGTTCAGGGTCCGAACGTTCCCCGGCACCAGCTCTAGCGTCTGCACCCAGCTGGGAGCGCCGTAAAGGAGCACGGAGTGCACAACCGACGACAGGAGCCGCCGTAGGTCCTCTCGGGGACCACCCACGTTCGGCATGATCCTAGCCAGTTGGTTTCCGATCTCCGCCGCCCTGGCTGCCGCCCTCTTCACCTGGCCCTTGAACAGCATCGACCTGTCCACCACCATCCCGAGATAGGTCATCTCAGTCGAGAGCTGAACGTCGCCGCCGCACAGTTTGAGCGCGGGCTGCGTGTACTTGTACCTGTACGTGAAGAGGACGGCTTCCGTCTTATCCACCGCGATCTGGAGGCCGAGGTCGATGATCCGCTGCTCCACCAGCGACAGCGCCTCGTTGGTCACGGATTCCAACTCTTGGGTCGACTTGGCCTTGGTGACCAACATCGTTTCGTCCGCGAATCCCAACAGCTTGGCTCCGCCGGGCAGCTCAGTTCTCAGGACAGCGTTGAATGTAGCGTTCCACAGGAGGGGGCCGACGACGGGACCCTGAGGCACGCCTCCGGAAATATCGATCTCCAGCGTACCGCCCTCAACGCAGTTTGCGTGTACGGTACCCGTTCTTTCGGAAAAGTACGACCGGAACATGTTCTGCAGGTACTGCGGAACGCTCCATCTCGGCAGGGCATCCAATATGTCCGACCACTTGATGGAATTGAACGCGTTCCTGATGTCGATGCTGACGGCTAAGCAAAACTTCCCTCCGTCAACTCTTTCCAACAGGTTGGCCTGCAATTCACGCACCGCGTCGTCCGTGGACTTCCCTTTCCTAAAGCCAAACTGATTGGCCGAAAGCCCACCGCTGTCCAACATGTGGTCCTCGAGTCTCCGCGCGAGCAGGAACTCGAGGACTTTGCCGACGTCGTTTGTAATGGTATCTTTTCTTTATAGTTTGGGCGCCAGTTCTTTTTTTAGAACAAATTATATAATCACAAATGGAATATTAATTTTTGTTTTATTAAATTATAAAATACCAATACAAAGTATATGTAAGTTAAAACAATTACGCGATTTTAATAATGCGTTATACATATAATAATAATATGATTATATCGAAATATTTGAATATAATATTAAACGTTGAACATTGTTGATTTATACAATATTATTTCATTAATTACGAATATATTAGTATTTATTTTGAATACAATATAAAATATCATCAATATAAAGTTTGAATATAATATAGAAGAATACACATTAGTAATTATATAATACGTAATGTTATTAACAGAAATTATCATTCACAGATATATATATATATGGTTTTGGGTACTCACAGGTAATAGCGTATATGATAATTACTATGGTGTGTCAATATACCTATACTACAATAGATAATGGTCGTGACTCGTGACTCTGTATTGTACGCGGCGGCGTGTACAACTAAAATTATCGTGCGTGTGGTGTTAGCGCTAACAGCCGATAACGTAGCTGCCCGGAGCGTAACACACACACACACACACACACAAACTATATATATTCCTCCGTACGTCGTAATCGGCGGTCGTAATAATCCCGGTGACTGTCGGCGATATTACACTCACTTTTCACTATGAGAATAATAAAATTAATAACTTATTCGATTTAATATCCAAGCCCTCCTCACGTCAGATCCGGCCGAGTGGAGATAGCTCCGCTAACCCTCCTGTTTTACCAGGCGGCCTAGCGATGCCTCCCACTAACCAGACGATCCATTATACCGTGAAGATATGACTGGACATAAATCGTCAAAAAAAACTGCGTCTCTGTGGTGCGGCACGAGCTCTTATATGTACTTCCGCAACCACAGGACATATATAGAATTACTTTAGGCCCGATACCTGTTTGTGTGTTATATTTTGGTGGGCAATTAGTGCGGCTGGATAGCGCGCTCTATTGTTGTTATTATTAATGGTTATACGCCTTTAATAGTTACTTACAGAATATTTTCGTTACACGTTCAACAGGCAGAGAGGTCTGTAGGAAGAGGGCAAACCGTCCGGTTTGTTCCACTTCTTCAGCAGCACTAACCTTTTTTTTTTTTCCATGGTATCGACATCTGGGGTGGTACCGACCTCTCGATCATTTCACCCCCAGGTGCCATCATTTATTGAGTCAATACAATTTACAGCAGGCATGTCAAACTCAAAGTATCAGATGGGCCAAATATATTGAAAAGTTTACTATTTGGGCCGCACATAAAAATTTAGCGAATTTTTAACTTTTAAATTTACAGAGGAATACACGTAACAAAATTTCACACAGTGTTTATCGAACGACTAACACGCGTGTCGCAAACTGACGATATAAATTATTAATCTTTATTCTATAATCTATATAGATATAAATATATATAAAACCATCAATAATCCTTATTTGATTATGGTTTATCAGAAGATAAGACAGTATAATAATGTATACCAAATAAACCACTCTCTAAGAATCTAAAATAGTCGTTACACGACATTAATTTTTTTTTTTTGTTCATTAATATTGGTAGCCGTGGGCCACAAAAAAATGAGCCACGGGCCGCATGCGGCCCGCGGGCCGCGTGTTTGACATGCCTGATTTACAGTTATTGTTAGCCACGCTCCGGGACAATCCCCCAGATTGCGACTTTACACATTATAATGTACAAAGGAAGGGGCTCTATCCCCTTTATTTAGCCTTCGGCTTACAATACAATAATTTAACTAAGTTGTTTATGCTGGAAGTGCTTGACGCCTTCTTTCTTCAGCCTCTTTGTGGCTCATAATCTTGTGGGCCAGATCGTCGACTATGTGCCAGTTCCGCTTGGATGACAGCATTGTGCTGACCATGTTACCGGGTGTTAGCCTAGTCTCTAGGTAGGTTTCTGCTTCGTTCCTAAGTCTGTGCCAGGCGTCACATACAAACATTGTGTGATAAGCGTCATCCTAACCTAACCTAACCTAACGGCGTCCGACGGGCGGGAAAGGCAAAGCCGCAGGCGGCCGAGACCCTCGACCGAAGTGCGGATGCCCCGAGCTCAGCGTCCTGCCAGTCCTGGGGGCCGCCTTGCTCGAGCCACTCGGCAAGGATCAGTTCGGCGAGGAAGGTGTCGTTTGCGACACCACCCGTGGTGTTCCAGGCGCGTGGGGCGACGGTTGTCGCGGCAGTGGCTCTGTCTTGGTCGCGTCCGGGAGTCATGTAGAACCTGATGTAGTGATGGTCGCTGTTGTTGAACACCGACTCCAGTACTCTCCAGTCTGCGATGCGAGCTGCCAAGGAGTCGCAGGACAGGGTGACGTCGACAATGGATCCAGCGCCTCTTGAAAAGGTCGGGGTTGAGCCCGAGTTCGCGACGACCAGACCGAAGGACTCGATCAGCAGCTCTAATTCTTCGTCTCTCCTGTTGTCGACCCAGTCGCCCCACGCAGCGGATCTCGCGTTGAGATCCCCTGTGACGAGGACGGGGACTTCCGGTCGGACGGACCTGATGCTGTCCTCGAGACGGCGAAGCATGTCCTGGAAGTCTTCGATGGGCCTATTGGGCGACGCGTAAGTAGGATATAAAAGGGGATTCAAACACCTATCCCCTTTCACTATCCCCACTCACTATCCAATAATCGCCGCGAACCGTTCAGTCACGTAACCTACATAATATTTTTTATCAGCGCACGACTGTTATCAGCTCATGTGTTATCAATTACGTAACCGTTATATTATCAGCGCGCAACTGTTATCAGCTCATGTGTTATCAATTACGTAATCGTTATATTATCAGCGCGCAATTGTTATCAGCTCATGTGCTATCAATTACGTAACTGTTATATTATCAGCGCGCTACAGTTATCAATAACGTAACCGTCATAGCATGTTCGACTTACAAAAACGAAATATTATGTTCATGGTACACACTTCGCCGCTCATCTAAACAGTCATCGAATACATTTATGTATTCGATAACGTACTGGATATATTTGTATCCTGCTAACCGGCATATTATCAGCGCGCAACAGTTATCAATAACGCAACCGTCATAGCATGTTCGACTTACAAAAATGAAATATTTTGTTCATGGTACACACTTCGCCGCTCATCTAAACAGTCATCGAATACATTTATGTATTCGATAACGTATTGGATAAATCTGTATTCTGCGTTTTGAGAACTATTCTTATCTCCACCTTATAACTAATGTTAATGTATATATCCTTGAAATGTAAAAAAGGACCACCTGCATCATAACTAATGTTAACCACTTGGTATAACGAAGCACATGTATATCAATATGATTTTATCTTCTTTGTCCCTTTCTCGGAAATTCTTAATTTTTGTCGTCAAAACGTTCTTCGGCATGAACATGTATATGTAAAAAGGACCACCTGCATCATAATTAATGTTAATGTGTATATCCTTGAAATGTAAAAAGGACCACCTGCATCATAACTAATGTTAATGTGTATATCCTTGAAATGTCAAAAATGACCACCTGCATCATAACTAATGTTAACCACTTGGTATAACAAAGCACATGTATATATCAATATGATTTTATCTTCTTTGTCCCTTTCTCGGAAATTCTTAATTTTTGTCGGCACAACGTTCTTCGGCATGAACATGTATATGTGAAAAGGACCACCTGCATCATAACTAATGTTAATGTGTATATCCTTGAAATGTAAAAAGGACCACCTGCATCATAACTAATGTTAATGTGTATATCCTTAAAATGTCAAAAAGGACCACCTGCATCATAACTAATGTTAACCACTTGGTATAACGAAGCACATGTATATATCAATGTGATTTTATTTTCTTTGTCCCTTTCTCGGAAATTCTTAATTTTTTGTCGTCATAACGTTCTTCGGCAGATTTTATCATCCATTTTGAATTCACCCCCACCTAATAGTGTTTCAAATGAAAAATTTTCCACCACCTAATAATCGGTAGACACTTGGCTTTACAAGAATTCATGGACCCTCAGTCTATTTTCAGTCGTCGTCTACACTTCAATTGCAATACGCGTTTTCTACGTCTTAAAATCTATTTATATACAATGGCTGGGTCAATCGCAGACAATGCCGAAATCTATAGTAAGGTTTACAAATACGTGCCGCCAACACCGCCTCCATTTCTTATCGATTCGACCAACTACACTATACACTTCAATAACCGCAAGTTCATCCACATCGGTCTCGATCCAACTGATAAATTTGATGTACGTATTCATATAATTACTTCATCGAGGTATGTGAATATCAGCCCGGACTTTTGAAAACGAATTTTCTCACTGATGGGTCATATCCTATCATTCGTATTAGACCATATAGTAAAATATAGACGAACTACTTTTCTGGAAAACGATGTGTTAAAAATTAAAATTAACGAGCATAGTATACGCTGGGGATAATGTACTGGTAATTGAATCTAAAAATCAAGAAGGATGTCGAGTATTATTGAATCGGGCAGACGTAATGGAGTTGCAGAAATTAGAGCATTGTATTTTCGATAGTATCGCCCAAAAATGCGCAATTGCCCATCCGAAAATTTTAAAACAAGTTGATGAATATGGTGCGTATATAGATGAAATTTCTGCAAAAGCATCGCTGAAAAATGTCGAAGACATGGTGATCTTCATAGAAAACGCTCAAGTATATCAAAACATATCGTCCAATCCTGTTTATGCTAATCAACTAAAAATGTACGCAGCCAAACAACTAGCCGAACTTTGGGAGATTCGGAGGAAAGAGAAATTAGAAGAGGTAATTTGAGCACATATTTTACATACATAGATATTTTAAATATATTTATTATTTTAGGTTAATAGAAATCTGTTATTCGCGTCACCGGTGTTGCCGGAATCACCAAGTTTTTCGCCAATAAAAATGGACCAAGATAGCCACCGAACATTCGATAATCGCTCATATAATAAGGTAAATTAAAATTTAATTATTAACAAAAACATTTTGTGATTTTATATTTTTTGTTTAGTTGGTTAATGTTGATGGTCCACGGTCACCCGATGAAAGTCAAAGTCTACTGCAGTTGATCGACGTAAATGACGGGCAAGATTTTTTCAATACACAGAGATCAAAATCAACTTACACCGTTCACCCAACGCCATTGCGTAAAGTCAAGCGTCGACTATTTTAAATATTTGTAGAAAAAATAACAATTTGTGTAAAATAAAAAGACATGATATTTAAAAAAAAGTATTTTCATTTATTAAAATAATATTAAGGTTTACAATAAATATTTACAAGGTTCTATAATATTAAGGATTACAACAAATATTTACAAGGTTCTATAATATTAAGGTTTACAAAAAAAAAAAAAAATATTTACAAGGTTATATAGTGTTTAAAATAAATATTTACAAGGTTCTTACTTCTCCATTAAATGGATTATAAGTTATAATTTGGTCATGTAATATTAAACAATATGCTGAAGTGGAAGCTGGAAACGCTTCGTCGGTTTCGATTTCAATCCTGAGGTCAACAGTTGGCGTTTTTACGTTATCGTTTTGTCTGCTCATGTCAACAATTATAATCGGACAAAGATTTTTGAAATCAGATCTGGACAATAGTGGTGTAACATTGCCATGTCCATAGTAAGATTTTTGAAACACTGTATATGCGTGGTATAATGTAGCAATCTTATTCTTGGTAAAGTCGCTTTGGAAATCTTCGTAGGGGAATACTTCGGCGTTTAAATAAACCTTCAAGTTTTTAATTTTACAATGATCGAAAAATGACATTGCTTTGCTCGAGCTGTTTTTCCTATCAGTCTGAAATCCGATGATAACATATCGTGGTTTTTCCAATTTGTTGGATGTTTTTACTTTCCAAGAATGCGATGTGTTTTGAGGTAGAAACGGATATTCACACAACTCCCACGATCTAAACGCACATTTTAGTGGCTTCTGATTTTTTACTACTTTCAGCAATCTAATTTTTTCTTTATCACTAACTTTTACTACAGGCATTCGCCATAATATTTTCGTTATATTTATTATAACATCTTTTAGTTTGGGTGCGTCTGTGACAATTGCATTATCTCTGTACTGTTTAACAGCATTTATATCTAGCGAAGCTCTATTTAATATAAGTTGCTGGTTGCAGTTTATTAAAATTCGTTTATAATCTTCACAAAAGCCGAACAAATCTTTAAGATTAATACATCCGTTAAACATATCACTGTTAATAAAATCTTTATTTACATTTTCAATGTCATTATCCCAAGCAGCGTTATGGTGTGATGTAATATTCGATTTATTATAAGAGCAATATCCTTTTAATGTGGTTGTTACACCTGGATTGGCGAGTTTCTGAATTTGAATACCATTTATTTCATATTTCATTTCGGAGAAAAGAAATGCCAGCCCGTTGTTTATAAATCGAATATCGTCAGTTATTTCTACAGGCTTGGTTATTGTTCCTTCGATGTAAATATAACTTTCACACGGCAGAGTATAACACTCCGTGTTGTGCAAAGCAATACGCACTTCATCGTTATTAGAGAGAGCTGACGTGGAATAAGGTAAAAACGAATGATAATCAATTTGTGTTATTCTACAATCGTCAGCGTATCCAGCCGTTACATCTAAATACATATCGTCCATGTTAAATGGCGTTTAACGAACGTAGAAAAGCTAAATTTTCAGCTGTTAGACTTTTTCCAACTTGTTTTCGTTTCGAATATTTCTTCTTCTTCTTCAGAGTTGTTGTCTTGATAGTGTTATTAACACGACTAACGGGTTTCACGTATGCGGTCCTATATATATTGTGAAATTGCAACGCCATTTTATCACAAGTCTTGAATCAATAGACGTATTGATATCGCCATATCGGTTCACCTCGTAGATCGATCAACTCGTTGTTCTGATTTTTTAAAATTATACTTGCATGCGATATAGATGTAGAATTGATGGAGTAAAATACCAAATGTGTCGGTATCTCTATTATTTTATAGCCCGGAGGAACATTAGGATAAAACTCGTGTATTGTGTGAGACTGCTTTCCGTTGTTGAATGAGCCCATAGCTAGGTTTGATTCTATATATATATACAGTTTGTTTTGGTAATATTTACCAACGTATCCGATTGGTGTTTAATATTAGCATCATAAATTCGATTTTTAAAACCCAACAACTCGCCTATGCTATTAGGAATGGAAAAATCTATAGATTTGCTACACATAATTTCACATTTTAACGTGTTATTATTGGCCTTCAACTCAAACCTTTCATGATTTGGTAATAAACGTTTAATAGCTGTCTCGATTTCTTTCAATTCATAAGAACCTGTAGGTATTTTAAAAATTTCACTGACTTCATTTGATTCATCATTGTAAGTGAAACCTATTTTATTACACTTCTCCGTTATATTAGGTATAGAATTATTCATCTGAAAACCCAACAGGCAAATCTTGGCATTTTTACTGACTTCTATCGGTGGCACAAAATCGCAAGACAATACACTTGAGTTTCCAGTCAAAGTTATGGTGTACATGATAAAAATTGCAAACATAAGTGACCACAGTTTGTCGTATTGTATTTTTGATATCTGTCGTAATTATATTCGATATTACAACCTTTGAAATATTTCTGTATTTCTAACGGCGGCGGTAAATTTCCAAAACTGTCATAATATTTAACTTGTTTTCCGATTTTTTTATACGCTACCCAATGCGTTCCTGCTCCGTTTTCGACGTCTAAATTAACTACGGCCGACTCTCGATGTTTTACTCTCAGAGGTAACTTGTCTCTAGGAAATACTCCTATAAAATGAGGTATATTCAACATGTCAGCGTATTTTATAATCTCGAAATCGTACAACGCTCTATCGGGTAACGTGGATATTAGTTTTTTGTCGTTTGTCTAGTTTTTTTTATTGACCCGCCTTTGTAAGGCGCCAGGTATAAACCTTTACCTTTAACAATTTTATAAGACCTTCCCTTGTGTGGTGCAAGATATAGACCTTTTCCTAAATGAATAGGGGCGTTTTTACCAGAATTTAATTCATTTACGCTTTTACTATATTTCCAACACCGCCGGTAAGTGCGCCTAATGCCGATAAACCAGCGAAAATAGGTATTAATGGTATAACACCGCCCTTTTTCGGAATAGGTATAATTCTTGGAGTTTTAGTTTTTTTACTTTTCGTTTTTTTAGCTGCTGTCAGACATGTTTTTACTAACTTGGTTATATTCTTATCGTTCAGTTTATTTTTGATTGAATTTATAGCCGCTAAAACCACTTGTTTAAAACCACAACCAGCGCCCACCTTGCGTTTAACCTTCATAGCTGTTGTAACCAACCAAGACGCAGCTTTTTCCTTAATACCAGTATTTTTAGATTTAAATACTTCCCAAGCTTGATTTTCTAATATTTCATCAGCTCTATGCCTATCTGTTAGAGAATTACTTTTTTCGTACGCTATGTCATGAGCTCTGGCCAACTCGTCCAGTTGATTTATACCTCGATCACCACGTGCTAATCTTTCTTTTAATTTAGTACCAGGACCAGCAAATCTAAAAAAAAAAAAAAAAATTGAGATATAATTTTAATTATGTAATGTAGTGACTTACCTATAGCCTGGCAAATGTAGTTCCACGGGTAAATGATTTATAGCTGAGTTAATAAGGCCAGAACCCTTATTGTTGTTTCGTTTACGAACGCGAAACATCGTGTGACGCTCTTAAGTATATGTCATTGGTATTTATAGTGAAAAATGAAGTTTATTGAGCAAAAGAAAAAGCTACGAATTTATAACATTGATACTCCTGATACAATACAGTTTAGGCACGGTGAGCTATTTCCAAATACTATACGGTCATTGGTGTTGGGAAGCTCCGGATGTGGTAAAACAAATTTAATATATTTCTTACTCGTTGATGAAAACGGTCTACGATTTGAAAACGTTTATATATACTCTAAAACGTTAGAGCAGCCAAAATATAAACTATTAAAACGTATAATTGATGATATTGATGGAATCAATATTTTTACTTTTTTCGAGAATGAAAAAGTTATTCCACCTGAGCAAGTCTTATCAAACTCTATCTTTATCATGGATGATGTTATCAGTGAACAGCAAAATGTGATAAGGGAATTCTTCACGCGCGGGCGTCACAATAAAATAGATATATTTTATCTGGCCCAGAGTTATTCAAAAGTGCCAAAACAATTGATTCGAGACAATGCTAATTTAATAGTATTATTCAAGCAAGACGAAACCAATTTAAAACATGTATACAACGAACACTGTTCGGGTGATATGACATATACACAATTTAAACATTTTTGCGTTACGTGTTGGAACCGTGATAGATATGCATTCGTCGTTATCTGTAAAGATAGTGATCGTGATAGCGGGCGTTATCGATTTGGATTTGATACGCATGTTGTTATATAACACGATGTATAAAACAAAATGTTTCATTTAAAACGCAGTCATGACGGATGAAGGTAGTATATTAGACGAGTTAGTTAAAGCTAAAGAAAATATAAAACGTAAATATATCACATTAAAAACTGGTGAAGCAAATGTTCAGCAATTAATGACGCAGACGCTCAAACCTATTATCGAGCCTTTAACTAAAATATCGAATACGGACCGAACTCCATCGACCAAAATTAATAACGACGAATCGAAGTATTTGATTAATGACAACAATCAACAAGAAATTGACAATTTATTTCACTCTGCGGAATTAGATAAAACTTATGGTCCGAAAAAACTTACAAATGGCAAAATTATCTTAGGCGAAAGAGAAGTGAAATTTATTGAAAACACTATTCATATTGACGGGACTACTTATCCAACAACCTCAGGTCTAATTCGGTTATTATTTTTGAAAAATCCACTTATTTATGACGATAACGAACTAGAAGCATATAAATCTATATTACTTCAGACGTCGGCACATTTGACTCTGGACCGAAAAAAAATTAAAAATAACTGTGGTATTAAATACAAGGATATAATTAGTAAATTATTTCCCTTGGGTGGTGAACTGTCTATGAAATTACAGAAAAAAAACTTATGCTATTGGGATTGTGCAGATGAATTAGTCGACCGATTACGATTACTTTTAGCTTCGAAAGCTGCAGGTAATACAGGCGTCTCCAATGAAATAATATCGATATTCGAAGAATTGCGCGAAGCTGGGTTAATAAAACGAATTCCAAATGTCTAAACGTGAAATCGGTATTGAACTACACAAGCCGTCACGAAAAAAATTCATTAGACGACGAATTGACATATACGGAAAAAATGATTTATGGCAGGCTGACTTGGTCGAGATGGTTCCATATTCAAAAAAAAATAAAGGTTACAAATATATTTTATGTGTGATAGACTGTTTTACTAAATTCGCGTGGGCTGTAGCATTAAAATCGAAAACTGGAAAAGAAGTCACAAAGGCAATGTCTAAAATATTACTGGATCGCTCGCCAAAACTTTTACAACTTGATAACGGGAAAGAATTTTACAACACCACTTTTGACGCACTGATGTCCAAACATAATATACGCAAATATTCGACGTTTAGCATCATGAAAGCGTGTATTGTTGAACGTTTTAATCGTACTTTAAAAAAAAAAATGTTTAGAGAATTCACGGTTCGCGGCTCGCACGAATGGATTTCAATTTTACCGTTGCTGCTTAACGAATATAATAATTCAAAACATAAAACTATAGGAATGACACCGGTACAAGCAGATGCAGATCCGACGTCGGTGAAATTAAAAGAACGTGAAATTAACAATGAAAAAATTAAATTCAAAGTCGGTGATAACGTTTGTATCAGTACTTAAAAAGGCGTGTTTACAAAAGGTTATTTGCCCAATTCACAGATATATAAAATAAATTTATTTTATATATATATAAGTTTATTTTATATATCTGTGGCCCAATTGGTCTACGGAAGTATTCGAAATTATCAAAATAAATAAAACATTACCCGTTACTTATCAGTTACGAGATTATATGGGTAAACCTATAGCTGGTTGTTTTTACTCGAGTGAAATACTTAAAACCAAACACCCAAACGAATATCTGATCGAAAAAATTATACGAAAAAAACAAAATCAAATGCTCGTCAAGTGGCTTGGATTTGATAATACACATAATAGTTGGATAAATACAAGTGATGTTAAAAAATAGTGTCAGTCGTGTTATAGTCATGAATGTGTTTGGAGGTTCTCAGTCTGGTGATACTAAACAAATTATTTTAAATCTTGAAGAGTCATTCGAATCGCATACGTCAAAATTGGAAAAATTTAAACGTTTGCTAAGTGAAAATATTGATAATATTAAAATACAAGAGGAAAAATTAAAAGCGCTACAACTCGCATGCGCTGACAATATAGAAAAAAACTTACAAGCAACGACAAACTCGTTAGAACCATTAAAAAAAATAATTCCTTCTATAATAAGCCGACTTAATACTATCGAAACTTATTATAAAGACAAACCATAATGTCATCAGCTATCATCGACATTCAATGCGTTCTCGGAGAAAAGAATAAGTATATGATTAAAGAGATGACTATCGTAGATACAGAAACATGGGCAAGTCAGCATTGGATTTTAAAAAATTCAAACTTTAAACAAGACAATAAAAGTCGAAAAACTAACAAGTGGCTGGAACGTAATCATTATCAACTATCTGTAACTTACGGTGATGTCGAATATGAGGAGCTAAGTATAATATTAAATTCATTAAAATTCAAATGCATCTACGTCAAAGGGGAACAGAAAAAACAAATTCTTAAAGAGTTTGTACAATACATAACAATCATAAACATTGAAAAATTGGGCTGCCCTCGATTGGATCAAATATGCAATGATAAAACCTTACCTTGCTGTAATTTTCATATAGAATTTAATCCTAAACAATGTACATCTTATAAAGTATTTGCTATAGCAAAATGGTTTATAAATTATTCTTGAAATTTATTTTTGTATACACTTTTTTTTTTAATAAACATAATATATTATATTTTAACAAATGTTTTTTTTCTTTTTCATATGTACACACACACACACACATACACATGCATTTAAATGGGTTATTAAATTAAATATGTTTGGTCTTCCATCTAAAAACATGATTAAATATAAACAGAGATCATTTTATTAAAATACAATATCACATCAAATAATCACAAGCTATTACATAATATATTCAATATACACACATATTTAATTACATTAATGTACCAATTTTCAGTTATAAAATATTTAAAAATTTATTACAATATAAACAACAAAATATATCAAATGACAAAAATTACAATTATTAACAAACTAATACCCCGCCAGATCCATCATGTTAACTATATCAGCTTCTAATCCAAGTTCTTCAGCTTCCCTATAAAAATTAAAAATAATATAAAAAAAGTAAAATATAATTATTTTATACTTACTCTATAAGATAGTGACCATGAGCCAAAGTATGGACCTAGTCTTCCAACACGTGCCTTTTATCGTCAAAACAGTTAAACGTTAGTTTATTACTATTAATTGTCACCAATTGATGACCAAACGAACGTATTGAAATGTTTTGACGATAAACATTCAAGTCATTATCACCAAATAAACATTGACGGTGATGTTCAAAGGTCATGTGGTTCTTTACCACATGAGCTCTGATTCCATTTGCTTTAATTTTATCATCACCTTCAATTTTATAGGCATAAGACTTAGCCCTCAATGCACAGAACTCAGACATAATCCGCCCATCTGTTTCATCCGAAAAGAGACCAGGGACTTTTTTCTCTCGGCGATGAAACATGGGTGATCATGCGGCAGGTTAGAAGTGTCCATACGATCTAGTAAATTTGGATTACACTCTAGATCTTTATAGAAATCATCCGTATGGATGAAATACACCAGTGAATCTAAAATAATAATATGAATTAATATTATACATATATATATAAAGGTACTTTTAATATATTTACCTGTATCAGTATACATAAGGCTGATATTATCATTATAATGTTTCTGCATAACATTATAATGATAATCATACATCAACGTTTTGCTGATGTCCAGCACTGAAAAACCTAAAAAAAAAAAAATAAATAAATAAATAATATATTAAAATGAAAGTGAGAATTTAAAGTGAAAAATATTTACCAATATAAATAGGTTTGCAGAAATCTATAATTTTTTTATCCAGAGATACTGCTGATAGATTTTCGTTGTATGATGTCATGTATTTAAACGTACTCTTATTAACTAATTTTTGAAGGACGCATCTATCTCAGTGATAATAAATAATAATGCATTTATGCTACTAGATAACGCTCATGTCGCATTTTCAAATTCCGGATATTTACGGTCCGTGACAATATGGAACGCGTATTTTTACTTTCCGGAAATTTACGGTCCGTATATTTACTTTTTGTGAGAATCTTTTTTCCGGAACATTACGGTCCGTAGGATTCCTGATTTATTCCGTATTTTTACGGTCCGCGAAATTATTTTCCGGGCATTTATGGTGCCCCCTAAATATCAACAATGTTATGAAAAATAACAATAATAATAATCATAATGAATAACTGACCGAAAATACTATTTATCATGAGCTTGAAAAACTCTCTCTCAAAATCATTAGTCGCTTTCTTTCGCATTTCGGTATTCAAGACAATGTATTCTGCAAGCCATGCTGACTGACTGAATTGAACGACTCTATGCACCTATAACATAAAAATGTATAAATATGTAAGTCACTTTTATCAGTTATGCTAAATTTTATTATTGATAATAGTTTCGAATTTTATCTTATAAAAATACCGGGAAAATTTATGATAATATGATATCAAAATCTTAAGAAAAGTTCAGTGCAACCAATAAAAGAAAAAAAAAATATTTACTTTTTCAACTATTAGTCCGTTTTTTATAGCATGTTGCAGATTTCGATAATGAATGACGTAATTTTTTTTCGATTCAAGCGTGGCCATCAGTTTTTGAACCTTCGATCCAACGGGTATTCCATTTTTAGGAAGGAATGGTAGGTCGTTGTGCATGTCGTGGAGCTCTTTTGGATATTTTACGTCCACTTCATAGATTCGTCCGATAGCGGACGTTTCATCCAAATCATTCAGACCGTCGAGCACTGGTTTAACCCATTTAAAATCACCAAATGGTAAATATTGGCTCATCGCCCAGCCGTAAAGATTATTGCCTAGGGATCTATAATAATAATAATAATAATAATAATAATAATAATAATAATAATAATAAAATAATTTATTTATACTTACAGTCTTGGTATACTAGCCACGAATTTGGTTTTTCTTTATCATAATTGGGGGCTTTTTCGTTATTTGCCTTCGCGTACCGCATGCTCGCCTGTACTAACCCCCCTCGAATACCTATAATAAAATAAATATGAAACAATAAAATTTTTAATTTAAAAAAAAAAAATTTTTTACCTTTTTCAAACATAAGCAACATTTCATAATCTGATAAAAGTTCCAATTCTACAGCGGTCTTCTTTAGCATACAATCGAACGACATACCCGGAGCCGTATAATAATATGCGGGGTCAATAGCGTAAGATTTTAAACAAACATCACGAAAGGTTTCGAAGACGTCGGCGAGTAACAGTACATCGATTTTCAGATATAAATCTGAATACTCGCCGAGCGTCGCACAACCAAAGTGCCGCCAAACGTCCACAGCATGTTCATAATCTTCTTCTTCAATATCTGCCTCCTTCAGTCCACTATAAAAATCTTCTTTACTCGGTAATCTATTTTCGTCTAATCTGGCCCAATTATCCGTATACTCGTAAGGGTACACCCCTTACGAGTAACGAGCGCCATATCCTCGCCATCAAAATGTCTGGCGGTCTCCCGGAATTTTTCAAGTCCAGGAGTTAAAAGATTGTTGGACAAAGTTTGCAAGCTTGAGGGCATGAATCTGAACGTATCAATAAACCGAACTGTAAAGGTACTACTAATATACTTCGAAAAAGATATAAATTTTTCTTTACTATTCGGAATTACTGTTATGGTTTTTGAATCATACCCTAGCTCGGTCACGATAAAATGAGCATCATAATTAGACAAATTATGAAAAAAACACGGTACAAATTTAGGCTGTTTTAGTTCTAGATTGCAACTAGAACATAATGTCTGCCTAAATTGTCCGGTTAAGTGGCAATGATCTTTTACTTTTGGATTTTGTGTGAATGAACATTTGCATATTTCACAATATTTACATTCTCGGTGTTTAATTTCCTCCGCCTCGGTCATTACCATTGCCACATTTGTCTTTAGTAATTGTTCAATTTTTCTTCCTACATCTACGATTTCATTTACAAAACGCCTAGCCACGTCCTGGGCCCCCTCACTACCCCGATAAATTACTGGTGCTAAGGGGATGTTAAACCGTTCTAATAACTCTAGTGGGACGTCTTCCCTCGGTTTAACAACAAACCCAAAGCTCATAGGCACGTGCTTATTTATAACTATTGTATTATTACCTTTTTGCTCATTGGTCTTAACTAACATGACTTCAAAGTCTGCGTATATTACAATGGGATGAAGAATAGCGTTTTTAAAATTTTTAAACTTCAATTTTGTATTGACAGGAGGCATTAGAGGTAAAATCGCCTTATGCGAACCACATATCGCCTTGTGCTGCTCCAATGTCTCCTCCCCGCTCAATTTATACTTACAATTTTGATGATCAAATGTCGTAAAACAGGTCTTGCAGAATAAAACGCTTTCTTTGTGCCCAGTTTTTTGAGACCTAATCAGTCTAGAAAAATTTGAAATATAAACATAATGGAATTTTTCGGCATTCATAATGAAAATCAGATCGAAATGGTCCTGTTTTTCTTCTTTGACAATTTTTAACGGAAAAATATGATTTACTGGATTCTTTAAAGGGGCTCGAAATATTTGATCAATTCCATATATGTTTATGGAAACAGAATTATTTTTTTGTTCAAATTTTTTTACCTCCCACCACGGTGTTGGGACTGGCAGACTATTAAAATCGTATTTATCTTCATGTTGATAATAATTATTACCAACACGAAACTTATTAGGACCAGTGACAAATTTTGCTAATATAGCTCACTTAAATGACTGCTGGTCATTAGATTGGGGGTTGATAGTCGCACGTTTACAATTAATATTACTGGGGAGCTCAATATACGAAGACTCGTCAGCCGGTAAAAATACATTATTATTATCATTATAATTTTCATTATCATTATTATTGTCATTATCGTTATTATTGCTATCATTATCGTTATTATTACTATCATTATCGTTATTATTACTATCATTATCGTTATTATTATTATTATCATTATTACTATTATTATCATTATTATTTCCCTCATCAAAATTAATTTCAACCAATGGTAATGACCCTCCCCCCATAGGTGTAAATCTATATACAGTTAATAACATCCCATCAATTGTTTCTAATCTATAACCACTTCCTATGGATAGGTATTCTTCTTCTTTCTCCATTAGTTTGTCAAACGACTGATCTATTATCGAATTTAGATCAGAATCTGCTAAAATCGCCCTTGCCGATGTCAGAAACGATCTATTCTCGGACGAGTTCTCTATTTCAGGTCTATTATAAGTCGATTCAAGTTTCAAATTAAATTTTATAGTCCTGTGTTTTAAAATATGCTCATTTAGTAAATCAGATAAATAGGGTTTTATGGAGGAGAGAAAAGATCGATAGCTGTGGACGTTATTAATATTTTTTGCAAAATAGTGGACGGCAGTTCTATTGTGTGACGAGCTTATTTCTGAAAAACCTAACGTGATGGTTTTATCCATACGCGCCTTTTTACCATATATACGCGGTATGGTATTACGCATACGCTTACGACCTACAGTCGTGTTTGAATCTAAAGATTTTTAATATATATAAAAAAAAAAAAAAAAAAACGAATTAGCCTATGCTCTATCTATGATATTAAATAAAAAATAAAATATTGCAAAAAAAATCTTTAAGTTTTGAAAAATAACTGATTTTCTTTATAATATAAATATTTAAAAAATCGTACCTGACACATCGCATAATCCTGAATTTTCGGCATTTTTTAAAACTTCAAGAAATAACGCATCATCACCATCCCATTGTTCGACCGTAGATGGAATAGTTACATTTTGACGGGTGTTGGATGGCCCAGCTGGAATGTCAGGTACAAAAATATTGGGTGAAATCTCCACTTTGTCGCTGTTATGTTGGACGACTTGAGCTGATTAGAAAAAATTAACAAATAAAAGTATGTAGTTATTAAATTTAAAATTAATTAACAATCAAAAAAATATATATATCATACCTGGCATATCGCATAGTCCTGAATTCTCCGCATTTTGTAACACTTCAAGAAATAACGCATCATCACCATCGTCCCATTGATCGGCCGCTGATGGAATAGTCACATCTTGACGAGTGTTAGATGGTTCAGCTGGAACGTCAGGTACAAAAATATTGGGTGATATTTCCACTCTGTCGTCGTTACGTCGGGTGATAGATTGAATACGAGAAATAGCTATGAAAAAAAAATATTAAACAAAAATGAACTGTAAAATTATTTAAGTATATAATATATATACATACATGTACGTTTTTAACATGTCGATTGAGATGGGATTTTTGTACGAATTTTTTAAGACAAATAGTACACGAATAACGCACACCATCATGTGTTTTTTGGTGGGTAACCAAATTGTCCTTTTGGTTAAAGGAAGATGAACATTTCTCACAGTTGAACATTTTTTAAAAAAAAAGGCTCGAAAAAACACGGTGAAAAAATAATAACTACAGAGTCGGAGCGAGCTAAGTAAACAACCGTGTAAGGCTAAAGACACATTGAACGGTCACAGACACTTGATGCGCTTAGTGTCCGACGATCTTAAGCATTTATTTTGGAGGAGGTGACAACATTTTAAACCAAGGATTACTAAAATATTATTTTGACCGTTTACTATTGTAAATGACTGCTTTACGTAATATCTCCAATCATTTTATGGGGTGAAATATCTAGCCGATATGTTTTTAAAGGATTGGGTGGGATCGAACCACCCACGATAGGCGTACCCCTAACGCGTCCTTGACAATATACAGCGACCACCATCGTATGGACGCATTATGTGTTGTAAAAAATATAATGGTTACCGTTTAACGACTGCCCTTTTGACAATAAATGTAAGTTTTATATTTTTTAAATATAATCTGTAGAGAATACTTTTCATATACTATTTAACACAAATCTTTAAAATATTTAAATACCTGATTAAAATAATAAGGCAAGTATTAATAAAAAAAAAATATTATTTATATTTTTTTAAAAATAAAACATTAACTTCGTCATAATCACAACCCCATCCCTCATAAACATCCATATGGATGTTTAGTTCTGCATTTTCATCTTCATCGCCACCCCAATCATCACCGTTTGGTTCGGGACTCGTTGAATATTGAGGGGAATTTAATATTTCCCCGTGAATCAATTGATGGTACTCACTGGATTGCGTTATGGGAAATAAATCTCCTCTTACCCTCAGTATGTTCGAAGGAGATGGTGTTGAAGGGATAACGTCAGGCGATGGACTTGGGCTCGGTGTATATATTCGCGGAAATAAATCTGGCGAATGAATCGGCTGATGCCATTCCACTTGCGATTCACGATAACTAGAAAACCCGCTATCTTGAGATGGAGTCTAAATAATAATAATTATTTTATTTTATATTTTATTCTCTAAAAATTATAAACTTACTACGGCACCATATTGGAATTCAATTGAATTCCCTGATGAATTATAATCCTGCTCTGATCTCGGGCTTGCCGGCAGAATTTGTTCTAGAATTCGATTGAACTCAACACCTCCAAAAACTGGTGTACTTGACGATGCTTCGTTACTTGACATCTAAAAGTGGGTTTATGAGTATTTCTAAAAATTATAATTTATTTTAAAACAAAATACTTACATTTATGCAGTTGAATGTACTCAACGATTGAAAATTATATAAAAGAAAAAAGAAAAAACTCCAGTAAAAGTTAATATTTATAATATTTATACTTTACTTTTATAATAAAAGTTATTTTCTATACACGTCGACATAAATCTCATATAGTTGTATGCATGTGTTTCATTGTATTCTGTAAACAACTAAATTAACATTAGTCAGGGTTATCGAAGTAAAAGGGTTTTTTACACAACTCAAGGACAAGGCATACACGTCGTATTAACAATAGCGGTAGAATAACAATAGTTAGGATTTTTTATAGCGCAGAATACAGATTTATCCAATACGTTATCGAATACATAAATGTATTCGATGACTGTTTAGATGAGCGGCGAAGTGTGTACCATGAACAAAATATTTCATTTTTATAAGTCGAACATGCTATGACGGTTGCGTTATTGATAACTGTTGCGCGCTGATAATATGCCGGTTAGCAGGATACAAATATATCCAGTACGTTATCGAATACATAAATGTATTCGATGACTGTTTAGATGAGCGGCGAAGTGTGTACCATGAACATAATATTTCGTTTTTGTAAGTCGAACATGCTATGACGGTTACGTTATTGATAACTGTTGCGCGCTGATAATATAACGGTTACGTAATTGATAGCACATGAGCTGATAACAATTGCGCGCTGATAATATAACGATTACGTAATTGATAACACATGAGCTGATAACAGTTGCGCGCTGATAATATAACGGTTACGTAATTGATAACACATGAGCTGATAACAGTCGTGCGCTGATAAAAAATATTATGTAGGTTACGTGACTGAACGGTTCGCGGCGATTATGGTATAGTGAGTGGGGATAGTGAAAGGGATAGGGGATAGGGAATAGTGAAAGGGATAGGGGATAGTGAAAGGGATAGGGGATAGGGATAGGGATAGGGGATAGGTGTTTGAATCCCCTTTTATATCCTACTCGCGTAGCAGCTGTACACCTGGACGCCGTTGAGCCGAACCGAGACGAACTCGGGGTCGCTGATGACGTTGGCCACCGTTACTCCCGCGTTCGCGACATAGATCAGGGCGACGTCAACTCTTTCTTCAACCATGAATTGCGCGACGAGGTCTTGTGCCACGCGGCAATGGTTGAGGTTGCACTGCACGAAGTTGAGTCCCATCACACCGCTCCACTTGCTTCTGCAGGCGCCTCACGACTTGAAGTTGAGGGCTGCTGCTGCGACTGCTTCTGTAGGGCGCAGTCTTTCACCAGGTGGTCGTCCTTCTTGCATCTGTGGCAGCGGCGGGGCTTGGCCTCTTCCCGGCACTCAGCAGCTAGATGCCCTTTACCTTGGCAGCGGAAGCAGGTTGGTTGGTTGTTGGCCAACAGCTTGACCCTGCATCTTGTCCACACCACGAAGACCGTTTTCTTCTCCGCTAGAGTAATGGCGTCCCTGAGCGGCAAGTGGAGACTTGCGACGAACTCCCCTCTTCCACCAGAGTTCTTGCGGATGATCACGTTCTCAGAAGTGACTCCGGTGACTTCCGCCTGCTTGACGCTGGCAACGACGTCCTCTGCCTCTGTCCATGACGGAACTCCCAGCAGCAGAACAGGAGTGCGAGGCTCGGGTAACCTGACCCTAGCCGCGTCACCCACAACCTCCCGGATCTTCCCGGCGAGCAACGTGGCTTTTTCGTTCCCCTCGACCTCGAGAAGAATTCCACCCGCCCTGGTCATTCTTGTCGTCAGGACCTTAACGCCAAGGGACTGAAGGTTGATCGAGCCGGAAACCTGCTTTATCACTGAGGCTAGGGAGCCTCCTTCAGCCGGGCGGTCGATGGTGACCGCCATAGATCGCGAGGCCCGCTTCCGCAGGAGAGCCACTTGATCGGTGGCCGAGCGTGGTTGTGGGGCCGGCTTCGGTGGCTTCTTCTTTCTTACGACCTCGCTCCAGGTCTGCTGCTGCTGGGGTTGCTGCTGCGGTTGCTGCTGCTGTTTCCGTTGTTGCCGAGGCTGCTTCTGTGGCTGCTGCTGGTGCTGCACCTCCGGCTGCACGGGTTGCTGGCGCTTCTCCTGCTGCTGCTGTTCTGGCTTCTGTTCTTGCTGCTATTGTTACCGTTTTTCCCCCTTCGCTGCTGTTGTTGCCCCTGTTGCCGCTCTTTTTTGGGAATAGTTTACGGGGAAACAGTATTCGTGGCAGCGTCCTTAACCTTTCGGCCGACGAGTGCTGCGGGGGCTCCCGTGTTAGTGGCCGCCTTCCTGCTAGACTTGACTCACGCTTAGCAGGTGTACTCGAGTCGCTGGTTTGTGTGCTCGCATTCCGGACCGAAGGTCTTGATGCCGCCGGCGCCTGAGGCTGTTTGCTGCTTCGATTGATATTTTCTGCCAGGACGTTGAATGCCTTGTGGACGGCTTCTCGAGACTCCCCAAAGCACTCGATGACCATGAGGATCTCATCGATCGCTTTCTTAACGTCTGGACTTCTAACCTTGGCGGACCAAGACTCGAGCGACCGAGCCTTTTGGTCCAGAAGTTTGAGGCCACCGTCCTGAGTAGAGAGGCACACCCTCAGCGCTCTCATCGAAGTTTTAACTTTGTTCGCATCCATGAAAATCTCAACGTTGTCCTTCGCAGTGACTTCAGTGGCTTTACGGCCACCGTCGAGGGCCTGCGCAGCACCCCCGACAGCAGTAGCATCACCAACACCGTTGTTGGCGGTAGGGCTCTGCTTCGGCAACCCTACGCTTTCAGTGCCTGGAGGTGATAATGACACCTGGGGCGAGCACCGTCCCCCAACCGCCGCCTCTGGGGTTTCCGAGTCCCCTGTAGCAGTAACATCATTGCTGTTTGTTGTGTTCATCATATTTTTCATTTGTGGCTTGGCCTCCACTGACGACACCAGCCTCGCGTCGTCTGTCCTTTTACCGTTCCGTTGTTCAGATCTGCCGTGGACACTGGAGTGTGATCACTTCTCCGGTGTTGAGCTTGTCCGCGGCCGCTTATTCGTCCATCCCGAAGGTATGGCTTATATCGCGGCTACCCTGTATTTCTACAGGGCGTTCCCCTATCCGCAACCTGGGGACGCGCCCAATGGCATGCTCATGCGCACGGGACGGTATACTAACCTTTTTTTTTTTGTTTGTTTGAACCGAAGACCAGGAGGGAACTACGTTAGTATTACTTCCTCCTGGCCTCCATCGTTTATTAATTAGTAACGACACTACATATTTACGTTGGTCATGTTCAGGGGACAATCCCCCTGTTCGTGACCATACAACAATTAATATTAAATACAACGTCTTGGAGGACCCTACTCCTCCTATATTGGCCGCGCTGGCCTACAATAAATGTCTTAGCTAATTTGTGATTTTGGATCTTTTCCGTCGACGAACAACCTCCTTCTCAGTTTTCTTCGCGACCCGGTGTCCTGGACCAATCGGTCTGGATTCCCGTACTCAGCCGCGTTTCATGCCCCAGCTCTCTGTTTTTTTTCTCCTCTCCTCTTCCTCTCTGCTCATCATGATCTTGGTGAATAGCTGGCTTATTCTCTCCCAGGAGGCCCTGGACCCGAGCATGATTTCAATTGCGTTTTCAGCCGTTAGTTCCGTCACCTCCAGGTAAACACGTCTCATGTCTCCAACGGTCCCAAGCATCACACTTGAACACCGCGTGTTCTGGGCTGTCCGGGGCTTCTCCGCATTGCGCGCACGCGTCCTACTCCGGGTTGCAGAACTTGGGTTTAGGTACTTTCCAAAACACCCGTGACCCGTCAGTACCTGGCTGAGATGGTAGGAGACCTCTCCGTGTTTTCTCCGGTACCATGCTGCGACATCCCTGATGAGGCGATGTGTCCATCTACCGTTTCTTGCCGTGTTCCACTGCTCCTGCCAGTTGACTAAGAGTTGTTCCCCTGGCGGCTCTTCTGTCCATCCCCTCAAAAATTCTTCTTCTTTCTATTGCTAATAGATCGAGAGGGAGCATACTCGACACTATAGCGGCCGCTTCGTACGAGGTGGTGCGAAAGCAGCACGCGATTCTCAGCATTATCCTCCTGTATGCAAACATCATTGTATGCATCGCTTCGGCAGTTATGTACTGCGACCATATCGGTGCTCCATACAGCAGTCTCGACGTTACCACGGTAGCCAATACCTGTCGGGTCTTCTGTTTGGCACCTCTGAGATTGGGCAAGATTCGGGTTAGGTGCTTCGCCGCTTCCATTGCACGTTCTGCCGCTGCCCTTGCGTGTTGTGCGAAATGCAATCTTAGGTCTAGGTGAACACCTAAATATTTCACACATCGACTGAAAGGGAAAGAGTGAGGTGGGAAATCCACGTACGTATATTGTATTCCTCGTGTTTTTGTTCGTGAAAATAATTGCCTCAGTTTTTTGGAGGGCTAGTTCTAAGTTTTTTTCGGAAATCCATCTCACGACGTCCTGTAACGCCGTTTCCAGTCTCTCTTCCAATAGAAAAGGCACTTGGGCCGTGCACACTATGGCGACGTCTTCCGCAAACGCTAGCAGTTCGGTGTCTTCCGGTAAGGCTATTTTAAGTAGGTCGTCATACATGAGATTCCATAAATTTGGACCTAATACCGAGTCCTGCGGGACGCCGCAGCACACCTCGATAACGTTAGAATTGCCGTCGGTTCCGTCGAAGACGATTCGCTGATTTGTCAGGTACTGACCCAAGATGTCTCGAAGATACTTCGGGGTCGCTGTCTTCACTAGAGCCCCGAAAATAGACTCCCAGGAGGCACTGTTAAAAGCATTTTTGACGTCCAGGGTGAGCATGCCAACATACTTGTTGGTCGCACTGGTACGTCCTTTAGCATTCTTTATTATCGACTGAAGCCTTGCGAGCGCATCAACTGTCGATCTTCCCCGCCTAAAACCGTATTGGTTTTCTGACTTCACGAGGTGCTCCCGTAGCCTAAAAGTTATCAGCTTCTCGAACAGCTTGCTGACTGTGTCCAACATGCACAGCGGTCGGTACGCTGACGGACTATCGAGTGATTTGCCCGGTTTGTGCAGCAGCACTAGCCTCGCTAACTTCCAATCCGCCGGAAAGCAGACTTGCCCGATGCAGCTATTGAAAATTGTTGCAAAGAACCCCGGATGCGTCTTGACTGCCATCTTCAGTACCTCATTTGGTATGCCATCCGGCCCTGGAGCCTTGCCGTTTGGTAATCCGCGGGCTGCTGATAACAGTTCGTTTACCGTGAACTTTGTTCGTTCCAATTCATCCGCACCAATCGTGCTTGTTCTCTTGGTAATCAGTCTGCGCGGGAAGAGAGTGCCCACGATAGCGTCAAGTCGGCCAGGGATTTACAGTCCAGGGATGGGCTTCCTGCGCACTAACTTCTTCATCACAATCCTGTATGGCTTCCCCCACGGGTCCCCGTCTACCTGGGCGCACAGATCGCTCCAGTGTTTGTCTTTCGACTCTGCGATTTTGGCGGCCAGGATCTTCCTCTGCTGCTTAAAGTGGTCTCTTTCTGAAGCACTGCCTGCCTCGTCTGCCCTTTTCCTCTTCCTAGTATATGCCCTTCTCGCCTTGAGACATGACTTCCGTTGCTCGGCTATGTCCGCGCTTCACCAATAAACTGGGCGTCTCTTTGTGCCACCGCCGGCGCGGGGCATGCACGCGTCACATGCTTCCGTAAGCCAGGATGTCGCTTGGATACATGCACTCGCAGGGTCATCCAAGGTCGGTGGTGGTCCTAGTCGGAGCTTCTCGTTAAGCTTAACGTAGTCCAACTTTCTGTAGGCCCAGCTTTTTTGGACCTTTGGTTTCTGCTGGCTTCGGGGGGCGTTGATGTTGAAAACTATATATTTGTGAAGGCTGAGGGTTTCTTCATCTAGAATCGTTCAGTCCGTTACGTTTCTCACTGACGCTTTGCTGGCAAGGGTGAGATCAAGATGTGACTTGGAGATGCCCCTGACAAAAGTAGGCTCGTTTCCCTCGTTACAGACGGCTAATCCTAGAGTTGCTAGTAGGTCGGCCAGGGCCCATCCTCTCTGGTCTTCGATTGGACTGCCCCATTCTGGGGACTTAGAATTGAAGTCGCCGGCAATGACTACGGGACCTGTGGCTCCCCTGATGCTCACTTCCAAACCGGATAGGAAGGCTTCGAATTCAGGGAATCGCACTTTCGGGGAGATGTAGCAGCTGTACAGTCTGTACCCTTTGATTTCCAGCCATCTGAAACCAGGCGAAGGTGGCCCGATTTTGTCGACCGCGATGCCGCTGACGACTGCTATAGCAGCTCTGCTGCTCGCGTCCGGGTACCATCCGCTATCCTCGCCGTGGTCGCGGTGCTGCTCAGAGATGATAAGCACGTCAGCTTCGTTAGCGTTGCCTAACCTAACCTAACCTAACCTACTGGTTATCCCATTACCAAATACTAGTTTTTTTTAAAAATGTGTTTTACATTTTTACCTAACTACTATTTTGTTTTACTAATAATTTTTTTAATAAATAATAAATTACAATATAATACAATAAGTATTAAGTAATTGATAAATAAAAATTAAATGATTTTAAAAATATGAAAAAACTAAAAAGAACAATATTTTTGAGAAACTTGTCAACCATTTATATACATTTTATTATTTTATTGGTTGTATACATATACAGGGTGATTTTTTTTATCGAAAAACACTCATTATTTCTGAAAGTATTCATGTTTTTGAAAATATTTTTTTTTCATAGTTTCAAGTTGTTAAAAAAACAACATTTTTATTAAAAAATTATATTTTTAAATATTTTTTATCCTTATATTTTTTAAGTTTTTTACTTTTGTGAATGACAGCATATAGTTTTAATTTCATATTCCAAATTAGTATAATTTTCTGAAAATTTTGATACATAAAAATCGAATTTAGGGCAAGTAGTTTATGAGTTATAAGTATTTAAAGTTTAGACAATCGGAATAATAGACAAACATTTTGCGGGGTAACCCCGTAACATACCACTCCACGCATCTAAACTTCAAATACTTAAATACTTGAATATAATTTTTTAATAAAAATGTTGTTTTTTTAACAACTTGAAACTATGTAAAAAAATATTTTCAAAAACATGAATACTTTCAGAAATAATGAGTGTTCTTTGATAAAAAAATAACCTTGTATATATATTGTCACCAATGTTACCCTCATTCCGTACCGGCGCGATTCGTCGTAACCGACCGCTATACATCGCAGGAGTTAACCTAACCTAACCTAACCAACAAAGGAATTTAAAAATAACGATTCCGGAATAGGACGAACATTAAAATTGTTTTTTGGCTTATCCTTATTATTGCCCGAAGAAGTAAGCGATTGATATACTAATGATTTGATGTCATTAAAACCGATTAATGAAACACTTGAAGGATTCTTTGATTACATATTAGAAAATTATATTGAAAAGATAGCTCATTTCCACCAACAACGTGGGGCGTGGGCTGAACATACCTATAGTATAGAACGAACAACTAGTAGCTGTCGATCATTTCACAGTAAGTTCAACAGTTGCTTCTATTCCGGAGGTAGTAGGTACACATAAACGGCAAACACTTTTAAATTCATAGATTAAAAGAAGTCCACGATATCATAATTAATCATAATATTGTTTGCGTAGACGGGAATTTTCATTAGAGAAGAGGGGATATATATACCCCAAAAAACTTGCTAATTTTCGTAAAAATAAAATTATTTTATAGTTGTTAATCTATAATATAAAGTCTATTTGTCTAGATTTATGTGAGATATATAAAAAGTATAAGATTATGATTTTTCTATTGTCGGTATAATGTATATATTAAGGTATATACATAAAAAAATTTTCATGGAGGGATCCATCTCCCATATCTCCCATTTTTCTACGCCCATTCAGTAAATCAGTTTCTTGACACACCACACACTTCTTCCCTTAACTATTCCAGCCAAACATTTATCTATATGGAGACATAATCAAAACACGGGACTTGCCGTAAAATACCGTCAAAATTCCGAATTTGCATTAAATATTAAAATGTTAAATGCATTAGCATATGTTCCACCAGAGTCTGTTATTACTGCATTCGAAGACCTATTACAAACTGATTTTTATATAAAGAACATTAAACAATATTGACACTTCTCTTAGACTATTTTGAAGACACATGGATAGGTCGTATTAGTCGTAACAAGCAACGAAGATCCCGAAGTTTCCAATAAAATTATGGAACTGTTATGATTTGATTAAAAATGACATACCAAGGACCAACAATGCCATTGAAGAATGGCATAATTCATTTAAATCAATTTTAAATGCAGTTCATCCATCAATTTGGAAATTTATCGACGCTCTAAAAAAAGAGGAAAAATTGAATCGCGTGAGAATTCACCAATTTATTGCGGGTAATGATCCAAAACAAACACAAAAAAAAAAAAAAATACAAAGATTCAGGATTAAGAATAAAAAGCGGGTAAGTGGGTAACGCTCTGCTGTATATTAGGGGGTCAGGTGGACCTCAGACTATGGTAGGTTAAATTTGAATGTAATGATAGGTATCATTGTATATAAAAAACGATTCTGAACGAAGATGATTTGTCAGTTTAGGATATATTATATTTAAATATTGTCATATATTCTATTTTGAAACAAATAGTATAGTTACTATATGTTACTATACTTACTTTATACTATCTGTTTATTAATAAAAAAAAGTATTTGGCAACATACGCATAATGAGAGTATGAAATTTAATTTAAATTTTGACATATTTCGTATAAATTCGAACTTTAAGCACTTATAAAAAAAATTGTGACTAACGATTTCGGATTTTTTTTCATCACTTTAAGAACAACTTATAAGAAACCTTGTATTAAATTTTCAAGATTTTCTGGCCACCCAAAAAATTTATCGGCATTTGAAAAAAAAAACTTAGAAAAGTCGAAAATTTCAATTGTCTATAAGTAGCTTAAAAATGGTCAAAATATTTTGAAAATTGACTGTAAAGATATAACCATAATATAAACATTTGGTGAAAATTTCAATTATTTACAATGATTCGTTTTTGAGTTACAGCAAAATCAAAAAATCGATTTTGTCGAAAAGTGGTTTTTCGTAAAATTGCCGTTTTTCTGTCATTTTTTTTTTTGTTTTTCTCGATTTTTTTTGAAAACTATTTGAAAGTGTTTACTTTTGACCCCCCAAAGTACCAACTAGATGAATTTTCCTATTCAAAGAGGGGCTGAAGTAAAAAATCGGAGCATTATTACTGCTCCAAATGTTATCGTCAGACACAAAAAAAAAACACACATCATTGTAAAATCAATACATTCATCACTCCGTTCAGAATCTAAAAATATTTGTAAACAATTGAATTTAAGGTCAACTGAACAGTTTTTAAAAGGTATTGCTCAAAATATTTAATATTTTAATTTGGATACTTGTAATATGTATTATTAACTATACAATTTTTTATTTTTATTTTTTAAAATTATTATTATTATAAATTTTTCATTTGATATTGACTGTTATGACTGATAATTTATTATTAACCATACAATTTTTTATTTTTATTTTTTAAAATTATTACCTAACCTAAGATTTATATATTGCGCTCAATAGTCTTCGCCCAATTGTCGCGCGCTCAATTGTCGTGAATCCACATTAACTATCCATCAAGCATAATAGGATAGGTTATGAAATTTCTTATTCCCTCGAGAAAAAAGTTATTCCATCTGTTTTTCTCGATATTTCATTAGCGTTTGACAAATTATGGCATAAATGGCCTACTGTTTAAACTTAAACATTTTTACACTCCCTCCCTTCTATCTATTCATAAAATCGTACTTAATTGACCGCAATTTTCAAGTATTTTATGGTTCTGCTGTTTGAAATATAGCCTCAATAAAAGCCGGTATTCTTTAAGGTGATATACTTTCCTAACTTTGTATAACATATACGCCTCCATTCTCCAATCAACCAACCACATCTAATACATTAATCGCAGAATATGCAGATGAAATTGATAATTTCTATCAATCCACTATCCAGAGCCTCTGATACCATCTAGAAATTTAAAAATTCAACGGCATCTTATGTACCAATATAGTACATTAACTGAAGATTCAAAATCAACCAAAATAAATTCTATTACATTAAATTAACTCTAAAAATGGCTGTATGTTCCAATGTTTCTCTTTATGAAATCTAAATCCCCTTTTCTTAAACTGTTAAGTACCTTGGACTTGTATTAGATTGTCGCCTAACATGGGCTCAACACATTAGGCCATAAATGCACAGCTAATAGTCGTCTACGCATGCTAAGCATATTACTGCACAAAAATAAACACACAAATCTTAAAATCAAATTGATAAAATACATAACCCTCTTAAAACCCATAAGACGTATGGGCTCCAGCTCTGGGATAGTGAAAAAAAATCGAACATACAAAAAATTTAAACTTTTCAAAATATTTCCCTAAGAAAAATAACTAACGCCCCCTTTATGTTTCTAATCTCGTACTCCACAATAATTTAAAAAATCTTTTTTCTTTTTTTTTTCCGCTTGAAACCGGGTGGGAACTGTTTATCACAATACTGCCACCCAGCTCTATATCGTTTATTACTATATATTTATATATTTAATAATATAAATAGAATTACATAATATTCACATATACGAGAGCCCTGGTGCGTGCCTAGACATTTTTCGGGGGGGGGGGGGGGGGGGAATCTTTCCCGCATATATAATATAATATTATTTTTTACACAATTTAACCACACGTTACCGTGTTTTTGATCTTAGTTCTACATATTTCGTGTACAAGGAATAAATAATTTAAAGTTCGGTGGAAAATTCGTGGTGAACGGACTCAATCATAAAAATAACGTACCTATACAGAATTTATATCATAAATTAAATGTCCATAACATGGTTTAAACTTGTATGTATATAACCTTGGTTCACTTTATAGTCGGGGACACGAAAAGTGGCGTGTGACCTCGACTGTACCCATAGACTTATAGAAATAGACGGAACATTGGGTATGATAACGCGTGCAAGTGGGTGGAGCTTGTTTAGAGGATCGGGCGTTGAAAAATCGCGGGAATAATTTTTCATATTTAAATATATCTATAATATAAATAATAATATATCAGCAATTAAAGAAATATTTATAAACGATTCACGATTGTAATAATATTATTCATAGATGAAAGTTTCAACTTGAAACACTTGAAACGTTATATTATTAATTTAAAATATAGATTATACCATCATTACTATCACATGTATTATCATGATTCATGACAAATAATTATCTTATCATTTAAAAAATAATAAAATTGAACAAACGCTCTAATTGGCTGTCCTCGGAATAGTTCTATTTCTTTCACTCTTATGATAAAACTAATGGTATCTCTCTTAATCCGTTTGGCACGACCACGCCTCCTAGTCCTCGGGGCAAATGCTCCGTCTATTTCTATAAGTCTATGACTGTACCAAGGCTGGGCAAGTTAACTACTTTTTTTAACTCGTTAAGTTAAGTTAATTTGGAAAAATGTAAGTTAAGTTTAAAGTTAAAAGTTACTTTCCTTTTTTATTTAACTCGTTAAAGTTACAAGTTAGTTGGAAAAAAAAGTAACTTAACTTAGTTAAACATAAGTTACTTTTTTTTTTCTTATAAAACTTATAATTACACCATTTACACCTCAAATTAAATATTTACAAATAACATAATAATATTATATAGCAGAATAATTTATATTTAACATAATAATTATTGTTATTATTTTTTTTTTTTTATTATTACACAAAATGCTATAATAAATCTTTGGGGTTCGTACAAAGAAAAAAAAATAACTTAACGTGACTATAAAATAAATTAACGCGTTAAGTTAGAAGTTACTTTAAAAATAAAGTAACTCGTTAAGATAGAAGTTACTTCTTAAAAAAAAGTAACTCGTTAAGTAACTTAGTTAAAAGTAACTTAACTTTTTAACTTAACTTTAACTTTTTAACTCGTTAATGCCCAGCCTTGGACTGTACCCCAACCCACACACGGCCTGCGGTCGGTGGTTCTCAACATGCGGCGCATGCGGTAATTATATTAAGCGCGGCAAAATTTGGCCGCGCCAATTGGCCGTTTAAGAACCCATTAGACGATTTAACCGCTTGGATCGCGTCGGTCACACGCCACTTTTCGTGTCCCCGACTATAACAGTATTTATACCATGGTCTTATGTAAGACCGTAAAATATACTGTTACTTGATAGGTTAGGTTCATTGTTGTATTCT
Source organism: Schizaphis graminum (assembly GCA_020882235.1). Classification (NCBI taxonomy): domain Eukaryota; kingdom Metazoa; phylum Arthropoda; class Insecta; order Hemiptera; family Aphididae; genus Schizaphis; species Schizaphis graminum. Next base: position 113,424,803 of record CM037032.1, on the reverse strand, counting down.
GTGATCAAACCACATGTTATATGAAAACACATTTCATGTTCATTCAGCTTCACTGTTCTATTTGTTCCCAACGGCCAACATGATAGCTTACTGCTAACTGTACACAGTTATTTTTGTTATACTTATGTTTTGATTTAAATTGCACACTGTAAAATCTCATTGTTAATTTAAATACATTAATTTAATATCACCCTTTTCACTTTATAATAATCCATTTTATCTACCATTTATAGGTACACAGTTTTACTTTTACATAACTAATCACTGTTTAATACTTAGTTGTATGATTATTGTCAACATAATTATTTAATCCTTAAGTGGAAACTTAAGAATTGTAAGTACTTTTATTTTTAAATTATTTTCTATTTATAAATAAACCAGACAATTGCTAAACATTACTACATATTGATATTTTAAGATTTTTATGGTTTTTTTTCGTCCAGTAAAATGATAAAATATAACTTTAATTCAAATTTCATAAATGCGAGACGCATCACTGATAAATAGCACAGTTCCACTTAATGTTAGGTCACACTATAATCATATTGAATTAAAATTTTCTCAGTAATACATAATTCTATTCACATCTCAAATCTATGTTTTATTGTGTTTCCAGTAAACTATAATAATTGCTATTACTAGTTACTACCAAAAAATTATTCAAATTAATATCCTATTAAGAATATAATTTAATTTTTATTACAAAAAATTATCAACCTCCTATAAAAATATATTTGTTTTGTTATTATAACTTTAATTTAATTTGACAAGGACACAATTTTAGTTTTTTAATTTTTAGTGTCATAATGTTTGAAAACCATTAAATTAGGTTAGGTTCACATATTATATGTTATAAACTTGTTGAAATAGGTGGGCAATGAAACTATTTGAACCAAGACTACCAAGTTTCATCGTACTCCATCGGCAGGATCAAATCAAAATCTTCTCCAAAGTTTAAAATCTGAACTATGTATTGAAAGGTATATCATATATTTATAAGAATATAGTTGTTTATATAATAATATATAGACAAATATAAGAGAAGTATTTTAAATCAATAGAACTTTTTTGTAATTATTTGAGAGAGTGTTTTTATATGTTTATAATAACTAAAATGATTATAAAACAGAAATAGATGGATAATGTGAAATATTCCTAGGAAATTTTTTTTTTTTTTTTAATTCATTTTTATATCATAAATAAAATTTATTTAAAGTTAAAATACTAAATAACATTTTAAATAAATGTTTTCATTATCTTGAAAAGAAAAGTTTTACAAAAAAAATTGGTTAAACAGGTCAAAAGTTACAAAAATTAGCAACCTAAACGATAGGCTATACATAAAAGGTAGCTATCATATTTGATTGTATAATGTTCTCAGAATTAAAAAAAAGTACTGTACCAATAGAAAAATTAAGAATGAATATTAATTACCATCATAAATTTTAAGCGAGCGAATCAGTGGTATAATATAATTAAATGATAGAAACAATCAAGTTTTTCAATAATAAAAAAGTGAGTAATCAAGAAGTTGCAATTGTCAAGAGATTCTCTCAAAAAAACCTCTTGGAAAATTTCACATTATTCAATATTTGGTAGACATTTAGCTCTTAAATTAATGAGTATTTTTAGAAATTTCATAAAAGAAATATAATAATATATGCTGCAGCCATGCAGGTACGATAATTTGTTTTAATGTAATATAAAAAAATGGAATAACATACTTACCACATACAATTGGTTCTTCAATATCTTTTATAAACCTATAATTATTAAAATTTATTTTAAGTTATTTTAAATTCATAGATCTTAAAAAAAATTAAATTAATTTTTGAAAAATTAGTATTTTTAAATAACTGTACTGGTAAGAAATAATAATAATAATAGATTGTGCAACATAATATAATGCAATTTAATTTGTGTAAATGCTATCAAAAAAATAATTATAAATTGATGTACCTACTCCATGAACGATTATGAATTATTTAAATACAAATAATTCGAAAGTATGAGTGAGAAGTAAGAAAAAAGTAATCGAATAGGATAGATAAGATATGTTATTGATCTTATTAGATATATTGTATATTATAAGAACCTAGCATTTACTAATTTACATTCAATTATTTAATGTTATAGAGTTTAGAAATTAGTCAATTTAATTATGATAGAATTACCTGCCAAATAATTTTGAGTACAGTTTTGATAAAAAAATTATTTAAAATTTGAACAAGTGCTTACAAGAACATATTGTAATTTGTGAGTGTATAATTTTAGATATTTATAATTGATTACTATAATTGTATTACATTTTCAAAATTTTATCTTAAAATAGAAAAAAATTTTAGCAAACATTACATAAATAAAAATTGTAAATGCCGATATGAATATTTAATGGATATTATTAATGCAAATTTTAAGTTTCTACAGTTATTCATTTTCAAAATATACAATTGTAATTTAATGAAATTCTAGGTTTTATTAAATTTTTTGGTTATTTTGTTTAGTACTGGAAATTGTTTCTTTTTGTTTAACTAAATACCAAAGGGGAATTGATAGTGATTTTGGCTGTGAGATCAGCTAGCTTGTTTTAATTTTATTTTAGAATGTTCAGGTATTCAAAAATGTATGATTTTCTGATTGTTATTATTTCTTAATATGAGAATTTTATTTTATAACCATCGTCCATTATGTATTTTTAATATTACTGATAGCACTGAAAGATAGTAAAGATGATGTCTTGGATTTGATGTTTGGCATACAATTGAGGATTTTTATTATGGCTGAAGATTCTACTGTTTAGATTGAGTTGGAGGTGGGAAGTTTGTTTATGAATTCAGTGTTTGTTTAACATGATGGGACCAGAAGCATTTTTGACCAAATATTGAAATTTGAAATGTAATACCAAAAATTTTAATAGTATTATTGGGTATTTTTTATTCAATCATTTTTATGTTTAGTAAATTTGATTTTGATTTTGATATTAATTCTCTGCCTGTGTTCAAGTGTTTTGATCGTAGTATTATGCTTGTAAAATTGTAAACATTGTTCAAATGTAGATTTTCATATTAGTACAAAGGTTTTAAAACTTTTTTTTAAATACAAAACAGTTATAATAACAATAATAATTTAATTTAAATTAACGTATTATATAATAATTAGGTAATCAAATACTTTCTTGAAGCATGTTGTATACGCTTATGTGTATGAACTAAAATATAAAAACTTGTTGTATGAGTGAAATTGAAATATTTCTCATTAGTCATTATTTTAAAATTAATTTTATGTAGTTATAATTATTATTATCATCCATTTTTCTATATTGGTATTTTTTTTTTTTTAGGACCACACTGTAAAATAGAAGTTAAGGTCAAAATTCAAGATATGCAATATATAAAATATATTATTTTACTCCAAAGAACTTTTGACAAGGTGTGCAAAGGATCATACCAGCACAAGACAAAATATTTTTGACTATTCTAATGAATAATTTTATATCAATTGAAATCACTTCATTTTGGAGAAAGCCATGACAATTACCTACATCTGATAAGTGTGAAGTGTTTTCTCAAGCAGGAAATTTAAAACAGCATATATCAATACATTAAAAAAAAAGTCATATAAATGTGGTATCTGTTATAAAGGGTATTCTCGAAAATAAATTTAATACTGCATATAAGAACATATACAAGATATAAGCCATTTAAATGTGGTATATGTGAAAAAGAGTTTTCTCGGGCAGTATATTAAAAATGCATACAAGGACACATACTGGAAAAAAGCCACATAAATGTGCAATCTGTAAAACAGAGTTCTCTACAAGAGCACATTTAATATCACATACAAGGACACATACAGGCGATAAGCCATATAAATGTGATATCTGTGATAAATTGTTTTCTCAAACTGGAACACTAAATCGGCATAAAAGGACACATAGTGGAGATAAGCCATATATATGTGATATTTGTGCTAAAGGGTTTTCTTCAAAAACAAATTTAATAGTGCATATAAGGAAACATATTGGATTAAAACCGTTTAAATGTGCAATCTGTTTTAAAGAGTTTTTTACAAGAGCTAATTTAATATCACATACAAGGACACATACTAGAGAAAGGCCATATAAATGTGATATCTGTGGTAAATTGTTTGCTCTAGCTGGAACACTAAAAGGCCATATAAGGACACATAGTGGAGAAAGACCATATAAATGTGATATCTGTGGTAAACGATTTGCTAGATCATACATTTTAAAAATGCATACAAGGACACATACTGGAGAAAGACCATATAAATGTGATATTTGTAGTAAACGATTTGCTAGATCATACATTTTAAAAATGCATACAAGGACACATACTGGAGAAAGACCATATAAATGTGAAATTTGTAAAAAAGAGTTTTCTATTAGAGCAAATTTAATATCACATACAAGGATACATAGTGGAGAAAGGCCATATAAATGTGATATTTGTGGTAAATTGTTTGCTCAAGCTGGAAATCTAAAAAGGCATATAAGGAAACATAGTGGAGAAAAGCCATATATATGTGATTTAATGTGATATTTGTGACAAAGGGTTTTCTTAAAAATCAAATTTAATAGTGCATATAAGGAAACATCCTGTGTTATACTGACTAATTGGCCAATTATTTTCAGACACAAATATTTGTTTATTCGACTCATACCAGTTTATGGAGTCATTTGAAAATTAGATATAAATAAATAAAATATGTACATACATTGATAAAACGTATAAATATTATATGAAGGATATATGTTGGTACTAGTATTTTGTTTTTATTGTGGATATAAATCAAATAATTATACAACATGTTGTATGAATAACATCGTTTTTAATAATAAAATATAGTAATATATTATAGAAATCTGTGATTTAATATTAGGTGCTATCATTTGGTAATAAAGTTTACAGACTATAATATTAATTAAGTATTTTTAATAAAAAATATATTTTATTTTAACTGAGACTGATTGTGTCTCTTGTTGATTTAATATAAATATTAAACATGTTAACCATTTTTTACTGATTTTTTTTATGTTGATATATTATTATTTATTAATTTTATACTTGATATTTTAGCATCAAATGGTGTAGTTGAAACAGAAAACAATTTTTGTTTTGGTGATTTAATTAATTGATTACTAACTAAAATTGTACATGTATTTGATCAATATATACTATAATAAAACATTCTATAAGTATCCATTATTATTTATTACTTTAAAAAGAAGTTTAGATTTATCAATTTCTTGTTACCAATAGTCAGTAATGATACAGTTGAGGTTTAATAACTTGTATTTGATGAAAGTTTAGACTTGTTGAAAATGTATTAGAGTAGATTTATACAATTTGATGTTAGTGTACTATGTTTTCAGTTATTTTAGCTCAAATGTTGAACTGTATTGTTTCATTTATATTGAACAATCAATAGTTTATTTGATGATGGTATTTATGTTTAAAAATGATACAATCCATGAATTTAGAATTTGAACATTTCGTTTACCTATACCATTGATTATAGAATAGACTATTAGTCTATTCTGTAATCAATGCCTATACATTTCTACATGTTGGTATATGAAAGAATAAATCATGATCTGTTAATAAAACATGTATTTAAATTTATCACAACTGTATTTTTACTGCATTTATTGTATGTTTTGGATTAAAAATAACTCTTAGAACTTGCAACATTATGATTTTATGAACACAATATGATTTTTATGGAAATTTTTAACCACCGTTTATTAAAAGGATACTTTTATTATAAATATGTTAACTGTTAAGTAATAGTTACAAATAGGATGCTTACAAAATAAAACCCTCGGTATAAGGAGTGATAGGTATATACTATGTTGTATTTGTATTACCTATAATCCATTGTAAAAATAACATGTAAATATCACTTTGGATTATGAAAATATGAAAAGAAAACACTATTAAAATTGAAAATTAAGGATTACAAGATCAAGATGCTATTAACGACTTAAAATTTGATTAATTGATTGTCAGTGGTAAGACTATGCTTGGCCTATAATTTTTGGTGTGTGGTTGGGATAAAACTGGTCCTAAACTTTATCAATGCGATCCATCTGCAGGTACACCTAGTGATAAATCATTGGGAATAAATTATGATAATAGCAATAAACATTTTTTAGAAAAATGAAAATTTTAAACAAACTCCTTAATGCATATTTATTGTTTATTGTTATGATAATCTTTTAATTATTTATTAATTATATATTTTTAATAGATAATATTTTTATATTGATTGAATTGTATAGTAGCATTATGTAGGTACTTATTAGTTATTAGACATTTAGACTATTCTATTTGTGTTATATACTTATATTATATCTTCATAATACATAATATATTAATTATTAATCAACGCATCTATAAAATCAACTTGGTGTATTATTTAATAGTTATACCAGTAGCGTCATTTCAGTTTTTGTTTGACTAGGGCAACTACATACTGATTTACCGACTCAAATCAATGTTCAATATTATGATTTATAACAATGGCTTTAGTAATTGAAAATAATACTTCTTACAATTTTTAAATGTGCTGACTTAAGGTTGATGTAAATGTTAGACTAGGCCAAATGCCCAATTTGCCCCCCTCTCAAATGACGTGAATGAGTTATAAAATTGGCTTTAGTACAAAGATGCTTATAGAACTTCATGTCTATCATTGTTGGTGTGTGGTTGGGATAAAACTGATCATAAACTATTAATGTAATCCATGTAGTACACAGAAGGCTAGATCATTGGGAATAAATTATGTTAATAGCAATACACAAATTGTTTTTAATAGTAAAATATTTAATAAAGTATTATATAGTAATCACTAATCTGTGTTTTAATATTAGGTGCTATCACTTAATAATACATTTTACCAATGGCGTAGCCAGGGGGGGGCTGAGGGGGCTGCAGCCCCCCCCCCGAAAAGTTAAGAAAATTTAAAAATTAACAGGTAAAATAATTTATTGTATATATTAATAAACCACCGCTGTGTAAAAAATTGATCAGCCCCCCCCCCCCCGAAAAAAAATCCTGGCTACGCCACTGCATTTTACAGACAATAATATTAATTATGTATGTTTAATACTAAATATATTTTATTTTAACTTTGACCTAGTCTCTTGTTGATTTAATATCTAAATATTAAATATGTCATTATATTTGTCAGCCTCTTTTTGATTATTTTTAGATTCTGAACGGAGTGATGAATGTATTGATTTTACAATGAAGTGTGTTTTTTTTTTGTGTCTATGTACAGGATAACTAGTCGAAATAATACTTCAATTTCAAACTTTGGGGGAGGTTTCTGATGGCAAAGTGGATATCCTTGGTGCATTATAGAGGTCAAAAGTAAACATTTTCTAACAGTTTTCAAAAAAATCGAGAAAAACAAAAAAAAAAAATAGCGGGTAAGTGAGTATCGCTCTGCTGTACATTAGGGGGTGGGGTGGACCTCGTACTAGGGTAGATTAAATTTGAATGCAATGATATACTCCGACCGGAATAAGAACGTACCTGGGCGGCGGACTAAATCAGGTTTGTAGTGCGCCAGTCGTCTCTGATTGGCTGAAACATTTACGGTCGCACCGGTATACAGCGCTGTCTCAAATAAACACATAATATACCGTCTTAATAAAAATATTTAATAAAGTAAATAATAATATTAAGTTAATAATATGGCCGATAACAAAAAAAAACTGTTGTGCATTATACTCCTATGCGTCATTACTTGAGCGCCCTGTATAATAATTACAGTAATTAATAGTTGATTAATATCACCACTTTGTATGCAATATCGGCGGCACCCAATATAGACAAGGTGGTGGAGGGGAACCGGTCGCCGCCTGCGCGACGAGGTACGTTCTAATTCCGGTCGGAGTATAGGTATCATTGTATACGAAAAACGATTCTAAACGGAGATGATTTTTCAATCTAGGATATATTATATTTAAATATTGTCATATATTCTATTTTGAAACTAATTCAAACATTTAAATAAAAGTTTCAAGATCTAACGTTTAGTAATTTTTTAAAAATAACAAAAATCGAAAATTATTTATTAGTCAAACGTTATTTTACACTTGTATTTTTGATTTCAAATTAAAATTAAAACTTTAAAGACTCGTAAAATTTTTTAAATTGAATAATCCTCAAATTTTAGATTCTGAACGAAGTGATGAATGTATTGCTTTTACAATGATGTGTTTTTTTTTTTTTGTGTCTGAGGACAACATTTGGAGCAGTAATAATGCTCCGATTTTTGACTTCAGCCCTTCTTTGAATAGGAAAATTCATCTAATTGGTACTTTGGAGGGGGGGGGGGGTCAAAAGTAAAATTTTCAAATAGTTTTCAAAAAAATCGAGAAAAACAAAAAAAAAATGACAGAAAAATGGCAATTTTACGAAAAACCACTTTTCGACAAAATCGATTTTTTGATTTTGCTGTAACTCAAAAACGAATTATTGTAAATACTTGAAATTTTCACCAAATATTTATATTATGGTTATCTCTTTACAGTGAAATTTTCAAAATATTTTGACCATTTTTAAGCTACTTATAGACAATTGAAATTTTCGACTTTTATAAGTTTTTTTATTCAAATGCCGATAAAAATTTTTTGGGTGGCCAGAAAATCTTGAAAATTTAATATAAGGTTTCTTATAAGTTGTTCTTAAAGTGATAAAAAATATCCGAAATCGTTAGTCACAATTTTTTTTTATAAGTGCTTAAATTTCGAATTTATACGAAATATGTCAAAATTTAAATTAAATTTCATACGCTCATAATGCGTATGTTGGCCAAATACTTTTTTTATTAATAAACAGATACTATAAAGTAACTATAGTAACATATAGTAACTATACTATTTGTTTTAAAATAGAATATATGACAATATTTAAATATAATATATCCTAAACTGACAAATCATCTTCGTTCAGAATCGTTTTTCGTATACAATGATACCTATCATTGCATTCAAATTTAACCTATCATAGTCCGAGGTCCACCCCACTCCCTAATATACAGCAGAGCGATACCCACTTACCCGCTTTTTATAATTTTTGAATAAGAGTTAGAACAAGTTATGTGGACCCTTCTATTAAATTTTCAAGTAATTTGTCTAATTTATCAATATTTATAAAAAAAAAATTGATTATTTCAAATGCCTATAAATAGCTCAAAAAAAGTCAAAATATTTTGAAAATCAGATCACGTAAAGAAAATGGCAATCTAAATAACTGGTAAAATTTTCAAGTATTTACGACTTATACTATTTGAATAACAACAAATATCAAAAATCGTTTGAGGCTAAACCGTTATTTAACGCGGTTATGTAAAAATTTAAATTTCAAACACTCCTAAAATTTTTTCCTTTAAATCCTCAAAAAGGGTACTTTGCAATTTTGCATAGAGGGTTAATCACAAACATAAATATTAAACTATATAGATGAAAAAACGCCTCTTTGAGGAACTCCGGCATTATTTAATGCTATATTTTAAGTAAAGGAACCGTGACGTATTTGGAAATGTCGGTCTGTAAGATATGATTTCATTAGTAGGAAAAGTGTAGGAGAAAGAATTATACAGAGCTTAAACAGGATACCTTCATGCTAGACTCTGACAAAAGCCTTGGAGATGTCTAAAAAGACAAAGGGTATACTCAGTATAGTAACATTTGCTTTCGAGCTAGGTAGAAATTGCTTGGCTTTAAAATAAAATTAAGAAGAAGGGAGTATATTTTTGGGAACAACATGTGGCTGGATAAATATGTTTGAGGATAAGTTTTTCGTAAATTTTTGAAAAGTATTACAAGAGATCTATAGGTTTAGATCTATAGATGTTGAGACGTCAAAAGGTTTATCCGGCTTGGCAAATATTATTATTTGTGAAAATTTCCAGTGTGGGGAAGTATGAGAATCTCAAAATAGCATTGTAAATGTAAGTAAGGAATATAATGACTTTGTCTGGGAGATAGTTAGCCGTTATCAAATCAAACCCTGGGTTTTTTTTTATAAAAATATTTCTGGATCATATTTTTTATTTCGTTAGGTGTGAAATATTTTTCTGAGCGAGCATTTGATAAGATAGAACCTAAGTAATTGTTTATGTCATTAATGTGTAGTGGGATATAAATGCCCTCATGGAGACGAGTCTGGAAAAAATGGGCATTGGGATTGAATTGTCATCATTTAACAGGGGTGATTGGAGGGTGAAACGGTTTTATATTTAAGTACCTAATTGCTTAGTTTCTTTCCATAGACTCCCGTCAATGACAGATACAGAATGTAATTTTTGTACGAATTCGTTTGATTTATATTTAGCAAGAGTCTTTTTCATTTAGTTGAAAAAAATGGAAGTTTATAGTGACTTGGTATTTAGATCTATCTCTACGTTTTTCTACTATTAGGCAGCGACACAAATGAGTTATTATTTTTATAATCATGAGTCATACCAGGCTAGACGGCTCTACAAGCAATTTGTATTTGTATAGTTAAGTTATTTACCGCTTCATCAATGTCATGGTTTGACATAAGTTTAATTCTTAGATTAATTTGGTGATTACTGATTAAGGATATTTTGAAATTGAAGACGGTCAATTGGGAGAGAAAAGTCTAGATGGTTTAATACGTTCAAATGCGGCGGCAGATACATTGAGTAAAACACATGAGTAATCAGAATTTAAATATAAAATATTATTAATTTGGCAATGTAGATTTCTTAGTATTTTGGCGATAAATATATCTATGATATTGGGTTTTTTTTAAGAGAAGATGGCCAATAGATAGGTTCTGGCGGTGATAATACATTAAGGTTATTCGACTTAAATATAGGGTTAACCGGTACTTTTTGATTATTTAAATTGGTTTTCTTATGTTGTTGGGGTTTTTGTAGACTGTGTATCCCTTATAGTTTGCAGAGACTCAGGTTACCTGAGTAGAGGACGCATCGCATTGTGTCTCGGCGTGAGTTTTGACAGACTGATGAGGAGTGGTCAACACTGCACTGAATACATTTAGAACTATGTCTACAGTATGCTTTTGTATGACCATATTCTTGACAGTGTTGACACTGACTGATGACTTTAGGCTTATATGGCTCTTCTATTTTAACTTTGGTGTGCAGTAAGGATTTAAGTTGAAAAATTTTATTAGAGTGAGTTGTCTGATCGAGGTCGACAAAATCAGTGACTGAGGGATTTTACTAATTCTGTGGATAACTTGAGTAACTTGTCGAACTTCGTACAAACGGAGTTTAAGTTCACTTTTGATTATTTCGGTTGAAGTAGATGGGTGCAGATTAAGAATAACTATACGCACTGGCTTATCTTCTTTTAATTGGAATGAATGGAACTCTGCTTGTTCCTCTTTTAAATAGTGAACAGGTTTTCGATAAAATTCCGGATTTTATGTTTGAATTTTATATTGTTAATAGTTGATTTGCAAAAAAAAATATTAACAACAATCAATTAGATTAGCTTTGAGCGAACATCAGGGAAGTTTTTTACGCCCGGTACGAAGATTGAATGGGTGGTTTGGAAGAAATGGCAACCAGATCATCAATTGACATTTCTTCTATAATAGTTTTGTCTGGTAGTTTATTTGGACTTAGTACTTCAAATCGATTTCGAGACACGAATAATTTTTACTTGTATGTTGAGTAGTTTTTGGGGATGAGAGTTCAGAGTTTGACGAGCTCAAGTGTTTAAGTTTATTAACAGTGGTAGCAATTTTTTGAGATGTACTATTCCTATATTTATATTAGCGTTTATCGTCTTGTTTTTGTTTTAATTATTATTATTCATATTTAAATATTTGGTTATGTCGTTCTGAACGGAAACAAGTTAATTGATGCGGAGTGGCCGGTGTAGAATGTAGATGATCGTCACTAATCGTCGCGCGCCAAAGGTCACCGCCGTGGCGGTAGCGATGCTTTGAATAATTGCGGTTAGGTGTTATATAACCATGTACTACGGAGCATAGGATCTTAATAAACATAAACTTATTTTTCTGAAAAAGGTTGGGTTTTATGCAGCTAGTAGACAATGAGGGCAATAACTGAATTAAAAATATCATCGATAAGTATAAATTACGAAAAATTTCAACGGATTTAACGATACTAGCTTACACATAATACGCAGAGGCTATATAATGTGTGCGTACAATACGCGGCTGTCTAAGCGCGACTGGCTAGGTTAGATTACATTCATCACTACATTTAGAATCTAAAATACGAATAATGAGTATATAAATTCAGAGAAAAAAGAGGATTATTATTTTTTAGTAATACATATAATAAAATGGTTTTTATTAAAAAAATGTTATCTTAAAAAAGATGCACAAAATAAATGAAATAATTTAACGATAATGATAATATGTCCATAACCATATGTCCTAACCATCTAGAATATATTTTTTTTTATCTTTTTATCATATGATAGTGGCATAGTGCATAAGCAGTAGTCATTGAATTGAATTATCGTTGTTAGCATTTGACTATAACGGTATAGAACTACATTGTTGTCTTGTAGTGAGTTTAAATTTACTAACTCACTCAAATCTCTCTACTGCGCTCTCGTCAGACCGATTCTTGAATATGGTTCAGTGGTTTGGGATCCGCATTGTACTGATCTTTGTCGTCAACTTGAAGGTGTCCAAAGGAAATTCCTCAATTATGCAAGTTACTCTTTGAAAATTCCTTGCCCTCCACATGATTATTCCCCTGTCCTATCTAAGTTCAACCTGTCCACATTAGCTAACCGTTGATATTCTCAAAATATTTCCTTCCTCACTAAACTTATTTCATCGGATATCGACGCTCCTACACTTCTCTCATTAATTAATTTAAGAGTGCCTGCACGTTTTACTCACAACTCGATTCCATTTCACGTCCCTCTCTGTTCAACTAACTACATGTATAATGAACCTATAAATCGCATGATGAGAATAGCAAATGAGGATCCCCACTTCATTAGTATATAAGTTAATTTAGTTTATAATAATTATTTAAAACCATTTGTCGTATTGAGAATATTGTTATATTATCATGTTATATATGTACCCTTTTTACTTGGGCGAAAGCCCGTTTATATGTAAAATAAATAAATAAATAAATAATATACTTCTTTTTTTTTTTTTTTTTTTTTTTTTTATTATAATATAATATAAATTTACAATCTGTAATAAAAATAAAACAATAAGTAAATGTGAGATTTTTTTTTTTATTTACAAGGTTAGGAGGCTTGACTGAAGGGAGCGTCCATTGACACTTCTTCAAACTGGTTATTTTTTTTTTATTTATTTATTTTTTTTTTTTTTTTTTTTTATTTTTATTATTTAGCGAAGTAAATCACGAGGCCAATTTCGTTTTAGTCGACGGGGAGGGTTATCCGGGAGAGTTTTGGAGGAGAGGTTAGAAATTAGCGGGTTCGGATGATTATTTGTTTTGGAGTGCAATTTTTTATAGTGTGTTGAAGCGAGGGTGAGAAGAGTTGGAATATTCAGGTCTTTATGGATTGTAAGGTTACTAACATACCAAGGTGCATTTGTCATAAGACGGAGACTGATCGATTGAAAACATTGGAGAAGATTTAGGTTTGAGTTTTTGGTTGAGCCCCAGATTTCTATACTGTATGTCAATGCAGGACGAATTAATGGTTTGTATACAAGAGTTTTGTCACTAAGTGATATTTTAGAACGAAGAAGTTGACGAAGTTTATGAAGTTTTATTTTCATTGATTTTCTTTTGGTTTTAATGTGAGTGGCCATGTTAATCTTTGGTCTAGATGAATACCTAGATATTTTACAGAACTTTCTCTAGGGATAGTTTCGTTATTGAGAGTAACCGAGGGGCTGGTATTTGGTCGAAGCGTAAATGTTATATGAGATGATTTGTTTTCATTTATTTTTATTCTCCATAGATTAAACCAATTTTGTAAGTCATTAAGATGAGATTGAAGGTTCTCCGTTAAAGTTATTATATCTGGATCAGAGGATATTATGCATGTGTCATCGGCAAAAGTTGCAAGGCTAGTAAGGTGAGAGTGAGGAATATCAGATGTGTAAATATTATAGAGCGTGGGTGCAAGAATGCTACCTTGGGAACACCTGCTTTTGCAGAATGAGTTTCAGAGAGATCATCGTCACAGCGCACTTGGAAGGTACGATTAGAGAGAAATGAGCTGATAATGAGATAGAGAGGAGCAGGAAGAAATCGGGTTTTGTATAAAAGTCCTTTGTGCCACACTCGGTCGAATGCCTGAGCAACATCTAGAAATACAGCCGAGCAGAAACATTTTCTTTCTAGAGAAGAAGCAATGTTATCTACAATTCTATGGACTTGGTGGAGGGCTGAGTGTTTATTCCTAAATCCAAATTGAGTGTTTGGGATAGTATTTTGCACATTAATGATTGGTTAGATTCTTTTCAGTATTACTTTTTCGAGTATTTTAGAGAAAGACGGCAATAGGCTAATTGGACGAAAAGAAGAGGGAAGATTTTCAGGTTCACCTGGCTTGTGGATTAGTATAATGATTGAATGCTTCCATGAAGGTAGAATATAAGATAGCAGAAGGATGGAGTTGAAAATGAACGTGAGGAATATTATGGATTTTTTCGGTAAGTTTTTTATTATACGATTGGTAATAAGGTCATGGCCTGGTGCTTTGTTATTGTGAAGTTTATTGATTATGTGTAGGATTTCAGACGGGGAGGTATGATTAGTCGGTAGAGATATGGGAAGAGTTTGATTGAGTAGGGATTCTACGTGCAACATGTGATCTCTGTTTTTGATATCTGGATGGGGCGTGAATCTATTTTCAAGATCTGTGGCAAATAAATTTGCCTTGTCTAAATTAGAGAGTTGTCTGGGTAATGCAAGGGAGCAATTTTGGTTTTTTCTCTGAGGATATTTTTTGTTGCTTTCCATAAGGAGTTATCAGCGTTTTTAATAGAATTTAAATAATCGTGAAATTTATTTGAGTTGAATTTACGCAGTGTATTCTTAAGAGAAGTAGTAAGATTATTATAAATTCTTTTGTCACTAGGCAAGTGGGTTCTTTGCCATTTTGCGCGGGCTCGACGTTTTTCACAAATTAATTGGGAGATGTGTTGAGGTATGACTTTAGTAGTGATTTGGATATCATTGGCTTTAGTGGATGAGTCGATGGCTGCTTTTTGAATAAGAGAAGTAAGTGTAAGAACGGTTGATTCGATATCAGTCGGGGTTTTAAGTGATGTATTAAGGTTAATTGTGTTATCTAGGATATTGCGAAATGTCGACCAGTTTGTTTTACCTGGGGTTAGGGTAGGATAAGATTTGGTGGTGTAGGAAGTATCATTCAATATTAGAATCACAGGCGTATGGTCTGAGGAGAGGTCTAATGAATCAAATATTTGAAATGTAACGTGATTTGGGAGGGTGGTGATAAAAAAGTCAAGTATGTCTGGGAGTCTGTTAGTATGTGAAGGCCAGTTGTAGGTAGGATTTTTCGGGGAAATAATTTTTAGCTTATTGTTTATAATGTAGTTATTTAAGACATGACCTCTGGTGTTTGTTTGTCTAGAGCCCCATGAGGGATGTTTAGAGTTGAAATCGCCGCCTGCAATAAAAGTATGTCCTAGAGAATTGAAATATTGACGGAGGTCAAGTGTGCTCAATTTTTGTTGCGGTGGAAAGTAAGCCGATGAAATCGTAGTGGGTATATTGTTTAGGGTTAGGGCTATGTTAGTCGCTTGTATGGTATTTGTTTGGTAAGTTGGAAGGATTGTATGTTTGATGTTTGATTTTAAGAGTATCGCTGAGCCTGCATGGGAAGTACCATCAGGATGATTGCATTGATACGTTGTGTAACCAGGAATTTTGCAGCAGGAATTATTTGTTAGATGGGATTCGCTAATTAATAAAATATCTATATCTGTCTGTGAAAGGAAGGCTTTTATTTCGTTTATTTGGTGGATTAGACCGTTTGCATTCCAAAGTAATATTGATAGCGGGTGACTAATATTTTGAGATCTATTTATCATTACTTATAAGTTTATTTATGACTGTGGTTAAAAGAGAGATAAGAGGATTTATTATTGCTTTGAAATCATCAAGAAAGGAGGATAATTTTTGGGTAAATTGATCTGTGTGAGCAGAGGAGGGGATGTTAGACTGTTTGTTTTTGTTTTCATTGGTATTATTGGTTGCTTGGGCATAGGTTTTTTTTTCCGAATCAGTAGTTAAGTTTGAAGTAGTGTTTACATTATTTAAATTAACATTAATATGATTGGAACCAGGGTTTTTTTGGATATGATAGGTTTTTCTTTTTGATTGTTGAGTTGATTGAATTTCTTTGTGAATCGGGCATCCTCTATAGTTGGCTGGGTGGTTGCCTTCACATAAGGCGCATTTTGCAGGGAGACTTTTAGATTTTTGGCAGGTGTCAGAGAGATGATTTTCTCCACAGCGGACGCATTTTGGAGGGTGGTAGCAATACGATTTTGTGTGCACAAAACCTTGGCATCGAAGGCATTGAATAGTTTGGTGGTTGAAACGAGGCTCTTCAACCTTAATTTTGGTGTAGTGTATAAATTCGATTTTAAATATGTCTTTGTTGTTTAATGCGGGCTCTAAATCGATAAAAAATATCGGTAGTGGCATTTTAGTTGTGCGTTGTAGAACATTAGTGATGTTTCTGGCAGTATGACCTAAGGATTCTAGTTCATTTTTTATTACATTTATTGGGGTAGTATGGTGTAAGTTTCTTAGTACAACTCTATATGCTTTCTCTTGCTTTAATTGGTATGTATGAAAGTCTGCCTTATTTTCTTGTAGGAATCGAATAACAGAGCGATATGACTCTGCTGTTTCCGTGGAAAGTTTAATGCCATTTATTGAGCTTTTGCAAGAGAAATTGTCGCATTTAATTAACTCCTTTATTTGTGCACAAAATGTGCTATAGTCATTAACTGTTCGAATAAATATTGGCGGTGGAGGTTTGGTCGCGGTAATCGGCTCGTTATCTACGTCCATGTTGGTGCTCTGATGATCAGTGTCAACGGTTTCATTTGTAGCAAATAACGAGAAACGATTTTTAGAAACGTAGGTAGCTTGTTTTTTTTGTTCATTATTCCTCAGTGATTGTGACGGAGATATGAGACGTTTTGAATTAGATGGAAAACTGAATCCATCTCTAGAGGTAGGTGTAAATGGAGAAATTGGAGATTTGTTTTGAGAATTATTTGGCACGCTCTGTATGCGAGACTTTTGAATAATTAATGGAGAGACGGTATTTTTGTTGCTCATTATGTGTTTATATTTATCACCGGTTTGGTAGGATTGCGTAATGAGTAATTAGCGGGCCGACCGATCGGCCGCTGTGGATTAGATAACTAGACCTAGCCTAATTAATTAATTAAATTTATTACCGATTTGATGATGAGACTGTCCAGAGCCGATGTAGAGATGTGAGACGTCGCGGATTGGACTCGGCGTATTTTGGCGAAGGAGAACGTTTTTTTTTGGGAAAAATTTAGAGTACTTAACACGCAATGATAAGAGAAAGAAATACGTTAACGGCGTACGATGTTTCATTATCAACGGTCGCGACCGAACATTTTTAATATACTTCTATCAAAAAAAGCCAACCAAAGCATCGGGTTGACTTCTCCGCGTACCTAATTATATTGGTTTATATGAATTATCTCGTACTCCACTTCACTTTCTATATCTATACAAAATATTATATATCCAGGCGAACAATAGGTTACGATGACAACAATAAATCGTTCAGGGTTGAGTGGTTCGACGTCGTTCACGATGGTCAGGTTTAAAAGCATCACGCCACACCTTTTTGTTTAACGTAGTCTTATCGACGTTTTCGTTGTACATTTCAAGATCTTATATAATATTAGGTATACAATGCACCTACTCACACATTGTTTATAATTTTACTTGTACCACGCCATTATTTTAATACATTTTCAATGTGTGAAAAGTAATTAGTAAATCATAATGAAATCAGAAATATTATCGAAATGAATTATTGTTGAGATACTTAATTTCTATTGGCATTGAAGATCTGACTTTTTTTGTCCAATCATTTTTTTTTTTTTTTATGGGTAATTACTTTATAATTCAGAATTCTGCATTTTATTTAGAATTATTATTATTTTAGATTCTGAACGGAGTGCTTTTATACGAAATATGTCAAAATTACGAAAATTTGCAAGTAATTTTGTGGTTTAAAAATCGTAAAAATTTTTTCTTTTAGAACTAAGTTTTGAAAATTTGGTACAAAGTTCTCCATACATTTTTCTTCAACTATCTGTAAAAATTTTTAGGAGTGTTTGAAATTTAAATTTTTACATAACCACGTTAAATAACAGTTTAGCCTCAAACGATTTTTGATATTTGTTGTTATTCAAATAGTATAAGTCGTAAATACTTGAAATTTTTACCAGTTATTTAGATTGCCATTTTATTTACGTGATCTGATTTTCAAAATATTTTGACTTTTTTTGAGCTATTTATAGGCATTTGAAATAATAAATTTTTTTTATTTTTATTTTTTTATAAATACTGATAAAAAAAATTTAGCTGGGACAAATTACTTGAAAATGTAATAGAAGAGTTCACATAACTTGTTCTAACTCTCATTCAAAAATTATAAAAATACATAGGCACAATTTATTTTTATTAGCATTTGAAGTTCAAATATTGACAAAAATTCGTCAAAATCATGAATATTTTTTAACTATTTTGTAGTTAAAAATTTATAAATATTTTACTATTAAAAGCTAAGAATTGAAAATTTAAGACTATGCTGTCCATAAGTTAAGCTTAGAATAATTATAAAAAAATTTGAGGATTATTCAATTTAAAAAATTTTACGAGTCTTTAAAGTTTTAATTTTAATTTGAAATCAAAAATACAAGTGTAAAATAACGTTTGACTAATAAATAATTTTCGATTTTTGTTATTTTTAAAAAATTACTTAACGTAAGATCTTGAAACTTTTACTTAAATGTTTGAATTAGTTTCAAAATAGAATATATGACAATTTTTAAATATAATATATCCTAGACTGATATTCATCATTGCATTCAAATTTAACCTACCCTAGTCCGAAGTCCATCCCACCTCCTAATGTACAGCAGAGCGATACTCACTTACCCGCTTTTTTATTACTATGTATACACCTATTGTTACTTATATGTATCTATTTACTTTATATTCAAAGGGTACTGCCCGTTAATTGTAAAAATAAATAAATAAATAATAATGTGCTCATATAATCTTATGTTTAATGTTTAAACCTTATTGCTAATGACCAATTAAGACTTGAATGGGTACAAAATCAATTCTTGTTTCGCTCAGTCTATGTTCTCAAAACTGTATACACTTTCCACGATTACTAGGTTCTCTTTACAATGAGCATGTTGAATATTTCTCAATTTCTTCATGTTGTTATACAGCGGTCATCAAATTCCTTTTTTTATGGTTCCCAGAAACACTGATCTCCTTTCTAGACTTAACTTCATACCTTCTTATTTCTTCAAAAGTCATGTTCATTCAACTCTCTATATTGTCGTTATTGCTCTATTCATCGAATACCTCATACATTAATTTATATAGTACAATTTAATGATAGTTTTTTTTTGTATTCTAAATTCTAATCATTGTATATTTTGTAAAAAATCATTATTTTTTTAAGATTATATATGTTACTTGGAATTGCCGCCAGATTTCAACATGTTTTAAAAAATAAAACAAATGTACACATCGTTAAAAATAATTTAAAAATAGTAAACCAACTATTATAGAATGTTATGTTAGCGGAATTTAATTTCTTATACCTGTCCTTTAGCTTTAGATATGATGTAATATGACGTACAAATTTAGTTAAATAACGATAATAATTTATTTAATAATCCTGACAGTTTATTAATAGGTAGGTATATCTACGTAATTTTCTACGATTAAATAAAATAAAATTTATTGACTATCTTCGAAGTTCAAAGCCTATAAGTTGTCTTACTAGTTACTGTTTAGTATTTAGAACACATTATGTGCTTATATAAATTTTCTAATTTATTTTTAACATTTTTATGCTTCATGCAAATAATAAAAATGTCTGTGTGTTTTATAAAATGCATTAATAGATTTCATAAGTTATATATTGGTAAGACTATAACTCAATGCAATTCAGCAATTGTCAAAAAGATGAGACCATCTGGAAAAAGCCAGATAGCAAAATGTAAGCCATAGAGGTTTAAGAATATGTAGGAAACATCAATTCAAAATCACAAACGCTATATACAACTGGAAATATCAAATATGTGATACTTCTGTAGTTCTGTGTCACGTCTGATAAAGTTTGATTCTGAGCGGAGTGATGAATGAATTGATTTTACAATGTACTTTTTTTACATCTAGCACATACAAATGTGTAGGTAAACTTATCTATTGAAGTCCAAGATAAAATATTAATTTTTAATATGTCAACAACGATCATATATCCTAAATGTGTACTTCAGTTTGAAAAATTATTGTGGTTAAACTAGGTTAGACAGTGTTTAATACCTACACCACACGATTGTGTAGATAAAAATGATAAAATACTATACGTTAACATAAGGATAAACACAAAGTACTGGATATTTCTAAAAATAACCCAAAATTTCCACTCGTTCTCACTGCATTATGACGTCAGGGTTTTAGGGGGGGGGGGGGGTTAAATGATATACATACACAAATGTGTATGTTCGTTTGTATGTGTGAAGTTTGTAAAATGTTGTATTTGTTTTTAAAATAATACACGCTTACCTACATAAACATTACGATAAAGTTTAAAAATACTTCGATTTTTAACTTTAAGGGTAGTTTTTCTGAATTCAGATTTAATTTGTAGTACTTTAGAGTGGTAAAAATTAAAAATTCGCAGTATTTTTCAAAATATTCCGGTAAAACAAACAAAGAATAAGGAAAAACTGAAATTTATTTTGTGTTTTTGATGTAACTGAAAAACGAAAAACTTTAGATACTAGTATATTTTACACATAATATAATTTTCAAAATGTTCCGACTACCTATTTTTGAGCTATTTATAGACATTTTAAATTTTCATTTATTTTTATTCTATAAATGTCGATACAAAAATATATCACTGTGTAAAAGTAAATGAAAATTTAATAAGAGGTTTTTCTACCAATCAAAAAATATTAAAAATTCATTGTGGTATTTTTTGATATCAAATTTTTATAAAATTCGTTAAAATTATATTCAAATTTTATGTTTGGTACTTATATTATATGTTAAAATGTTTTAAAATCTTTAATTTTTATAGATAAAGTTATAAAATTTAATACAATCTTCATCTTGAGCATTTCCTAATATAATTAAAAAATCTAAAATATACAATCGAAATCATTTTTTTTTTTAGATATTATAGGTTCAATTTGGACGAAATTATATTTAAATTAAGAATAGCTAAGTTGTTAGTTATTTTGTTAAAATTTAAAAACCATTATTCGGAAAATTGTATATACATCATACATTTCACTATGGGTAGGTACCTACACAATTTTAAAAATATGTAGCTTCATTTTAAGATACTATCTATTTTTGCAGTAAGATGGTATTAACTCAAAAGTTAATAACAATAATATAATATACTATAAAATATAAATAATAGATTATTATTTATATATAGTATACACCTATGTAATTATTTTCAGATAACAAAATAAATTATATTGCAAATTAATATTTTATTTTATTTTGTTAATTTATATTTTGTAATTAATTGTTCAATTATGCTCTAATATGTGTTACATTTTTTAAGCAAGCAAAATTTATTTATGAAGATTAATGTATTTTTAAATTGAATTTAGTGATCATTCTTGTTTTAATATTTACAACTATTACTAGTCTTGATATTATGTTTTCATGACCTATTCTCATATCAGTTATCACAGTGTTTAATTTAACATAGTATTATGTAATTTTAATTAGCATTAATTATTTATCTTAATCAATCCTTTATGCTGTCACTTTAGATAATATTACATATATATATATATATATATATAGCTCAGATACAGCTAGCTTACTTTATTTTACGAACAAGTCACTAATTAACTACTGTAGAGTATAAAAAATGTATCTATTTTTACACAATTATTTTCGTATTATATTTCTGGTTGGATGTATATTTCAAGCTTATACATTGTCACTTTAGTGTTCTATTATATATGTGTCAGTTTATGAAATAAACACAACTTTCAACAGTTTTAAATAGTCATACTAATATTATATACTGAGTCTATTTTTATAAATATTTTCATGATTATATTACCTGCAGTTTTATTTCCTATATTCGTACTATAATTAATATATTAAGGTAATCATGGTTTTGCAAAACATATTTATGTCGAATATTTTTCTGAAAACGTTATTAAATTATTTTCTACAAATAAAGTTTATTAGTCATTAGTATTTATTAGTATTAAAACATAATACATTTTAAATTATAATACTTTAATACCCTTATAGTCGTCGTGACTTACGAAGAACGGAGTGGTTGCCGAGAACTAATTGTATTTCCTTCGATATTTTATAGTACCTTTCCTCCTCTATTCTTAAATGTAAATTGCGTTAAATACAATTAATTAAAAATAATTTTCACAGGGAAAAAAACAAATGAAAATCGGTAAATTTTGTTTTTATTTACGTTTAGCATAATTAATTTTTTTCTCCCAATGTCTATGATTTTATTTGTGGAGTCAATAATTAAAATACGTGGAAAGATTTTATAGGACGGCCGCGAAAAATATTTTTATTTTATATTCCTGTATTGGATAATAAAAAAAAGTAAATAATAAATAAAAATGGTTTTCCAGGGGGGATAGTTAGTAGTGTATGGATTTTTACGTCACCGCTCTCCCCCTACCCTTATTATGGTAAAATGTTATTATGTATGGAAGGAAGGCTAGATTTCGTTTTAAGATTTCTGGAAAGTCAAAACCGCGGGCTGATGATGACAAAACAACAATATTATTACTGTAGTCTGTAATATATTATACAATAGTATTTGCGTATATTGTATTTTATATAATACTATGATTACAGTGCGGTGGTGCGCTGTGCGGAACTGCGGACCGTGACACTATTTCCAAAATCCTATGCGGAGATCTTCAATCATTCGAAAAAATTTAATATCGTAACCCAAACATCAAGCGCAACTGTTCGTCCGCTATCTCCTCGCGGCGGCGTGTCATTATATTTTTTTTAAAAAAAAGCTCTAAACGCGAGTTAAGTTTGGTTTTTTTGTCGCTACACTGTTCTTTTACGAATGATTTATTATTTGTCCGAAAGACCTGACAGCGTACATACCAACTGACTATACGTTTGAAGCATATAATGTTTATATGTACATTGTACACACACACACACACACACACACACACACACACCAAACGTAAATATAACAAATTACGTTTCGTTGTCGTGACTTCCTACATATATATTATATTATATATTCATGGTAGGTACTTAAAATATAAATGAACATTTATTTTTATTTATTAATTATTTCAGATTACTGGGAAGATGAGAAAATTATAAGTCAGCTGCAATCCAGATTTCTATTGATTGTATCAATCAGCACAATTTCAGTATAACATTTCACAAATAAATTTTAACTTAAGAATATATATATGCTTTTTAATTTAATCGGTCTTATAAAAACTAAAATAATGACTTTACGTGCCATTATTTTTAAAGTAGATTTTAATTGGTTTCTATTAATAATAAAATTATTACTCTGTTAATATTTTATAATTAATGATTTATATATATAAACTAGGGGCTCTGATTATTGTTTGTTTCGCTCACCAATCACGTCAGCCAATGGTTGTTGGACACTTTGTACGGTCACCCGGAAAAAATGAAAACCGCGGACAGTTTGTACTATTTCAAAAAGTAATAAAATTTACATGGCGGACAGTTTGTACTATTTCAGGTAAACAAAAATATTGAGACATGAAATGATAGACATAATTATTTGTTATTACAAAACACAGGTAGTTAACAATGTTCATACATAAATAATAATAATAATAATCAAGGCTAGGATTTGTATGCAATAAAAAATTGTAAAATATGCATTTTATTTACCAAAATATGCATTTAAATTGTTATAAGATAAATACAAAAATATAGTTAAAAAAAATATTTATTTATTGAAATACATTAGTGATTGGCTGTTTGTCTTAATATAATATAATTGAGAAATAAAATGAAATAATTTTGAAATAAAATTTATAATTCACATTTCACATACAATAGTGGAAACTAGAAATATTTTTAATTTTATGTTTGAAAAATTGGAAAATTTATGTGCAAATAATCAAGTTTTTTACTTTAATCAGCGAGGCTAGAATTAAATACGAAATATTAATATCAAATTATAAATATTAATTACGAAATATATTATATAACATGAATTTTTTGCAATAATATTCTTTTACCTACTTAATATGAAATATATGAGTTTATAATATGAATTTTATCCAAAGTATGCAAAAACATTTACATATCGTACAAAACGTCCGCGATCGAATTTTACCAATTAATTATCACCGTACAAAGTGTCCGCGATATGCAACTCAAACAATAGATAGTACAAACTGTCCGTTTACTCAGCCAATATTGGTGCTCTTTGTGGATTTGTCTTTGTGACTTAAGAGTTTCCTCCAGTTGTGTCATTATAGGATATTTCATGGGGCCATCTCCCTCTGTTATAAAATATGATATATTTGAGTGGTATAGAGTCTAGCTATACTATAAACTATAGACCACTAGCATCTATATTGGCCTCGTGAAATAAGAAAGTTCACAAAACCATTGGTTTACCCCAGTCCCCACCCCCTTTCTCTATTGCATCTTGAAATGTAATGTTTGTTATTTAAAAATAAAATATGTAGAAAATACAATTTAAATAACTGACAAGTATAAAATTAATAATAATAATTTATTTATATTTTTGGTTTTTATTGAAATAATTTTATGTGAAAGTAAAATGATGTGAAAACAATTTTAATATACTATATATTTATATTATAGTTTTTTTTGAGTTTAACTACTCTTGATGCTTGGAAACTAAATTTAAATAAATAAAAAAATCTAATTATTATATACACATATTCTACATAATGAGTACCAATTTTTACGTCCTAAAAGTGTTTTCGACCGATCATAATATATTTTGATTATGCGTTTGCATGTCGCAATTTATCCGACTGCAGTTAATTATTATATTCACTTAAGTTTTAGCAGCGCGTTCAGAATTGATTAATTCCACGGGAAATTCGTTCGTTGGGCAGTTTTAGTTTATTTTGAAAGTTACTATAGCATAGCTAGGCGGATGAGAAGCTTCTCCAGGAGGCCCCAGAGGAATGATCACATATTATATGCATGCGAATGTGTAGGTGTACACAGGGTTTCAGCGAAGAGAAGAAAACTATGTAATATTATAGAGGTGCCTGAGTATGGCATTGTTGTATTTATCCTGGTGACATAGTTTCTAGAGTTTTGCAAACCCTAAAAAGTTTGGAAAACTCTCGTTGCGAAGAAAACACGCACGCATATAGGCACACGCGCATGTACAAATTATTATCTATTATACATATTACGAATAAAGCGGCGGTGCTCACATAATATGTGGTTTTCACGGTTGATTTTTTTAAACGAAAATGTTTTTTTTTTGTCACGAGTATCATTATTAATTATTATTTACCGTTTCCGTCCTCTTACGATTTACATTACAGTTTTAGCAATGTGCGTATACCTACTGTCAGAGGATGTGTCTTATAATAATTGATAGAATGCCGCATTATTCACGTTCACGCTAAGGTATATTATTATGATTTATGATGATGTACCTATATATCATTTATGCATTAATAATGATATTGTTTATAGCTAGTAGGCACTTATATACTACAGGGTGATTTTTAGCCACCATAGCAGCGCTAGTGGTTTATTTTTATGCTCAAACAATGAAACAATACAACATTTATTTAAAATACAATTCTTGGGATTTTTAAGTAGGTATGTTTATATCTATTAAAACATTATAATATTTTAAATATTATATTATTATATTTTTAATATTTATATTTTTCATGGCGTCTAAGGTATCTAAAGCTATACAGACTATTGTTTTTCAAATGAGATTATTTTTATAAAAATCATCTGCTTAACAATTATTTACAGCTTCATAGGGATGTTCACACAATTTTGTAAAACAACATAGTTCTTAAATGGTATAAAAATGTCTTAAGAATTTAAAATAAATATAAATTGAAAAAAAGAATATCAAGATTTCAGCAAATTCGTGATCTAACCTGTATTACATAGGGCATGAGTATTGTTGAAAAATCACTGCGATAAAAAAATCAATAATAATTAAATTGTATTGGTCAGATATCATTTGCATGAATGCGCAAATATTATGTCCTCTCAACATTGATATAGGTATACATAATAAAGAGTCGAAAGTTTATACATAACTATACCGCTCTGCGGTGCTTAGAACCACATTCTTAAATTGTCCATACAATTGCAGAGAATCGAAATATTTCATCGGAATATTCGCATAGTCACCTAAATCATAAAGCTCAAAACATATATATACGCATATTATATGCATGCTCGTATAAAAAACACGTCTCGTAATGACCTGATTCCAACGTTATTTTTAATTTAATTGGAAACGGTGCTTATTGTATGTACTGTGCACGCCGTACGTATTTCTGCAGCTGTAATGTATTTTGAACAGATTGGTTTAACTGTTCTCCTGCCATTTAATTCTAGACGTAATAAACTATTTAATATTCCATTCCACGCACCGGCGGCGATTTCATATATAATCTGATATACGCACCATTTTGTTCTTATTATAGTGTACCCAAAAAGGCCAAAACAGTAAACTTGCAATAACATAATATAAATGTTCTCTCTCTCTCTTATTTTTTAAATACCAGAAAAACTATAATTTAGTTAATTTAATAAACTTTATTTAACCCTACTTAAGAAGTTATGCCGAATAACGCCGTTACGTATATATTTTATACACATTACACATACAATACATACATGCACAGAGTGTAGTATAAACATTATAATATTTTATACGAAACTGGCATAATATTTAATAAAGGCTTGGAAGTCTATAGATGAGTATCTCTATATAGCTAAAGGTACTTAGCACTCTAAATCCCAGGATAACACATAACTACATTAGTATTTAGTACAAATATCATAATATTATGGTCTCAAATAATTCGTTTTCATATATTTTCGGTTTATATTAGCAAATACATAATATTTATTATATACAAGATATCCACTTTGAGTACCACATTTTGTTCGGCCCAATAATATAATATTAAAATTAAACAGTTATTATTTAATATATAATAATATCAAAGTACAAGGGTGGAACAAGGTTGGTATTAGGTAATAAATAATTATTAATAACAGTTTTAATAAATGTACCTATACCTATTTAGCTAAAATAATAATAATGAAAATTGTGACGGGGGGGGGGGGGGTTATCATGTCATTGTTCATCTATTATCTCATATTTACAATATCAATACTCGTGCCAAAGGTATAGGTATTGAATCGAATATTAATAAACTTTACTGTTTCTCAGTATTTTACGAACTAATAATATTGCGCTAATTGCTAAGCCAAATAGTATAATTTTCATAGTACCTATATCTGAGTGCTACCACTGGGTAGCTGCTCTTCTCAAGCCTCATGTCTTGTATATGTATGTATTTTTTTCTCCTCCGCTTCTCCTACTTATGCTCATTGTAAACATTATTACAGATTGTAAATTTCTAATAAAAGGTTTATTTATAAAAAAAAAATTCCAAGCCAGATTGCCTATAAACAATAATAGCTATTAAAATCAAACACCTAACGTTTTCATTAAAATTTCATCTTTTTTTTAAAAAAAAAAATTTATTTTTAATTCTGTTAGGTTTTGAATAGAAATTAGAAGTATTAAAATCGTTTAATATTTACTTTTAAATATTAATTACATTTTAGATTTTTCTTTCTTGCTAGCATTCTCGGCGAGTTATTTTTTATTCGTTATGGTAATATGTATTAATATAAACAGTAAACACGAATACAACCATGGGTTATAGCACAAGTATATTCTCAACATAATAATATAACAGCAGCAATAATACTGTACAAAAATGTATTACTAATTTATTACAGCAGAATATGTAAAATAATTTTGATTACATTGATTTGAACGATACGCTAATGACAAGAGATTATTATTTCATTGTATGATTGAATATGGTATAGATTTTTGTTTTTGTACACTTTATACGATATTGCTGATTTTGACATTAATAATTTTAATTTACTGACAAATGTCTAAATTATACGAGACACGAACAAAGACTGATATCAACATATTATATAATATGATATAATATTTTAGATTCTGAACGGAGTGATGAATGTATTGATTTTACAATGATGTATGTTTTTTTTTTTTTTTATTGTTTTTTTTTTTGTGTCTGACGACAACATTTGGAGCAGTAAAAATGCTTCGATGTTTGACTTCAGCCCCTCTTTGAAAAGGAAATTGAATCTAGTTGGTACTTTGGGGGGGTCAAAAGTTAAAAATTTTCAATATTTTTTAAATGAGTCGGGAAAAACCCTAAAAAAATGAGGGAAAAACGGGATTTTTTACGCAAAACCAGTTTTTTATTTTGCTATAACTCAAAAACCAATCAATTTAAATACTTGAAATTTTCACTAAATGTTTATATTAGCGTTCTCCATATACAGTTAAATTTTCAAAGAATTTTGACTGTTTTTGA
This sequence comes from Schizaphis graminum, assembly GCA_020882235.1. Classification (NCBI taxonomy): domain Eukaryota; kingdom Metazoa; phylum Arthropoda; class Insecta; order Hemiptera; family Aphididae; genus Schizaphis; species Schizaphis graminum. The sequence goes on along the minus strand of CM037032.1, from coordinate 113,395,857 downwards.
GCTATTTATAGACAATTGAAATTTTAAACTTTTCTAAGTATTTTTTTTTAAAATAACGATAAAAATTTTTTGGCCGGCCAGAAAATCTTGAAAATTTAATACAAGGTTACTTATAAGTCGTTCTTAAAGTGATAAAAAAAAATCCAAAATCGTTAGTCACAATTTTTTTTATAAGTGCTTTAAGTTCGAATTTATACGAAATATGTCAAAATTGCGAAAATGTACAAGTAATTTTGTGGTTGAAAAATCGTAAAAATTTTTTCTTTTATAATTAAGCTTTGAAAATTTGGTACAAAGTTCTCCATACATTTTTCTTCAAATATCTCTAAAAAAAACTCTACTGGATTTAGACAAAAATTTTTTGTGAGTGTTTGAAATTTAAATTTTTACAAAACCGCATTAAATAATGGTTTAGCCTCAAACGATTTTTTATATTTGTTGTTATTCAAATAGTATAAGTCGTAAATACTTGAAAATTTTACCAGTTATTTAGATTGCCATTTTCTTTACGTGATCTGATTTTCAAAATATTTTGACTTTTTTTGAGCTATTTATAGGCATTTGAAATAATAAATTTTTTTTATTTTTATTTTTTTATAAATACTGATAAAAAAAATTTAGCTGGGACAAATTACTTGAAAATGTAATAGAAGAGTTCACATAACTTGTTCTAACTCTCATTTAAAAATTATAAAAATACATAGGCACAATTTTTTTTTATTAGCATTTGAAGTTCAAATATTGACAAAAATTCGTCAAAATCATGAATATTTTTCACTATTTGGAAGTCCACCCGACCCCCTAATGTACAGCAGAGCGATACTAACTGACTTACCCGCTTTTTTACTTTTCAAGTGTATATTTTATCAATGGATTATATAAGATTCGAGCTTTATAGTTAAATTATTCATACGACATTGGTGAGATTTGATATTTTATTAATTATAATTTAAAAAATATAAAATATATTTATGTGTATATGGTATCAATAAAAGCACATTATGCAATATATAGTTTAATTTTATTTTTAAAAAATGCCATCTTGAAACGATCTACTGACTACTATGTGCATTATTATTATAAAAAAAATAATCAATTATATTCATTAATATATTTACTTTTGTTGATTATTTTATTTAACAAGCAACAATACGGGATTAACTGTTATGTAATATAATATGTGTATGATTACAATTTAGTGATACGAAAATATTCCTACCAATGGCCACCAGATGACGATCGATAAAAACATTTTTGTTTAAAAACACGCCGCGTGCCATTCAAATGATATAATTAAATATATTAAATAAAAATAAAAGATATTAGATATGTCGTACGCGAAATAGATATTAAAAATTTCCTAATAGTTAGCAATCGTGTGATTGTATACATCATCCGGCACTGTTCATCATTCGAGTGAATATAATACTATAAATCATAAATGTTATATTTAAATATAATATATTTTAGATCAGAAATTTAAAATAGGTATTAGATATAGGAAGAATAGGTATAATCTAATAACAATATTAGGAATTTGCTCAATTTTATAATATTATGATCCAAATCGAAACAAAATTATGTGTATGATCCAAAGCTGGGCAAGTTAGTCATTTTTTTTAACTAGTTGAAGTTAAGTTACTTTAATAAAAAAACTAATTAAGTTAGAACATAAGTTAGTTTATGAAACTGTCCAAATTTTTAACTTAGTTAGATTATAAGTTAGAAGTTAGATTTTTTTAGATTAAAAAACTTTTGTGTTCAAATGTAAATAATAAGTTATATCTAACTTACATTATTGATAAAAACTGAAAATTGAATTAAACACCTAGTAATTTGATCACATGTTCTAATTAGGTAAGTAATAGTTTCAATTTCTTGGAATTTTAGTTATTACTTATTAAAACATAAAATGATGAAACAAAATAAAAATATATATACAACAGTATGACAACATAAAATATAAACATAAAATAATAATACATAACAATCATAGTATAATCCATATTTTATATTATATTCTATACAGCTTCTAGAACTTTGGAATCCAAAAAAAAGTAATAATAATAATAAACTAACTAGTTAGTTATTTTTCTAACGAGTTAGATTAGAATTATTTTACGCTTTCAATTCAACTCGTTAAGTTTTAAAGTTATTGTATATTAAAACTAACTAGTTAAGTTTCTAACTAGTTAGTGCCCAGCTTTGGTATGATCTATAAAAACATACTTGCCAAAACAATTATAATCCTTATTAATTACAAAATATATTTATTTTTATTTTTCATAGGTCTAATTATTACTCATTGTTTTGTTATTTTTTTTATCGGAGTTATTTGTTACTACCTTGTTTATGAAATATCGTATAATATTCACAATAAAATCATGATTAATATCACAATTTTCTCTGACGGGTTTTTAGTTACAATCACAATAAATTAATGAACATTTGAATTTTCATTTTATATAAAATTCAAACTCAGATTAATAGATTCGAGTTGCATCTAATGTACCATTTTCAATTATGGTGTAAATTGCGTCCCGTGTATTTTTGATGGATGTGTAAATTTTGTCCTGAGTATTTTTAAATTTTAAATATATGTTACAAATTTACAACCAATATGTTTGCCTTTTCCTTTTATCAGACTTAGGACTGTCAACATTACTGTTATAATATTAGTATAGTTATAAATTTATAATATTTTGTTAAAATATTGATTTTTAAATCCTGAATATGTTTTATATTCGTTGTTTATTATTATTTAAATTACCTACCTACATATTTTTATTAAATAATTATTAATTTATTTATTTTAATTTATAACTTATAAGAGCTATATTGAATTAGAAATTGCTTCACAAAGTAATTTCGAGTAATTTGTTTAGTTTTCTAATTCTTCCGTTTTTTTAGAATGCAAAATATAATGAATGTAATATATGTAATATGTTTGTAAAAAACATATTATTTTGAAATCAATGCACTCTTTTTCACATATATAAATGTATATTAATGTATATTCAAAATCTAGATTTCGGGAGTGTAAATCCTCGCGGTAGACTGTCTCCATGTGTCATATGAATATACCTACACTTTTTATGGATAAAATATAAACTTTAATATTATCTACAACCGTGATTTATAATAATAATTGTGACTACATTTCAAGTAGGTATTATATGCATCTATATAAACACACGGTAATATCTCAAACAACAATACTTTTCTATGTACTAGCATTGTGATATGCATGTTTTTCGTGATAAATAATAACTATAATAATAATTTTATTTTTTTATTAGCTAAATAACATATCTCAAAATAGTATCTAAAATTAAACGATTCTAAAATATTTCCACCTGAAGCCCAAGCCTCCTAATACGTCACCGATTAACCATAGGTTAGGTTAGGCGTTTACATCACCTCATCAATGTATTAAATAATTTTGAAATTGTTTTAATAACAAATACACAAATTAATATAATGTTAATAATTTACATTTGTTAGTACAAAATTATTTCCACATCTTAATTCTTTACTAGAAATTTGAAAAAAAGTATGATGATGCCACTTAATGAAGTTATGAGTGAAAAAAATAAGATATAGATTTATATTTTACGTAATTGGATGGTACCATAATGGATCACTATAGGCACTAAGCCACTAGGACGGATGTTTTTTTTTAAGCGAAGATAAATCATTGCTTTCGAAACACGATTCCGAACGGAACATGGTTTACTGTAGCGTGCGTATTAAGCAGTTTGAATAGGACTCCAAATGAAAATGTTATGACAAGTAGTCGTAAAGAATAATTTCCATGAGTAATTATTTACATGTAGACAGCTATTATATTATCTATTAAGTATTAGGTATAAATGTATAATACACAAAAATATTTTGAGTGTAATTTCTTATAGTGTATTTCTTACATACAAACAGCTTTACTCTAAACTACCTTTAATTATTATACTTATATTATGATTACAGCCTACAGGTTACATTACCATTCCTTTATTTTGTTACAAGCAACAGTAGCAAATTATTATATATTATTCCGCTGTAATGCATGTATTGTATATGTATAGTGTGTCCTTATCATTGTGTGATGTGTAGGTCACTGCAATAATAAACGTGTTAAATTTAAATTCAACCATAAATCATCGTATTTTCGTAGTGCGGTAGGTTAAATATGTATGTTTGCCATAAAAACATCGTATTTTTATGTTAATTATTATTTATAATATACATTTCAGATTAAAAAAAATTTGTAACTTTTCAGAATGAAGAGTTATCAAGACACTTCAAAATTTCAAACTAAGTATTTTTCAATATTTTTAAACTAACTGAATCAACTGTATATACTATAAACAACTTATATGGTATTTTGTATTAAATTTTTAAGATTTTTTTACACAAACATTTTCATGATAAATTATAAAAAAAAAATTAAAAACATGCAAAATTCTAAATGATTATTTAAAAGCTTAAAATTATAGTCTAAATATTTTGTAAATATCAGTATGTATAAGTGATAGTTTAAACTAAAGAAAATCAAAATTTTTCGACAAAGCTTTAAACAAATGTTTACGTACATTAATGTAGTCCAGGTTTTAACTTAATGTAACTAATATGTTATAAGTTAGATAATCCAATGTCATCAAAATGTTAACTATAAAAATCGCTCATAAAAAATATACACCGCTTTATGTTTTATAAATCAGGATTAAAATTTTCAAATTTAGGTGATTGCATTATATAAATATGTAAAATGTTACTTCTGTTTTGAATACTCCTTATTTTACTCTTACTCAGAGCTGGTTGGCACTTAATGTTCTAAAACTCTAAAATATCACTAGAATTATAATATAGCATGAAAACGTTATTATTACTTATTACTTTTTATTTGAATTAATACAATAATTTAATAAATAATAAATTTATAATACACGATTTATTATTTTTTTTCGATTTATTTGTTTTTTGATTTATTTATTTTTGATTTATTTATTTTTGATTTATTTATTTTTGATTTTTTCTTCCTGAATAATTTCCTAAGGTATTTGTATGGACCCAAAAATCTCCTAACCATTGTACCTCTCCAGAACGCTTGTATCCTGGTGGCCATTTTATTAATATAAGCTTCGTGCCTCATGCGCTCTTCGTATTTACGTTTACGTTCTTCGAACTCATCTATTGTCTTTTGCGTTAAATCACAGACTTCATTCAGATCATTTATTGAATCATTCATTCGTTCTTCTTCGGTTTCTAAAGTCAAAATATCTACATCGATAGCGCCGACTTGTATATCATACATTTGTTCCCATTTTTTTAAAATATTGTCTGTATATGCTATTAATTCGGGGAATACAATATTTCTCGCTATTGATGTTCTATCGTGTTGTATCAGCTGACGGGGACGGTTGTCTTCTTCTTTCAGTAACTCGTATTTCTCGTTCAAACGTTGATTTTCCAACGCCTGTACACATTTGGTTTCTAAATCTATTTGTTGCAAAGTTTTATTGTACTGGTTATCCAAATCGTATATCTCCGATTGGATGCGCCATTTTTCAGTCTAAAATATATAGAATGAAATAAAATGTATAACTTAAGACTATAATATTTAAAACTTTATTTTTTTAAATAATGAAGAGGATAATTGTCTTAAGGCACATATGATTAAGTTTCTTTGCTACCCACTTTGTCATATCAACATCAAAATACCTCTAATTAGTTATAAATAATCTGTTGGTACCTATATAATTGCAAATTTAGTAAGATATTTTATTTTTGTTTAATTGTTCATTACTGTCAATAGTTGAAATTGAAATGCCCATGATAAAGAAATTTGTATATATATTTTTCAGAATTTTTAAGTTGATATTAGAAAAAAATTAAGGAATCTTGTTTTACATTTACAAGTTTTTTCATCAAGCAAAAAAGTTTAAAATTAATTCAAATATTTTTTAAAAACCATTACGTATATAAAATTATAATTTAAGTAATAGGTACTGGAATATTTCCCAATTAATATTTTTTCAATAATATAAAAATAACAAAATTTGTTCGTTAATAAATTGTTATTATACGTTTGAATATCTATAATATCGTAACAACTTGAACTTAATTACTTATAAAAAAGTTGTGCAGTTTTATGCTAAACTAGATTTAATTAACTAGGAACGTGCATTTTTAAACGACCCACAGGTAATGGCAGTAAAAATAAATAAATAACACATATCATTGCAATAATAATTCATCGCTTCGCTTAAAATATAAAACGATATTTTAATACTTTTTAATATAATTCTATAAGTGTCATGAACTCGTGTAAGTATAATGTATTTTGTTTTTTAAAGATTATTCTAAATTTCTTTGTTAATTTTATAATAATTATTTGATTTATCATTTTTATTTATGATAAAAATTAATTACCCTGCATACAGCCGATCACCATACTGAAACCCCCTACTAGATAATACGCTTGAACAATACGGATAATTTATAAGTTATTTATTTAGTATTTATTAAAATACTATATAATAATGACAATAAAATACAGAATTACTACTTAGCGGACTGTGATAGTACTTAGTGAGAAATATAATTTAGTGGAAAAAAAAATGGTTATGGCTATATAGATGTCTATTTGCGTGGCATAATTGACTTTTACATTAATTACTAAATAAAGAAAGATAGGTTAGGTACCAATAGGTTTTTTTAGTTATTCTACAGTTATTCTTAAAAAAATTTATCTACCAAATAATCTGGTGATTATTTTAAAATTAAATTAAAAATTTGTTACTCAATTCAAAATGAGTTTCCGACCAGAGACACTATCGTTTTGATTTAAATATTTTAAACCAAACTAAGTGTGAAATGTCTTCCGCGTCATATTCATATACTCGATAGTTTTAAAAATGATAACGAAACCATATTGGCCCACGACATGGTGACGACTTAAAACCTACGAATTACCCGAGAAACGAACGGCTAAAATTAAATAATCTGATTACGCGTAAATGTGATCATTTGAAATATAGGGATTTATTACGGCCCACTTTGCATAGAATTTCTAGTATACGTATGTGCAATGTACATAATATATCTAATATACCTACATATATGATATACAATATACATCTAGAATACGCGAATATTTCTTAGAATTTTCTACATAAAATTTTAATTTTATTTAAAATTATAAGTAATTACGTTATAATATTTCCTGCGTTTCTTTATCGTTACTCGCAGAACGTTCAACGCGTCCCGATTGTACGCCAAATCCGCCACTAGTTGCTGTTCCTCGCGCACCGCGTTCAGCATCGATTCGTTGATCCGGCGAAGCTCGTCGAACGTGCCGCTCGACTGCAGCTCGCGGGCGGTCAAGCGAAGTGTGTCCTGCACGAACGCTAAGAACTTGGCGACCTTTGTTTGGTGCGGCGTAGTCCCGATAAGTTCACTGCTGGACTCCTCGTCGGCGACGGAGACGACAGTAGCGGGTCGAACGCAGTCTCTTTGACGCAGCGTTCTCATACCGTCAATCACGTCCATCATGTCGATCCGGTTGACCCATTCGTCCAAAACGCACGCCGCTCCAAACGCCTCGTAGACAGTCAGGGACGAAGTGCCCATCATTTGTTTAATAAAAAGTTCTGAAGCTTTACTAAAATCCATTGTAACCAAATATTATCACTTTTTATAATATTAACGTATAGTTTAAATAAAATAGTTATTATATAGTACTACTATATAATAGTTTATTAAGTAACAACTCGTAAAGATGGTTGCCATAGAGTTCCTTCACAAGTTATAAAAAAAAGTAAAAGTGACTATAATTAACACTCCTGAAGTAGACATTTAAATTTATATATAAAAGAGGAATGTAATGCTGTAGTTGGAATCTTCTAATTTCTTAAGTCATGCAAGGGGGTTTAACCCTCTCCACCTCATTGACAACTTTTAAATATTTGTACTTATACAGTACCAATGTATACCAGCTACCTATACTTAAAACATAATACTGCAGGAACAACAACTAAGTCATATTAATATCACGAATAAATTACATGTAAATTATAAATATCTTGCTGAAATTAATGGTTTTATACAAGTTAACTTACAAATAATGATAAATATATATTATTTACTTTAATAATTAATCATGTTTTCTATAATCGTTCACTATTAAAATAAGAATCTATTAATCCAAAATTTGTTGTTTTAACATTATAAATTACATTTTATAAATAATATATATTGTTGACTACTTAGTAGGTATTTTATAAACATTTTATAAATCTGTACAAACTAAATCGTTAAACATATTAGGAATATTAATCCAATTATAAATTTGCTTATAAATAATTTGAGTCCACGTCAAAATTACATTTATTTCAATTATAGAAGTGAAGAGTTATTAAAATAAAATAAAATAAAATACTTAAGTATTTCCATGTTTATTTTATATCTAATATCTATATTTTATATTTTAAACTGAAAGTTTTGCAGTGTTTAATCAATAAAAAAGTCTGTCAGCCTATATTATTAAGTATATTTTATAAATATTAATATTACTATTAATGTAATTTATTTTACGACTATATAATTTGATATAATAAGAACCCTCTTCATTATTCATATTAAATAATACAGTTATTGTAGTATATCGTCAAATTACACTCACGCGTGCATTATAATAAACAAATCGCGAGAATGTCAAATATTAATTAATCTGAAGTCTAACATAGTCCTTACACCATAACCATATTTCAATATTGCCAATGCAATAAGTACGATTATATTAAATAATAATTATTATTTTTTTATCAATCAATAATTTTAAGGCAATTTATTGTATTATACTGCAGTAGGTATTACAGTTGTATTTATATAATATTATATTAACAACACCTACACATTCATTGTTGACTTCAGCCCCTATTTGAAAAGGAAATTCATCTAGTTGGTACTTTGGGGGGGTCAAAAGTAAACATTTTCAAACAGTTTTCAAAAAAATCGAGAAAAACAAAAGAAAAGTGACAGTAAAACGGCAATTTTACGAACAACCACTTTTCGACAAAATCGATTTTTTAATTTTGCTGTAACTCAAAAACCAATCATTGTAAATACTTGAAATTTTCACCAAATGTTTATATTATGGTTATCTCTTTACAGTTAAATTTTCAAAATATTTTGACCATTTTTAAGCTACTTATAGACAATTGAAATTTTCGACTTTTCTAAGTTTTTTTTTTTCAAATGCCGATAAAAATTTTTTTGGTGGCCAGAAAATCTTGAAAATTTAATACAAGGTTTCTTATAAGTTGTTCTTAAAGTGATAAAAAAAAATCCGAAATCGTTAGTCACAAATTTTTTTTATAAGTGCTTAAAGTTCGAATTTATACGAAATATGTCAAAATTTAAATTAAATTTCATACTCTCATTATTATGCGTATGTTGTCAAATACTTTCTTTATTAATAAACAGATACTATAAAGTAAGTATAGTAACATATAGTAACTATACTATTTATTTCAAAATAGAATATATGAGTATATGACAATATTTAAATTTAATATATACTAAACTGACAAATCATCTTCGTTCATAATCGTTTTTCGTATACAATGATACCTATCATTGCATTCAAATTTAACCTACCATAGTCCGAGGTCCACCCCACCCCCTAATATACAGCTACAGCAGAGCGATACCCACTTACCTGTTTTTTTTTTATTATGTTTTCAATAATTATTCGTTGTTATAATAATATTGACAATATTGTTGTCAACAATAATATTTTAATATTATAAACTATGCATTACATATTCTTCTGTGCATACGTAGTTACTACATGATGTTATATTATAATATATTTTAAAATAATATATTGATTTCAACAGAAATTTCGATTTTGAATTTCCAATAGTTATGAAACTTTTATTATGGTAAACAAATAAATAAATAGTCTTTATGTATTTAAATATAGGTATATCTATTTAAATAAAAAACTAAAAATAAATGTCTTAACTTAATTGTGACACATGCAGAGTTATACGATTTTCTTTTTTTTCCCTAATGATAATGCTGTTATAGGTAGGTATATTATAATAAATGACTTTATCGTTCTACTTGAAATCTAAAATACAAAAACCGTAATTTACAATTCGGAAACTTAAGGCACAGTGAGTATCAATCTTACGCGAGAGTATCAAACTTTCTCACCGGCTTACGGTGACAAACTTGGGTCAACATCATATATCACAATGTGTAGTGAAGTTAAATCGATAAGACGATTAGAGACATAATTCAGTGAAACCATCTATTGTTAATCAAAACCCCGGAGTATACACTTCCACACATTGGGGTGTGACTATTTTTACGGTTCAGATATTAAATCATAATGATAATGTTACAGTTTATATTATTATAAAATGTATCTACGTCAAAACTGTGAGTACATAAAGTCTGAGCCGAAACATTAAATCTCGAATTATATTTTACACCATCAACGCGAGTTTTTATAATTTATGCGTTTATATACCAGTGAGTTCGCGTAATTCGTATATTATATACGTGTTGTTATTAAATCGTACGTTATTAAAATAATGCGTAAGGTACGTTACCTACATATACATACACCAGCTAAACCGAGTTGGTTTTTATATTATAAAAAGGTATAATAATACGATGAGAGCATAATAATATTGCCTATCGATATTTCAAATAAATTTTCATCGCGCGCATGATATAACAGTATGGGTAGCCGTTATTTACAATATTTTGTCGATTAAGTAATATATAATAACACAAATGAAATGATGCGTTACGGATATTATTATTATGTTCAAAATAAAAATAAAAATAAAAAAAACATTAAAACGTATACCCCGCAGGATTCGGGAATAACATGGACGTAAAATATGGACAAGGATTTCAAGTCTGGATTTGTAATCTAAAATGCCTATCCAATAGAACGACTATAGAGATGAAGTTAACGGTCAGTGACACAATAATACAGAACATATTATTATAGTAGTCATAGGCATAAATTTGCCTTGTTAGAAGGGGGTGGGGCTAAAATTATAAACATAGAACAGGTACATAACTTTTTATCGTTGTCGTTATAAAATATTATAACGTATAGCTTTTAATTTTATCACAAATTTACACATTAGGAATTACGTTTTACATTTTATAATTTTCTCTAATAAATAACCTTAAATTTCTTGAAAACTTTAAAAGAAATATATGTGGGCTAAGCCCCCTAAGCCCTCCTAATTGACGCCTATGAGTATAATATATACCTGTACTAATTTTATCGCATCGTGAAAATGCGCACTACGTACCTATAAGCTAAATATATGCAGTATGCACTTAACTAAATAATATACCTATACTTATATATTTATACTAATTTGAAAATCATTTAGAAAAATCGCGATTTTATTGTATAGTACCTACGGTACATATTTATATTGCGACCGATTAACCGAAGTTCCTGTCGTGATATGTATTAGCACGATTTTATTCGATCGTGTGTCACGTTTACTCGTCCGAGTGTAATATTATTATTGTATTGATTGCCGGATTAGTTTTGGTCCATACATCTCCAAAAGTGAGTTTGGTCGAAACCATCCGGAGAAAATAATTTTTGTTAAAATCAGTCACTATAATAATGTGAACTACTAACCTAACTGCAGCACCTCACGTGACGCGGATCCCTCGGGCTATATTTGATATACATTAAACGGCGGTGCCTACTACACGGCGTGTATACAATACTGCAGTTGGTCGTTAAATTTTTGGCATTGTGCACCGGTATAAGTGTTTAACTCGATAAATCACTTTACATACATATATATATATATATACACACGCGGTATAGGGACGTCGTGGCGAATGGTTCTCTTTCAATATATTATTATAATGGACCTAGCTAATTTGGGATCCGTTTGAATCGTCCGGAGATTATATATATATAATATATATATATATGTGTGTGTGTGTGCGTACAACAAAAGGCAGAGCGGTTTTCGCATTCGCGTCGTTTGCACCACCATCGCCGTCGGGAAATCGTTTCCAACGCATGCAGTGGCATGTTCTATACAGTCGCAGTCATCTCTCCCACCACCGCGTGGCAGTTAGAGACAGTAGCCAGCAGTTATATATATATATATTTATAAGTTCTGTCGTCCTCGGCCTCGCAAATAATACAACTCCGTCTGGGAAGTTTTTCGCGCGGAGTGGGCGGTAGTCAGAACTCGGGAGTTTAATTAAAGACACGAAACTGTTGTGTCACGCGCTTGGAGTGGTGCGCGCGGGTCGGTCGGACGGTCGGTCGCATACTTACCGGAAATTCGTGACCGGCGGCGGGCCAACCAAGGGGGGGGGTAGTAATACCGAATATACATTTGTGTGTGTGTGTATTTGACTCGGGGATAAGGGGATGATATATAGTGGTCGAAGGGATGACCGCAGACCTATCAGCGTGACCGCACGCCGCCGTCGCGCGTCGTCATCGTCGACGTTCCCGTACAATCACTTATTATAAGCATATAATTTATGGTGTACGGGTTGGTAGTAGTTTATAGTTTGTAATTCTTAATTGGTATCAAAACGGTTGAACATTTTTGACGGGAGATGATTTTTTTTTAATGCATAAATAATTCGAATTTTTGTATTAATCGTGAAATTGTGTCGATTTGTCATCATAGTTCGGTCGAGATTCAAATGTGTAGATGTGGACATAATTATTTTTATAATTGTATAATTGTATAATAATATATACAGAAGACGCATGGTAGCTTCATTTGACAGCCGCGAATATTGCATCGTGGTAACTGACCTCGGCGTGTACTTAATATAATATCGTATACTATATAATATATGAATTCAGTTACTATGGAAACCACGAGGCCAGACGTGACGTATACCTACGAAGAATACAGAACTCTATAAGGGGTGCGTGGGGGACGAAAAAAAAAACCTCGTAGAAACAAAGCGTCTAGAGTGTAAATGATGTGGAAAACGTCCGGGGCGTATTATATAATATATATAAAAGACCGCCTTTAGAAATTCGAGGTCCTAAGGTGGTGGTGGTGGTAGTGGTGGTATGGAATGGGGGGGATACTGCGTCAGTGATATATTTATATATATATATATATATTATATATATCGTGCGTGAGACTTGGCAATAGAACGATGAAGGAGCCCGATGAGAGAGGTGAGTGTTTTTGGGGTAGGGGTAGTTAATGGCAGGGGGTTGGAGTGTTGTCGGGCATGGCGAGGGGCGAAGCGGAAGAGTGCGCGGGCGGCGAAAGGGCGAGGATTACGAGAGACGACTATCTTTCATTTCGATAACAAAAACGTCGCTGGCTTTTCGGCTGTCACGACCACGAGACACCGCGCGAAAATCTCCGCCCGCGCCGTCGACATTAATTCCCAATTTTAACGCACCATTTTGTCCCTCGTAACAATCGCATAAACGTTTTGGTTTTAAACCCACCTCGGACCTATTAAACGCGACCGTCTCGACGAGCGTTTAATACCTACGACGCGTGGTCATTTTATATACGATAATGAATACGTTCGTTTGGACCTCTAGAACTTGTATAAAATACGACGTACGTGACTGCAGTCTGTAGACAAATAGTAACAATAACTATATAATTACTGCATATTATAATATTTTGAAGCTTTTGTAAAATACATTTGCTAAGATGTTGAAATTGCAGTTTTGAAATATTATAGGTAGTTATTTAAAAAAAAAATCAATGTTTAATTTTAATTGTGTGATGGGGGGGGGGGTTGAGTTTCGCTAATATAAGGAATGAGGATGGTGATGTATCTAACTTATTTTTCTTATACCTTTTATTTTAACACATTAACTCATAAATTACATTTACATTACATATAGGTATAAAAATGTAAAAATGGAGTTATTTATGTAAATTGTAAGTACAAGTTTTACACAAAATTATATCTAGGCCCTTTATAGATTAATTTAATACCACGGAGTGTAATAATTTATCAACGGTCTCGGAAAAGCAATATCGCGGTAATAAATAATGATAATATTATAAACACGAATATATGGAGAATACTGAATAATAATCATCATAATACATGCACACTTAGAAGTTTAGGACATATTATTATCATAATTGCCCCGTACTCGCGTTGTGCGTTGAAATAAATTGTATAATATATACGTGTGTGATTATTTTTCTGAGCGTGTTATATATTTTATGCTCATCGTATGTTATGCGAATAATATATATTTTACATTATACGAAATCATAATATTGTAATAATGTTTATTGCGTCTACGCGTAGCGTATAATATACGACGTGCGATAAAGCAAAATTATGTTTCGGACACATTTTCTATTGTAATAAACCACGTAGAGTTGTTGACTCTGGTGAACGGATTAGGTGTCCGGCGATTCGCTTTTCAAGTGTCTACCAGCGAGTCGAGTACTGCAAACGTGTCAGTACACAATATTATAACGCCATGAATCATGATAATAATAATATAACAATAAAAACAATATTTATGGAGATGTGTAGTGGTCGCACACAAAAATATAATATAATACACAATACGACTCGGCGCGAAACAATAAACGCCTTTTGACGTGTGCGCACGACGAGTGCTGCTGGTAACTGTAACGTTAATATGATATATCGTAAACATTGTTATTATTATTATGTTTACTCGTGGGCTAACAGCCCTAGCCGATTTGGCAAGATCATCTATTACGATTTTACGGGTTTTGTGTCGGTCCAAAACGTAAACATTTAAATATTTGTTGATTTTTATATTAATATGACATACGTATTAACACGAGTATATACGTTAATATGTATATCAATATTATGATTATGCTGTCGATTATAATGTGCACTGTATTAAAATGCTACCGATTGTTTATTGTTTAGGAGAATGAATGTGCTTGTATGGTGTATGGTGAACTTGTTCGGAACATCACACGAGGACGAGGTCATTAAAAGGAAACATCGTTTGTTTTGTTATATCGGTTCATGCGATTTTAATGAAGAAACGCCGTAATAATGAAAAATCAGCATACGAGACTGTCCTTAGAATTTCGAGTTCCGGTGTGAAAATAATTGCGAAGCCTGACATAAATTTATACTTAAAAGTGTTTTTAAAATACTCATTTAAAAAAAAAAATAAAACATTTTAACAATGTATTTAAAATTAACGAACTCCAGAAGAATTGGCCGTAGTGCAGTTGAATTTCACTAAAAACAAAAGTCGTTGCAGCTGGTATAGACTATACCGGATCTGATATTATTTCCAAAAAGCAAAATATTAATTCCGAACTGTGCATAGAATAAAAAATCTCTACACGAGGTCTTTTGTAAGTATTTCTTTACCCGTAGTACGTTGGCTTTGTCCTACCATAATATTTGATCAATTATCATCATATTACGGTGGACTTGGCATTTATTTACTTATCATATAATATTATGTGTACCACTACTTAATCATACAAAACGTTTTTAACGCTATGGTATACAGTGAGTTCCGCTTAATGGGATCACTGGTTAATAGAATCAACTATTTATTGGAATCAAAACTTAAAATCCCAAACCAGATCTTATGTTACTAATGTTATAATAACCTTTTATTGAAATCACTAAGTACTGGATAATTGAATCATTTTTAAGAACATTCTTATCTTTTAATGGTTTTTCAAACTTTCACTAAAAAGAAACACGAATTGTTTTGAAAAAGTTAAAAGGAGCTATTCAAAACTATGTCGACAATAACACGTTTCAGTTGTTCCAAAAGTTATATTTATACAATGTTCATACATTATTATTTATTTAATTTTGAATAGTTAAAAATCACATTACATATATTATATTATATTAATTGAATATGCATTTTAATTTCAGGCTAATATGAAAATAATATTAGTAGACAATCAAAAATAGTTTCTTTACTTTATTTTATTTAAATTTAATTTTAAACATATAAATATAAATATAAACTCATCAATAAAAAAAAATGTTTATGACATAACTAATATGATCACATTAAACGGCATTCACTGTGTATATGTTAGTTATATGTTAGTTTGTTTGTTAGTATTGTTAGTTATATGTTATCTGTAGTATATGTTTTTTTCAAACACGATGCCCTGACTTTGATTAAAATCTCGAAGCCCGCGGAATTTGAGCTCGGTCGCCTCCCTATGACCTTATAAAGTCGGTCTTGTAAAACACACGCACACTCACACACATAAAGGACATGTATATTTAAACTCTGTTCTGATCCTGCAGATATTACCGATCCTTTTCGGTACGGTCTGAGTTCTAGATTGAAACTGTCAATGACGGCCGTGGCGTAAATATACACCGTGCTATTATTTATTTTGTCTGCGAAAAAGAAACGACATATTATATTCGCTCTATACGATATAGAACTATATGTAGATTTAAATCCCGCAGCAGTTTTGTTGTTGTACTGCGATATATTTGATCTTTCACGACGTAGACAATAGAAATACGATTTTCGTCCGCTTCGCTGCAATGTTTACGTTGTAACGATTTTAATATATACAGAATTCGCGTAACATACGATAACCCGAACGCACGATGTAATCAACGTACGGCACTGGAAAATGTGCACGCCATTGAAAGATTTTAAATTAAAATACAAACATACGTGTATACCTTTAGGGCTTAATAGAATTAAAAATGTCGCATCCCGATGAGTTTTGCGTAACGATCTGGTTGAATGAAATAATATTGCACTCGACTGCGCACGAGGTGATAATAATAATAATAATTCAAAAGCACCGAATGGGAATAATTGATTCATCCATTGTTAATTTTTCGGTCGCGACCGTTGAAGGTGTGACTGAAATTCTACAATTTCTTACAGACGAGGTGAGAAATGTTCTTACTATTATACGTCATATTTGTATAATGGTTTTATAGATAAATGGTTTTTTTTTTGTAGACAATATTTCGGGAAAATCGCTATAAGTTTTATCTATATTATATATAATTATATAATTATAATGATTATATTGTGTAAATCAAATTAATAGCCGAAAGCTTAAGTGGTGATTTTTTGTTTTTCTTTATAGTTTTTTACCAGTGTTTAGTAAAACTTTACTACTGACAAAATATCGAAGAAATTTCAGAAAATTATTAGGCATTACTACTTTGTAATATTGGATTCATTGGAAGGATATTTGTCTATCATGTTTTTACTCATTAGATAGTTAGGGTAGTATTATATACTGTTTTTAATTTAAACTAATTAATTTTATTCACGTACTCGGTGGTTGTACATCTGAAGTGTAATATACCTGCATTATAGTCTAAATGTATCATATTATATTATTATACAATACCTATTATGAACTACGTAGTACATATTTTATGATACATTTCTATTGTTATAAAAATATGATTACACGGCGTATCGAATAGGCAAATCGGGTACTCCAGTGGGTCATGGGTATTGTAATAAATTGTACAATTTTGTTATTATGAATACCTAGTATTGTATTTGTTATTCATGTAATTAAATAATAACGGCATAATTACTATGATTACCAGTCATCCGTTATGAAGATTGTCCCGGGCCAACACCGTTTTTTTCAAATTCTTTTTCCGGTATATGAAGTATACCAAGAGACAAATGGTAATCGTTAAAATATTCACTCGCACACTGCTAGAGCCTCGTACGTTCCGCGTTTCTTACTGTGCTATAATAATTTCTTCTCGAATTGAGCGAAAATACTGTCAATTAAGTACTGTAATATACCTACTTATAGAATATTACAAGCCATCGAAGTAAAACCAATCACCGTGCGAGACTGATATATGTAATAATTATGCATCTTTAAGTACAATGCTGCATTTGTATATTCGCATACACCGTAGGAGGTCGGTTATAATAATAATTAATATTTTATGATATTATAATACAAATAGTCGTCGTGTTATAATATACACTATGCGCATTGCAGTATCGATACGATGATAGTGTTGTGTTCGACTGTGGGACGATTTTTCGACGGTCTCACCATAAATCTAGGAAAACGTCCGTATTCTATATAATAATTCAACTGCGTGCAGCATAAAATGCAAATCGGTCGACCCGAATCGAATGATGTATTGTGCTCTGCGACGATCGCCAACAGCGGTGTTCGATTAACCGGGCCCGCTTCGTGGAAACAAATATATGACGTATAATATAACATTGATTTGGGGATTTCCTTCTCTGTTGAAAATTAGTGCCGACTAGTTTTCATTTTATTTAATGTAATTATACATGGTTATAAATTAAAAAATGTAGCGAATAGTAGTTACCACTATTTTAAAAGGATACTAAGGCTCCCACAAATTGTGTAATGTAATAAAATATGATAGACACTCTTGTTTCAATAACCTTTATAGTATGGTATTGGTATTAATGATTTTGTTATACATTTAAAACAGTTATCATATAAATTATAAATCATCAAATAATTCATTCGACTACTTTGAGCTCCACTCAATTATGTCTATAAACTATCTATTAAGTATTAACTAAGTTAATTTTGTTAAAAAAAAAAAAAGTGTGTAGTATATTATTACATTGATTTTTTTTTTTTATATAACATAAAAGAAAAATACCTCGTTTAATCAAAATTTATGTTTCACTCCAAATCTACAGTCTTCGGGCATAACGACATAAAATGGTGAAATTAAAAGACTCTTTTTTTAAAAAGAAAACAGTATATCAGACATCCAAAAATAATATGAAACTATTACAGATGAGCTTTTTAAATAAGTTAAAGTAATACCACAAGTGCAAAAAATATCTTTTAGATTTATTTCTTGAAAAAAATAAAATACAATAATTTTATTACGTAATTATTCAAATTATTATAAACGACATGACTTACACTTAAAACTGAAATTAATTTATTACCTACTTGTATTGAATATACTAATATGTATGAATATATGTATATATAGATAATATTGTGCGTATTGTATTAGTTTTCTTTTTATTCTTTTCAATATGCGACCCTTCAAAGTATTTTGTAGGTATTAAAAAAAATATGAATTGATATAGTGTTTTGAACAAAAAAAATCAGACAACCTAACAATGAAAGCGTTACATTTTTCACATTTTTTTTTAATGATATATTAATATTATTTTTGTTTTAAAATACATAACGAAACGGCATTTTTTATAATACACATATATGCTGATTTTTTAATCACTTTTATATTAAAACTATGCATATTTTATTTAAATTCAGTTATATTGGCATTTTTATATAAATAGCTATTGTGTTAGCATTGTTTTTCTAGAATATTTATAGTGCATTTACTTCGCGTAGACCAATAGATGATTCCGTCGAATTATTCTATAAAATAACAATAACTGATGACCAACACGGTGGCCAAATGGATCGGTTATAGAATTTGTCCGTTGTTTACGTCACGAATATTGAAAAATAAAAGTATAAATCGAAGTTTGTAAGCTAATAAATCGATTTGCTTTTTATACGAGTTATTATTTTCGTGTTCTATCAGTATACACAGTTATCCTTATTTAAAACTACAAGATCCGTATTCACAAAACCTTCTAGGTTTTTAAGGAATTTAAGAACCTCCTTTTTTATGTGAATTGTTAAGTAGATGTGATGAGATTTAAATTTAAACAAGTATTTTCTGAATTATTCTACTTAATGTTCTAAGAACAATAGTCTGCTGAATATTTTAGTATAATTTTATTTAAATTATGTATGGGCTTAGAATTTGTATGGACTATGCTTTTAACAATAATGGTTGTACATTATATTTTTGTGTATTATAATACATATAACGTAGAGGTTTTGAGTAATTCTTATGGAAGTATAAATTGTGTATATATATTTTTTTTAATTGTGTTTTATATACTATGACCCTGTTGTCTTATAAGTTTCTCATGGTCCTTAAATGCCATAAAATATTTAAGTAATTCAAAATATAGTCAAAAATCGAAATTTTAATCATTGTATAACTTGAGTATAACAATAATAAGTATTATAACCTTATGGACGAAATGTATGTATGTCAAAACCTTTCAAAATGAATATAATAGTATTAAATATATTTTGAATGTATTATATTATATTAACTTATAAATTGTTATTATGTTTTATCTTTTATATTCAGATAGGGCATATCTGAATGAATTCTTCGTACCGTATGTCATGCGATAAAATTGAACCACGATGAAGACGTTATGATTGAATTTCGTTTACATCATTGAACATTCAGTTTCAATTGTTTGAGTATGAAGAGTACTATTATCAATGTAAGACGTGACTTGAATAATGTTGAAAAAATTCAATTCGATAAAACTATATTCTCCGCGTAGAAACATATAAAAAAAAAAAATTAATTAAATACTTACGATTTATGAACAAATATTGTATGCTATACTAATATTTATAAGTCTACACAAATAATTTAATTAAAACATAACGATTTTGCCAATTTTTGTGGATTCTATAAATATCTGTTAATATAATATGCTTGATGTAGACCTTAAAAAAAATAGGTATCTAGACTTAACATTTGAAATATTTACTTTTAGAGTTTAGTACCGTAATAAAATTATACGATTGCTGAGTATTAAAAACGCCGAATATTCGAGATTTTCGAATCGTTTTTGTCTGTTTAGCCACACTGACTTAATAAAACTATACTCCTTATTTTTGATTAAGTTAATTTAAAATTTGATCGGGGTATTTCTCCTATTTAAATATTTACGTAGACGCAGGGAAGATCAGTGAAACTGTTATAGAATAGATTATTTTGGACGGCGCAAGATATGAGTTTTAAATATTTACTTATTTCGCCTCGTCGTTTTCCAATGTTCATAAAACGTTATCGTTTTAAAAACGTCGAAAAATTATACATTTGTAAACAACGTGCCTTGCGACTTGAACGATAAAATGAATATTTTAACTTTAAATTCGACAACTATTGTTTACGATATATTATACGATTATACATCATAGTGTACACGCCAGTATATTATTTTAATTTCCTCATCGTCCATACTTTATATTATAGTCATGCATGTATGTGTGTGTGTTATCATATACATTATCTGCGCGTCATGTACGAATACATTGTCATATTATACTCATTACTCAATAATAACGAAATGGAAAAGTTTGGTCGGACGACCCTATATAGGGTGATTCTTTTACCAAACAACACTCTCGTTATTTCAAAAAGTGTTGAATTTTTTCAAAATTTTTAGTTTCATGCTTTTCTGTAACGATTTAGAGTAGAAAATATTTTTTTGTATTTTGATTGTTTCGTATTTTTGGATTTGGTGACGTTTCTGGAGAGTTATTATTGTTATTACATTTAGTAGGTGAAGTGAATAGTTGCCAATTTTTTTGTATTGTCATCAGAGTTGACATGATTTTCACGCATGCCTGCAGTATTGACTGACAGGTTTTTTTTTGTTTATAATTTTAATTTTTGGTATTTTAGCATTAACATTATGGTCAGTATCTAATCTGTTAGGGCAAAGTTTCTTTTTATATTTATTTGCAGTGGTTTTGTTCGATAACGTGCTATTAAGGAAGGTATTGGAAAGCATTATAATATAATGACGTTTCATCACGATATGCTTGGTTCTCCTATTAAGAGTTAGGTTATAATTATACGAATAATAATTTTTTTTGGAGTCAACACGTTTAAAATGTAACTTAAACTTCATTGTTTTAGAGTAGATAAATGTAATAGTAAACGGAGCGAAAATTACACGTGCACACATTACAAGTGCGGGACACGGAAAGTTACAGTATACAGTATCATGGCTTAAATATATTCATCCAATTCTTATTGTCTTTGCCAAATTTATTTTGTCATAAGTATCATTGATGATTATTATATTTGACAAACAACAGAACGTGATTGCTTATTTATTATGTGTTATTAATTTAGTATTAACGTTAAAAATATTATTACTTAACATTAAATTTATTTAACTATTATTTTAAAATATTATGATAAAAAAGAGCAAATCTCATTGCGGAATTTGCGAGATGTAAATTCGTAAGTACCGATTGATTTTACACCTTCGTATCAACATACACATTTTTTGAATTATTTTTATGACTTATTATTTTAAATTATTGTAATTATGTATTATATTGCACCCCGGAGACTATAAAATGACACAAGTCAAAAATTTGGTTTTTTAAGATAATAACATCATACAAATTATTTTTTCCCGTTTCATATACAGTTGAAACGACACAACATAAACAGTATTTATGTATATGTTTTGATGACTTGTGTCGTTATAAAATATATTAAACCAGAATGGCGTTCCAGAAGCTTCGGTATATATGCTCCAGCAGTGTACCATTGTTACAAGTAGTAAGTATAGCAACTTATAGGTAAAATATATTGTTCTGAAACGCTCAGAAATTTAACGTTCAACGACGTCTGGTGTTCCAGGTTCCTAGCTACAATCATCACTCACTCCGTGCGCATCAAAGTCTCCATTGCCGTCGATGGTCCTATAGTGTCGTGGCTCACGCTGTTTCTGTTGTCCGACTTCTATGGTTAAATGCATATGTAACTACCACGCGTGGCCGCTTCGTTTGACTTATATTAAATTAAATTTACAAATGATTTTTTATACTTATTATTAAAACTGAAAATCGTACACATCTAACTAATAAGTTAAAAGGAAATTTGAATTTTACTAAGTTAAAACAAGTTTATAAAAATAGAAAAATATACAATATAAACTTTACAGCGTCACCCAAAAAATTATATCAATCGTTTATATATTGACCTAGGAAAAATGTCTGACAGGCAGACTACTGTTGCAATTGGGTTTCACTCAGAAATAAATAGGACATAATTATTGCCAAAATTTTAGCTGTGCTATGCACAATTATTTTGCAATTTGTTTTGTATTAGTAATTTGATACAATAACTGGTGTAGCAGTAGGTATCCTTTTTCAGCTTTTGATGCGTCATAATAAATAGATTTATAACTAGGAAGTTTTTAGACTTTTTCATAAAATATTTGTTTATACGTATATTTGTATATTTTTTTATAATTGTCTATAATTTTATTAAATATAGATATTCTATAAGTTTCTCACGGTAGTAGATTTGATATTTGCTGTTTTACTATGCTAATTTTGATACAGTGATTATTTAATAGTTTATCAATTCTTCCATATATGAGTTGTTTTATTTAACTGCTGTTGTTGAACATTTTACTAAGTAAAATATTAAATATTGTATAATGGATGAATTTTTTGAGGGTGGTAAATTTAAATAATAATTAGCTCAATTAACACTCAATTACTATGTATAATTTTGAAAAAAAAAATATTCTTTTATAAAAATTAAATTTAAAATATTCGTATAATTACTAATTAATAATTTGTGATTCTAAGGGAAATGGTTAAACAATACAATACATTATTTAAGTAAATTAACTATCAATATTTATACACGTGCAAACATTAAACATACAAACGACTCAATATAATATATTATTTGATTATATAGTTAAATTGTAAAGACTATGATGAGGCTTTAGGTTTCTTGGCAAATATTATGACTGCAAGTAACAAAGTTAAGTGATTACTTAATATTACAACTGCTGTAGCACAGAGATTCCATTGTTTTAACTCGGCAAACGAAACGAAATGGATTATTGAATGAATCCCACAAAACGAGGTTAATAAATTCATGAACTTATATCAAACATAGGTTTTTTGTTATACGCACGAACTATATATCCATCTATACCATCGGTATCAGTTATAATTTATGGCCATATTAATACTTTATTATACTAATGGACATATAATACATTTTGTTTGTTTCAAAGATAAAATAATATTATTATTGATTCAGTTAACAAATCAGCTGGTATCATATCGTATTATACAATACAGATATTATGCAATAATTTAGTAATAAAATCCGCTGTTTTGTATATTCAAAATTAATTAAATAAAGTCTTATATACTTTTAGAATTAACTATAATACATAAATTCAACAAATTATTTAAAAAAAAAAAAAAATTTAACTTTTATTGCCATAAAAGAATAAGAATAATTAAGATTTTTAATCACATTAGATTTTTATAAATGTGTATGATAATTAAACACAAAATATTATGTATAAATAAAGAATGTATTTAAACAATAATAAAGGTATTAATTGTGAAATCAAATTCACATAAATTATTTTAAATATGTTTATGAGTTGTGTAAAATTTAATTGCACTAATTTTTAAATATTGTGAAAGAATCGTTAAGTTTAATACTTTTTCTATTAGTATTTAATGTTATTCTAAGGAAAATAATTTCTTGACTTTTCAATTTAAGAACGTAAAGTTTTCTGGAAAACTATTAATTTCAGTGACTTTTTTTACATAATAAAATAGATTAATAAAATAGTATTTATATTATTATTTATTATACTTACGGAATGAAAATAAACTTAGTGGTTTTGTTAAAAAAAAAAAACCATTCGACCACCGCTTTTGTGGCTTTTATTTCCCGACAAACAATATTTAAAAGTTTTTTTTATTTTTAATTAGTGTTTTAAATCAAAGTGATAATTGTGATTTATTATAATATTGTGTCAGTCAAAAAAAAAAAAATAATAAAAAACAATTTGAGCATATACATTTTTATAATTATTAAAAATTCAATTTAGTATTGTTCTGATAAGTGATAGTGGATATTTATACAGAAAAAAAAAACGCAATAATAGATCTAAAAACAAATGCTTTTATACATAACGATTTATTTCATTTTATTTCAATAAAACTTGACATGATAGTGACAACAATGTCGCTGTACAAATTTAGACTAAAATAAATAAATATATATATTTTTATTTTTTTACTGCAAATGTTATTGTATCGGTTTTGCTCACATATTCAAATTACAACAAATTTAACCTTTTACTTGCAATTATTAATAGAAAGTACTTGCGTCCAACCGTTACATGCATTTCATAATAGTATTTGTAAAATTCATTTGATTAAAATTATTTGTATTTTACACTAATACGAGTACATCTGTAATTTTCATAAAGACCAAGTTGGATCTTTGGAAAATATTTTTAAGATGAATAAATTATTATTTATCACTCGTTATTTTTTCGTAGAACATTGAGATACAAAGAACACATTCTTTGTCGAGCACACATAATGTATTTGAATTTAATTACTTACATATAAAAACCAATACAGAAGACATTTATGGTTGTGAAAATCGTATTGTTTTTTAAGTTATTTACAATCTATTCTATTTTTTTGGAATAATAAATTAATAACAATTGTAATCAATTTTAGGAAAAAACCACCCACTAGTTCTTTTATCTATTTTTTAGTTAATTAGAAACATATAAATAAAAATATTTAAGTATAAAATGAATTAATTAATAGAAGATCGTAGCACCAACTACGCTTAAGCATTGTGGCGGATTTCATGAGATGGACATTGTTTATACAAGAATTAGGGTAGTAGTATAGTTTTTATGAAATTGTTTGTAAAAAAAATTATCTTCATTGAGTATTGTAGTTATTTTTAATCTTAAGGGAGTATGTGATTAGTTATGAAGGAAGGTGCGATAATTATTTTTCTGAGGGAAATGTTTTAGAAAGTTTAAATTTTATTTATGTACAATTTTTTTGTGCTATCCCAGAGATTTTGTTCATGGGTTCAGATGGGTTTTAAAAGGATTTTATATAATAAAAGTTTGATTTTTAAATTCATATGCGTATTCGTGTGTACAAAAAAAATGTAATTATTAACGAAATAAGTTGCTATGATAATTGTAATTTACAATACCTACTTATAATAGTTAAATTACCGTAAATATTTATCATGCCATATCGCAAATAATAATCCGGGTTTCTGCCAATATTATCAAAAAAAAAAAATGTATCATAACATATTATTTAATACGTTATTACGATCACATAAGAAAACGGTCGGAAGAAAAAAGTTTTCGAGAAAATGTTTTTCCCGATAAATGAAACAACACTTTGAACACAATATTATATTTTCCAACTTTTTCAACCCGCCCGGTCGTTGCGGCATCCTGAGGTACGCCGATGGTCATTCAATCATAATATTTTTTTTCTTATGCACATAGGTATGACGGAAAAGATAAGTCGAATGCTGGCCGCGTTCGTCCCTTATTCAGTACCATGTCCCGGTCGGTCGGCGTGGTAATCCTCACTCCACGGGATAGATCCACTTAGGTGGCGTGCGCAAGCGGAGAAGGGGCTGAACGGACGTTTTCGCCATATAAATATATACTTATACACACTCATCACGATATAGGAACAAAAACTATGTATATGTGTGTGTGTGTGTGTGTGTGTGTGTGTGTGTGCGTATATGTGTATACAGAGTGATTCAAAAAGAATTCAGTTATTCAAAATCCGATATTTTTAAATATTAAAGCATTAATTTGAAATCCTTAAGATTTGTTCGTACTTCTTAAGAATTTTAATACATAGTTGAGATACAAATTTTTATTTTTCAAATGAAAGCCTTCCTTTTTCATTTCAAATTATTTAGATGTTTTTTTATTCAATAATGTTTACGTATTAAAATCAAAACGCCAATAAGCAATTTTTGAGTTATTTTATTTCGTATACTAGAATCTACGATAACGAGCTCGTTAATATAGTTCAAGTATGTTAAACACAAAGTCCAAAATAATATATATTTTATATTTTTGTAATACCACTTTCAAGAATTATTGAGGAAATATTTTAATAACTGAAAAAATACATATTTAAATTTAATTTAGGTATATTAACATTTTCAAAATAATTATCTATTAAAGTTTTTTTAGTAGAAAAGGGGGTTACTTATTTGAAAATATGGTCTTTAAGTGTATTTAAAAGTGTCAACAAATCGGAATTTAAACAGATTAATTATTAAATGAGAAAATCGTGGATGCGCATACTTGGTGAATCGCCCTGTATACTTATAGATAGATAGAGTTAAGCACTACACTGATGTGACGGACTGCGTGATTCACCGCCTATCCTTTCGTCTCTCATTACTTCTCCGTTTGCGACGTGCCCACAGAATGGTCTAAACTTTCTTTAACAAGCCAATTTATCACCCGCGTTTTTCTGCGCTGTCACCCAAAAACATATATATAAACGCGATCACGTTTAACATAACAGTCCAGCCGCCGATCAAAAATGGTTGGCGATGACGTGGAAAAAAATTAATTTATACGAATAATAATCATAATTATTTTGAACCGTCTAGACGCGTCGTCTGCCGAATTCCTAAGCTGTTGTAAGTTCGCAAAACTGAGGTTGATTACGTGTTTGATACCATTAGATGTTAGCGGAATTCGTTATCAATTGATTATTATGTGACCATGGTATCGACGGATTGATGTACTGATGGTGTTTCCACCGGCCACCCGACCAATATTATTACAATGTACAGGGCCGGTCATCCATGGCTCCTATCGATGCGTCATCGTCGTTGTCGTTCCGACACCATTTTTATTATTATTATTATTGTACGTGGTGTACATTAATTTTATTCATTGTTCGTATTTTTCTTTACACAGTAGTACAGTACACACCATAGACAAGAATACTAATACTAATACTATACACGGTGTATACTATAAAATTATAATTATGTAGTCTCAACGCAAGTAAACTGATATTTTATATTCGGTTCGTTCGATATTCTTATTGGCGGTTCGGCTATTATATATTATTACACGCCGGGTGTAGTTTACCGCGTTTGAACTTATAAAAACTTACTTATTGTATATGGTGTGATACGTCTCAGCAGTGATCTAATTTGAAGCGTTTCGGTTATCCTTTCCTGTCGCTGATCAGGTCAGACTTATTTATATATTTGTTATGTATATTGTATTATATGTTATTAAATCACAAAAAAGTATTAATACTTAAGATCAATATATAATATTATATTACATTATTATATTACCAGGGTCGACCTGGTAAGGATTATTTGTATTGATTTTATATGTGTTTACATTCCATACGTGTGGACATACGCGTCTATAGATGATTTCAACTTACTTGTATAATACTCAATTCTATAGCTTCAGTTATCGATACAATGATATAATGATGTAAACGATGTACGTAAATGGTCTTAGAAAACTATCGTACTTATCACAAGACCATTCGGTTGAACGTCGAACCTTAACCGTCATCGCATAACTATCGTATAGCTTATTGTAATGCATGTTGTATGCACGTATAAGCTGATTTGATCATAAATATAATATAATATATTGTATTAAAAATATTGTTTAAGTCTGTAGGGTTCTGTGTATACTACATAGGCATTAAAAATTCTCGTTTTTATTAGGTTTAAGTAGTAATATTTTATTAACAGATAATATTACACAACATGACTAGTGTATGTTTAAAAAATGTAAAAACGGATTTCGTTAATGGGATTTAACTCAACTTTGGTAAAGACCCTGCCGCATTATCCTGTGCTATATAACAGTGTTCCATGTGCGCATAATATAATAATATGTATATTATGTATACAAAATACATGTATTATACATATATTGAAGAGCGTAATACTTCATTATCACGATTTACTAAAGTTAAAACTAGTTATTTAGTTGAACGAAAACTAATTTGTTACACTACTTGAACTCAACGTTTCTACGTTGTACACATTTAATTAATGTGCAGTCGTGTCTCCGACACACAATGCGAAAACATTAGAAATTAACAAACACGAATACGATTCAGAGGACATTTAAATGTTCGTTCTTGTAATATCATACAATAAAAGAATTTAACGTTCGTTGGTTTTTTTTATGAAGTTTCAAAGTGATTTAAATAAAATTATCATTTTTTTTTTTTAATTAAAATATTAATATATTATGTCACCGCGTATTCTAAAATAAATTCTAAATAATAGTGGCTGTATACACTTATATTGTGCTCTAACGAATTTGTATATATATATTTTACGCAAGCGACAAGCCTTATAAATGCAAAGCTTTTGTTGGAAATTAAAAAAATTAGTTTTATGGCTTTAGCTCACAACTGTATGATAGTTTTCTTCGTTTTTGACTATGATCAGGTTTAACATTATGTAAGACCGTAAGGGATACTTAATATTAACTTTGACGTGTGAACACCCTCAACACCTTCATACGTAAATATAAATGCAAAGCAAACGAATAATATCATTCCGGTGATATCATCAATACCACATCGAATATTTGTTTTCCAAAATATTGTGTTTATAAGATTATTATTCAACAACGTAAAACAGATTTTTGACATTTCTTAAAAATGTATATACATATATTATGATATATTATGCTCTCGAGTCTCGGTGATAGCATATATTATTTACGAATAACTCGGATATACGCCGTAATAATATACGATATTATTTTATCTATACTCATTTGATAAATAAATGTTCACCAAATAGGATTAATAAAACAAATAACGCCTCGTCGAGTGTTTTGTGAATTTGGCTGAAATAAAAATATAATAAATAATAATACATATTATTCAGTTTGTACATTATATATATAGTCGGTGAATAAAAGTACATATAAACACTGTAGGTATAATCGAATATAAGTCGATAAATATTAATATATTATAGTGTAACGTTTCAATTTCTATACGCATATACATATACAGTCGGACACGGTGTGTACTCTGCAAACACCAACTACGGTCAATACATTATTCTGGTTTAATGTGAAATATTACCACGGCAAAGGGTGAAAACGCGTTATACTCGTATATTATAATATTGCTATTAATTCGATCGTTTTTTACGACGAGCGGTCATTTGATTTTGATAAATGTTCAGTCGGCCGGTTGGGTGGCGATACAGTTTTTTTTTCTATTCCGATTTCATAGCAGTGCGGCATGGTGAGCTTTCCGACCGTCTACCTAATATATTATTATTACACTGTTGTAGTTGTTGTGACGACATCTGGCGAGCCCGTGCCAACACACGTTTCTAACGTTATCAATTAAAATTCACACACACACACACACACACACACACACACACACACACACACACGCAATACCCGTAAATTTTCATACTAAACATGTAACATAATTGTTATTATTATTATTGCGGTGCTTAAACTGCCGCGGAGTGTATGATACCTGTGAAACGGCTGCGAACCCACGGTGCGCGGCTGTACCGAAATTGCCTATTCGGAGCGCCGTGTCAACGCCGGTCGGCCGGTCGTTTTCGGCTAATTTCTAGGACCGTTTTACGCGTCGCGTGTGTATTTGTTGCCAACGTGCGTTTTATGGTTTCAACCAGTGTCGGGGAAGAGTGGGGGGGGGCGATGACCTGGCCAACGACTACCGGAGCGATTTAAAGGGTACACGACAACCGTGCGTGTTGATGGCGATGGTGGTCGGTAGTGGTAAGTATTACGGTATGATATAGTAGTAGTGTACACAGTAATATATATTTTAGTAGTGCGTAATAGCGTGAGCGTGGAGGAAAAAACCGGACGGACATCAACACCAGGGGTTGCCGAAATTCATAATAAATATTCATCCCCAGACCTCTCACGAACAGCGTAACAACAACCACAACACACAGCGCAAAAAAGCCAAAAATAAAAAAAAACTCAAGCATACAGCCGTTATGGACGTAGGTACTCGGTTGTATAGTGTCTGAAAAAAGAAACCCAATCCGCCGCTGCACACGCAACACATTTCGATAAGTTAACGCTAGTTGAACTCTTATTTTCGTTTTAGACTTTTCGACAAATTGAATGTTTAAATAGTTTCGAAACGACGTACCTACATAGATACGCCACGAACGAACATATTACGATACGTATCGTCTGTTCACGATATAATATTAAATTGCAGCTGTATATTATATAGGTACACCCAACTAAGTGGCTGGTTATAACCATAATACCGTATCGTGCTCTAAAACCGCGGGTCATTTAATCCACACACTGCGTTGTATGAACCAACTGAGTCGCCGAATATACACATGATAATATGCCGTGTGAAATAAATGCACAAGAAGTGTTTAAGCATTAACAAACCGATTTCTCGTACTGAATGTATCGACTGATATATATTATGATTGTTATAAAATATGTATACGCGAAGCACGAATGTGATATCCAATTAAATATTTAAATATATGACGTGCGTAGAATCTACTGCAGTATAACGTCGCACGTGTTTTTTGATGTTGCACATAAATTCAGAATATTATATAATATATAAAATATATAGTATTACAAGCATATTATTATACGCGTTATTGAAAGACATTTGATTTTATTCTACTGACACGGTATACGAGAATATCATAATATAGACAATATTATAATATACTTAAAAAAAGAACATTTAAAATACAATCGATTGAATAAAATATTATATTGTTGATTTACATGTGTATACTAAATAAATTGTATTGTGTTACGACGATCAAGGTCTGAAATCGATATTTTTAGTTAAATGATTATGTTTATATAAGGAATCAATTAATACAGCTGAGACAAAACAATAATTATCTTATATTTTTACATAAATAAAATAATTTAAAAAATAAAATTACGCATGAATATCAGACACGATCGCCGGTATATATTCCTGAAGTGTATACATTTTTGTTTTATTGATTAAATAAGACTAATAAAATATCTCGATAAAAATTAAAATCTAAATATATCTGTTTGTATTGAGATATATTTTTTTATTATCTTTACTCATAAAGTCATAAGTGGATATTGCGAATATCTCATATGACCATATTATAGGGGCCACATACTTTATCATTATATAATAATTTATTAAATCTTAAAATGTACTGTTTAAACGGAAGGCTTTGGATTTTTGTACTGCTCGAGAGCAAACCGATTTGTAATAGTTTTGAAAAATATAATATTGTACTCGTCGAAATCAATGCCATCGTTGATCGATCAGATAATATACAATATAAATGGGTCGGCATAGACTATTTCGTATTTTATCGTTCAAACATTTTAAATGTTGAGTTTTATTTTTTTTTCTACGAAACGCAGTAAGTCTCTATATTATATTAATATCGTATAGACATTTCGGTTGTCGTTTCCGAGCGTTGTTCTTTAAATATGGACATTTTCAAAATTGAAATTACAAATTATTATTCCATCTGCACAGTATTATACGAGTATAAACGTTTGTTTTACGGGTAGCGAGCGTTTTATGTTTGTCAGCTCCAGTCGGCGTTTGACGTATCATTCTGTCGTTCAGCTATCGTCATTTGTCATTTGTCACGTTCCCGAGCTTTCATTCAACCGTCTCCTTTTGCTCGCAGGCGACGGCGTCGGTGGGAATCCAACGAGAATAGAACACTGCGGGGAATTGCACGATTTGTACGCTTCGTCTTGTTCGACGTGACGTGCCGCGAGTAAGTACCCACTACATATACACATGCAGCGGTGTTGAGATTGCGGAAAACCGGTCGATGCCGACTGTTCTCACCTCAGTTAAATATTTACCACCATAACTGACGTGATAAATTATTACATACATCTTAGAAAAATCGGGTTGGAACATGTGCTACTTAAAATCTATGAAATTTATTTTGCACTTGTGCCTTCAAAAATTTAATTGTGTGCACTGGCGTATAAGTGAATAAGACTAGTTTTTTGTTTATAAGCAAATACTCATCTTTAATTGATTTTATTTGTATGTCCACACAGTTAAATAATTATGAAAAATGTAATAAAAAAGATTAACTATACTTGATGCGTCACAGTAAAATTTAAAATAATTATATTATTTTTGACAATTTATCTATCAGTAATAACTGTACGTTGGAAAATGTAAAATATTTAATATACTTTAAGTTTAAGAGGTAGCAATATCTTAAAAAAAATTTGAAAAATTGCGTTATTATAAAATGTTTTTTATGAAATCTATGAACTTTAAAATATTATATTTTACTTATAATATTTTTAATATATAAAATTTGGTTATCAAATTGCTGTAAGTGCTGAATCTTGAATTAATATATAACTCTTTCCCAGTACATTAAATCGTAATTTTTTTTTTTTTTGCTAGATTCGTGAATATGTGAAATGATTAAATAACTTGCACAGTTTAAACATATTGAAAAAGGTAGAACATTTTTTTCTAAGTTTTGTGGTATAAAATGCTTTTAATCAGTAATTGAGTCATATATTATTTTAAATACATATGAATGTTATTATATTTTAGATAGGTATATAATGAAATTCTCAAAACATTTAGACTAATTTTAAACTAATATCTATTTACGAGTACATCACTCACCTATTCACATTGTTGAATTGTTCTTAAAGTTAATAACAATGATTTAATATATATAAAGATATAAATTATTATTATGATAGTTTAATACTAATTTTAAATAATACTATAAATATAATGTTTAATTAAATTTAATTAAATCAATCTATCAAAGTAATAACTGTAATAACAGTAATATAAATTACTATAATTGCAATATAAATATATCATGAAGTATACTTATAGTAATATTATAGGCTGACATAATACCGTCTTTGCTCATAATCGTTTTTCGCACTTAATAATAAATGTATTGCATTTAAAATATAATAAATATATTTCAGTGAATTATTGAATGAAGAAGTATGCGTAGATTTCGAATCTACTGTGCAACCGAGTTATTACTTACTTTTTTTATATGCGTTTCCAATTCAAATTTTAACAAAATATTAACTAAATGTTATTTTGTTGTAATACAAACAATATTATTTTATTTGTAAGACTTGAAAGTTTTTGCCACTTCGTAAATTATTATTTACCCTACAGCTTAAAGTATACATAATGAAAATTTTGAATTATTTAGATAAATGTTAAGCTATTCTTATTGACTTATATGTCAAAACCAAATAGTTTGTTAATGTATATTATGATATGTCTGTATCAAAAGTTAGTTAACCTACCATATCGCTAATAGAAAAATAAGATTACTATTAGTAATATAACTATATATAACAAAATATCCTTTTTGTCCGAATGAATAATGTCGACATGCTTCCAACTAAATCAGTATTTGAGGGAAATTCACTTAGCTAGGTCTTAAACGTTATATTCTCAGTCGGGTACCCTAAATGCGATATAGATTGTACAAAGTTAGAAGTTTTAATTGCGTTTTGTAGGATGAGTATTTACATAAAACGACCGAAGTTCAGTACGAATATTTTTGCAAGTGAACTTTAGAAGTGCACTATTTGATTAGTTTTTTAATACGATAAAATGCTTGTATTCTGCAAAGTGTTCAAATGTATATAAAATTCAATACTGCGTAGTACCTACTCAAGTACCTACATGGAGTTATAAAAACATTTAAATAGTAGTTAGTAAAGTATACATTAAAAGTAAATGGTTTTAGTCTTGTGTTAGATATTATTATATTATATTATATTGGAGTATAAAATGTATTGATTATAATAAGTTAGGAACACAAACAAAAATATAAGTAATTTTTTTTCGTTGTAACATTTTATTACAGTTTAAAACGGAGATAAAACTTACTATAATGGTAAATTTTTCATTTTTATAAACTAATATAGTATATTTATTGTTCAATATAATGCATATACCTACCGCAAGCGGAATACTTAAAAAAGAAAAACCATTCTGTTTAAGAAAATACTAACATTTTTAGACTTTAAGTGTTCCGCATTATTTAAAGTTTTTATATTATTTCAACTTTAAATGTTATTTTTATTTTTCTGTTAATGAAAAATATTTTAAAACATTTTCTTTCTCATTTCTATAGTTGCGTTTCATGCCATATTTATGCCATTCCTGTATATATTATGTGATTAAGTATGATAATTTCTTTATGTAATGTAACGTAGAGATAAAACGCAAATCCTCCATAGTCATTTAATTATGCTAAAGGAAAGACGATAAAATATTATTCTGCGGTATTACATCAGTGACCTAATTTTATTGTAGCTTTGATTGAAGAATTATTGTTTAGTTAAAACTTTTCTTATAATATTCTCATTTAAACAATCCAAAATTCTAAGTAAACCAATAAAAATAAATAGCAAACATTAATAATTAACAATTTAAAAAAAGTGAAATTCTTTTAATACTAGCCCATAATGTGCGAAACTTACAAAAAAAATATGTTAAATTAAAATATTTTAAAATCAATTGTTGTATTAACTATAAATACAAATAATATTAGGTACATCAAACATCGAACATTCATTAAGAAATACCTTTAAGGATTATTTCGTTACAAACTTTCCTTAATTATTCAGTTAAATGTATTATTGAAATTGATTTATTTTTCTTATAGCTATATTATTATTCAAATTTTTATTATTATAACATAAAATCCATTATTGGTAGAAATATTTTAACGCTTAATTGTAATATGAACTTATGCCTAATAAACATTGTTGTAGAATAAAATATATAACGTTTAAGTACTCTATGCGAACTAATTTTAATTAACATACTTACACACATTTTTCAGTTAATTACTTAAACGTGTCTATCATCGAAAATATTAATCTGTAATCATTCGGTACTTAAATTAATTCTACAACACAGTTATTAATATTACTACATTTGTGGCGTAGACTTTTATGTTATTTTATACATTTTTATTTATTTTTTTTTTTTTTAAAATATTTTCAGTCTTTGATACTAAACGGATATAATCGTGTTAAGTTTTTATTTTTATGAGCGTACCGTAGTTGCAGTAAACAAATATCATTTGCGAGTACAAAAATTGAATTTTCCCATTAAAACATTAAATACGGTATTGCGGCGAATCTACAGATTTGTATGAATAATATTTTGTGTATTTTAATTTAGAATATTACGCTTTGATGTTTTATAAAAATTATATTTCACTAAATTTAGCCATATTATTCCAAAATCAGTACTTTAAACAATTAAATATAAAATATGTAACTATTTTTTTTTTTGTGGTATAGAATAAATCAATAGACAATATTATTGGTATGTATGTTTTAAATTCATATATGATATTCTATATCTATCTTATATAAATTGTTTGGTTTGAAATTTAAAAACATCCTGTAACTCACTATCTAAAGATTGAACATTATGTTTCTATTGCGAACCCTTAACACTGATTTATTCGTAAATCTAATATCTGAATCCTAGTCTTAGCTGTGCAACTATCATACTCGCCGTTTGACAATATCGACTACGATCGTTCATTGTCTGGTAAATTGCTTTTGCGAGTATCCATGTTGGCACTTCCATTATTGTCGAACCGAGCTAGAGAGGTCCAATGAAATCGATCGTCAGACCCATTAGTTTAAAAATAAACGATGAAAACTTATTGTAAACGCGCAGTCGAGGGTCGGTGTTAATGGACAAATGGTCTAGTGAAATAATAAAAACCAATGCGTATCATGTAACACGATAATAACTCAATGGAAAACCTACTTAAATAATGTAAATATGCAAGCACATAATAATATAGGCTTTATTCGATTATATAATATTATACTGAAAAATAGAGGCGACCATATAAAAGTTAGTACAGACATTAAATTGTTGATATTATCCTCATAAATTTTCAGAGATGAGTATATTATATAATCAACGACAATGTACATACAAATTACATTTTACTTCTCATATTTTTAACAATGTACTTCTTTCCAGTATCACACATTTAGAAATATTAAAATTTTATTTCACGAATAATTAGCATGTAATTAGCATGACTTTTGCCGAAATTTGCATGACAAACATTAAGACGACTCGCAAGTACCACGCAATCCGAGTAATTAATAATATTAAAAAACTATTTGTGCCAAAATTTACCATTAGTTATATTTTTATGACTTTTTTTTTTTAATGTATTTAAAGTAATATCATTATAATTAATATAAAAAATATAAGTTATGCATTATTATTATTACTTATTATGTACATTTTTTTTAGTAATTCAAATCGGAATTCAAGTATAATTATTTACCTATGCTGTGTAGTTGTTATTGGGTATTCCTTTTCACATTTTTATTACTTAATAAATCCAATCTATTGTAGTACATTTTAGTTTATAATAAAGTTTTTATAGTTTTATTTTTATTTATTTCTGTAGTTCTTTTTACCTATTCATTAAACATAAAAAGAATAGATAATTTATTCAGACATTATAAACTAATTACCATTTTATCCTAGTAAATTATGTAATTCTCACTAATAATTTAAATTAATTATCAATTTAAATTCTGAGCTCAAGTATTTTTAATATATGGGTATATATTTTTATTTAATACTTTAACTGGCGCATACAAAAAAAAATCAGACTGTAATTAATCGAGTATAATAATCATAATTATAAATGTATACAAATAGCTATCACAGGGAAATTATCACTTGTAATTATGAATAATACAATAAATTCAAAAACGTTTTTTTAAGTTTTACTTATCATTAATGGGAATTTAATTTGCAATGTAAACGATTATAAAGTAATACTTAATACTATATTATTTTTAAACATAATATTTTATACTTTATGATTTTGTGGTTAATTTTTTAATCCACGCAAATCTATCATTACTCATAGTTTCGTTCTTTATAAGCAAATCATGAAAAACAGATATTGTTTTTTTCAAGATACAGTAAGTTGAATTTGATTGTATTATTTATTTTATAAAAATAAATCAGATAATAATGAGGCAAAAGTGTAATTAGATATAAATATATAATTTTTCATGTGATCTTAAATAATTGAGGTTGAATTGTTTTGTAATACTGTTATTTAAAATAAAATAAATTGAATGTTAATAATTTTAAAGTTAATTATATTATTTTATTTTTTATTATATTATACCTACTTATATTGCAAATAATGTTGTTTTAAGGTGAATAATAATAATAGTCTTGTTTGCCATTGTTTTATTTAAATTGCTTATTTTTGTAAGATTATAATACATATTTTTTAAGAACACATAAAATTAAAAATTTTACTTAACATTTTTAAATAAACATAAATATTGGCAGACAGACGTATTTATTTTGATTTTATTATATTCTCGTATATTTAGTGTAAAAATATTATCATGTATGAATTAATTACGTAGGTAAGCTTTGCAAAATAAAAATGTTAAATATGATAGAATGGAGATAATAATAATAACAAAACTAATTGCTTATAAAGTCCTTTTGAAGATGAATATTTTCAAACATGTAATTTTGCTTTTGTTATTTGAGAAATTTATGAAAAAAAACGTGTTAAAATTAATTTCTCATTTAAAAATATCGTTCTCCGTTTATTCAAATTACGAAGATATTTGTTAGATGCAATAACATGAGATACGACTTCAGTTGCAGTTTACACATTTGAGTACCTATCTATAATAATGTCAACTGTATACTGTATAGGTATTATTGAAATCATTAAATCTCTCTTGAATTGGTTAATTACAATGAAAATGTTCGTTTGTGTGTACATTTCGTATTAAAACGTTTTTAAAATACGTTTCAATGGCATTCTTCGCGTTTACAGTGGTTCTACTTCCGGTGTATAATCCTCCACCGAGTCGAGTTGAGGTTCGCCTACCAACGTCTTCCGCGAGACTTTTGAACTAACACTCTTTTGTCGGCCGCAATTTATAGCCGACCACTCACAACAATAGAATGCTGAAACTTTTTATAATTTAGTCTTAAATCTTTAAAAACCACAATGGTATATAATATATCGCTGAAACCGAAATCATTTTATGTAAATTAATGAGTTTTTCCTCCGATCATTGTGATTGCCGCGTTGCCTTTTTATTATAGAGTTTTATTTTTAAATTTGTTTGTTCAATTTAGTAGCCTTGAGAAATGAGAGAAAAACATTGATGGATGTTGAATCGGGGCCAATTGTTTTCAAATAAGTTGGTCGGTATATTGAATTGTGTTTTTCTTTCTTCGTCTATTGATAAGCATTCGGTTACAACAGTATCGCATATATTGTATTATTTGTATTTAGTTAATTCGAATTCTCACTGTGTACACGCTGTGGGTTTATTGTTCTCCGTCATGTACCCGTGATTTTGGTGGTTATTTAGGCCGTTTCTTACAATATAGGTATTTATTATTATTATTGATTTTTAAAGTGGATGTTACACGGTTTCATGTTTTGGTTTATCTAATTGAGTTTTGTTATCAAGTTCAATTAGCAGTCGATTCGCCAACTATTTTTATTATTCTTCTACGTGGATAGACTTATATTATTTTAAAACGGTAATTTTACCGTGTTCTTTTTTGAAATTTTTTCAGTTATATACTTATATCTACACTCCATCCCAAAAGAGAATAATCAGTCGGCCGACCGGTTTTCGTCCATGTCCGCGCATTGTCCATATCCATCAGCTGATTTAGGTGGGAGAAACAGGTCTACATGTGCGAAAAGTGATTATTCTCTTTTGGGATGGAGTGTATACATATATATGTTTTTTGATCAATAGTTGGTTACGACATTTTCACAAATATTCTATTATCCCCGAATCGAAATAAAACATTGTTATTTTCATTATTTCAATCACTATCGTTGAGATATTTTTTTAGATTTATTGCTTGTGTTCGGCACCTATGTGGTGTAGTACTACACACACAGCAAACCAATATTTATTTATAATATACTACTCTCTCTCACACACGCGCGTCGTTCGATCGGCCGAAAAGGCGATAAGAGGAAAGTGTGCACCAGGCGTGAGATAATCGCTGGAACGCGATCTACGTGCGGCGGCACACGAGCCAACCAGCTTACATCCGCCTGGTTTGTGTGTACGCGTATTCGGCAGCTATAATAGCGACGTTACAGCGGTATTATATATCAATTCTCCCAGAATAAATACAAGTGTGCAGTATAATAAGCGTATTGTGAATTCGAAAAAATATTAAAAAAATGTGTATACATATATTCAAACTGCAGATGATATATTATTATATTATTATAATGCGCTCTGTCGCGCGTATGCTGAACGCCGACGTTCTCTTGTACCGTTCACGATATAGTCGTTCGATATAATCCTAATGCTAAACATCATCAGTGCATCGCCCGTTTTGAACAAATATACACATTAAGTAAATATTATATTATATTTTGTGAGACGGTTTTCACTGTCGAAAGTCACAATATTTTCAAGCGTTTATCGTTTTTTATACGGCTCGTGGCTCGTTGGTCGTTATAACCATCATAAAATATATTATGTATTAGTATGTAATTAAATAATTAATATTAGACTATAATAAGTGCTGTAATAACTATATATTATCGCTTTTTTTTCTTCTGCAGGGTTTGTATTCGAATAATATCTTACCGAGGTTTGAAATTAAAACGATTATATTATCCTTTTCTCGTTATGAATGGTTCGTGTAATTAACCTGCATTTTTACTATTTAATGATGAAATCTTAATACAATATTATTGTATTATGAGGATGCAGCAGAAAACTCTGATGATTTAAAGAGTTTAAGTGGTCATGCACTAAAGTAGATTAAATAAACCGTTTTGTTGCTAAATTAAAGTTCGTGATGTTTAGTTTTAAATTATCAATCAATACCTAATCACGGAAAAGTGGTCTGTAGTTCGACCGTTACTGGGTGTATTGATTATTGAATTTAAATACATTGTAAACGTATACAACGAAATTTTTGACGAAAATTCAATATTTCTCTTGGATGTTATATCCCTACGGATAAAGTTATATAAAATATAACTAAATATATTAAATAATTATTAGACATAAAATTGATTTTAATTTCTGGTGAATGATTTTGTAATGATTTTTTTTTATTTGTATCTCATCGCTCATCACTTTTCGAGGTGCTAAAAATGCTTTGATTTTCAAATTTGTCTTTAAAAAAGTGCAATCTTATAATTCTTATGTCCTCTTATTAATCAGTTACTATTGGTAATTAACCATGTTAATTAATATAATAATTAAGTTAGGGGTTTTTAATCTGTGGTTTATGAATCTTCGGAGGTATAGATTTGAATTTTTTAAATATTTAGGTATTAATAGTAAAAATTAAAAATCAAAAATGTTTTTAGTGTTTTTGTATATTATATTGTAAAGTCTATAGTGCAAACAAAATATGTAAGAATCCCCGAACTTGGCTATCACACTAAAAACACTTATGACCTATGTTCTATGACCTATTCAATAATACTAATAATAGATTAATACATACGACATAAATATCACCATCTGAGTTATGTGTATGGAACCACTGACAAATTTGTAATCAGCTATAACTTGTAATCCATGATAAGGCGTCAAAAATAAGACATTTTATCTAAAAACAATATGAATTAAACTTAAATTTAAATGATAACAAAACACAATGAAATAATA
The DNA here is from genome assembly GCA_020882235.1 of Schizaphis graminum. Classification (NCBI taxonomy): domain Eukaryota; kingdom Metazoa; phylum Arthropoda; class Insecta; order Hemiptera; family Aphididae; genus Schizaphis; species Schizaphis graminum. The sequence continues at coordinate 113,354,399 of CM037032.1, read as the reverse complement.
TTACTCATTATAATTAGGGGCACAAACAACTGCAATAGCTTCTGGCATCATTAACTGATATCAATGATGTGTATGTAAATCTACACTTGAAATAAAAGAAGTTTGTGTGTGATCAGTCTGTTAAACATAAATAATAATTACATATAAATTTCATTAATCAAGAATATTTAAAAAAAAAAAATTGCTTAACATTTAAAATAGATAATAAACAAAGATTAGAGTTAATAACTTAAGAAACATTAAAATTGTTCTGAAAAAATTTAAAAACTATAAAAATTACAAAGATAATATTACATTTTCTAATTATTTGCCTAGTTTTCGAAATCAAATGTACAACATAAAATTAAAAAAATATAACAAAATAATTATGTGTTATCAAATATTATTGATTGATCTATTAATAGTGTCAAATAACAAAAGTCATAATAAACAGGCCATCATTTTTCTATCAATTAATGGAAAATGATAAAAAATAAAGTGAAATCATATACAAATGTAAAATAAAGGTAATTGGACTAATGTACATACTTATACAGTATACTGTATAGGTATCAAATATGCCTCGTTGTTAAGTTAATCACTATACATTTTAATGAATTTGTTAAATTTGAATTCAATAATAAATCACTGCATTCAAAAAAAAATTCTAAAATACTAGCCTGTTAGCCTATATTACTTAGTATATTTTATGATCTATAAAACGTTATAACAAAAAAAAAAACAAAATTGATATTACTGAAAACTGCCAAATACTGCTCGCGGTTTTCATTGTTTTTTGGGGTCTCGCTATTTTAACCATATTTTTCGTAAACTATAATATGTTTAAAATCTAATATAATAATTATTTATTAAACAATATTTTTTATAACAATAATATTAATAATATTATGATATTTAATAATTGTAATAAAATCAATTATTGAATTTCAATATTTTATACTTGTGGGTATCAAAATATTAGTTGATCGATATATTTTATTTTAAGAAATTTTCGTATTTTAATTATTTATAATTAAAACTAACAAATAAACAAACAGTATATGTATGTATATTTTATACAATATTTTAAGAGGAGTCTCAGTGTTTCACAACAGCATCAAAAATATACACATACATTAATAATAATCTGTAATATCTATATTATTGTATATCTTATATCTATAATAATTTATAATTTAGTTTATAGAAATTATATACACCAATTTACTATGAAATCATATGAATAATACATTTTATATAACTTAGGTAATTCAATTTTATAATGGTATTTTTAAATTTACATTTTAAATTTTGTGAAAGAACATTATCCCCAACAGGAGTAATTAATTTTCGTCGAAAATTTCGTTGTACGATTACAATAATGGATTTAGGTTAAATATACGCAAAAAAATGTTTGCATAAAGGCAAAAACACGTTGGTCCTCGAGCCACGTATCCATGATTATTGATAATATAGAACTAGAACTAAAATATCACGAATTCGGGGTTTTTTGTTTTTAATTAGATGAACGGAGTGTAGTTTATATTTTAAATATTTATGATTAATAACTAATAAAATATTTGCCTTAAGTTTTATTTTTATATATTGAAATACTTCGAACAATAGTCTACTTTGGACAGTGGAATTAAAGATATACATATGTTGTCATCAAAATAGTAAAAAAAAAATGTAGTGATATATATATATACATTTTTCCAAAAATGTTTTTGTAACGACTTCAAATTATTTAAAAACTTAAACGTTTTCTTAAAAAATGAATGTCTTACGTTAAATGAGGATCACCTGTTATATATTATATTAATACGATTTTTAAACGAGACGCTGTTAAATTTTAATCTTTAAAGAAATTAATTTTAAAAACATAATAATAACACGAAGAAAGAAAGAATGGCGTCTCATTGATAAGAAGAGGTTTTTAAGAAACGGGTTGGTTTAAATCAAGATTAAACTACTGGACTCTTGCTTAATATTCATACCTTCCATGTACGATGTATTTTCATTCGTATTTTTACATTGTTTATTCTATCATTAAAATACAGATTTTTCACGCCTCAATTATTGTTTTGTTTTTACTGAGATATTAAGGTTTTTTCAAATTTAAATCTTACTTTTCAAACTATTATTTTGTTTAATCGATTCTGTACTACCTGAGAATATTATATTATTAATTTTTGCTAAGAGTCATTGCAGATTTTAGTGAAATAATTTAAAGTTTCTATCAGAATATTCTTTACTTGGGCAATCATAAAAAATATTTTCAAAGCGTACTGAATTCGAGTAGTTTTCTTTTAATTTAAAAGTTTGAGGGAAGTTTATATACAACTTTAACTTTTAAATGATTATAATATTTGATTACGGATTACAATTTGTTTGTTATTATACTTATTAAATTAAACGTACTATCATATTAAACTATTGCCATTCGAAATTTATATGATATAATGGCTTAAGTATTATATTTAATCTGATGACAACAACACATGTATAATAAAAATATTATTTTTTAATTTAAAAAATTTCCTATTATTTTAAATGTTAAAAACTTAGATAATCACAATTATTTACAATGTATATACTATTTATACTATTAAAATGTTTGCTGCCCACAATAGCCTGTTATATTTATAATTGTTTTAAATACATATTAGTATTAATATTACCTATATATTATATTGATTTTATAGTAATATTAGACTCAGTATACGTGATTAATAAATAAGAAAAATAAATAAGAAATTTATTAGAATGGAGATATATTAATAGTTGATGAATATATTAATAATATGTTGAGTATTTATATATGAATAATCCGTAAGTAAATTTAATTAAATTATGTTTATTTTTTGTGATAATATTATAATTGACATATAATATTATCAAATGTCGCATGAAAATATATTTTTGCATATTTTCAATAATTTATCGAATAAATCAAATATGTCTGTGGTTATTTTTTATGGCGTTATTTAGTTGTTTTTTTTTAAATCGATTAAAAATAGAACCATAAAACCTGTATACAATGTAAACTAATGAAATAAAATTAATTTGTTTGAAGATTTTCAACGGTTAGGTCTTACGCTTATTAAAAGTATATAATGGGGTATGTAAATATGACTATAGGTTTTTAATGATTTTTTACTATGCTGCACGACGTAATGAATAATTAAAAATTTAGTCATCTCACATGACGTTGGTCGAAAATATTATATTTTTATTTTCTCGCATATCCTTTTATACAAAGTCCGTTTATACATGATTTTTTTTATTATTATTTGGCGAGCATTCCACTGCACTATTTTTGGTCATTTCTTTTGACAATAAATTTATTTTTTTCAAACATTCTATCCAGTTTACAGCTACACTTTATGCTATCTACGTTTTACGATCCACCCCATCGTTTTTTTGGCCACAATTCGTGTCATTTTAATCACTTGAATTGTTTGCTGGAGTTGATTTAGAGAATATTGCTCCACCCTTTTGTCCGTTTTTACTTTTCTGAGACCGTTTTTCATTCCTTTTAATTAAAAAAAAAAAAAAAACATGATATATCCATGGCGAGGGTTTGTGAGGTTATATATAGTTTTCATTATTTCTGTAACATTTTTTAGTGACAAACAATAATTGATATGCATTAATCTTTGAATTGATCTTCTACCAAATAACTTCTATGGCGAATAAATATAATTTTATAATATTAATCATTATATTACTATATTACATAATGTTATTAACAATATTCAATATTATAGTATGAATATGTAATAATATAGTTAAATAAATAATAAAATTAGTACTTAATAAGTACATCTTCTTCTTCTATGTAAAACAGTGAATGTGAACTTTAAAATTTAATATTTATTAGATTCTGAACGGAGTGATGAATGTATTGATTTTACAATGATGTGTGTTTTTTTTTTTTTTTTGTGTCTGACGACAACATTTGGAGCAGTAATAATTCTCCGATTTTTGACTTCAGCCCCTCTTTGAATAGGAAAATTCATCTAGTTGGTACTTTGGGGAGGTCAAAAGTAAAATTTTCAAATAGTTTCGCTGTAATGCATATATTGTATATGTATAGTGTGTCCTTATCATTGTGTAATGTGTAGGTCACTGCAATAATAAACGTGTTAAATTTAAATTCAACCATAAATCATCGTATTTTCGTAGTGCGGTAGGTTAAATATGTATGTTTGCCATAAAAACATCGTATTTTTATGTTAATTATTATTTATAATATACATTTCAGATTAAAAAAAATTTGTAACTTTTCAGAATGAAGAGTCATCAAGACACTTCAAAATTTCAAACTAAGTATTTTTCAATATTTTTAAACTAACTGAATCAACTGTATATACTATAAACAACTTATATGGTATTTTGTATTAAATTTTTAAGATTTATTTACACAAACATTTTCATGATAAATTATAAAAAAAAAATTAAAAACTTGCAAAATTCTAAATGATTATTTAAAAGCTTAAAATTATAGTCTAAGTATTTTGTAAATATCAGTATGTATAAGTAATAGTTTAAACTATAGAAAATCAAAATTTTTCGACAAAGCTTTAAACAAATGTTTACGTACATTAATGTAGTCCAAGTTTTAACTTAATGTAACTAATATGTTATAAGTTAGATAATCCAATGTCATCAAAATGTTAACTATAAAAATCGCTCATAAAAAATATACATCGCTTTATGTTTTATAAATCAGGATTAAAATTTTCAAATTTAGGTGATTGCATTTTATATAAATATGTAAAATGTTACTTCTGTTTTGAATACTCCTTCTTTTACTCTTACTCAGAGCTGGTTGGCACTTAATGTTCTAAAACTCTAAAATATCACTAGAATTATAATATAGCATGAAAACGTTATTATTACTTATTACTTTTTATTTGAATTAATACAATAATTTAATAAATACACGATTTATTATTTTTTTTCGATTTATTTGTTTTTTGATTTATTTATTTTTGATTTATTTATTTTTGATTTTTTCTTCCTGAATAATATCCTAAGGTATTTGTATGGACCCAAAAATCTCCTAACCATTGTACCTCTCCAGAACGCTTGTATCCTGGTGGCCATTTTATTAATATAAGCTTCGTGCCTCATGCGCTCTTCGTATTTACGTTTACGTTCTTCGAACTCATCTATTGTCTTTTGCGTTAAATCACAGACTTCATTCAGATCATTTATTGAATCATTTATTCGTTCTTCTTCGGTTTCTAAAGTCAAAATATCTACATCGATAGCGCCGACTTGTATATCATACATTTGTTCCCATTTTTTTAAAATATTGTCTGTATATGCTATTAATTCGGGGAATACAATATTTCTCGCTATTGATGTTCTATCGTGTTGTATCAGCTGACGGGGACGGTTGTCTTCTTCTTTCAGTAACACGTATTTCTCGTTCAAACGTTGATTTTCCAACGCCTGTCCACATTTGGTTTCTAAATCTATTTGTTGCAAAGTTTTATTGTACTGGTTATCCAAATCGTATATCTCCGATTGGATGCGCCATTTTTCAGTCTAAAATATATAGAATGAAATAAAATGTATAACTTAAGACTATAATATTTAAAACTTTATTTTTTTAAATAATGAAGAGGATAATTGTCTTAAGGCACATATGATTAAGTTTCTTTGCTACCCACTTTGTCATATCAACATCAAAATACCTCTAATTAGTTATAAATAATCTGTTGGTACCTATATAATTGCAAATTTAGTAAGATATTTTATTTTTGTTTAATTGTTCATTACTGTCAATAGTTGAAATTGAAATGCCCATGATACAGAAATTTGTATATATATTTTTCAGAATTTTTAAGTTGATATTAGAAAAAAATTAAGGAATCTTGTTTTACATTTACAAGTTTTTTCATCAAGCAAAAAAGTTTAAAATTAATTCAAATATTTTTTAAAAACCATTACGTATATAAAATTATAATTTAAGTAATAGGTACTGGAATATTTCCCAATTAATATTTTTTCAATAATATAAAAATAACAAAATTTGTTCGTTAATAAATTGTTATTATACGTTTGAATATTTATAATATCGTAACAACTTGAACTTAATTACTTATAAAAAAGTTGTGCAGTTTTATGCTAAACTAGATTTAATTAACTAGGAACGTGCATTTTTAAACGACCCACAGGTAATGGCAGTACAAATAAATAAATAACACATATCATTGCAATAATAATTCATCGCTTCGCTTAAAATATAAAACGATATTTTAATATTTTTTAATATAATTCTATAAGTGTCATGAACTCGTGTAAGTATAATGTATTTTGTTTTTTAAAGATTATTCTAAATTTCTTTGTTAATTTTATAATAATTATTTGATTTATCATTTTTATTTATGATAAAAATTAATTGCCCTGCATACAGCCGATCACCATACTGAAACCCCCTACTAGATAATACGCTTGAACAATACGGATAATTTATAAGTTATTTATTTAGTATTTATTAAAATACTATATAATAATGACAATAAAATACAGAATTACTACTTACCGGACTGTGGGGGGTACTTAGTGAAAAATATAATTTAGTGGAAAAAAAATGGTTATGGCTATATAGATGTCTATTTGCGTGGCATAATTGACTTTTACATTAATTACTAAATAAAGATAGATAGGTTAGGTACCAATAGGTTTTTTTAGTTATTCTACAGTTATTCTTAAAAAAATTTATCTACCAAATAATCTGGTGATTATTTTAAAATTAAATTAAAAATTTGTTACTCAATTCAAAATGAGTTTCCGACCAGAGACACTATCGTTTTGATTTAAATATTTTAAACCAAACTAAGTGTGAAATGTCTTCCGCGTCATATTCATATACTCGATAGTTTTAAAAATGATAACGAAACCATATTGGCCCACGACATGGTGACGACTGAAAACCTACGAATTACCCGAGAAACGAATGGCTAAAATTAAATAATCTGATTACGCGTAAATGTGATCATTTGAAATATAGGGATTTATTACGGCCCACTTTGCATAGAATTTCTAGTATACGTACGTATGTGCAATGTACATAATATATCTAATATACCTACATATATGATATACAATATACATCTAGAATACGCGAATATTTCTTAGAATTTTCTACATAAAATTTTAATTTTATTTAAAATTATAAGTAATTACGTTATAATATTTCCTGCGTTCCTTTATCGTTACTCGCAGAACGTTCAACGCGTCCCGATTGTACGCCAAATCCGCCACTAGTTGCTGTTCATCGCGCACCGCGTTCAGCATCGACTCGTTGATCCGGCGAAGCTCGTCGAACGTGCCGCTCGACTGCAGCTCGCGGGCGGTCAAGCGAAGTGTGTCCTGCACGAACGCTAAGAACTTGGCGACCTTTGTTTGGTGCGGCGTAGTCCCGATAAGTTCACTGCTGGACTCCTCGTCGGCGACGGAGACGACAGTAGCGGGTCGAACGCAGTCCCTTTGACGCAGCGTTCTCATACCGTCAATCACGTCCATCATGTCGATCCGGTTGACCCATTCGTCCAAAACGCACGCCGCTCCAAACGCCTCGTAGACAGTCAGGGACGACGTGCCCATCATTTGTTTAATAAAAAGTTCTGAAGCTTTACTAAAATCCATTGCAACCAAATATTATCACTTTTTATAATATTAACGTATAGTTTAAATAAAATAGTTATTATATAGTACTACTATATAATAGTTTATTAAGTAACAACTCGTAAAGATGGTTGCCATAGAGTTCCTTCACAAGTTATAAAAAAAAGTAAAAGTGACTATAATTAACACTCCTGAAGTAGACATTTAAATTTATATATAAAAGAGGAATGTAATGCTGTAGTTGGAATCTTCTAATTTCTTAAGTCGTGCAAGGGGGTTTAACCCTCTCCACCTCATTGACAACTTTTAAATGCTTGTACTTATACAGTACCAATGTATACCAGCTACCTATACTTAAAACATAATACAGGAACAACAACTAAGTCATATTAATATCACGAATAAATTACATGTAAATTATAAATATCTTGCTGAAATTAATGGTTTTATACAAGTTAACTTACAAATAATGATAAATATATATTATTTACTTTAATAATTAATCATGTTTTCTATAATCGTTCACTATTAAAATAAGAATCTATTAATCCAAAATTTGTTGTTTTAACATTATAAATTACATTTTATAAATAATATATATTGTTGACTACTTAGTAGGTATTTTATAAACATTTTATAAATCTGTACAAACTAAATCGTTAAACATATTAGGAATATTAATCCAATTATAAATTTGCTTATAAATAATTTGAGTCCACGTCAAAATTACATTTATTTCAATTATAGAAGTGAAGAGTTATTAAAATAAAATAAAATAAAATACTTAAGTATTTCCATGTTTATTTTATATCTAATATCTATATTTTATATTTTAAACTGAAAGTTTTGCAATGTTTAATCAATAAAAAAGTCTGTCAGCCTATATTATTAAGTATATTTTATAAATATTAATATTACTATTAATGTAATTTATTTTACGACTATATAATTTGATATAATAAGAACCCTCTTCATTATTCATATTAAATAATACAGTTATTGTAGTATATCGTCAAATTACACTCACGCGTGCATTATAATAAACAAATCGCGAGAATGTCAAATATTAATTAATCTGAAGTCTAACATAGTCCTTACACCATAACCATATTTCAATATTGCCAATGCAATAAGTACGATTATATTAAATAATAATTATTATTTTTTTATCAATCAATAATTTTAAGGCAATTTATTGTATTATACTGCAGTAGGTATTACAGTTGTATTTATATAATATTATATTAACAACACCTACACATTCATTGTTGACTTCAGCCCCTATTTGAAAAGGAAATTCATCTAGTTGGTACTTTGGGGGGGGGGGGGGGGGTCAATAGTAAACATTTTCAAACAGTTTTCAAAAAAATCGAGAAAAACAAAAGAAAAGTGACAGTAAAACGGCAATTTTACGAACAACCACTTTTCGACAAAATCGATTTTTTGATTTTGCTGTAACTCAAAAACCAATCATTGTAAATACTTGAAATTTTCACCAAATGTTTATATTATGGTTATCTCTTTACAGTTAAATTTTCAAAATATTTTGACCATTTTTAAGCTACTTATAGACAATTGAAATTTTCGACTTTTCTTAGTTTTTTTTTTTCAAATGCCGATAAAAATTTTTTTGGTGGCCAGAAAATCTTGAAAATTTAATACAAGGTTTCTTATAAGTTGTTCTTAAAGTGATAAAAAAAAATCCGAAATCGTTAGTCACAAATTTTTTTTATAAGTGCTTAAAGTTTGAATTTATACGAAATATGTCAAAATTTAAATTAAATTTCATACTCTCATTATTATGCGTATGTTGCCAAATACTTTTTTTATTAATAAACAGATACTATAAAGTAAGTATAGTAACATATAGTAACTATACTATTTGTTTCAAAATAGAATTTATGAAAATATTTAAATATAATATTTCCTAAACTGACAAATCATCTTCGTTCAGAATCGTTTTTCGTATACAATGATACCTATCATTGCATTCAAATTTAACCTACCATAGTCTGAGGTCCACCCCACCCCCTAATTTACAGCAAAGCGATACCTTCTTACCCGCTTTTTTATTTATTTAAGTTCGTGTAAAATTTTATAATTTAAAAACGTATAATAAATTATGTAATTATATTATGTTAAGTATAAAAATTACATGAAATGTAGGTAAATAAAAATATCAGCTAGATTTTTAAATGTATGTATAATTTGTCTTAGTTTATTTGTTTATTCCATTTAAAATTGTAGGTATATTGGTATTTTACTTTTTAAGCATAACAAATTCAATTTGTATTTATCAAAATAAAAATCACTGGATATGCAATGCATTATTTAAATTATTAGGTACCTACTAAAATGCCAATACACGGAGAATACTTAGTTTAAGTTGAACTTTATTGATAATCTTAAAATAAACTAGCACAAGTCACGACGACTGTAGTAACTTATCTAAAGGTTAGGCTAATTGTTAAATAAAATTATTATAAAACAAAACAAATAAAAAAAAAACTTGTACTTATTATAGGTACCTCTGAGAATTTAATAAAGAAACCGCGCCAACAAATTACAAAAATTCCTCAAAGGATTTTATAAAAGTAGACTTCAATTTTTTCATCTATTGTTTACAACAGCATGTATACAACCACGTACTATAGTATTTCTACACGCCACTACCTAGTAATGATATATATTTATACATAATTTCTTTTTGACTTAATTTGCGTAACTCTTTTTGTGTAATTAAATCCTTCAGTATTCTTAACCCCTAAGACCCTTTGGATCATTTAGTAATACAAACAATTTTCCGCCATCTCTCTTTATTTAATGTGTTACATTATATTATATATATATATAAATATATGTGTACATATGTGTACATTGTACAACCATTTTAATCTTTAAAATATAACTTACTGTTACTATGTACTATGTAGGTAATATGATGTTATAGTGTTATACCCATTACCCATTTATAATAATTATTATACTTTATCATTATCACATTATTTTGTTCACCTTTGTGTTACAATTAGCTTTACTTATTTTATTTTTGATAATATTATACAATAGTCAAAAGATATAAATATATGTTTTGAATGGCAAACATTTTTTTTGATTCGATTACATAAACATACTCGTAAATAGTAAAAAGTTTAAATTAAAAAATATATCATCATAACAGCTTGTTTTGAAAACTATATTTACCTTTTAAAAAACATTAATTATTAACGAGTTCATAAAGTCTTTTTTAAACAACAGTAAGTATTCTAATATATTAATAACACGCATATTTAAAAATATGTATAGGTAGGTACATCACCAATGATTTACATCTATCTTTAATCGCATTAATTAATAAACCTATTTTATAGGGTGTTTATTTGTTTATTTAGTACGCATAATAAACTATTATTTGATTGTGCAGTGCTTTTGCAATATCGATTTATAGTTTTGTATTATTAAAATAAACATATTCAATGTATCGTGTCAGTGTGCCATCACAATATGTATTACTGATAATTTATGTTATGCATACGCATTTCATTTCATCGTTGCTTTTAAATTTTAATAACATAATAATATACAGACTAATACTTAAATATAACTGAATATATTATGCCGAATAAAAGTTTAATAACGCATTATATAATAATAATAATATGTTTATACAGATAATGGATATTATTGCGGGTAGCTATAATATTATTATCGGCACATCCGTTTATGACGTTTTTCTATCGCGATTGACTTTGCACGGCTTAATAGCCAGTCACATATACGATAATATTATTTTTATGATTATAATGTACCAGATGAATATTTTATCGCTATAAACTATACAGTCATTTTCTAGGTGAATTTATGTGTTTTTGAAAGTATTTCTTTTACAAATGATCCGAAGTTGTAACAAAATATTTACAGTTTAATATTCTATGAAGACAAATTACGTTGTTTTCTATGTTTTATCGTTAATGTTGTGTTGTAATGACTTCAAATTATGTATATATATTTTCAAAAATACATTAGTTTACCGAGAAAATGACTGGTGTAATCACCCCGCTGAGCGTTTTTAAAAACCACTCCGTCGTCTGGCCGAACCGTCATCGCAATTCGCGTCCATATCAATTGGTATTTTTTTTTTGTTTCACTTCAACTCACAGTCATAATAATCGTTATTAAATAATATAATATTTTATATCATTTATTAATTTATTATGTATATATTATGCATTTATACACACTCGATTGAATAAAGTTCAGTGATTATAAGCAATATTTTCCGTTACGGTATCGCATGTACGCAACATATAAATTATTCTACCGTTGGATATAATGTATATATTATATTAGTATATTGCATTTTCAGCTCCAAGAGCATCATCGACATTATTACAATTCAACGACAGCTGTCTGGATATACGTCATCTAATACAGCAATGGCGCATAATAATACGCCTTCAGTATTTAAATTCGGTTTGAAATTTAATTTTTGAGCAGATTAAAATATTAAATTGTACTTTTCTCTTGTATACGTATATAGTGCTTTATATCATGCATACATTTGGATGGATAAAATCGCACGAGTATTCGTTAAAGATTTGAAATTCGATGATTTTTTCGATTATAAATAATGCAAATGGCCATAAATATTTATGTATTTAATATTATAAACATATATAAATATTATGCTACTGAGTGTAATTAATTCTTAATCCGTCACGTCTGTTTGCTGACTTTGGAGTGTACATAAAAACTCATAAAAATCGATCGGCGACTAACGCGCGATACGATTTGCGTATATATAAATATAATTAAGTAAAATTAAAAAAATATATACAATATAAAAAAGTATACAAAATTACCACTATAGCGGTATATATTCTATATAGAATGAGCTATACCATCCGTTTACAGTTATATAATATAATAATAATAATACGGTATATTTATGTAACGGAAGCGTACAATATTCTTCAATATAGAGTCGTCTTTGGGAAAATTAAGTAAAAAAAAATAAATAAAATAATATAATAAATCATTTTAATCACCAGCTAAAGCTTATCCTCTGATCATTTTGGGTGGCTAGGAAAGTATGCAGCGAGTCAGTTTTATGGACATTTCGTAATCTACAAACGTCACATCGCTGTACTCGCGTCCTTTCGGCATTTGCGAATATGTTAAGCGCTTGTCTTTTCGAATGTACGGTATATTATCGTTACTCAAACATCTGTACATATATACACCACGAGTTAATTATATAGACTGTTTCGGAGTTTTCTCAACAAACTTTGGAATCGAATGCTAATTTTTCATGTTATGAATACGGTCTTTTTAAAGGCATTTATTGCGATAACTATCATATTTCATTTTAAACATATTGCAATACTTAAAACATCTCGACAATTTTCGTCTCTTAAAACTCATATTTTTATGTCATAAAGTGGTTCAGAAATTAAAATGGAAAATATTCTGAGTCCCAAAATTATTTTTATAATACTCTATTAAATTTAATTTTAATAATATTTTTACGATAAAATCAATAATATAATATTCAGCAAGCATAGCGTATTATAATGATTATATGCATTATTATATTAATTTTAATAACTCAGAAAGCAGTATAAAGTAAATGCAATTATATTCATATATTATAGTACCTATTTATGTATAGTGCTATATTTTAAGGAGAAGAAACATACTTGAATGATTGATTACTAGAAGTATTCAAATTAGTTAAAATATTGTTAACTGTATTAGTGACATAATATGCAGCAGAGCGCTTTCATTTTTTTGTCTTCATCGACTAAAAACAATTTTGAGATTTACAACGATACAAATAAGACTAAACAATTAGGCAATAATCAACGTACTTCTAAAAGAAACACTCGAAATTGATTACATTTTACCAGTTCATTAATATATAACTTACTACGGTTAAGAAAAATACATTTATGATTAATTTATTATTTTTAATTTTTAATTTATTAACCCGTCTAGTCTGACAAGTCTGATCTGAAATAATTATTTATTTTATATTTAAGTATACACTATAAAGTGACAATTTATGTGATTAATTTATTGAATTCTAATCTGATTCAATTATTTAAATAAATTGGTTTTACTTAAAGCAACAGCAAAGTTTGATTTATTATTATTTTGTAATTAATTATAAATTAAAGGCAAAAACACGAAAAAAATAATACAATATAATGTATTCAGTAAATTTATTAATTGCATAAAAGTAAAAAAATATTTTCACTCGCCACATGCAATTTTGAAAACTCGACGGACGCCCTTATTGTATTACGTAATAAAATAATTTATATTTTGAAAATATATTTTTTTCATTATTACAGTGACTTATAAGTTTTAATGTTAAATAAATTAATTGACCACGTATAATTTGAGATAATTTTGGTGTAGACCATTATAACGCAAAAGCAAGAATTAAATAAATTATTTGTTACCTATACACAAACCTATTAAAAGTGTAAAACTGTGCAGATAATGATGATATATTGTTGTTCAGTAGATTATTGTCTAATTCATGATGATATTTTTGACGTGAAGTTTGATGAATATCTTTAATGTATATTTTTTATAAAAGCATATAAGTTTATTTTTGCAATTTTATTTGCGAAATTGAACATTTCAATCAGTATAAATGGTTTAGTAATAGTCGAAACGTCATTGATAAATTATTAATTACTATCCCTAATAATTCTCTATATATCATATACTATAAACTATTTAAAAGTATAAACATTTTAATTGTAAATGTTATTATAAATACTAAATCCTTTAAAATAATGTATATAATATATGATGGTTTTAAATAAAATGTAGATCATATAATTTTTAATTTAAAAATTTAGATAAATTTAATCTATTTTAATTATTATTGTTTTATTTATTTTTTAATATATTTAATATTTACCAAATAATATTTTGGCGTTTTATGTTTTGTATACATCAATATAAAAATTTCATTTCAGGTTAAATGGAAAATATGTCTACCAATTTAAATTAAATTTTCATAATTTTTATAAAATTATGGTTTTCTTCTAGCTATTTTCGTTGTTGTACGAATGTAAGTCACCTAAAATTTAAAAAAAGTGTATTAGAGTATGAAATAATATATAGTTTTTGTATGTATGTGTGTGAGATAAGAATGGGTAAAAATTGTCTAAGGGGAATTTATTTTTCATAAAAATAACTATTAAGGATTTATAAAAAAAGTAATTTATTAAAGCTAGGGTGCGATATGTACGTATAACATAATTAGATTTTTAATTCCACTTTTGATTTTAAATAAAAATAAAAATCACAAATATGATTTTTTTCAACGCAAGAAACTATTTCATTTATAATTTTATCGTTCAACGTTTTGTATTTTATAGATATTGAACGAGCCGAGAGACACGTATAATATTGGTTTTACGATGACTTTTGAAATTTTATAGCTTTTTTCAGGCAGCACATTGTCAAATAGAACAAGTGCTCAAAACGTATCACGTGTGGAATCTTTACGGAGGTCAAGAGTAGACGATACAATAAATTATTACAGTATTGAAAGGGTTAATTTTCCGATTTTTCTCAATACGATATTAAAGTTTTTTTCGGTACGCTTAACGTTATATCTGCTGATAATCAACGGCCGTCGAGCTTATTGTTTTGGAAGAATGTTGGTAATAAGCGCGGTTTTTCTGAATTCCGCACAAAATGGTTTTTTTGAATGTGGTGATTTATATTAATAAATGACTTTCAAGTATAAATAACGCACCAAATTTCTCTGCCAAAGTCGGCTTATACTCTTCTTCACACATATTTCAATGGTATGTACTAACTGTACAATATATAATGTATTGTTGTATAAACATTTTTATAGTAAATATAATATATAAATGGGTCACTTATTAGGTCATACACAGTTGAAAACACTTCGTTTTCTTAATCAGCAGACTCCTTGAATATGTTGTTGCTTATAGTTTGTATTAAGTCTGTAGAAGATGATTACGACTTTTGTAATGTATGCGGGATGTTGCTTAGTCATGATAAAATGTCATGACTGAATAATTGTCAGTGACAATGGTCATTCATCTCCGAGTCGTCTACTCCTAGACTAACCTAATTCTCAGACAAATAGTTTTGCTCTGTCTTCAAAATTCATTTCGTGGTTGAGGTATATTTGCGTAATTAAACAAAGAGTAAAAAAAACGACATAATATTTTTAAAAAAATTGAACTATTTTTGACTATTATAAAAAAAAAAAAAAAATGACGCATAGAAATTAAGAACTCGAAAATTATCACGCCCGAAGAGTAGAATTTTCCTCACTATAGTTTTCTCTATAATACATATTATTATTGAACGTATTTGTATATATATAATATACATATTAATATATTATATTATATTTACCCGTCGCAGTGCAATGCGCGTATTAATATAATAATATGTAAGAGAGACCAGCTCCCGAGTGCTTAAGTTGTGTACGCCCTCTGTTTATGTAGTTACCAAACTTTAACAATTTTTCACCACTCATACGAACTGCGTGAATTTGATAACCCGCCAAAAAGTGAAACGCCAACTCTGAAATCGCTTTTGTTTATACATATATAATATATTTATATATATAATAGATATACATAATACATAAATATACTATTATACGCAGCTATTATTATAAACAATCGTTTAAATTTCGCAATTAGCTCGGTCCGATGGTTTTCAATTAGTTTCGTGATTCAACGATAAGACTGGTATAATTAATTGATAGTGTTCAGCGTGTATATATATATATATATATATATATATATAATTTTACACACACAGTCACAGACCACAGTCTGGAAACGATTTAAAATAATTCCGACCTACAGTATGGCCCAGTGCATTGTAGTGGTACTATTTCTTCGGTATACCGTAATAGACATTTCATCAATTTGTTTTCTAAATAAACAGATAAAATTGACTTTTCGCGTAACTGCAAACGAACTTAATAATATTTTATATTTCGCATTAGTCGTCGTTAGTCATTGCCTAATGACATTATAATCTTGAATTTGCATATTATTTTTTTCTGTTACTATAGGGTTCATTGATAAACATATTTTATTCGAAAACTATTTTAGCTTACTATATTTCATAGCAAAACATTATTTCTATCAATTAGAAGGCCAATTTGTCATTTATAATATTCATAGTCTGTTTATTTTCATTTGCACGTGCATAATATAATAATTATTATTCGAATAAGTTATTAAAATGGTACTTACATAATATAATAAATATAGAATAAAATAATGTTGTATTTGTACTGCATTTATTTATAAAAATATTATATGGTTTCACACCAAATATCATTGTGTATGTAAATATTATTTTCCCGTACCTAAACAAAAAGTTTGAATTGAAAATATTGAAAGTGAAACATTTATTCATATGGATTATTATTCAAATTAATACACACCAAAACTCATCCCTTGTGACACTTATCTACCTTTTTTATTTCTAAAATATGCATATTATTGTGTACTACTATAAAATATTACGGCAATATTGTTTGTTTCAACAATTAAATTTTAACAGTTTCCAGTATCATAATTTATGTACATAATTCATTGTCTACAAACTGTTTGACAATACCGTTATGTGGGTTAAAATAATAATTATATACGGAAAACTGAAATAAATCCATGAAAATATTTTATTAATGTTGATAACGTACAGTGCGCTAAGTCGGTGAACATATTTGCCAATTTTTTTTTCGTACAGTGATGAAATATAATGTAACGCCAAGTACTAAATATAATAAAATATTATATTATATAACACAGTTTTTGATTTTTTTTATACCAAACTCGCGAATTTTTATTTATCTAAATGTTTAATGTAATATTATTATCTTTATACGATGTTTTGTACCGGAGTATTGAACAAAGTCGATGTACAAATACAGCGGGTTACATGTGAGTAAAAAATAAAAAACAAGTGGCTCATTATTGATTTATAACAGTTCTATATGATATATTATACAGCAGATGGAAAATGTAGTGTGCTACACTAAACCAGTGGTATACTTGTATTAAATTCGGGCCTGTGTACCGCACTACTTTTTTATGAGAGAGAGAGAGAGAAACAAAGTAGTTTAATGCTTCGTTGCGGTTATAGAGTTTACCAAGAATGGCACTACAATATGTTCCATTGAAAATAATGCATATTTTGCTATTTTAAACGCTACTTTTTACAAAATGCATTTACACTTGCTAACAAATATTTTCTTGTTTTATCCCAAACTAAAATATTGTTATATTTATTCGTTCTAAATTTAAAAAAATCCTAAAAATCCCAAGAAAATTTTAAAAATGTCATATAATCATACGAGTACATACAAGATTCGTGTTTCTAGTGTAAATTAAATTTTTATGGAATCTGCAGGTAGATTTAACAATTCCTCGTCCTATAGGTAGTGATGTTTTTTTTAGCAAACCCACAGAGCCTATACGTATAGTAAATATTATTTTTATTGCAAAAAAAAGTAGCGTACCTATAAAATATATTTATGAAACGCCTCACCTTTATAAAAATGTAGCGAATTTTCATATTTTCCAACCACTAAAGGTAATATATTATTTTTTTTTTTTGTGTGCATTATTTTGGTTATCCTGTAGTTTTTCAAAATTAACATAATTATTGTGCTACAGTACTATTTAGTACATAAGGAAATCAATCTACAGATTACACGAGTGTTTATAAATATTTGATACATTCGTTTAAACTTCAAATATTTTAGAAAACAGAATTTCAATTTATTGTTCTAACTATGTATTAAACTATTTAGTTATTTTGAATCATTTAGCTAAAGGATGTCATAGTATAAAATATAAATACACATTTTTATTGTTCTATATTTTATTTATGTGCATACCAAAACAATACACTATAATGAAATATTAAAATATGTTGTTTATCTTTTTCTTTTTTTTTTGTAATAATATCATATGTAAGTATCTAGGTACTTATCTATTTTGAAATTTAGAGATTGTTCAATAAAATGATTTTTACATTAATTATTTTCTTATTTTTATTAAATATATATGTCTATAGCCATTAGGTGTTTGGAACACTTATTTTCATAATATTATCGTATGTGGGACATGACTTCGACACTTTGATATTGGATAATATCCCATTCGTGGCTAGCAACGCCGGACGGGACGGTGTTGTGCTGCAGCATTATTCAGCGTCTCAGCGATCAAACTCTACAACATACCACTCTTTTTTACTGTAAATTGTTAAAAAAAATATTTTTTTGAATACATTAACTAATCTAATTTGAAATTCAAACAAGTAATTTTGAGTTATTTTGTTAGCTTTGTTTACTTAGGATAATGAGACCACGACACAATTAGTTTGTAAGACGTTGAGCTATGATAATTTATAAAATATCGTAGAATAAGTATATACTAATTGTAATATTAATCAAAACATATTTTACAATTTATAAAAATCGTTCGAGTGTAATAAGTACTTTAGGCAAGCCTAGCTCACAAACATTATACAACATATTTTATGTAAAACCATTACACTTATCCCTAGACTATTATCCTTATGGTACATAGGTCTATTTTAATAACTCAGAAACTTTTAGTTTGAATTTATATTTAGATAAATTTACATTACCGACAAAATTATTTTTTTGACAGTTTACATTCAAAATAATTAAAAATTAAAATTTGAATTAATGATAAAAAAAAAATATATGTATTAATATAACTTGTATATTTAGGTACATATTATAATCTTTGTGAATTTATAACTAGCAATAACGAGCCATAGGGCCCGGTTGGAAACCATCATATGCGATAATGATAATATTAATGTTGATGATTATTATAATAATAATTATGATAATAATTGAGATATTAATAACGATACTTTGGCTGTGCGGGGTGTTACTACAGAGTACCGCTCAGTGTATTCGCCGTATAATAATAATAATATACATCTTTGACATTAGTGCATTAATATCGTTCTGCAGTCTCGGTCCATAATCACGTATTATCGACTGAACCATTAGTAGCTGTCCCTCGACAATTTTAAACGACATTATACGTTCACTTGTCTCTGTATAATACTCGCGTAGATCTAATATAACATAATATTATATTATTATACGTGCAGTATATAGAACGCGATTGAACGGAGCATATTTCGGTGGACCACGTCGCGGACTTTCGGTCGTTATGATAATAATTTTATATATACATGTATATATATACGACAATTTATATAACCGCGTGTATACCATGGAACGATATTGTACGAACTGATTACGGTCGTTATTACTCATAGCTATAGCTTATTCAACGACACTATAGCGCCGTTATTGGACATCATAACAATATATTAGTAAGTCGTATTACCGTCAATATTATTATATGTTGCCGTACAATTTGTTACCGCGTTATCGGTTATCTTATTTCTATGACATCACGACCGTTATATTATTCGTTTCCTTCGTACGTGGCGTATAAATCTTGTATAATATAGTCACATACCTACCCTACAGTGGTTTGTTATTTTCTCACAATTATTACATCTTAGGATTTTATGATTTGAAATTTGAAATTTGACACACAATAGTTGTGGCATGCTTGGAGAATATGTAGAAGATGATTATATTATTAAATATTAAAAATACCCATTATATTATTATTATTTAAATATTATTCATTATACATTGTTACCCGCTTGCTCGTGATTGCCAAATGAATGTACCCAATCTTCCTCACCGTTTTTGTTATACAGCAAATTTGAAACGCACTTTGAAAATCAATAGCTTTGAAATATATGTTTATACTATATTAGTCTTAAAACTTTAAAGTAAATTTAAAGTTGATCGCAAAATTTTAAATAATAATGTATTGATTTTTCGATGTCTCCGCATGTTATCACGCAAATACAACCATTTTCAATATAATATTTAAATATCTGAAAATTAATTATTTGTGCATAAAATAATAATTTACAAACATTATAATATTAGTTGCACTCTCGAGGGATCGCGCGTATAATACTTAATTTAGTCATGATTTTTATATATCATACTGCAGATGAGTAAATGATGATAATAATAACAAACTACACTTTCAAACGACCAAACCCTCTTCACTCGTCGTCCGTTTGGACCAATTAATCTTTTTAAGCGTCAAACGCATACCGTGCCCTCGTATAATTGACCGCAATTAAATGGCCGGTCACTTTATATATGTATATATACTTACGTGTGTGTGTGTGTACGTGCGTGCGTGTGTGCGTGTGTATGTGTATTGTGGTATATTATACGGACAGTGTTTTTGGCGGTTCGGTAAATCACTCGGATTTAACGATCAATACATAACCTTCACCAAGCACCGGACTTGTAAAAAAAAAAAATAGTATTTAGGAATCCTCTCAACTCCTTTTTATATTCAATTATATTTCTACTATAATAAATATATACATGTGTGTATAGTGTGTTAATTAATAATTATATATACCTATACATTATAGCGTGTTATAATATTATGTATGTCACACGCGCAGGTGTGGTTTTGCGGTTTTCTTTATAGTTCCACTCGTCTATATAATACTGATAATCTTATAGTCTTTGTCATTTCAAACTTAAAGGTCAATTATTATCGCCCTAGCTGAATTGTTAGCGTTCATAGTTTTGAAGGAATCGAAATAAAACGGGGAAAAAACGCCGCGAAACTTTCGACCGCAAGTCTGCAACTGGCAGAGCTCCCACTCCGCATCACGGTCATTAATCAATTTCCACAGCAGACTGATTTGCGCGACCACCGTGTAATCAGTGGGGAATACACGGGGATTTGGACCCCCGTACTCGTCTAATAAATACCACAGATATTAGGCAGCTGCAGGGGTCCTTCTCTTAGCTGAAAACAAGAAGCGCCGACTTATACATCGTGTGTGTGTGCTTTCGTATGTAAAAGGAGTGTGTGAGATTATAAATTATTAATCACGAGGAAAACCACGGAGGTTCACGAGTAGTCGATTACGCAATGAGCAGACGAAGCGAACAAGTTCATACATGCCAAAACTGCAAAATACCTATGTTTGAAGTGCGACGTGTGCGAATGTCGACGAACAATAATTAACATATTATTTGTGTGTTTTGTACATTATTTTCTAACACAGATTTCATCTAAACTGTTTTTAATCCGAAATCCAGATAAAATATCAAAAGTTAGACTCTCACAGTTGATGATGAGACTTAAGTAAAAATGTATAATTATATTAAATTATAACGTGCAAGCATGATTGTATACAGGGGGGTTTTTGGGGTTCGACCCCGCTCCTAAATAATTTCGAGTAACGAGAAAAAAATTGTTTTATTATATTGCGGCACAATTTGTATCGCTATATTTTGTTAAAAGAAAATGTTTTTTGTATGTGTGCCTGATAACGTGGGTACTAGGGTAGAAATTATAATTTTGATTATAGTAGTCGATTCTTTTGAATAAAATGTGATTGAAATATTTTAAACATTTATTTTTGTCATTGATTGACAATATATTTTATACATGAATAACTTCTTCTTTGCGATTTATGTCGATTCAATATAAAGACACAGTTATAGGACTTCCAACTTTCGTCGTCTCATTAACAATAGCATCTCACAAGTTACAGCACTATATTACATAAACTATATTCCGTTAAACAATCGATATACAGTGTGGCTTTTCGTTTATTCCTGTATTTTTTTTTCGATTAAACTATTTCCACATGAAAAATATAGATTTTGGTTGTTCCACTGAATGACCGTAAAAAAATGAATGATTTCCATTTTAATATCCGTATGCCAATACAGTGTAGGATGACGAATGAATGATTAATCTGTTTACTATTATTTTTAATTTATAAAACTAGTGGTTTGGCCACCTGACACCTACGCTGTCAAATCCCTTAATTTTTTCGACTCCCTAATCGTAATACTATTTTTTTTTTTTATAGAAAATTATTATTTATTTATGTTTTGATTTTTGCAGCAATTATAATAAAATACTAGAAAAAAAATTACAAAACTTTTGTAGAAGGATTACTGAATACCATAAGAAAATAGTCATACATTTTCTTAAATCATGTAAACAAGTCACGATCGTCGGATTTAGGTGTGAAATTATAGTTTAAAAATTGTATAATTGTTTTTACTACACACCCATAAACATTGCATGCATAATTAATGACCACTTATTTCAAAATAAAATATCATATCGTTCACATACAGCTGTCACGTTTATAAAGCAATCCTGAACAATAACAAAAAAAAAAAAACCGTTTCATCAAAGTTAAAAACTTAAAAAATAATAAGTGCTGTGAAGCGACAAATAATTTATCGACATTTGATTAAAAGGTATTAACGATAAATAATGTGGTACACATGTCCAATAATATATTCACTCGATTTTCAATTGGTCGATTAGTCGCGTCAATATCGGTTCATTAGATTATGTGTGGATCTATCTATACCAATAGTCGCTCCATTTAACATTCGAGCCATTTTGTTGGACACGTGAATTACCAGCGGAGAAGTGAAGCGAAGATAAACACGAACAATAGAATTCACTTTAATTTATAAAGTGTTTGATTACTTATAAAATACTTTACAAATTGTTTTTGTTATAAATGAAAAGAGAAAACAAAAATAGTTAACTTTTGATTTACAACAGTATATCTTGCACGTTTAACTTATATTTTTTTGTTTCAAACAACAATTTGTAATTTTAATTGTTTTTCGGAGGATGATTTACTACCTACAGGCTGTAGTGACCAAAATAATCATAATTCAGGTGCTCCTTTCAATTACAGTATTACACAAAAGCTTAATTATTATAAATCTTATTCAATATTATTGATTCTAGTGTTTTAAATTGTCTACAGCCATTGAACTTGAACGTTTTTTCCCTAAAATAAGGTAGGTTTGACTGCATATAGATGCTAAATTAAACTTATTGATCAAATCCCAAAACCGTCCTGAGACCTGATTTATAAATTTATAATTTAAATAATGGAGTTCGTGGTTATATACATATACTTTATATTAATGGGTATTGCGTGTGAAGATAAAAATCTTCTTCGCCTTTCTACGAATCCCCCAGTTCTTATAAAATATTAATTTATTCACCTAATAAAATATTTCATTATACTTGCATTAAATTTTAGTTTGAAAGTTTGCAGTGTTTTAGATAATGATATTGTTTAATTATGTTTGCGAAAAAAATAAAAATAATAATAACAATAATGAGGTTTTGAAGTGTATTATATGTGTACTAAAAAAATGATCGCATAACATTAAGTTTAAAACTTGATCCACTGACCTTGCATTCGCGTAAATATACATATAAATAATTAATGGAACTTTGAGATTTAGTTTTTAACTTTTTTTAATAAAATATATTCAGTAGACATTTACTATCCCGGGAAATTGAATCATCCGCATAATATATTTTTGTAGTTAATCCAGTGGCAAAAAAGTAAAACAATGGGCTATTTTTGCGTAAAGTACATATTTTGATTGTTTCATGGAATTAAAAAAAAACACAATGATATGTAAGTCTATAATGATTTGCATATAAATATATTTTATACAACTATGATTCAAAGTATAAACATTTCATAAATTATTACTATACTTAATAAGTATTAAACGATTTTAGGTTGACATGTATAGCTTTGTGTTGGTTATTTATTTTTAACCGATTTTGTTTAAAAACAGACAGTTAGTAAATAGAACAATTTATATATAAATCTAAATTATACAGCAGTTTCAAACATATTATATTTGTATTAAATAATTGATTTTAACAAAATGTATTTACTAGGTTGTGTCAGCCGACCGTTTGACGTGCTGTCATATGCAGCCTAACGGTATCAATACTTTTAAAAACAGTTCTGTCGTACATTTATTAAAATACATATATATATATATAATATTGACACCTTATTGAGTAACGTTTTCGGTAGATTTTAGATTATGATATAATTAATTTATACGCACCTATGTTATTAATTAACCGTATTCTACAAATTGATTTTATGTATGTACTGTATTGAAAAATAATTTATTATATCATATAAACGTGTAATAAATTCAATAGCACTTAATTGGTGTATTTTAACCTATAATAAGGAAGGAGGAAGGGGTAATCGATTGTTTTAATATACATTTTTATATCGAGAGCTTCTACACACTCCATTATATCAATCAAATTTTTGATTTTTTTTTTCAAGTGCTGAAATATTCATTTTTATTTTTATTTAATGCTAATTTGGCAAGTTTGTTTTTATAGATATTACCTATACTAAACAGTAAACTTACATTAAAATAATCAATGCTCAAATACCCAGTAGGAATGGGCGGTGTACTTGTGCACATGGGTTGGTTCGATGGCGGTTCGCTCAAATGTGCCACTAAACTACTATAGTACCTATTTATCTATCATTTTTATGGTTTAAGGATTTAGAAGGGTGGCATTGACAAAATATTAACTTTTATAAACCGTGATAATATAAAACTATAAGCTTATATGCTTGATATGAAAAGAATCATTAATTGATACGTAAAATCATATATGTGAAGAGAAAGAATAGCACTACAACGTTCATAAATCATAATATATATTTTATTATTAAATACGTAATAGTAGGTGGCATAAAACCCTTCAAGCGATTTTTGACGAATTTTTCCTGAACTGATTTTTATATTAAATATCAAATCAGTTTTGGTGTTTCGGGAATATGTAAACAAATATAAATACTATTAACTCTTAGATGCTCTAATAGAATTATACAATTGAATTATAGTTTTAATATTAAGTAAGAAAACCCTACTTTAGAGTAAACCTGTTAATTAGATGGTAACGTGTTTGTATGCTATAAACGTATTTTTACGTTACAATATAATTGATAAAATACGTAATGTGTGAAATATATAACTATAATGGTCGGAAACTATGATGTGCAGGAATAATTAAAATTTTATCGCGATATTGATTAAAGATAGGTAATTATAAAGACAATTTATTTAGATTCAGATTAAAATTAAATACTTTAATTTTTATAATTTAACTATACTTTTTTAAGCAATTTATATTTAAACGAAGAAGGCTTCTAGGAGCAAGATTGGCGTTTGTCGAACTGGCCTAACCAAATATAATGAGTTATGAAGGGTTTCAATTGTAAGCGGAATTACTGAAACTTCGAGTTAAATCGATGAAACAATATAACGTCGTAGGGATACACGCCAAAGAATTGCTCTAACGTAGGTTAGGATTGGAAATTAAATGGGAGCATTACACGCACTGCAGTACCAACACAGTTTTATGGGTTTGAAGTAACTTATCCACTGTAACGGTAAAAAAAAAGTTTTACACTCATCCTCAATCAACAATGTAAGTTAATTAAAAATAATTATCAAACAGGAATTGTAAATAGTGTGTTTTAACAATAATAATATATTTGGTTGTATTATTAAATATTTATTTATTTACTATAATCATTTATAAGTTTTGTTTTTATCATCACGAATAAGGGAGTTGAATCAATGGAAAGTTGTTAAACCGATAGTTGAGCCGAATTTTGTCCCGAGGAACCACTGAACGCCGACTGACGCAAACAGCTGGTCGGAAAACCGAATACAAACTTATAACCTTCCGGTCATCGTACCAAAAAAATTTGAGAAAATAAAACAACGCACGTGGACAAACTGATGGCGGCAGCTGCAGACGTTAACAATCTATTTACCTACCTCGTTCGGTCGGTTGGCCCACTACGCAACATCCAAATAAAGATTGGACCGCTCTGGGTTATTACGCCGTTACGGTATGGTCACATATGTCGGTGATCGATTAGCATAATAATCGTCCAGCTCGACGAAGAGGTATTGGATGACGACAAACGGTAATTATTAGGAAGTCAACGACGAGCCAACGACCGCCAACGACGAGCATTTGCTTAGCGCCTACCCCTTCCCCATCCTCAATATCAGTACATTTTAAAATAAACACGAATGCACACACACACACACGTTAGATTTATTACTTTATTAACGTTTTGTGGACAAGAAAAAATACAATTATGAAATAAGAAAGACAAAGAAAAATTACATTTCCTACACCAATCGATTTTCTTGCTGTTTGTAAAAAAAAATAACCTAAAACTCAAAATTAATGTTTTTTTTTAAAAACTGTATGGTTTAAAACAATATATAATCGAGTTTTTGGAAAGAACATAAAACCGACAACAAAATTCATACCGCGGGGAAAAAGAATAGAGTAATATCTATATCTTACTCGTGTACAATGTGCAGACCATAGGTTCTCAAACTTTTTTCATCCACCGACCACCGTCCAAAAATGTTCAAAAATTTTAAGCTTACCATCTGTAGTATATTTTAAAAACAGTAGTTGTCATACTGGCTATGACAGACGTAAAATCAATTATGAGGAAATATAGTAGGTAGGAATTTCATTTTAGTTTGAAGTTTAAAATTGCATAATACTTTTTAATCAGTATTGTCTTCAATGGCATCATTTGAACAGTGCATGGTATACATTTGCGTATTTAAAATCAAATATTGTAGTAATTTGGCCCACTTTATGAATTGATTGGCCTGAAAAATTGATAGTAACTTGCGCTTAAAGTGACCTGATTTATATGCCATGTGTATTAAAAAAAATTGAAATTACGTCACTGATTATCCCTCTAGTCTGATTCAACGCCTACAACATTTCTTGGGGTCTTATACCTCCCCCTGAAGACTATCAACGCACACAGGGGGCGCTATCGCCAATTTTGAGAATGACTGATGTAGACGTTCGCGTGAGTTGGCGCAGATACTTATACATACAAACATTACAAACCGTCGGCGGTATAAGCCCGACGGACGTAATAAATATATATTTTGTGACCAAGTAGCGGAACAGAGGTATAGTCGGAAACGCGGATACGTGAGCGACGGCGGCGTCGAGATCGTCCGGTGAAACGCAGAAGGCAAAGCACACGGGCAAAAAGAAATGAGAAAAAATAAAACAGAACGCATTTCCGAAAATCTCGTCGCGCCTACGCTATATGTATATACACAAATATATATATAGTGTAACATGCTCGCGCGTGTTATATTATTATTATTTTTGTGTCGGTACAACAGCAGCGGCAGCAGCTGTCGTGACGGAGGCGGCGGCGGTGCAAAATAGCACTTATATATATAATGTATATATATATATATATACACATACAAGGAAGACATTGGAAAACTATTTCAGAGGATATATAATATGTCATATTGTGCATGTGTGCGTGTATACCGCAGCACACGCGACTCGCTTGTATAAGAAACAATATATACCGGCGGCGGCGCGTGTATGTGTTTCTCGTGAGTGGAAGGTTCGGGTGTGCAGGTGTGGGTGTGCGCACGGGACGAAAGGGTAACCGAGGCCCAGAGGAAATTCCGCCCAGAAAAGCCATCGTTTTCCGAGGAAACGAGCCGAACGGAGAGGCGTGTGCAGACGCGCTCACGCACACGCACACATTATATATGTGTATACGGTGTCTGCGGGTAGACGAGTAGGAGAGGTCGCGACGAGAGAACATATTTGTCCCTTCGCCCGAAACGGGAGAGCGACGCAAACCCTTTTGTCATTCCGGTCACTATACACACGCAAAGAGCACGTGCTCCCTTATGTGTATGTGTGTGTGTGTGTGTGTGTGTTATACAGAAGGAGGCGACAATAACTATACGGTTATACGGACTTGCACGGCGGCGGAAGGCGGACGTCGGCGAGAGCGTTACGCACGTTTCCATTGTTGTACGCGCCAGTTCACCACCGCGCGGCCATTGTTTCGCGGTCCGAGTCCGATTTCCGAGTTCCAAGTCCGCCGCCGCTGAGAGTTGTTAGCCGTACCTAATATAATAATAATGATAATAGTAATACGCTCGTTCACATTATACATATATGCGTACATCATGCCCATTGTGACGTTGTAGTACAATAATAATAATAATAGTATGGTCGCCTTCCACCCCGCCCGCGCAGCCACCGGTTAACGGGTCCGCGCAAACTTTCGCGGTACGAATATATCGGCCTTTAAACGCACGCCCTTTGTACACGCGTCTACGATTTACGCCCGCACGTTTGACTATTATTGTGCGAGCTCGCGAGGTTTGAGAACGCATTATGTACACACGCGCGCGCATATATTATATATTATTGTATATGTATTATATAATGCTCACAGACATGATAATATATAACGACCGTTGTCCGTCGGGGCGAAATATATATAATAATATAATATACGGGGCGGTTCGTCGACGTCGGTTTTCTCCGCGATTGTTTTACGTCAACGAATTCCGATGCCGCGCCGGACCTTTGTGCGCTGCATTCCGCGCGGCGAGCGTTGCACACTATAGCGTGACTTATGGCTCTCTCTCCGCAAGAGAGGAAACTAGAAATGATAAATAATATAATACATCGTTATAGCCGTTAATATAACGTATTGTAGCGGACGTAACGAGTGCCGATATCTCAACTTTACTTAACCCGACGACGAGGTCATATATAATAAAGCTTGTTGTCGATATTAGAGAAAACAATTACCCGTATTTCAAGTGCGCTTCAGTTAAATAAAATAAAATTGGTTTAAAATGTTTGTTCATACTAAAACCTAATAAAGTACTTTATTTTATTGTTCTGCAGTATGGTTTAGGGTAAAGATAACAGATTTATTAATTCAATAAATTTAACATAAAATGTATAATTATTACATTTATATAAAAATTGTAAAATTTAAAGGAACAGCTCTTTTGTAAAATTTAAAAATTGTAAATTATCACCAAGTTTACTTAGTTGCAACTTTTCTCTGAAACCATTCGCAATGAAATCGATTAAAATGTAGGTTTTAGTTTCAATAGTAAAATATTTAAATCGTCGAAAACAACATGTGTCGGTAATGGCACCATCGGAAATACGGCATACGTCACAATGTTATAATATATATGTACCAATTTGGCGTCCAACGATGTCACGTATATGGTATATCAATACAAAAAATAAATTGTATTACTATTACGTAGGTAGGTGTTGCTTTGATAGGTAAGTAGTAAATTTAATATTCTCATATCGACGGCGCAGACGAATATAATAATAAAGCGTGTAGTAATAAAGGAAGGACTGTGACCTGATGTTAAGTAGCCTTCTCTGTGTTATTTAGGTTATGTATATATAGCAGATGAGCGACCAAGATAATTTTACTAATTATAACAACGACCTGCGGTATACATAAAATAATCGTGAGTTTGCAAGTTTTCACGAGGGAATATGGTAAAATAAAACCGCCCTTATGTAAGTTATTCGTAGACAGGATTAAAATTGGCAAATGAAAGCTCCGTCAGGTTACAACTTACAAGGAACAATAAATTTGTCAACTCTTCCACAAAGTATTCACTGGTATGAAATATACACGACATATTATATATAATATACATACTGTTATTACATCTTATCATTCGTATGGGTTGTTGTGTGGGTACAGTGCGATACACGGGATGTTAGCTAATAAAATAATCTCAACCATCGTCTATCATTACAATACACTATGATATATTGATATGACACTATAAACGTCTAATTTTTAATTAGCAGACGATTGAATAGCAACGCAGGTGACCGATTCGATGACATAATTAAGTTTACACCACTGCTCTTCGATGCCAAAGTTGTCGAGTGTCCGACGAAAACGAGATGAACAGAAACGCAAAAAAAAAAAATTAAATTATTTGGTGCGCGTTGATTGTCTGCGTCTCGAGCCAGAAACTATAATAATAAAGTAAATGTTATGTAATACAAGAACCGGAGAAAAAAATGAATTTCTAGTAGGTACACGATATATTACCTAAGTCCTACATAAAAAAGATAATATTTTATAAAAGAGCATATACTATATATTATGCCGGTGTTACTCACGGGGAGACCGATTATTTGAGCAGTTCGTTAAAATATAACGTCACGTTGTGTTATTGTCATTCCTCTCCGAAGTGAAAACGATTGATTATGCGTAAATTATACACTTATACACTATACAATATACGCGTATAATATTGTAGGACGAATAAACGCGAAAGGGAATATTAAATCGTCAACGTCAATTTGCACCGACGCGCACGCACGTGTATATACATACATAGGCCGTGTATACGTTATTATCATTTTGAAATGCGTTTTTGTGTACATCGTTGATGGCGCGTTGCGTATTATTATGAGTATATATTATATATGTACGTGTGTGTAGGAAAACCTATATGTAATATATTTGTCTAATAATGTCCATATATTATATATACAAACAAACACAATAATATATCCACGAGTTAACGGCGCAAAGAGTCGGTGGGGGGAGAGAAAAATCAATGTGTATAATATTACGTAGTAATGCTTGTTAAAAACGCACGTAACCCATTCTAATAAATTGTTTTTTTTTTTTTTTTACTTGTATGCGTCCGCATTAATTCTATTTGAGTAGGTATACCATATATCGTACGATAATCGAAAAAATATCGAGAAAACAGATCTTCGCTCTTAAATGGTAACGATATAATATTTTTGTCCAAATCCAGTATCCATATATACCTATATGGCTATATGTCATGTTTGTATAATATACTTACAATACGCATGCAGACAATATTATAATAGTATTATACCGATTCCGAATATTTAAAATAATCGATACCTATGAGTACAAATCTGTTACAACGGTTACAATAACAATAATTAAAGCTAAAAGGATCGTTTTCAATACAAATAATATTGTACGAACAATGGTATTTTATTATAGTTAATTTAAAACTATAAGACATAATCTGAACGGTATAAATGGTAGTGTAATATGCATCTGGAAAATTAATTGCAGGATTACGGGTGATAAACTGATAATATTATTTTAAAAAATAATTTTTCGAATTCTCTGTGGTTTTCGGAAACAACGAAAAATAATTGTGATGGAATTCGCAAGCCTGGTATACCTACTATATATTATGGCTATAAATATCATTGTTTTCGAATATACCGACTTACCCCACAAGCGTTTAATTTCAGTAGCAAAATTTAGGTAAATAATAGGTATCTGAATTGTCTAACTTTATTTTTATTTTATTATTATTATGTAACATTGTGACAAATAGTACGTAGTTCAGCGTATATTTTTACGAATCAAAAATCAGCACTTTTCAGCTATAACAATATACAATCGTTTAAACAACACTTATCGGGTCATAAACTGTGCAAGCTGTAAACGGTGTTTAGACTTGAACGCGTGACGTAACTATGTTGTTACACTAACGATTTGACCCGCCGTAAAATTGCAATTATAATAATATGTGTGTTATAAGTTATAACAATATGACCGGACGCCATAAACGGTCAAAAGAAACACGGTTGCAGAATCTCTTATCTTCGTCAAACACGCGTGCCACGTGGCAGAGTCTTAATTCGTATTCTCGATATTATGATGCGAGTCGTTACACTGTATATATATTACTCTAAACGCGGTTCGGTATCACGAGATCATGCTGACTTTTTATTAAAATTTAATGAGTAATAGTTTCTGCGGTATATACTTACACCACAAGCTGTTATTAATTTATACTTTGGCGGAAAAGTTAATTTTTTTTTTGTTCTTTGGTAAAATTAATTTTAAGTTAATCGTCGGCGTTTTAATAATTATTTATAGTAATAATAATAATAATAATAATAATCGAGGAACTCGTAATGATACGGTTATTAGGCGCATCCCGTAATACGTATTATGTACATATTTACATTATTATATTAAACAAGTGTATATACAACGCGAAATATGTTAACAAAAAAAATAATAATAATATGAATTCGTCCAAAAAAATAACGGAGCAACAATGCCGCACTGCAGAATGTGATATTATATATATATATAAAAATAAATAAAAAAACAATGTAATTTCATAATAGGTTAATAAACCCACTGCCCGTAACCCCGAACCATAATAATATTGTATTTACTCGGTGTGTACTTAAAATGCAACATTTCGCTATGCTGCGCGTGTGTCCAACAGAGATAATTGATCTCGCCACGGCGTAGTTGCCCATTATAAGACAGACGCTATATTATATACATGTATAATGCAGATACGCATATAAGTCAAATAATATAACAACCACGCAGGCATTGTACAATGCACGTGTTGTCGCTATTATTATTATTATTATTATTATATATTCGTGATTAAGAGCCGATATTATTATAAGCGTTGAGCAAAGTCCTTTTGTGTGTGTGTGTGTGTGTGTGTTGTTAATTTATTATTTTTTGTGTAGATACAGTAGTTACATTTTATATTTTAAATTCAGTGAAACTCACTTTCGACTACCATATATCCATATAATAATATACTCGCAGATACAGCAAAGTCGCCGCTGAAAAACACGAAAATTCGAAATTTGAAAAACTACTTAGCCGGGTAAGTATCACGAGTAATAAATATTTGTGTCCACATCGTTATTAGTTATTTTTCATTTTTTATATACCTACCGATAAACTAGTAAGTTATCGTCATATGTTTATAGAATTAAAACCAACGTTAGTATAAAAAAAATATTGTCTAATTAAATGTGTAAAGATGAAAAATCCTAACATATTTTAGACCGTAAAGTACAAATTCATCGCTCCTATTGGTCACTATCGTTTTATCGACACTAATAACAGTTACAGTATTTTTTAAATTCATTTTGTTGTGAAACAGTTGATGAACAGAGTCTTGCTGTGCGTTATGGCATTTAACAAATACTTGATAACTACTCTTATTTTACAGTTGTTGATGCAATTTACTTTATCGAAAATTTGATATATATTTTATACATAGTGCATTTTAAATTTAACTATTTAATAATTTGTGTATTTATGTGCCTATATTATACTGTTAGAAAAAATTAAAATTAATTAAATAGAATGATTTATATTAATTGAATAAAAAATGTCATACAAATATTAAGATCAATTGAGTATATAAATATAATATATATATAACTTAATATTTGAAACTGATATTTTCAAATACTATTCATAGTGTATTTATCGCTTCTAATTTTAAGCAATATCCATAGGAAGGATTATTTTGACACAGCTGATTTGATTAAGTATTAATATTTTATTTTATATTTCAGTTATGCTTATAAAATATAACGAGACAACAATAAACAATTTAAGTAATAATATTAATATTGAAAATAATTTACTTTCATAATATAGGTTAATTGTTTTAATAATTGCTATCTCGAATATTATTAAACATAAAAGCTTACACGAACAAAAATAAAATCGCAGGTGTACACAACTGTGTAAAACGTTAATAAAAAGGCAGAGTACATTTGTTTCATAGGTACATTTAGCCACTGAAATAAACTATTTCTTAACATTTCTTAAAGAACTAATGTCGTTATTTTTAAGTTTTAATCACTGTTTTAACGTGTTTAAAATAAAAACTTGAGATATTTAGAAACTTTTTTGGACTAAAAAAATAATGTTTTAAAATATTTTGGATAGTGTCACTTCTGCGTGAAATATTAAAAGCACCGGTCGACAAAGACTTGTACAAAAAGACACTTATAAAACGTTCACGTTTTCCGCGGACGTTTTTAAAAATAAATTTCCTTTCCGAAATAAGATATTTTTTGTAATATAATCGATGCGCGTATCGGTTTCGAGTTTAGTGCAGTGCTATCATATACGCGGTCGGGTAGGTTTACGTAACATTTCTCACCGAAAAAGCTCGAGTTAAGATTTTCCAGACTTGGTTTCAAGCCAATGTCATGCTGTTAACGACCAACTAAACCGTCTAACGCGATTTGGGGTTTCGGTTTCCATACGATAACGATCCATAAGCTTCCACTACTTACGTGCCTAGATGGGTAAATTTGTTATTACACCTCTATATATATATATATATATATATAACGGCGATATACCTTTACAATATAATATATATGCATCGCGGGTACTTATCGGAACAACAGTATTTTATTTCAAATGACTGTGACCAGAAACGCTGCGGAATTCATTTTATTGTCGCCCAAATCTTCCGGTCTTCATTTGTCCGTCTAACCATCTGCACGTGATGTCTCCATCCAAACTGCCTGTTTTTCGTTTCAATACATTAGATTAGAATGCGGAAAAAACGAACCTTCAAAAAGATATAAATGCATATTATAAGAGGTTTTTTTTATGTACTTTTTCAAAAGCTTTTGCGATTACATTACGCCTATCTGATATATATGTACATTAGAAACGCGCGTCTTTGATTTTGACATTCCGTATAATGTGTTGCACTTGAAAGGATTTAGATTTGCATTCGACGGTATTGTAATAAAATATAATGTTTATAGTTCAAATATCTTATTTGATGGATCTCCCCGGATTAAATTGATAACAAATTTGAAAATCTTATTATTATTTTATTATTGTTGGGTTATTGTTATTTAGAATCGCAACTTTATGTATTATATTATAATATTATAGAGTTATATTATTTCTGATTTAGGTCAACGCGAAACTCAATTAATATTATATTTTAATAATTTATAAAGGTTTTTCATTATAAAATATTTTTAAAAACAAATTTCATGTTAACTACTTCCACATATTCTTTTGATAAAAATAAGAACTACATATCATAACATACTAGAGCTAAGGATTTGTTCAAGGATGAACTTTGGCTTTTCAAAATTCAAGTATCTATAACCTTTAATCTGTATATTATGTAGTTATATATTTTAAAATATAATTTTCTTAAAACAAAAGTATAATTTGTAAAGGGGTGTCCACTGCCCTAGGCTTTGGTCTACTTTATAATTCAAACCGATAGTATCTTTGTAGTCTGTATTATGTAAAGCAAAGCATGTTAAATAACAATTAAATACAAAAATAGTCTTTTCAAAATGAAAACGTTAAGACACTTATAATAGTTAAATAAACTTAACTCGTACAATGTAAATACACAATAATTTACTTTTCCCGATAATTATTCAGTTTTAAACGCCGCTCGTGTTTTAAAATATATCTTAACAATTGGATCGCTTCTGACGCCAATTAGTTTGTAAGTGGCAAAGTTTTAATTAAAACTTATGGTTGACAGAAATAATTTTTCTCATTACTTTGAACAAATCATACCTAAACAACGAGTCGTTTACTGATAAGAAAGTATAATTGAAATAATTCAATATGAAAACAGCTCAAAGAGAATATAATATAGATAACTTTACTTTTAAGTTTTGACGAATTAAATAAACTTTGTATCAATAGGGTGAGGCATATGTCATGCGATTTTATTGAAGATATCTTCTTGTTTAGCTTATTAATTATTCATTGATACTTTTATAGGGATATTTATTATTAATTATTAATTTTATGTCAAAGTTATAATAGCTAAAATTAACTAACAACTTTTATAAGTCGCATTTATATGAATTCTAAAAATTTAAGTTTTTAATTTCAAACTAATTTTTTTACTTATTTAATTTTAATGCGATTCAAAATATAAACTGCAATCATAATATATTTAATTTAATTTTGTGTGTACTTTTGTTACTTTTTAAATAAAACAAACTTTAATACGTATTTAAAAAAAAATTGATTTTCTTATTTTTTAAACTAATAATTATATATAATTTAAATAATTTTAAAACTGTAATACATAGTATAAATTACTAAAATTGTAATTGTAATTTTATTTTATACCTAAATAAATGTGTATGTGGCATATACGTTCAAATTATTTTTATGAGATTAAATTTATTAAAAACCTAATTTTGAAAATATCTCATTCTAAATTAGATATAATTAATATATTAAATTCATACTTACAAATTTGCACAGTACTTATATATTTTAATGCGAATGTATGCTTATTGTATACTGATAATATGACTAATAAGTAAATTTTTGTGTCCATAAGTATTTAGGTATAAGACATATTTTAGATTCTGAACGAAGTGATGAATGTATTGCTTTTACTATGATGTGTGTTTTTTTTTTTTTTTTTTGTGTCTGACTCCAACATTTGGAGCAGTAATAATGCTCCGATTTTTGACTTCAGCCCCTCTTTGAATAGGGAATTGAATCTTGTTGGTACTTTAGGGGGGTCAAAATTAAAATTTTCTAATAGTTTTCAAAAAAATCGAGAAAAACAAAAAAAAAATGACAGAAAAATGGAAATTTTACGGAAAAACCACTTTTCGACAAAATCGATTTTTTGATTTTGCTGTAACTCAAAAACGAATCATTGTAAATACTTGAAATTTTCACCAAATGTTTATATTATGGTTATCTCTTTACAGTTAATTTTTCAAAATATTTTGACCATTTTTAAGCTACTAATAGACAATTGAAATTTTCGACTTTTCTAAGTTTTTTTTTCTTCAAATGCCGATAAAAATTTTTTGGGTGGCCAGAAAATCTTGAAAATTTAATACAAGGTTTCTTATAAGTTTTTCTTAAAGTGATAAAAAAAAATCCGAAATCGTTAGTCACAATTTTTTTTTATAAGTGTTTAAAGTTCGAATTTATACGAAATATGTCAAAATTTAAATTAAATTTCATACGCTCATAATGCGAATGTTGGCCATAGTAACCATAGTAACATAATATAAAAACTATACTATTTGTTTCAAAATAGAATATTTGACAATATTTAAATATAATATATCCTAAACTGACAAATCATCTTCGTTCAGAATCGTTTTTCGTATACAATGATACCTATCATTGCATTCAAATTTAACCTTCCATAGTCTGAGGTCCACCCCACCCCCTAATATACAGCAGAGCGATACCCACTTACCCGCTTTTTTTATTATATTAGGTACAACGATTGTCGATGACGATTGTTAATAAACAACTGTATAACATTCGAGATAATTAATTTTCTGAAGACAATGTACTAGGTGCGAGGTTGCGTTATGTTAATAAATTCTTTACCATGTTTAAATAATAAATTTGAGTGAACTCGTGAGGGTTGAGCATGGCTTAAGAAGGCTTTTGTTTCATCCAAGCCATATACACTGCCCAAAATGGAAAATGGTGGGGAAAATCTGATTAATAATTATGCTCATTAAACTACCTTGACGTGCACTGTTTGAAAACAAATGCCATTTGATTGATGGTAGAAAAGGATTCCACGAACAATACAAAGTTCAAAATATTACATAATTTAGGAGACGAACGTGGTTGTGTAACTACACAAGATTAATGAAAATAAAACTGTATAATTGTTTTAATATAATTTTATCGATTTTTTAAAATAATTTCATTGTGAGTTTTTTATTTTATTATTTCGGTAAAATATAGGTATTTTAGCATTTTTTCATTATTAATTATTATTTATGCGAATGGGTTTTACTGTTTAAAATAGTTTACATTTTATAAACCTATTTAATTGCATAACAATTCAATAAAAATAAAAAATCGTATATTATTGTAGATAATGAATTTGAGGTATGCATAATATATTATATTTGTTTATTTTTTATTAATAGTTGGTCCTTCAAGTGATAATATTTACGATGAAAATTCGTGATTATTTAAAATATTTAATTGACTTATTGAAGTTAACATAATTACGAGAAACGCAGATTGTTATTTGTCGTATAGTTGTAATAAATTAAAGTGGCTAATCCAAACAAACATAAAATGGTCACCACCGTTGTCAAGAGTGCAGACATGACCGAAAACACTTAACCATATATAGATTGGGTGCACGTTGTCATTTTACGTGCACTGGTGGTCCACATGATTTATTATGAGTTGAAAAATGACGTAAGTGACCCATATCATCGGTTATGGTTATTACATAATATTTGACTGGAAGACGTTTCAGAGTTTTCGGTTTAAAAAATATTGCAGTCCAATCTGTTAAAATATTTTATTTATTTCACAAAAATATGTTTCTTTATGGTAAAAACAAATAAATGTAATTCAATTTGATGCGCGTTCGACGCACATACGGTTCTTTACGATTCTAAGCATAAAAATCAATGATACAATTTAATAAAATAAACGTTAACTTTCTTTTAACTACCAAATCACTTAACTCTGTCGACCATTCGTTATCTTTTATATTATGTTATTTTATTTTATATTTATTTATATATTATAATAAAATGTAAGACCATGCGGTATTATGTTTTTTTTTTTTAGACATTT
The DNA here is from genome assembly GCA_020882235.1 of Schizaphis graminum. Lineage (NCBI taxonomy): Eukaryota > Metazoa > Arthropoda > Insecta > Hemiptera > Aphididae > Schizaphis > Schizaphis graminum. The sequence continues at coordinate 113,315,483 of CM037032.1, read as the reverse complement.
GATTGATGAAGTTACACCGAAAAGGTCGTCGAAATAGTTTGTGTACGCCGCTCAAAAATTCGCTGCGGACCCACACAGCTCTATACACACGACGTTTTCCGCATAATCTGTTTCCCGGCCGTCTAGTCGACGGCCAATGTTTTCTACATAGCTGCGATACAGCATCTGCAGGTTCAATTTGGACCGTTCCCCGTAATAATTTATTCCCGTCGCGACAGAAATTAAATATTTCCGTGTTTTCTCCGCTCGTGAATACACGCTGACTTATTGCGAACAACAACAACAATAATATAAAAACAGTGTAGTAAGAAATAAACATTTTTTTCCCCCTCGTCCGTCATCTGCACGGTCGGTACACTGCACTAGCCTCATTATGTTTCTTAAATTGACTTATGATATAAACTGCGAGACGAAAAAAAATCATATTAAAATCTCGGTCTTCGTTTTGTCCTGCGATTTACTCGAAGTCAGACCAACAACGTATTACCTCAACCTCTTTCGATCCGTTCGCAGAAATATGAATACGCAGCCTCGTGCTTATTATCGTTGCCTCACATAATATTTTATACGCGCAGACAGTTTGCCGTGGAATAATAATAACCGTATCTATATAGGTCGCAATGTATTTATTTTTTTGTGCCGACTAAAGATAAACAAACAAATAAATTGAAATCGCAAATGTTGAATAACGTAATATAAAAATACAATTGTAGACCAATCGATAAAGGCGATTGGGTCGATTGGGATAAGCTATATTATTTATTTGCAATTGTAATTTTACATTATGCACGTAACGGCAGAGATCTTGATTAGAAATAAATAATAATTTATTACAGCCGATATATTATATTATTGTACTATTACATCGCCACTCGTGATTAGTCACACGGTCCGACAAAATATATTTTATTTTCATATTAAATGCCATTATAATTATTTCCATAATACACGATACATAACATAAGATGAAAATATTTATGAAATCAAAAATAAATACAATCGAGTTTCAAACTAAATGAATTCTGTTTTTTGGTCTAGATTACTCATTGTCTACACGAATTAAAGATTTTCCAATCAAAAATTATTTTTTATTTCACCGTGAAATTTTCACGTTGATATATAATATATGCTAAATAAAAAATGTATAAATACAGGTCATTCAAAAATCTAAATTATCGTGTGGTGTAAATAACCTTTAAATATAAAATATAAATAATAAAGACGTTATCCCACGATTTTTAATCGGACTATTTTACTTTTTCATAGATATATGAAAAGGCGATCAGAAGAAAAACATGTTATAAACATGGTATACTTAACTTATTGATTATTGTAAGACTATACAGTATACCTCTATATTATTACTCAAATCGTTTTGAAAAAATATTATAAACGTTATAAATGTGTGAAACATTATAATGAATAAGTATATATTATATTATATAAGTGGATAATTTTAAATCGCACGTATATAAGACAAACATAACAAAATATATTAACAATTGAAAACCAACTCGTCCAAAACTTAATTAATACATTTTATTTGTAATTATTTATTTATATCGAGAGTATAATATCGTATTATGTAACTCGATGTATAATATAATATGAATATGATAAATAATATTAAATGATAATGACATGATGAACGAAATAAATTACCGACGTTTCGACTTCGCGTCGATTCTATTACGCGTTATTATAATACATATCATTATTACTACGAACTCTCCAAATCAGGAAATAGCTTTGTTCGAAATACACAATTCCGTATTACTCGCGGATAATGTGATGCCATACACATTATATTATGTATTATATTCGTACGACATTGGAAACATAACTGTTATAATAATTATGCGGTTTTAACCCCAATCGAAAGCTTCGTCGTATCGTCGCTAATCAAATTTAATAATATTTCAATAGTAGTGGATAATAAATTACGATATATTGTATAATGCACGTTTCCGGAGTATTATTATTATTATTACTGTTACAACGTTATATATATTACTGTTTTCCAGGATTATTTTTGTAATTCATTGCGAGCGTTGCCCTGTACCCGTATTGTTTAAGCGTAATATCGATATTATTATAATAATCATAATAATAATATATAGAACGCCATAACTGTAATAAACGGTTTCAAAACACTAACACTCGACTGGTATTTCTTTCGCGGTATCCGATTATTGACACCGGATATGCGCGTGTTTATAATAATGCATAATATAAACGTGAGTATAATTTATCGCGTATACATATTGCATACAAACACACACATATTGACATATATTATAATACCTACTCCTTACGGTGTACGGAATATGGACCTTATGATACGGTTTTGTCCAGCATAAAAATTTAATACTTGCCGTAAAACACATAATATATAAAACGTTTATCGGGCCGAACGGTAATAAATTAAAGTCCGATTTGTAAAGTCTGTTGTAAATGTCCGGGTTTAATTTTAGGTTTAATGATGTCCATATCCGTATATTATTATGTATAATACTTATAAGAAGACACGTAGTGTTACCCGCACACCTAAATAACGTCACCGTCAATCTAACGGACGATATATGTATATATGTATAATAACTTATTAATTTAATATTTTAATTAAAGCAAGGTGCCTAAAACACACTAGTTGTCATATGACGCAGCATAATAATCAATATATGCATACACATACGTTATTGTATAAACAGAAAACACGTTTAAAAAATATCGATGGTAATTATAGTAATAGTATAATACAATTTGGTGGTAATGAAGAACATTTTTTAATGGTATTATAATAATGCAGATGAAATAAAAAAAAGCGGGTAAGTGAGTATCGCTCTGCTGTACATTAGGGGGTGGGGTGGACCTCGGACTAGGGTAGGTTAAATTTGAATGCAATGATGGGTATCATTGTATACGAAAAACGATTCTGAACGGAGATGATTTGTCAGTCTAGGATATATTATACTTAAATATTGTAATATATTCTACTTTGAAACTAATTCAAACATTTAAGTAAAAGTTTCAAGATCTTACGTTCAGTAATTTTTTTAAAATAAAAAAAATCGAAAATTATTTAATAGTAAAACGTTATTTTACACGTGTATTTTTGATTCCAAATTAAAATTAAAACTTTTAACACACGTACAATTTTTTAAATTGAATAATCCTCAAACTTTTTTATAATTATTCTAAGCTTAACTTATGGACATCATAGTATTAAATTTTCAATTCTTAGCTTTTAATAGTAAAATATTTATAAATTTTTAACTAGGTACCAAATAGTTAAAAATATTCATGATTTTGACGAATTTTTGTCAATATTTGAACTTCAAATGCTAATAAAAAAAAATTGTGCATATGTATTTTTATAATTTTCGAATGAGAGTTAGAACAAGTTATGTGGACCCTTCAATTAAATTTACAAGTAATTTGTCCCAGCTAAATTTTTTTTATCAACATTTATAAAAAAAAAAAATTGATTATTTAAAATGCCTATAAATAGCTCAAAAAAAGTCAAAATATTTTGAAAATCAAATCACGTAATTTCAAGTATTTACGACTTATACTATTTGAATAACAACAAATATCAAAAATCGTTTGTGGCTAAACCATTATTTAACGCGGTTTTGTAAAAATTTAAATTTCAATCACTCATAAAATTTTATTATCTTAGTCCGGTAAAGTTTTTTTTGCAGATAGTTGAAGAAAAATTTATGGAGAACCTTGTACCAAATTTTCAAATCTTAGTTATAAAATAAAAATTTATACGATTTTTCAACCACAAAATTACTTGCCAATTTTTGCAATTTTGACATATTTCGTATAAATTCGAACTTTAAGCACTTATAAAAAAAATTGTGACTAACGATTTCAGATTTTTTTTCATCACTTTAAGAACAACTTATAAGAAACCTTGTATTAAATTTTCAAGATTTTCTGGCCGGCCAAAAAATTTTTATCGTTATTTTAAAAAAAAATACTAAAAAAAATTAAAAATTTCAATTGTCTATAAATAGCTCAAAAAATTTTTAAATTCTTTGAAAATTTAACTGTGTATGGACTATGGAGAACGCTAATATAAACATTTTTTGAAAATTTCAAGTATTTACATCAATTAGTTTTTGAGTTATAGCAAAATAAAAAATTCGATTTTGTCGAAAACTGGTTTTGCGTAAAAATTCCCGTTTTTCTGTCATTTTTTTTTTGTTTTTCTCGATTTTTTTGAAAACTGTTGGAAAATGTTTACTTTTCACCTCTATAATGCACCAAGGATATCCACTTTGCCATCGGAAACCACCCCCAAAGTTTGAAATCGAAGCATTATTTCGACAAGTTATGCTGTACACAGACACAAAAAAACACACATCATTGTAAAATCAATACATTCATCACTCCGTTCAGAATCTAAAATGAGTTATAGCAGCTATGTAAAATACTATAACTTTAAAATGTTCATAACTCATTTTAAAATCATAATATTAATAAAAGCATATGGGTATAACGTCTTCTTAAGAAATTCATACGTACTTTTTTTAACAGATACTAAAATAAAATAAAAACGAGTAAAGGGAATACGTTTATGGAATAAGGACTCGATTATAACTATTATACAGAATTATAAAATTTTAATAAAAAAAATATTCCGGTATATCATGTTATTGAATTTTTTATTAATTTATATTTTAGCTAACTTAGCCATGATGATATATTTTTATGGTCCTATTGGTATTCTATTACTTAGTAATATATTGATGTTTATACACACGGCAATAGTGATTATCAAACATATGAGAGATGCTAAAGTACTTAGCGGAACTGAAGGCCAAAAAAATGCGGATTATGAAAAACAAAAGTAAGTACAGAGAATTTTATCTCCATTATTAAGAATAAGTTTATCCTATAACATTTGTTGTTATATTTAATAAATATAAAAATGATAATATTCACTTTAAAGTATTAAGTAATAAATTTGATAAAACTATGATAAAAATTAATTAAATAAATTGAGCAAACTATACTTGAAATCAGAAATATTTTGTTTTTCAGTTTCATATTGTATTTGAAATTACTCATCATCATGGGTATTAATTGGTTCCCAATAATGCCAGAAATTATAGCAGCGGCAACAGATACAGATGGTTATGAATATGTGTGGTATGTCTTAGTCATGGTGAATTATTTGCAAGGATTGTTCATTTTTTAAATGTATGTATGTAAAAAACGTATATTAAAATTATTACGTGAAAAACTATTTGTCCTAAATTCCAACTTTTTAAGACATCTACTAGTATATCTACTAGAACTTCTCAACTAGAACTAACTCCAATGCAAAAAAAATAAAAATCCAGTTGAAATATTCACTTAGAATATAAGCAATTCAATTAATAATCAATTACACGATTTTAAGTTTAATGATTGGATAATAAAAATAAATTATTTTTAATTACATTTCATTATACTGAACTTATAACTTAATTGTCGAATAAAATGTTGCTATTGGCCACGATTTGTATTTTGATTAGAATTGAGTTTTATTTTAAATCCTACTCTGTTAGTTCCAAAAATATAATCTTATATTAGATTTACACTATTTTTAAATAATGTTTTGTTAATTAGTAACAAGTACAATTTACATGTAATCTAAATGTATTTTTAATAGTATAATATATTTTAGGAGATTATTCATAATAATTATTATTAATCAACTTTTTAAATGAATAATAATTTTACTAATCATATATTAATCATGAACGTAGAATTCTTCTTGTTTCTCTCTTAACATCACTTCCGCTTCATTCAATAAGATCGTATAATTATTCCACGAATTATGTAAATTATTATACAAGCTTCGTAATTTATCTGACATTTCTATTTTATGTTTGTCTATAAAGAATAAATATAACTATGACGTTCCTTCACAAAATTAAAATAATTTTAGATCTAATCGAAAGCACACCTATAATAAGCACGTTTTCTGTGATTAAATTTATATCTTCTTTTTTGGCAATACATTCTAAATCTACTTTTTTTTTATATTCAATAAATTCCACCATTTCGTCCAGGTTAGCTGGTGCTAACATTACACTATTAAATTTAAAGCAAATAATTCATATTAATTTGTTTTACTTATACATAGTAATGTTTCAAACCTACCGTTCACTGTTCATTTTAATATAGTCATAAAATCCTTCGATAAGGGTGGTCGTTTCATCTAAAAGTAATATTGAATAATTTAAAATCCAATTTTGACAGTGTCTTATAATTTGCTTTATCATATCGTTGGTCTTAACAATAGTAAAAGATATTGTCTTTTCGGTCTTCATCTCGTTTAATTTGCACATATAATTGAGGTACCTTCAAATATATTTAAGAACAATTTATTATTATATGATATTTATAAAATGTATGTTTGATTTGTCATACAGCATTATTTCTTTATCAATGGAATCCGCATTATGCGGGTTGGATTCAAATTCATTAAAATGATATTGTTTGTCCTTAGTCCAAATATCAGTGTACTGCGTAAAAGTATTCATATAATTATCTATTTGTATCAATAAATCCTTCGTTGCTAAATAAAACACAAGAATAAAAATTAACGAATTTAACTCGTACGACCAACGTAATATTATTATACTGTGGTTGTATAAAACTGAAGTCAAAAACATCGCTTAAAAAATAAATTCTCGACCAACTTCGTTAGAGTGTACTAAGTTATAATAGCATAGGTAATTGTTAATTTATATATAATAAGTTTACACAAGTTTGTAATATAAACACGGGAATATTGTGTCGTAGATTAAATTTGTGGTTCATTTTTAGTGAACAAATAATAGTAAATTAATGTTATTTCTGATTTTGACGTACTGATATTGATCTCGGTCTGCAGGTCAGAACACACTTGGTCGTGTGCGATCGCACAGCTATATGACGTCAGATAAAAGTTCGTGATTTTAAATGTATCACACAACCTGGGTATAACTTTTAATGCTATTGCTATATCCATATGTATGTTCATGGTATATACCACTAGTTGTAATAAACTTGGATAGTATTTGATCTGCCGACAACCATATCAATTGATTTGTTATGAACATAAAAGGTTAGAGCAACAATGTATAGTTTCCATCAATCATACCTCATTTCCGTGTAAACTGACGTTTATCAAAAACAAGGTTTCGTTTGTTGTGCTAAAATTTTTTTCATCGACAATCTGACATTAACAACTAACGACTTTTGTACGAGAGTATCAATTTTGATTAGGTAGTGTTTCCAAAATAACATAATCTATTTACAGTTAATATTTGTTAAAGAAATTGTAAATATTTTTAATTCATAATTTTTATTTGCAAGTTTAAATACATTTTTTTTTCTATTTTTGGAATTCAAGCATAGTTTTAAAACGTAATTAATCAATTTATTTTTGCGATGAATTTTATTAATGTATACCTCAATACAGCATAATATGCATATTTTTAATTTGTAAACAGCTAACATAATATACTATAATAGTTTTACATACACGCTCAATTTTTTTTTCAATTATTTCATATACAACAGTCACGTATCTAATAATTTCATTATAATAGCCGATAATTTTCAAGACCGAATTTCTATAACTATTGAAATAAAAATCGTTTTTAATTTATGTATTAAGTAAGAAGTATTTAAAAAAATAAAAACTTGTAATCAAAACCTGATATTCTTCATCTTATGATTCAAACCACTTATTTTTGTAAGTTCAATTTCATTGCCAAACAATGGCGTTTTAGATATTTGTGCACATATTTTAACAATTTCAGTATTGCATTGCTTAAAACAATTTTCGATATTTTGGACCTGAACATTATTATTGAAAGATCGATAAAAAATAAATATTTTTTTAAATCTTCCGTAATAAACTTTACTCAAACAAGACTTAACTGATTCCAATTGTTGATAACATTTGGGAAGATATTTGTTAACATTGTCTGATTGAGACCAAGTATATTTATTAACCAGCGGATCTATTGTCGTAACGCACGTATTTATTTGTTCATAAAACATTTGTATTTCTTGTTTAGATAAGCCTGTAATCCATACATACCACATAAATTAATTTACCACAGACAATATTATCAACTAGGTACAATGCTAAAACGTACCAGCAATGATGTAATTGTAGTCCTTGAGAATCACTGTCACGTTTTTGTGTAAGATTCTTATTTTTTTAGCAATTTTAGTAAATTCCGAGTGCTTATATGGCATTCCTACTTTGATCAAATTCCAGCAAACAATTTCATTTGTCATATCATAGATGTGACTTTAAAGGAAAACATTATAATTTGTGAATTTTTAATTGATGACAAGACTTATGTACCTAGGTATACCTTTTTAAACATAAAGTAAAATTCCAACAACGATTTGATAATTGCTTTTTTATAAAAATATGGTTGTTCAGTTGATTTTCGATTTTTGGATCAATCTGATCCCACCAGGCTCCAAATGAAGTATTAAGTCTTTGCTGATGAAGGTCTGCATAAGAGGAATACGCCTCCCGTAATTGTTTAGCGAGAGAATTTTCCAATAACCACGGCCGGTCGAAAATAGCCTATTTTATATAGGTCCGCATTTTATTAGGCAGTGTTGCAAATAATATTTTGGAAATGTATTTAAAAAAAACACTTATCGAATATTGTTTTGGTTAAATAACTAATGTATATTATGTTATGATAATTATTAGTGCATAAATTTACATTTTTTAATATTGTTATTTTGTTGTACTGGGTGATGGCCATCATACACATACCCGAGTATTTTGGCATATAGTGAGGTATCCAATACTCATTTTTATTCACCGATGCAATATAGTCTATTAAAAATTTATATACTAATTTAGTCTTTAAACGAAAATAGGACTTAAGTGACGGCCACTCGAAGAAATAACGTAAACTCTGTAATATTTGAATACAGTCTATTTCATTGCAGGCTGTTTTCAACGCCATGTCCGTTATCCGTTGGATTTCTATAGATAATTTTTCGACTTTAATCTTAAATCTATAATCAAATAAATTAATACTTAAGTTCGTTGTTATTTTGAAAACAATTTTTAAAAATTGTTAAAATATATTTTTCAAACGATTCATTTGTGTTAAAAAATTTTACATTATTAATAATTTATTTTTGTACAACAGTAGGAAAATGGTATCGCTCTGCAATGTAGAGCAGGTGTCAAGTGTATCACTCGTGGGTATGTTCAATTTATATTCAATGATGTATCATTTAAATGGTCCTAAGCGGAGACAGTTTATTAGCTTATATCATAAGACGTATACTTCTTTAAATTTTGTATGATATAGGTAGCTATATTAAAGTAATTTAGCTTATTTTTAGTAAGATTATTATAATTTTTTCCTAAAACATATTATATTATAATTTATAAGTATTTAATTATTGCAGTATATTATATATTTATACCGTATTTAAACTTTTATAATTAAAAATTGAACATTTTTTGTAAATACCATAAACAGTAAAAAGATATTACTAGAAACAAATAATATTTATAAAAAATAATTATCTTTATATATTTTTAGATTCTGAACGGAGTGATGAATGTATTGATTTTACAATGATGTGTGTTTTTTTTTTTTTTTTTTTTTTTTTTTTTTTTTTTTTTTGTTTTTGTGTCTGTCGACAACATTTGGGGCAGTAAAAATGCTTCGATTTTTGACTTCAGCCCCTCTTTGAAAAGGAAATCGGATCTAGTTGGTACTTTGGGGGGTCAAAAGTTAAAAATTTTCAATATTTTTTAAGTGAGTCGGGAAAAACCTTAAAAAAATGACGGAAAAAACGGGAATTTTTACGCAAAACCAGTTTTCGCCCAAATCGAATTTTTTATTTTGCTATAACTCAAAAACTAATCGATGTAAATACTTGAAATTTTCACCAAATGTTTATGTTAGCGTTCTCCATACACAGTTAAATTTTCAAAGAATTTAGACTTTTTTTGAGCTATTTATAGACAATTGAAATTTTTAATTTTTTTTAGTATTTTTTTTTAAAATAACGATAAAAATTTTTTGGCCGGCCAGAAAATCTTGAAAATTTAATACAAGGTTTCTTATAAGTTGTTCTTAAAGTGATAAAAAAAAATCCGAAATCGTTAGTCACAATTTTTTTTTATAAGTGCTTAAAGTTCGAATTTATACGAAATATGTCAAAATTGCGAAAATTTGGAAGTAATTTTGTGGTTGAAAAATTGTAAAATTTTTTTCTTTTATAACTAAGTTTTGAAAATTTGGTACAAGATTCTCCATAAATTTTTCTTCAAATATCTGTAAAAAAAACTCTACCGGATTCAGACAAAAAATTTGTATGAGGGTTTGAAATTTAAATTTTTACAAAACCGCGTTAAATAACGGTTTAGCCTCAAACGATTTTTGATATTTGTTGTTATTCAAACAGTATAAGTCGTAAATACTTGAAAATTTTACCAGTTATTAAGATTGCCATTTTCTTTACGTGATTTGATTTTCAAAATATTTTGACTTTTTTTGAGCTATTTATAGACAATTGAAATTTTCAATTTTTTTTTATTTTTTTTTTATAAATGTTGATAAAAAAAATTTAGCTGGGACAAATTACTTGAAAATTTAATTGAAGGGTCCACCAAACTTTTTCTAACTCTCATTCAAAAATTATAAAAATACATAGGCACAATTTTTTTTTATTAGCATTTGAAATTCAAATATTGACAAAAATTCGTCAAAATCATGAATATTTTTCACTATTTGGTAGTTAAAAATTTATAAATATTTTTCTATCAAAAGCTAAGAATTGAAAATTTAATACTATGCTGTCCATAAGTTAAGCTTAGAATAATTATAAACAAGTTTGAGGATTGTTCAATTTAAAAAATTTTACGTGTGTCTAAAGTTTTAATTTTAATTTGAAATCAAAAATACACGTGTAAAATAACTTTTTACCAATAAATAATTTTCGATTTTTGTTATTTTTAAAAAATTACTAAACGTAAGATCTTGAAACTTTTACTTAAATTTTTGAATTAGTTTCAAAGTAGAATATATTACAATATTTAAGTATAATATATCCTAGACTGACAAATCATCTCCGTTCAGAATCGTTTTTCGTATACAATGATACCTATCATTGCATTCAAATTTAACCTTCCCTAGTCCGAGGTCCATCCCACCCCCTAATGTACAGCAGAGCGATACTCACTTACCCGCTTTTTTTGATTTTAACATTTCAATATGAAAAATCTCGTATACAATTTTCAAAACATAAATATAAAAAAAATTAACAAATATAAATTTCTAACAATAAAATAGTTAGCAATTTTTGCGATTTTGACAAATTTCGTCAAAATGATTATAACAATTATTGTGATTCTAAATATTGTTGATGTTTTTAAATTAGAAAATAAATAACTTAATGAAACCTTTTATTAAATTTTAAGTATTTTTATCCATTCATATATTTTTATCAACATTTATATAAAAAGAATTGAATATTTCTCATGCAGTCATGCCCACTTATAGTTCAAAAAGAGTAAAAATATTTTGAAAATTTTATCGTAAATAAAAAATAAATACTTAAAATTTAGTGAAAACTTCAAGTATCTATAGTCATCTATCTTGGAATCACACTAAAAAAAAAAAAAAACAAAAATCGACTGTATAAAATTTCCGTTTTCCTTTAATTGTTATTATTTTTTTTTCGATTATAAAAATGTGTTGAGAATTTTGTTGAGTACCAACTAAATCCAATTTTCTACAAGAAACCAACGTCTTTAAATCAAAACATTTTTACTATCCAAAAATGTAACGACAGACCAAAAAGAACCCTACATCATTGTAAAATCAATATATTCATTGCCCCCATCTGAATGTAATATGATACGATTCAATCGATGTCTATTTATGTCGAAAAATGGTTAAATTTTTCGTCGACAATAAAACCTTATAAAATATTATAAACACAAATAATTAAAATAATTCAATGCAATTTGTTACACCATACACATAACTTATTAATCCGTTAATCGTTCATTACTTATCGTTATGGTAATTCCAAACATCGTCGAGCACATTGAATATCCCCTTTAAAGGAACCTTCAATTTGTTTATATCAGCATCGAATTGTTGTTCTGTTTCATCCAACATTCTAACGAAATATTTCCCCGGGGCGAATGAAAAATTTGGTTTAGGTACATCCATATGGTATACGTTAAGCCTGGTGAAATGTTTTGTCAAAATTAGTCACTAAGTAACCTACATCAATCGCTGTTATCATTTCAATAAACAGCGACTGTCATATACATTATATAGTTGTTATATAAAACCGATACCTTTTAAATACTATTTTTGATTTCAATATATATTTTAAATTCTGGCAGCGTTCGATAAATTTGTACATGGGCATGTAGGCTTTTTCCCACAAGACGATTTCTTTAAATTGATTATTATACTTTTTTATCACCTAGAAAGAAAAAAAAAACGTTACCTTAAAACTATCAGTTGTAATTTAATCCACTGTTACTTCATTATATACAGTTATGCAATGTTGACAACACAGTAAACACCTGCGAAGAGAATCCATTAGCATCTTTACGTCACTGTCTAGTATACTGGCGGTGTCTATAGTTTCGCGACACAAAAATATTACTTGATTAAACAGACATTCGCACAAATGGTCGAAATTGTATCTTAAATAGATCAAAGATTGATCAAATTAATAAATAAATAATACATAAAGTATCCGATTGGGTAATTAAATGTGCGAAATGTGCGTTACGTTTCGTTGTAATAAAGCGATTCTTCAAATATGAAAATAAAATGTAGAAATAAATTCGGTAACATGGGTATGATGTCTCTCAGGGATTCGACGTCGTACATATTTATACACGGATCTTTAATAATCTGCAAGTATTTCAGGTTAGATGTCGCCTCGGTTAACGCTATCTGTAACATTTATACAACAAATATAAAAATGTTTGTAAACGAGTAGACGAAAACGTTTCAACATACATTCGTCTGTATAGTTGTATTGTACCATATTATATTGTGACAAGTCAAATGTGATGAAAATAACCAAACCAAAGAAATAAATATTGCGAACGGGAAGATGGAGGTAAGACAAATAAAAAACAAATTATTACTTTAAGTCTATTTTGTTTACAAATATTTACTGTTTTTCAAAAAATGCATTCAAAAGTAATTAATGTAAATTAAAATATTTATAAAAGTAGGTACCTAACTATTTTGAAACTTAAGTTTTATTGTGAGCAACAATTTATTATGAAAGGTCAAAAGATAAAACAATATTATAAAGGTAGTAAATAGGTAATTACGCTGGTTATTAAGACCGAATTGTACACAAGTAAGATCGCCATAATAATCGACTGAATGCTTACTTCCGGTCTTCCGGTATTCAGGGTACATTTGCAAACAATATTAAGTGGTCCGATATGTAGATAAAAATTGGATCGACGCGATATAAAAAATAGTTTGTCGTCTCTCTCTCTGGCATAATACAGGAACGGCGTAATATTTCGAAAAATTGCAATATAAATATATACGAAGCGCAAGAACTAGATTTATTGAATTCCGCAGTCTAAAAGAGCGATATTACAATACATATTTTACGCTAAGCAATATAATATAATATTATAGACACCTCATCCTTACTGTACACAGTTTCATAAAATACACCGATCGCCTCGGCCTGTGCAACACAATATTACGTAGGTATGTTAACCGAAGTATACGAAAATTGCTCCTAATGCTATCGCCGCGCAGGTATGTTAATGCACGGAGATCTCTTTATAAAATATATTACGCGCCCTCGACAGTGGTTTGTGGCCAATCCAAGCAGAATGATGCACGTCAAAAACAACAGTAGTTTTAATATCATTATTGTAATATTATTATTTGTACGCGCCAGTCGGTCGTTCGTTAGTATTATTTACATTGCCTACCCCACAAAGCCGTGTGGGTAGTGAGAAAAATATACTCACTATAATATTATAATGGTAAACTGTGGTGAATTTTGCATAGTAATTCCGCGAACGCTACTTGATGTGTAACAAAGTTTTCATACGTACGCGAGTATATTATTATAAGCAATATTACCTATTTTGACGCGCAAATAATGTCTATTGTTTACAGTCAATTTAATTTCCGCTTTATTTTTAATTTAATTTATCTTATTTTCCCCGTTTGACTGTAATAATAAAGACCTTTTTTTCCGAGGACCCTATTCGTTGCTTTCGATAAGAAAATATTTAATATACCAAAAAATCGTTTGTGATTTAAAAATAATCGTGTTAGGGTAACGCGTGTTTGGCTTGTTAGTAAAAACATACACCTATCTCTGATTTGTGTATTTATAAAATTCGTCGATATCGGTTCAATATTAAACCATACCATAATATTGAATTTGTTCAAACGAGACGTGTCCGTCCATAATAGGCATATCATCCAAAACGAATGAGCGACATGTAACATGTTACATTAACGACTTAATAATAATTAATAATATGACGTATAGACAAAACACAAGTCTACAAATAATTTTTTTTCTTAAAAAGACCATTAGGTAGCGCTTAAGCAAGACGCAGTTTCCGTGTTGACCGTACACTGAGAAGAAAAATAGAAAAATGCCTTACAAGAACCCATTAATAATAGCAACGCGTGACTATTGTACCATTGACACAGACGCATACTTATACGTAGTGTTTACTAGTTATTTATTGTATAATTACTTCCACTTTGTCAGTCATGTTGTAGTAGACTTCCACAAAACATGACTCCGCTCTCCTCAAATAGTTCACCATTTCGGTCAGCCGGGCACGTTTTAATATGGCCGATGTGAATTCCAAGTCGAAAACTATACGGCGGGGGAAAAAACATACGATTAGTACTGCGGTAAGTTCCCGGGGCCTTATGTCAGACCATGGTATTAACTACTGGACTTGTGACACGACCTGCAATGTCGATGAGACGGATATGGGGAAGATTTTGGATCGTAATCCTCCCCCCAGAGCGGTATTTGTGTACCACATTATATAATTATCGGACGAAAGGGGTATAATACGTTTTAATCGACCATAACGTCGATAATTGTATGACAATAATGATAATATTATCGTTGTATAGATTACACTATAAGAGAGGGGACGGAACTCGAGAAAATATCGTCGTGCTATTTTACTGAACTTACGTCTTTCCTCCCAGTAGGCGATTTCGTCAACGATGTGTATCATTCCGAATTCGCATCGGTTCGGGATCCGCTTGAAGTTGTTCAGGTGTACATGTACTTCCGCGTGCCATCCGAGCAATTCGTCTACGGCGAATAACATAATCACATGTCGGACAACAATTAGTAATGAGATATAATGTTATGAGCGCATACTCGTAATATATATATATTATTAATCTCTAGTTTCTAAGATAAACCATAGCCACATACTATCCGTGAAAAACGGCGCCAGTGGTGGGATTTTAAAGTGAAATCAAAATGGCACGACGCAACGTTATTTTTACTGTATCGGTAAAAACATTATGGAAAAACACAAACGATGAAGGTGCATCGCAGTGATTTTTGGGTGTAAAGATTTTGTATGCCAAACAGTTATTTTTTAAATTGAATTCGTATACGTTCAACCAGTATAGTAAAAAACCGATATTAACCATTTTAACCCGAAAAACTTAATTTAATTTTAACCCTATTGAATATTTGAATAGTTTTATAATTATATTATTATATTTCATGCGTGAATAGTGTTTCTATTATAATTATTAATTATACTGTTATTCTTTTTTTATTCAATTCACTTTGTTATTATACATTATATATTTAAAGCTTGTATTGGGTATTAGTCTGTTTAAATTAACAATAAAAGAACAAATAACTAAACAAATGCATAACTATATAAGTTATAATACCTAACTGTTGATTATGTTTTGCAAAAACTAAAAAATAATCTATTCTGTTTTGTTAGATCTTTTTTTGATACAAAACATAAATAGTATTGTATATTATATTATTTAGATTTGGGAAACATTTTCTAGCGTTTTTAGTTTAAAACCTATTTTCGTGCGATGCATAAAAAATATCGAAATAAAATCTTCGTATTATTACATTATAAGAAATAATCTTATTTTGTGTTTACACTTAAACTGAATTTCAGATTCAATAACTCAAAAATAATGAAATAAATATTATTTTACATTATTTTAATGTTTAAATTGCATATTATATTAAATGTTGATATAACCACGCAAAACCAAAATTTAAGAGTGTTTTGTATACCACAGTACGACTTCCTATCACTAACAATTATTCCACTAGGCATTATGGTAGATATGTGCGTCTATAGGAATTATTATCAATATTATACCGGTCTGTATATGTTCTCGGCGGTATGAGCACGACGATGTTCGATTTAAATTGCTAATTTTAAATACCATATCGCAGTGATTTTCAGCGGAGAAAAACATTTATGTTGTGCTTGTTAGACTTCATGGTAAAATAAATAAGATTGGCGCACAGACGGAGAAACGGATTGGTTAAAAAAAAAAATTATTAACAGTTGAACTAAGACAACGTTTAATCGAAGCGACTTCTTATCCACAAAAAATGGGAAAATCATATGAAAAAAATAAAAACATTATTATTTAAAAAATAATGTTTATTTATCTGTTTATACTAGGTCATTATTTGATAAATGAATCACCTAAATATTTATATAGGTAATATACTTATATACTTAATGTATTTATGAGGTATATTACTGTTTGGATACTTAAATATTAATATGTGCACTGTGCTTATGTTTTTACAGTGCATTTAAGATTGGTTATAGTAATTATAAAATTGAAGTATGGTACTCGGGGGTGTGGGGACGTAGCCCCCACGGGTCTTTTTTGTATACATAATTTTAGCACCCCCAGTGTTTGACCTCTAGTTCCGCCTATGTTCGTAATTTGTTCAAAGTTTATGTGAGGTCTATAATACTAAGTCGTTTCCAATGTTGTTTTCAGGTTAAAACACCGTGGATGGTGGATTAATCGAAGGAATTTTATAATAATTTAAATAATTTATTTAGAAATATTACATGATATTCACATTAATAATTATAATAATTATAATACAGTTAAATATCAGTTTTTTATTATTATAATTATATTTATCTGCACTCAAGTTTAAGACTAACCTTTATATTTCTTTGTGATTTCATCGTTTTCTTCCTCAGACATCTTTCAAACAAAAAAAAAACAGAAACAATAAACTTAATAAACAGAAACAATTTAAATCATTGTACGAAAACAAATACAAACATTTTGTTCGTTTCCGTAGATACTTGTTACATTGCTTGTAAAAAATCGATTGGTTATTTTTTTTATATATATTATATATAAACAGTATATATTATAGTATATTAAAATAGAAAGAACAATAAATAATAATATTGGAAACTTAATTAGTAATAAATTCATTACTATAAATCACGCAATGCACGAGTCATTGTGCGACTTTTATTACAGGCGTTTTTAAGCTCGTCAACAGTCTTGATGAGTTTGTCAATTCTTGAAAAGTCGTTAAAAGTTAAATGATCTATAATTACGAATGAACTGTTATTTACAAATTGAAAAACAGATAGGTACTTAAAGGGCTCTTTCAACTCGAGAAAAATTAATTTTGACTAGGTATATAAAGAAATAATGTTATTTTTCCAAATGCGACTTATAGTATACATTTCCTAGTATTTATATTTTATTTCGATAAAATGTAGGTACAGTTGAAAATGCAATATAAACATTTTTGAACGTATAATTTTCAAATAAATATTTCATTAGAAATAAAAAACTAAAAACATTAAAATAAAAATACTGAAGTAAATCAATATTCACCCATATTGATTTTCAAATTCAATGATTTATAAATTATTATAATTTATTTAAATCAAAACAATAATACAACACGAGCTGCATACAATTATTAGTCGTTTGATCAAAATCCAGTAATGCTCGATTTCGTGTCCACAATACCTGTAATGGGATGTGCTAATTGCATCTTCATTAAAATATTGAGCAATATAAGTGTCTTGAAGTCTTCTGTCCATGTTGTCAGTAACATGACCACCATAACAAATTCCAGCAATTAAATATTTTAAAGCTTTCCAAGGAGTTTCTTTATATTTATCTAAATATATGGATAGTAAATTTTCTGATACCTACAGAAAAAAAAAGCGGGTAAGTGAGTATCGCTCTGCTGTACATTAGGGGGTGGGATGGACCTCGAACTAGGGAAGGTTAAATTTGAATGCAATGATAGGTATCATTGTATACGAAAAACGATTCTGAACGGAGATGATTTGTCAGTCTAGGATATATTATACTTAAATATTGTAATATATTCTACTTTGAAACTAATTCAAACATTTAAGTAAAAGTTTCAAGATCTTACGTTCAGTAATTTTTTAAAAATAACAAAAATCGAAAATTATTTATTAATAAAATAGTATATTGTGTGGCAAGGGCGGGAAATGGCCTTCCCGCGCGAGCCACACATACTATTTTTTGTCACGCCCCTGCGTTCATGGAAAAGGTTATGCAGGGATCTATGCAACAATTATAGACTATTCTACAAACTTACTAACGCATCGTTCGACGCACTTATCTAGGAACAGTGCAAATTAAATATGTTTAAATGTAAAATGTTTATGCGTCATGCAAGGAGGTTATACTATACATTTAAAATGTAACCAAAAGTTTATGTTTTGTATGAACCGTGGTAGGTATACATTTTAGTTTCTGGTTGTGCAGGGGATACGCGCCCGGCGGCCAGCACTTTTGGGGATTTCTTCTTTTCCGCCCGGCACTTTTGGGGATTTCCTCTTTTCCGCCCGGCACTTTTGGGGATTTCCTCTTTTCCGCCCGGCACTTTGGGGATTTCCACTTTACCGCCCGTTGGACAGAAAAAGGACGCTTTCGAACGCTTCAACCATGGTCGAAAACCAAACTTTCGGTGCAGGCGTGACAAAAAGTTATTTTACACGTGTATTTTTGATTTTAAATTAAAATTAAAACTTTAAACACACGTACAATTTTTAAATTGAACAATCATCAAACTTTTTTATAATTATTCTAAGCTTAACTTATGGACAGCATAGTATTAAATTTTCAATTCTTAGCTTTTGATAGAAAATATTTATACATTTTTAACTACCAAATAGTGAACAATTTTCATGATTTTGACGAATTTTTGTCAATATTTGAACTTCAAATGCTAATAAAAAAAAATTGTGCCTATTCTTTGAAAATTTAACTGTGTATGGAGAACGCTAATATAAACATTTGGTAAAAATTTCAAGTATTTACATCGATTAGCTTTTGAGTTTTAGCAAAATAAAAATTTCGATTTTGTCGAAAACCGGTTTTGTCTAAAAATTCCCGTTTTTCTGTCATTTTTTTTTTTTGTTTTTCTCGATATTTTTGAAAACTGTTAGAAAATGTTTACTTTTCACCTCTATAATGCACCAAGGATATCCACTTTGCCATCGGAAACCACCCCCAAAGTTTGAAATTGAAGCATTATTTCGACTAGTTATGCTGTATACAGACACAAAAAAAAAACACACATTGTAAAATCAATACATTCATCACTCCGTTCAGAATCTAAAAATTAAGATTTAATTGTATTGTGAAAGGGATAATATTATTACTAGTAACACTTATTGCGAATAGAGGTGGAATTTTATTATATAATATGCGATATTACCTATGTATTTTTGGGCTGAAAGAAATATTTTTGCAGTTTTTCTCATAGGATCCCGTGCGTTTTGAAGAAATATACCAGGAATGAAGATGGTGTTCCAAAATCCACGAAATTCCTACCTGCAGTCGTACCGCATAATCGTTTATGATTAGTATACAAGGAACGTAAAATCCTTGTTTTTCTTTATTGAATTGTATTTTTATTTTTTATTTATTTATTTATATAATTGTATACGCCCACAATGGGGCTCAGAACAGTTTTTTTTTTTTTTTTTATCATAAACAACAAGAATAGAACATTTATACATACTAGTAGGTACATAATAGTACTGTTAACAATTTAATAAAATTGATTTCAACCTGGTTAAATTATCATGGAAAAAATCGAAATTATTGACTGAGTTACCAGAAATTAGCATTCTATTGATCGGCGCGAATTGACTATAATTATTACGATAAGTAGGTATATAAAATGTTTTTAATACACGACTATTAGTTTGAGGGACATTTAGAGGTATTTGGCTAAGTAGTTCTGGACAAATTATTTGAGAATTTAGAAGTTTATACAACCAAGACACATCATGAAAAGTTCTTCTAATCTTAAGCGACACAATATTATATTCACTAGCTAGCTGCTCAAGCGAGACGTCAGTTCTATTAGACTTATATGCAAGTACTCTCAAAAATCGTTTTTGGACTCGTTCAATTTTACTAATTAGTCCAGTTTGGTACGGATTCCAAATAACTGAACCATATTCTAGAATAGAGCGGACTAAGGAACAATATAATAATTTAAAACAATTAGGGTCATTAAATTCTAAGCTGTTTCGTCGTATAAAACCTAATATTCTAAGAGCTTTATTACACGATATGGTTATGTGATTATTAAATGATAAGTCTTTTGATAAAAGAATACCTAAATCCTTTATCTGGGTTACAATCATTAAATTAGAATTATTCATTTTATATTGAAATTGGGTATTTGTTTTTCTACGTGAGAATGAAATTTGCGAGCATTTTTCCGCGTTTACAGTCAAACCATTTACCGAACACCATAAGCAGAAATAGTCTAAATCGGATTGTAATTTAAGGCAATCATCGTGAGAGTAAATAGGCATATATAGTTTTAAATCGTCCGCAAACATTAAGAAATTACTGATTTTAAATATATCTTTAACGTCGTTTATAAAGAGTGTAAATAGTATAGGTGATAAGTGCCCGCCTTGAGGAACTCCGGATGTAACATTTATTGGCAATGAGACACTATCTCCTAGTTTTACTTGCTGAGTTCTACCATTCAAGTATGATTTAAGCCATAATTGCATTTGTCCAACAATACCGACATATTCCAATTTTTTTACCAGAATAGATAAGTCGACACTATCAAACGCTTTCTTATTGTCGGTATATACAGCATCAACCTGTATACCTTTACTAATTAGCGATATAAGATCAGTATAGTAGGTTAATAAGTTGGTTGTTGTTGACCTTGAATGTCGAAACCCATGTTGGTTATCTGAAACTACTTTATTAAAAACTGTTGTAAATTTGGGTACTAGCAATTTTTCAAAAGTTTTAGGCAATGAACTTAAATGAGAAATAGGGCGGTAGTTTGAAACATTATTACGATTACCTGATTTAAACACAGGATAAATAAAGCTGGATTTCCATTGATCAGGAAAACAACCAGATGATAAAGAAAGATTAAAAAGATAATGAATGGGACGCGTTAATGAAAAATAACACTTTTTATAAATTATTTCGGGAATTTGGTCTGGACCACTTTTAGTTTTATATGATAAATTACGAAGAGTATCAAATATTTCTATTATGGTAAGCTGGCAAGTGCTAAAATTTATATCGGTATTATAGCACTGAATATGACTAACATTATTATTCGGTTGACTATAAACAGATTCAAAATACGATTTAAATATGTTCACTGTATCGCCCATATTTTTAGCAATATTAATACCATCAGTTATGTTACATGGAACGACATTACATTTTTGTTTATTCTTAATGAAACTCCAGAAATACTTAGGATTTTTTGTTATAGAGGTTTGGATTCGTTCAACGTGTTTTTTATAACATAACTTAGACATAATTTTACATTTTTTCCTTATTGCTGAGAAAGTTTCATAATCATCATTATTACCGGAAGACTTAAATAGTTTATGTTGTCGTTTTTTCTGTTTAATTAGCACACAAAGATCTTTGGAAAACCACTTTGGGCAGTGGCGGCTATCCTATACTCAAGGTGTATCCGTTGATACACCTTATAATTGGGTGGGTGGTCATAGGCCATGGTAATTTATATACCAATTATATACCAGAGTTGGTGGGTGGGTAACTAAATTCAAAATTTGATACACCTTTATTTTGTTTGATAGCCGCCACTGACTTTGGGAACAAGCAACTACGACTTAACGTTTTAGGAACAGTTTGATTAATTGCGTCTAACACTACAGCATTAAAAATATCTAATGCGGAATTAATATCATTTAATTTATACATATTAGACCAATTATATTATTGTATGTTCTGCCGTTTGTCGTTCAACTCCTATTGTACAAAATATATAAAACGTACATTTCCACTACGATAATTAAAAATGTAGCCATTTTTTAGTTGATATTAGACTCTAGACATCTATGGACTAATTTTTGAAAAAGTGTTTATTTATGTGTGAATTTTAGTGTTATATTTTTAAACATTATTATAAATTATAATTTATAACTTATCTAAACATCAGTTGATTAGAATATTTAATTATTTTACTGTGTACCTATTGATGACAAACCATTAATAAAAGGTAGTTATCGTAATTGTGGGTCATTTGCAGGTTAACCTGTTTATACCTATATCAATTTATATTTTATTTTATTTTTATTAATCAAAAAAATATAAAAATAATATTTAAATAATATTTTTTCAGTATAATTAAGTAATATAATTTTTGATTTTTTCTGAAATTCCTAGATAATCTCTTAATATTGCACTAATACAAATGTATATGTATACATTATATGCGTTAAGAAGTCGTAAAATAAATTCTTAAAATCAAAAGCTAAAAACTTGAAATATAATATAATAATATGATACACACTAAAAATGTTTAATGCTTTTAATTTCTATGTCTACTTATAATTATCTAGCGAATATGATACAATACAAGTAGATTCTGGTATGGTACTAATATAATATTTATAATATAAGAAAATACAAGACATATCTTTTTAACTTTTTCGTTTAACAATATTTTATAATAATAGTATGATATATCATTATTATTGTTATTATTATTATTCGTATAATAATATTCACTTTATTAAGTTCAATAATAGATTGTTTGTGTTTAACACTAACATTAACATCTTACAATTTAAATTTTACTTACATCATCTTAAGTAAAGTTATAAGTTATTTTTGTATAGAAGTATCACATAACATTATTTATAAATAATTTTAATTACTGGAAATATGTCAGGTAATTATATTAGTTTTATTTCATTATACTGAATAATCAATTTAACGCAGTAATTGTATTACTTATTGGAAAAACTAAAAATATTTTTTATTTTTTTAAAATTTTGAAATTGTTTACTTTTTTAATGATGCGATACGAATTGTATACGTATAGTCGTATACCTTAATACAAAATAAAACATTTTTGGAAGTATTTGATAAATAACAGTCGAATATAAAACGAGAAGTTTAAAAGTTTATAATTTATTATTTATAATATTTAAAGTTTATAAGCAGAGCGGTGTGATATACAGAAATCATAAAAAATTGTATCTACTATACTTCAATTATCTATTATACATAAAATATACTTATATAAGTTATAACTAATAAACTACTTGTCTGAAATTTGATTTCTATCATTTTAAATACTCCAAATAGTATTTACAATTTAAAATGTATGTTGTCATCAAAAAAGTAAAAATAATTGTAAAATTATCAAATTGTTAAAGAAGAAATATTTTTAAAAAAGTTAATATTCTCTAAAAAAGTTAATGTCTTACATTAAATGTAAATATTTAATCAACTAGGAGGTATACAAAACAGGTTAATAGAAAAATTGTATTATAGATATGCTATAATAATTAAAAATTAAAAATTAAAATATTGTAGGTATTTAATAGTAATTGTTATTAATTTAATAATTATAAAATATATTTGTTATGCATAATATAATATAGGTATACCTACCTTTTTACGAGGTTTTTACTTCTAATATGAATCATTTGATACTTTAATTTGTAAATTGATCTGTATAGTAAAGGAATTCTAATATAGTCCACTGATCGCTACTAATTTAAAATAATGTTTGAAAATACGTATAACATAATGTCTCACTGATTCGTGAACGTTCAGTATTATAAAAGCAACAGTTATTATGGCAATATTTCCATCATAGCTATGTGTTATTTATGTGGGTGCACTACCCTTATCCATGACCGTATCCAAAAATATTATTTTCGAAAACGAAACGGAAGTATCCGCATAATCCATATCCAATACAACTTATATACCTAATATAGTAACGGAAAATAGAGTGTACTATTTGGCGAATTTCCTATATATATTTTTTATCGCACACACGATTTGTAAAATGTCACTACGGTCTATCGATGCCTTTCAAATATAATGACCACAATGTATGCTATTCAGTAAAAATTATTATTCATATTATTGATGTACGTAAAAATATGAATAAAATAAATAAAGCAAAGAACGTTTAAATGAGACAATTTTTTTTGAAAAAAAAACGCATTAACGTCACTGCATAGGTCGTTGTAATTCTGTTAATAGAGGAAACTAACAAGATATTATGTAAAACGTAAGACTTTATTACATTAACGAGAAAAAAAATACTGATAAGTTTAGTATTCTCGTAGTTTATTTATCGGATAATCGCGTAATGGACAAGATTGTGCGAACGCACAGATATTACTTTTATAACATGAACGAATTGTCCAAACCATTTAATGTACGGACGCTCATTAATCTCTGTCAGAATTTTGATTGAACTGTATCGTTATTTGTACAGATGAGTGAATTGTTGTACGTCTGCGTTAGACGTATGATGATTAAAGGACAGTAAAAAAAGAGGAGGGGATAATAATATTCTGATCAGGTGGTTGTGGTTGGTGTTCACGTTAAACTGTACATATACATTATAATATATTAATTTGTTGAACAACAACATTTTAAAGAGATTTTTTTTTAATCCTGATCAATCAAACTGTTATCATTATTTGATTATTTTTTCAAAGTAACTTTGTATAATATCATGCCTGACAATGAAATAAAAATATAATTTGACATATCTATAATGCCGACAAAACGAATTAACGACAAAATAATAATTTAATAATTTAGGTACCTATATTTGTGAACGGAAATTTAAATAAATATTAGTTTATTTTAACTGTGTGCATATTTTAATATCCGCTATATGAAAAACGTACTATTATAATGTGTTCTGGAATTAATTTAAAAACTAGTTTTTATGTATTATGAAGTCAACAAAAGTTATACAACATTTAAAACTTTTAAAGTTTCTACTAAAAAGACTTCAAAATAGTTGTATTATTATTTATTTACATGTCAACCAAGGCATTTTTTTTTTGGTCATTTCAGTATTTCACAAGACTGCTAAATTATTTTAAACAGTTTTACTAAATTATGTCATGGCAAATGTACATGATGTTTTAAAACAAATGTATACTTTACTTTTAAGTTTCAACGTGAAGTTTTATTACAAAAAGTGACCCGGTAATTTTCTACAAAATGTATAAGTATGGGTACCTACGGCAAAATTAATATCCCATATCATTACTACGTCTGAACTACAGTTACTCTGTGCCTATTCAATAGGTACAATACAAACAGTCTACACTGATATTGTACATTATAACAAAACCAGATTATTATAATTGTGCATGGTTATAATTTATAAACATTAAAAGGGAATAAGATATATAATGTCACATAGTGGTTTTACTGTGTACACGATTAATTTAATAATATTTACCTACTAACAGTTTAAAGTCTTATTATTATATTATCTTAATAAATGAATAAAAATCGTTAGGTTAGGATTAATTGTCAATAAAAAAAAATGACAACACCACCATAACTCAATACCTAGAAACATAAAGCTAAGGGATATAAAAAAAAAAAATTATCAAATAAGTTTATCCAGAGTACCTACTTGACTATGAGATTGACTACAAATTGTCATAAAAAGATGCAAAATAGGACACTCACGTCTTACCCACTCATGCCTGATCAGCAAAGAACCTAGACCATCGTGTAACACATGTAAAATATAACCCCTTTCAATTGAATACACAATTATCCATTGCTCAAAAATACTCAACAGCACGCCATTTCCTTTGCAATCCAATACCACCAGAAGAAGCTCTCAACCAATATAACACTATTTGTTAAACACTTTTATATCTCGATAAATACATATTGATATAGGTATATTATATATATCATGGTTTAGATCCGTAAAAATGTATTAATTTAACATTATAAAGGTTAATCATCTGTGTAAATAAACTTCAAGAAAAAAAGTAATAATAATGTTAAGAAATAAAAAATTGTGTGAACATTTTTATCCGATTAAAAGATTTATAATATTATGAGATCTCAATAATTATTATTATTTTTCACATCTAAAAATTGAAAAAACATACGAATTTTGTACACTTATATGGTAAATTATATCATATATAATATATGTTTTACTTAGGTAATACGTATAGTAGCGAATAATTGTTTATATTCTATTAATATTTGTATTTAATTTTTATAATTTATAAATACAATAAGCAGGTACCCACAAAGAAATTTCATTGTTGTAATTTACATATTTTTTCTGAATTTTTTTTGTTTAATCAGAATATTTTAAATAAAAGTTAGGCCAAATCGATTAAATGTTGTATCTTTACAAATATACAAATATCAGCAGAAGATAAGTGTTATTTATATAAATATATATATATATTATGTGCATACAAAATATGATATTTCATCTCTGAAATGTTGTTAAGTGCAGTATAAAGTTTCATAAAAGGTTTTAAATGATGTCTACTATTTCAAGACCAATGATTTATACGATAAAATATAATAAATAATCATTTTCAATAAAACGAACTAATGAATGTATGTCAGTCATATGTGTATACATTAAAATATATCACAATGATTTATGTGAAATTTTCCTGAAGAAAAAAAAAATAAATCGTTTGTTCGTATCAATGTTGACCATTTTAAAACAATAGTTTTAAACAAATAAAACTCGCCAATATATAAGCTTCAAAATTCATTCCATTTAGAACACTAAACAAATTACCATGGACACATTCAGTACGTTGTGGCTCTTTATGGGACTGCTTGCAGTCGGGTAAGTATACAAAATAATAATAGTCATCATAAAATTAAACTTTATTGTGCAACTGTTTGATAATATTAATAATGTAAAAATATGTTTTTAAAATAATTCCGTAAAATTTAGATAAATTATATCATTGTATTATTATTTGTATTATTGAATAACAATAATACTTTTGAACAATTTGAAATTTAAAATTGGTTTTTGTTTTTTATTTCTATAATATAGTTTTAAAGGTTTTAATATCATCTTGTTTTTTAACAAACACAAAAATTTATGATATAATATATATCATTATGTTAATGAGTAAACTTTTTTTATACTATAATAAAATTTAATATTATCTATTTGCGCTAGTAAATAAATACTTTTTATTTAATAATAATTAATAGATAATATAATGTTCATTGTACATGCACCATGGGATTTTAATGTGTAAACATGATTTTATATAACATGGTATGTTTAATAATATAATAATATTTTTAGTTTATGTTAAAAAGTTTCTTAAGTTCAATAAATAGTGTCAAAAATATAACCTAATTTTTTATACTTTTTTATTTCCTAAGAAATATTAAAACTCAGTTTTTTATAGTATTTTATCAATTGAGGTACATTTGGTGGATTTCGCGATCAGGGCTTATATTTGATTTTGTATGTATTTATTTCAGTAGAGATATAGTATAACTATATATTCTACTAAGTAAGCATAAAATATTTTTTTTAACGATATCTTAAATAAATATACCAACATATTTTGTAATATTTCTTGTTGTGCCTTCTAAAGGTATTTATGATATACCCATATGCATGTAGTTATGTTTTTAAATTACATAATCAATATTAAAATAATAAAAATTAAAAACCTATTTTAATTAAATATTTAAAGGTTAATTTTAATATATTATACTTCTAACTTGCACGCATTTCAACATTTGAGAATTTCAAATATTTATGAATCCATTTTAAAAAATATTGGCATACATAAAACGTAATAATACAATTAATATTTTTATAACCTTATACATAACATAAATACATGCAGTCTTAAATTATATTTATGTATAAGGTACTCATACTTGATTTTGTTTTTTTAACCTCCATAAAAACGAGGCATCTGAAAAATATATTGTCTTATAATATGATTTATATCATATATTGCATTTAATATATTTCAATCAATAAAATTATTCACATTGGATTATTAAAGAACTACAAAATATTTGAATGTTTTAATTCTTTAAAATATAATTAATTTATTATGTATTTTATTTGATTTAAGCTTGGAAAATGGTGTCCATTCATTTAATTTACCATCCTTTAAAAAAGGATCTGAAGCAAAGGAACTTTCGACAAAGAGTGCATCATCTCACAGTGTTACAAGTACAACCACTCGTTCCGTGACAGTTGAAAAAAAATCCACTGTTTTCAAAAAAAAATGTTGGTCAGATTTGATAGAAGATAAAAAATTGAGTATAAACACATTAGAAATGTGTCAAAAATACGGTTATAACGTAGACGGTTTATACGTTGTACCAGAATTCTTGAGACTCCTTAATTCACTGAATCGGGAACAATGCAGTATGGCTGCTAAAATCACTTATCCCAGAGATTACAGCCTGTCTATCAAAAACAATGACGAGTTTGATATTATCATCGTGGGTTGTGGAGCTTCAGGATCAGTTTTGGCTGCTAAACTTAGTGACGAAAAAAATTTAAATGTTTTGGTATTGGAGGCTGGAGGTACACCACTCATGCAATCTGAGATACCCGGACTCTGGGCCAATTCAATTGGTTCCGAGATGGATTGGAAATATACCGCAAAAGAAGACAATACGTTTGGTCAGAGTTTGGAAAACAAACGTGTCAATGTTATTCGGGGCAAATGCTTAGGAGGAACTACTGCTTTAAATACTATGTTGTATGATCGAGGAATAGAATCAGATTATACTAAATTTGAGATGGCAGGCTTAACCAAATGGAGTTGGGAAGATGTTTTAAAATACTATAAACGTTCAGAAGACTGTAAATTCGAAAAAATCACTACACACGAAACAATGAGTACATCACATAGTGTAGGTGGTAAACTGAGTGTAGATTCATTCCGTAATACGAGAACTGTTGAAATCAGACAAGTTTATTCTAAGGCGTTAAACACAGTCAACTATGAAACATTAGACTTTTTTGATGTGAAGAACCATCAAGGTTTCGTTTCATCTGTCGCAATCATTAAAAACGGTTTGCGTGTGAACGCAGCAAAAGCCTTTTTAAAAAATGCTAACAAAAAATATAATCTAAAAATAGCAGCTAAGTCTTTAGTCAAAAAAGTAATATTTGAAGATAAAAAAGCAGTAGGAGTTGAATTTGAAAATTCAGTTGGAGAACTTATTAAAGTTAAGAGTAAGAAGAACGTTATATTGAGTGCTGGTCCGATAGGATCTCCAAAATTACTCTTGGAGTCAGGTGTTGGGCCAAAGGCTCTACTAGATTCATTGGGCATTCCTGTGGTCGCAGAGAATAATAAGGTCGGTTTGAATTTACAAGCGCATCCAAATTTCTTAGGTATAGTAGTTAAATTTGAAATGCAACCAATCAAGTCATATTCTATCAGTGAAATGGTCTTTGAATACTTAATGAAGCACACTGGACCACTGGCCACGATAGGATTGTGCAGTTTTACCGGTTTTATAGATATTGATGGCAATGGTATTCCGGACATTCAAATATTGTTTTATTATTATTCTCAGGATGATACTGTATTCATGCCTTCACAATTAGACGCTTTTAATTTAAACGACAACATCACGGAACAGATAATTGATCTTAACGAAGAGAACGATATTAAACTTATTGGTATTTCACTGCTTCGTCCAAAAAACACAGGTAAAGTGACCATAAACAAGACTTGCAATTGCGACGAATATGAACCAGTTATAGAATTTGGCTCTTTGGCCGACGAGGATGTTGACACACTAGTGAAAGCTATTCATTGGGTGAAAAATCTTGTATACTCTGAAGCATTCAAACCTTACGGACCAAAAATCGTTCCTTTAAAAATTGAGGGTGGCCCAGAACCGAACGTAGACAGCGATGAATATTGGAAACACGCCATCAAACATTTGACATTAATGAATATCCAGATGACTGGCACATCTTCCATGGCAACAGAATCTTCGAACGGCGTTGTAGACGAAGACCTTAACGTCTTTAATACCGACGGCTTGATGGTCGTAGATTCTTCTGCACTTCCAATAATGTTCAGCGCTGAAAGTTGCGCTCCATCCATTATGGTCGCAGAGAAAGCTTCTGATATCATAAAGACAAAATTAGGATTGGACGACGATGACGATGATGATGAAAAAGAAGAAGAAGAAAGCAAAGATTCGAATGATTACACTGAATAAAATTACCAACCGACCTATAAAATACATATTTTTAAGTTAAACAACAGAACTTGATTCCTAATGAGTGTTGTAATACATGTTAATAAAATGCAATAATTATACAGTGAGAATATTAAAAATCATATTGTGGCATATATATTTCCTAAAAAAAAAACATTTTTATTCGTGAGATTTTTGAATTACCGTGATACTATGTTTACAATCATTACATCTTTAAGTAACTTTGACATTTTAAAATATCTGTACGTCATAAAGAAGTTAATAGTTACAACTGAATTGATTAAGTCAGATAGATATTGAATAATATGAAAAAAATTGCATACAATTTATGGTTAAATATTAAATAATTAGAAATACTTGAAAAATACTTTAAAATAATTGAAAACTATAAACAAAAGAAGTTTTATTTATGATAAGTCACTCGTCAGTTTATCTAAATTTTGTCTGCAGTGTTAATTATTTTAATTTTAAAAACTTTGATTCAGAACTACAAACAATGTGAATAAAGATTTATTATTTGAAAGTGATAGTTATAGGTAAGAAATCGGAAACTTAATTAATGCATCACTTTAAGAATTGGTAAGTTGCACTAAATTCTTTGGCGGACAGAGGTGTCTTAAAAGTTATAGGTTGTACTTGAAATTATTTGTAATTAAAATAATAATAAAATATTAGTATTTAATCCAAATAACAACAATAGGTAAGAATTAAAACTAACTTAAATTATAAAATAATATAAAACAGTCGTAGAATAAAACAGCTGTACCAACGATAATTCCGAATAAAAAAAATAATAATTTAAGAGCTAATCTATGTTTATTGGAGATGACGTCAAGGAAATTGCTGTACGCGATATAATCCATCCGTGCGTTCATCTTTTATGTAGCATCAAACCAACCGTTTCAAAATGAGACTTCCCTCTGTTCATTAAGCTCTTCTGCTCGTACACGCAAATTTAATTATTACAGACTGACGACTGTGGAGGATTCTGGTTCGAGTAAAACTGTCCAATTTCAGCGAAAAAAACACGTAGTAACTGTCAAGGATTCTATAAGGGGTTACGCATATAATAAGAATGGCTTCGCTATTTTATTTTATTCTTATTTTTCTCATTCTTATACTTAGGTACTATTCATTTACAACAATCTGAAATTATTATATTTTATTTCAATATAACTAGTCAGATATTATACTCTCGGGCGAAATAACGAGTGAAATGCAATTTTGCAATTTGTGTAATGGATTGCGAACACAATATAAGCTTTTATATTCTTTTGAAGTATTTTTTATAATAATAAAGAAAAAAATTGTATAACATATATAAAAAAAAAAATAAACCTTTAACTATTACGCCGTTGATAATGTCGAACAGATAATAGTTTGAGCAAAAAGTATAACATTCAATTATATACACAAAAAATATGGGTATAAGATAATATACTGCATAGTGTTTTAAAATGAATACGACCAATAATTTTTCACATGACTGTATATAGGTCATAATATATTATTATTATTATTATAGGTACTTATAAAGTTATATAACTGATAGAAATGTATTTTCCAAAAATATGAATTGATTTCTTGTAACAATAACAGCTATAATATTGTTCTCTTTGTCAATTTATTATCTGCCTATTATTATTATTATTACTAAATCATCGTCAGGCACACAAGTGGTCCACATATACATATGTGATAAATAGTTAAACCGATTATTTCCTTTTGATACCGATATCATATAAATTGCATTACAATGTTGTCTGTGAAAAGATTTATAAATAATAGCAATAATAGAGCTCAATAAGCAGTAGGTAGTCGTGTTATTAGAAATTTTCAAAATATTTTTAAATAAAAAACTTTATAAACTTTGTACTTTTATCAGTTTTTAATGAACGTTGCAACGAATTCTTTAAGGTGAAAGTTTAATAATATATTTTAAAACAAACATTATTTGTTTGATGTAAATTATTGTACCGGAGAAAACAAAAATAACAATAATAATAATATGATGGCATGTAGTCTTATAGTCGCCGTGTAGATAGTAATTATAAACATACGTGACCATTATCGAGCAGTAAATTACATAGTCAAGTGTATATTTAGATTGGTCACTTGCAAGAGCACCATATAAATTGAAGGGATTAGAACTGCGGTGCTATACTTAGATTTATACGTTATTCGTGTGTTGTACAGGCCAGTGTAATCCTTGATTTTGGTTAAGTCAAAATTACTCGGATAAGATCGATCTTATCCTATTTCAGACATTACCCATAGGAAATGTAGTAAACGGTTAATCTGTATCACGTTATTATCAGGGCAAACATAACATTAACCATAAGAGGTTTTGATTAAGTAGGACGGTAGATAAGGGATGGCAGCAACGGTGTATATAATTATTATTACATCTACGCTGCTGTTTGTAATAATTACGGAGTATAGGTATACATAGGTAAGCAACATTTACAAACCATACTGCTGAAGCATTTGGCGCAAATAAATAGTTCTAAATAACTACAATATAAATATACCTACTCGTATAGGTAGGATGATACATATCTATTTGAATGCGCCAAATTGTGTTCATGTTTCGCAGCAAGAACATGTGGTTATAATTATTAAACTCGGAACACGAGTGCAACATTTTTATCTGTATTTTTAGAATTATTTTTAAACAATTATAAAATTCTTCACGCGCGGGAATATTATGATTAAGTGTTCAAAGCAAAAAATTATTTTTGAAATAAGTTGCCTATATATACTTATAGATATTATCTTTAATTATTGTGTGTATTATCTAAACAAAATACATCGTAACTGATTTATAAACAAATCATCCATGGACTTCTGAGTATAGTAATCAGAATTAGGTATTTTTAAATAAAATAATTTTATTTTTGAAACAACACAGATACATTCTTAAAAAACAGATATATTTGTATTTTATAAAATATAGTTATATATTACCTAATCAATAATTCATTCGAAACTGCGACACATGCTTATTCGTTATAAATATTTGAGTACAAAGTAAATCATACATTATGTATCCATACATGAATTTTAATTCCATTTTTTAAGATTCTGAACGGAACGATAGATATATTGGATTTTTAAATGGGATACGTTTTTTTTATGTAGGTATGTGCTCTTTTGAAATTTTTGATCTTCAACTTTGAGAATAGTTTCTGGTTGAAAATTGGATCTATATACTTAGTGATTTAGTATAGGTACCATATTTAATTCAAGATTTCACTTATGTAGTTGATATTTTAGAAAATTAAAAATATTAAAAATACCTGGCCAATATATAAGTGACTTAAGTTTAAACGTTGACAATATTTTTTAAAAATCACTAACATTTTTCAAATTATTACATTTTGAATTTACATAGCTAAGCCTATAAACATATTACGAAGAACATCTAATTGACATAAGGTTCATTCGAAAATTGCAAATCCTTAAAATATCAAAACATATTTATACTATTTTTATTATAGACATTTAAAATTAAAATTTTAACAAAATTGAACATTTTAATAAAAAAAAATATATTTGGTTATTTTAATGTAATAAACTAATAAATTAAAAAAAACTATTAATACGAGCTTGAAACTTTTCAAATTTTCACCAATACGTACATCATTATTAGTTATTATACCCAAAGAAGTGGTTAAAGAATTTAGATTAATTTCAAACTATTTAATCCGCGGTACTATTCACACAAATTCTATAATACGTTACGTTAGTAGTGATTTATGAGTTTATTACAGCTAGTTGTGATATAATATTATAATATTATCATTATATCGTACATGCAATTTGTAATGTAAAAATTAGTTCAATCTAATGTATTACCATAAATATTATAAATTAATAACAGATTGCAATAAAAATATACAATAAAATATCTTGAGTAATATGACTGACGAGTAGTCTCTGTTCAGAAACGTTTTTCATCGTATTCGACGATAAATTCAAATATAACATAAGCATTAAAGTGACCTATATAATGTACGAAGTACACTCGACACCTGCTATTAACCAGAGCGACTTCACTGTTTTTTTTTTTAAATTGATGATAATTATTAACTAAAAAATATATTACCTACCTACAAAAATGACTTAAATTAATACCTGTAAATAAAAAAAAAAACAACCTTAAAGAAAAATGACAAATATTGCTAGGATGCGAGATTGTCATTTAAAATTCAAATTACTTATAATAATTGTCTTTATTATTATTTATTTATTGATTTTTTTTTTGTAGATTATCCAAGTAAATTCCAAATTTTAAATAGCTTTTATAACTTAACTTTATTTAATTAAATACAAAAATATTCAATAATTTTTAAATTACGTTATAAATTTGATTTTTTTCCGCATATACCGTATATTATATAATATATATAAATATAAGTCATATATTATGTGGGTTTACATTTATTATACACAGATCGTCCAAAATGTTTAATGCAAAGAATGTTTTATCGTAAAAATAGTGAAGTTAGCAATCCTCATGATTTAACCTTTATTTTTTTTTTCGCCTATGACTATTTATGGGGACATTTCGATTTCGCTGGTCACACGCTCGTATAATAAGCGTTTAAAGATGGCGACCTTTCAATAAAAAAAAATAATAAATAAATAAATAAATAATAATAATAAATAAAAATCCACAGAGAGAAAGAAAATAGCTCCGAAAAGCTATAAAAACCATTCGGTACGCTGGGCCAATAATCGACGCCTCCATTAGAAAACCTAAATATGACAGAAAAAACTCATAAAAATAAAACTCAAAAAACGTATATATACAACAAAAATCGTTCGGTATTATATTATATACATGTCGTTTCCGAAATAAATAATAATATCAATTGTACATAATATAATATTGTTATTTTTTGCAGATCAGAGCAAGAAATTACAAAGTAATACCTGTAAAGATCGAGCCATCGAAAAGCATTTTTTCGGAAGCAATCGTGATTACCTAGGTACGAGTGTTCCTGTTATGGGAAAATTTCTAATGTTTTATTCTTGGATACAATATATTATGCAATCGCGTCGAGATGTCATCGTTTTTTGATTTATAACGGCATTTTTAAATGTATTTTATATTTTGTTTCATGTAATAACGTTATTTATTTACCGGAACGTCGTATACATGAATATAACCTATTATAGCAGTGCAGCGCGCACAAGCTTAGTAAAATATGAATTTTTTGTAATGAAAATATAAAATCGCACGGAAAAATGGAATTTTTTAATAACATCATATTATCATTTAATTGTTATTATATAGGTAATACTCACTTGTAATGCAATAACTAGCTTATTGATATTTTATTGGTGGGCAATTTATTGTTTGCCAACATTTTAAGAAAATTATATTTAGGTAACTAATTATTGTATTGAATAAATTATGCTCGATTTGTATAGCAGAATTTTTTTTATAGTAAAGTACATTTTAGAGCTTTTTTTTAAAGAATTATTTTTGTAATTTAATATAGAACTAATAATTAATTATGTATTAGTGTTTATAGTCAAGATCAGATGAATAGATGTTAAGTGCATAAATTGAATAAAATAAAATCCAAGATGTTATGAACTATATGATTTTTCAAAACAGTTTTACGATATTAACTAAGATAATATTATAAAATTCAACATTTTGTGACTAATAAATTATATTATATTTATTTAATATTTTTAAATTGAATTGATACGAAATAAACCTCACAGTGCAATTCATACAAGTTATTAAATAGTTACTATACAGTTATATTATATTTTTACAAACGTTCAAAATTTTAAATTTTAAAATATTATTATTTTTTTAATAACTTTCACTAGTAAAGTGTTTACCAATCTCAAAAATTGATTGATTGAAATCAAGTTAAAATGTCAATAATCATACTAAATTATTTAGAAATTTGATATTTGTAAATGCACATTTATTATATTAAGTAAGTAATTTATTATAAAATCATAGGCAGATGGGCTGTTATAATGATTATAATAAATACATAAATCGAAATATACCTACCTAAATCATTCCTAATTATAGTTAATTTTTCAAATAAAAATGATATTTTAAAACATTTGTTTAAAAAAATAATATAATTAATAATTATTCAAATTTCCGGCTCAAAATTGGCGGAGAGGGAACAATTAAAAAAAAGTGGGAATTCGAATTTGAATTTTTCAAAAATAAATGTAATTCTTCTATTTTTTGATTCTTTATAAAGTTAAAAGACCCAAATCAACTTCAATGTTACCTGACAGCAATATTTTGTGTTAACTATCTTAAATCATGACCCTACTGTATTTATATGTGTAAACATTATAAACGCGTAAATAAACAATTTGAAAATCACACACAAAAATTAAGTTTGAAAACATAAGTATCTTCCATAATATGCACCA
The DNA here is from genome assembly GCA_020882235.1 of Schizaphis graminum. Lineage (NCBI taxonomy): Eukaryota > Metazoa > Arthropoda > Insecta > Hemiptera > Aphididae > Schizaphis > Schizaphis graminum. The sequence goes on along the minus strand of CM037032.1, from coordinate 113,278,443 downwards.
GTGAAGGTCTGGACTGATGTTCCATCATTGCAGGTCGTCGTTTCGCCAAATAAATTCGTTTTTTTATGAAATTGTTTTAGATAAAAAATAAAAATAAATGTCTAAAATATTGATTGTGGCCGATTTTTGATATATATTACCTGTCTGGTTAGGTAGTTAACGTCCAACGACCAATGTGTATACCACAGCAGCATAATATCCTGTTTGGATATTTTAATCAGTTGTTTTTTCTCTCATTTCTTAATACGTTGACTGTGTACACGAATGTACAGTTCTCAGGTGTGAGGTATTAATAATCCCTTGTTGTACGCGTGTGCATGTGCTAGTCTGTTGATTTGTGTGCCCATGTGCGACTTTAAACTCACGTTCGTTGTTCTCTTGGACTTATATTGTTTCTATTCCGTCGAGCCGTTAAACGTGAACATAATAATAATAACATAATATTACATTATACAGCAATTGTTTTTTTCGTCTTTGCCATTTTCCAGCATCAATTTAAACTTGAACGCCGCTGTCGAATGACTACAATACGACGTAGGTAGGTAGGTATATTACTTTAATATTATTAAGTAATTATACTATATAAATAATAATTATTATTATATACACCGACTTCACACATCGATATATAATACACGTATATAGTTGAGTGTTTCAAAAGTCTTTGTTCCCGTCGACAAATTATTTAATTTATTTTTTTTAGCTCGTGTTCGTATGGTAACGGGATCCTAGTGTATGACGATGATTTCGGAAAACTACTAGGTACCTACTCTATATTTAATAATCCTCCCTAATTATTATCATTTCATTTTGTAACATTTTTTTTTCTTTTTTACTGGACTAAAACTTGATAGAAAAAATTGATACATTTTTAGAGACGGAAATATCTACAGAATTGTTATAGGTAAATAATTAGGTAAATTTATTTTTAATAGTGTACGACTATAATAGGTTTCAAAGTTTGGGAAAGAGACGGGTCGTGGAGTAGGTATGCACGATATATATATAATTAACTGGCTCCTTGTGTGTGTGCGCGATAAAACATCCTGTATGGCTATGTATGCATTTATATATATGCGATCTATATAATATATTATATTATATAGATGAATTATACCTGATATACATCATAAATAATGCGTATGTGTGGGGTACGGGCAAACGTATCGCCACACACGGACGACGACCCTTCCGGCTTCCGGAAGACAAATGTTTCCAATCCGTCGTTCGATCGTTTTCCGTAAAATAGATTTTATATAGATGTATATGATATTATTATTATAGCCGTGTTCGGCGGCCGGGACGCGCAACGGTAGTTAAAAAATTTAAAAACGCTTATTGCGTAACCATCATGCTCCTATCGCCGTTATACGCGTATAACTTGTGTATGTGTATGTGTATAATTATAATTTTTGTTATTTTCTCCTTGTCGTCCGTCCGCTACATCGGCGGACGGGCATGTTTATTTATTTTTTTTTTTATCGCTTTTCGTGTTCAGACAAAAATCAATATGTACGGTTTCGTTCCGTACGGTTTATTTATATAATAATATAAAAAAAAAAAAACATAAATAATAATAATAAACGCCGACGACGGACGATCAGAAGCAGGCGGTTTCGCGGTCGCCGATTTTACTAGGTATAACAATATACGGTGCAGCTATATACGTATAATGTATATATTATACTATATAGGTACTATGTCCGATTTTTCGCTTTCACTATCGAAAAATGTGTGACCGATACACATTCACCGCCCGAAATACGACTTTCCCGTTCGCCATACAATAGTATAATGTATTATTATTATTATTATCATTACGGCGAACCGTTCTCCCGCGCGGCACACGCGGTGCTCGTGCAGGCGGCGGCGGTACCTCTCCGTACCTTTGCACGCTGCAGCACACGTTGACCTTTGCGCGCCGGCCGATCGACTATATACATTGTTATATAGTACTGAACTTTTGACATTTCACCATTTCGTTTCGCCCCCGATTTTTACGACGCAATTCCCTATATACGTTTATTATTATTTTTTCTTTTATCCGCCCGACGCGATTTACCGCGGTTCTAATATAATACGATATTGTACGCGCAATGCATATTTATGTGTATAGTCACGTACGGAGTTCCGAACGTTTTTCCGAAATTATTTTGTTAGTAAACATTTTCAAAAATTATTGTTATCTCTTTTTTTTTATTATTGATTCGAAATATTATGTTTTTGATATAATTATTTTATTTATACTCCAAAACCATGTGATCACAATATTATGTCAACGCTTGAAAAAAAAATAAAAGCGTTTGTAAATCATGACATTTTATAGAATATAACAAATAGATAAATATATATACATTATATTATATTTGACAGTACTAGCTAAATAAATTATCCGATTCCAATTGGGAGTTAAATTTGTTAGATGGCGCCACAGATGTGTGTAACCTAGTTTTCTAGAAAAGGATTGGGTCGATTGCACGAGTAGATTAATATGTTCACTGTTGGAAAGTCATCTTCAAAAATAACATATGATTGGATAAATGGTTTTAAAGTCGACTTATTATAAAAATATTAATTTCAGTCTAATAAATTTACATGTGCATCGATTACATTTTTTTTTTGTTTAAATGGATCCGTAATTGAGTATAGTAAAGTATTTCAATAAACTTAGTTATTTATAATTAGGGTTCTAAAATTTCATGAAATTTATTTTTGTGAAATATTTCATGAAATATTTCATTTTAATGAAAAATTAAATAAAATGTTTTTTTTTAAATTGTAGTAAGAAATACAGTTAATTTTTACTTAGTAAGGTAGATATTTATTGCCTTTGTGTATAAGTATAATATACCTATATGGCTATACAATATGGCTATACAAACACACAGAACTACACAAGTCACACGCAAATACTGAAATACCCAATGGCCAATGGTGTTATTGAATATGCAGTATAGCGGTATTTCTATTTCCGTTATTGGCGAAGAAAATGTAGATATTATCATGATTTTATTAATACAATATTCTATGTTTATACTTCATTAGCTGATATTGTCATATGGATGATAAATATGAAATCAGTGTGACAATACAATTATGACTTTATTATGGACATACCAAAAAACACAAAATTTTGAAAAAAAAATATTTTTCAATATTTCATTGAAATATTTCAGGGAGGGTGAAAGTTTCAATTTTGAAATATTTCAAAGTGAAAATTTCATGTGAAATATTTCATACTCATAACCCTATTTATAATAAGATATTCGATTGTCTATACACCTAATGTATAAATTTTTGTCTAAAATTTCTTAAATCAGTCCCAAATTCTATTTATAACAAGAAAAATGTTATAATAACTAAGTTGACGCCTCGTGTAATTTTTAACCTTAACAAAATTACAAAATATTATATTAATTATTACACTGTAATGAAAAAAAAATGTATAGATATTTATTTAATAACGTCCATGAATGAGAATATTTTTCATTTATAATATAATAACATTATAATTTTCTTGTATATTAATATGTTAACTTAATTAAGTTAAATATTCTCTGTTTCTTCGTTTTTTTTTTATCATTGAACCAAATATCAATAAATAAAATACATAGGTTTTATTGTAAACCGTTTTTTTAAATAAAATTTAAAAAAAATATTAACTTTGTAATTCTATTTATAACAAGAAAAATGTTATAATAACTAAGTTGACGCCACGTGTAATTTTTAACTTTAACAAAATTACAAAATATATTAATTATTACACTGTAATGAAAAAAAAATGTATAGATATTTATTTAATAAGGTCCATGAATGAGAATATTTTTCATTTATAATATAATAACATTATAGTTTTTTTGTATATTAATAGGTATGTTAACTTAATTAAGTTAAATATTCTCTGTTTCTTCGTTTTTTTTTTCATCATTGAACCAAATATCAATAAATAAAATACATACGTTTTATTGTAAACGGTTTTTTAAAATAATATTTAATAAAAATATTAACTTTGTAATAAAGTCCTAAATAAATTACCGTCCACAGCGTCCTAATTAAAAAAATATAACAGTAAGTTAAAATATATGAAAATGTAATTGGGGTACTCGGTCATCCCCAAGTCAATCATTTTATTTAGATACCACGGTTATCTATACTTTAATCTTTTTTTTTTATAGATAGTAACAAAAAAAGTACAAAAAACATTTTATAAATTACTTTATCCACAAAAAAAAAAAATGTTTTTTCCTTGAAAATCTACTGAAATTTGCATTTTTAATTATTATATCTATGCGTCTAATGAAATATACACACAACCTCACCATGATACTATAATGATATTAGCTTTATTATAATTTACAATACATCGAATTAACTGAGTGTGCCACAGATAAGTTGCACAAAAGCCGCGGATAGCAAAATATAACATGGCTGCATGCAAAACACTAATAATAATTGTCGGTTCGTATAATAACTTTTTATTATGTATGTACTCAAATCGTTTGTCTTTTTTCTAAAAATTGATGTAGCGTGCTAATTACGCAACGATGGGCAATATACAGTTCATAAAAAATATATCGCAGTGACAATATAATAATATACCCTACACACTGAAATAATTAATTTTGTCAAATGTTTTTTTTTATATACTATATTAAATATATATAAAGATAGAGAGAGAGAGAAAGAGAGAATATTATTACGTTCAAATCAAATATAATATTTTGGTGACCTTTTCGATATGATTTCATCGTTTACCATACAATATTTGATTATTATCATACTGCTGCAGAATGACGTTTATGTTAGTTATGATTTATTTTAACGAATATTGGAATAGCATTTTATGGGACGAACAATTAGAAACCATTATTTGTTTTTATAAAAAAACAAGTTCAGTTTTACCATTATTTACGAAAAATTATATCCTGTATTGGCTATATTGAGCATAGTGAGGGACAGAAAAAAAATTTTTAAGTATTAAAACATATTATAAAATGTATAATGAACCTATTAGTAGTCCGAGTATTAAAATAATTGCAAAACATAATTTAAGGACGTGTTTAAAGTGTGTGTTTAGGACATAAATGCAAGCGCACTTTAATGGTTTTAAAGGAATTAACTTCCAGAACATATTTATTACTAACGAGCTTTGGCTAAGTATATTTAGTTACCCCATATGGGACCACAATTCGGTTCCTTCTGATGGCCGTTTCTGTTTAAAATTGTGTTTATTTTTGATAACTACACCCAAAAAGTATTATTAAATGTTCTATGATTGGAATAATAACACAAATATCAACCACTCAATGTTTGGATGTGTTTAAAAAATATATTATTGTGCATTTAGATAATAATAATATGTGCGTTAGTATATACTTAAAAATAATTATAATTGATGTAATACCAATAACACGAACGGGTATTAACTTCAGTATAATACTATATAATATAATAAACATCGTTGGAAAAACGAAATCATGATTCAATATTATAATAAAATGGCAAATCATAAATAATATATTATGTCATATTTAATTTTGTCGTAATGTCATGCGCTATTTCTACTAAATTATACGGGAAAACGCGATAGCGTATTATTACCATAACATAAAAACTAGTTAATGGTAGTAATAACTAATAAATAATAGTGTGTGTATGAAAAAAAAAGTTTAGAGAAACATTGATAAGAACAAATAGAGTTTGATCGTTAAGTATTAATTGACATTTATGTAGGTATGGTAAATTTTTTCTTTGGATGATACGTAAAAAAAAATTATATAATAGATTTTTGTAAAACTGAGGGTTTGGTAAACGATAATTATGTTTGCACAAGTGCGTATAAGTCTCGTTAAAATAGTAATCAAAGTAAGTATATATAAACTTGTTTCGACTTTTGATAAATCTAAAATAACTATTGTTTATTAATTATTTACAATTGTACTTATTTGTACTTATATAAGAAAATAAATTGTGAGTGTAATGATTCCACACGGAACGGAATAGAGAAATGTATACGTGATTTTTTCCAAACTTACCGATTGATCTAGTGAAGCGAAAAGAAACGGGGAAACAGATTTGAATTTGTTCTTAATATACCTACTTGAGATCGACTTCTCCACATTTCTTTTAGATTCTGAACGGAGTGATGAATGTATTGATTTTACAATGATGTGTGTTTTTTTTTTTTTTTTTTTTTTTGTTTTTTTTTTTTTGTGTCTGTGTACAGCATAACTAGTCGAAATAATGCTTCAATTTCAAACTTTGGGGGTGGTTTCCGATGGCAAAGTGGATATCCTTGGTGCATTATAGAGGTGAAAAGTAAACATTTTCCAACAGTTTTCAAAAAAATCGAGAAAAACAAAAAAAAAAAATGACAGAAAAACGGGAATTTTTACGCAAAACCAGTTTTCGGCAAAATCGAATTTTTTATTTTGCTATAACTCAAAAACTAATCGATGTAAACACTTGAAATTTTCACCAAATGTTTATATTAGCGTTCTCCATACACAGTTAAATTTTCAAAGAATTTAGACTTTTTTTGAGCTATTTATACACAATTGAAATTTTTAATTTTTTTTAGTATTTTTTTTTAAAATAACGATAAAAATTTTTTGGCCGGCCAGAAAATCTTAAAAATTTAATGCGAGGTTTCTTATGAGTTGTTCTTAAAGTGATAATCGAAATCGTTAGTCACAATTTTTTTTTATAAGTGCTTAAAGTTCGAATTTATACGAAATATGTCAAAATTGCGAAAATTTGCAAGTAATTTTGTGGTTGAAAAATCGTAAAATTTTTTTCTTTTACAACTAAGTTTTGAAAATTTGGTACAAGGTTCTCCATACATTTTTCTTCAAATATCTGTAAAAAAAACTCTACCTGATTCAGACAAAAATTTTTTATGAGTGTTTGAAATTTAAATTTTTACAAAACCGCGTTAAATAACGGTTTAGCCTCAAACGATTTTTGATATTTGTTGTTATTCAAACAGTATAAGTCGTAAACACTTGAAAATTTTACCAGTTATTTAGATTGCCATTTTCTTTACGTGATTAGATTTTCAAAACATTTTGACTTTTTTTGAGCTATTTATAGACAATTGAAATTTTCAATTTTTTTTTATTTTTTTTTTATAAATGTTGATAAAAAAAATTTAGCTGGAACAAATTACTTGAAAATTTAATTGAAGGGTTCACATAACTTGTTCTAACTCTCATTCAAAAATTATAAAAATACATAGGCACAATTTTTTTTTATTAGCATTTGAAGTTCAAATATTGACAAAAATTCGTCAAAATCATGAATATTTTCACTATTTGGTAGTTAAAAATTTATAAATATTTTTCTATAAAAAACCTAAGAATTGAAAATTTCATACTATGCTGTCCATAAGTTAAGCTTAGAACAATTATAAAAAAGTTTGAGGATTATTCAATTAAAAAAATTTTACGAGTGTTTAAAGTTTTTATTTTAATTTGAAATCAAAAATACACGTGTAAAATAACGTTTTACTAATAAATAATTTTCGATTTTTTTATAATATATTCTAGACTGACAAATCATCTCCGTTCAGAATCGTTTTTCGTATACAATGATACCTATCATTGCATTCAAATTTAACCTGCCCTAGTCCGAGGTCCATCCCACCCCCTAATGTACAGCAGAGCGATACTCACTTACCCGCTTTTTTTACTTATAACTTTTTCAAAATTTTAAATATGGCAATTTTTAATTTCTATTTTATTGATGTAAAGTAGACTTCACGACAAATTTAAATCTTTTTTCAGATTTACTATTACTTCACTAGATCAATCAGTTCATATTTTGGCAAAGAACATGACTATACATATTTCTATGTTCTGTGTGTATTAGATAGAGTCAGAAAAAGTCGGTTCGTACCCTTCAAACGTAACGTATATATTCGATGAGATCAATTATTAATACACTGATAAGGGTCTAAGCTTATAATGGAACAGAGATCGTTGGTATGACGAGAAATTTCAAAATAATGCAGCCAATATCTTACAATCATTCAAAAGGGTACAGATTTGTATTTAAGTATTTTTATAATCAGATTTATGTGCTTGTTCATTTAATACAAATAACAGCAGAAATTTACATGACTTCACCAGACTTATTTTGAGATACAGGCGAAGACATATAGCATTGCTATAGTTATGAGTTATATCGATTGATATTCATAATCATTACACATCGCTATTCGTCAAGAATGGATATTTGAAATTCAATGTTCATTCTGAAATTCACAAGTATAATTTTAAACGTGTTAAATCCAATTTACATAATAATTATTTCATATTACATTTACCCCTACGAAAATTCAGCCTTAAAGTAACATAGGTAATATAATTTTTAAAAACTTTATATATTATTAAAAAATTCTGTTCAGATATTCACCGACAATTAATATTTTATATTTATTTTATAATCATTACAATTAATGTTAAGTTAAAAACATTTTCATGAAACATTTAAACGACGGAAATCATTTTTGTGGAAATTAATTTCGTAATAAATAGGTACTCGTATTACAAAATTTAATTTTTTTTTTTTTGGAAAACAAAATACATTCAATCTATACAAAGAATGATCATTTTTTTTTTAAATTTCAATTAATATAATCGGTATAGTATGTTATTCCTTTAAAATAAAATATAAATTCATCATATCTTATTTAAATTCTATGTTCTAGAAATGCAATAATCAAATAATAAAAATCCAGTCCATTTTATTTTTATTTCTCGTAATATTATTTTATTTTCAATTCAAAATTATATTAAAAAGTACTGAACCGACTAAATATTAAAAACTTTTGCACAAATTATCAGAATAGTTTTTCCTTTTTTTATAAGGTATCTTAAGCTCAATGGCATAGTATAGGTACTATATTACACTAAAATTAATTTATTATTAACCATCAACTCAAAAAAAAAAAAGTACACATAAAAATACAGAATTTTTTTTATCATATTATTGTTTTTTACAAGAGCTTTATAAAATAATAAAATGAATATATAATTAAGAATTTAGCCTTTTTTTTTGTTAAATACTAATTAATAATAAATTATAACAACAGTTTTTAATTTATTATCAGCGCACGTTATAATGATATTATGTAAATTAAACAATAAACAAATGTCATACGATTATATTATATTATATGCAATTATGGACATAAATAACAATATGATGAAGGGAAAAATTCACTAATGACGTCTTAGAATTTATTTTTATATTTATCAATTTATCAGAAATAGGAATAAAAATAACAGGATTTCTATTAAATGTAATTATTGTTAAAAATTGGATTTTCCTAAATTGAATATTTTTCAATAATGAACAACATTTATAGTTATATTGATAGTTACACTGGTTATCGATGCAAAGTGTGTATATTTTGCTTTTGCATTTTTATTTTTTGGACCAGTGACTGACACGTCATGTAGATCATAATAAGACAATTAAATTAAAAATACCGGTTTCACTAGTTTCTTTTTAAAATTTAAAATACACCATAATGAATATGTGTGTAACATGTAGATATATGATAAACTGACAATAATTGGCTTTTAAAATTCATCTTAATATTTTTCAAATACTCATAGTTGAATATTTGTGAATGATTGACATTGAACTCGAATATTGAATATATAGATAGAACATAATATATCACACATTACATTAAAACTCAGTTAACGTCAACAGTATATAAATCAACATCTGATTACTGTATAATGTATAATATCCTGCTGCGTTTGGAAGCTCAAAAATAATAAACATGAGTCGGTGAAACGGAACTCATATAGTCATACTCAGTCAAATACTCAAATGTTTATGTTTAAAGTAATATACTATCAGCTGAAGGGTAATACAAATATATATTTTTTTTATCTTTAAATCTGTCAACTGTGTAAATTAATGGTGGGTGAGGAGGAGGGATTGTTTAGATGATTATAAACCGAGTAAAAATCATATTAAAAACATCATAGTAATACGCAGTTCTCACGAATTTCGTGCGATAAAAGTGGCACGAATTGTATTGTTTCTTAGGCAATTCCAACCATTTTTGTCACTCAACATTTGTAACTTCAAAAACTTATATATATATATATATATATGAATTTTTTTATTCAGCTTATCGGCAGACCACAATAATAACACAAAATAATAAATATTTTACTCGCCACTCGCGCCGAACATGTGTGTGCGTATTATAGTTTCACATATTTATTTAGACATAATATTAGCCGTGCCGAACTGGCTATTATATGATCGTCGTGTAATGAGTATATGTGTATATTGTATATAACTATACAATAATTATAATATTTTGATCTTCGCACGACCACTCATTCGCTCATCATGCGTGTAATTTATAACTCGGTCAGACGTATTATTATTATTATTTATTTTATTTGCGTCGGCCGATGGGGCTCATTAATTCGGCGGTCACGTGATACGGGTGTAAAGGTCTCGCACGAGAGAGCTGCACATGATGAAATACGAGTAATACAGTTGTTATATACATATAATATGTATCGTCTGCACATTTTAATGCGATAATAATAATATTATTTTATAGTCAATGAGAAGAAAATACTTCTGACGCACCTCCCCCAAAAAAAGAAAAATTCACGTTTGACGAATATCGTTATATTATTTTACGACATGACAACGTTGGAACGGTGTGTTTTATTATTCATAAATTATTTATTTATTCTACTCTATTATTTTGGTAGAGTTATGGATCGAATCAGTCGTTTGTATATGGTTGGAAATAAATACATTACATTTTGTTAAAACTTAAAAGTATTCATCGGAGATTTTTGATTTTTTGCAGTGGTAAAAATATCGTGACTGATTGCTTATCATCATTGGTAATTTATTGTAGGTACTTTAATATAATGTATCATAGCATTGACTATTGCTGTTTATTGCGCAACAGATAATTGTATTGACGATAAAAGTCATAAAAATATTCAAATACGAGCTTTATTTTGAATAAATCTAAGGCGCACCCTTAAAATTCAACTAAATTTCCATAATATGTTATTACCTATTACACACGATATAAGACGGCACGGGTGGCGGCTATGCGCGTGTACGTCCGCACGAATTTGAATAATACTCGTATTATAAGCGTCGAGTTGGGAATACGCTCGTGAAGATCATATAATACCAAATTGTGTCTCGTATATATACGACCGCCGTGATTCAAAGAATTCATGTCTGTGGTAGTCGCGTCACACTACATATCGGTACACCGTACAGCATCGTCTGGATGACAAATAGAGGTGTACGGCCGAAATGTTATTGCCCGTTGGCCGTTACGCGCTGCAGCGAGCAGATGGAAAAAAACCCATCCGACCGTTTCGGCAATAAATCATCGGTCAACCTTGGACTAGACGCTCAAAAGTCTTAAATTTTCGCGCCCGTTTAACGTATATGTACGCACACGCTCGTCGCTGCTCGAACGTGGCAGATAATAATAATAATATGTTCGTCGTCGCCTCGCACCAATTTCGTTGATTTCTTCGTTTTATTACGTCTCTATTTTCGTCTAGTGCGTGAAATGATTTCGTACAGTAATTTTTTTTTCGTCCCCATCACACCCCTCCCCGCGAACCAACCATCATACACGCACGTCGAGATCATTATACGTTATTCGAACAACAACAACAACAACAACAAATTGGTATAGATGATGATGATGATGTTGATGATGACGATGACGATGATGATGATATGGTTACGCGTAATAAATTATAATATAATAATACGTAGAGCATATAACATAAATCGACTGGGTGCAACGCAATATTATAATATACTTATCGGGAAGTGACGTCTTGTTAACATCATCGCTGCAGTGACACTAGATTTAAACATTTTCAAACCACCATGCAAGGACGAAGGACAGCGGGACTGCTCATTTCGCGTCGCAGGAGTAGTGTTTATACCCGAAGTTTTGCACAGATGTTTCTCGGATGAATCACGGTGTATGATTATTATTATTAACATGTATATTATAATATGTGCACTACGTTTTATAGAATAAAACTGCAGTTCCTTGTACTCAGAGTTCGGATGTAATTTGTAACATTTTTACATTTTATTTTACTATAAGATACTGCAAATTGTTTTCAAAGATACCGTACAGTTTGAAATAATGTTTGAGGTTTTTAGTATTATTTTGCTGTTTTGGACTGAACTACATGCTTCCTACTTATGTACTAATTTTGATACTAAAAAAAAAAAATTTATTACAAAATAATTTTCATGTTAATACGCCAAAAATATCTTTATCTATATCGAATATATTCTATTGTCGAATTGTTATATTTTACTTTTTCCTTTCATTGTCAAGAAATATCTACTAATCGTCATTAATTAATTATAACATATATGTAGGTACTTTGTCTCTATAGATAAAATGTTGTACTCTGCGTCACTTGTCTATTCAAAACGTTAAACGCCAGTTTTATAATTTCATATAAAATCATTTTATATTCTGAGCGGAGCGTTAAATGTATTAATTTTACAATGATATGCGTTTTTTTTCTGTCTGTCATCATCTTTTGAGATTGTAATAATACTTTGATTTTTAAAAATGGAGGTGGTTTATGGTAGCAAATTAAATCTAATTGATGGTTTGGGGGAATTTAAAATAAACAATTATCAGTACATTTTGTTACTATTAATAGACATGAGAAATTTTCAGTCTTTTTTAGTTATTTTTTCTATAAATACAAATTAAAAATTATTCACTAGGTATAAATGATCAAAATATATGCAATTTAATTATTATCATAAAAACATCATCATTTTTAAAATTTAGAGCTAGATTCTTTAATTTAAATATAGCTATATAGCTTTATTTTCGATATTTTAAATAACTGCTAAGAATCTACGATTATGATTCGAAATCAGAATTAATATGGCACGAATTTCGTTAGTAAATATTTTATCCAACAAAAAAATACACATCGACGAAAACAAAATATCATAAATATCTCAGCAGCAAAATTGACGAATATTCACACTTGTGTTTAGAATATAATATGCGAACACAATTCGCATCAACGTTGAAATGTAAATATCATATTAAAGTAATGTCAAGACAGTCACAACACATAAACAAAAATATTATAAATATTATATTTTTATTTTTATTTTATTATTGTTATTAAAAACTAAGACCGGGGATTGTGATTATTATGATAAAAATAAAGCTCACTCTGAGAATGTAAAAAAAAGCATTTCCTGTGAAAAAGTCACATAAAAACCATTTTCACACAGTTGGAGTCTGAAACGCGGGGATTTTTCATCTAAAGGTTCGGATGTTATTATTTATTATATAGGTACTTGGTTTTTAGAAGTCTTCCGTTTAAATAAAAGTAAAATGGTAAAAATAAATGAATAATAAGGAAGTCTATATAGTATATCCCGAAATTCGTAATATTATATTGACCATTTTTCGACATAACTTATTATCGTTCGATAATACTGCATTGGCGAAGGATTCGAAAAGTTGCGTCAATCGTAAACATCCCGAATAGACTAGGATAAAAAAAATAGGATTAATGGTCCAAAATACTTTATTTACCAGTAGTCGTTCCTACGACATACTCTGCAGAAAAATGAGTTATGACTGTACGCGCGACACACTCTCGGACACTCAAAAGGGAAAGCTATATCCTATATACAACTTAATTGAAGTGACGGGTGTGACCACCCTATGTCACGAATCCGGGCAGCCTGAACTGGAAATGCGAGCGCGACTGTCAGTATTAAAATGTTAAATGAAATAAGAATGTACAGTTTGTCATAATCAAATTAAATACGGGGGTTGCTTTCGTGTAGGCGGACAAAAAATGAAATAAATATTAGTCAAAGAAGAAGTGCGTCTAATCCAGACGCGCGGATATTATATTGCTTAATATATATAAGTGGGGGGTTTTAATTAACTTATAGCCAGGATGTATGGTTGATATTATATTGTTTTACAGCCGAGTGTTATAAGCGATTATAATGATATTATTACAGAGTGGCCGACTGTCCGAGTAGATCAAAAAATATGTACGTAGGTACCTATATAATGCATATAGGTATTGGTATCATAATATAAAATCATGCATATCATTATTCATTATTACAAATAGTACACTGGTATGTTATGGAAAATAACAAGTCACGATAATTATTATCAATGGTGTATACATTAACGAGTATATTATTTTTTTCATTAATATTTTATTGGTTTTACAATAATGTGTGTGTGTGTTTGTATTTGTATTTGTCGTCACCCTTTTAAAGCAGTAAAAATGTTTCAATTTGGAGAGTGATATTTGGTGTCAAATTGGATCTATTTATTGGTACTAGTACACTGTGAACACTTGCCGCAGGGAAGAAGTATAGCGATTACATCTCAAAATTCGCCAAAATCAGAAAATTATATTAATTAGTTTGTAGCTAAAAATATAAATATAATATACAATATTTCATTGTATTACATTAATTTTGAAAAATCAATTATAATTGCCTGTACATCGTTTTATTTGAAATTTAAAACGGTTAAGCATCATTATTCATTGAATTAAAATTTAGCATTTTCATTACAGTTGCGCACTACATTTAAAAAATAATTGAGTAACTTGCTTTTTTTTCTTTTCGTCAATGTTTCAATAGAATGATGTTAATTATTTATTTTATAACACTTTATTTTAAACTTACTCGATTTGTGATAACACGTGGTTCTGAAAACATAAAATCAATAGATGCCAAATAATACACATATGACATATCAATTTGCATTACTCGAAAAATATATGAAAACGTTCTTCGATAGTGGTCAAAACTCAAAACAATTTAATCGGCTGGCTTAATTAATATCCATGAATGAATATGATACTATATATCATGTAACTACTGTCTTGTTTGCTAGAAAATCTAATTTTGGGAGATTATTGTTAAGAAATGAGAAGTCAATATTATTACAATAATGTCTATTATTGTAGTTTCAATAATTGTAGGCACTAACAATTAATATCTATCTCTTCCCCTATTCAAGAATATCCACAATTCACCACTGCCTACTAATCTATCGTAGAACTATAATAGTTAGTATAGAGTGTCAACGCATAAATTGAAATTTATTTTATTATAAAATATATTAATAAATGTTTTATTTCATCGTCAATATTATACTGATAAATATATAAATATTAGTATTAATAACTTTTGTCCGGATATATTTAATGAGTAACACGTTATAGTAATATATTATAATATAATAATACATACATTATTGAATTGTTTCACGTGAATTGACATAACATTATATTTAGCTGTGGAAATCGTAACATTACAAATATAAAATATTTTTAAATCCAATAATATAATATTTTACATTTTATTTGTTGTATGCTTATGTTAACAGCATACACGAATAATATTTTAATATATTTTAAGTATTTAAACATATTATATTCTATTTATTTTTGTCTGTTATTTAAACACGTACGAATGAAAACAGTCTATAAATATTTGAAAAATCGATTACAAATACAATATTACAATTTTATAGTTCGTATATAAAACCATTTATTATTGATCTAAACCGTAGGAGGTCAACAATAAAGATTAACCACGCGATTACGTATTTAAAAAATTGCATTTAACCGGCTTCAGAAATAGTATAGTATTAGTTTAGACGGTTAATAATTATATTTTTGAAATACGAATATTCATTTTGTATTATAACGGTTAAGTTGATCGATTAATACATATTGAACTTTTTTGGTTGTAGCTTCGTTGAAAATAGCATATTAAAAGGCACATTTTACACTAGTAATCCATAAGCTAAAAAAATCTAAACAAATTCTAAATCAGAAAATTACTGCTATAAATTATAATACCTTTATACTATAATATAAGTTGTACAAAACATGCCTGAAAACAAAAACAGGATAAGCTATAATTTTTTTTTTAGTAAATATTGTAATTCGCTAGAACGGATTAAAGGTACACTAAAACGGTAAAATACAGCCTTAAAAAAAAGAAAAAATAAACTAGGGAGAGAGATACGCAAGTACTCGTTTTGCACCAGGTAAAACAACAAATTAAATATTTTAATTTTCATAAACCTAAACGTCATGAATTTTATATTTCCAATACGTTATAACAGCTCTCACCTTAAACTCAAAAATTGATAAGTTTCAAATTTTCAAAAGCAATTGATTGTTATTGGTTATTCAGATGAAAGTAAAAAAAAAACTAGTTTGGGATACTACTTATTTATTGGCCGTGGGAATAGTCTTCTAATCTAATTTTCTCAGTAACACTGAATCAATTGAATTAAAATATATAAATGTATGATTAGAGACAAATTGAAAGAAGACAGGTTAACAATTATTTATTATTCCAAACTTTAATCTAAGGGTGTTTGTGTTTAATACTAGAATATAGTTTGTAATTTTTCAAAATCTTGTTTCCTAAGAATATTAATCTTACCAAATTTAAAAACTTTCAAATCGAATCGAGTGAAAAACCTCATAAACTTTTTTAAATCCATCAGAGACGTTTGGGAATTGGTGGTTGCTATACAATTTTCCACGCGTACCTATATTGAATGCTGAATTAAAATCAATTAATATTTCACTTTACTTTATATAATATACAAAATGGGCTTGCATCCAAATAGATAGGATACATATTCATACAAAATATGTTTGTTTTCACTTAATCATTACTATTATTGAATTCTCTAGGGATGAAGCCGTTTGAATATTTGATATTATCATCATATATTAATAATATAAAGTATACATTTTGCTTATCATCAAAACTTTAAATCTAAAAATAATAGCCCACACATACTAGACTAATTTTCATTCTGCGGTGAAATACATTATTTAAATTGAATATATTATCATATTTTGCATAATGTGAACACTCGTTATTCCAAATCGTATTAAATCGTATTTAGTCTACACTCTGCAGATTATACGAATATATAAAAAAATCGTAAATTTATATTACACCGATTATAATATATTGAAAAAACTTTACTCCCTTACAGATTATCTCAAAAATAATAGATAGGACTGTAGCAATATGTGGTGAATATAGTCAGTACCAAATTACAAAATATAGAACTTCTATTATAGCCAATAATAGGCGTAATGATTTTCTTTGAATATCGGCAGTTATACATATTATAATATTATATATAGTAATATATTATTGATAAATTCTGGTCAACTATGATATTAATAAATAATAATATATATTGCATGTAAAATTTATTGTATAGGGATACAATTAAAAAACATATTATTTTCAAATGTCAACAATAGAAACATATTTCAATTTTTAATGTTGAAGTTAGTTGAAAATTTTTTGTCTGATTTGAACCATAAAAAATAAATACGGAGATTTAGACTTATATTATAATAGATATGTTTATAATATATATTTATTAGTTACAACCATTCATAAAGCCATTCATAAAAACCATTCAGAGTAGCTTTTAAATATATAATATTTACTTACATGACATCGTTTTTAAGTAATCGATGATTATCAATTATTATCATGCATAAAGTATACAAAAATAAAAATGCAAATATGGACTTAAAAATATTTTTGGTCTTTATTAATTATTTATATAAATGTAAAATTAAATTAAATTTTTTTTTTTAATTTAAATATTTTGGTATAAAATTAGTATTTATTCAGTAAAAAACTTGAAAATTCGATTACATAAATAGTCAAATTTATTTATAATCGTTTGAAGTTAAACATTTTGATAATCTTCGTAAAATTATCATAAGTAAAAAAAAAACCACAAATTATATACTATCTTTTACAATTAATACAGTTTAAAACTTAAATACTAAGACTAGAACATTGAATTATCAATGTTCTTCGTAAATTATTCTAACTGCAATTAAAATAAAAGCCACAATAACTTTTTACATGCGTTTGGAAATACAATTTTGATATAATAAAATATTTAAACTAAACACAATTTATTATTGATCCTATTAAATAGTTTACTATTATAATTAATAAATACTATATGTATAAATAACCTTAAAAATATCAAAACAACATTTTTTCAAAACATTTTTCTATAAAATTCCAATTTTATAGAACTATAGAAAAAATAGATTTTATTATTACCTATTATTGGTATACATTTATAATACAGACTGCTATTATATAAGTAAATTATTATGAAAACAAAAATAAATTACATGTATCAGACAAGTTTATCACTAGATATTTATTTTATTAAAAATTATCGAAACTTTTTACATTTATGCTAATATTATTTTAATAGTGTTTTATCAGGCACTGGCCTACCGGAAAGTCTCTCTGTGTGTAAACGGGCTAGACTGCTGTTTGGCCTGAAATAATGTTGGATAAATATTACTTAGACTGGGTTATTCGTACAATGTGTTTTTTCCACCCCGTTTAAATATATACTGGAACAGTTTACCCGATTCAATATAAATGACGTATTTTCAAATAATAAAAAAAAACACGCAAGCTATAATACACTTTTTGAAAACATTATATAGAACAATGATTTGGTTAATAGCTTTTACAGACTTACAACTAAACTTATACCTATTATAGTATTATAACGACCAAATCATTTATAGTTTTATTATATACTTATACGTTTTGGACGCAATAATAGTTTGCTCCTGTGGCTTATCCAACTCACGCATTGATTTTATTGTTTAGTGTATATACAATAAATTATAATTTGAAACAATTTATCAATACTATTAAAATACTATTTTATAACAAGACATTTTTCTCTTTGATCATATACAGCCCCCCCCCCCCGTAGGATCTTCGGTAGTATATAATAATGTATATTTTAAATATTGTCAATCAATGTTTTAATTTGCCGTTTTTAGTAATTGGAAACATTTTTATAAATACCTATTAAACAAAAGAAAACAACCTGCGCAGATCTGTGAAAAATTTGATCGAAGTTAGAAAAAACCGTATATACACCTACCCGTAAAACCGATGTTCAATAATATAGTTAATAATCGTTTTTTTTCGTTTGTTTGTTTTTTCCCCGTATGCGCAGCGCACATAATTGTATATAAAATATTGTAGTTGACTGCAATAAAACACGATAAATATGTTATACACGTTGTACTCGTACGGAAACGCGTATAATATGTAAAAGTTTCAATTGAATTTTCACGACTTGTTCAGAAACTTGAAGCAATAATAATAAGACACAAAGCGAAAACAAAACTTAAACATCGCGCAATACGCAACTTATTTATACTCGGATAATGCGATTCATAACACTAACAGAACGACGTATCACAGTATTAAATTTAATGATTTTTTCCTTTTGTCATCATTTTTACGATTCGATATTAATTTCATTGTAACGCGTGCAAGTTTCGTACGGTACTTTTTTTTTCTTGATGTTGAAATTATCGATCTGTATTATAGCTAACGACGTCGGGTATATATTATTTATTTTTTTTTTTTTGTCGCAGATAATTTCGCCCCATTCTTGTTTTCGACTCTTCCGCCGGGACAAATTAACTTGGCAGAATTTGAATTCACTCAGTGATTTATGACGGTTAAAAATATAAAAATAAAAACTTTCAGGAAGACCTTTTGTGCCTCCTCTATTTGGTGTTTGCTACCGGGGGCACGTCGCCAAAAAGTTTATGTTTATTTTTTGCTAATAATTTTATAAGTTTTTAGTGCTCTTTATTTTGCAAATTTTTGGTGCCATTATATTATATTTTTATAAGACATTTATAATTGTTTAACATTATAATGTATAAGTTATTCCATCAGATAATACTTACACATAACAACGGCTAGCAATTTACAAAAATGATATCGAATTGTTTGTGCTCGGGACAAAAATATATTCATAATTTTGCGATTTATAAATTACAATTTTTTACAACTTTTCACATACTGTAAATCATTATTTTCCAGCCGTTATAATCAGTTTGCAAGGCACGATTTTTCAAAAAAAAACATGTAGTAAATTGGATTCTTATCCGCCGGCTGCCTAATGCAAAACTCTAAACCCATAAAAAAAAGGTATCGATCATTAAAAATTTAGAGAACGTTATGATTGAATTCATTCCACCGTTATGAGGTGTAGTCATATTTAAACTTTACAACATTGTTTTTCAGCCTATGGGTGATGGGTTGCAAAATTGTTTTCATCGGCCACAAGCATATTATAATAAATATGATTAAAAAATAAAACCATTATATAGTTATATAATACTAGAACCCATTACAGTATAACATACACCGTCTGTAACTATAATTTTTTTTATGGACAAATCAAAGGTCTAATCTCTCACAATTACCAATGGGTTGCCTTTATAAAAAAAAAAAAACGTTAGGATACCCTGCATTTTACAAATAGGTCAGCCGAGAGTATATTTATCGTGGTCAGGTAAAATAATATTACAGAAGTGTTCTTTTCGTGAACCATGTGCTAATAACGTTAAATAAATGATATTATTGCTATGTATTACGATTACCAATGCCAGTTATTACTTCTTGTTATATATCGATATATTATTTAAGGCAAAACGTCTACACCACTGTTCTCTGTTTGACGGGTATAACGTATAACTGCTGCAGCTACCTTATAATAGGTAAGGTCGGTGTATAATTATTGAATTTATGGTATATATAGGTATTACAACAGCAAGTGTAGTATATCATTTATGCTGCATTGATATGTAAACGAATAATGTTTATTGTATAAACGTTTAATACACAACTGTAAGTTCGTTGCACTGATATAATACCTATTATGTATTTTATTATATTTAGATTTCATTTATAAAGCAATAAAGGGCTAATTGAAATTGTATGAGAAGTGAGTGTTTTGTTTTTAATAAACAAAATAATACATAGCTACTTACTTCACTGTTAGTTTTTATTTTAACAATATTTAGTATTTACGTTATAAGTTATACCTATTGAACCTACCTAAGTGTAAATAATAAATATCGATATAGCCCGGTGCAGTGGCGTATATAGGGGGGGCCATATGTGCGAACATATTATATATATATATATAACTAAATATCCGATTGAAATTTAATATTTTAAAATTGTTGGAGAATTCGTAATAATAATACTTTATTTATTTATTTTTATTCTAACGGATAAAATCACTACAACATGTAATAAAAAAGTTTAATTATGAAATGGTTTAAAATGAATCAACAAAAATATACAATTACCTATAGCCGTAGCAATAATTATCACTGAAGGAGATAGACTGGACCCGATAATATCAATATATTTAGTAAAAATAATGTATGTTCCTAAATAATAAACTACTTTATGTCTGTGACTTATAGGTTATAACGTATGTACGATATAAGCCATGACCATCGATTCAATATAACACGTAGTTTATTGTAGACTGTGCTCAGTTTTCTATGAACAACAAAGCATTTATACTATTATATTCAGCTTTTTAAATGTTTCCACCGACAACAGGTATAGTACATAATATTTTAAGTATGACATCAAAACAATTTCTGTAACGTTAAAAGTTTAAACAAATAATAATGAAATTGTGTGTTGTATATTATTATATGCCATAATGTTTACTTTTGCATTGTAGATTTTTTTCTAAAATAATTATGTTAAATAATTAAGCAATATAAGTAATTATTATATACGCTTGAGCGCTAAATAAAAGGAATACAATTTTTAGATATGTTTTATTTTTTTTGGCACAACGAGTATACGTTTCTAAATTTACTACTATTATGTCGATAAAATCAGATGAATACGATAGACAATTGTTTTTAAAGCCCTGCAGACTGCCAACTAAATAAAAGTGGTAAAATGTACTACACATGTGCAAATAAAAATAACTAAGAGATAATTTTTAATGACAACAATATAGCCAAAGTACGGTTTTGGCAAAGGATGGCCGTAGTCGTGTTATGATTATTAAATAAATCATAAAAAAAATAAAACTAATGTTTTATAACCGTACAAAAGGGTTGTATAAAAAAACAATTTTATTTATTTATTTATTATTTTAGTGGATACCTAGAATTTTCTGTGGTTTCTTTATTCAGTTAGTTTAACGAAGTTCTCATTGTTTCAATTGTTTTTTATGTTGTCACAAATATTATAATTGTACGCAACGTCATATTTTGATTGCATTTTTTTAAAACACAAATATCTGAATGTGGTTAAAAACATTGTTGGTAAATGAAACATTTCGTCCGTGGAATAGCTCATTACTGCAGAATGAATACAAATTATATTTCACATTTTATACAGCTTCAAAATCAATAATAAAATATTCACGAGGTATTACAATTTTTTAAAACGTTGAAATAAAAAATAAACACAGTGAATAAATATTATAATATACTTAAATTGTTATTGTATTAACATAGAACTAACATTTAAATCGGTTAGTATAATGTGTGGCGACTGACGTATATAGAAGATGCGTACTGTTTAAATTTATCACTGAGAGAAGCCGACCTCCCCCTCCCATCTCTCTACACAAACTAAATAATTGATTTTTAAACTACCATACGATATTTGCAATATGTGTTTTAATGGTTTAAATTATAGGCACTTCATTTTGGGAGTTAATCGTGATATTCGAGTAACTATAATCCTTCCATGCATAATCCTTTCCCAAACAAATTTGAGCTTATGATGTCGGTTATAAGATATTTAAAATTACGAATAAATACTATAAATTTCCACGGCTAAATTAAAAAAAAATTACTGTCTATACTCTATAGTATAGTACAGTATAGTATATTATGATATGTTGTACAACAAAACATAATATCATATGTAATACCTGATGGTAATTAAATTTATATTTAAAATCATAAAATTTTCACATTTTATCATTAGTAATAATTAATAAACACGTGTCGACAATAACGTATGGTATATACTAAAAATAAAAATTACTTGTTTAATATAATAATATGCATATAGGCGAATTAATATGATAATTTTATTTATACATGAGAAAATTAAATTAAATTTAAGCGTCGGAAAGCTTATTACAGATTTACAAACCTAACAAAATATACTAACATTGGATAATATTATATCATTATAATATTCAAATGAAACTGAATAATTTTCTAAAGGACAATAAATTAAATTATACTAAGACAGCAGTTCAGAATCTGAATTTAAATAATTTATTTTACAGAAAGAAAATCTAACTATAAGTATATATTTAATGCGTAGGGGGCATGAAATGTAATTATGAAAATATTGCATCATATTATTTATAAATAATGCCTACTCAAAAACATCCATAATCAACACTGAAATCTTATATGATTTAATTGTGAATGTTTACCTACTAAAAATTTGTTTTTATTTAGTAAGATTTACACCGCCTACATCTCAATAAATTCTAACATTCTATTTTTATTATTTTTAAAACAATAAAAAAAAATATATTTTATTTATTATATTTTTTTTTCATTTTTTTTTTGAGGGGGGGATGTGAACTATTAAATTTGCAAACTTAAATAAGATTATAATATAATACATATTTTTAAACACACTTTGAGCATTAAACTTATTTAAAATATATTTATCAAAATGATTTTGTTATTTTATTAACGAAAGCAATAATTTTATCATTGATATAGTGAAATATATTATATACTGCATAGGAGATTACAAGTTGAAAGTGACCTAATAAATACTTTCAAGCTTACACATTTCTATTATCAGACACGTTACTAAAATATAATATACTACTGTCACAATAATAAATACGGTGTGTTTGTCTTATTTAGGTATAGAAAAAAATTCAAGTCACTTTTATACTTACAAAACAAAAAAAAAAATAAAATAAAATCGTCGCTTGGAAAAATAGTGTGTTACATAGGTTTACTGACTTGTAAAATGTCATAAATCAAATTTATCGTCGGTGTGTCTAGGACGGCCTGCAATAGTAGAAGGAATGACCAGAACTATAATAGCTACGACGACTATTACTCGTATATAAAGCCTATTATATTTAGTACACCGAGTGCGGGCCGAACACAGCGGCAAACGATTTTTACACTAAATTTCAGATCTCGGCTCGTGTATATAGTATACCTACATAATATTATTATATTTCCGAACACTCGAATCCGTTGAATTATTATGGTCGCGAAAAAACTGACCGGTGATTATTGTAGCATATTATATGTATATACCTACGCCGACGCGGACGCGTGACAAAACGGTTTTTGTTCGTTTACGTTTTTATTTATTATTACTATTATTATTTTTTTTTTATCACAACGCTGCAGCGTCCGGCGTGAGACAAATATCATTATGAAATATACGCGCACGTAAGGGTGCGAAGGGGATGGGGAGTATAATGCGTCTAAAAACCTGGTCGCATTCGGGTCCTAAATTTGTGCTTTTCCCTCTATCTCCGTGTCTCGCGGCAGGAGGATCATTAATAATTTAAAAAAATAAATAAAAATTAGACCCTTGTCTGTCCGTCCTCCGAAAAACTATATAATAATATCATTGTAAACATTGTTTTTTTTTCTCGTTGTACTATTTTTTTTTTTTTTTTACAAAATTCGTTACACGCAAAAAAGTTGCGGCGGACGGCGTTCAAAACGTAACCAGTGCGAATATTTGGCTCGACCGCCAACAACTGCACGCAGCCGGCGAATAACGTATAGACACGTGTGCGTAAATGTAGTGGTCACAGTCTTTGAAACGCTATGCATCCGTCAGATAACGTGTGACCACTGTGACATGAATATGCGCAAAACGCAGAGGTCATCATAGGTATATATGTTTTGAAATTCTATCTGTGCGCATACGTACAGCTGTAGTTACATGACTGCGAAACGAAATTCCCAAACGATATAGTCAAAACCATGTATATTAATATGATATACGACGTAATATTATAATTGCAGCGATTTACGACTTTTTGGCATACCTATGAAATTGTAATGAATTTCAATACAACATTACAGCTGCAAGAAACGACACAAACAATAATATTATCATTATTATTAAGAAAAATACGTTATAAATTATATAATGGTATTATTGTGGTTTATCGGTATAGATAATAATAGTGTATAAATCGACTGAAAGAAAATATTTTAGATATACCTATAGCTGCAGTTGGCGTATGAAATACTGAACAATAACTAATCCATTTTTTTTAAGGACAAACATTAATGTGATTAGAAAACATTAAATTTAGGAAATTATTAATTTGACATCTGAAAATGGTGCGATAAATTTCTAAAATCCCAAATTATTATTAAAGATATACTAAAATAAATATAATTACCATATAATATAATGTAACAAGTAATGACATTATCGATTAAAAAAAAAATTATTGTTGCCTTAAATCCTACGGAACCCCATTCAAATTCTGCCGGTCCCTCTATATTTCTTATTAAACTGTTTTTATTCTTATTCGAATATATATATTATATATACTTTTTTTGCATTGAATTAAGGACATACAAGTTTTACAGTTCAATTGATGTTTATTTTGATCATTAAATTATTTGAAGAAGAAACGAAAGTTAAAGATCAGTAATGTTCCAGACTGAAAGTTAAAAACGGTATTGCAACTATTGACTATTAGGTTAGCTTTCAGTACGAGGCAGCTGATTTTTCTCAGGCCTTCCACGCAATTTATCTAGAATTATATTATCGGTAAAACTTTTACAATATACCATATTGTATTCGTATATAATATAGTTTTTGTACAAATAAGCAAAATAAAACATATACTTTGTATAGATACCTTTTCAGTATATCCAAACCTTTTCCTTTATGATTTCACTATAACCTATAATAAATTATAATTTAATTAGAATTTATTCTTATACTTGTACATTACACACGGAGTTTGATAAGTTACTATCTAATTGAATTACTCATTAGCCATAACACTACGACAAAAAATAATTGAATTATTTTTTCATTTCAAATAAATTCATGTAATAAAATTACGTTAATTTTTTTTTTTTTTTTATATGCAATACTAAACAACAAGGGCAGATTACTTTTTTCAATCTTTTATAATATTAATATATTTTAGATTCTGAACGGAGTGATGAATGTATTGATTTTACAATGATGTGTGTTTTTTTTTTTTGTGTCTGTGCCTGTGTACAGCATAACTAGTCGAAATAATGCTTCAATTTCAAACTTTGGGGGTGGTTTCCGATGGCAAAAAGTGAATATCCTTGGTGCATTATAGAGGTGAAAAGTAAACATTTTCCAACAGTTTTCAAAAAAATCGAGAAAAACAAAAAAAAAATGACAGAAAAACGGGAATTTTTGCGCAAAACCAGTTTTCGACAAAATTGAATTTTTTATTTTGCTATAACTCAAAAACTAATCGATGTAAACACTTGAAATTTTCACAAAATGTTAACATTAGCGTTCTCCATACACAGTCAAATTTTCAAAGAGTTTATAGACAATTGAAATTTGTTAAAATATTTTTAAAATAACGATAAAATTTTTTTGGCCGGCCAGAAAATCTTGAAAATTTAATGCAAGGTTTCTTATAAGTTGTTCTTAAAGTGATAAAAAAAAATCCGATATCGTTAGTCACAATTTTTTTTATAAGTGCTTAAAGTTCAAATTTATACGAAATATGTCAAAATTGCGAAAATTTGCAAGTAATTTTGTGGTTGAAAAATCGTAAATTTTTTTTCTTTTATAACTAAGTTTTGAAAATTTGGTACAAGGTTCTCCATACATTTTTTTTCAATTATCTGTAAAAAAAACTCTACCGGACTAAGACAAAAAATTTTTAGGAGTGTTTTAAATTTAAATTTTTACAAAACCGCGTTAAATAACGGTTTAGCCTCAAACGGTTTTTGATATTTGTTGTTATTCAAATAGTATAAGTCGTAAATACTTGAAAATTTTACCAGTTATTTAGATTGCCATTTTCTTTACGTGATTTGATTTTCAAAATATTTTGACTTTTCTTAGCTATTTATAGACAATTGAAATTTTCAATTTTTTTTTATTTTTTTTTTATAAATGTTGATAAAAAAAATTTAGCTGGGACAAATTATTTGAAAATTTAATTGAATGGTCCACATAACTTGTTCTAACTCTCATTCAAAAATTTATAAAATTACATAGGCATAATATTTTATTATTAGCATTTGAAGTTCAAATATTGACAAAAATTCGTCAAAATCATGAATATTTTTTACTATTTGGTAGTAAAAAATTTATAAATATTTTACTATCAAAAGCTAAGAATTGAAAATTTATTACTATGCTGTCCATAAGTTAAGCTTAGGATAATTATAAAAAAATTTGAGGATTATTCAATTCAAAAAATTTTACGAGTCTTTAAAGTTTTAATTTTAATTTGAAATCAAAAATAAACGTGTAAAACAACGTTTTACTACTAAATAATTTTTGATTTTTGTTATTTTTAAAAAATTACCAAACGCAGGATCTTGAAACTTTTACTTAAATGTTTGAATTTGTTTCAAAATAGAATACATGACAATATTTAAACATAATATATCCTAGACTTGCAAATCATCTCCGTTCAGAATCGTTTTTCGTATACAATGATACTTATCATTGCATTCAAATTTAATCTACCCTAGTCCGAGGTCCACCCCACCCCCTAATGTACAGCAGAGCAATACTCACTTACCTGCTTTTTTTTTTTGGCTATAGTGAATTTAAATATTACGTTTAATATATTTTAACCACGACTATATCTATGTTTAACTCTCTATGCGTTATATTATAGCTTGTTTTTTGACAACGTCATCCAAATATTTTGTAAATTTAAATACTCATTTTCAATTTATTATATTCCATATGTTTACTACTACAAATTTGACGATAATCTAATAAAAAATAAATAAATATAGAAAAGCAGGTATGTGATAAAATAATCTTTAATTTATTGATATCTAAATTTAGCCAAAACAAGACATTAAGACAAATGTTTGATTAAAAACTATTTTCAATTACCATGATCATAATTTTTATATTTATGTTATAATTTGCAATTTTGAAAAAAAAAAAGATTTTTATTGAGAAAATAAGAAAATAAATTATTTGTATGACCTAAAATGTATATCGGCATTTAATTTGAATGTTATACAATAAAATTATTGTGATAAATGTCGTATAGGGTAATTTACCAAGTATGATTACTCCTCTTTTTCTTCAATAATTCATTAAATTAAAATCTGATAATTATTGGAATTTTTAAATATACCTACTTAAAGACCTTATTTTAAAATTGTCGAAAATGTTTTGTACTATTTAAAGAGTTATCTGCGAAGCTACAAACTTCTATATTTCAAATAAGAACATACGTCTTTTTCTACAATAATTAATTTTAATTAATTTTATATTTATTTTTATCTAAATATGATGTCATATCTATAATTTTAACAAGTAGTTATTTAATTTAGTAGACTAAGTTTAATATATCCACGATAATGAGTTTGAAAAATGTGGAAGCTTTAACAATTTGTAAAAATAGTCCATATAATATGATATATAATAAATACTAAACTCAGTATAATATCTATTTATATTTTCGTAAAACATTTTTAAGGACTATTATTCTTCATATAAATATTTAATTAACCAAGTAATTACTCATTCCAATTTTGAATTAGATTCAAATTCAAAATTATTATTTGAATAAATCGACAATTAAAGAAAAAATTAAGATGGTCACGTTTAGTGAACTACCCTGTATTTACTCGTACGTTTAAAAAAATTAAATCGGAATATTCCCAAAGTAGTTTTAATTTAGGTACTCCTGTTATAAAATTCATACATGAAATGTTTGTGAAAAAAATAATTTGTGATATTAACAGCGCAACGTTAGTAATTTCATCTACGATGCCCATATAATAATATAATATGTAACACAATTATTATTATATTATGTATACGACTGAAAATTTTAACTATACTTATTATTTTTACAGAATTGAATGGTGTCTATTAAGGTGACTAAAAGCCTGGAGCAATATAGTTATAGTAACTCAAAACCTATTATTACTATCACGTTACATGTTATAAAAGTAATTGTATTACTGTAATGATAAGTAATGTATACGCACCCAACACTGTATAATACATAAAATATTTATTGGTACCTTTATACCATACAAGTAATGAATTTTAAAGCTAATAATAAAAATCAAATTTTTGATAAAAATTACGAAATTTTTAGCTACCTACGTCAAAAGATAATTTTTATTTTCTAACGTATTTCAAGCTACCGTTTTACAAAATATAATTTCGTGAACAAGTATGCGTATTTACATACGATGTTTCAAATACTTTATGATTGTTGTGTGCGCTTTTTTTTATATTTCAAACTTAAATTTGCATTAAATTAATATGCCCATGAATTTTCACGACGATGGCTATAAAACGTATAATAATGCATCCATCATTAACGAAGTATTGTACTATAACACTTTTATCCGTTGATATGTTTAGTTTTAAGTTGAAAGTTATATGCGTTTCGTACACTGCACTGAAAGGGTGTATTAAGTTCACTTATAACACAACTCAAAGAGAAAACTGAACTTTCATCGGGCAATAATTTGTCGTGTTGAATCAGTGAATAGTTTCAACTATTTTAGATATAATAACGTAAATGTTAGTCAACAATTAGAACTTAAATATAATATATACACAAGAATTTTGCAGGAATGGCGTTAGAATCGCTATATTGATTATTTCGCGCTTTTCGCAGCAACGTAAACTTTTATAATTAAGTTTTCACTAAAGAAATCTTTAATTTTAATGTAAATAAATATTATTGAAAAGCACGATAAAAATTAATTAACATAAATAAATTTTCGTTTGTCTACCGTTGGGTACGTTTCAGGTTTGAACTAAACTTATATTTCTTACATGGCAAACAATTTTATAGTTTCTCGAGGGAAAAATGCGCTGTATAAGTAACAGTAAATTTTCCGCAAAACAATAATCGCATGCGTGACGTGAAGAAGCCGTAAAAATTTATCGAAAGCTGATTGAAGTTGGAAATAAACATATTCGTAAACGGAAATCGTTTTGGTCTTTTGCCAGGAAATTCTTCGATGAATTCAAAATTTGGCACGTGAGAACATCAATTGATTAAAAAATACTTGGGGACATTTTTTATTTTTTTTCTCATTTTATAGTCTTAAACGTATAGAATATACCAAAAGAAACGTGCCACAACTTTTCACATTTTTACAAGAGTTATGTCAATTGAAAAACAATAAATAGTTTACGTGTTTGTTTAACATCCAAGCCTTAATTTATTCGGTCGTAATAAATTCGGTCAAAAATTATTATATGCATCTAAATGTCTTTTGTTGTGTCAAAAAATCGGTTTTATTACTTAAATCCATTTGCTAGAAAAAAGTATATTTTATTAGGACTGTTAGAGATATACCATACATGGTAACAAAAATCATTTTCTCTGTTTCGCCCTGCAAGTTTTCACACTACTTATACCAGAAAAGATTTATTATTATAGGTGATTTACTAGAGCGTTAATTTTTGAGTCATCAAAAATGTATCCCGTCAACATTTCCTTTTTAAAAATTAACTTTTCGTGCTCTTAAATGTAGATATTTTTTTATTGTCTTTTGCACTTTTCTCATTCCGGCATTTTTCTTCTTTATTTTTTTCGATGTTTATTCAAATTGAAAAAAATATAAGTCTTCCTTAAGTACAAAAGTGTAGTAAAATAACGCGAAATAATATACATTCAAAAACAAAATTATGATTCATGTGATGTTTACCGTGTTATTTAAACCGTGTGCTGTATATTATTATATCATGTTTATTTGTATTATTTAAATGTCAAAAACAATAACCAAACACTTAGAATATAATACTTATTGAAAAAATTAACCAAAAGCTGTTGCATGCGTGTACTTATGATTTGTGGTTGATGTGGCAGAACAAGTTCTATTAGAAAAGTGAATGTGTTGTACGTGCAGAGGGAAGTTTTAGAAAGTATATAATGTGAATTGCGGATAGTGAGGGCAAGTAGGTCGAAACGCAAATAATATGAATGTAATTTCAAATAGACACGAATATACATTATACGAGTAATGAAATATGAAATTATAAACGTACGAGAATAAGTATTTTATTAAATCAGAAATTCAATTGAAATACGACTGCAAGACACATTCAATGCTCTGTGCACGTTACATTTTAATAACCAGCTATATAATAACATCATAATCTGTATATTACTATAAATTGACATTTGACGAGTTATGAATAGCGTTGTAAGAAAACAAGTTTTTTACACGGTTATCGGTATTCTTGCTCAGTGATAGGTAGGTATATAACAAAATATTATAATTATTATATCTACGTAGGTTTACTCGATAAAATATAATATAGTGTAATGCCACTAATATACTGTGCAGTATTCCGGTGTTCGTGATTACGGACATTATTATCGCGGTTTCACGCGTGCTTTTTTAGTATTTGTTTTTCCAAAACTGCAGAATACCATCGTCGTTTGCGACCTTTTGTATAATATTTACTTACAACAATAAACATTATTAAAAAAACACTCTCAAAATCAAATTCACGTCTGACAACGACCACTGCATATTATATAGTGCCTACTGCGTACATGGTGTTGCGATGATAATATATAATAATAATAATATATTATCGTATATGCGATAGATTTACATCCACTTCAGCTGCAGCAGCTTCGCCGAACAATGTGTGATCTCTCGCGTCTTTTACTACACTTTTTTTACGCCCCCATCGAGTTTCCTCTCTGAGGGCCACTGCGACACAATAATAATAATAATAATAATAATAATAATAATAATATATCTCCGACAATTTAATAACAGCCTCGCGCAGGCGGAGAGGAACTATATATATATATATAAAGGTGCCATTATCGCGGTACGTACAAAAATAATATATCGCATGACACCGTTCTCATTGTTCTTTTCGATCGTAAAAATCTCGAGTCTTTTTTTTTTATCGTTGTTATAGATGCTATATTATACAATCTTACACCGCGTATAATTCGATCCGATATAATATTGACGGTCGCGTATACAGGAACTGTTTGGCGAAAGATTTCCAGTTCCCGTGTGATTTTTATTCATTAATATATACAACAGACGTGTAGTTCCCGTGCCGGAAGTTCTAGATAATATTATATATTATATAGTTTCGACGTCAGTTGCGATATTGTTATACGTAAAAGTGTAACGTTGTGATGTTGCAGCTAATACTTATATGTTTATTATAGGCACGCCGAAATGTACGCATTGTCTAAACATATTATATGCACGAAACACGACGCCGTGGATAGGTCGATCTAAATTTTTTTTGGTAAGTGGTTTTTTAAAAGAATAATTTATATTTTATTAAATTCTTTATCGTCAAAATTTTCAGAATTTTACGCAAATGAAATATTCCATGTTTTTTATACTTAAAGATATTTTAATATCATAAAATATCACTTATTCGAGTTTCTCGGTAAAACGTTTTTATGTTTACAAATTAACTCGTAGACACTTTGGAAAACAAAAACGTTTTAAGTATTGAGGTACAAACTTTCAACCATCACAAACTCATAAATAATAATTACTATTTATAATAAGGTATAATTTATTTAACACGATAATTAAAATATATTATTACTATACTGATATTCTTATACTTTTCGAGACTTCCTTTTATATAAATAATATATAAATATTATTGAATATTAACTACGGCGTAAGAACTGCAGTAAAGCACCAAAAAATTATGAACTTCTTATTATATTATTGTCTATTTTTGAAATGTATAGAATTTTGTAGGTAAATTCGCCGTAAATATTATTTACTGACGCTTAAATCGTACAATTTATAAAATAGATTATCGTTTTTAAATGGGGTTTAAACCCGTTTTAATTGAAGATGTTTCCCGGCGACGTCTAAAAAGAATAATGTACATACATATATGCTCCCATACGTTTGGAAAACCTATTATCGCCCTGGTCGTTAACTGTTTTTATCTTCGTCGACTGAATTCGGGAGAATTACCTTCCGGTTTTACGGTATCAGACAACCCGAAAATCATTCGGTGCAGAATTATTTACGACGACAGTAATTTATCGTATTAACACCGCGAACGTGATTTCCTCGTAAATATTTACATATAATATTACTGGTATTTATGAAATAAAAATTAACGCTACAATAACTGTATACCTTGTATAATTATAATTTTAAGAGAGCTAACGATCCATTAATTTTCAAAATATGCTTTTGAATTCCATTGAATAAATTATATTAATTAATCCTTATATAATTACGTATTTGTTATTTATTTTATTGTTTGAAATCGTTGTCCGCGTTTTAACCACGAGCTAAGAAAAACAGCCACTTATATTTTAAGTTTTAAAGTCAACGAGACTTCACTATTTACGCTCCCGAATAATTTCATATTTGTGGTTTATAATAGTGTGTGGACATACGGTGCCATCGATGTATGGAATTGTGGAACACTTTATGTCTATATATACGTGTGACCCAGCTGCAGGTAATATCACTGTGGTCTACACAGTTAGTAGTACAGTACACTTTATTACGATGATAATAATATACAATGTATTGTCGAGTATAAGTAGTTTAAGTTTACACACCGTCGTAATACGTTCCATGTACAATGTATACCTTCTACATTATATAGTTGTTATATATCTCCTATAATAAACCTCTATAAGGCTTGGATATGGACGGGTTTAAATGGGCAAATTTAAAATGTACGAACAAAAATTAATTGAGTTAATGTCTTGATTGAATCGACTAACTTTTAATTTAATTTTTCTCATGTCTTAAATGAACACGAACTTATTATTTTGTAAGCATATTAATTATTTTATATGTTGCAATAGGAGAATATGATTAAAAGAGTCGAAATCCAATAATTTTTTATTGTTATAATTACTATAAAAATACTTATTATAAATAAATTTAAATTTAAACGAGTACAAAAATATATTTGATATAATTTCATGTAAATATATTGATAAAAGGTTTATATTTATTTTACGTCTAATACTTAGTAAATTTATTCATAATATATATGTCAATCAATATATTATTTTAGCATAATATTTATTATTGTGTATGATCGAATGTATTCATATTATACAGACTCTAATCAATAGTATATTGTAATGTTCACTTATAATTATTATTACTATTGTTTTAAATAACCATTATATTGTGGAACGCAAAAATGAAAATAATAAATTAAAATTTGTTATTTTAACATTGATTGTTATTTATATTTTTATTTCTTTATTCTCATATCCCATACAAAAAATATATATGTTTTAATATAATAATTTATATTTTAAACAGTAGTTAAACAATAATTAATAAATAATAACATGAACCTTAAATAGAACTATAGAAGTTATTTTCAGAGTAAGTCATTACTTACTGTAAGTGAGTACATCCAATGCGCATTTTTTCCATAAAGAAAAAAAATTGCGTAATGTAGGGGCGCAGGGTTATTAAAAGCGCTGAGGCAAAGAAAAGTTATTTAATTTCCTGAAAAAAAATTAACTTACGAATTTCTCGTTAATATGGAAAACCCTAAATAACATCTAGAGAAAATAAATAATTTATAATGAACTCGGTTCAATTTTATGGTTATGGGCTAATTCATATTTTAAATGAATTTTCTCAATTCAGTCTATATACATGCAATATCATACTCTTGAATGATTAGTTACAATACATAATATTTAGTAGTAATAAAAATATAACCTTTGAGAATTCGTTCTCGTGCAGTACACGCCACTTCAGAATTAAGTCGACCTCAATATTTCGGTCTTATCGCGCTTGGTTATCATTCTAATGTCCGGTTTCGTCGAGAAACGTTCAATGTGAGGTTTCGCACATGACGGCGAGCTTACAATATTATAAGTATTCGTTATCCGCGTTATAATACGCCGAGGAAGCCAAAAATGGTTTATTGTATAAGTATACCTGCACGACCGTGATGAAACGATTAAATCGTTATCGAGTGAAATTGTTATTATTATTATTATTATTATTGTTATTATTGTTAGATATGCCTTCTAATATTATTGTTATTACTTATTATTATTATATTTTAGCGTCTTATAGATCGCTTCACTACACCGTAAAGTACGAAACGCGTGACTTTTAAGTTTTATTATGCACATTTAGTAGGTATTAGTTAGGTATACCTCTGCGGCTCGTACTCTTGCAGCCGTTTGGAAGGATAATTATTCAAGGCTAAGAAATTGTAACATTCGCATATTCTTAATGCGAACCTTAAAACAATCTAACTAAGATATGAATATATTATATGCTACCGAAAAGTCAAATATTAAATAAGTGTTTTACACACTTAAGGTTTTTATTGTTATTCTGTTAATTTATATTTTTAAATGCTAGACACTTTAATACGAATTGCAATAATGTTTAATAGAATAAACAATTTTATTATGGTTTGATTAAAATATTTAAAATTACTCGATGTCCGTTAATTATATTTAAAATTTTGTTTCATTAAAATTTAAATTGCTGAATACTAAGCAATTATAATTGCGAGACTGTTAAAAACGCATATTTTTAGCATTTTTATACGAAAAATCACCTGAAAAATGATTTTTATGAACCACACCACCATATTGCAATATGTAGTGTACCATCATTATTAGATCATAGTTTTATGCAACATGCGTTGAAATTATTATTATAATACACATACATAATATATAAACACGAGGATTATACGATTATTCAGTCAACTTGACGACTTACGTTGACTAAATTAGTATTATCGTCGTCTTCGTCGCATAAAATGTGTGAATGATTAATGTGTTATCACATAAGTGACCAAGTTCAGTGTACTTCATCGCTTGGAATATCGTTTTAAATGTTTGTCGTCATAAACCGAATAACTCACATCTGCACTTCTATGCGGAAGTCCACGTGACTTTAACGTCATCGCGAGGCAAAGACTCAGAGATTCTCTTGTACAGCCTAAAAGTTACTAGCGACTTTTTTTTAATTTGCTTATTCTATAAATTATCAAATGTTCTTCTTTAACTCTTTTTTGTTTTACTCTGGGAGAAGGACACTTTCAACTTTGGATCGTACAGCAGTATAAAATTTTCATTTCGCATGAACAAAATTTTTATACATTTTAATTGAATTAAATTGCATTTAGTAAATACCTAACAGTAATTCAATATACGCAGTAAATAATAATAAATATTATAAAGATTTTTTTAAAAATATTATGTTTTACCCTATGCGGACGGTGGCGGTTACTATATCTTTCTTCGGCGGTCGTACGACGTTTCGGCCAATTTATATTGATCGGCCCACGCGCGTGTTTTCGCTCTAGTTCAAAGCGTTAAAAAAAGTTAAAAAAACCATCGTCGCCGCCGCCGCGCGTTGGCAACCGAAGGGCACGCGACGATTTTATTTTCGTACTCGGTCTCGGGCTCGAACAAACGGACCGCCAATTTTCAACGTATATAAATCTCCGTATACGTTCGGAAAACCAAGCCAAACCAATCTCACGTTTTATTGAATTACTGCAGTGCCCGATGACGGCTATAAAGTATAGAAAAAAAATGAAAAATCCTACGTATTCGCTTGTTTTTGATCAATTATCGATGTATTATTTTTTGTACTATGTTCAATTTTCACCTCTAGAACTCGTGATGCAAATCGCGTGTACAAAATAGCGTATCATTTATTATGATAACTCGTGTTATTATTATATCACTGAAGTTGATTGAAATGAGCATAATATACCATCAGTTGCCTTCAAGATTACCTTTTTTCATTCCAATTTTCCCCCAAACTATACCTATACAACAAAATGACCTAGTTACCCTCATCATATAATGCCCTGGTTGACCTCGACGTTATATTGTACCAAACCAAGATTAAGACACTATATGCTTGGAATAAAATAACAAAAGCAAATATTATGTAAATAAATGAAAATATAAATAATGTATAGGTAGGTATAATAAAAGAATAAATACAATATTTATAATAATAAGCGGTACAATAGACATAATTTTAATCAATTTATGATAGATATAGATAGGTAACCAGGACTTCAAAACGTTTTTTGTAACGTAGTTATAACGGGAAAATATCAACAATAAAAAAAAAATAACGAAATCAATAAACGAAAAAATTTAAATACTATTTAACGAAATATAACGATAACCATATTAATTTAAAATTAATAATAATAAACAATAAACGTAGGCAGTGGCGTTCCAGGGTGGGAATACAGAGCATATTTAATATTTATTCTTTTTTTACGCAATGAAATAATATTATTATCATCATTCCAACGAAAATTTCAATATATAATTAATTTTTTGATCTTTTATGTATAATCAGTTCAAGGTCATGCTAACTTTTTTTAACAAAAAAAAATTATATTTTAGGAAATATTTTATCGTTTTTTTTTTTTTTTATTAAATATTAAATATACCTATTATTTGGTGTTTAAAATATTATTTTTTATTTTTAACATTAAATTTAAAACCAAATATTAAAACTATATTTTTTTTTAAATTCTTATAGTAACTACAGCTTAATAATTACTAAGCTTACAGAAATTAATGCTAAATTTACGAATGAATACAGTGGTTTTTCCATACTAAGTATTAAAATCATATTAAAAATATAATAACATTTTATAACGTTTAAAATTACTTACTCAAAACCGTAAAAACCATTAAAAACCAACTTTTTATAAATTCTAAGCTCTGTAGGTAACAATATAAATATCAATCTTGTCAATTATGCGTAGGTATATAAAAATAGAAGGCACGTCTAACTTAAGTATCGAGAACGCCGATTCGCAACGAAAAACGATCGTAGTTGGCCCAATTAGACTTACAGAATAAACAAGTACGTGTGTTACTGCTCGTACGCTTTATCAACGACTTCTATACTCGTACCACGCGTATATCCGTGTCGGATAAATCTTGTCCTTAATTATTCGTTTGAGGTGACATATCCTGCTGTATGATCGCGTAATATGTATTTATCGCGTCCCTAATCAAAAATTATTATTTTAGCAAAAAAATTCATTTCTCGCAGACATTGCCGCCGATTCGTCATACGTGTGAGTGTGTGTGACTGTAAGTATCGTATATTATAATATAGTATGAGTACTGTACCAAATAATTGTCGTTTATCAGAATATTATTTTGTGTGGTTCGTTCGAGAAAGCAAAGCGGCTGCGCGGACCTTACCACTTATTTTGTTACGATATATTATTATTATCGTTGTGGGTCTCGAGTAAAATAAAAATAAATGCATCCGAACGTGAAATATAATGCTTTTATGCCGTCACACGATCGCTATGGTCAAGTCGCGTGTTTGAAAGTACCACGTCTATACATTTATAGGCGGAAGTTGGAAGTAGTGAACTATTTTTTCTGAGGTGCGTTACTCCATCACTGTCATAACACGAATTTAAATTCCAAAACTATTCAATATTACATGTACTTTGATTTGTTCGATTTTGTACACCCTCGCAGACACGCGAGAGCACAGCCCGAAATAACGCAGCTTCTTTTTTTGAAAAAGCGATTACACGTGTAGCCTACTGCTTTGATCCGGTGATAGAATTTATTGGCAAGAGCGCACTTCAATTTAAAAAATAGTGCACATTCTTCGGACCGATATATTTTCCGCAAGTACCTACATCTTATAACCAATAAGATGATTCATCTATAAAATAAATAAGATTTATTCTAAATTTAAAACATTTTTTTCTTTACACGGGCCAACAAAATATATAGTGCGTATTCCATGTGTCATGTTTTGCACGACTCGAGTTTCAAAATACAATTGTAAATTATGATGGCTTGTGATTGTGGAAACAGATTTTTCCCGTGATATTCTTTTCTATAACCAAAGTCTACATAATCATTATTTTTTTTTAACTATAAAAACAGAAATAGTAACTTATTTCAGAGTGCCCCAGTTTTGCGTACACAAATTCAAAAGTTGAAATGGTTGTTTAAGTGGTAAAGAACTTTTTGTTTTTACAACGTATAGTGATAATCGGCATCGTCACCGTATACCGAAAGTTGTGACTATTCCAATTTTCAACCGCACTGCAGGATGTTTCGTACATGTTTCCTATCGTCTGCGAATTATAATATAAAGTATAACATAATATTATAAAAATTTTACCTACATTAAAATAATAACATCGTATAGCCGTTCGCGTTTCGACAATCAATATGTGCCCTGCACGTTCCTCTACACATATACATAAATACTGTCATTAAATATAACGCGTGTAGAGCCCGAAATTAATGAATTCACTACGGACGGGTAGGTCATTATAATTATATACGCGCGTATTATAGTATTATAAGGAGGTACCTGATATGTACACGGTGTATACCTATCACGTACATAAAGTGTATGTAACGCGCACACTATAGGTTATAATAATAATCGCTCAAATCCGTTTAATAATAATGCATTGTTTATTATGTTATCATAAAAGAAAATCCTTTAATAATTAATTAGTCATCTAATTTGATATTTTAAACACAAAACGTCTTTGTAATATTATACTCATTACTTAGCGTAGACATTTTAAATATTTCAGTGACTCGGATGCTGCATAGACATTTGTTAATTTCCCCGCGCGTATTTTAGTTTTACATTTAACACATCACTCCGAGTCATTACCATCTATATAATATATAATATGGCTACACACCAGATGACTGCGTAGGGGCATTATATCGCTGTCGTGTGGACAATAAGTTTTGA
Source organism: Schizaphis graminum (assembly GCA_020882235.1). NCBI lineage: Eukaryota > Metazoa > Arthropoda > Insecta > Hemiptera > Aphididae > Schizaphis > Schizaphis graminum. The sequence goes on along the minus strand of CM037032.1, from coordinate 113,238,517 downwards.
ATATTGATTATGTATTAGATCGTCCATAAATATTTGTTTCCGTTTCTCGAGCTATTGTTTCAATATTTGCAATAGTTATCTATAGTCTTGACTTTACGTATCCGGTAAAATCCTGCGTTTGATCTCATACACACGGACCCCTTTTTGACCAACTACGCCCACCGTATTTGGTAAATACTTAGTGACCAAAGTATTAGTTGTTATGGAAGACCTCGAAAATTCACAGAGAGACATTATACGATTGAAAAAAATTAGCTATAGGTACTAAATAAATTAAATACGCTTGTAAAATAATAATAATAATTAAAGATTAAAAACCAAAACAAACTATAACTAGATACTGTAGATATGAAAGGGATTGATTTAGATTTCGAAAACGTCCAATAAAAATGTAAAAGAAAAAAACTAGTGGTTACACGGTATAGATTGTACACAGAAAATAAATCTGAGGATGAGCGATATAATGTGAGCTGCCACGGGGTATATAAACATATAAACATAATATTCAATATTATATTTTTATATATGCGCATTATAACATATTTTCAATAATAATATTTTTATAAGTTTATACACGATTTTCTAATGGTAGTCGGAAAACCGTCTATAATACAGTATGTGTGTACAGTGAATGAATAGGACAAGGCACGGGCGCAGTTTCTAAAGAACACAATATTTATGAAGGCTGTAGGTAGGCATGTATAGAATTATGATTGAGTAATAGTTGTCAAGATAATGATGTAGAAAAAATAGATACACACGCACACACGCGCTATGCTCGCGATACACATATAATATATATACTAAACCCTTTACACATAAGAAAATATGGTAAAAAAAAAAAAGGAAAAAAGGTTTTGCAGGACTCGAGTGCGAAAAAAAGTTAAAAGTAATTTTACCGAACAAGCGTATTATGAGTAGAACTATTATGAAGACTACCACTACAGAGATAATGGTATGCACAGATTCGCGATGAATTATAAATATTTATATTACCTGTACAGATTGTGTATACAGTACGTACTACAGTGTCGGCATCATGATAAACGAGGGAGCCCCGAGTTTTAACAGCCGCCCGTGTGAACTTGTGGTAACGAATATACGTCTTAGATATATATATATATGGAGATATGTAGTATCCATAAGGCTTACGCACGAATATAAGAGAAATTTTCATTAAAAATAGAAGCAATGCTGCCAGATATATGTATATATGAACGCGCGCGCGTGTATGGTCGAAGAAATTATCGCGGAGGAGAAGATTAAATGTTGCGAACAAATGTTTTTAAGTTGTATTGTTCAGTATTTTACGGGCGAAATTAAACAAGTGCCAAGTGGAATTATTCAGACGTGAGATAAAATGCAAATAATAAAAGCGTACCTATGTACATAACAAATGGGTCAGTGATTGCGTGTCAACAATGTATATCATTATTGTTTAATATTGTAAACGGCTGGCTATAATACGCCTATATACTATACGTACGCATTGCCGCAAATTAACTGTATCTGATGCGTAAAAAAGATTTCGGAAAAACGCTGCAGCATAATAACATGAAACAGTGAGCACTGGAAAAATGTAAATAAATCGTATAATATAATGGTAGGTGCGTATCGCGTATGTATAGCATAAATAATAATAATTGTAAAACAACGAAACGTCGAGTAAGACAGTTAATTTTGTACGGGAATTATTGACAGACAAAACTGCGTATCCGACGGCCCTAATATCATTGTCAAAGTTGTCACCGTTAACAGCGTGCACATAGCTAGGTATAATGGAGGTAGTACTATATGATATTACACCAATAATAATATTATGATTAATAATCGCAAAACTATGACAAATATTCCCGGGACCGGGACGGTTTAATTCTGAATTGGTTTCCGGTTAGAATTATTGTTATTTAAACATTTTAAATGGTTATATAAACTATTTGTTAACGGTTAAAACTATGGCAACCAACAAAGGCACAATTAATTAAAAAATTCAAAACATTGTAAACCGATTTTATCGAAACCTTATTTACGTTCAAAATATCTGTATATTTAAAATTAATATCGATGTTATACTATTTTATTTATTGTATGAATTATTTATTTTTGTTCGTAAAAACTGTATGCGTTTTTTCAATGGTATACACTCGAAAAAAGGCTCCGAAGTCTATTGTTGGATACGATTCCCAGAGTAACCCATTCGGACTTTTGTCGCATAAAATACCGGAACCAATTAGAGAGGATGTAGATCTTTTAAACGTGAATACGTATCCGCTGAAATGTTGTGGCTAAAACGAGCCAAAAGTTTTCGTATAAACTTTATTAGATCAATGACAACGATATCATAATCACATTATATAGGAATGAACTTCGAATAGTTTCTCGATCCAATTACTATAATACACGCGCATTGCGCCTATAATATATTATATATATAAGTAGGTACTTACTATATTATTATTGTCGAATGCCGGTGGAAGTACTGGTTTATTCTACGTCATTGAAATATAAAAAATATTAATTATTGCTTATGTAACTAATAACTATAATGTTTAAAATAATAATTTAATAGTTCAAAACAACAAATATAATTTGCTGGTGTTTACCATTATTATTATTAGTATATACTAACTGAGTAATATTACTTACAGTGAGTGGTATTACGAACGGCCTCTGAAATTGCCATCAATTGTTATTGGTTTAAGATAAAACGACTATTTTATATCGATAGTCTTGGGAAATGGCCGCTTTAAAAGAATCTGCTGTGCCACGTTTTCAACAGTCTTGGATATTCGATATCTAATCCTTTTAGGATATTAAAGTTACCTGCAGACTTCCCCCGTTGTTTTACCATCATATACCCCATCCTCATTTTCGTTTTCAGCCTCCAGGTATACGTTTATCAATTAATCAAACATAATATTATCTTATATCATAAAATACAAAGTCTGTGACAATATTATAGAAATTGCAAGACTCTGCCCACCGCAGTAATCACTAATAAATAACAATATTATAATTTCAAAAACACGGGAACGGCGCACAAATGATATAGGTAGGTACTTGACGTCAGTCGCTGCCGCAGTATAGCTCGTTCGGTAAGTGTTTTGATATCCGAACTCAGACAAGGGTGGCCGAATTCGCACAAATATCGCATGACTATATATACGTGGTTTTAGCTATATTACATTATATCCGGGTTACATGTTGTGCTTTTTAGATCAGTTTCCCCCGGGATGTCATCACTCGCTTAAATTATTTATACCTTTCGTTCTCTTGCACCCACGCTCAGTCCCTACTCCTTAATGCATCGTTCAAAAATGACAGTCGAATTTACTCCGGACTACTATTACTCGGTTTGGTATAATAATTTATATAGACAGAAAAGTTTTTCACGTTTATATATATATATATATATAGCCGCGAGGAAAAGTGAAAAGTTGGATGCGCTATGCCGATGTTCGTGTCATCTGAATCAGCAGTACCTATATTGAATGTTATGAGTTTATGACGACAACAATTATAGTCACGCTATTTCAATAATAAATTTTAATTTACTGAGAAGTTATTTTATTGAAATAATGAAAAAGATTAAATAATTTGTACGCCGAAATTAGAACATTTGACTATAAATTATAATACAATAATATATTAATTCGTATCCATATGACTTGTACGTCTCTGCTCGCTGTTGTCGCAAATTAGCAAATCTCAAATTCTATAACAAAATATTTTGTAAAAAAAATAAAATACGTTTATAAATTTAAATTGAACCGTAATTCGTAATATAATGATTATTTAAATACATAAAGCGAACAATAATTAAGTTAATTCTATAATCAAATTTCTTCTCTTGTTTTCAATGTAAAATTAAATATCATATTACAGATTATCAATTATTATAATAAATAATTGATTATATACGTCATCAAAGTCTACATTATATTTCGTTCCTTAAATAAATCAATAAAACATCAGATTAAAGTTCAATTAATCCGATTAGCTGTGAAAAGCATTTTCCTAAGTTTTTAATGTTTGTTTTACCATACAATCGATCCAAATATGTGGTCATACTACATTAAAAACCTCTTTCAAATATAGTTCAGTTCGATATTTATCTCGGGATTTTTTATTGCTTAAATTAAAAGCATGTTCAATTTTAAGCAAAAAATGAAGTAAAAAAAATACATTATGCTTTTGACACACAATAATATCGTACGTGTTTACAAATTTAGACTTAGAGCATTTAATAATAAGAATAAATGTGGTAAAATAAAACTAAATAATAAATATTATTATATTGTGATATATTATTACGTTACTCTACCACGTATCGTACTATGTATCAAACTGCACTATAAAATATTTTACGGCATATAACAGCTACATAGGTAGAACGTTTATATATATATAGTCAATCATATGTTACAATGTATGAGATTTTATTTTTATACATACGTACTCAACAAAATCCGCGTTTCATTATTTTTCATTATTGATGTGTTTTCGAAAGGGGAGAAATCTGTTTTATTGACTTATTGTTTAATAGAAAATCGTATCAAGCGTATTAACGACTGGAGGGAGATATCATCAGGTTACTGGTACAGCATACAAAATTCTTGCGTCATACTTAGTATATAGGGTGATTCTCCAAATATGTACACCCCGCTCACATTTTGCTTCAATAGAGCAATTATTCAAAATCTGATTTTTGGAATTTTTTAATATACCAAAAAAACATTTTAAAGGAGTACCATGTAAAAAATACGAACATCTGTTTTTCAAATGAGAACCATAATTTTCTACTTAGAACTATTTAAAGGATAATTTTTCTGATTTTTTTTTTAATAATTTAAATTTTTTTGTTAAGAATAATTATAGACCATAATAATGAGCTTGGAAAATATTTTGGGGCTATGATAATTTTAAAAATGTTAGTAATTAATATCATCAACCTTTATAATTTGTAAAAATTAACCAAGCATAATAATTACTAGATACTATATACTGCATATTCTAAAAATATTTTTAAGAATTACTATCCTTAATATAAAATATGTATTTAATACCTGAGAAAATATTTGTTCCAATTTCATCAATTTTTAAAAAAAAATGAATTTTTAAATAATTTGCAATGAAAAATAAGGATTCTCATTTGATAAACAGAAGATTGTATCACTATAGTACACTTCATAAGTAATACAAAAAAATCTCAAGAATTTGAAAATATGATCTTTAGCATATTTAAAAATTTTAAAAATCAGAATTTGAATAAATTTATTACTAAATAAAAATTGATGGTACGCATATTTTGTGAATTATATTGCATAATATAAAGTGTGAAACTGGAGTACATAACCATCCTACATTAAATTTAACTGAAATATAGCATATCTAACTATCTGCCTGGAACATTCTGTATACATAAATACAAGTATATCCGTAAAATGCGTTTATCTGTACTTGTCGAAGACGTAGTATAAAGAGTTTCTCAAACTGCCGTGACAATTTGTGAACGTGTACATAATTTATAGTCGTTGAATTAATATCTCCGATTCTCTTGGTATTAATATGTTTGAAAATCCTCCCAAAAATATCTTAGGGTAGCTCGGAAAACTTGAAAAAGGAAAAAAAAAGAAAAGAAATGTTTATTGACGTAATAAAATACCGTATTTCCGCGTTTTTAGAACCACCCGTCGATAATGCAACGTATAATGTAGACGATTTTTCATGCATAGGTACGTACGTATCACTTTCATTATTTTCTACGATAATAAATTCGTTAAAATTTTTTGTTTTCATGATTTTTAATTAAACTGCTATAAGACTGTATGTTAAACCATTTAGGTGTTTTATGAAATTAAAATAGAGTTCTGTAATGATCCAGAGTGTACCTAACTATTTTTTCTCAAATGGAAACCAACCTTTTTATTATAAGTTATTAAGAAAATTATATTTTTTTTAAATATTGATTCAAAATTTTAATGTGGTACTTAAGTTTCTGTGTTACTAAAAATTATAGTTTTTGAAAAAAGTTTTACAGTTATCTAGAATTATGGATCTGGTATTTATAATTCTTGAAAAATGTTTAGAGATTATAAAATGTTGATGGATTAATATTAATTATTAAAATTTTCAATACATTATGACCCCAATAGTTTTCAAAATCCATTATCGTATTATGGACATATATAGGCATATTATCTTTAGTACACGAAGTTAAATAACTCAATACAATTCATTCGGATTATAGTAATATATCCATCTAGATTTTCCAAAAGAATCATCTGATAAACAATTAATAGAGAAAAACGATGATTCTTATAATATTAAAAATAAATAATTAATATACATTTCTTGAATGATATAAAAATATAAATATTTGAAAATATGTATAACAAAATTTAAAACCTTAGTTTAATTAATGAATTCATTATTAAATAAAATAAATTTAGAGGGGATAAGTCACCCTATAAAATATATGCCTACCTAGATTGTGTGCATGTCCTGTGGATTTCCGATTTAAACTGTTCCCGCGCGCATAATAACAATGCCTCTTTATCCCGCCAATTTCGATACAGTACCGCGATAATTGCATTCCGGATATATTTCACTGCTGCAAGTCTCCCACGATTGGATTTGGTCCCCATGACACTTTTTGGCAAGCTCGCAAATTTTGATAACGCCAGTGTAGCGGCCAACACCTCGCGCTAACCTTTAAGAGTCAGAAGGCGAGCGCACGCTTTTAAATCCGGGCGAGTTGCCCGCTTCCAAACGACGGTTATATTATATTATATTTAAATACGATTTTATCACGTTACACTTACACGCAAGCAATACTGTGGGTTTCATACACTAAAAACAGTGAAATATGCACGCATGCACTTGTTAACTACAAAATAGACTGAATAGAGATTTGTGCATTAATTATTATTGTGTGATAAAGTATTCCAACATAATATATGAAATCGCCGAGAATGAAATAGGTTCAATTGTCGAAAAGTATAAATAAATTTTATATAGGTAGATACATATAATATTTGAAAATGTAAATAAATTATAATATAATATATTAATAGTACCTAAATAAAATTTATAAATTATAAAAATAAGTATTTTATGATATATTCAAGAATAAAAATGTACCGAAAACATTTGAAGTACATATTTATAAGTAATTTTATTTGAATTATTTAATGTAATATTATAAACAAATGTTTTAATATACTTAACATTTAACAAATCATTTTATGAATCAACTTCATTTTAACCTTGAATTAGTTAAGTCTGATGAGAGCTATTTTTAGCACTCAAATTTAAACGTTTTCCTATTACTTATCATTAATGTATTTTAATAAGACAAAATAATATGCAATATAAGTAATAACAAATGAAAAAAAGTTAAATCATTTATTTATAATTAATATAAATGTGCATTATAATCTGACGAAGTATTTTTTAGAGTACGTGCCTTAAGAATTTGAACCCGTAAAAATAATAAAATTAATATTTAAAACAATTATTCAATAAACACATACAAAACATGTAAAATAAATACTAATAAAAAAAATCAAATATGTATTTCAATATTCTTTTAAACTGTCTGCTGATTTAATTTTTCCAGTCATTAAAGTACTTGTTATTGATAGCTGAAAAGTAAAAAAACTTATCGAAACTCCTACAAAATATACTAAACTCTTGGGCTAAAAATTCCATTAGTCAATTTATTCTTATTCTCCTTAGAATCGGGATTGGACAAATAAATTAATTTAATTAAAGCTATTTATAATGTAAAAATAAATCATTATTATTTAATTTATGTATATTACACTCAACAGTTTTTCAAGACGAAACAAAATAACGAACAATTTTTTTTCCAATAAACATTTAAACTCTAATACCCTACAAACTATGGCAGATACGTTTTTATACTGATACGGCGCGTGAACTACATATATTATACCTAAGTATTTATATATATGTTCTATAGACAATGTCAGAATACGTTTAACTGTGATACAAAGACTGCAAAAACTTTAAATGTAACGTTTGATACGTACCCAATTCTGATGAAACTTGTAGGGACTGAATGTAAGTTTAAAAGTGATTTTAAAAAACGTCGTTCACTATCGCTTCAAACATATTTTGGAAATCCTGTTGGAAAAATTTTTGACTTAAATAAAACTTTCACAAGTACTTAAAAAAGTTAAAACCTCAAAGAAAAGAACAGTCCATTACGTGGATCAAAAACTTTTTACAAATATCGAAAGTTTCTACTTTTTACTCGTATTATATAATAAGATGTACTTATATTTGTAAGTGTATGTAGCTATAGTTAAACCATAGGTATTATAATTTTGAAAAAAATAAATTTCAATTTATGATAATATTTGTAATTAAATTTTTTTTTTTTTTTTTTTTTTTCGTATGGCGGTATATAGTCCGGGAGTAGGCAAAGGCCTAGTTCGGACGCCTGTTGGCAGAATTTCTATTTGGGCACCCGTAGGTTTCTGCCATGCCCGTGTAATTAAATAATTATTTAATTATTTTAATTATTTTTTTTTTTTTTTTAAATTTCTATAGATGTATTAGGTATTGTCATATATCTAATACAATATTTAAACTCTATTATATTAAGTTGGAGTTAATGTTTACTGTATCAACACATATCGTGAATAAAATACTTTGAATAGTCTATAAAAAGAACATAATATAATCAAAATCAAAATATATGTAATTAAATAATTTTTATATTTTGATTTTGATTATATTATGTTCTTTTTATAGACTATTCAAAGTATTTTATTCACGATATGTGTTGATACAGTAAACATTAACTCCAACTTAATATAATAGAGTTTAAATATTGTATTAGATATATGACAATACCTAATACATCTAAAGAAATTTAAAAAAAAATCGTTACTCTAGTACCTACTGTTACAAATTCTAAAAATAAAAAGGAAAAATTATATTAATAGTACTGAAAAAACCACTTAGATTCGATTTCGATAGTGGTAATATAAAAACGATGTCTTGTTCGTTTTCTCACGCAGTGCTATGTATACGATGGTCAATAATCGTAATAGTATTATGTCCATACCAAGAAAGCAAGAATAATATTATACGAATGACCATATTTTGCACGTCCAACGTGTATATCCCGTCAGCAGAAATATCATTGCATCTAATAAAAAACATCGTCGTTTCTCCTATTCACAACTGGTTTGGTCCGGCTAACGTATTTTCCCACCCCCTGTAGCACCCCCGAGTTCGCATATTTTCTGGCTGGTATTATTATCCCCGACGCAGGAATAGAATCTCACTCGCTGTACCCACGTAGTCTCCCCTAGACGTGACTATATAATGTTATGGATTGTACATTACAATGTTATAAAGACAGTGAAAAAAAATAGCATATTGTTCGAACACCACAACGGCGATTGCGAAAACAGCAACTGGCCGGCATCACAACATTTATATATTATGCTGCAAACAGGTACCGAAACCGGTATCGGTACGCATGTCCTTAAATTTCGTCCGTGTCGGGGTTGATGCGTAGAATTAAAATGTGAAAAAAATTCGAATAGCCCGTTATTATGAAATATAATTATGCAACGCACCACTGTCTGCTGCGAATGAGTAAAATTATTAATTTTTTTTTTACACTCGTCCGTCGTCTCACGGATGAAATCAATGGCAGTTTACTTACTATACCTGCGGGCTACGGCTATACCCGTCAGACCCGAACTGTAAAATCAAACGGGAAAAGTTTAATAAAAGTCGAATTCAGATCGGATCCGTTTGTGTGCGACGAGTATGACTTCAAATAATATTACGACATATTACGCGTTTGTTGTTAGCTATGTACATTAAACATACGTAACACGGTCTTACATAGTACCTATACAAAACTACATACGCGTCTGGATGAATGCTATTCCATACTTCCAGAATAATATTATTAACGTTCCAAACCGGCACGGCTTTTAAGGCGGTGTCTTCGAGACAATCTATTATACATTTAAACCTGGAAGGTATCATATAATAAATTATTATAAATAAGTTTACCCAAAATGCCTAAAAATAATCAAACCAATGAGTACATTTTAGATTTTTCAGATAAAGATGATGGTTTATATTCTTAAATTCATAAATATTATACAGAAAAAATACTTTATATTATATTAATATATATATATAAATTATAAAATGATATATATTGTGTATTAAGCTTTATGTTCATAAATAAATAATATTTTCTGATACCTACTTATTTACATATTATAAATGTATGATTTTACCCTCTAAACTGAGGGATCACTAGAAGGGGGATGACATTTATCATCTATTTTTTATGATTTAAATTTTGTTATCCTGCTTACTTTATTCAAATGAATATACATGTATCCCCCTTATAATTATATAGAATTTATAGATTTATATTTGTGTATTTCATAAAAATCGTATTTTGATTTTGATTATTATTTTTACGTTAGTTTCTTAGTAATAAAATTATGTTTATTATTAAATATATTATTTTTTTAATAAGATACAAGTATTTATTCCTGTTTAAAATTGACCAGATAATGCGTATAAGATCAAACAAACTTAAACGTAATTTTTTACTATTTTATGTTGATAATTTAATCTAAATACAATAATTCTAGAGTTTAAAGTTATTTATATAAGTAAGAGTAGTAAGAGTTAGTTATTTATAATTTTATCATAAATAAGATTTGTGTATAAAAAAAGTTTAGTTTTTTCTTTTTTTTTATGCCAGCTGTATAATGAATACTAACTGTTAGTATTTATAAATTATAAGTTAACTGTACATTAATGTTCAAAGTATAAACGAGTAAATATTTTTATGTTTTAAATCAAAATATATTTAGGTATGTGTATTGTATATATGCGAAGTGGTTAAAAAAAAAAGACAGTAAAGTAAAAAATAAAAATGTATACTATGTATAAATTGTATTATAAAAAAAAGTATAGGGGTTTAACTCGACTCCACTTCACAAACCCCCCCCCACGATCGTGTATATAAACCGTTATATAAGATAAGTAAAAATGTAGGTAAGAAATCCTTTTACTTATTTTGAGCCACTTTTGACCACTGGTTAAACAATGTATTTAAATACCACTATGAAGTATGAGCTCCTGAAAAATAAAACAAAACGTATTAAATATTGAAAGGGTGTAGCTTTCTGTCACACTTGATGGCTGCTAAAAGATACTGACTTTTATTTTTATCACAGATAATAGTCCATTAGCAATATAGTTCTTCATTAATAGAAATAATTAAAACTATAAAATCCTAATGGAATCCCATTTATATTATATCTTTGAACATATTGTAGTTATATGGACTAAAATAAATGTGTTTATACTTTATACAATTATTATGCCAATTATTAAGATTATTTTTCCATATTAAATACTGCACCAATTACAAACTATAAAAAGTATAAAATAATTATACATAATTAGGATTGTGTAGTTTAGAATATAAAATTATGTATAACAGAATTAATTATTTTAAAAACATAGTGATAAAAAAAAAAAATAAAATAAAATACTTATTTTGAACAAACGCGCTGCTAGTTCTAACTTCTTAAGGAGAGGAAATATAACACATTTTATGATGTAATCATGCAAATGCATCTGTACATTAAAATATACTAAATAATAATTACAAAATGGAATTTTCGATTAAAACTGATAAGAGGTGTAACGTTTAAAAGTTATATTATAAAGAAAAAATGACAATAAAGATCCAGAGGCGTATTATAGAAATAGTAACCATTTTGAAAATTACACGATTAAATATATTACATAATGTCCTGTTTCAAAGTAATTAAAAACCAAAGGTTATAATGATTAAAAAACTTTGATTCAGAAGTAAAAGAAATGATATTTTAATTATCGAAACAAAATATAGACATGTATAGTTGGATATTGAAATAGTGTAAATATTGTCGGCATCGAGTAAAGAAGAAAAACAAGAAAAAAAAATACTTATAAAATGAGAAAGGTCATACTAGCAATTAATATTGTCTTCTTGACTTCCAATAAGTCCAATAAGAGTTCGGACGATACGTAAGTATAATACTTTTATGTTTATACGTATAAGTTATAATTTGTTATACCTACTTTACAAGAAAACATGAAATTAATTCGTTTTGTAGGATTGCTAGATATTACAGTCCATATGGGTTTAAGGTTTAGGTATACTATAATAATAATCTGTGTGTTAAACGGATTAGCATATTTCCATTGTTAATTCATACAGTCTAGTAGTAGTTTCACTTTAATAATGTTAGAATTAATATTTTACAAAAATATAACGTACTATGAAATTTTCAAAGATTGTATAGAAGTTAATGTAATATGTATGCTACATGTATGTAACTAGCGCGCGCCGCATGCAAAATACACAAGGGGTAAAGTTATTCAATGAATTTCAGATAAACATAAAGTCATAAATTAAATAAACAAACACTGAACTATTAATTCAAATAATATTATTCATAATATTAGTGTTATTATCTGATGTACGACCGTTATATATGAGATGTGATGTATAATTCAATGTATAACTTATAATAACTATACGCACAGTACCTATATGTATATCATCACAGTCCACACTCGTGATTTATAATGGTAGGCATTGAACATCTGATTATAAAGTTTTTCTTAAAAATAAAACAAATTTCAAACCTTAAACTCTCTAAAAATTTGATTCTTTTTTGAAAATGGGCGTGACAATGAATTTAAGTCCAATTTCTCGTTTACATTAATTTTAAAAAGTTGAAGGCGCATAATGAGTTTAAAAAAAGTCATAAAAAGTATAAATATTTATTTATATTACCTATATATAGACACCTAAGCGCGGGCGTGGTATAACATTTGCATTTTTTATGAGAATTTATGATGCTATTATTAAGAGCATATTGAATCGCCGGAAAATACATTAACAATCGATTTGAAAATTTTGTCTTAACTCTGGAAATTAAATAACAAATTAAAAATAAAATCACTTAAGATTTCGATCGTAGAAATAACTCGACTCGTGTTTGTATTATAGGGCACCATGATGGACTATTTAAAGAAATTAGCTTTACATTATGTATACACAATACGCTCGATATTTACAACGCACGTATACAATATGATATATAATATTGTTGTGTTATATACCGTTATTCGATTTATTAAATTTTTAATACCGATGAAACGTCAGTTAAGAAAAACGATCCTGAATGAAGTTTCCTTACTTAAATTACAAAACAGAATAATTTATTATATAAACTGTAAAAAAATTCTTCAAATCGAATGTGTCAAGTAATACTCTTCCGAACACGATACTATTATATGGCAGGATTTGATCAAATAAAAAATAAAGTACTTATATTTATAAACTATAAAATTAAACTATATTGTGTATCCTTATTAACTTTCCAAGTATTATAATACTATAATACAACTGTAATATATCTTATTAGCACATATACCTACTACATAATTTATCGAAAACAAAATTGAGTTGCTTTTGAAAAATAATTGAAACGATCTCTTTATTGCGAATGACTTGCATATTAAAAATACTTATTCAAATATATGATAGTCGTGTAAATTAATATCTATTTTACGTATTTTATTAACGACTATTAAAAGTGTTAACATAAAAAAAAAAAACAACAACGTCGTTAACCTAATAAATAGCTCATCCTTCGTCTTCCCTCGACCCATTCAGTATACGTAAAAGTTAATAGTTAACGGAGTAAATGATCACGTTTTGTTTAAACATCTGGTTAATGGCGCCAAAGATGAATTCGAAAATATTCTACGCGAGTTCTCGATGCTGTTTCGTGATGATAACATCATCGGTACAGCAACCAGCATCATTTGGATTGTGATATTTTCGTGATCTCTTTGCGGTTAAAATACGAAATAGACCTCGTGCGCGTAAACGTCGATATTATTATAAATAATACCGTCCAAACAATATTAAATTCGCCGTCTTTATACGGCGGGTAGTATAACTGTTTTTTGTTTACGTGTTTACACTGATGTTACGAGGGTAGAAAAAGTCTGAAAAATATAGTTGTTTTTTTTTTAAACAAATACGATGTATACCTACGGCGTAACGTGATAATAATACGTACGCGTCATATTAAAATGTAATTTCAATGGAAAGTCGTCGTCGAATCCTTCAGATATATACAGTGTGCGTATAATATTATATTATTTCGTAGGTATTGTGCGTGAATAAAAAATCATTGAAGCACGTGTTCGTCTGCTGCACGAGAGCGTCATCGCGAGGAGGAGAGTTAGTACACATGTACATCATTATAAATCCTATACGAGTTAGGTTGCTGCTCCCTCCGCGTTCGGGACACCACAAATATTACAGTTGATTTTCTACGTTACGTATATACCTGTTACACGAAATCATTATACAAATAATAATAATAACGTATACGCGCGATTATAACAAGTGTGTGCGCTTATTTATACGATTATCGTCGGCAGTCGAACGATTTTATCGAACAGATTCTTTTTCTTTTACTCCGTAAGTTTCTACACATACCATTTAATATATTAATATACATACGTTTAAATAGTACGCGCCATAGACGACCGAGCGTGGAGATATAGTTATAAAAACAATATAATATAACAACGAGTAACTACAATATTATATTATTGATATTTTCTGGCCATGCGCTTAACTCGGAAATCACTTTATTTAGATTAACAAGTATATACAAACCGTATTAATTATTACGTATAATACAAGTATACAAGTCGGTGATAGTGTTACTCTTGTTATTGTCACAAACTAATGACTCAATATTATAATATACCTACTATTATGGTTTTGTTCCATCGACGAAACACAAATCGGTTTTTGTAATCTCGTTCATAGATCGAAGAAGAAACACACTGACTCCTTTGTCGCATACACACGCGATATTATATAATACGCGTGTATAATATAATAATAATAATAATGTAGTCATTGACGCCTAGGAATATCGTACGCGTGTTTTGTGTTCTCCGAAAACAATAAGCGTCTATTGATTTTTAGCTCGTCATTGTGTTTGCCGTTTGGTCGCGGACATTCACGATGCGGCACATAATATTATATAATATATTACCTATAACGTTACCCGACGGATTTTGCAAAACGTTCGGGTATTTTTTTAACACACCCCCTCCCCCATCTCTTAGCCTATCGCCGTTTTTATTAGTTATCATAACTATAATGCGATTTAGACGTTCGTCGTTACAACGTGATTGGATATTACGATTTACGTCAACAATATATTATTATACTATATATTATTCATAAAATATCATTAGTGTAGTTAGCGGATGTTGCGAATTCGCAAGTTATATTATAATATTAAATTTTTAGATCAGCATAAAATTATGATTTTTATGATCCACGGAACAACCCGACGATATGGTTATAAGTATTTCTTACTCTTGGTCGCTGTTAAACTGTGTATATAGATACACGTGGCTTAAAATGTAGAATACGCAGATTAACACTGTACAATGATCTCACAACGATCAAAATTTTAGACGTGTGAAGGGGCAATGATGTCTACATTGACTGTGTCGATGCGATTTTAGGCATTATGATATTGTTAATACATATATTTTATTACAATAAAATTTATACCATATACCGATAGACTCGATAACACTGGTCTGGTGTTTAATAACCGCGAGTAACCACCCGGTGAGCCCTGCATGATAAACACACATCGTTTCGTAGTTATGATATTGTTATAATCAAGCAACAATATACGCATGTGTATACAACCAAATTATCTAGAAAACATTTACCTAATGTATTGAATCGCACGAAAAAAATCAGCACTGTACCATAATAAATAATATCGATCACATGCGTGCGAATCATATATTGTTATAACTTAATACCCGAAATCGCGTATCATTTATACACTTTGGGGATATAGCGCAGTAATTTGCAAGGGATGTAATGAATGCTGTGACCGAATCTTCTTTCTTTTATTGAGTAATTACTCCCAGTTGCATAATAAGGGACAACTTTAAATTTTACTTAACTGAATAGTATTGTTCAAAAACAACGAATATAACTATATATTATTACACGTTAGCAGAGAATTTGAATAAGGATTTTATAGCGTTAAAAAATGTCTAGGTATACTATACAAAAAGAGTAAGGTGTGTAAACGAGTAAAAACAACTAAAAATATTAAATAAATAATTTCGTCAGCTATTTATTTGTTATAATTAATATTGGAGGTAGATGTAAAATATACTTTTTAATTAAGTTTAGTAAAATTATAGATCCACTAATTCTCGGTTTAAGACTTTGAATTATAATAATACTTATATATAATATCAATAGTAGTAATAATTATTAAAATGCATTTATAATACCTGGTGGGTATTTAACATAATATTTTATACTTTCTATCGTAATAATAAGCCATACTTTTAAAGAAATTCTTTTAAAAAAAATTAAAAATGAAATATTTTTGTATGTATCGAAAGCTTTTCATCTATTCATAAGCTTTAATCCAGTTATATGTTATATTATCAAGTATAGTTGCCATAAAATTGATTATGACTATAATGAGATATTTATTTTTAGAAATATTAGATTTTCCGTTCTAATGTTATATATTTTAATATTTATGATAGCCGAATGCCCGAATGGTTGATTATGTTAAATTTATTTGTGATATTTTAATTTTTATATTATTAGCATCTATATGTATAGTTGCAGTATACTTTATATTTTATTTTCTGTGTATACATTGTTTACTGAAATCATGCATAGATTTGTGATAAATATATTATCTTTAGAAAAGTTTTAATTTATGCAGCTCCTCCCCTGGTGAGAATATTTAAAAATGTTTCTCATATTATAAAAGTTCTATAATTTAAGTTCTTTTAAACTTAACTCTAATATATAAGAAAGTGTTTAATTAATAATAATGTTATAATATACTTACATATAGTATAATATTTTTTGTAACTAACGACGTTAAAAAAAGCGTTATTATTAAATTGGTGGACTTTAAATATGATATATTAATATACTAAATTAAAAAACTACGCAAATTATCCAGTGAATGAAAGTTGATAAATTTGAAAATAAAATAATATTTTTATGAAATATAAATAAAATTACGTACTTATAGTCAATGATGTGGAGATTATTAATATTCAAAAACTCTATAAACATTACGTCTACAACCATCGGAAAAATCACAATATATACATAAAATTTTCAAAATTATATGTATTTATCATCAACAACAAATAAAAATGTATTATAGTATATAAGTATTATAATCCAATTATTATCAATGAAAATATAATGTTATGTATATTATGTATTATAATAAAAAATGTATATTACCTGTATATTGTTCGATAAAATCAAATTAAGTAACTTTAAAATAATTTTGTTTGAAAAATTGATTGTGTGCAACATAATATTTCAATGAAACATAGTGAATTAGTGATTCCGAAATAATTAAAGTCTGCGCTCGTCACCCTCGTTGTCCGCTAGATAACGCGTCGTCTATCTTCCCCGTAAAGTTTTTTTTAATTTTAAAACAGTCGTATAGTACAATGCTATTATTTAATGCAGTCAACTGCAGGAGACCATAAATTGCAGGACCGTTTAAAAATTCCTTTGAAATTTTGTGTTGGCCGCTGCCACCGCGCGCGCGTTTCAGCACGACAAAATACCTATAAACTTTTATTAGTGGACTGTTTAATGCGCTATGTGAACAGGCGACTTGTCGTCGGATAGTACACATATTATTATATATTATGTATTTAATATTCACAGACCGAACGTTCGCGTAGTTGTAATGCGTGTCGTAAACGTCATTGACAAATTAATCTAATTCATTGTACATGATGTATATCAGTATAATGTGTACATAATATTATATAGAATGAATTATATTATTATACTATGTTTGCGTCTTTAGATATATTTAAAACCCGACAACCCCACCGCCAGACATTTTTTTTCTGCGGAGACAAATGCGTCTATGTTAATATGTTATATGTAGCACTCTGTTTGAGCGAAATTGACTCATTATACAGTACGCTGAGAAATTATCATACGTCTGACGTCTGCGCAGTGAGAGCTGCAACATTAACATCACAATATCACATCGATTATCATATTATATATTTTATTTTATTTTATACACGAATTTACGATGGTATAATATTTATATACATATATACATCATATATGATATATATACACACAATATAAATGTACACACATTGAATCATAAACGAATGACGTAACACATTGTAAACATTGATTTTTTTTTTTATTTTACATAATATCCTTTAATCTTATAGTGTATATACATATAATAGTCTTAACACGATTTAAAATACTGTAATACATTGTGTTTATTTGACATGGCGTATTCTGTAGGCATATATTGGTAGTATAAAATATACCTACATGAATATCTATAAGACTATAAAATCCAAAAATCACATTGTAAAATATAATATGTGAAACTTGGATATGCAAAATGTTAATTATATCATTTGGTTGTTGTTCCACAAAAGTTACATTACGCCTACATCTCGATAATTCCGATATACGTTGGTCTTGATAAAGTGAAATATATAGATCAGTCATTTCCAATCTTTTTCATTCTACATCCTCCTTGAAAATTTACTAAAATTTAGAGTTTAGGCGAATTTTTTTTTTGTGAGTGGTACAAATAAACCATACAAAATAACTATATATTATGCAATATACAACTATATACTTTAGTAATTTCATAATTTTAAAAGTTTATTATAAATCCACTTACGAAGTATCTAATAATATTAAGTATAAGAAAAAATTATTGAATATAAAAACAAAAATATTAATATAAAATATAAATAATAAAAGTAAATTCAATGAGTAATTTGAAACTGTTTTTTTTTCTTACCTTTTTCTAAAACTAATATAGTAATTTCAATTTTACACATTGTTAAATGACATAATTTTTTTTGTAATTCCATCATTACTATACACCCCCCTACGATCAGACTCTAAATTCCCCCTATCAGCATATTATCTGCAGTACCGTATTTTGTAAATTTTCGTTTAGAAGTCTAAACATCAGATAACACATTTTGGTTGCCGCCCTTTTATTTGTTACAGCAGGTAAGTGCAGACGTGCAGTAAGAAACGCTTACGATTTAATCGTAATATTATTTGGTATACTATTGATTGCATATAAATATACGTATACTATACTATTATAAATATGAAAATATATTATGGTTTGTATGGTAGCAATAGTCGTACCAAAAACGTAGATATTGAAATTTGAGTGAATAATATTATAATAATGATATATACCTACGTTTTTTTACCGTTTCGGTCGAAGGGACGTGCGAATATTATATATTACCACAATAATGTGTGTATAGTTCAATACGTTGGAATAAAGTACCTCTACAAACCGCCTAATATAAACGTGCAACGGTAGAGCAGAGGTGACATATTATACGCGTGTAGTAGCGATATTTCCGTACTAAAAATAATAAACCGACGAGGTAAACGCACATCGATGTGCACATCGGGTTATTCAGTCACGTGGCACAGTCGTCATGATAACCATATCATTTGGACAAAAAATAAAAAAAAATTCCATCGCACGTTCGCGTATAATTTAACAACTTAAATCCTACCCGCGTCACGCGATACTGCAGTGCCATATATTGACGGCGCAGCGACGGCGACAATAATCGTGTGTGTTGGTATTATAATGATATTATTAATTATTATTATACGCGTATGTGTAAAAAAAATTGTTATACGTAAATAACAAGTGCGTGTGAGTGTGTGTGTGTGTGTGTGTGTAAATTAAATAATTTAACCTAATCTAAATATATGTATATACGAGTACGTGCGATTAAAATAAAATAAAACGTGAAAAAACCCTCAGGCGAGAAATTAACGACCTTTTATAATATTTTTTTGTTACGGGAGGAAATAAATATAACGCGGTACCTCTGCAGCAGCAGTGGCGGCGGCGGCGGCGGCACCGGTGGTGTAGTGGAATCAGCAGCGGCGCGGTGGCTGCGGGAGTGTCGCGGTCTCCATGACTACGAGCTCGGAGAGCCATCGATGCACCGAAATCCCCTTTCAGCTTACTCACACACCTCACCCATATCAAACACCGACCCACCTTCTACGATCGTATGTGTTTACTCGCTTTGTTCGCGTATACACGCATTCTGTCCTAAATATGTGTGTGTGTGTAAGCGATCCACAACCAAGACTGGTATACTCAAGGTTATGAAATTCGGTGCATAGGTAATCCTATACCCAAGGATGTTGTGCACCTTAAGCCAATTTTTTTAATTTTGTATTCAAAGAGAGGCTTGAACAAGGGATTTTTTGGCTCATGAAAAACGAATATTTGTTTATTTGTTTGTAAATAGCTATGATAGTTTCCACTGGTTTCAAAAAACGATATATTATGCGGTTTAAATATACATATTGCAATCTAATCGATTTAAAGTAAATTAATATAATCATACACGGATTTTGTAGACATTTATAACTGTACATGATGACCTATTATAGCCCTCGCCTATAACAAATATTTTAATCTACTTGATACTGTTAATGATAGTTTATTATAATAAATTATAATTCAATTTAAGGGAAAAAATTAATTTAATTAATGCTTTAAAACCAAGTGAAATGTGATTTGACCACGTAACTATATGATTCCGAAGCCTCTTAAGTCAATGTCCCTGGGATCGACCAAATAGCAGAATGTATAATTGTATACTTTGTTGAATAATAATTTAAAAAAAGCGGGTAAGTGAGTATCGCTCTGCTGTGCATTAGGGGGTGGGGTGGACTTCGGACTAGGGTAGGTTAAATTTGAATGCAATGATAGGTATCATTCTATACGAAAAACGATTCTGAACGGAGATGATTTGTCAGTCTGGGATATATTATATTTAAATATTGTCATATATTCTATTTTGAAACAAATCCAAACATTTAAGTAAAAGTTTCAAGATCTTACGTCGTGTAATTTTTTAAAAATAACAAAAATCGAAGATTATTTATTAGTAAAACGTTATTTTACACGTGTATTTTTGATTTCAGATTAAAATTAAAACTTTAAAGACTCGTAAAATTTTTTGAATTGAATAATCCTCAAATTTTTTTATAATTATTCTAAGCTTAACTTATGGACAGCATAGTATTAAATTTTCAATTCTTAGCTTTTGTTAGTAAAATATTT
This sequence comes from Schizaphis graminum, assembly GCA_020882235.1. NCBI lineage: Eukaryota > Metazoa > Arthropoda > Insecta > Hemiptera > Aphididae > Schizaphis > Schizaphis graminum. The sequence goes on along the minus strand of CM037032.1, from coordinate 113,217,194 downwards.
ATACATTTTTTACTACCAAAAAGTTAAAAATATTCATGATTTTGACGAATTTTTGTCAATATTTGAACTTCAAATGCTAATAAAAAAAAATTGTGCATAATATGTTTTTATAATTTTTTAATGGGAGTTAAAACAAGTTATGTAGACCCTTCTATTAAATTTTCAAATAATTTGTCCCAGCTAAATTTTTTTTTTTATTTTTTTTTTATAAATGTTGATAAAAAAATTTAGCTGGGACAAATTACTTGAAATTTAATTGAAGGGCCCACATAACTTGTTCTAACTCTCATTCAAAAATTATAAAAATACATAGGCACAGTTTTTTTTTATTAGCATTTGAAGTTCAAATATTGACAACAATTCGTCAAAATCATGAATATTTTTCACTACTTGGTAGTAAAAAATTTATAAATATTTTACTATCAAAAGCTAAGAATTGAAAATTTAATACTATGCTGTCCATAAGTTAAGCTTAGAATAATTATAAAAAAGTTTGAGGATTATTCAATTTAAAAATTTTTACGAGTGTTTAAAGTTTTAATTTTAATTTGAAATCAAAAATACACGTGTAAAACAACGTTTTACTAATAAATAATTTTCGATTTTTGTTATTTTTAAAAAACTACTAAACGTAAGATCTTGAAACTTTTACTTAAATGTTTGAATTTGTTTCAAATTTGAATTGTAGACAATAATAAACAAACTCGAATAACCGGTATCAGTCATTCGTTTTTTAAAAATATCATCACTAAGGGTGAAATCGAAAATGCCATCATCTCGAACTATATAATTTAACGATAATAATATATTTAGTATTAAATTAATTTGTATTCCATGTAATGTATGTCAGTTCCAAACGTCGAGATAGATAAATACTCATCCTATGACCTATTCTGTCATTAGACATTGGTTGTCGTCATCACGGCTGTGGATATCGATATTGTCATTGCAGAACTGTTGAAATAAGGATCAGCTAATGTTTTTATATGACATATCTTCTGTTGATTGTGATGTGATAGTATTTTACCAGTGTATATTATTTAATATGTATACACAGTGCTGCGTAAACCGCGATAAAAAATACATACGACGACTGTAACGGAACACGCGGCGTAAATAAATTGAAGTATATAATATTATTATGTTTCATGCTGCAGGAGATCGTCGGATCCTAGAAGATCGACGTCGCGGTCCTTGTCGGCCGTCGGAGGATGTGAAGGCCGTAAGGGGAAAAACAGCTGGTTGTACAATATCGCCTTCGGGAGAATATCGCCATTATTGACACTAGCGCAGCCGCTATCGTCATAGCACGCGAGAACGACAAAATACCCTGTTTATTTTTGCGAGGGTACCCAAAATGTTGACTCGGAACCCTGAATTTAACTACCGATATAATATTATCATTACCATCATCATTGCCTATACACGATATCCACTGCAATAGGTGACGTTTGTGCCACCCAATAACGGTTATTATTATTGTACGACGCGACCCTGCCACCGTGCGACGACTATTATAACCCACTCCCGAATTTATTATTATACGTCCATCCCCGTAGTGCGTCTAATAATAGTCCTAATACAATTATTACTACTTACGCGTCTTACGTCGGACGTTGTAATGGTAACCAGACCTTGCCAGTGGCCACTGCTTAAGTTCACCACCGAATACGTTGTTTGGGTTGTAAAAAGAAAACACTGTTGAAAGAAGAAATTAAAAAAAGAAATTTTTCTCCGTACAGTACCAATTACCTATAATAATTATTATACAAGCCGTTAAGGAGTAGTGTTAGGAATAAATTAAATGGTTTTTTCCATCATCCACGTGGTTTCTACGTATTTTTTTTACCGCTTTACCTTTGTAGCCTTTGGAAGAAAAATAATCGTGCGACAATTTTCTCCTATACAATATAATATCTGGTGGAAAACTGCAATACATTTATATTTCGTATAGTAAATCGTTGTTTTAAGCCTTTAGTATTTCCTAAAAATTCTCGTTTTATTGATCCAATTATTTAAATTTAATCAAAGTTTAATTATTATTTATACATTGCATTTAATACTTTACTCAAAATATTCATATACATATTTATATTATACTCACGGAGTATAATTGCATAAGTGTAATTACAATTATTATTTTCCAAAACATACAATTATATTAAAATGAAGTATTTAAGTTAGGTTTAAACGATTTTCTAGTGTTGTCCTAGATGATTTGGTCTTCAAAATTCGTTTGAAACTTTAAGAACATAATAAAAACTAATGTAATGTTAAATTATTAGTCCTACATTTTTAAGATATTGATACCAAGGATGCGCCCTCATAGACATTTGATACACAACCTTACGGGTATCAACCGGAAGCCAAACCGCCAAACTACTTCCATGACTAAGTGTATTACTTAAAAAAATATTGAATCGCATTAGAACTTTCCGTTATGTATTTACATCTGTTTATGTATTATATTATATTCTGTAGTAAACAAATATTAAAATACATTTCATGTTATTGTAAAAATGATATTTTTGTTTACATTAAGAATTGAATCTTGTATTTAAAAATTAAAACTTTAATTAGTGTGACAAATGTATAATTAAATTATTTTGCATTTAATTAAGTTCATTGATGTATTGATGTATAATATTATTATCACACATTTCAATACAAAAAGTACCAAGGTATTAACGGGGGACTTATAATGGTGGAAAATTACATTCTGAAACATGACTAAAATGAGATTAAACGTTTTCCACTAAAACCCATTAACAAGATTATTAATTTCAACTTACTATTCTTAGATAATTACACAAATCCCATATTTCAGCATACAAACGTGTAATAGCTCTCGATAAACATTGAAGGGTATTGATTTTACGTCTATTATCGGTTTAAAGCCACGTACATAATATATACACATAAATTCATTGAAATTAGTACACAACGTCACGCAGAGGCGCACCGGTCAGTGGATATATTATGTTTTGATTTTATCTTATCGAAAAAAGTAAACTACTATGTATATTATAATTATAATTAACAGACAATAGTGTTGTAACGCCATACACGATTAATTGAATATTTGATATCCATCTGTTTGTTCATATAATTTGATTTCAATTTAAAATCAAAATTAACTCATTAAAATATAATTATGCTACCGAAATGTATTTATAGTTAGTAGAGTTTAAAATATATATATATTAAATATTGTGATAATAATAAATAAATACGGTATTCATGCAACTGTCATGCAACTCACTTATTCAAAATTATTTAATACACGATGCGGATCATAGTTGTTGTTTAAATCTAAAGATAACAAAAAATCAATATAAAAAGCTAAAAAGATAAAAAAAATGAGGAAGATAGATGTTTTTTTACAAAAATAATAGTAAATGTAATCGCGTGTACATGTAAGAATACACTCCAAAATTGTGGTTTGGTAAAATTATCCCTAGAGTCCTCTTTCCTTCTAGTACCAATGATTGCTGATGGACATTTCCATGAAAACCGTAGGTACCTACTTATCGCCAACACCCAATATTATTTCAACAACATCTCAACAAATGAGTTTTACGATAAATACGTCTATATTTTGAATTAAAGCGCAGCTATAATAAATGGTGTATATACCATCAAATCTCAAACATGAATTTCTTTGTATCCAATTACTTACCTTGAAACGATGAAATTTAAACTTTAATAAATACTGTACAAATATTACAATTTAATAATACAACGTAAAACTAAATATTATATTATATTATAAGACATTTTAATACAAAAAATACTAAGGTATTGACGGGGACTTTATAGGGAATTATTTTTACTATAAAAAGTATTATTTTATTTATTTATATTATATAAAGTACCAATTACAGATATTATATCACAAATTTATTTTAAGTACATTAATATATCTATTAAACTATATTTTTTCTATTTACTTATAATCACTACTAACTACAACAGAATTAATATAAGTCAAATAAAAAACAAAAAAAAATTTATATTAAAATTACAATATTAGTCATCTTTATTAATGGTTTCGAATGTTTCGATAAATAATAAATAAATAAATAAATAAATGTCACTAATAACTAATAAGATACATAAGTATGCTTTTTAAATAAATAGACTGTCGTTCTAAAATGCTGAATAGGAATGTATATGCCATATATTTGGTATTACGCGTACAATATATTATAATGTGTTTATTTTACGTAAAACACTTAGTATAAGTAATACAAGTGCTTCAAAAGTTTCATATAGCATATTTATCGATTGAAATTAGGTGCAGATGGTACTTCAGGTCTGTCAGTATTGCAAAGTGCGCAACACTTTTTGAATATATTGCAAAAACTACGAAAAATAGTGACATATTTTACACATTTATTATGAAATTGTTTTTTTTTTTTCGTAATTCTCAAAACTCTTTTCATGGATGTAAAAATATTGTAAAAGTTTTATATGACTTAATTTTCGATTAGAATTTATAGTGTGAGATTGGGACTGTAAATTACAAAATTAAAATATATACGTTTTATGAAAAATCTGAAGAAATCCACCAAACCATGTGTAAAATACAGTAAACACAACTGAATAAATGTATTGATACAATGTAACAAATATAAAAAAAGTAATTTTAAATTTTTTCATATATCCTTTCACTTAAACAAAGATTATAATGTATATATTTTTCTATGAAAACGTCCACAGATGGTAGAACCCGTCATCTTCTATTTACAAAAAATTGTATTTTTTAGAATATGACAATGAATATATAATTTTAAATTTTAAATATACACATAGCCCGAGTCCCCGAGTCGAGTAGCTCACTCAAAATAGTTGGAATTGTATACAATATACATATTGTAGTCTATTTCCAAGAGGAAAAAATATTCAGTTCTATTTAAAAATGAAAATAGATAAGCTGTGACAGAAACAAAAGCTTTTTAACAAATGAACTTCTGCAAGTTTTCAAGCAACCGTCGACTCACTGTTAATGAATGATGAACTACCTGGCCTATACACGTACACACACATATACATAAAATATACACGGGCTCTATACAAATGAAAATCACCAAATGACACATGATGTTTCTTGACATTTGATTTCACACCATGAGATCATTAATTAGTGTTTGCTAACTATTCTAACATTAAAGTAACTAATATTTTGTACGGATGGTTCCAATCAATAGTACAATAAAAAAACCCCCGAGTAAGCATTACATAATATACACTAATAGTATAATATAAAATCTAACAATGCGATGACAAAATACTTTAAATGCCGTTAAAATTAATACTTAAAATACGTTCAAGCGCGTTTGTACACGATTGTTTTGACAAAGTTGATTTTTTAAATATTATTTCAACGTTATATAATAGTTATTATTAGTATAACAAATTTTACAAACTACTTAAATAAAAATGACACAAAGAGACAATTAAAATTATATCAGACATCAGTTAAATACTATAGTTGTACTTTAAAAAAAATATCAAGATTTTAAATTCTTATTTTGTGCTGAATATTATTTTAATCGAAAATATAGCGCACATATTTCATTGTATAAAACAAAATTGTAAATTTTTTTTTGTATTGAAAAAAATCCTTGAACACAATAGTAATCATTCAATATTATAATTATTTTATTTTTTTAAGTACCTATAATTATATAACTTGCGTGTACCTTAAAGAGGAAGTTAGAGGTTACCTGCATTGAAGTTTAAAATAGGTTTACAATTTTACCTATGTACTCGTATATATATCTTATAAACATTTAAATTTTTAATTAAAAAAATATAATGCTTATTTTTCTTAGTTAAAAACAAACTTTTCAACATATTTTTTTTTTTTTAAGAAATGGTGGTGATTATCGATATATAGTATAATGCAAGGTTTCAATTGTTTATGTAATATTGCACTGTGATTTATTTATTAATGGTAACGGTATTTTTGTTTTATAACCGTAATGATTCAATATCGATATTAAATGCCAATAAACCCACTAAATGACGTATACTTTATACCTGAAATACCTTTTACTTATGTATATTCTTTTATTCTTTATATATGTTACCCATCATATTTTTCAACACTAATTTGTATTTAGTTACATCAACGTCGATCGAATTTAAGTACCCATACAATTTTAATTTCAAATTTTTAATTATCGTTTAATTATTGTTATTTCTTTTTTTTGAATAATTATTTATAATTACTATGTATCATAATTAATTAAACTAAATAAAAAAAAATAATAAACGATATGGTCTGACGTAAACGTGTTAAATCACAAATAACTCTTAAATAGGTATTGTAATGTTGGCGTTTAATAGAATAAAAATGTAATCATAAAGAAAATATAAATGTACGGATCGTATATATTATATAAACCATGAATATCACTTAATTATAATATTCTATACGAATAACTTACTTATTTTAGTTATAGCCTAAATATAAAAATATAAAAATGATACTCGATAAGCTGATCGGGTGTACCTATTTGTTTACCTGTGATCTGTCCAAACCTCCGAGAAACATGGAAACGAACCAGCATCTAAACAACCTGAGGTTAAATAGTTTTGATTGTCCGAATTGTGGAAACATTTACTGATGTGTTCAAGGACATTCGAGGGATTCGGCTGAACCGCACGTGTCGTTGTAGGCCTTTATAGTTATGTGTAAACGATAGTTACAATAACACCTGATCCGATGACCGTATTTCTCATGTATGCATAAAATAACGTCGGTATTGGATTTTAAAATCCATGGCATACAATTTATGGATTGTATATTTATAATTGTTTTAAGTTGAACGCGGTGTCCACTATTTAATTAAATAATAGATTGAGTAAAAAGTTTTTACTAAAAACAAAAATGTAATTTAATAATAATATATATTTTAATATTTAATTATGGAAATATTATAATATTATGTTTATTAAGATATGTTTATATTATTTTTAAAAGACTTAATTAAATTGAAGAGCTAAATATTATAATATTATGTTTATTAAGATATGTTTATATTATTTTTAAAAGACTTAATTAAATTGAAGAGCTAATTACACAGCTAATTAAAACTATTCCATTTCCGTAAAATGATATCATTACAAAAAATAGATTATTTTATTTATTAATATTTTGTGAATTATTTATGATGTTCTTTATATTATACTCGTACGTGATTTATTTTTAAAATCAAACTCTTATCGATAGATACATTTAAATTTTTAATCATTATTTACATTATAGATTAACTCACTAACTCACTATAAAATTTGAAATTCAAATATTGTGAAATACATTAACTCATTAACAATATTACTTTATACCTATGTTATAAACCCACGAATTACAATGATAAAAAATAATACGGTCAAGATTTATATAACCATTGACCGCAATCCAATATTTTATAATTTATTAGCAATGAAAAATCCTCGTATTAGATAGATAATTTGCACCAATATTAACAGATTGTATTACTATTATCTATTATTTACCTATAAATTATTATCATTTAATTGCTACAATATTATTATGAAATTATACACCGTGCACATATAGATTGGTATATGTTAATTGAGTCTCATACCTGAAGTTATATTATGATAAGTCCTATATCGTATATCTAATTAATGTTGATGATACAAAAACTTACTATTTTAAATTACTAAACAAAATTTTAAAAGAAACACCCTAACTTTCAACTTTTCTTTTGATAACGAATTTAAACTTTGCTATATTTGTGTATAATATAATATGTATTGAATAAATAATAAATGTAATGGTATAAAACTTAATTTCAAAATTCTATACCTAATAACTGTTCTTTTTTGTATTATTTTTTTTTTTCTGGTATTTTGTATTATTTTATGTACTCTCTCTTTGCCCAAATGGCCAATAATAAATCAACTAAATATATAATTAAAAATCTGTTGTTGTTATTGTCAACCATATACGGATGAAATATAAAATATTCGTCGTGTATCAAATATCTGTAGTTGATTTTCGGTATTTTTTCAAAGGGCACACATCGAATAATTCTCCATAGTGAACTCGCTATTCTCTTGACGTTAATCCTTCATTAATATTATATGCGTATATTCGAAATAACTTATGATGCAATATAATAATTATATTATGATCGATTGCAAAATCAAACCGGCTTCGATGATTCCCATTATGAAAAAATCGGAAGACGATCAGACCACGAAAATTTTGGAAAGCTCGGAATTCTCGGGTTTAATCGATAAACCGTACTTTATATCGATGCCAAACATAAAAATAATAACGTCTGGCGGCGATGATGGCGATCCGGATGAACCGCGACAGAATCCTGACGCGCCACTCGAGTATCGTCCACTATCGCAAATCATGTTGGCAAATTACGCAGGACCGCAGATGCGGCGAATGATCGCGATCGTCAACGCTGCTGTGATGGCACCAGCCGTAGAAGGTAAATCGTCGGCTCCTTCGTCGTTGTTGCGGCAGCATCCCGAAAAAAGAAAAGAAGGCCCATCAAATGTGGTGAGCCTCGTTGAAGTCACTGGTCCGCCAGTGAGACGATCTGTTTCATTGCCGAATATTTCGATAAACGCGTAGAGAAATAGATATGCAAATTTTCGACGATTCGTAGGTATAACGCGGTATCAATAACTGTTAAAAATGAACGCAGATTTTCTTGGAAACGGACAAAAAGGTTTTTCCGACGTTTGGTTTGCTGCTGCGGTTAATACCTATTATAAAGCTATATTCAATATAGGTACTAAAAATTATGTTTGACGTGAATAAAGTTTTTTATTAAGTTATTTAATTGTTTATTATTTTATTATTATATTATTGTAAAATTAGTTTATGTATAGCTTGTGAAAATTGTGAATAATATATTGTGGATAGATACTTTTGTATTTTTTTTACCTAATTGATTTAAAACAAACTAAAACTAACATCATGCAGGTGGTTTATGACGTCATGGTAACGCTCTCGAACTCTACGTGTAGCACACATTTATAGAAACCATAAGGTATACGTATCAAGGAACGAATGAGAGTCATAACATTAAATTACAATAATTAAAAACCAAGTTTGTGGGTTTCTTAAAAAAATAATAGTTAGAAATGTATTAATATTTAAGGAAAAGCCGTTTTGTAAGCACTCAGTATCAGACAGAAAAATGTTCGTATGATCAACAATAAGTAAGAAATTAGAGTTGTTAAAGGAAAGAATGATATAATTAATAAATAAATAAAACAGAAAAGGAGATAGGTGATCTTGTGACTTCAATCTCTTCAAATACATAATGACTTATTGAATCTCACAACTCACAAGTAGAGAAATAAAGGATGAGAACCAATACAATATTAAAGGATTAAAGAAGCCTATTTTTTTTTAATTTTAAAATTAATAACCTTTGATAAGTACTATCGAACACCTATTCAAAGTTGGTAAAAAATGTATCAGTTTAAGACTTGAGTGCTATGTGAAAATTATTGTAAATGTAAAATACAATTTTTTAAATTAATAAGATTGCTTAATGTTGATTTATTACTTGAATAACAATATTGTTGCAAAATAAGTAAATTTTCAAAAATACGAGTTAATTTATAATTAATAATTTTAGAGAAAATTTTTGGAATGATTAAAGCAAAAGAAATGTCAACTTATTTATGTAGAGTTATAAGTTATAGTGCATTCACCTACTAAAAAACTTACTGTTGATACATTATCAGTGTCGGTGCGTGGGTTTTTTACCATATTTAAATTTTAAATCAAGATATAATAGTATGTAATATGAACATAGTTAAATTGTAATATTATATTAATATTTTGCATGGTCGATATCTAGTTATAATATTTATAATAATAATTTATGCTATGCAATGAAATTGAATTTAAAAAAAATAGGCAAATGAATTAGGTTAGGTCTGAGTGGGTCATTCACACATTATAGGTGCGTTAAATTTAAATTCCATAATATAGTATTGTATATACGAAAAACGAATCTGAGCAGAAACGGTCTATAAGCCAATATCACTAAGTAAAAAAAGTTTTTATGAACTTTTAACTACAAAATAGTTGTAATTCGTCAAAATTCTAACTTCAAATGAATATATAGAAAAAATACATACATTTCTAATTGTAATGTTTTTATACAGATATAAGAATATCTTTTACCTATGTGATTTTGCATTTAATTATTAAGCATTTCTACACATGTAAATATTTTTTAATCAACATTTATAAAATAAAAATGTTTAATGTTTTACATCTATAATAACTCAAAAATAGTCGAAATATTAAAATAAATAAAGAACGATAATATATAATAAACTTTTAGTGAAATTTTAAAGTATCTGTGATTATCCGTTTTCGAGTAACATAAAAAAACAAAATTGATTTTGTCAAAAATTGGATTTACGTAATTTTTTTTTTGTTTTTTCCGATTATAAAAATAAACATTAGGAATTTTAAAGTACAAACCATAGACCCAATTTGGTATCCAAAACCACCCATATTTTTAAAAATCTAAGGATTTTATCGACAACTTATCGTATACTCAAAAAAATACATGATAATATCAATAAATTCACCGCTCCACTCAAAATGAAAAATATTGTTTTATTTAATTATAAAATTCACTATAGTATCACACTTATCATTATTAAAAAGTAAATTGTCAAGGTGAATTTTATAATTTTGCACATCACAAGACTGTCCTTAATAAATAATTTATGAAAGTCTTATGCGTTTGTATCATATTTTAAATAATTGTTAGCTCTACTATTTAATATTGAGAGTGCAATTTAATTGTAATAAATAGCCTAAAACCATATTTGTTTTAATAGGTGTAACCACCGTGGTTAAACCACGTACTTTATAATTATATAGTAAGTTAATATTAAGAGTAACCTTATTTAATAATCGTATCAAATAGAATAAATATCACATTTTTTTTTTAAATTATTATTTAGACTTATATTGTTCATAATTAGTGTAAAATATCTATTAGTTATTTAAAAAGTTATAATGTGTCATGATATTTTTGATGCGCACGTGTACAGGATTTCAAAGAATATTTTTAAAAAGTATTTAAATAAGTAAATAAAATATCATTGAAAAAAGTATTTAAAATAATACTTGAATGTTATAATTACCTAATAATTATCTAATAAATTTTTTTATCAATTTTATTTTGTATATCAAAATGGCTATAACATGTTATGTAGTAGTAACTCATGGAAAAAAAATTATATTTATATTGTATATAAACAAAAAATTCTAATAATTTTAATAAAATAATAAAAGTATTTAAAATTCAAATCCAAGAAATAAGGATTTGAATACCAATTTTCATGTACTTTACATCATAGGCATCATTAAGAGGTATTAAGGGGTATCATTGCGTTATAGAAACAACGTCTTTTAAATATACGAATTAACCAATTATTTTATGTAAAATGTTTAAACAGGTAAATTTGGCGCAAATGAGCGGTCGGAAAAAACATACCTTTTTTATTTTGGCGCATATAGGCTATACCCAAAACGAATTAATTTGTTTTGACGCAAATGGGTAACTCCCATTGCTACCACAATTTTTTTTTGAAGTAGCAAGGGTATCGTTTTGCTACCACCAAAAAATCTTAGATTTAGAAAATATATTCGATGTTTATTATTCAAGTATGTACCTACTGTATACTGTATTATTGAAATAGTAATAATTATATTAAATAATAGTAATTTTTCACTTTCTAAAACTAAATACAATGTAAATTTGTTGTAGATAATTTTTTATTTTGCTACCCCCCAGTTGTGATTTGCACTTTGTCCGTTGCACACGTATATTGTACGCTCCAATAATTATTGTGATCCCGTTATCTTTTCGTGTTCGAATGCGACAAGTTTACTACCGAAAAATTCAAAATCGCCTAGTTGATAATAATATATAATTTATAAAAGTGCAAGTGCGCTCAACGCGTATGCTTTTCAAAATGTAAAAAAAAAAATATTTGTGCGTGTAAAACCAATCAATTACCGTTTATACAACAACATAATATTCGTCGCGTATCGCTGCAACGTGCATGACGAATTTTACCCTCAAGATAATATGTCGCGACCTCCTAATTCACCATCGAAACAGAAATATAAAAAAAATATTAATATACAATCCACTCAATTAAATGCAACTAATGATCTTGAAGACGTAATCGAAAAAATGGACGACGATTCGATTAATTGGACCAAAGTTCAATCATCAAAGGATGGTAAACGATATCATTCTAGCTCTTCCGATCAAAACTCTCCGCGAACACTGGTGAATAAAAATAAAAAGTTTTTTTTTCTGCAAATCGTTTCGTAGTATTATCACAAAACGATCATGAGACAATGCTCCCTGCAACGACTGATACAACTAATACTAATATTAAAAAACCTGTGGCATCCCTAAACGTTGAACCTAAGATCGATCTACCCCCACAAATATTCTTAAGACTACTACATGTTACTTTCACTAATCTGCGCACTAAGCTCATTGAGATAATTGGTGTCGACAATTTCCACTGCAAAGCTCTAGCAGACCGCCTCAAAATAATGACAACCAATCCAGACTCATACAGAACGCTGGTCCGCTTCTTAAGAGATGAGAAAGCTGAATTTCATACTTACCAGCTCAAAGAAGATAAACCAACTCGAGTTGTCATTCGCAATCTTCACCCAACTACTACGCCGGAGCTAATCAAATCTGAGCTCGAACAACGTTTTTTTGAAGTCGGGCAGGTCTCAGCTGTCCTACACAAAGTAAATAAAAATCCACTGCCTCTGTTCTTTGTGGACCTCGAACCAACCAGCCAATCCAACGACATCTTCCAACTCACGTCACTTCTTCATACAAAAATTAAGGTCGAGGAACCTTATAAATCTAAAACTATTAGCCAATGCATTAATTGTCAAGTATATGGACATACTAAATCGTACTGTGGCTATCCAGCTCGCTGCGTTCGCTGCGGTGGTCATCATTTAACCTACGCCCAAGCTACTTCCAATTCTCATTCCAATCATACGGTACCTTCACCTGCTTCAGATATAAACAAAATAATGTCAACCTCCATTGATGAATTTAAACAATTAATTAATCCTTTAATCGCCCTATTAACCAAAGTAATCACAAAACTTCTAGATTAAAAAAAAATATCATCTCCTACAAGCAACTCACTTCTAATTCTCCTATTTAATGCAAACGGCCTCAAAAATCATCAAAATGAACTACAGGTAGTACTACAGGAAAAACGTATTGATATTGCTCTAATATCAGAAACACACTTCACAAAATATTCCCATATTCCCATTACTGGGTATAACTTTCTAAAAACCAACCACCCAGATAATACTGCGCATGGAGGTGCTGCAATTTATATCAAAGCCTCTCTAGTGTACTAAACCCTTCCCAACTTCTGTCAACCAAATTTACAATCTTGTGCCATATTAATGCACCTCAACAACGTACCGACCACAATTTCTGCAATATATTCTCCACCACGACATAATATGAACTTTCAAAATTACGCTGATTACTTTAGCACTCTTAGCCATAACTTTATTATAGGCGGTGACTACAATGCCAAGCATAACAGCTGGGGCTGCCGTACAAACAACCCTAGAGGTAATATACTTCACCATTTCATAACTCAGAAAGGATTCAAGGTTCTTGCTCCCTCTGGACCAACTTATTGGCCAACCTCACTTCGCAAAAAACCCGATATACTCGACATTTTTGTTTCCAACACACCGAGCAACATTTACTATACGACTAGTAATCTACTTGAACCTAGCTCGGACCATTTTGCTGTCCTTCTAACTGTTAGTGCTGCTCCTCCAATTCGTCCTTGTCCACCAAAGCTCTTCCACGCGACCATTGATAAACAAAAATTCCATGACTTGGTTAATCAAAACATTAACCTTAAAATTAGACTTAAAACCACCCAAGAAATTGATGATGCCATTAATAAATTTACGAATATTATTCAAACTGCAGCATGGGATGCTAGCACTACACACAGGCAGCACACTAACCACTCTACTTCAATCCCTGAATATATTCGTATATTAATAGCTAAAAAATGCAGAGCAAGGGCTCTATATCAACGACATCGCCTCCCATCCCTCAAGCGTAACTTTAACAACTTGGCAAACTCTCTAAAAAAAATTCTTTCTAGTCACAAAAATCAAGCACAAGCCAACTACCTTGCAAATTTGTCATCGAAAGACGGTAGCTTTTGGTTAGCCACAAAAAAGTCCCTGCAACATCAAGCTCCGAATACTCCGCTAATAAACCCATCCGGTGGATTAGAATCTTCTGACGCTGACAAAGCAGAACTGTTAAAAAATCATCTAGCAAAGATTTTCACGCCACATTCTGATATACAAATTCCCCATCACACAGCTTTAGTTAACAGATTTCTCGATAGCCCAATTCCACCTACTATTCCATCGAAATATTTTACTTCCAATGATATTAAAAATGCAATTCAAAACTATAGCCTTAAGAAATCCCCTGGTTATGGTCTAATAACTGCGGAAGTAGCCAAATGCCTCCCAAAAAGAGCAATTGTCCTACTAAGGGTTCTGATAAATGCCTCCCTAAGATTAGCCTACTTTCCACAACTTTGGAAATTTTCAATAATACCTAATTGTATTTCCAAAACCAAAAAAACCACCTGATATTCTCTCTTCATATAGACCTATAAGTCTTTTGCCCTTTTTTGCAAAAATTTTTGAAAGGCTCATTCTTAAAAGAATTTTTCCATACATCTTTACAAGCAACATAATTCCGAACACGCAATTTGGCTTTCGTGCCTCTCATTCCACTACTCATCAATTGCATAGACTAGTCGATGTCATCTTGTTCTCCCTTGAAAAGAAAAAAATACTGCTCGTGCGTATTCCTTGATGTCTCACAAGCCTTTGACAGAGTTTGGCATGAATGGCTGCTGTTTAAACTAAAAGCTTTTCTTCCCCCAACATATTTCTTGCTCATTAAATCTTACCTTACGGATCGACATTTCCAAGTCAAGTTTGGTTCTTCCTTTTCAAGTATTGAAAAAATTAGCACAGGAGTCCCCCAAGGTGGCATTCTTTCACCTATACTATATAATGTATATGCCGCAGACTAACCTACCTCTCCAACAACATCTGTAGCTGAATTTGTGGATGATAAGGCAGTTATATCGGTACACAAAGACCCACGCATTGTTTCTTTAAACCTTCAAAACCACCTTGACCTAATGTCTATCTGGTATGACAAATGGCGAGTTCAAGTCAATCAATCAAAATCCATTCACACTACCTTCACTCTTCACCTCCCTCCTTGCCCAGAAGTCTCTCTTAGTAACATACCAATTCCTTCATCCCATTCGATAAATACTTAGGCTTAACCTTTGACCGTCGCCTTACCTGGGGACCTCATATCAGAACTAAAAAACTCGCCCTAAATGAACGTCTACGCTCAATTAAATCACTAATATCTAACAAACACACTAAACTTAGCAGCAAACTTCTCATATATAAATCACTAATCAAGCCAATGTGGACTTATGGCCTACAACTATGGGGCAACGCAAAAGTAACCAATGTAAACAAAATCCAAACCGTTCAAAATAAAATTTTAAGATTAATCACTAACGCCCCACCATACGTCTCCAACCACACATTGCCAACAGATTTAAATATAAAATCAGTTCACGCTGAAGCAGTTACATATTACAAAAGATTCCATAACAGGCTTCCACATCATCCTAATCCCCTTATTTCCAATTTAGCTTCTCGCACAATTCCCGGCAACCCCACACGACGACTGAAAAGAAATTGGTGTCGAGATTTACTAAATGAATAATTAAAATAATACAAAAGAAAAAAATATACATATATTAAAAAGAATTAGGTAGTGTTTTCAGTGGAGACTTCTTCCCTCACGTTTTCATGTAAAAAATTTATTATATCACATATTCTTATTGTGCCCAAGGGTACATATTTCTTGTTAAAAATAATAAAAAAAAAATTTTGCTACCCCAAAATTTGGACTCTAGTGACACCTATGACTTAACACTTTTATGCTTCTGTCCATATTGGCTACCACTGTTACTTTTAATAGTAATCATAATATGCATTACTAAATAAATAAAAAGCATAAATGTATAACGATAATAATTATACTAATTAATTAGTATTGTTATTTTTACAATGAATATTTAAGAGCGTTTTATATAGTTCTCTAATGAATTCGTATAATAGGTACTTTATAATATTAGTATATTGATAAAATAGACAGAAATAAATTATGAAATCAATTTAATCATATTTTCAATAAAAAAGCAAAAAAAAAAATAATCAAACGTACTAACTAATATTTGTAGACGACAGATCGGACGTTATCGCAAGTGATAAATTCAAGCTATAGTTAATAAAATTTAAGTGTATCTAAATAGGTAGACACTGTTCAAATTCATTCTTAAAACAAATTCAAATTTTTTATAATATATAATGCGCGATATATGTAATATAATACTATTGCATCCTGTTATACAACACGATTCAAATCTCAAGGTCATTGTTACTATAAACTAGATAATAAAATTATGATTATCTCTAAATTAATAAAATACTATAACTGGTATATTATTGCATAATGGTATATAAAAAATTGGAATTTTTGTAAAATTAACAACAATAACAATACAAAATTTATTAATAGTTGCTTGGAAATATACAGTTTTCAGGATTTCAGTTACTTATTATTAAAATTATGTTAATATTTATACTTCAATAGCTATAGGTAACTCTATGTTAATCATTGGCAGTTGAATATTTTTGTCCCTGCTTATATTTTAATACATATTTGAAGGGTTAGACTCTAGACTGACACAAGTGTGTTTTTGTAAAATATAATAAGTACTAGAATTCTATTTTATATTTTTTTATTGTCTACTCAAAGGACAATTGGTCAAGGACATATTCAAGAAAAATCTCGGATCCCCAAGCCGACCTATCGTGCAGACATAAAGATATGAACGAATAATTTTCTTCATAAAGGATGCGTACTTTGATAAAAGGATTTTGATTTTAAGTACTGCAACACAATGACACTCGAGCAATCAATAATTGTCAAAAAAATCTTGTCCATAGTTTCAGCTTTTTTTTAATTTTTTATCGTTTTATATTTATTATTTATTATTAAGAATCGTTAAACTATAAATAAAGCTTTTTTAATTATAGATTATTATTTATTATACATGTACTTTATCAATGAGTGAATTAGTTGATTTAGACATATTGCACGTATACGCGTTATTATACGATCAAAACATCGTATACATATTTTATAAATACAATATACATATGATATAATAAATATTATATATTAAAAGTAAACACTCATTTTCTCAAAAAGTATTATTATTAATGCAAATATTAATTTTATTAATTTTAAGTAATTATAAAACTACATTAAAAAAAATATGATATTTTTAAAAATTTTATTATTATCATTTTTTTTAGTTTTATATTATTTTGAATGATATTATAAGTATATTTTTAGTTTAGTTTAGTTTTTTTAGAATATTTATATCAAAAAATAAAATTTTGAAAATAAGTTAATAATAGTGAAAAGTATTTAGTATTTAAAGTTACAATAAGCAAAGTTGAGTACCACTGTCCATCGGGGTACTCTGCAGTCTGCTCAGGGCCTGATTAACCAATAGGCTGAGTAGGCTACAGCCTAGGGCGCCAATCGTCCAATGTTAAATTGGGGGCACCACAAAATAATTTTTTAATTATACTAGGGCGCCAAATGAACCCTAGCCTATCGGCGACCAACTGCTTAATCAGGTCCTGAGTCTGCTTATAATGTTAGTCCACTCTTCCCATTAATCTATACTTTAAAATTTTAAATAGGTACTTGTAAAGTTATAACTCATTAACTATACGTTTGAAATTCTATGTTTATAAATCATAATTATAAACGATATTCTGTTTTAAAATATGAAATTAAAAATGTATATTGTAATTTTATAATAAATATATTAAAACTTCAAAAATTGTAACGATAAAAAAAGGTAAAGATATATTTTTTTCTCAAAAATATTGTTATGTTAAGACTACAAATTAAATAAAAAAAAAAAAAGCGTTAATACTATTTTTTTTAAATAAGTGTTTAGCATTAAAAGAACCATCTTGTATACTTGGCGGTGCGTTATTTCGAAAACGTTTCAAGATAGATGATCACGATTCGATATCCGTGGAGTGACTTGAAAAATGCGGTCCAATATATAATGAGAGGAGAAAAGTTTGATTAGAAAATACAATCGAAACAGACGGAAAAAAAATTACAACTTCACTACCGTGAAGGTAGGACGTTTTATATATAAATCACACAAGCACCCGAATCAGTCAGTTTGAAGTGAGGAACGGTACAGACATGTGTAGAACACGTGCGACGGGCAATTCGTGATGGCAAAGTGATAAGGGTGGGGGTACAGGAAACAATAGGTAAGTACATATACAGCATACATGTATTAATAGAACTGACGATATAGTAGAGAATCGACCCGTCTGTGCGGTTTTATCTAATTTTGTATAATATTATCCCGAGTATTTTACAGTCGCATTGAAGTAGAGGTAGTAGATTAAAAAATGCCCGGAGTATAGTTAAGATTTTATTTTCATGTTATGAGATCTTTTTGAATTAACAAAGATCAAGATATTATCCATAGTATATAAATAATAAAAAAATATATATATATAGAATATTATTGGGTAGATCACTCTCACTCTGGTTTACGAGTTGAATTTGAATAATTTATTAAATTATTCCCAATTATTTAAAAACTAGCTATAACTTTTTACCAGAAACCGTCCTCAAAATTGAAAATTGAAGCATTATTTCTGTCCAAAAAGTATCATCAGATATAAAAGACCTAATCGTAAAATCATTACATTCATCGCATAACTTAGAATCTAAATTGTATTGGACCTAGTAATATAATATTATAGTACATTTTATGTAAAACAATTTAGGTGTAATAACTGCGACAATCTAAATTATAAGTTATAACTAACTATAGATACTATACTATTTAATACTTATATATCATACTTTTCTGAATAAAATAAACTATAATTTTTTTATTTTTTAAACTTTATAGTTTTACTTTTATTTTTAGTAGATACCTAACGTATTTTGTTATACAGTATAAAATTATAAATTAATAACTTTTAAATAATTTCAAACTGATGTAATGACATTTCAAATTATTATCAGTCAATTTTTGCTAGTATTAAAAAATTAGAAGCACAACTTTCCAAGTATACTTAAAAACTAGCAAGTTAATTGCAGCATTTCAATCTTTTTCCTAAAGCTTCAGTGAGTAGTAAAATTAAACGAAATGACCCTTTGAACCTCGCTACATCACTTATAACTACTTGCGACAACCTAACCACTAAGCGCCATCAACCACAAAAAAAAACTTTGAATAAATAACAAAATGTCAAGTCGACCTTCGATCTTACTAAAAGTTTTGCATTTTATTTTTAACAAAATATTTTTATATTTTATTTATGTTATTAAATTGTTTAAATATTAACATGACAATTTTATCCTTTTATAATAGGTACATATTATATAACTATAATATAACATCTTGTACGCCGTTCGCGGCCCATTTGCGCCTCCCATTAACGTTTTTACTGCACTTTAAAAGAATGTGCTTACACGAGGGAAAGGAATGGGGTTTTGTTTTCGTAAATACAAAGGCAGGAAATAGTGAGACCATTTTCGCACTATAGCTATTCGCGTCTCCCGGTGCCTCAATGAACGAGAGCATTTCGGAAATTGTGTTCGTCCGGGGCATTTGGACGCTATACGTTTCCGAGACACGCGATATTGTTTATACTCGGATCCGTCACTACAATATAATATATTATTGTTGTTATTATTATTATTATTATTATTATTATTATGGTATACGAGTATACTATATGCGTTAGGTTACAGCGTAGTGCATAATTATATTTTACTGTATTGTTATTTTGAGAGGGCATTTATAACGTCGTTGTCATAATAACGAAATGAACAAAATTATATCAATATAATGTAATCAAAATTTCAAAATATACTGCTCTTTTATTGAGTTTTATATAATAATTAAATGCATATATACAATTTATATTAATATATACTTCCAAAAAGTAAAAACTCAAATAGGTACAATCCGTCGAATAAAATAAGATGACTTAAACTTATTTTTCTAATTTTTGAAATTCAACATCAGTATACTTTATATTGTATGTATACACTATACATTCTATATTACACAAAGATGTATAATAATAAATAATATCTATATATATATAACAGTCTGGTGATTAAGGTAATTATTTAATTTATTTACAGAAAAAGATGGTTTTTTTCATTTATGATACCAACGTTGATTTTGAGTTTTAAATTACATTAATTATAGCTCATGGAATTATAATTATATAGCAAATAATTGAAAAAAAGAAAATAACGTTTATAAAAATAAAATGTAAAAAATATAAAATATATCTAATAAATATAAACATAGTAAATAATATATATAATAATAATAAGCTTCTTCGGTCTCAATCTCTAAATATTATACATATTGGTATTATAAACTATTTTTTTCAAACTATGATTTATATTATGTGACATTTAAAAAGTGTATAATTAAATATTTTTATGTTATATTAATATATATATTTTAGTTTATCTTAGTATATAATATTATCTTCTTTCATACACCTATTTAAATCTAAGAAGAGCGAAAGAAAGGAATTTATTTTATTTGTTTTACATTCTTTGTGATTTTATTTTTTTGATTTGCACGTTTATTAAGAAACGCATTAGAAGAATCACTAAAAGTTTCATATTAAGCGTACTCTCTATACAGATACTTATAGAACACTAACAAAATCACTAAATAATAATAATAAAAATAAGAAAACGGGGACAATTATTAGTATTATTACAATAATATGACGTATTATGAAATTTTTAACCTTTCGTATTTGCTCAAACTTTTTAGACAGATAAAAGTAATTCAAAACTTTAATGTGGCTCATCGTTCGATTGAAAGTTCTTTGTTTGATTAATTATTTAAACGTATATATGCTAACTATAAAAATCAAAATTGGCCATACAATTAAGGAAAATTGTTTACATTTCATAAAGTCCAAGACGCCGGTTGAATAATTAAACTTGTATATAATTAATTATGCAGACTGTGAAATTTTAAGAAAGAGGATACAATATTGTTTGAGGCGGTACAGGGATATTTAAAAGCATTAGTTTCATTTACAATTTACAGTTTTTTGAATAAAAAAATCAGTGGACAATTCGAATAATTATTTTTAGTAAATATACTAAATGAGTATTTTAACCGTTGTTCTATTTTTTATTATTTTAGGTCTATAATATTAATACACGAAAAACATATTAACTATTTAGAACAAAACTCCAGTAACAAGTTAGTTAAAAAATGAATTTACAAAAAAACAATTTATATCACGGTTCTATTGCGACTATTACAATTATAATATTTAATATTAATTACTATTTTTGCACTTTAAGTTGTTTATGTTTTGTAAATCAATTTCATACATCAAGGCTTTATTTGTTCATACACAATTATCACGATTTATAATCCTCAATAATTTATTATTCAAGTAGTTTACGTGAATATGTTAATGACACCATCCATAATAATACATTATATTACATTATTATTAAATTAAAATAAATATTTTTATACATACCTATGGAAATATTATATAATATGCATAATTATGAATTCTGTTAAAATAACAAGATTTTTTTAAAACAATATCAGTTGTTACAGTGTACCTATACAGTGTAAAGCGATATATCAAGCTGCAGTTTCCCCGATTTTCATATTTTGACCAATTCTGACCGTAAACTCATAGTAATTAATTTTTAATTGGATATTTCTCGTGAAAACATGTTATACAAATTATCGTTTATATATATATACATTGATATTGCATACAAAAAAACCAATCTTAAAATCGTTTCATGAATTATTCCCAAATATGAAAAAATTAAGTTATTCATAATTTACTTATGCGTGCCCGAGGGCATGTTTGGTTTTTTGCTATTGTATGTATATTATTATACAAGTTGCATATGGATATATGGTAGGGTTGTGTTTTAATAATCAATTTTTTGTGCCTACCATCGTTAACGGCGAACTCATACATTAAAACAAAAAATATTCAAAAAAATTAAAAAGATTCTTTAGCTTGTTTTTTACATTATTAATAAAGATATTATATTAGAGACGGTAGTAAAATTTTACCCATTCAAAAAATCTTGCCCAGTTATGACCTAAAAATAAAATGACACAATCAAGTTTTTATGGCTTTTCCCAAACGTCAATCACTAACTTCACCTTTTTTAGCTCTGATGTTTTGATATTGTCAATAAACTACAAAATATCGTGAATAAAAAAAATCTTAAATTGGTATAAAAAAATCTGTGTTCATAAAGAAAATAAATATAATATTTAGTAATGTTACATTACTTACATTCAACATACTACTTTCATATTATTATCAGTATAAATTGTTGTTAATCAATGATGGACTTTTTTCTATAAAAAAAAGCAAATTGTATGTATTTAATTATTCATATATATAAGTTATAATTTATAACTATATAACTGCGCAATAAAATATTTTTACTATTTATTCAATGTCGTTATAAACATTTTAACTTTTAATTTTGAATTTAAATTAATTAAATTATTTTCAAGAATTTTGTTGTTTTTAATTAAAATAATTTATTTTTTATTAAATTTAATTAAATGTATAATTTTGGGTTTTAATTTTTCCATTTTCAAACTCAAAATAAAATTAAAAAGTTAATATGTAAAATATTTTTTTTTCTTTTGTTTATTTAATTAATATTAGGTATGTCAATATACTTCGGTTTTTAGTGTTACATAACAAAAATATTATATACTTATGATTTATAGTCGTTATAATATTAAATTTTATAAGAATATATCGGTTTATAAGAGTGAGACGTTTGCTTATAAACTGTTTAGTTAGTTTTCAAATATTTTTAATCGTAACAAAATATTTTGTAGCTTATAAACGTTAGAAATTTAAATACATAATTTAGAAATTACAATGATTTTTTTTTTAATTTTACAAAAATATAAAAATGTACTCACCTATATAGATTTAAACATAACTTATTTTTTATTATTATATTATCTTTTTCTGTGAAACGTTTTTCGAACAGTTGGAGTACTTTATAAGTTTCATGTAGCCCCCTCTAGAGATGAGAAATTGAGTCTGGATAGGACTACTCTGTACAGGTCCTTTATCGATTTTCTCAATAGTTTTTATAATCATAAATAAAAACTACCGACAGCAACTAGAAAATCTATAAGAAATATCAGTAACCTTGGTTATGAGTGTTATGACTAAACTTTACTCAAAATCGTTTTTTTCTTATACAACAATAAATAATAGTTACAACAAATTAAAATACATCATCAAAGCGAGTCGAATGACTGACACAAAAACACCTATAGTACCTTGTCAGATGTTTAGTATTATATATGTATATTTTATTGTATATATGTCTTTGGTACATATTATATATAAATATATTATGTACAATTTTTACTATATACCTATGATTTATTTATATCATATTATAATACATATATTACTTTGCTTTGGTCAACATAGTTTTTTATTATAATTATTTATTATTTTATTAATTGTAATAACCATAAATAAAAATAGAAAATTATTAACACATTAAAATGTATTATGTATGTATATTAAAAGCTCCTTTAAGGAATCACGCCTCGTAAAATTAAACTTTGTAACGGTTAAGAAAATTATGCAAGAATAAAATATACTTTTGTTTCAAACAATCTTAAACATAAATAGTTTTTTAATACGTTATACATTTTACTATACTTTATTATTTGAATATACCATTAAATAATTATTTTATTTATTTATTTAACAGAAAATTTTTATAATTTTTATAACACACTAATTTGTGCAATACCTATAGTAATACATAATCGTTAGCTATTTCTTATAGTACTATGGTATTTATTATGTTGTTATTTATTGATACTATAAATTCTTGTAATTTAAAAATAAATAAATATAAATCATTATATTTTAACTCTTAAAGACATTTTACAAGTCAATGAATACATTTTCATACAAAATATTATGCGCTCGAGTATTTTTTAGCAAAATCAAATTAGTTTTAAGTTCGAGACTTTAAATATAATCAAAAATAAATAAATAATAGATTTTTATTAATCTTAATAATTATTTCAGTTAAAAAATAAATCGTCTTATTTAAAACAATAGTTTCGTCTTTCGTTTAAAATAAGTTTCTACATAATATTAAGCAATATTCAATTATTATTGTTCAAATTAAGATTATATATTACAGAGTTAGAGCTTTAAATTTGACATAAAAATATCCAATTGTTAAAACAAACTAATACCATAGTATATAATGTGTAGTATATTTTATTTCAATATAGTATTAGAATATTATATGGTCGATGATACGCTGCAGGGTATCAGCGCCTATGTGATAGTATTGCTATCATGGTTGTTACTGGCTTTGCCATGTATAATAGCATATACAGGGAGGGCCACGAGTAGACTACCACCACCAACCCCATATTTTTAAAATGTAATAGCGTATTTTTTGTTTGCTATTCGTGCCATACGAAATAAATAAATAAATGAAAATTTAATAAAAGCTAATAAATTAAAACTTTTTAAAATCAATATCAAAAAACATAATTATTATAATAGAGTGCAATAGATACTAAATAAGTCTGAAAGTTAAGTTTAAAATGCAATAAAATCATTAATTAAATTTGTTAGTTAGTTTCTTCATTAATCAACCAACTTATTGGGTTGTTTTTTTTATTTTGCACAAATTAACGTCATCACGTTTTAAAGTTAATTAAATTGCATATAGTATATATTTTTAATCAATAGGTAGTTGTAAAAATAATGAAATATTATTTTACGCTGTGTGAATACGTTAAGTTCGTAACTTTTACTTTTACTCTTTAATTAAATTTGCTATAACCATG
This sequence comes from Schizaphis graminum, assembly GCA_020882235.1. NCBI lineage: Eukaryota > Metazoa > Arthropoda > Insecta > Hemiptera > Aphididae > Schizaphis > Schizaphis graminum. Next base: position 113,191,985 of record CM037032.1, on the reverse strand, counting down.
CTTACATAAATTCGAAACATATAATAAAATCTAAAAATGAATTCATCCAACATAATAATACATACGTTTAACCGTATAGGTAGGTAATAAAAAAAAGACTTTCACTATTTTGTTTATTATAATTATGATTTACCAAGCATGCTCCCCTATTTTTTCTTTAACAGTGCATTTATTCAAATCCTGTATATTTAAGTATACTTCAAGAAAATCAAGACCATATTGTAAAATTGTAAATATTATCCAAAGTATAGATACTTATCTAAAATGTAATAAACCAAACATTTTTCGTAAAAATTACGATTTATATCTATCAATATTAAAAAAAAAAAAAATCATGGGCTCATCAAATTGTAGTAAAAATTGTGATTTTATTTTGCAAAAAGAAGCTTGTATCACCTCAAGAAAAAATAACTAAAGAGGATAAAAAATATAGTGTATGGAAATATAAAAGTCACTTAAAAATATAAAAAATCAGAATAAAAGTAAAAAATTATGATAATCAATGAATGCTTGATGAATAATGATGATGTTCATGTAAGTATATTTATACAAAACTTTGTACCTATTTAAAATATATAATTTATTTTTCACAGTTATGTTTATAAATGTATTAGGTATAAAAACTTTGGAAACGCAAATAAATACACACTACAGTTATAATCTGGTCTAATTTTTTATAAGAACTATTATTCTTGTAATTATAATATATATTAATACTTTTACATTATTGAAAAAATCATTTATTCAAATATTTATTTAGAGCTATAGTCGTTTCCAGGGCTTCCTGTCATTTTTTTTTTCTAAGCATCGTGCAACGGAGCAACGGTATAGTATTACGGTCACTTCCTGAACACTATTTATTTTAAATTAATAGTACAAATAGTTGGCCTACTATACATTTTAATTTTTTGTTATTTATAATACAAATAATGTGTAGGTATTAATATAATTAAAATTATATTAATTTTATTTAAATCGGACTATTTTCAACACATTTAATCTATTGTATTTTCTATATTTTAAAAAATATTTTTCAATTTTAAATGTTTTAGTCATGCGAAATAATTAGTTACCTACATATTTTTAAATTATTTTTTTTTTACCGAAGTATGTTATTAAAGGAAATTCATATTCTTGGGAATAAAACAAATCTTTTTAATCTTTTTATTGATAATATTATAAACAGTAATTATAAAAATACATGGTTTTTTAGATAATATAATAGTCAAAATAAAATAACTATACCTACCTATTATTAGTACTGCATCATTATAAATAATAAAACATACTGTACTCAGGATTATAATAAAATATATTCAAAATAATATAAACATGTAATAAATTGTTATATTAATTTTAATTTTAAGTCCCATGAAGTTTTATGAAATCAGGGAGAGTCAACAACCTTCATTTAGTGGTTTATTAGTGTAATATTTAATCTTTTGATTTTTTTAAATTTAATAGACAATTCACAAAAAAATATTATTATCATTATTTTTCTGGTACATAGCATATTTTGTACTGTTTTTGACAGAAAAAGACATAACGCGGACATTTGGATTTTGGGGGTAATTCATATACGACATGAGTACATGACAATATTCAATTTATTCATTCAATTAGGGATTTATGACTTGCACATCCGGTTTTTTTTCACCTACGTTATATTATCATAAACTAATGTATATTCTCGCCTTTTATGGAACTGGTCGTAGAAATTTTAGTCATGATTTATGAGATCGTCTCAAATCAATTCAATATTATTAAGTATTTTAAAAATAGTCGGACAATTTTATCTTCATTCATTATATTATTATGTAATAACCTATTTTCTAATGTATATTATTGATAATTTAAAATTATTAATTATAATATACATATACATAATATTGTTATATACTAATTAGTAAATATAAACGCCAAACGGTTATTAGCAGCCGCAATGAGTATAATAATTTATACGTGCGAATTTCGAGTGATTACTCTAATTACTATAATATTACTAGTATAGTAATCTTTAAATAGTAAAATCATAAGATAATTTTGATAATTTATGCGAAATAAAGTGGACTATTTGAGACGAAAGTAAATTAAATTGAGTAAACCAAGATTGTTATATATTAATATAATATTTATTATGCACTTACGCGGTTTATACTAAACATAAATAATGTGTTAAGATTTTTTTTTTTAATTTTAAAATTCTGTTTTGCCTCACTCATTATTGGGGAATAGGGATACTATTTACAACGGTTTGTTCATCACAAATTTTTCTTCTATGTTATATCGTAAACAGTACAAAATGCACAGTCTTGAGTATGGGTTATTCGGTATTCGGTCTCGGCGATATACACAATACACATACACGCGTTATAATGTAAATACAATAGTAGATTATATAAAAGCATCGTATAAGACTTAGGCATATTATTACTCTCGAGTTCCTCGTAAAAATAAACAGTTTTATAAACGCTTCTCTACACCGATCATTACTATATGCTCAAATTTGAAATTAGAATTTATTGTGTTTTAGTAAGTTTACCTACCTATTGCTAAATTGCTTTTAAAATATGAATAGATTGGGAAAATCCAAGGAAATCCTTGGCAAAATAACTGCGTAACATATGACAATATTTAGTGTAAACTATTATGTAATATGCTATAAATAAATCAAGTAAACTAAATGGTGCTTTGTCGTTGGTTTTATTCACAAACATTAATTGGTATACCTATTGTATTGTAACTTTAACGTTCAATTGTGTCTGATGATGTTATTACAATGATAATTTAGTTCGTGACAAAGCCGATTCGATCGTTGAATGTGGTCAGTATTAATGAACATTATAGTACGTTTAGCCCATTTAGGTATGATAATAAATTAAGATAATTTTAAAATATGTCCGTCACAAACGTGGCACATAATTAATAATCTGATAACACACTACATCAAATTGATAATATATCATTAAATCAATAATTAATAAAAAAATATTTATGTTGTTGATTAAACGCCGCATTGTCAATCATACCCCTAGTTTTGGGTTTTTTTGTGATGTTATGGCCAGGTACCGAAGATTTTACTGATTTTAGTACTGTAAGCCACTCTAATTTGAGACGTACAATTTAATATGATCATAATTATCTATAAGAGTTATTCCCAGTGGCGTAAATTGGGTTCCAATTTCTGGTGGTGCAGTGGCATATTCTCAACTTATAATTATTTCTAACACACCAATAATCCAACTTCCTAAGTAAAATCCTTCCCTATAAACTATAATATATTTTTCCATAATATATTTCTTTAAATAATGAATACCTTTTGAATTATTTTAGCAGTAAAACCTTTATTATTATAATACAATAAATTCCCGTTACAACGAATACCAATACAACGAAAAATCCCGTAATAAAAGAAGTCATAGAAAGAGCTTATAAAGAGCTATATATTCGAATTTTCGTTACAACGAAAAAAAAATTCGATCTCCTAGAGTTCGTTGTAACGGAATTTTACTGTATATAAATAAAAAAAAAAATAGTCAAAAATGTTTTTTATTTATTTTAAGTTGAGACAACGTCCTCTATTTCCACAGATCTTGAATCGAATTCATCAATTACTTGGTCCAAATTAATATTATTCTTTTTTTCGAGCTACAATGTAGCTAAAATGTTAAATTACTAAGCCATTCTTGTCTCATAGTCGTTCTAAGGTAAGTTTTTAACCTCTTTAGACAAGAAAAAGATCTTTTGCAACCTGCTGTATTATAGTAGGTAGGTATTGTTTTGAATATTTTTAATGTCTCTATAATTGACAGAAACCTTTTTTAATGCCATTTTGTTGTATGTATTCTATTTTTGATTCTAATTTTTCAGGTACTGAATTATTGCCATATTTTTTATTTTATTATTTTAGAATATAGATAGAATAATAATTTAATTGATAATACATACACGAAAATTACAATTTTGTACCTGTTTATATATTATTATATACTTCAATGATTTTCTGGTGGTGCAAAAATATACCTGTCATACCTTTGCACCACCACATTTTAGATGTGATGGAGCAAATGCTGCATTTGCACCACCCAGTTTACGCCACTGGTTATTCCAATAATATTTAGTTTGGTACTCGAGTATATTATTAATTTAAGAATATATTATAATATTTATAATCCTCTTAAATTGCATAATTTACATATACCTTGTACTTGTTGTACAATTTACACTGCGGTAAGGCATATTAAACATTAAACACATTCTCTATAATTGGTAAAGATATAGAGTTTTACACTATACATGTTTTAATACATAGCTAGAAATGTACAATTATACTTAGTTAAACATATAAAACATACTCGGTGGGTGATTTGCGCGTTAGGGCGTGTCTTCATTATTTACGACATGCATAAAACACATGGATGTTGCTTGTCCATTGCCAAAGGAAATTAGTCGCCCCCCCCCCCCCCGAATAGGTATACCTATTATACTCGTACGTTTTTTAAGTTGAACAGAATGCAGTGGCGTAGCCAGGATTACTAAAAGGGGGGGGGGCCAACAAAAAAATTAAATTTGTACTGTTTTTATTATAAAAAAAGCGGGTAAGTGAGTATCACTCTGCTGTACATTAGGGGTGGGGTGGACCTCGGACTAGGGTAGGTTAAATTTGAATGCAATGATAGGTATCATTGTAAACAAAAAACGATTCTGAACGGAGATGATTTGTCAGTCGAGGATATATTATATTTAATTATTTAAATATTGTCATATATTCTATTTTGAAACAAATTCAAACATTTAAGTAAAAGTTTCAGGATCTTACGTCAAGTAATTTTTTAAAAATAACAAAAATCGAAAACGTTATTTTACACGTGTATTTTTGATTTCAAATTAAAATTAAAACTTTAAATACTCGTAAAATTTTTTAAATTGAATAATCTTTTAACATTTTTATAATTATTCTAAGCTTAACTAATGGACAACATAGTATTAAATTTTCAATTCTTAGCTTTTGATAGTAAAATATTAATAAATTTTTAGCTATCAAATAGTTAAAAATATTCATGATTTTGACGAATTTTTGTCAATATTTGAACTTCAAATGCTAATAAAAAAAAATTGTGCCTATGTATTATTATTATTTTTTAATGAGAGTTAGAACAAGTTATGTGGACCATTCAACTAAATTTTCGAGTAATTTGTCCCAGCTAAATTTTTTTTATCAACATTTATAAAAATAAAAAAAAAAAAATTGAAAATTTCAACTGTCTATAAATAGCTCAAAAAAAGTCAAAATTCTTTGAAAATTTAACTGTGTATCGAGAACGCTAATATAAACATTTGATGAAAATTTCAAGTGTTTACATTGATTAGTTTTTGAGTTATAGCAAAATAAAAAATTCGATTTTTTTGAAAACTGTTGGAAAATGTTTACTTTTGACCTCTATAATGCACCAAGGATATCCACTTTGCCATTGGAAACCACCCCCAATGTTTGAAATTGAAGCATTATTTCGACTAGTTATGCTGTACACAGACACAAAAACAAAAAAACAAAAAAAAAACACATCATTGTAAAATCAATACATTCATCACTCCGTTCAGAATCTAAAAAACACGGCCCATGGGGGGGCATGGCCCCTCTGGCCCTCCCCCTGGCTACGCCACTGACAGAATGTGAATAAAAAATCGATTTTGTATTTCTGATATAACTCAATACCTAATGGATTTAAGAAGTTAATAATTATATACCAATAAACACTTTTGAAATGATTTGAAAAATGTTACTATATGTCTATATACCCAATTGATAATAATTAATCAACATTTATAATTTTTAGAATTGAACAAAGTATAATAAATATTAAAACATTATTATAAGGACTAAGGAGTATTATCAAAAGTATAAATATTTTGATAACTTTTGAATTTTGAATTAGTACTAAGTTCAAAAAATTAATTAATCAGCAAAATAATTTAGGCCGCGGGGTTATATATACGGCGTATTCCGCCGCGTTTTCCGTCGAATTCAAGATTCATTGTATTATATCAAAGTAAATATACATGACGGGCGTAATACGCCGCGTTTTCATCCGTGGCGGAAAAGTTAAAAAGGTCGTTACTATTCGAAAAACAGAAGGTATGTAAAAAAAATATTTTTATCAGTTTTTCGAAGATCTTCCGAGTGAACCTGTTTTACTATTTATTTTAAATTTAAAACATATAATTATAATAGCTATTTACATATTAATTATTATTAATTAACCAAGTTAAAAGAGTCACTCTTCTAATACCATATATATTATTATACCTATAATATTATAGTGATATGCCAAACCGCCCAAAACATCCCAAAATAATAAGATGTTTTCCATTTATGAATGGTTAATCATTAGAAATATTTTGATTTTTATGCTCTCTATAATAGTTCCGTGTTTAATTATAATGAGAGAAATGTCACGTAATTTTATTTGGTGTAATCGGATTATTTGATTCTAAAAGGTTATATGTATTTTTTAATGGTACAAACGAATTGTGTGACATTTATTGTCAAATAAATTAGGAGAGTTACAAAAAAAAATAAGCTTAAAATCCTCTGCAGTCGATGATTATTAGACGTTTTTGTAAAACGGTTTGTTTCAACAGTTGGGTTGAGCTTTCGATACATATCTAGGGCATTTAACTCAGAATTACCACTTTGAAAATTGTATTACACATTAGTAAGAAATGTTTTGATTTTTTTGTAACTATGAATTTGAAATTTGTAAATTTATTTTATTTCCCCTTCTCCTCCCAAACAATTTAAAATTATTTTCTAATTTATAATCATAGAAGTTAAGGTCTACAGTAAATATTTTAGCTTATTATTTACCAATGTCTGATTTGCGGCCAATTAACTATTTATATTGCATTTACTATATGGTATACCTATCTAAGTCAGAGGTTTGTAGTGTTATAATAACGATGAAATAAAATTTAAAATTATTGTATTCTAATAAAAGTACACACGTTCAAAATAATAATGGTATTTATCATCATCACGAGAATCACGTGCAAAAATAATCGTAATCGCATTGATTTCACTGCATCCAGCAGCTCTACTTTGACGACCCGAATCACGAATTACCTTCTAAAACTAGCTAGGCTGGTTTGTTTTTTTACTCGAATTATCTACTACACCAATATAATATATTATTATATATTTATATATTTTTATTAAGACCACTATTAACTTCAGCCGGATCCAAAACAAAAATAAAAAACAACCTAAATTCCTCCAAAAAAAATTCCTGAGAATAGCACACAAAAAGACAAAACCTTCAATCAATCAAATAAATAAAAACGTCTATATTTTATCGTAATATCCGATATGATTGATATTTCATACATACATAATAGGTACAAAGCATCAGTAATCGTGACTTGGTGAGTATATAGTATTAGCACGCTAATTGTAGCACACGTACTTTGTAGTACGTTAAACATTTATACTGTCGTTACAATAATACACGCGCTGTATAGTAAAATACTCGAGTGCTAAAAATATGTAAAACCTATCGACGCTTAGCGAAAATTATCATTACCTAATATTGACACCATAATTAAAATATCTTCTATGATTAAAATTAACTTCTAAATTTCAAAATAACTTAAAACTATCAATTGTGTTACTATTTAATAGTAAGAGAAAGCGCACCGTCTCCATCATAATATAATGGTCAATAGGAGATAATATACATTATATACAGCACACGATAACTACCTAATGTACATGATATTATGATAATGATGGAAGTATTTTTCGCCATCGCCACTCCGATTATATATTGTCTTATCGATGGCAAGCTCTTTTTTATTTAGAAGAACCTGTAGCGTTGGTATGCTATTAAAAAATAGTATAGTGACCCAATCAGTGTGAAAAAACAAAGAATACGATTTCTATTATTAATTATATTTTTGTAATTAAATCTTTGAAAAATAGATATGTATATCATATGTTCATCGGAAGCGATCGTCAGAAATAAGGGTAATAATATAGGGGTCGATTCGAGTGAATTGAAAAAGTATAAAAAAAAATCATTGGAGGCAATTTTCGAAGTAATGGCGATGATGACGATAACGACGACTCCGTCGGACGAATCGTATTCAGATGTAAACCTATCGGTGCAGAGGTTTAGAAAATGTTTAGAGCAGTCGAAAATCACGAGCGGGCCGGACAACGATGGTGTTTCGCAGCGGATGCGATGGGAAGAGAAAAAATAAATAAATAAATAAGACTCGCACGCCGAAACGAAAACATCGCATCGCCGTTGCACAGGCGCGGCGGTCGGCTCTCTCGCGCTAGCCTCCACCGCCTCCAACGTTACCCTCTCGCCGCCCCACGCCGTCTTCGCCCTCCGACTGCGGCCTCACCACCGCCGTCGCCGCGAGCACAAAAGAATAGAACGCCGGCCACGCACGCACGCACCGTCGCGCCCGTACCACATGTGAACTCGACGGCGGCGGCGACGACGAATCACTGTGGCCGGCAAGAACGAACGAAAACGACGCGGCGCAGTGCATTTCGTACCACCACCGAACGACGGTCGGCACACGCACTCACAAAAACCAGTACACACGACGGCGACGACGGTCCACGCTCGTCGCTCCGCCGTCCTATCTCGCTCTCGCTTCCCGAACTCTCGCTCACCCTTCTCGCTCGCTCCGCCGCCGCCGCGCGCCGTCGCGACGTACGACTGCTGCTGCTGCTGCTGCTGCAGCTGCTACACACAAAAGACAGAGAGCGCGCGTGCGCACACTCACACACACACACTAGTCACACTGTCGAACGGTTCGCGCGGCCCGTCGCTCGTCGCACAAACCCCTTCAGCGTTCAGTGTCTCACGTGCTCCGCATACGTTCGGTGGTTGTTCGCTCTCATCCGCACATTTCACTACACTTTGTACACCGCATACACCAACATCACCAAACACATTGTACACATTTAAACGTTATTTCGTTGTATAACTCACCGTACGATAGTATAATATACCTTTATAATATCGTGTTTGTACGTCGGTGTATTATATGTTTTAATACATATGTACTCGCGCTCGTTTTCGGCTAACACATAAATCCGCTAGGCCGCAGTTGAATGAAATTTTTATAATAATAGTAAAAAAAAAAAAATTCGTTCGCGCCACACGTCGTAACGCGGATTCCGAGTGTTGCGGGATATTTGTTACAGCAGTAATATTATATTGCGATATCGCTACCGCCGTTCCACCCCCGATCGGCCGACAAGCGTCCATGACCAAGGTCGTCTGCGTTAGCTGCTGAAACCGTTTTTGCGGTTTTTAATTTATTTAGGGTGAGTAAAATACACTCTATAATATAATATACTATATTCATAAAAACGTTATTGCTTTTGATGATTTAAAAACATTGTTGTCGTCGTTAAAACGTATTTTTACTCTCCAACGAATCGACTACACAATATTGTACAGGTACAATAACTGTTTAATAATTGCGTCGTGAGTTGTCGTATAGGGTTTTACCTAATTTACTCGGGTTGTATTTGCCATCCGGCTGTGTGGTGGCCTCCCAGTCGGCTTGTTGTCACGGCGACCGGACGCGCGCGCGAATTGCCGCTACATAGGTATTCCATTACACGATAAGTTCGAAAATCTAAAAGATTTGTAAGTCCCCCACCACTCTTGATCGCCGAACAACAGTCGGTTGCTCGATAACTTTGTAAAAATCCAAAATAATAAAACTAAACAAAGGCAACAGCAGTGTATGGGTACAACAACCGTAGTACGATGAACAATAAAACGTTGAGAATATTCCATACACGCGGTCTTTGTCGAAACGCAGGGTTCTTTTTTTCTCACCAACCCTCACCCTCTCGTTGTCGACCCTCGTGGTGAGCAAAACACCCTACAGCGGCGGCTGCACAATACGTACCTATTCGAACATGTTTTATATTATATTTTGTATGCATGGTGTGCGAATTGATCGACCAAATTCCTAAAATATAATATATCATGTTATATACTTGTTTTGAAAACAATCTGTAATAAAATCACTATCAGAAAAAATACACGCGAACCGTAATTTTCCATCAATTACAAAAAAAAAAACGCAACCATTAATCAAAACTATTTGAACTTTCATTGCCTTAATTGTATATGTTTTGTAGTATAATAGGTATAATAATTATTATAGTTGCTAATTTTCATAACAAATCATATTATTATTGATGACTAGAAAATTGTTGGTATCTCCAGGTAAACTATTGTATTTCGTAGTTGTTATTTATAAATGGTTATTTATAATTTTCTACTACATATTTAATATTGCAGCGTATTACTACCTATAAGTGTGTTTAACAATAGTTATAAATTATTATAATATTTTTAAACTGCAGCCCATGTATAACGAGAATGTCGGACTGTATATTTTCCGTCTCTTGTCTGAGAATTTTAACCATTGTAGGATTTCTTATTTTCGTGTATTGTAATATAATAATATTATGTATAGATGTCATGTTATTATGTTCGCTAGTCGGAACATTAACATCAACGTTTATACTAAATCTGTTTGTGGTTTTCTACGAAGTATTATAATTTCGTCCATCTCGGAATTTACCCGAATCTGGCGAAGGTGAGTCTTGAAATTATATAATGTAAACGAATTGAGTTTGTCCTCTGAAACGCGTGTTGTAAATATGATTGCCGAACCGCTATAACATGTCCGTGAATATAGTAGACGACATGCGTCGTCGGGCCCTGTGGTCTCGTCGGCCCGGTGGTGTTTATGTGGTTGGTAGTATTTGGTGGGGGTGGTAGTGGTTGGTTGTGTGATGCCGAACGCAGCAGCCGGCCGGCTGGTTAGCCGCGACAACCGGTCGTCCTTCGCAGTAGTTCACCCAGTCGCGTTCGTTCGGTTCCCTCTGTATACAAAATATTACATGGGTATATTTTATTGGCTACACTCTGTATGTTGGGTTATAGTGCGTTATAATAAAATGTAATACTATAACAACTATGTGACATAATAATACGCGTACGCCGCCGCTATAGGTAGGTAGGTATACAATAGATGGTCGACACACTCACGTTTGGGCGGTGGGGAGGGCTACATAACGTGCAGAGTATTTTTCGGGAAGTCTTCTAGATTTAGACGTGGAGGAGCAGAGGGCATATAGATCGCAGTCGCGTGTGTAACGCAGTAGTACGTTCATATACTACATAATATATACGTATATATATTTAATATAATTTGACTGTGATTTACCGTGCCGTGTAAGCCGCGCGGTGAATATAAAAATGCAAAGCAGGGGTTAAAGTGTGTGTATTCGGAAATGGTTGTGTGAAGGGGACGGGTAAGAACGGAGAAGAGAAAAAAATGTTCTGAAAATATCCTCGTGTTAGCTTTTTGTTCCCTCTGCATCATAGCGACGACCGATATACGCACCTATACATTATATACCACCCACGTTCTCACACACCACTTCGTCATCTCGTGTGAGTCGGTGTGGGTTATATATTGTGGCTGAAGCGGGAGCCACTTGGAAATTCCGACGTTGACTTTTACAACCCGAAGTAATTTGAATAGGTCGTTGAACAAAAGCGAACCGCCACGGTTTCCACCGCCAAAGCCATCGTCACACTTTTATAATATCATGTATATAGTATACTTGTGCTCGCGATTTAATCCGAAACGACGACGACTTCGTCGAGGAAGATATACGAGGTGTATAGGTATTATAAAGTAATATCGAATGCTGGTTAAACGTGTTGTAACATGCCGAGATGTTGTTCGATACGTATATTATATACACGCGTAGACGTCTGCAATCTTGAAATGTTAAAATAGGTATTGTTTTTAATTTTATTTACTTTCTGTTAGTACTTGGTATTGAAATGTAAAAACTAATGACGCTAATAGTATGTCGTACTACTAGACTTGTGCAAAAATTAATTAATTTTAAATTAATATTAGTATTCATTATTCAGTACACCATTTAATTTAACATGATATAGTTTATTTTCATAAGATGTTTATATATATAAAAAAAATTATATTATTAGATATTAAATTATATTCCTTATTAATGTACATTTTTAATATGCAATAACAATATTAGCGTTAACTTACGTATACACTATTTTTTTCTTCGTATACAATTAGCTTTACCTAATAATAATAATAATAATAATTATACAAATGTATAGGTAAAAAGACCGTTAATTGTTGTTGTATTTTTTATATAATTATTTCAATGTTTAGTACACTTGAATAATATAATAGGTAATTAAGTTATAATTATAAAAATTGTAGATCTTCTTGTAGATCTTATAGAAATTACGAAAACCTACAGACTCTGGTATAGATTAGGTACTTAAAGATTTTATTTTGCATTTTACAAATTAATTATTAAAATTGCCCTCACTTTGAAAAGATCAATATTACATTCGAAATATTATTTGAAAAAGTTTCCCATATATTTTAAAACGTAAATAATTGTGAAGACCTTAAAAATAATAAATATAATAAAATACGATCTTCTACCACATTTATATTTATTTAATTAAATGTACCTATAATATCTTATAATTCAGTAAATATATTCAATGATACATAATATAATATAATATATGTATACCTATGTCTCAAACTCGTAAAAAAGTATAAATCTGTACTCGTACTAATTAATTTGTTTAATTTACAGTTGTATTGGTACTAACTATTTATACACAAATAATAAAATATTATTCTCTGATTTCTTTTTTACATTTATTTATTCGCGGTGATTTTCGCAGTTATTTTATAGTTTACATATAGTAACTCATTTAACCATTACGTCAAATAGAGTAGCTTGTGTTTAGGGGCACATCATTTTGTCACCGGGCCAGAGAACAGAACATATATATATATATAGGTACTTCATTATGCTAATGGTCGTACAAAATAGGCAGCCCAATAATTACATCTCGCCACTGCGGGTCGGTAAATTGCCAGATAGCCGCACTGCTAAACGTTGCTGCTGTAATCATTACGTAGTGCATTATTGGAGATCATAATATTAATATATAATGTAGAATAGTGCATATTGTTATTTGCTGTACAGACCGAAAATCAGATCTCTGGTCATAGTAGTGGGTACGTTGCCCTTTGATATAAACAAGCTTTGTCATTGCGAAAAAAATGTTAATGTAGGTATAACGTAAATAATTTAATATAAAAAAAAAAATATGCGCAGCGTGTGTTGAAACCGGTACTGAACTGCTTTTGAAGACAGACGTCGAGACTGTGACGATTCGAACAAAACATTACGGACAAAACGAAAGGGATACTTTATTTTATATTTTTACTTTCACTCCTAGGTACGTGAAATGAGAGTGAATTACTGTGACTGCGTGAAAAATGTAATTAAGACTCACGTACATATTGAGAGACGAGAGTTTCTATTAAAATTTGAAATACGGGAAATTTAGATCGAGAGAAAAGTATTTTACTTCATAAAAAAATAGTACTTATATTATTGCCTAAGTAGTTAATTATAATTTTTTTCGAATTTTTTTTTAACGAAACACTTGCTGCCTGTGAAGCATTATGTTTGTAGTTCTATACTTCTGTTATTTGCGTTCGTCGAAAATGAATGATTTGCTATTTATATGTAAATGAGCATTATAATAGTGTAGTAATTAGTTGATGAATCCAAAATCATATACTGCAAAATTAAAAATTAAATTGTTCAAACGTCATAATATTCTTTCCTATACCTAAACTTAAGATAAACCTATAATTTAAACGATGTGTTCGTTTAGTGATTTATAAAAACTGTTTATTAAAATATTTTATTATTATTATTATGTCATATTACATAATTTTTTAAGACGTAGTGCCTGCCCGTTAATGTGTTGTCTTCATCTTACAAATGAACAACATGGCGAATTCCATTTTGTGATGTTAGTTTTAATACTATAGTAGGTATAAAATAAGTATTGCAATAATTGTAACATTATCAAAACGTTAAGTACTCTATGGATCCAACTAGCAGCCGGTGTGCCTCGATCCCGGGTGTCTCGTATGTTATTTATTTCGAAAGGCAATTGTTTATAAATTATAAATTATTTATTCGTTATACTTTAATTTTGTAATAATAAGTAAATTTGAATATGTCATTTTTATAATAATAGCTTTTTACTTTATTGTAAGTTATAAACCTAAAAGGCTGAAATCATTTAATTCAGTACACTCAAATAAGTATGGAATGAAAGTAAAATTTCCGGTTTGGCTATAAATGCACATTTCATAATATTTATTGATATTAGAAAATAAAAATATCAGGAAAAAAGTAACTCGACTGTAAATTTCCATATTTTTGGTGTAATGTCGCTTAAGTGTTGGTAGTATAATATAAAATATACTTTAAAATATACTATTTTAATTTATAATAATAGTGTCGTGTACAAAGTCTACATATACTGCGTAGAATTTATAAATGGAAAAATGTAGGTACGTTTGTATTATATAGGTAAATTTAATTAATGTATTACATAATTTATTTATTGTAGGTCTAAGGTACTTAATTATAATTTATAAGTACTTATATTAATAATTGTGTGAATTATTGACGATATTTAATACGATATAAATATATAACGAGATATATAATTATAAATAGGTTATTAAACATAAAATTAATTGAAAATTATTCACACCATAATTAGTAGTTAATAATTACTCTTAGAAAGTTAGTCAAATTTTTGAAGTTAATTGAAGTTTAAAATATGAACATAAATTATTCCATTGGTTATTCATAATTCGCGGGGTTTCAAGTTTTAACTGGATCGACATATATTTAACTGGTTTCCTTAGTATAAAAGATATTTTTGGGAAAGCCATCAATGTTAAAAATATGAAATCATTTGAAACCATTATGCTTTTTAAATATAATACAATGTACACAGTTTTAAAATAGTAGTTAGGAAGCTAAATATATGTATATATGTATATATAAATACTCGTATAAATATATGTATATATTTTGGCACTCGATAAATACATAGCTTACTTCATGGATGTGTAAATTATTGTAAATATTTGATTTCTACCTATAATATACTTGATATTATTTTTACTTTATTCGGAATCTATTAATATATTATTCTGAGTTGATGCATATATTGTATATACACAAAAAAAGATTAACAAATATACTCTAATAAATATCATACAAGATTATATCTTACATCTAAAAGTTTGATCTGGATTTTTTTTTAGCAATTTCTCATTAGATATTTATGCGTTGCATTTAGTAGTTTGCTGTCGAGTTTACTGTTTTGTCCTACTCGAGCATAGTTTCACTAACAACTATATCTACTTTTAATTATTTTCATTGAAATACGATATTTTCAATCAAAACTAATATAATTTATAGATACGGGGATAAATAAAATGTATTTCTGTTACTTAATGAAAAAGCTATTGTTTTTTCTGTGGTGTTAGTTTTTCACTTAAAATTATACGGAAATGCAATGGATCCCAGGACTCCAAGACTGAATGATGAGTGATGACACTGTAATGTTGTTTTCGTATTTATGTGTCTGTGTCTGATCGAGTTATTTTCGACGTACATTTAACGTTCGTTTCAGTGATTCGTGGTAGATATAAAATAAATAGGAAAAGTGGAGAGAATAATGTAATAACACATTGTTGGATACGGAAACTTCTAGCGGGTTAACCTTATTGAATCGTCACGAGGTTGTGGCATACTTGAGTGGGGGATCGGAGGGAAAGAGAACAATAACGAGGCCAAGTAAAGCGACTAGTGTTATCCAATGAAAACGGTACGTGTATATTTTTCTCTTTCTTCTTCATCGCCGACTTCTCCTATTTTTTTCGTAACAAGGACAACGAAGAGTAGATTTCATTTGGCGCAAAAATTATGGACCCAAAATAAATTATCCATCTTTCAAGCACCGTACCAGATGATAGTCAGTCTACTGCTGCGTTTCATTATGCATTGTCTTATAATTTATAAATATAATATTTATATTATGAACAGATATGAAAAAAAAAACATTATTCTTCAAAAAGTATCAGTACTAGTGCAAATTACTGGATAATGTTTTTTAGTTATCGTTTATAGATAATGATTTATCTCTAGTGAAAATCCAACGTTGTATATAATAAACGATATTAAATTCATTCTATAATAAACTTAAAATATTTACCCTGCCTGGTAGATATCCCGTTAACATTTTTAATAAATGCTGGCAAATAATCTATACTATTTATTTCTAGTTGTGCAATTTTTCTTTGAATAATTAATCTTCACCTTTCGATATAAAATAATACTATGCAATGCCTGTGAAGATGCTGACAAAATGCAGTGACCTATATTAAAATGAAAGAGATGTTTCTGATGCATATTAAAATATTTCCATAGAAATATCACATTTTAAAGTGTATTGTACGTTTCCATTATCAGTTATTATTTTAACTTTTATAAATTAATTCGATTTAATTAGGTACATAAAATTAATTCATACTGAAGTTTATATTGAGTAATGGGTGTTGTATAATATAAGCTTATTTGTTATAGAATATCTTTCATAATTAAATATTATTTCACCTTTGCAAGTGTCAATAAACAATTCATTATAAATAAAATCAATAAATGTTTTATTTTATGTTACCATATGGTTTCATTCAATTATAATGTATCTGAATAAACTATATTCGATGTTATAATGAAAATAATTTGATTAGTATAAATTCTTAAACCCATTTTGCTTTGAATTCGAACTAATTTAATATAAATAAACAAATGGTACCTGTAGTTTGTAGGTAAAATCGATTTCCGGAATGAAATGTGTCTTCACTTGGGATCCTGCGTATGCGTTTTCGTCCGTTATCCGGACAACATAAATATATGCCAATGGGACAGATGGTTAGCAGACTGCGTGGAAGAGACGCGTGCCCGGTTTCTCTGTCGACCCTCTCTCTTTCTCTTTCTAATTTTTTTGTTTCCTCACCACCTGGCTCCTTTCCACGCAAACCCGAACAGATGTCCCTATAGCACAACGCAGCAGATCTACCAACCCCTGGAATATTCTGCAGCATGAAGTATTAGGTCTATAAATTCTTAATGATTTCACCAACCGCGTGTATCTGTCCCCGGCTGGTACGACTCTAGAATAATAAAACCTCGAATAAAACCATAATAATGCAATAATATATTGATCGTTGGTCCAAAGTTCGTATGTGAAAATTATGAATGAAAACACGGTTTAACGGTGCATGCCACTACCACAATAGACTTCTGACGAAAAAACACATTATATGCAAAATGCCTGCTTCTCCGATCGTTATTTCATAAGGATACTTCAATATTTGTGCGTGTTTGCATATACTTCGTCATATTTATTCTTTTCCAATGCAAAGCGGAGACAGACAAATATTTACTGATATCTATATAATATTATTGTGTACATTCTATGGGCATATTAAAACCTATATGTGTATCTATTCGATTTTCCACCCTTACAAATTGTTTTTTTTTTGTTTGATAATTAATTATTGCTTGATGGACTCGAGTGTATTATGTGCTTTTTAGCGATCATTACGTTTCTTTGTGTGAACACATCAGCAATAATTAAGTATTTTTCGGCTTCATTTATCATTTGTATAGCATGATTTATATTTGTAAGTTTATAAATATCCATAATTGTATATTTGTATCATTATATATTATACGTCATACGTCACTGGTCACACGTATTTATTTTCAAGAAATATACAGGAAATGTTAACCGATTGAAGGGTAGTTTCATTCTTTTTTTCTATGCACTGCATTCGCACATAATAGTTAAATTACTACAAGAATACAAACTATGATGAATTACATTCATATATCTAATTATTATATTGGGTAATTAGCTAGTTGAAAATAGTTCAATGACAGTTTAGATTATGATAATAAGTGCCTAATAATAATAATACATATAGACATTTTATGATGAAGATGTTCTTCTTACCGTTTACCTAGTTGCATTTAAAAATGTCATAAACCTCAACCTCATTATAATATACGGATATTATGTTGTGAGGCACTAAGGAATTTTATTAGTTTGATTCAAGCTGTTTATTTGTTTTTATTTTTTTATCAATTATATGCTCATATATGTATATCTGACGTTTTAAAAAAAGCAATACTCGATAGTTTATAAAGAAACATCAGAGATAGTTTATACGTATACTGGAGAAAAAAAAATTCAAACAAAATGACAGTACCTACTGAAACAACATAAATCGTAAACGTTTGATTTAAAACGTTTTAAACATTTTTAGACCGGCTCAAACGAGTTCCAGATGTTACTCGTAGAAATTGTCTTTTGTTGTCGATCGACATTTTTCAGTGGAACACTGTTTGGTTAATGCATAATATCACGACAAGAATACATTTTTGTGAAATATTCGTGTATTATAAAACTTGTTAGGACTTTTCCTTGTTGGGTTAAATTTCTGAATACATACTATATCTATATCTATGTAAAATACTTAAATTATAATTAAATAGTATTAATTTTAGACATAGACAATCCTGCTATATAGTACAATAATATATGCTATTTTACTTTTTTAATATACTTTATGTAATACGCAATTATAATAATTTATTTATCACGGAATAAATTAATGAACGTCAAGAATAATATAACGATAATATTGTTATGGATATTGTTCTACTACCTATATTCGTTACTTAAATAGAAATGTTTGAAAATGCCTATTACTTAATTATTTTATTAATAAGGTTCCACTTAAGTGCTTCTGAGCTTATAAACCATTTTCATTATATTTATTTTAAATAACTAAAAAACATGTAAATATAAAAGTGTGTTTATCAAACCCAACAGCATCTTGTAAATATAATTAGACGAAAAACACATAATATTTTTGTCACGTCTAAAAGATCCTAAATACTAAATATCTAGTACTAAAACTTCAAAAAACGAACGCGTTTAGCCTATTGTGGTCGAGAGCGAGGATTCTGTGATAGTACCTATATTTTTAGATTTTCAACGAATCTGTACGATGATTATTGTTTTTTAAAAATTCAATCATAGGTATCTATTATAATATCATAGTATTGTTATGTACATTCTGGTCGCTCGATTTTCATTAGATTAAAAGAACGTTAATATATTACATTATATGATTTATCGGTCGCGGATTTTTTATTGTTTATTTTACATCGTTGTTTTGTATTACTTATGTTGTCATCGTACGCCACGCACACTGTAGTCTGTAGACAGTTGAAACCTATGGCCAAGCTCCAAAAAACATAAAAATTTAATCATAAAGACAGAACGCACGTAAACCCTTTTTCTCTTATTTTTTTTTATCTATCTCGATAAGCATCTCCTCGTACCATCGGCTTGATGCCGCCGCCGGCCGACCGTTCCACTGCGCAAACAGTGCGTGACGCTCGCTACAGCTGAAAACGTTTCCCGTTCGCGCTCCATTTCATCGACCAAACCGTCTTCGTGACTTTTGGCTTGTATCTTGTATGATATGTTTTTGGAATTGGTTTTTTGGTAAAAAAAAAAAATGAATTACACGTTGCATATTGTAATAGGTAAGGTACATTGTTTCAAATCATAGCCAGACGTCTCGTGGCAAACGGACCCGGTGGCAGTACCTACCATCGGTGATATGAATAAGAAAAAAACAACCCGTTAGAAAGTAGCCAATATATTATTATTATATTTTATTTTATAATATCAGTTTATTCATCGAAATCCATTACATTTCGAACATTCACTTTGAATATAATATTGTATTTTTTTTTTAACTATAACAGTACACTGTGCGTTTTTAATAGTACTTACCTATTAAAAATACTATTTTTTGACACTATAGACAGTATTATATTAACCGTACTATGTATTATTGCCAAGAATTTAACTGAGAAGGATATTAAGTTTTTATTTTATTTTATAAACTAGATAATTAGTTTATGTAAATAATAGAAAAATGTATTTAGTTCTCTTCTTTCGTAATCTATCTTGATTAAGCTTATATTATACTTTGTGAAACTATTTCTTATTCTATCTATGTCAATAGTCTTTCTATCTTTAATCTAAATAAATCTTTGTAAATTGATATCTAATATATATATTGTAGGTATATGTATACTGTATATAGCAGTACATTGTACACATTTATATTATGTATAGCTACTTACCATTTTTACTTATGTTTTTAAACTATCTTTTTTCGTTCTTAGCTGTACTAATTTTTCATGGCATTACATTAAACTTTACCTAGATTTAAAAACAACATCAAATTTTTAACATTATTTTAAAAGTTTTATGTGAGTATAATAGTATATACTATATAGTATCATGTGCGTTAAATTAAGTTCCGTTCTATTATAACATTAATACAATTCAACAATATATTTTTTTTAATTATGGTCTACACCTTTGACAATTAGTGACTTATAGACAGAGGTATATGATTTATGATTTCTTTGTATACATATTCATATTAAGTGATCCTTAATTAGGATGTATTCAAATTTAAATATTAATATAAAATTATTTTATGTGATGAAGTAAAATATTATAAAGTAGTTAGGATGCAGATTCTACAATACATATTTTTCACAGTTCTATAAAATGTATTTAATTAGATAGTAGTAATTAATATTAGTTAAGAAAATAACAATATAATAATATTAATAACATCTATATGTTTATTATTATTTATACATGTGTTAGCATTTGTAGTGATATTAGAATACGCAGATACTTTATGTATTATAAGGTGAATCCGCAAAAATGTTTCATCCATTTTTTAAAATTATATTGAGCATTTAATATTATGTCTATAAACTCAAGGAATCAGACATAAGTATTGTGTTTAGTTATAATAAATAATAATGTCTCACAAACTGCTTTTTTAAATAAATTTAATATACAAATTTAATACACAAACATATATATTATATATTTTATATATGTATATAAATTCAACCAATCGAACTGAAATCGATACACGTGGAATTCAATTTGAGTATACAACACATTATTATATTAAATACCCAAGCCGATACTGTTTTTAGCGTCGATCGTGTACACTGTAAATCTGAAAGCTTTATAAACGTATAATATAATATCGCCTCTAAACCTAAGGGTTTTGTATACAAAACTGAGGGCAATTCGAATGTAAATACAATCGTACTCTGTATTATTAACAATCGTTAATTTATCGTGCTCGCAAAATCTATATATATATATATATATACGCGAATGATTCGCTTTGAAATCGGTTAATGGATTTTCACCGACACTGTCCCGCAATTCATGTAACATTGTCCTACTCTTACATTTATATAATACACGCACACCAATATATATATATAACATGTATAACGTTTTGCACAAATTTCACATGTTTGCGTATTGAACCGGAACTATTGGATTATTTTTTCGAACAGTTGATGAGTTTTGCTGGTTTTTTCGGTTTGTCCGTAATCGATTCGTGATTTAAAAACACATTATTTATATTCGTACACCGGCAGTTAAGGAGCTCCGCATACAATAAAAACCGAACTAAACGAATACACTTCACTACAGCAGATTATCCCATTCGCCCGAGAATAGATTCAACATCGTCGAAGTAATGAGATCTTAAAAAAAAAATGGCCCTAGATTGCTGTCATTTATGAGTGTTTGAAAAGCCGTTAACAATAAAACGTAAACAAGTAAGTACTTATCGAAATTACTCTTTATTTAAACGTAAATATAATATAATATTATCTACGTTGACTTTCGGTGTAAGTACAGTACATACAGCATAGAAAGTCTAAATTAAACTGACTGCAAGAATCATCTTCCACGATGGATTATTCATTATTTCGGTTCGATTTCCTCCGCACGATAATAGTAATATAATAATACTAGAACGCGAGGGCGAGTTTTATCTTCGATTAAAAACTAGTATACGGCATCGTTTGCGGGAATCGTTCCAAAAAAAAGTTAATCTTTTGTGCGGGTACGGATATCGACTGTCCCCGCTGAACTTTAATTACGACAACGGCCAGAAACCACTATAATATACTGCGTAGGTACTATTAAATAAATGACAGAAAAAAAGAAACCGACGATTACAACGGAGATAACGGCCGAGTTTTTGTGACGAGCGATAGAGAATATAATATATATTATGATATTGTTTGCCGTTCGAATGGCTTCTACATTATACAATCTCTCTTGTGCGCCCTTCGTCTATTTTGATGACCACTGACCAATCAACATTATATAATATATCTATTGGGACCTTAGTAGTACTGCAGGTACTGTAGTAGTACTGCAACTATACTATTAGGTAGCTCATTTTGGATTTTACCATTTCTACAACCAGAAGTGGTTTTGACAAGTCGCAATGGGATATCTCAATTTTTTCGCGTTGAGAAGTACACAATAAGAAGTAGTCTTATGTGCTATATTAATAATACTTAAAATTTTATAAAATAATTTTTATTTTTAATAAAATACGTTTTATGTTTGGATGAACATGTTGACTATTAAAGCTACTACCTAATATTTATGTATTTACACATTTATATGGGTTAAGGAGTGGGGGCGACCCACTGGCTATACAACACTGCTTTACTAATACCGCTTCAATAAGGCAAATTCGACAACGATGACACTAAATATCTACTACTATTACCAATACTAATAGCAATTCTACTACTGCTATTATTATTAGCACCACGGCGGTGGAATTGAGATTGGTGATGTTGTGTGCTGTAGAGTGCGAGTTCGTCGTCGCGGAATTAATACGTTCCAGACCATTTAATCCGTGCCGTCCCCACAATGGACTGCTCACTACAGCTAAAGACGGGGGGGGGGGGGGAGATGTCTTATCAAGACCCATTCCGCGTCGCTGTGCTGATAAGGCGTGCCCGCGTTTCCATCATCGTTTATTATTATGATTTTATGACGATTAATAGTGCCACCGCCGTCACAGATAACGAAATACGCGGACCAAGTTTAACCTCATAATATCTAGTAAGCAAAATGTATGCATGTATGCATTTATATACGTATATATACGTGTTTAGCTGAATGTCGGAAGAAAAAAAAGCGAGGCAACAAGGGCGGCGGGGACTGGAAATCCAGCAGAAAATAAATTACAAAAACTTGGAGCTCAGACGATATTAATTAATATTTTTTTTCTTCTTTCACTTTAGGATTTCAACGTTATACATTCTCGCGTGCGGGTTAGCTAATTAATTATTATTATTATTTTTCATTTTATACACAACAGCACCGTCGTGTATTGTGTGTGCATTTTTTTTTAAAAGGCACGCCCCAAAGAATAAATCGCGAAACTAAAACGTCGACAAGGGTTGGATCTGGCGATAGAAATAATAAAAAAAATACCAGATTTTATTACCAAAAATAATATACCATGTATTATACGATACGTACGATATACGGATAAAAATGTATTTAGGTATAGATCCATACTATGGCCAGCAGTGCGTGCATAGAACTCACAGAAAACGGTTTGTTGTTGATGTTGTGGGTGAAAGGCAAACGAGAAACACATACACATAAACATATAGACTATGTATATATATATATTTAAAGGAGGGAGAGATAGAGACCGTACAGCCACCAACTTCCACTACCTATATAATAATAATCATATAACGCGTGTATGACTACGTATGTGTATATCGTGTACGATCGTATATGTTAAATCTGAGACACGACCGCAGAACGAATTGCATTGTACACGAACGCCTTGGACAATATATTATATACGTATTATATGCATTATGATTTGTCGATTTTATGATTTCTCCGTATTTCTCCTTTTTATTATACATATACATATTATATATATATCAATAATATTATGATATAAATCCGAACTCTTGGCGGCAGTGGCCGACATCACGAAAATGGTATTGGTAGGCGGGCCAATGTGGAAAACTGCTGTCGTCATTTGTATATACCTAATATTATTCTAAATGTTTCTTGGCAATGCCATTTTTGCTTGATCACGAAATTGTCTTAGAGCGGACAGCTGGCGGTGGTGCAGGTGTAAGTACATACAAGACGTTGACAGAATCCAATTTGTTCGATGTGAAATTTCACGTCATAAGACTCGATGAAAAATTGTTATTTTATGCTTTCTAAACGTTTAGGTTATTGGTTATAATTTAAAATTAAACAAAATAATAATGAAAACGCACGTTAATAAAAATATGATTTTATAAAATAATGTTTGAACAAATGTGGGAATAAAATCATATAATTTTTGTCGAAAAATAGTGCCACTCTGATAGGCTGAGATATTTCGAGACATTAACACTATAAAGTATAAATGAAAGACAGTAAAAAATATCAGTCGATATAGACGTCAAAAAATAATATGAATATATGTTAACAGAATTATGATTCTCGAGTTAACGAGCTATCAAAAAATACATTTATTCGATGATTAATACTTTGATTTAATATAATTCGTTTTACTAGACGGTTGCCGCAGGGGTGAGCGAAGAAGAAATTTGAATCCGTAAAGGGCTACCCGCTCGCCATAAGAGTGGGTAATAACTATGAATTATGTCCCAAACTCTGCATATTATACTGTATATATTGTTTTGACCATTTAAAGTTGTATAAACGTACAATTATTTTTGAAACATGGTTTCCAGTTAATCATAGCGTATTATATATTTTATGATACTCGCAAATATAATGAAAATTTTCACAAAGTTCATTCAAACGAACAGTTTTAAAAAGATGTCGCAAACAATTTACAATATGGTACCAACATAATATTATGATTGTTTTAACTTCTGTCTTGCATGTTTACGAAAACAACATGTATTGATAGGTTCTGAGCACCATTATATTGGGTACATACACGACTACTTTGCAAATACTTATCGTATAGAATATACATGTGTGTCAACAAAACAGAACTCCGTTTTTTATAGCTATATATACTAGCTGTAAGCTGTTAACTAACTCGAGACAGTAAAAAAAAAAACAAAAAAAAAACAAGAAGAACAAATGGTCATCGTCATTATTGTAATTTGTCTTCGTTCTCCAAAAAATATAAAAATAGGATACGCGAGTATATATTATATATAATATATACGAATGGAAAAAATGTAAATTTATATACTTGGTCCAGTTACTTCTTGTTGTTACGTATCATGGTCATATCGTCGTCGTTCTACATCATTGACCTTGGACACAACTACTTGTATATATTATATAATATTATATATATTATATAATACTATTTATAGCGGATGCATAATATGCAGTATGTACAAATGTCGCGCGTATTAGTTGTTTTAAAAACGAACGGTTTTCTCCTATTTTGTACTTTTATTATATTATACTAGCTGATTTTGTGTGTCATTCACGATACTAGTCATCAACGTGAAACGCGTTTTATACTTTCTTTGCCGTTCGCGGTGGTACATTTTTTAGGGCTCGTGACACGGGTCTCTATTCTCTAAAGTCTAAATAAAGACGACTGAAAGGTTCGGGGCGCGGGTGTGCGACGAGAGAGGGTTATGAACGAGTGCTTTAGAAAATTACTTTAACCGGGTGAGCCACACCCATCACCTGTCAATTCAACCTCTACAAGACTTTTCTTATGGTTTTTTTCTTGTTATTATACTTTCTTATATAGAACTTAGGCGTTTCCTGTCAACGAAAATAGCCTATACCTGCGTGTATTTCATTTCTATCATCCCTTCTTCCCTCAGTTCCACTTCCACGTCGGGATGTATAACGGTCGATCCGATCGGTAATCGGATCGGTGTCCGTAAAAATAGACGATAGGATATGAAAAATGATCTTCTCCGGCTTTACTCGGATTGCGGTGCCTAAAAGAAAAAACTTATGGACGCGTATGCTCTTGATGACATCGTATTAAATGTCACACCAAGATATACTCAACACAAACGTTTATTTTTAAATAATAACGGTGAAATATTATTCAAATTTAATTTTTATAATATAATAATGTTAACGTCACGAATATTTGCTGCGTGTTACTTTAATTTTATTCTGCTCTTAGAATCGTTCTGAAATTTTGGGTTTAGAAACTATTGTATAATGTTCTCCCATACACATAAAGTGAAAAGTCGTCACTCTTTCTTTATTGAGTATGTGTAATATATATATAGAACCGTAATTTTGGATTGGCCACCAACGACGAATTATTACAATGAAAAATTACATAATATATCAAATAACAGTATTTGTATATAATACTATTACACGATATATAAATATTGTGTTTAAAAAAAGAAAAATAGGTTTTTAAATAACATTTAAATTCTACTAAAGATCAATATTTATCTGATTCGTTAGTTTCTCATATAGGTATTCTATATACCGATGAAACACTCGAAACCGTTTTTAATTTTTCTATAAAAATCAACTGTTTTTTGTATATGCATAACGTTTTGGTATAACATAAACCATATCATACAAAATCGTTGAATGATATGTAAAATAAATTACCTAAGAAAATGCGTTTTTTTATGTTCAAATTTTATTACACCACAACACGATAAAATATAACATTTTTTTAATGTAATAAAATCTAGATATATATTTTTTAATTTAAATCTTTCTTTTAATTTTTATTAGGTATCTAACAATTAGTTATCATATAAAATCGAGTATAAAATGTAAACACTTTTCTTTTTGAAATTATGCAGCTAAAGCCTTTCAAATATTGTTCGACGCTTGTCATTTAGGTACACCAACCTTCCTTTTATAGTAATGATTATTATGTAGTCGTAGTCAATGTGTGTGTTCGGCCTAAACCTGTTTTACATTGCTATATCAAGCGTAAAAACGTCACATTCAACCAATTAGAAAATTTTCGATTTTTTATGACGTATACCTAACATATATATAATACTTATTCCGAGCAAATTAGTTGTATTCAGTGTTATTGTATCAAACAAATAAAAATTTTTTTTTTTTTTATTTGTTTACCTACATCTATAAATATAATTTTTTTTTATTAGTTTTTTGACGAGAGAAAAGTAAAGTATGAATACTTCGAGGTTTCTTCGACACATTGTAATAGGAATACCATCCAAAATGACATGCGCGCGCTGTTGTGCATTTGAGTTATATCAGGCATCATCATGACAACATGACTGAAAACAGTGATAACAACAATAAAAATAATAATAAGAAAGCCGGGGTCCCTTGACTAAAAGAGGGTTTGTTGTTAGACGGTAGGGTTCCCAAGGGCGGTCGGGCGGAGCTGGAAAAATCAATAGTTTTGTTTCAAATGCAGTAACAGCGCCCCCCCTAACCTAGTGGCATATACACAAAGCAGTTGTAAATTATTTTATTTTATTTTTAAGCGTCTGTTATACTGTAGTATGTTATCATTTTATCGATCAGAATAATTCATATAATTTCATAATTTATAATCAAATATATTATAGGTGCCTTATAAATAATTCTCATCGCGGGTTTTTAATAAACCCTAATATTTAAATGTCGATTCTAGAAAACAACATTGGCTATAATATTTACTTACATGCAAAAATTTTGTGTCTGATAATAAACCGAATGTATCGTACGATTGAATTATTAACCATGATTCATCCGTGTGTAAAATGTTTATTCTTGCAAAATGAGAATTATTTTATATTGGGTTTGACTGTTAAATGTTAACGCACATCTAAAATTAATGATTGTTGACCTAATATAGGTATCTAATATTAGTAGTCGTGACAAAGAAATTATACGAAATCCGTTTAGTCGTATTTGTTTTATTAATAATATATGTAGCAATGTATCCAATTACAGTAGGTTAAGAATCTATCTGCTTATTGATCGAATATTGACCAAAATGTCATATATTTGTTTAAAAGACATAACGATAGAACATATTTTACGAGTATTTTTCTGATATATATAATATTACACACTTATATTTCAGAGTGACCGAAAAGGATTTTCCTGTAAGCTCTTGGATTTGATAACCGAAATTTCACGTTTAACTAACAGCTAGCTTGTACTACGTTCATTTATGGTGCGCTAGAAGACCAAGTTAAATTTGTTTTTATAAATATTCCTAGACATGACCTAGTCTCTAGCTAGTTTATAGTTGCCATGAAATAACTTATTATTTTTTCGATCTACAGTATAATAGTGAGTCTATAATAACTTCCTATCGAAATTAATTTATATACATTATACATTGAACTGTTGTTGTATTATATGTTTACTCGTTATAGAACATTTAATAATATGATTTATCAGTAATCCCGTATCGTATACATTGGTAAATTTATTAAAAAAATTGCACACAATATTGTTGTTTTTATTGTTTTATTTTTTCATATTATACCCCATAAAAAGGTTTCTTAATTTTTATCTAGAATAATATATTAGAATTTATGCTGAGTAATCATATTTTTCGACTAACGTTCTCATGTTACGTACTCGACGATTCTGTATATATAATGTGTATATTACACATTACACTGTGGTATATACACGTTGATCGATTGGCAAAATAGTTTTTACGTAAAAAAAAAACGCACAGTAAGCGCCTATAGTTGTGTAACCCTCTGAAAAATAGCTTTTTTTTGTGGTATTTTCCCTGCAGTGTATCTTCTATAGATAATAAATTATAAAAAAAATATATCACGTTAGTATTATACATATACAGCTGTAGTTTATAATATCCGAAATTGATACTAAAATAAACACGTTTAAGTGAAAAAACCTCTTTTGACGTTGCTAATGAATCACCGGATCATTGGATCTCGGTTTTAAAGATAAATATTTGTTGGTCGAAAAGTAAAAATCGCAACGCCGTTCTTTTCTCATAAAACATTTATAATTTACCGATTCCTACAGCCCATATACGTAAGCCGCAGATGACTCGCTCTCTTGTACGCATATAATAATTATATTATATATTTTATATATTTTAGTCATGTAGATATACACACGATAGTCGTTCGCCGCACAAACAGCGTCGGCGGTGGCGGGTCGTACGAAAACGTCGAAAATCGTTACTTTTCAAGGTCTCTCACGATAATCCCCTCGTCTTTCACACACACACACGTAGTGCAATATTCGACTATATTTCGATGTATATTATACTATACTCGAATCTAATCTACAATTTGATTTCGCATATTGTATATTATGTATGTCTATATTTTATCCCGTTCCTTTTCATCCGTCGATAATAAATTAATAATAACGCAATCACTGGTGATGATCGTATTCGATTATGTTAGGACTTGGGACCAAAGGGCGGATCAAGGAATAGTAAACGGGGAAAGGTTAAACTGTATAAAATATCACATGTATAAATATTATATATTAACATTAGTATATAATTTTAAATTTGGATTTACCATAAACATATTAGAATAAAATATTTTTGTACATAAGTAGGTACTGTTAAAGATAGCTTTTAAAGTACTAGTTATATTATATTATTTATATTTTAAAAAAATTGACCAATAAACGAAAAAGAAATTTTTAAATATTATTTAAGTTGTGTGTATATATAAACGCTTATAAATAAAAAATGAGTTACTGAATCTCCCGTAATATTTGATAGGATAAGTTAGGGGGGCGCTATTTTCATCCTTCTCTTTAATATATTAACCATGGCAATTAAAATTAAAATTATTAATACTTACTAGTTATTTACTTAGCACATTTATGAAAAATGCAACAATTCATAACCATTTAAAGTTTATTGTAATCTGCGTTTCTGTGTCACTTTCAGCATTATTTCATACTACGTATCTATAATTTGTTATTACTTAAGATAAAATATAATACAGTACCTATCACAAAAATAAAATATATTATAATAATATTTTGTATTTTATTATTAACATTGGCTTTATTTTCTAATTAAACGTAATAAATACAGTAGTTATAGTTGACGAGGAATTGATTTTTAGGAGTGCGCCCCCACTGGATTAAATTTAATAAAATAATTGTGCTGAAAATTTATGATTTATTAATTTTATGTGTCTCATCTGGTAGGTATTATTTTCTTAATTCAAAGCCTAATCCAATAAGTCTAAAGGTACGCAAATTTGTGTAAATTGTTGAATTTTAGCACTGCGCAGTAACATATTTTATTATATTGTTTTAAACGTCTGCGTCAATATTACTTAAAATATTATAATCCATTTACGATGTACGTCGTATATACATTTATAAGCTATGCTTTATTATAATGAACCCGCGTATATAAATAGCATATGCTTAAGACAAATTTGTTATTTTACGCATTCGGAGCACGCTAGCCGTGAAAGCACTTCCACATTCACATTCGCCTTAAAAACCGTAGTTAACGTAGGTATACACTATACCTACTATACCGACGAAAAATCTATATAATATTATACGGAAAACACAGCGTATTAAAACAACGTTGTGCACGCGTGCCTATATGTGTTATTATTATATTGTGATTTACTCTTTCGCTCAAACGTGTAATAAATAATAATAATGTTCTAATGTATCGATCGAATTAATCGTCACGGTACAATTATTCAATATTGCCTGTACATAATAATAATATTATGTATATTTTAAAAGACGGGTAGATTATAACTTCGTCTTCTCATACGGTGGATTTCGATTTTTCCATATTATAGTATCAATACGGATTGATACCGCCCTTACTATTGCCATATTGCGGTGATTTAGTGATTATTTATTTGATTTGATTCAGTTGACTCGATAATGTGTAGGTATAAAAGCGTATGTAAATTATGTTGAAAATTATGTACTATTGCTGCTTTATATATATTTATATAATTTATATTTTATGCGACGTCTTTGCGGTCGTCACACGTACGAACATACATACTATAATAAATAATAATATATTATGTAATGTTTTCAGGTATCTACAGAGTACGGAATTTAATTGCACGTGAAAGTATTATATCGTAAATATAAAATTAACTATATTACGTATATTTTTCTTTCTTTATTTTGTGTCACCGTCACCATGAAATCGCTTTTTCATGTAAAAACTTTTAAATTTCCCAAGCGTAATGTAACACCTATATATTCTATGAGATTTTTTTTTATGGTTTTACACTTGTTTTTTGATTAAATATTAAACACAATTTTCCGTAACATTTTATTTTATGTATAATGTATATATATATAAGTGCATTGTGTGTAGGTTGAAATTGACTTTTTATATAATTTTTATCCGTAGAAGCGCAATTATTTCTAACGTCTCATTATAGTATACTTATGTTTATTTATATATGTTTGCGCGACGCTATTAAACAAATTTAACTTTTGCTAGTCTGATTAGTAAAAGTTTTGGGTCCATGTATCATGATTTTTTAATCATTTTTGTTCAATAATAACCGTCGTGATTATAATTGAGCTCCTCTTGTATTATAGTTCACTGTAATATTAATGACGTAGATATGGGTATTATGCATGGTATAGGTGTATGTACGTGCGTATAACCAAACTTATCAAAAACAGGGGAAGAGGGATAAATATTATTAAAAAATGCTCGTAAAATTAACATTTCACAGTATAATATGTGTGCGAGTATAAACGTGTTGTAATTTATAATGTAGGTATACAGAAACGCCGAATCCTCTGCCGTTTGTTGAAATGTGATATTTTAAAATTCGCGTAATTAGTATTCGTGTACACAGAATGTACATATCACATTTCTAGAGGTAGTTTGAAAGCGAGCAAACAAAGCTGCGGTAGAAAATGTATGAGGTTTTCGTTTTTAAATACCCAAGTGGATCGCCCGTTTTATTATTACTATTATCGCGATCATCATGCTATTACTATAAACCTTCACTTTATCCATTTCTCATTTCACCGAAGCAAAACACTTATTATATCATATACCTATATATATATATATACAAATATACGTGAAGGAACTCTCGCCGGAATATTTGCTGCGTTAAAAAATATTAAAAATTGGTTCTAAGTACAAAACGATTTGTGTAAAAAAAACAGGTACACATTATAGGTACAGTAGGTAATCACTGGTATTTACTATACATTTGTAAAAATTTTACTATACATATTCTACGTGTTCGCTAACAATTTATAATGTAATAATTTAATATCATTAAGTATTCATAAGTACCTATACTGTAACTAGTTAATATTTTGGAAAATATTGGAAATCACATTTTTTCAACGTTAAAAATTAATAATAGATTGTCGTAAGATGACCATTGGTACTTTATTAAAATTGAATAGGTAAATATGAAAAAGTAAATTAATCATTAAAGTTTAAATGTCCATAAATAACTTTAACAAAAATAATAATTGTATTTATTGTTATTCGCAAGGTAAATAATAATAAATAAACATCTACAATTTTTTTATGTAAATATATTATACGAATACGATTATATTTGCTTAAACTTTCTTCGTGGCTTTATTTAGACGAGACCTAATTTCACCGTTCAAAAATTAATGTGGTTTTTTTCACGCGTAGCTCAGATTGTCATTATTGTGGCAGATATTAAAATATCTGTGGCGCCTAGTTCCTGCAGCGTATTTACCTACATATATGTCCTGTATAACAAACTGTGAAATATTTAATTACCGAGTATGTGTCGTGTAAATGCATATAGAAATCGAAAAGTCTAGTTGAATATCATATTTGTGACGAAAGACTGGGTCCACAGGCAGAGCAGCTGTCGAGTGAATAGACGACAGAGACTAATGCGCGATGATTTTAAAAATAAATTTTCAAACAATCGCCGTGTGTTCTCATTCAACCACCTCTATATATGTTTTTTGCTCGTTATTTTTATCTCCGGGGGCGGAGGGGAACTGGAAAATTACCAAGTGATTTTCGCGGAAAGGGAGGGGGAGCAGCCTTTTTGGCAAACAGTGAACCCCGTTATTATTACTATTATTATTATATTTTATTTATTTTTTGCGTGTACGCTCTGCCGGGTTTCAATTAAAAACTCTACAGCCGCTATACCGTAATCGGGTTAGCGAAACGAGTTTACGTGTAATCTGCCTTGAAAACCCGTAGGTACCTATGTGTTTATATATATTATATTAAACACTTCGGATTTAGATATGTGTTCGCATTCGCCTAGTTTACACAAACGCCTGAGGATATATATTATATACTATATTGTGTAGAGTATACGTAACGAATTATTTAAGGACATTGTAGACTAGACTCAACGCTAATGAAAATGCACATTTGTACACTCGCTGTCTGCAGTGGCATTATAATCATACAATACTTCTCTATATTCGTGCAGTTTCTGCATCCTGACATGCACGGTTGCTATACAGCCTGCAGTGTCAGGGAGGGTGTACAGTGTAACAATACATTATATCAAGCTATAATTACTCTTGCATATAATATAATATATGTTTATAAATATCATTTTTTTTTTTCAAAAAATATTAGCATAAGCCTCTTTTATAAACGTAATTTTTACAACGTAGCGGTATTTGTTTAATGAGTTGGACTTTGAAGAATAAGACGCAATGCGCCTTCTTTCTCTCATCTTGTTCTTTTTAGTTTAAAAATATCAGGTAATACGCATTTGTTGAAATTAATCGCTTATAAACATGATGATGATGTATTTGCGTATAAAAACGATTAGTCCCTCAATGGACAGAAAAAAAAGGTTACTTATAACCCTAGTTACATTAAACTAATTAAACTTCAGTGTTTAATAATAAAAAAGCCGGTAAGTGAGTATCGCTCTGCTGTACATTAGGGGGTGGGGTGGACCTCGGACTATGGTAGGTTAAATTTGAATGCAATGATAGGTATCATTGTATACGAAAAACGATTCTGAACGGAGATGATTTGTCAGTCCAGGAAATATTATCATATATTCTATTTTGAAACTAATTCAAACATTTAAGTAAAAGTTTCAAGATCTTACGTTTAGTAATTTTTTAAAAATAACAAAAATCGAAAATTATTTATTAGTAAAACGTGAATTTACACGTCGTGTATTTTTGATTTCAAATTAAAATTAAAACTTTAAACACTCGTAAATTTTTTTAAATTGAACAATCCTCAAACTTTTTTATAATTATTCTAAGCTTAACTTATGGACAGCATAGTATTAAATTTTCAATTCTTAGCTTTTGATAGAAAAATATTTATAAATTTTTAACTACCAAATAGTGAAAAATATTCATGATTTTGACGAATTTTTGTCAATATTTGAACTTCAAATGCTAATAAAAAAAAATTGTGCCTATGTATTTTTATAATTTTTGAATGAGAGTTAGAACAAGTTATGTAGACCCTTCAATTAAATTTTCAAGTAATTTGTCCCAGCTAAATTTTTTTTATCAACATTTATAAAAAAAAAATAAAAAAAAATTGAAAATTTCAATTGTCTATAAATAGCTCAAAAAAAGTCAAAATGTTTTGAAAATCAAATCACGTAAAGAAAATGGCAATCTAAATAACTTGTAAAATTTTCAAGTATTTACGACTTATACTGTTCGAATAACAACAAATATCAAAAATCGTTTGAGGCTAAACCGTTATTTAACGCGGTTTTGTAAAAATTTAAATTTCAAACACTCATAAAAATTTTTTGTCTGAATCCGGTAGAATTTTTTTTGTAGATAGTTGAAGAAAATTTTATGGAGAACTTTGTACCAAATTTTCAAATCTTAGTTATAAAAGAAAACATTTTTACGATTTTTTAACCACAAAATTACTTGCCAATTTTCGCAATTTTGACATATTTCGTATAAATTTGAACTTTAAGCACTTATAAAAAAAAATTGTGACTAACGATTTCGGATTTTTTTTTATAACTTTAAGAACAACTTATAAGAAACCTTGTATTAAATTTTCAAGATTTTCTGGCCGGCCAAAAAATTTTTATCGTTATTTTAAAAAAAAATTGAAAATTTCAACTGTCTATAAATAGCTCAAAAAAAGACAAAATTCTTTGAAAATTTAACTGTGTATGGAGAACGCTAATATAAATATTTTGTGAAAATTTCAAGTGTTTACAGCGATTAGTTTTTGAGTTATAGCAAAATAAATAATTCGATTTTGTCGAAAACTGGTTTTGCGTAAAAATTCCCGTTTTTCTGTCATTTTTTTTTTGTTTTTCTCGATTTTTTTGATAACTGTTGGAAAATGTTTACTTTTCACCTCTATAATGCACCAAGGATATCCACTTTGCCATCGGAAACCACCCCCAAAGTTTGAAATTGAAGCATTATTTCGACTAGTTATGCTGTACACAGACACAAAAAAAAAAAAAAAAAAAAAAAAAAAAAAAACACACATCATTGTAAAATCAATACATTCATCACTCCGTTCAGAATCTAAAATATAACGACCCTTCTTAAGTTTTCGCGATCGAATTAAGTTTTCCGTCCAATTGAGAAAAACATATTTTACTCTTCTCGTTTTTCCTATTATTATTGTATCGAATTTTCAGACGACCGAAAATGATTTACGATTTGGGAAACTGGTTGTGAACAATATTATTATTATAGGTATATCTACTTTGTTATAATAATCACTTTTGGTGTTACGCAACGACGGAAACTTAAACAGTTATATTCTGTGTTTTATGCGGATGCGGTGTACCTATTCTGCAGCTACTGACTAAAAACCGTATTACGCCGACAATAACACATAACATTTTAAATCGTAATAAGATTATATAACGTAATGATTATATATTTTCGTAACCGAAAATTATTGTAGTAATGTAAAAAAAATCCATCACACGATTAACGAAGTGGAAGTCTTATTTGTAACTCTTTACTCTTCGTCATTATCGAGCACAATAAACTTCGTTGTAGATTTGTGATATGTATATATGAGAAATGAGAATACATCATAATATACTAAACCTGTGTGGAAAATCGTAGGCAATTTCAATAATTATTGTTGTAACGGGAAATGCAGACGACACTAAACCACGTATAATTTATATAAATATATATGTCACTGAAAAACAATACAAATTTCGATTTGCTATTTTTATATATCGCGGTTTTGGCGTTATTCAAATGAACGTGCAATTTTCACGATTCCAATGTACTGTAATAATGCACTTTTATTTCGAGGTGGTGCTTTGTATCTTCAAATAATACATGTATAATAATATACGAAACTTCTTTATAGTGTATATATATATCATAATATATATAAATATACACGTGTATATGTCTAAGACAATGGGCTCTTGCGCAACCTTCGCGGTAGGTAAACTCGCGTATAATTTTTTAAATTATTATGTTAATATTTATCGCATATCGGTGTACTACCTATATAATATGGACTGCACAGAATTCTACTCTCGTTTATACGTGAACTATATCAATAAGGACATCGTAAACGACGTGTAACGCGTGCGCGGGTTTAAACGTGATATACCGCGAAAATTGTTTCGTTATTTGTTTTCAGAGCGACATCTTATCGCACCGCAAAATAGATTCGAGTGTATGACTTATTATCACTCGATATTTCCGCACCTAAGTTATGTTGTGCTGCAAAGTTATGGTCACCGTCATTGATACGAATGTAGTTCGATGTCGTCGTCTTACCTCATCATACGTATAGCAGCTGACAACGATGACCAACACGCAGTACACACTCGTTTGTAATTGGCATACCTACCTATAATTTATGTGCTCGAACGATCTACACACACAAGTGGCGGACACTGTTTGCACTTCACATCAGATTATCACTTTACCGTAGCGGGTGTTC
The DNA here is from genome assembly GCA_020882235.1 of Schizaphis graminum. Lineage (NCBI taxonomy): Eukaryota > Metazoa > Arthropoda > Insecta > Hemiptera > Aphididae > Schizaphis > Schizaphis graminum. The sequence goes on along the minus strand of CM037032.1, from coordinate 113,155,178 downwards.
GTCATAACACACTCGTACCATATTATATTATGTGTGTACGAGCGCGCGGGACGTTGACCTCGGCGAAAAACTCATCTTCGTCCTTCCATCAGCGTCGTCGTCGGTTCCGCTCCAGCGCGACAGCCAACGCCGCCGTGCACTGTTTCTTTACACGTATATACGACGACGTGCGTGTATTAATGCGAGCGCGTGTCCCTGAAAGTGTCAATGGCGACGCAAGCGGCCCGGAGACAGTGGCATTCGCGTGTTTCGAAATGCTGACGGCAAAAAATTCCCTACTATACTCTAACTATAACATATTATTGCGGGACGCCGTGTATGGCGTTGATTTAACGCGCACACACTTACGTTCCGGCGTTTGACCACAACATAATGAAATGTGTTAAATTTTATTATCGTGTATGCTTCGCACTGAAAACGTTCCATCACGTTGCTACATTAATAAACTCTATGTTTGAGTATATAGTGATAGAACTGGAAGGACCCATTGTTTTTAAAAAAAAAAAATTAGCGTAATCCTATAATTATATTTTAATCGATAAAAAATTTAAATCTACAGGTGCAAATTTTTAGGCAATCCCTTCGTATTTTTCATCCAATTCAAGCGCTCTGTTTACATTTATTTACATTTATTGCCATACAGTTGTTATGGCGAAATAAATCCTATAAAATTGCATGCAAATTTGTTGGCCCATCTGATCCATTATAAATTATGGTTATTCTCCAAAAGTACGTTTCACTTCGGTATATTATTTTACAACCGCGTACTTTTGTTTGATGCCGGATTCACAAATACTATACGTTATCGCGTATAGTTTAGTGTGTAGTATTTTATTGCATTCCGATTAGCCGTTGTAATCATGGTATAGTTATTAAATATATTCACTTTAACCATTATGATCTACACAGGGTTGGGCCGAACTCGACTTTTCGAAACGACACACTATTGATGATGTACGTAGTTGTAAACCTGCAAAGGCTTGATCCACGTTTCTACTTCTACATATACAGGGTGATTTTTTTATCGAAGAACACTCATTATTTCTGAAAGTATTCATGTTTTTGAAAATATTTTTTTACATAGTTTCAAGTTGTTAATAAAACAACATTTTTATTAAAAAATTATATTTTTAAATATTTTTTATCCTTATATTTTTTAAGTTTTTTACTTTTTTAATGACTTTTAATTTCATATTCCAAAGCAGTATAATTTTCTGAATATTTTGATACATAAAAATCGAATTTAGGGCCAGTAGTTTATGAGTTATAAGTATTTAAAATTTAGATGCGTGGAGTGGAGTGGTACGACGGGGGGTTACCCCGCAAAATGTTTGTCTACTACTCCGCTTGTCTAAACTTTAAATAAGTATAACTCATAAACTACTGGCCCTAAATTCAAATTTTATGTATCAAAATTCTCAGAAAATTATTCTGCTTTGGAATATGAAATTAAAACTATATGTTGTCATTCAAAAAAGTAAAAAAATTAAAAAAATATAAGGATAAAAAATATTTAAAAATATAATTTTTTAATAAAAATGTTGATTTTTAACAACTTGAAACTATGTAAAAAAATATTTTCAAAAACATGAATACTTTCAGAAATAATGAGTGTTCTTCGATAAAAAAATCACCTTGTAGATAGTTGCATTTATTTATTTTTTATCTACGTTTGATGACAGCAGTTTAAAAAACATCTATAATATACTTTAAGGGTATTTTAGTATACCAAATGCCTTTACAATATGGTATGCATCTTATACACGCTAAGACCATTTACGCAGTATACAGTGACACAGTGTAATATAGTAAAGGTATTATTATAAATACATGTCGCGCTGTGTATGTGCGGATTTCGCAGCCGCGCCGAGTTTTTCGCGTCTTTTTGGCAACGCGTCATCGATCGGCGACGCCGCCGTCGAATTCACCGAAGGGACCTTTGGCGTAAACGGTTATCGCTGCCACCGGAAAATGCTCGTCGTTGTCGTCTGTACCTATATCATCATTTGTACGTCAAATAAAAGTCTCGCAAAATAAAAAATGTAATAATAACGCTTTATTGCGCACGGCGTAACGATAATATTATATCATCGTTATTATTTAATAATTTGTAAAAACAAGACCCGCCTACACTCGTGGAATCTCTGCCGCGCGCTTGTATAACGTAAAATATGTATAACAATAATAATAGTAATGCCGAACACGACGTGTGGGCACGGGGAACGGGAAAAACTACTATTTTGACCGTCAATCGTCCGCGGCGGCGGCTATGTGCGGGGATGGTTGTGTACGCCGCTCGCGTGATATAGCGGCGCAGTGGCGTGCGGCGGCCGCAGTTGATGGCGTTGGAGACAGTGGTGGCGGCGGCGGCGTGCCGCGGGGGTCGAGTATTGATTGGGCACCCCTTTTCGCCCCTACCACTGCCTGTCATGCCACCGCCGCTTTATCACTGTACGAGTGTTTGTCTGGGTCCCCCTCCTCACCCCGTCGGCCCGTAGACTATACCTACCTATATAATATATCTGCTCGCCCGCTCGCCTGTCCGCCTTCCTCACACCACCGCCATCGCCCCGACATCGAGCGCAAGGATTAAGTTGCACCTTTTAACCGCGTGGCAGGCCAGTCGGGGTACGTTATTATAAGTCCTAGGTCGGGAATCTTCGGTTTATTCAATAATTGAATAATAATAATAATAATAATAATACGACAACAGTGTAGACGACGAAAAAACCGTCATTATTGTAGTCGGATTTACAGCGATCGTGTCGCCACGTGAATCTCCGAGTTTATAACTTATATAATAGTTAATAGGCACAATATTATATAATAGTATTGTGCCTACCGGAGTGTTGTTTTCACATCATATGGACCATATGGTTGTTTGGTAAATCATCAAACACGACCATTTTAGCTATTTATTTTTACACTATACATTTATTGAAATTCTAGTTATTATAATTTTGAAGTGTTTGGAATGTCCTATAGTGATATAATCTTTTTTTTCGAAAGAGATCTACCTTTTTTTTACTATTAATTGACGGTAAATAATTTATTGTTTTAGAAATGTTGATAGATTATCCATAGTTAAATTATTTTTGAAAATTCGAATGAGTAGGTAGCTTCGGAGTAATTTAATTTTTAATATATTATATATATATTGTTCATATAATCATCAGCCTAAAATATGAGGCCTTTGATAATACGAGTACGAAAATTGTAATAGCAGTTAATATATTGCTTAATATATATATATATATATTACAACTTATAATAATTGTCCCAGTATAATAGTTTTTAAATAGGTATCTACTAGTATAAATATTAAGTGCATAGTATATATTATATTTTATGTTTAATATTTATTTTAATGGTTTTGTAAAAATATTATATATCAATCAATTATATAATATTATTTTTATAGTTAATACTTTTTATTTGAACATTATACAAAGTTATTAATTTACCATGCTACAAAATTTATACAATTAGGCTATTTTTATTTAACCCTTATATTAACTATTTAAGACGAATTTAGTGTAGGTGAAAAATAAAAATCCGGTAGCTGATTAGTTGAAAGTAATTTTATAGTTTGAGTAGTTGGAAATAGCACTCTACTTGTAACGACGCTAATATACAGTTGCACACGATCTTTTCTTGGAGCAATACAAACAGCTTACTGATTTTTAGCTGTAATAGCATTTAGTGAGAGCGATACTATATTTTTTCTATTGTAAAGAGTACATATTTTATTACTTCTTTTCGCGGATTTAAACTTTGTATACAGGTATTTGTTCAAACATAGTAGGTACCTACAGGTAAAGGTAATTTAATAGCTTAAAATAATACTTTTGATACCTATATAAATCTTAGTATTTAAAAATATTTGGTCTTTAAGTATAAGCATATATTTAAAAATTACAAATACTAGAATTTAAATAAAATTATTATACAATTATAAAGGGGGTATGTGAAGTTAGTTAGGTCATCTAACTTAGGTAAATCACTATATAATATATTGTTGTATATAATACAAGTATATCACGTTAAGATATTATATACGCCTATTCAAATTCACCACAACGATTAAATCACGCTTACATATATATAATACCGCATCACTGCGGTAGAAATGTATACCTGTATAATAAAATTATATATACAAATTTAAGTCTAGGTTATAGCTGGTATTATGTAGGTATAGTGAATATTGTTTTATTATTATGGTTATACTTTTACTGTTTCAATGAAACAGTTTCATAATATGCGATTGCTTCTACGATGCATATTATAATATTACATAGACATGATAATTTTATTAAAACAACCGTCAAAGTAATTATGATAAATATGTATTAGTGGTGAAATCATGTCGCTAATTGTTTTTCTATTATATACCTATAAATTCTCTTTTTAATTGACGGGTTATTAGATGGTTGTCTATACGATTATTTATGTATCTAATCATAGTACTGCAGTCTTCAGTGTGGTTTTAGGTTGTGATATTATTCGAACGTTGTTCAACAGCAGATATTTACGAAATTTAATTTGGCTTTTGCCCTCTTATTTAGTCTATTATTATAAAAATGGTATATATGTAAAACTTCTGATGTACCTAATCAAAATGACAAAATTGATATGAGTATCATGATAATTGATTCTGACTTTTTTTTCGATGGAATAGAAAAGTAACGTACGTTTGGTATTGGTAGTGCGGCATTAAAATATTAATTACGCTATTTTTTGCAACGTGATAAAAAAGTTAAACGACTTTTTTCGTCTCATATTGTATTCTACATTAAGAGCATTAGGTACTTTAAAATGTGATGTTTTTTTTCCACTGAGATTTTTCAACGTTGCTATCACAGAATAAATTATGCACTGAACTTTTTTTTAAATAAACTTAGTAAAACGCGACGGTTAAAAATCGCGTTATCTCAAACAAATCAATAACACGTTTGTAAGTCACGCACGCAAAACACACGGCTTAAATACAAAAATACTATGTACCTACCTCCTAGTGCCTACACGTAATTTTATTATTCTAAAGCGTATACTGTCTCCATTCATTTCCGACCATTTAGTATTTACGCCGCCCTGTGTTCGGAAACAGCTAAATAGACGACAGTTCCTGGGGTAATTTTTCTATTCAGTCACCTTATAAGAGAACGTGTTGTGCCGCACGGTAGGACGAGTCGTATCCATAGATAGAACAAATCGCTCACCTGCGCAGCAGCAGTTCTCGCGGCCGAGAGGGTTGGTTGAAAAATTAACCGGCTGTCCCACCGTGAAGGTGTGACAGTGACGTGTGACCAAATTACATTAGAGCGTTTCGTACTTGCGTACACATATTATATGTATATATAGAGAAACAGAAGCTGCATGTGTCGACGACAGCGGTGGTCGCATCCGCGTTTCGAATATACAACACTTCCGATCAATCTCCCGCTCACTCCCCCCCACCGCCACGATTAATGGCCTAGAAAACGTCAAAAACTTACGAAAATGCCCCAACGATTTCGCCCCATCGGCGTTAAAGCTTCATTTCGGCTCGTTTGTCACCATGGTCGCCGCAAATGCGCGATACCGAGGTACGGGTGACGAGAAGGGTAGGTATACTACCATGTAGCGCGCCTGCAGCAGCAACGTGCGTTTGCCAATAAAAACGCCGTCGTCGTGTGAGGCATATAAATCACCAGCAGATTTTTGTCTTGCAAAAATTACTATAATACGAGTCGCGGCCGCATAGCTGCTGTAGGTATAATACGCGAACATAATAATATATCATTATAACATTAACTTTATACGCTTTCAATTCGCATTTGCTGGCCGATAGTTCGTGTTCATGTTGTTTTATCGCCACCGCGTAGTTCGGGGCCAAAAACACGACGTATGGGCGTAATATATTTTAACGGAACAAAGAGGCATGCATTATATTTAATATATATGTGTGTGTGTGTATAACGTGTATCATGCCAGTACCTATGTATATGTAATCGACTTAACAAAAGTTATACTCTTGCGCAGCTAGCTGGTCAATATAAATTATACACCACTTGATACGTGTATTTATATGATATATTATATCATATAATGCATAGGATGTATTATTAAGATAATTTACGGAAAAGTCGACTAGAACAGAGAGTGAGCGCGATGTGATGGATGGATCTGCGGGGACGTGTAGCGCAGAGTGACATCGTGATGGTCCCCATTATTTATAGACGCGCGTATAGTGCGTGTAACGACTAACGGCTATTTGGATGGCTAACAACGCCGCCACAGTCACATTACCGCGGCCGGTGAATAAAAATAAATTTCTGAAGAAATAGTAAGAAAAAAAAAATTAAAAAAAAAACTAGTCCAAAAGTAAACATATAAATATGTCCGGTGGCCCTGTATATGCAGTAGGTACCTATTCACACGCGGCGTTTGTTGCTTTTGCCAGACAACCGTGTGCCGACACCAATCACGTGTCAACGTTTCAGCAACGTGTTTTAATTAGATGCCATAGCGTCGGTCGGTATTAAGTTGTGGCGTATACACGACGAAGTAGTGCTTTTGAAAAAGTTTTCCTATCGACTTACATGATAACAACCTGATGTCAAAGTTGCTTTTCGCACGAAGCAAACTTTTCAGTATATTATATATACATATATGTATATTATATATACATATATATATATATATATATATATTTGTATACCGTGTATAAACTCATACAGCAAACATTTAACACTGAAGAGTTAGGTAGTTTAATAAATAACATCGAATGTAATCGATTTTATATCATTTATTTTCCATGCATATTCAATAATTTATAATTTGACCGAAAAGTTTCCAATTTGCTGTTCACACGTCCAAATTATATGTAATATTATGTCTTTAAAAATAAATTGTATCTTATAAAACCACACACATAAGAAAAAACTATAAAAAAGCATTATTTAATACAAATACAGCATTGTCTAAAATCGTACTCGTTGTCTAAAAGTATTATTTTATGCTCCTGTGCATGTGTCGCTTTTTCCTATTGCGTTTATACATTATACTATACATCGGTAGCATCAGTAGCATCACATTGCATAGATGATGGTATTTAAACAATTATATTAAACGTCAATATGTAATATATAATTTACCTTTGAATCATTTATAATCTCAGCAAACTGGATAGGTATTATATAATATATTACAATGGCCAATTTCTCACTAAACATAAATCGAGTGGTATTTCATTTAATCGTCGCTGTTGATATCTCAGTAAAATTCTCCAGAGTCTTGTTCTATTGTATCGCATGATTCAACATTTATATCAGAACAATCGTTTAGCTGTATATGGTTGTACTGAACACGTATATATATTAGGGTATCGTTATATAATTAGTATGCATTAAATACAGACAATATAAAACAAATCAGAATATTCGAGGTACCTAAATCTAATGCAATTGTAATAATTGAGATATTTGTGTATCTCTGCAAAAAGGGTACTATTCTTTTAAACATTAACTTTCGTACATACTCTCAAATTCCTATGTATTTTGTATATTACAAAGTAATTGGGTTTACAGTTTTAACATCATACTTCTTGGTTCTTCATAATGAACTCTGAACGATTGAGTGAGTTATAATATGAATATAATATAAAGTTTTATAACAATTTTATCATTCACATAAAAATTGTATTATTATTTTTTTTGTAAACAAACTTTTCAGTCAACTTTAAGTAATGGAATATATTAAAATATAACGTTAGTACACGTTAATGTTCTGTAAGTCAACTAGACTGGAAAAACATCATTAATGTTATTAATGTACTTGAACCGAAATGGAATTAGTTTGCAGATTATAGACGGTTGTAAACAAATTCCACTCGAAACTGTATATAATAGTGCACACTGTCGTCCTGTCCATACGTATACCTTTAGTGCTTTGCGTTATTTTTATGTTTCATGCAGTATAATATATTATTTACTTCGTTACAAATCAAAATTATTTTCTATCACACACACAATAATAATACTTACGTACTTCGCCGCGTATGTAATAATATTTGTATTATTATATCATAATATATATTATATATTTATATTATATTATATTAAATTGCATATAGTTTGCCATATTTTTTTGTTGTTTTCGTTCTTTCCATCGACAAAAAAAAAGTGTTGTAAAATAAAATGACCATTATTTTTATAACTTGGGTCTAAAAAATAAATAATAATAATATTGACCGTGAATACTTTGTTTACCAAGTAAGCAAGTAAAAATGGCCCATACCATCTATATTATATTATATTACTACGCATTTTGCCTATATTATAGGTACATATTAATTATTAATGTATGTAATAAACTAATAAATAATAACACGTTCATACTATAATATACGTATTTGACAAGAATCGACTCTTACTATCATAATAATATAATAGACCCGATTAGTCGTTTACTGGACGATATAACCTCGTGGACGAATAAACGACCATACAAAAAACACGAGGATTAGACATTATTGTAAAAACTCGACAAAAAGTCTCTTTGTATAAACATTGAGTATAATCCCTTTCGGGGTGGTCGTTCGCATGAGATAAATGGTTTTGTTTACTCTACAGCCTTCTGGCTATTATAATATATATTATATACGTCTCGAGTTTTGAGCTTTTTTCTCGCAACGTCCCATTTTTGTCACAACCCGTAATTTACCTAGCGTACCACATGCATATCATATAATACATATATATAAATAATGTAAGAACCGCAGCTCGTATACTTGTCCCTTAATTAATTTGTTTTTTTTTTATGTCTATCCACAGATTCCAAGGGATCACTTCAACGAGGGTTACTGAAAAGGTTTAAAACTGGCTATCGCTACTTCCAAACTGTATTCCCAGGCTCCTTTACGAGTGTCAACGAGGTAAGAGAATAAAACGTTTATGCGCATAGCGTTTAAAAATGACTTTATTTTAGCTAAACTTAAAATTAATTAATAATCAACAAAACTTATATAATGCATATATATAAATATACACACACATGTATTCTCATATGTATCGTGGTTCTGTTAGGCTATACTTATGAGCGTCCTTGACCGAACCGTGTTCAAAGTTGAACACGAATTATTATAATGCCGGATTTAACGTTTTCGTGTCGTTGATGTGGTTGGATAGAATTTTCCGACCTCAGAAGCCCGAAGGAGGACGGGAATACTATTCCTCCTACTTACATGAACACATCCGACATTCGCGTCCGTTCGGCCGTGTTCATACCTGTTCATGACAGACCCTCTATTTTTCAGCCTTAAGTAAGTCACATGGGTAGTCAGAGGAGTCTATTGTTGTAAAAAAAAAAATAATAACTTCGTAGATGTGTAGACGTATGAGTAGAAGTTTGCGGTTGATATTATGATAGTGTCCGTTGAAAACATTTTATTTTAATTGTTTTATTTGATTTATTATATTGTTTTTTGTATACTTCTTAAAATAACTTGACAAAAACGGCTTGATCAAAGTTGGTACATAATATTATATACATATATAGATTTGTGCAGTACATCAATATTCTAGAATCATTAAAAAAAATTCACTAATCCACTAATGCAGCGTTCTAACAGCTGAAATGTGCACATGGCTTTCAATATATTATTATAATAAATTATAATTAATACTGACATTTATCGATTGACGGACGCTAATTTTCTCTTGCATTAACACATATATTAATGTATATATTAAATATATATTTTGTTCTCTTCTGCTTAGACTATTTATATACATATATATATATCTTCATTCTTTTATTATTATTTTGTTACTTACCGTGTTTAAATATATATAGTTTTTAGTGTGTTTAGAATTAAAAATAACACAAAAAGCTGATATGTTTTTATTTGATTTAATTTTTATGTATATACATTTGAAGTCTCTAGATTGGTTAATAGTCGTGCCATATGGTATTTCTTGCATGGTTATCAAATTTGATTGTGGACAATATTTTACTCTGATGGATATTTTGTTTCCTGCATCATATTATATCAAGTCAAATTAATTGATATTACAGGAAAACAATCGTGTTAAAAATAAAAATAAATACATAAATATTATTCCAATATGTGCGTCTATTATTACGAGTATTAAGTATCTAAAAATCTATATATAAAATATATTTTAATATTTTTAATCAATATTCTATGATTTAGTGTAACGTCATCGAGTGTTGTACTTGTCGATACGAATACTATGTTTTAATTATAAATATATATAGTCGTTTTCAACTTATGAATTATTCAAAAACGTTTAATACATGTACGTATTCAGCCTTTTGGCAAAAGCAATTTTTCTCTGTACATATTTAATGTATATCGTAAAAGGTCACTATAACTAAAGCTATATAGGTTTTTATTTCGTACGTACGGGACAAAAGAGAGACCACTTGAAATTGAGCTTTTACTTTCATATACGTATAGGTACGGACTCGTTTACATTAAGGACTAGCTATAGTCATTAAAAAATGTTACCAATAAATATGAGCCTCATTTACAAAATACCACTCCCTTTTTTATAAGTGCATATGACGCTATTAATTATTTATCAGTCTAGTTTACACATACTTTTCTCATACAAAAATACAATCTCTTACATATTATTTTCACTGTTTGATCAACAAATCCTGTATTTTACTATGAATAAAGGTAGTTTTTTTCTTGGTGTTATGGCTCAATGGAGCGGTAAATTAATGTTCATCTTGGTCGAGCTAAAGGGTCTTCAGATAAACAATTTGCAAAAAAAAAAAACCGCAAAGGAATGGTTGATATGTAATAAATAAATAAATAAAAACCCCATAAACCGAAATTGATACTGTTTTATAATAGCCTGGATTAGATACACACGCACACACTTATACCCATGTACTATACGACGATAGATATAAGTATAAAAAAAAAACAATATGAAATAATGTAACGCATAAGACCTACAGAAATGCTATACATATATTATGTGGTCGAGTGTTCTACATTTCTAAATTTCAAGTGTTATATAGTCGCATACTTCACGTTTATTTTAAATATTTAAGAAATACAATTTATGGTGGATATTGAAATAGAGTTAACCCTGCAACCGTGTACTATAAAGTAAACCATAATATGTTTTTTAGTAAAGTTAACAAACTTTATCTCAAATTCTTAAGTAAAATATAAAATTCAAAAAAAAAAACGTATAAAATGGCTTTAAAAATAAAAAAAAATCAATTAAAAACAGAGTTATATTATAATAATAGAAATAAAATTACTATGTTACAACGTGAAGTGCAGTCCGCGAGTATACATTGTATGGTTATTGTGTATTTGTATGCAGCAGTGCAGCTGTATAAATCTGTATAAATGCATCTGCACTTCATAGGTTATTATTACTTTATTACAATATTCATATTAAAATTATTTTCAAGCATTTGTATTATATTGCACACTCACAGAGACATTTTATAATAACGATAATTTATTATTATAACACAGGCTTACGTATATAAATAATTCTGATGTTTTTTTTTTATTATTGTGGGTCACAAAAATTATTATAATGTTCATTTTTTGAAAAGACCACAAACACAGCCTCTCTATCGTTAATATATATACCTACCTATAATGTATTTGTGCGTATTATTCATGTTATTTTTATTATTATACATACAACTGGTGCAGTATTGTGTGCGCCGCACCGCACAAAATTTATGTCGCGGTGTATTTCCCGTTGGAACAGAACAACATTGTGCGATGGAGGGCGGTTGTCGAAGTAGTGGTTTGTGTATTCCAACAAACGACTGACAATATACATATTATATACGTATATATACATTCATGTACACAATATACATCCGTGGGCCTTGGCTGTCCGTTGGGCCGTTAATCAATTCGCAACTTTTAACCCGCGCTACAGATTTATTACACCCGCCCAATTCATTCGCTGCTGCGCGTTAAACGGATACTCCACCGCTGTTGTGTGCACTGGGTCATCAAAAACACCCCCCTCTCTCTAGGGGGTCAAGTATTATTTGATTTCGACGAGCTTGACGTTAACTCTGGTTAATCCCCGGACGTGTAACCTTTCCTCAGGCACATTCAAAGGACGGAGGTGGGTCCTCGTCTTTTTGGTTTCAACGGGCAATAAATAGGATCGCGGGGTGTAAAGGCGTTTTTGATAAATCTCGTATTTTATTAATATTATACGTATTTCAAACTACCAATTAAAATCAAGCGGGATCAATAAAAGCTGTATGTGAACTGCGTGTTTAAACTGATCTCAGTGACTAGGCTAACTGGGTAAAATACAAGAAGATGCGAAATAAGACACGTATTTTATGATTTTTATTTTTATGTTTGATAATATTTTACAATTTATGCCATTATACCAGGACACTGAAATAATATCGAGATCAATGCACTCGCGGTGGCGATGGCTTTTATACATCACCGCCCGTCAACGGTATTTTCCTCTCTCGCGGTCTCCGCGACCATAGTCATCGTTTGTGAATACAATATGATATATATATATATATATATATATATATATATGTGTGTGTATAAGAGTGAGCGCCGTTTAGTGTTTTTATTATTATTACTTTTTTTTTTTTTTTTTTTAATAGCCCACCATTGCCGCGGGTTTCGTCGTAAACAGCAAAGTTCTATTTTTACAAAATGACCGGTACGCACGTCGTACACCGCAAACGTGAATATATAGGTTACCTAATAAAGGTTTTCGATAAACGTCACCAAAAAATGGTGCCACCTCCACGCGTCTGTCGCCGTCGAACCCCACCCGGCTACTATCATTAAAAATGGTAATCGTGTGTGGTAAATCAACAACACACACGGTTATGTTTGACCGTGCGCGATGACTGTGTATACTATACTACTACGTATATAATATTTATTATAATATATTATATATATATAATATACACGCCGTTTGTGCGTTTGGTAGTTGTTGTTTCGGACAGGAAATAACGCCGAACCACTCCGTTCAATATAATATATTATATTTTATGTGTACATGTATTTTATACGATTTCGGGGTTTGTCTGCAATATATAGCCTCCTTTTTCCTTTTTATGGTGACGAAGTAGTAGTATATATAAAGCGTATACCTAATATATTATAATACGTAATTTACGTAGACGTAATATATATATAAATATATATATATGTATAACCATCTCTCGCCCTATCCCACCCTTCGGCCATCATCACTATAGCGCTTTAGTATAGTTAAATTCGGTACGGCATGGTACTCACAATATACTCATAAATGCAATAAATTTTAGAGTTACATTACATTATATTACTACAATTGGTTTGGATAGCTATATTTCTGTTCGTGTCATGATGCTCGTCGCAATAACTGAGTTATTATATTATTATAAGCAATTGGGCACACGATCGCTGTATGTTGAACTTCGTTAAGCAGGGTGCGTAATGCGTATTCAGTATATTATCCGTCATTATTACTGATTTTAAAAAAGATCATCTATAGGCGTATTTATAAAAATCGATTTAGCTAAAAAATATTGTAAATAAAAGCAAGATTCTTGCCATCATCGTCACAATATTGATTTTTTTGCACAATCATTGGAACGCATAATACTAAATTAAATAATTACTATATAGTATGCATTATGTTTATTTATATGTACGTAGACACGTGTCTTTTAATAATTGATAATTAATTTCTCAACGATTCTCAGAAATATTTCCGCATTGATTCAAGTCTTGTACCTTGAGGTACTCGTATCTACCGTTGTTTATTAGTGTAATAATATTTTTTAATCGACAATAAAAAAATTAAAAAAATGACTGACATCATTGGTTAGTTTTGTCACGATTGACTGGATCCCAGTACACTTTATCAATGTCATATATTGTGATATTATGTATGCAAGTCTAATAATATACGAGACATTTATTCAGTTAATAAACATTAAATGTATTTTTGTAAAAATGTCATAGGTATAGTAATAACTTATTACTAATATGGTATATTATAATATGTGAATTTTATGAGTTATATTTTTAATTTAATACATATAATAACTTATATTAAAGCTTTAATAAAAAGTTTTTAAAAAACGTGTTATTCTGTTAAATCAGTTTTTAAATATATTTTTTAAATCGATTTATTAAAGTCTTAAATATTTTCATTTAGTAAACTTTCCAAGCTACTCTAAAGCACGTTCTGTTAGTTCGCGCCAAGTATTTATGTTTTGATTTTAACTCGCCAATAAAGTTTTACTGGTGTACAAAAAGAAAAGAACAGAAACATTATAATCGTCATTGTATAACATAAACAATACTGAAATTACCTCGAACAACTATAAAAGCATGTGTTACCACCATTAAAAACTAAAATGTATGATACAATTCTATGCAGATGGCAGATGCCGTGTACATAATGGTTATCACCGTTTAGAATTATTGACAATTAAAATTATAAAACAGTCAATAGGTAATAAATATAGCGTATAGCTTCCCTTATTTTTATTACTGCTTGATTTTAAAAAAAATATCTTAAAATATTTTATTTCCAATTATAAATTTGTAGACTCGTCGCGCGTATTCTATTTTTGCATTGTATTTAAAAAAAACTAAATAAAACCATTGTACTTGTTTTTATCCAATAACCATGACAAATTAAGAGATATCTACATAATTATTAAACTTTCAAAAAGTTGGTTTAAAATGACGAATTTTATTACATTAATGTTTGGAACCCGGGAAAGAAATTTCGTCTTCTTAACCTCACATGCACCTGTTAGAGATTGTATTTGAAACTATTATCGCGGTTATCACTAATCAGAATAAGTACCCATTCATAATAATTTAATTTTTCCTATGAGACATATAGCTGTGCTGAACCTCGGCAAACTATTTGTGTGTAACTTTATGATAATATTACGCATCTAAAACTGATTACGTGATCATTTCCATATCTTGCGCCGGTCGTGTTCAATCTCTGCTGAGATCGCTCTCGGAGGCGGTTGCCCGTGCCAATATAAGGGTCTATCTACTGCTCAAGTACTTATATATATATATTATAGTTGATAATAACGTTTCTGAAGAATCTCCTCGGCATTCAACGGAGCAACTTGTCGGGTGTATTCATTATCTCCTATACAGGCACTCGACTCAATAATATAGGTATACTCGCAAAATTTTGTGCGTGCCGCTCGACTGCCATGTATATACTCATATCATTATTAGTATGATTATATAAGACGTATCGCGTTACACTCCGATTCCTTTGGCAAGTTTTGGCTTGGAGGGTGGAAGCTAACGATATATAGGATATTCAGGTAGGTGGAAAATTTAGTGGAAATCGAGGGGTTGAGGAAGACTAGCTGCTGCAGTGAATGCGCATAATCTCTTGGCAAATTCACCAGCTATATACGTCCCAGCGGAATATAATGACGCAAAATTGCTGCGGTTGCATTTTATACGCGCACAATGCATCGCGCGAATATTATTTTATGAACGGAGACGGAAAAAAATGATACGATGGGCGACACGGGGATGTAGTGGGGTCAAGTCTCGACTTGCATATATATATAAATTATATAGAATGAAAACTTTCCAGTTGGATGCTCCTGCCCTCGGTCGGTACTCGGTACATATTCAAGTATATATTATACATACATTCTAATCCTTCGCCAACATCAGTGTGCATCGAATAATATTATGCGTGTGCGTGTATAATATATAAAAGCGCTTTTATTAATCCTTTTCCGCAATGAGAAACCGGAGCCAAAAAATGTGCCCGTCTCGTTTTATATGATATAATCAACCAGCTGTACTCGTTGATTGTATATATATATATATATTATATATTATAGTATATATATACTTGTTGTTATAGTATATGTGGGGTACCTGCAATGCACCAAAACGCTTTTCCATATAGACACAAACGATCGGTCGCCCCACATTTTTCGTCCGAAGCCGTATTCCAACCTACACGTAACATGTAGCATTTCCGATGGCGCACGTGTGTCTATTTAACAACGGTTTTGTACGATTTCCTAGACGTCGGAAGCCTTTCCGGACATCCTATGGGTTTCTCGTGCGAGTAAAAGTAATATATATATCATGGCGTTGATGTACGGTGGGTCAGAGCGGGGACGGATAATCCACTTTAGCGATAGATTTTCGACGATATACGAGTATTAATATGTACCTCGATATATTTATATATACTAGCGTAATGCGAGGATACATAAACCGTATAACATATATATAATATTGTACACTACGACAAACACACTTTACTGCACAGACGATTACAACGACAACGCGCAAAGTATCAAGAACGGAAGGAATACCTGCAGTGGATAGGCTGATAAAAACCGTTCTGTGGTCTCTCGTGGGTAATACTGTACATGAGGATTCCGGGGCTTGTCACGTATTGCATCATTAATATATATAAATATATTTATGCGTGTATGTGTACATATACATCTAAAAGCTAAAACCCAAATAAATACGTTTGACAAGATTTTGTGTACCACGTACCTATATAGGTATATATATATATACTATATATGTATTAAAGTTTTGAACTGTAACTCGTAGATACATTTTGAGAAGTTGCTATTTCGTTCCGAATGTACATCCATTTCGAATGATGAAAACAAAATAAATAATCATTTTAATATTCTATAAAATGCAACCGACCGACTATATCATATTCTATACGTTGCACCTATATTATTTACTTTCACGCGCAGAGTTATTTTTATTAGTCGGGCGTGAATAATTTAGGGTTGTCAATACGTATATAATGTATATTATATATATATATATTATATATACATAGAGGTAGTTAAAATATAAATGGAAAAATACGCATTACATAATATACATTTAGGTAAAAATGTAAAATACATTTAGAATATCCACACATAACGCGTGGATCTGTTGACAGTAAGCTCGGTATGTGACTGAATTTATGAGGGTTAAACGTGGTTAATGGTACTTCGTCAATCTCCCCTTATAAAGGTCCGCGCCATATTTTATAGTGATATTGACAAACAAACTTAACTCTCAAACTAAATCAATTATAATAAATAAATAAAAAGTGAATAAATTCATTCAAACAAATCGTGTACAAGTATAATAAAATATCAAACTCTTGTAATTTAAATACATCCAGTTATACAGAAATATTTATCGTAGTATAAACTTATTTAATTTTATAATTAAGGTATATTATTATCTTTTCTTCTGAAGTACCTATATAGATAATCTTTTTCTTATACATAATTAATCATATAGTTAAACACAACACGCAATAATACACATAAATGATTATTATTTAATCTTACTGCAGTTATATGTGGAGCTTGATAAACTTATTTGGAGGGGCTGAGCCCCGGCTCTATTCTTTCATAAGCTTTATTATTTACATAGATTTATAACATAAATTAAAAAATTGGAATTAACTATAGTTTAAATATAATATTTCCACGTATATATATATAGGTATTTTTATAGATTAAATGTGATTATTAATTAATAAATATTATGAAATATTATAAATATATTACAAGTATCCATATAGAATAGGTACTGAATGTTTGTCAGTGGATGGCAGGTTAATTGTATAATTGGGAGAGCTTATATCTTCTGTCAATAAATATTATGGTTTACACTGTATGTACAATGTATCTTATTATTGAATTGTAGATTAAAATACTTGGTAATTAAAATAAATATGTATATTTTCATAAAAATATAAATTAACTTGTATACCTATAATATTACATTTATAATTTGTCTACGGACATTGAGTTGTCTACAGAAAAACAGTTTAAGCTAATGAGCAAAATGTTAAATTTTAATTCAATTAAAAATACGAAATTATACATAATGTGTAAACGGCAAACAGTAATAATAATTAATAATATACGAGTATGTATAGCAGATTCGCCAATGTTCAAAATGATTATATATTATAATATTTTTATTTTACGATAATTAAATCAAATACCTTTCACGTCTTTGACTTTAACATACTAGTTAATTTGATATAATTTATATTGTATTAAATATAAACGTATAATAAGTATCAAAAAAGTAATTATTACTTAATATCAAGTCAGTATTAAATATCTTTTGAAAATTAAAACATTACTCTTTGCACGCTTGGTAAATGAGGTTTTTCAAGCTTGTATTAAATAAAAGATTAAAATATTATGATTTATTACTCGATACGGGTTAAAAGTACTGCTTAAAGTATTATTATATTTTTAAATTTATGTGTTGAATACAAAAATTATAGTAATAAATTATATCAAATTATTATAAATGATAATATTGATATAAAAAAATAACTATAATATAAAATATTTTAATAACACATAACTTGAAATTATTTTAACTTGTGCGTAAAGACATTACACAGATAAATTTATTATAGTATTTACAGAAATATATATGTATATTTAAAAATGTATTCGTTGACAATAATCCCATATAAATGTAAGAAATCAATATTTTAAATACAAAAATTTAAATTTTAAAGTGTGATATTTTGTAATTGATTTTCCAGTTGAGTTACGTTAAATTAAGTTTCAGAATCTTAACTTCATTTCCAGCATTTTCGTTTCCTCATTCACTAGGTATTCATTTGGTTTACTTGCAGGCCAATGTTGTCGGAAAAAGAGTATTTGCTAATTTTATATTTCATCCATGCGTTAAAATCGGAAATAGCCATTGTTTTATCTCGTTAATTTTACAGATTATCTCGAGAATGTGCAATGTACTACAATAACGTGATCAGAATTTCATATCAGAAAAAAAGTGCGGATTACATTAATATAATCTTAAGCAATCTTTCGGCATAGCTTTACGAAATACAGTTTTAGATTAAACTGAGTGCAAATACACAAAAGGTTCAAAATAAAAAATATTGTACGAATCATCATACGTTTTTTTCCTATTCAAATTTAGCGTAATCTTTTGAGTATTTTAAGCTCAGAGGATACTACTCATAATGCACATTCGGACACCGTAGGATTACATTTTGTGCATATATATTATATAGCAGATACCTATATATAATATATTCGTAATCCGCATACGTCACAGACTGGTTATTTTTATTTTTTCGGCAACTTTTCGTTTTACCCTATAAAATTACGACATTTTATATTTAACCAACAGTTTCCCCATATTTTTGACGAAATGCTCGAAAGTATTACATAGCAATGATAATAGTAATAAAATCTTTATATAATAGCTATTCCGCGCATCCACCACAAATGAATTGCAGTAAATCGATACTAAATGTACGCGGCAAAGGTTCGACGTTTAGGTTTAATATAGTTATATAGACTAGTATACATTGATATTAAATAGTTGGTCGAGACCGTATAGTTATAGTTAGACGAGGGTATAGTTTTTCGTTTTTTATTTCTCGATACGATAAGCGTTGATTCTAAACGTGTTATGTACCTATATTAATAATATTATACAACGGTTAATCGATTTATGTAATAATATATCGGACTACGGGTATGTTGGTTTAATAATATATATCAAACTATATACTGCAATAGCAAGCGGGGTAGTTTGACGCAAGTCTTTAGGTACACGGTGTATAATAACACTTGCATCGCAATCAATCGCTATACAATCGTATCATAACATCTTTTATTTGATTTTTAATTTATTTACTATAGTATATATGATATTTTTTTACACATGCGGTTTTCGAGTGCCATCAACCCCTATTCGTATTATATTATCGTGTATCGATCGACTGGCTAGGGTTGCCGTCTACGTAACATATACACGGTGGATATATAATACCTACGCATGCCGCAAGCTACGCAGTAGTAATAATAATATCATAATCGTCATTTCAGCCGTACGGTGTGCGTTCGCGATGAGTTCAACCGAGAAACACGTGTACGGCGGCGACGCGACTGTGCGTATAGTGTTAGTGTGTACGATGTGCCTGGTGCGTCGCATGTAGACACGAACACGGCAAACAATACGCACTTCTGATTTATATTTTTATCTATACATAATATACAATGCATTTTAGGTATATATTTTTTTTCTCTTGATTTAATGCCATCGACAGCTGCCCTGTTTCCGTGATACACATAATATTATAACTTAAGCATATAAGACGTCGTTCATACGAGCGACGGCTTCGGCGATGGTTGTGCCATTTAAACTCGAATAGAAGGATGACTTAGGCTGATTGGTTACCTGCAGACTTATAGTAGATCACAATAATTCATTCTTGACACGTGAAATTATGTATACTACGTATTGTGTAATGCGAATGCCCGCGACCATCTATCAGCGGCGTATCTAACACATTTTTTTTTTTTATTACGATTGACCTTTATTTTTTTAGATATCGGTCAGTCGACTGATCGAGTGGGAGGAAACCGCCAGCACATAGTATACGATTCAAATTTTATAAAAAGTTATTATCGCTCGTTATTTATTATTAATTGTAAATGACGCGGTTATATGGTAACGAATAAATAACAATTCATTTGTGGACCGTTCATGTAACGGAAAATTGGTCGGCTAAACATGTTTGCTGCGCCTGACATGAAACCTAACGCATGCCTAGGTTATATAATATAAATATATATATTATATATTATGTGCATTGCTGTAATTTTATTGCTATAATAGTGTATTCATGTATAGTGTACTGCTACTGCTGCCGGCGTGTTACGCATTGATAAAATTCGCCTGTGCACGCTATAAATTTGACCCTATATAGAATTCGTGCCAGACCCGACGCGTCACGGGCATCATGTTGTTATATCATTATTATCATTGTTGTTGTTATTATTACTATTATTATTGAATGTTTTCTGCGAGTAGTGCAAGTGTATATAAGAACAATAAGTCCAGATTACGACGTCTGTGATTTGTTTTGTTTGATTTTGTTTCATCGATAAAACTGTCTGTAAAAAACGATAAAAATTAAAACCGCGCTGTTTTTCCGTTGTCCTTATTATACTTTATAACATTTAAGTACGTGAATATCAACAGTGCATACATAAAGCTGTGTCGTACATATATGCACATATAAATTATCGACGTAGTAGGTATAGTAGGTAGGTACTTCAACAAAGTCTATTATTACTGAATAGTAGGTACTCATACTAGTCATACTCTATAATGTACACGGAATTTTTTTCCGTTTTGTTGAGTGTACTATAATACATATTAGCATATTAATATATCCTCCCAATATCCATTTAACATAATATTATCTACTCTCTGACAATTTTTGTCGCTTCCAAAAAATCTAAACGTCTGCACCTATGTGAATCATAATACAGTAGGTATATATTTTTACTAAATGTGAAATAATTTGTAGTTACTAAAATAAAAAAATTCCCAGAAAGTATTAACTATTAAGTCCATTGATTATTTGTGTTCAGCTAATATATATATTTTCGATATACATTTATTTGTTTTCACGCCAAATACAAAAATAATTGATTAAATTTAAAAAAAAATTGTAAATTATAAATTGTCATTTGGTAGGTAATAGCTATGATTATTTCTGTGTAATTACAAAAAAGTAATAAACATTGTATTCAAAATATCCACTATAATGTTTGTTCGTATCCGAATATCCTACATTTTTGCTACAGGGATGGTACGTGGTTTTATGCTACTGCTTCGTTCAGATCACCCAAAAATTGTAGTACGGGGCTGTTAAATCCTAATAAAAAAAAAATATGTATTTTAATGAACAACAAAATCTTCGTTTAAATAATAATAATATAGCGTTATAAATAATATGCAATTAAATTAATCGCCTCTATTTTGGTTTGATCGTAGGTATACGCTAGTAATTCGATTGCCGCGTACAATAATAATAATAATAATAATAATATATGTGTGTGTGTGTAGTGTGGTTGGCGCTTCGCGTTTTTCTGGTTAATCTTTGCGGCTATATATACATGTATATTGTATATATATATATATGTGTGTGTGTGTCTCGTAGACGTTCAAAACGCCGCAAATATAATTAAGTGTATACACTGTATACCGCATAAAATCCACGCCAGTTCTAGTAATCCTCTCGCCGGAAAAACCGTTCGAAATCTCCCCACCTATCCCTCGCTGTGTTACAGCAGCCAAGAACAATGCAATAAGTTACTGTAATATACTGATATATATAATATATATACACATGGGTTCGTTGAAGAAATCCTCTGAAATAAATCGAAACCGTTGTACCGCAATACCGCGATATTTTTTTGGCCGCGCCATTCGGATAAATAATTCTCAACGCGCCTACGGGGAATTTCGCATCTAAAAAAAAAAAATAAAATAAAATAAAAAACGTAAATAGGATCTAAAGGCAATTTACTTAATGGGACGCGGCGGCCACCGTTATCGTAACTAAAATATATAAATATTACAATAATCGAGTGTGGTGTAATGCGATTTTTATGTCGACGGTAGCCGCAGTAGTAAAAAACACACAAGCCCGACCGCGTTCAGTTTTTCCCGCCACAACGGCGGCTCCTCTCGCCAAAGAGGTTCGGTTCTGCGTGCGTCGCGGGTCCATCGTCTGCCGCCCGTCCGTAGCAGTTGTTGTCATCGTCGTCTTCAACAGTGTCCGTCCCGTCCACCGCCGCCAGCGGAGGCCCCACTTGCGCAGTGCGCACCGACCGTTCGGCGATAATTAATAGTGTTTAATATTGTTTTAACGTTTTCGTCGTTTCCTCTCTCTAATAATAATTATTATTATCGCAACGCGAACGTCGACGGTTTCTTTTCGGACGATCGTCTCCATATAACTACCCTTAGTCGTTACGGACTTGATTGATTGTTTACCGTTCGGCGATGTTCGAAAAAATGTGAGTATCTTTTATACGATGTAATCATACACAATTAATAACGACATAATCGTGACGTTTATCACTGAACATATTATTAATATTTTATATTATGGTAATACGTACATTACGATAGTAAAAATAGAGCGTTTAACTCTTGTACGAATTTTGTGTTGTACCGTCTTTTTATTATAATAATATTTTAGCGTCGCGTACGAAAAACAACAGTCGCGCGCTGTCCTCGCTTAGCCGGTTATACCGCGTGTATATTATTATAATCGCTTTTCGTTTTCTTCGCATCTGCAAACACGGTCGGTGCGACGTTCTCGGCACGTTTTCAATTAATGTAAAGTAGGTATATCATCGTACAAATATCGTATTCGCGGAGACTATATAATACGGGTTAGGTGCGAAAAATCAGATTGCGCAAAATATTATAAAAAAATAACAAACTACTGTTTGAACAATTTGCAATTTCATCGGGCACTCGGTATAAATTTATATTTTAGGTATGTATACCGAGAGCGTAAAGCTAATAATGCCGTGCGTGATATATGTATAATATTATAATATTGTGAACGCGTGTTCTAAACTTGCATATTATACAATCAGCTCTATTATCGTTTATCATTTTATCAACAAGACGATTTTTCGTTTACTAGTTTTTAATGTTTTTATAGTGCTGTTAGGTCGTAATTGTAACAGGGCGTTAAAAAATGTAATTATACCTACGTTTAGGGATAGGTATTAAACGATTACCCCATATTTATAACAGAATATTATGTACTTTCAAATTTTTATCTCGTGAAACGCCGCTCGTACAACACGCGTATAATTTCGTTAAATAACGCAAACTGAAACGATTAGTAAGCCGTGCGTGTTGTTGGCAATTTTAAACGGCAAAGTACATAATATTATTATTGTGGCCGTCGTCCCGACTACCCGGTATTAATTTTTATTCCAGTGATGACCCAGCAGTAGTCTACTATAATTATACCTGATAGTAGGTAGCCAAGTTCTTTTTTTTATTTTGTACACGGGCGTTTTGTCTCATTTTACGACCGTGGTGGAATTATAGTAGTGACGAGAGACACACGAAGGGACTATGTAAGAAAAAAACCATAATAATATACAACGCGTTATTGTCCGTTCTTCTTATCTGGGTTTTTCGTTTTTATACCCGCGCCACAATTTATTATGTACAACTGCAACAACAATAATAATATGTCTCGTCTTTTGTCCGCGGTCGTCGGGGGATCTCCTGAAAATTATAAACCTTCATTTTGCACTTTGTTTACTCCGCGATTTCTAAAACCGTAACTGGCGCACGCACTTGAGCCTCTTTAATTATTAGTGCATTCGATAATATCCACTCGTACACGTCGTCTATAACTGTTGTTAAGTATTATTATATTATTTCACGAAGACGCGATCAAAAGAGAGTTGCCGATAATAACTCTGATCGTCGTCGACGGGCTTTTTACCGAAGACGACAAGATGGCCTGAAGCACTCATGACTACGTCAGTCAGCAACTATTTTTCAATGGGCCTGGTTTTATTCGTGCCCCCTTCTCTTAAATGACGACAGTAGTTCTCCTCATCATCCGTTGTTCTAAAACTGTCGAGCACACTTTTTACGAACGTTTTTTTCCACGCCATCCCCGTTTTTCGCAACCCGAGTCCATGCTGTCTTGTCATGGACGAGAGTGAAGTGGCAAGTGGCACGCGTATCTCACATATAATAGTATAACCTCCACTCAACGTTTTTAATAAAATAAAAGCACAGCCAAGTGTTTCGAAAAACAAAAATTACATACTTTTCACAGCCGTGTTGTGCGTATTCTCTAATAAGTTGGTACCTACATTGTAGCAAATATCGGTACATTTTTATACGTATATTATTATATTATTTATTATGTACGATAATGATATAATATTGGTAAACGCAGTAAAATAACGAATACATGTGCAAATTTGATCGCCTTGTGTTAGTGCGTAAGTTCCGCCCATAACCCCTATTCACATAACGGTATCTACCCGACCCTTCCAAACCACGGCGGACAAGGGTGGAATCGCGCACTTGAAATACTGCCGTCACTGCGGAATACGACGCGGCACGTCACCAATCAACTGTGGAGAATGTCTACGTCCCCGTGATTGTGGCGTGGGTTGAGCACGTGCCGCTGACGTCAATACTGGACAAATTTCCTAAAACATTATTACATCGCTGCAAGTAGTCTTTGGCTTTGAAAACGTTTGTCACTAACCATCTGATCCGTGGTTATAATTGGTAGAGTAGGATTATCCACTGGAGAACCATTATCAATATTTGGCATATACATTACACGTCTTATTTTTATAAGACGAATCTCGAGTCCTAATCTGTGTTTGAACTGCAATTATTATATATCTTAATATTTATACATTTATGTGCACTACGACAAAACGATATTAATGCCAACACGTAAAAACTTATAATATTATATTTTAACTGTCTCCAGAATCGATAAAGATCGATCAAATGTGCTACGTATAACTTTGTTTATTATACGCAACTTTTACATCAGTTATTAGTTATGATTGACGCACATGGATAATAGTTTATGTGATTTTCGGTATAGTTAGGTATTATAACTAATAGTTTCAGCGAAATTATTATTTTTAAAGGCCATATTGTAGTTAGCAAATATACAAATACTTTTGTTTTCTTGTGTTAAAAATAAATTATTCATGAAATAGAATCTGCGTCACTTTTAACTATAAACACTATACTATATGCTTGGCCAAGTATTCCTGACATTTGAAGGTTAAAACAATTTTACCTTTTCAATTTAACTTGAAAGTGATACTTCATAAATATAATTTTAACTTGTATTATACACTTTTGTAGGGATACATACACTTTAGCAGTCATCGTAGCTTTGGATTCCGCCATTTAGTGATAAAATATTATTTTCTTCTGTTCATATAGCTATAATATACAACCGTTAAATAAAACTTAATGGGTTCAAAAATATTTTATAAATATTACTACATCTTGCAACAATGACAAAATTAAAACATTTTTCAAATACTCATCCCCTTTTAGAATATTAAAAAATTCTATTTTCATTTAAATTTCATACCAACTTTTGACGTTCACCCTTAATATTTTATTTCTAATTATGTATATTCTAATGTGTGAATAATTCTTCGTAACTATAATATATTATAATAAATTGTAATTATTATTATAATAAATAACTCAATTCACCAAACATACATTTTAAAAAATCGATTTGAAAACTACTGTATTGGATTTTTCAGTAAGAAACGCTTTTTTTTCAATTAAATAATTCAAATTAATAATTATTTTAATTTTTTAATATCTGCCTTGACTAAAATATTCATCTTAAAATTTATAAATAATATGTATGTATATAAAGTATATTATACTAATATCATATTATATGTAAAAAATATCAAGACTTATGGCAATTTTAGGAGTGTAACAGTTATAATAAGAAATAATAATAATATAAAAACTAAACAATGCATTTTACTCAATAAAAATATGATAAATCGTCGTATTTTGATTTGAAAAAAAAACACTGACCAGTCTAAAACTGGTTCGTATATCATTCTTCTGCTTGTATATAGACAGTTTGGATTTTTTCTTCAATGTACGTACTATCTTGAATACAGAATGCATCACTCGTCCTCCCTCCCACTAACACACTGTCGGCTCTGCATACTGAATAACATTTATCCATTTTAAAGTGTAAAAAATAAAATGTTCATTTTTTTTTTATCTTGGTTTCGTTTAATTTAAACGCAATCATTGACGTCTTGGGTTTGTTGGAACGTATTGAAGTATTAATAATTTTGAACTATATTTCCTTTTCAACGTCAAACTGCGTTTGCCATTTCCGTTTCTTTTTCTTGGTCAAAGTGTTTTTATTTTTATTTTGTTGTCGATTAAATTTAATTTTTTTTAGCCTTTATAAAAATGGCTGTATAGAATTTTTTTCCCATTCATTGCTTTACGTGACGAGTAACGACTAAGTTAATTGAAAAACTGTACAGTTTGAACGTGACGAAAAGATAAGCAATAATTTTGTATTATATTTTATATATATATATATATATATTATATAAAATAATTATGAAATACGTTTTTGTAATAATTTATTAAATATGACCTGGTGATAAACTTAAAAAGGTTTGAATGGTCTGATCTGACGTGTCATCATGAAGTTATTGATTTTTTTTACCCTCGAGTTGTATCATTGTAATCGTGATAGGTAATTAATTCGTGAAACACAATTATAGTATACTAGTCTATTAAGTTTAACATTGACTGATGGATGATTAATACATTTTTGCTTTATTGCAAAGTTCTGTATAGGTGCTTTGGCCAAGTTTTGAATAGATGGATGCTAGGGAAAAGGGACATTTAAGTAATAAATATAATATATCAAAATGATTAATGTACACCAAAAAAAGAGTGTCTACAACTAAATGTTATCAATTTATGTTCTGCGTTTAAACGTGTAAAAGATAATAAACGATATCGTGTATCCGCTCAACTCGTGTTGTAATAGCGTCGTATAAGACATTTAAAAATAAAATCTCACGTCATATAGTTATAAATACAATACAAACATTAACTCAGTCATTTACGTATGAAGTATGATCAACTAGAGTAATAATTTTTTTTACATAAACTATGTGCAAAAAATAAATATATAATATATTTCTATTGGTTATAACTTATAATAGATCTAATCACATACTAAAATTTACTAAGTATTTAGAATGATTCATTGATTAAATTCAATTTTAATTGTTTGCATTAAATTTAATCTTCGTATTTAATTTGACTTGCCAACGTAAATGACTTATTATTATTGTACTTTACTTCTATCATCTATGTGTATGGTTCAAATATATCATGTTATCGTTGTAGTACTATTACTTAACAGTTCTATTATTACTAGTCGTAAATACGTTCAGATACACATTTTCGCTACATTATTATTGTTCAACTTGCACTAATTCATTATTTATACAGTTCTACGATAGGTTTACAGTTATGCACATTTTATTAGAACATTTAATTAACCGATAATATTAAAAGTAAATTATTGTATGTGTTTTGTACCGTCATGTCATGAGATATTCGTTTACGCACCACAATGCCATATAAATATTTTAAAAAAACTGTTAAAATTGTATTTTCTAATATTTTACTGTTGGCAAATTATACACGGAATGTTTAAAAGTATTAACTTTGATTTAACACATATTTTATTATTCTATAAAAAATAAAAATGTTTTAACGGCATAAAATGACTGAAAACTTCGTACAAATTAATGATTTCTAACTAACATAATTAATTATACACGAATTAAAATTATTGTATAATATGATTGCTCATTAAAATAAAAAGTATACTTTGTCTTAATATACTTTAATAATTCAAGTAATTTTAAAAAGTAACATTTAGATTATAAGTATATAATCCTGTATGTAGATTTGTAATATTTTGCATTATTTTGTATACCTACATCTTAAATAAACAGATAATATTCTATTTAATCAATATTCATTACAACTTCGTGTAGGTACTACATAATGTTAAGATGTAACTATATTATACATTTACAATATGAATACCTATCTACAATTGTTTAAATATTTATATAACTATTTACGCATTGAAAAGCTATGAATATTTGTGCTATTATTATAATTCACAATACTTAAAACTACTTCATACTATTCCTTATTATTAATACTTTAACTAGAAAACTCATATTTTAAAATCACGATGCATAAAGTTACTTAATCCTTAAAAAATGATACATTATTGAATAACAAAAAAGTACAAGTTTTTAAATGTTCATTCCAAAGCTATTGCCAAATGTTTTGTTACATTTGAGTTGAAACATTAAGCATTTAATAATTAATCATATAATATAATTATTATTATATCTACACAAAAATAAATTTATTATTAAAATACGTATTTTCACAATTATTTTTATTTTGTCAAGATTATAATTTATAGTTATAGTATTCAAACCCTCATGAGTGCTTAGCTACCTAACTCCTTAAATTAAAGCATACAAATTATAATAGTTACGACAAATATATTTTTAGTGCAAATTCTCATAAAATGTATGTATTATGTATACTATTAATGTATAATATTATAAACCGAAAATAATCGTGAGGTATGAAATCTGTCATTGTTTAATAATCGAGATATCTATATAATACGTATAATATACGTCGTACCTACATGCTTTAATATTTTAACAAGCTCGAAAGCCAAACAACAATTTAAGTGATAAGTGAAAACATTGGGATCAGGTGTTTCCAAAAATATATTGTACTTAATTTATAAAAAAAACTTAAACGTATTAATATATACTTAAACAAAGATATGTTTGTGTATCATTTAAGTATAGTAAAACTTAATTTGTATATAAAAATATAATTTTATCAAAACACGATACAAATATTATACACATTAATAATAAGTACTACAGTACTTCGATGGCATGCATACTTAATAAGATCCATTTGTTTGGTTTTTATGACGATTTCAATAATAATAAAGAAATGAAAAAAAAAAATTGATAATTATTTATTTTCTTCTATTGAATTCCGTTGTTGCGATTATTATGGTGTTGTTCGTTGTTGTTGGTATGCGTCATTGAGAGATGAATGTTGCTCACGCGGATGACAGCTCTGAAAATGTCCCGCGACAGCAGTACGATTCAAATACGTGACATTACTGCTGTGACAGGACAATATCGGAGTGTTATCCATTAAACGTTGTCGTCGTAAAAAGTATTTCGTTGTTGGGTGTCTCTTCGAGGCGTGCTGCTTCGTGTATATTTTGTAGTCTGCAAAAACCCTGCGAAACACATACGTGATATTATATCATTTTTATAAACGATTTTTAGTTGGTTTTTTTTTATTATAATTAATACATTATTATTATTTATGTATTAGAGCAAAGTTTGTGTAGACTTACCATTTATGTTGTTATTATTGTTGTGACGTAGCTGTTGTTGGTAATGATTGTATGTCGCCTTAATATTGCTGTTTATCATCGCGTACATCTTGCGTTGATAATTAATATTACGATCGAAATTCTTCACCTGTAGACCTACATAAAAAAAACATACATATTATTAATAATAATTATAGACGCAAAATAAAGAAGAATATAATTCGCGCGTAACGACCTAACGCTATATAATTCTTGTATACTAAACATAACGTTCTAACATTATTTTTTTCCGTGTATATAGTTTGGGAGTTGATCAAATGGCTACGTTGGCCGAACACGCGGCTGACTTCAGCGGCATGTTGGCCGCGAGTGGCATGGGCATGCCGCAGCCGATGACCGCCGCACCGGTACCGCTTGCCTTGCACCCGCACCACCAGTCGGTGCGCGGCCCTCTGCCGGGCCTTGTAAAAATCGCTCAGCCTCAACCGACGGCGGTGTCGGCGGCCAACAAGGCGGGTTCGCCGCTACAAAACGGCAACCAGTCGGCTCAAGATGTCGCGGCCGTAGTAGCCGCACAACAGCAACAGCAACAACAACAGCAACAGCAACAGCAACTACAGCAACAGCAGGCCATCATCAGCGGTGGTAAACAAAACGGCGCCGTGGGGGTCGAACAGATGGTTTCGGCACCATCGCCCAGCGGCCGGTCCACACCAAACAGCAGTACCGAAGGCACGTCGGCCAAACTGTTCGTCGGCGGTCTCAGTTGGCAGACATCAGCCGACAAGCTCAAACAATATTTTGGCATGTTTGGTGACGTGACCAACGTACTCATCATGAAAGACCCAATCACGCAGGTAAGAATTTCGTCCGACGGGGGAGGATTTTGTGTTGTAAATTTGTTCCACGAAATGTAACGAAAATAATATTATTGTATTTTTGGTTAGGTATTTATTTATTTATTTTTTTGTTTTTTGCAGAGGAGTCGCGGATTTGGATTCATCACGTTCTCGGATGCGGAAACTGTGGAGAAAGTGTTGGCCGTGCCCATACACACGTTGGACGGCAAGAAGATCGACCCGAAACACGCGACGCCCAAGAATCGCCCAAAGGCCGGCAGCAAGACCAAAAAGATATTCGTAGGCGGTGTCAGCCAGGACACCACCGCAGACGAGGTAAAAGCGTACTTCAGCCAGTTTGGCAAGGTGGAGGAGACGGTGATGCTGATGGACCAACACACCAAGCGTCATCGCGGCTTCGGGTTCGTCACGTTCGAGAACGATGATATAGTGGACACGATATGCGAGATCCACTTCCACACGATCAAGAACAAGAAGGTGGAGTGCAAGAAAGCACAGCCCAAGGAACTAGTGCAGCCAGCGGCCGCGGCCGCCGCGGGTCTGTTGCTGGGCAAGCGCCCCGTGTTGGTCGGTGGACCGCTCGGCGTCCGTGTAGCTGCCGCTCCAGTGACACAGGCCAGCCACCAACTGGCGGCCGTGCAACAAGCCCAGGCACAGGCCCAGGCCCAGGCTCAAGCCGCCGCGGCCGCGGTGGCCGCGCACAACTACAACAAGCTGTTCGCCACGTACCCAGGACTGGCCAGCTACCGTTATGCCCCGTATCCAGTGCCGGTGTCCGCAGCAGCGGCCCCACAGCCAGCAGCCGCCGCCCCGCAACCAGTGCCCACAGCCGCAGCGGCCACGCAGGCCGCGTATCCGGCCTACAGCCTGTCCGGCATTGACATGAGTGGCTTCCAAGGCATCGACTGGTCGTCCATGTATGGCATGGGTGGCATGTACGTTTAGGTCCGTTTCAATCCTTATTGCGCGCGTCCTGTGCTGTTTGTATGTTATGTGTTGGTCAGGTCAATTTTTTTTCGCGTAAATGAGAAAACCGAACAAAAAAATAAAACGAAAAACATTCTCTTGTTGCTCAGATACATTCTATCATTGAAATTATTTTTTTAATATTCAACCAAAAAAATCTAAAAAAAAACCCCCATCTGAACCCTCCTCACCCCGACCCACACCCAACCGCGTTTCATTATCTATTTTGTTATTTTTTTTTTTTATTCAAAATCGACGAGGCTGACAGCCAGATCTTCGGAAATCAATCCGCGCGTGTGCCATACCACTGCCTCATTGTCGTGAGTTATTTTTTCATCGGATAAAAACTAACGATTTCTAGTCAGAGTTATCATTAATATTAATTAATTATTATTATTATTTTTTTTTTTTATGTATTATTATTACTATCAATAATTATTATTAATTTTTAATATTTCTCAACTTTCTAATAGTAGTGTGGTTAGTGTCTAAATAACGTGTAATTAATTAATTAGTTAATGTATTATTTTGCTCTTTAATAAAAAAAATTCCAATGATCAGTAGAGAAAATACATTCCATTAAGGACCAAAGCTCACAAGCATACATCATGACAATTTTTTTAAATACCATTTCATAAATTATATTCTCTTTTCTCTATTTATTTCATTCTCTCTCTCTCTCTCTCTCTATGCATGTATACGTATATTTAAATGTTGTATATATGTGTATACATGCATATACATGATAATTATAAATCTTTCGCTTCTTATATCAAATGCTTCTTTAAAATCAGATTTACTAACTCGCTCTAGTATTATTGTAGTTTAACTTAGAAAAAACATAAAGTACGAAAATGTATAACAAAAAACAATAATTCTTATAATATGTATATATTTTTTTGTTTATTTTCTCACTACTTATTGTATACTTAAATCAGTAGAATACACGACATTGGAGTTGTTCAACAATTTAATTTTAGCAGTCCGCCTTAGTGATCAATCGTACATTGTTTTTTTTGTTTGTTTTTTTTTTTTTTTTATTGTCTAAGTAATGAAAATCTCACGAGTTCAATATTTAGTTAGACACTAAAAGAGTTAAAACGTATAATATTATCTACTACAAATACAATAATTTAATTTTTCTGCGCGTTTTAGTTTTTAGTTTGTTAGAATTAAACAAGTAAAAGTTACGAAAAGCACTGATTCGACTGGACAATACTAATTAGAACATTATTATATGTATGTAAAGCAATAATACTTAAATGGTTATTGATCTCTTTGTTTATTTATATATATTTTTTTTTTTAAATCTTTTTTTAGTATAGTTTTACTCTAGTGGTAAGCCCTCTATTTTTGTAATATTTTGAGAGTTAATAAAAAGGAAGACAAAGCAATTATACGAAAGAGGGTTAGCGATGCTTTTACATACTCCGGTTTTGTGTCGTATCCTAGACCTAGACTTTTTAGTACATTTAAAAACCTATTCTAGGTGTATATTTTTAATGTCGAAGTCATTTAGACTTGGTGTGTATTTTAACAGTATTTTTTAGTTTAGTACTTTTTTTTGTAGAGTAATATTATTAACTACTATTTATTATTAAAAAAAAAAAATATCTAGCTGTAAGAGTATTTAAGTGTACACTTTTTGACATTTTTTTTTATTATTATTATTATTATTATTATTATTAATTTATTTAGTTTCTGTGTAGACGTTCTCTACTATATATTCGTGTGTAGTCCTACATATAGAAAAAAAATCGTAAAAAAATATTATTAACAGTAGTTTTAGATACCTCTATATACATGGATCCTTCGTTTCTTTTATTATTTACAATTATTATCATTATTATTATTATTATTATTTTTTATTAACAATTTAGTTCTTTACGCACTCTAGTAGTTAAATGTTTAAAAATGCTGTGTTGTTTACATTATAAAACGGAAATAAATAAAAGTAGTATTTGTCAGTAGAAAATCCGACCGATCCGCTTTTGGTTATTTAATTTAATTTTAGATTTGTTTTTTTTTTTAGATCATTATTATTTAATTCATATACATATATGTGTATATTTATATACACATTTATGTATTCGAGTAAAGAAAATAATCGTATATGAAAAAAAAAACAATCTTACTCTCATCCTAACACCACACTACCGTAATGTTGTTATAATACCAATATCTGTATACATATATATACATACTATTACCTACCTATATACTAATACTAAAATATATAATATATATTATTATTATAGTAAAATATAATAATATATTGCATGCGTATGACCGTGCGAGTGATATGTAGGTATATATCACCGCGTATGGTCCGTCCACGTTCTCCACGGGGTGAGACTCATCTCTCTCCCACCCCCTCCCCCTCTCCTAATTCCAGTATCAATTGAGTGTGTGTGTGTTTATTATACACACAATACATAATATACAATATTATTCTGTTATATTATTGAAACCGTCTGTTGTACACACCGACTATATAATATTATTTAGACAGTAGAGTGATATAATATATATTATTATCATTATTAACCCTATAACCGTTGTTGTTGCTGTTGTTATTGTTGTTTTTGTTGTTGTTGTTTGAAGTAGTTAAAAATATTACTAACCCATTAGAAGAATACAATATACGTATATAAGTATACCTAACATGTATATATATATATAAATATAAGTATAATACGTAAACGGCTGCTCAGTATAATAATAATATGTACTTATACATATTTGCGTCGTAATATTAAATAGTATATAATAATTACGTGCCGCTGAAATTAACCCCGGACTTATATACACACACTTACATAACACCATATTAATACGTAGTCGTATTATCGTTGCGGCTGGTTTTTATTATTACCGATAATACAATATACTTTTATGTATTACTTTTTGTAATCCAATTGCAGCATATCATTACTGTGTATTATATATTATGTAATGTGCTGCGAGCAAACGAAAAAAAAAATGAAAACGACAATTTGGTTTTGACAGAACGTGTTTAACGAAATAGTTTAATTTTTTTCACGTATATACAACAATATTATCATCATGTAATAATAATAATTATTCAATAATTTTTACACATTATTGTATACCTTCACCTATTTTCGACAGTGTGCGAACGACCAAAAAAAATATATACATTATATAGGTACACACGCGTTTAATAATATAATATAATACAATATTAATGATTATATTATTAAGTACTTTTTCGGTTGGTACGTTATTAGAATTTTTTTTTTAAATTTGTTTTTACTCACTATATATAACTGTTGCGTTTCCGGTAACGGGTTCTGCTGTGTGGCGTAGAAATTATATACACTGTTGTGTCGTCGCCTTAAATTTTAAACGGCCCGCTCGACTGCAGGTAATAACAATCTAATAATGACTGTTCGTAATATCATTACTAATCGTCGTTATTCGTATTATTATTGCTTATGATTTCCGTGTGGAACACACGACCGTCGGTGTCCGAACGGCTCTCCGGAGATACGACATCTGCGGCCGCCGTTTCACCTGTAGAAAAGAAAAAATAATATTAACAACGTTTGCAGTACATAATTATATATACATATTATTATTATTATTAGTCGGCGCTTTGTGTAGACTCGTATCACAATAATATTATAATACATATTATTATCTGCTACGTATAATTCATTATATTAGAAGCGTATTATATTACTACGAATTTGGCAAAATACGAAAAACAGAAAAAAATTAGCTACCGAATTGTTGTTATTAAATTTAGTGTATATGATGGGTGTGTGTGTGTGTTCGATTTTGTGTTTAGTTCTACGACGACAACTACGAAGACAACTTCGACTGCGACAGCAGCTGCCGCCGACTTTGGTCCCTCCGCGACAGACATTATAACATTTATAACCGTGTTGCCATAGGTAAGTATGGTATAAACAATTTTTTTTTCCTTACAGACAACAGGACCGGACAGCGCAATAATCGCTATGCTACCGTGATATAATATAGTTTATATGGAGAGGTATTTAACATAACGCATTACGATGATCGTCTTTGAAACCGATGAGAACTTAACTCTATTCAAGAAATTCGTTGGCAAAGCGGTACATCGCTTGTATATAATTATAAATAAATTTTTAAAAAAAAAAATGAAAAGTAACGAGCACTGTTAATCAAAAAAAAAAAATATTTTAGAAATTTTTTTTTTCAAAACCGGCCTAATATATATTTCTATGTTACACTAAACTATCCGTAGATCATAAAAAAATCGTAGTTGATGCCGATTGCATGTGTTTCCACCGTTGTTGGAAGTAGTATTTAAGTAGACATGACATTATTACCTATATATTATAAACTAACACCAAAATAATAATTATTTATGTTAATATAGTCTAACAACGGGTCTTGTATTCATACATTTATCATTTTAATATATATATATATATATATGTATATTACATTTAGTTCTGTGCCAGTTTTATTTTCACATACTTTTCTGTGCGCTTTTAGTATTATGAATTTTATTCAATTTCACTCGTGTATACTGCAATATTTCTGGGGAAAATCGATATTCACTATTCACGTCCTTTCCCATAATAACTGAGAAAAAAATGGATAAAATTATGTTATATTATATTATATTATTATTATTATTATTATCATTATAATTATTATATTATTATATATTGCTCAAATAGTTTAGCGTGTAATTAATTAATATTTAGGTGTACTATTTTTTTTTTATATATTATATATTCATACAAAAAAATATATATATATATATGTGTATGTATAAACACTTAGTTATAAACGCCAAACTAGTGGCATAGCGTACAAAAACTTATTTAGTTTAAAATATTAATTTATTATATTTACGTACCTAATATATATATATATATTTATATATAATGTAATGGACGGAAGTAATATTTTAGAATTTTTTCTCGTTCAACGTGTATTTTTTATAGTGAAATTTAGGCATATTTATAATACGTATAATATATATATATATATCGTTCACGGCAATAATACGAATTGTAAAATATTTATAACATACTCATATATATATATATATATATTATACATATTATTATATATATATAACAATACATTTTTTTTACTATTATTATTATTATTATTATTAATACGATCTTTGAAATATGTAAAATTTGTGATATTTGAACCTTGTACTAGTCGTTTTTTGATCTAGTCTTATTTTTAATCAGTATATATATTTTACTAATTATTTACGGATTTAATTAATATATCAGATGTCGTGACATATTATTCAAACTTAATATTCGTCGTTTGTAAGTCTTCCTTTGTAATAATAAATTAATACGAAACATCATTAGTGAGTATACGAGTAGCACCTAAACCATGACTGTCTAAACAATGTAAATCGATATGTTATTTTTTATATAACAAGATATATTTAGACGTGTATTTAATCGATATAACTTGTGTAAATTTTGTACAACAATTTTTTAGGCTAGGTCTAGTCATGTTTGGTTAGTCGCCTAGAATCAATAAATATATATTCGTATTTGTGGTTAGTTTAGGCGTAGATGATGTGATTAGCATTTGTATTTATTATTATTATTATTATTATTATTACTACTATTTTTTTCTGTTAGTTCGAAAAAGTTACTTTAAAATACATTTTTTACCCCATAAAAAATAAACATAAACGTGGTTTTTTATTGCAATTATAATATTGTGTGCTATTTCATACCTTATATTTTTAGATTATTAGCTAACACTTCAAAGAACGTACCCATCTACGTATTAATGTTTCCTACACAATAGGTTTATATACGTTATAAATTATTATTTATACTGTTATACGTTTTTTAATCGTATTATATTTTATTTAATATGATAATGTGATGTACGGTGTACCTAAACATATTTTACTTTTACTCGTATGTATAACATCCTATAACAAATTCATAAACAGTATGAATGGTAAGTTCAAGAAAACGTTATTTACCTACCGAATTCGTTTTACCTTGCAGACCAATATAACGAATATAATATCAACGAGTTGTTATAAAAGTGTGAATAATGTAAAATAAATTTTATAATAGAATGATCTTTATTCCAGAAGGATTGCGTCCAATCGACGAGAGATTAGTTTATTAATTCACACGTACCTATAACAATGATTATTAACCGTTTTATACTAATGATTTTATACTTTTTTATAACTTAATATTTTTATATTGTACATAATTGTATTGTTGTGCATTTCTTTTTTATGGATTTTTCAGGGTCTTACACGTATACATAATAGTTGTCGCCGTTGAATCCAAAGAAACGAAGAAAACAGTCTGATGTATACTACTTTCAATACATGTCATGTTTTTTTAAAAATAAATTGATAATATAAAATACTAAATACATACTAAAACGCATTTCGAATGTTTAGACTTTTGATAGAAAACGTACAAAACGCCTAATGATATTATATTATTATATTACGTTACAAATCCTAGTATATAATATTATTGTTTGGGCTACTTGTGTAAACTTGAAACGAAACGTTTTGTATTAACTGTTATCTTAATTATGTTATCTCTAACGACAGTGTACCCAGTGGTGTATTGGTAAATAAATTTATGGGTATACGCACCTAAAAGTAGTTCAATATACCGATATATTATACGATATACCTACCTTAAAAATTTTCTCGCTCCACTCGAAAAATCATTACACTTAGTATTTAATAATCTTGTATTACTTTATTACAAACACTTACTCTTCATGTGTATATGTATATGCAGTGGCGTATATACCCCCCTATATACGCCCCCCAGTTCACCCTATATTCACCCCCAACCATAAAATTAATTCATATATTTTGGACAGTGCACTTTATGTTATAATAAAATATAATTGTATTAATAATTTAGGTTATTATTATTATTATTTTTAATTTTTTACTTTTGTTTGGTGATAATATGACTAAATTGTCTGATGATAAATTAGAAGCGTGCGTATACCCATAAAAGACTAATTTTCTTAAAGGTATACGCATAAATCCAAAAATAGGGATCCGGGTATACGACGTATACCCGCGTATACCCTCCAATACACCACTGAGTGTACCTACTTACCGAACTGAAATCATGCAGTCAATTAACCAATTCATATAGCAAATGTATGCATCGTCTTAGGCGTGAAATCTCGTTATCGTCGTAGACTAATACTTCAAACGAACGACAAATTAAATTGCACACAGACAACAGACCTAAGCAATTCGCGATTGTCTTCTCTAAAGTCTAAACTCGCAAAATATAATATTAATAATACGAATGAACATGGGTAGTTTCGCCTATTTTGAGAGATATGCTACCGAGTGAAATTGTTAAATAACATTACGGCGATTACGGTTGGATAGTTAACGCTGTACAAAGCTATAGTATACCCTACCCTATACGTGCCCCTCACCCACAGTAGGCATATTTAAAAACTCTATACAATATGTATTTATTTATAATTAGATTAAAATTTGACGATTGATAATATTAACTAATTTTGTTGATAACCGCAGTCCTCTGAACATAATAATTATAAAGAATTCAAAATAATAGACACATATATTATGCCCCTCTATACCCACCGATAACTTTAATACTTAGTTAACTTTTGACATGCTATCTAGTCGTTTATAATCTTTAACGAAATTCCCAAAACGATAATATTATTATTCTTTATAATAACTGTTTTTTTTTCAAAAGACCGAATTAACTACATTATAATATACATGTCCGTAACCAATTTCAAAGAGATTAATTAAATTCAAACGTTGAAAACACAGCTGTAAAAAAAAACGAAAAAGGTATTTCCCAGTGGTATATAAAATATGTATATTGTATACCTACGTATGTGCATCATTTCCATCTACCCGATACGTGGTCACACGCGATGCGTCCTAAATGTGTTTAGGCTTAAACGGTCTACGCATATTTCACGAGGTCAAGTCTGTGGAGTTACTCAGAAATATTAGGATTAATTTTACCAAGAAAAACTTTTAATAAACCTATAAATAATACCAGACCGATAAAATACATTAGTTTTTTAGTTATATACATAGACCTTGTACTATAGTATAGTATAGTTATATCCTACGTATCAGCTCCAAACCATAGCTGATATACCTGTGGAAGGCATCGCGTGTATATCGTTGTTTCTGGGATTGTGAAAAATGAATGTTTTCTACTGCGATATATTAAATTATTATATAGGTAGATTACTCTACTGTCTAAAATTAAATGTTTATTTTCGGAAGCAACGTCAAGTCTTAACCGACATTTGAGTATAAACATGATATCCCTTTTAAAGTCGATTTATGGACGAATTAGCATATGATACAATATTATATCGTAGGCGAGTGAATATTTAAAATTATATGTTGCGGGCAGAGAATTTCCAATGTGTTTATCAAAATACAAACGAAAACGATGAAATGGATTGAATGCGAAGAAAACGTAAATTTAAGCCGCTGTTCGAGTTATTTGTTCGCTCGTTCCATCATTAAATCCGCGTATAAAAATAAATGAATAATATATTTCTATTTGTATTGTAAACAGGAGTAGGTACCTTTCTGAACACGACGGTGGAGTGGCTACACATAGCGAGACTTAAAAGCGCGTAGGTACCTATACAGATAGTACAAGTCACACAAGTGTATAGATATACAACGTTGCAAATGTGCAATTTAAGCTGCGTTTATGTAAGTCAACGTGACGAATGACGAGAGTACATAATATATTATGTATTAACATATTATGTATTGTCACCATATATATATGGCGCAGGATTTTAATTGACATCGGTACGCCTGACTGTCTGCATACGACAACAAACATAAGAAACGTGCCTAATAATGTAGGTAGGTAAGTCTATAGTGCTCGACGGTAACGATTAAAAAAAATTCAAATCTTAACCATTCTATAGAGAGCAAAAAAAAAGATATAACTAGTTAACTCTGGCCTGTATAGAAATATAGAATATTAAATATTATATACGACACCTGTGCCAGAATCCGGACGTTTTCTCTTGAACATTATTGCATCTGTTTCGCGCTAAATCTGTCGACGTGTTAGAAATTGCATCGCCACGGCGTCGACATAATTAAAAAAAACATTTTATAAACCGTGTGCTATGTAAACTATATTATCGGCTATTGACGTCGACCGCATAGGTTTGCCGGAAAAAAAACTGTTTTAATAATATCGTATGCACTCCGGCGTACAGACACGACAAGACTTTGGGTTTTGTGAACGGTTAGAGTTAAGGGTGAAAATAAAAATACGAATTTGAACAGCCCCGGTGCACGCGATTTCCGCCGGCGCCTACTGCTGCGTCCGACGTGGTGGCATTGACCCAAACTACAGATGGCCGATGGGTATACCTATAACGGACATCAGCCGACGAATTGGAGTGTACCTACCTACCTACGTATCACGATAATGTAGAATATGCATTATCGCGGCGACGGTTTATTATTTTATGTCCAAATTATGATATAGGCGAACTGTGTGTGGTGGTTGGTTAATATAATAAGTAAAATAACGTTTTATTATAAGAACGACAGTGAATATACCGTGATAACGTGAATAGGAAATTACTAATAGATATACAGTAAATTTCCGTTATATAACGAAAGTTATAGAAATCTCCTGCCGAAAATCAGTGTTTATAAAGAGCTTATTCGAATTTTCGTTATAATGAAAAAAATTCGGTTCCCTGAAGTTCGTCGTAACGGGATTTTACTGTATTATATTTATCATAACATATTCTTACATCCGTTTTAAATTTGATTTGGTCACTGTAAGAAAAACGATTTTATTAATAAATATATTGAACGTGGGTTATTTAGACTTTTTAGTTGGTATACTAAAATTAAAATGTATTATAACTATGCTATTATAATAAGAAATGTAAATCGAAGTGTAATATAATCCTAAATTCAGCAGATATCTATATGGTTCAAAATATATTTTTTAATATAATGTTTTATGATTTATGATATTTCGATATTTTCGCAAATTAACGTACCTACTTGTATTCCTATTATGTATACCAAGGTACATATAATTGCAATATCTATGAATTCATATGATACATAAAATCAATGTACAGTGTTGTGCGGTGTCATGAAAAAATCTTATGTATTTTATATATATATGAGTAATACTAATGTAAATGTACCTATATTAAACACTAACCATCACATACCAGCTATATATGATTGTTGGTGTTGATCAGTTGCGTGCTATAATAAATTGGTTTTTTTTTTTTACAAAAATCTCTTAAGATCAAAATTGGTGGATGGATAGATGGATATCGGGCAACGGATTGAGTGCGATAAAATGTTTTTGATAATGATGTTTATACTATTGAGTTAAAAAATGTATTATATAATATTATTATGAATAGATTAAACGCTGTGGGTGTTGTATATGGTGAGTGGTTAAACGATATAGTTTTACCTCAAGTCGGAAAATTGTTCAGCTCGCCTACTGCTGGTGCTGATCGTCACAACCGAAAAACTTTGGCCACCGCCAATACGACGTGCGTTATATGTTATATATACTATATGTAATGCTAAGTACACGGTTTTCGTGCGGCTATATAGCGATTAGGGCTACAGAGGATACGCTACAGTATTATCATACAATGCGCGCGCGCAAGCGTCTACATCGGTCGTCACGACAACGCCGCCGGTAACTCTCGTCGCCGCGGTCCCTATTCCGTCACAAATGGATTTCCCTGCGACGTAACTCCACCAAATACAGACGTGTACTACATCTACGTACAGGGTGATTCACTAAGTATAATCACCCCGTTTTTCTCCGTCGGCAATGGAGTCATTCGAATTCTTGAGATGATTCACACTATGACTATCATTATAATGAGTGTTCTATAGAAGTATAACTGCTCTTCAAATGAGAACCCCTACTTTAATACTACTGTGCCTTAACTATTTAGTGGATTGTTTTTCTGAAAATTTTAAGCTATAAAAATCAATTTAAAACTATTATTCAATAAATAATTTACAGTAAAAAAAAATATGATTCTGTTTTTATGAAGTTTTTATTGCCACAGGACATTCTTTATAAGTATAGTACAAAAATCTCTGAAATTTGAATAAAATTATTGTAAACCGGAAAAATAAGGACGAT
Organism: Schizaphis graminum; assembly: GCA_020882235.1. Classification (NCBI taxonomy): domain Eukaryota; kingdom Metazoa; phylum Arthropoda; class Insecta; order Hemiptera; family Aphididae; genus Schizaphis; species Schizaphis graminum. The sequence continues at coordinate 113,112,275 of CM037032.1, read as the reverse complement.
GGTGATCATCACACTCGATGAACACCCTGTATATGGCTAGATGTTTCGAAGACGGCGGAGATCAACCACCTCAACTATCCTCCTGTATGCATACGTATTCCGGTATATTATGCGTATGTGTAGCAGCACAGACGGTGAAAATCGCGCGTTAACCCTGCGAACTAACCGCTCAAATCGTCGACTTTTTCTCCCACCCATCCGTCCCTGTGACGGCTATATCTCACCCCTATATCGTCCACAAACCACGGCTAAACGCCACTTGGAATCCTGCTGCGAGGTCGTTAGCCTTAGTATGTGAATAAGGGTTCACGGAGGCGGACGACGCACTGTTATTAATATTATCGTTATTTTATATTAAGTTGTACGTTATATGATGAGAGTTATGCGTTTACGGAAAAAGAAAAATTAAATTTTAAAAGGAATTCCTCGACGCCAGCCCGGAAGTCGGCAGTCCTATACGTTAGCGGGATGATGAAAAGCACCAATTCCCGCTATAGCGGATACAAGCCGACCCGTTTCACGTGCTACAATATCATGATTTCTAAAAACTAATATTTTAAATAATCCCCGTAATATGAATGACAATAATTACTTATCATTCTCAAGAGTTACATTTGTGATGGTCTAATATTTTTGAAATAGGTTTTAGTTGTAATATTTAACAATAATGTTAAAATTTAAACATATATGCTGCGATAGTGCACTAGCTGTAACTAAAATTAGAATTTGTCGTGAAATTTTTTTATGAAAGGTAATAACTAAATTGGTGGTGGTGTACAAATTTTTAATACCGATGTATTACGTAACCTACTTAAAAAATCTTATAAAAATAATTAAATAAATCAGTGAAACGAATGTTGCTGAACGTTGGACGAATTACCCAGCTGTAGGTATATACCTACGCTCATTAAATATTAAACAATATAGATATCGCGTATATACCTACTGCGGCGTATAACGGTATATAATGGCGTTTTACTCGTCAAAGTACAGCCCGATGGGCAAAAAGAGTCTCGGCGAACGTGATTTCTGCGCAATCGGTAATCGGCATCTACCTACGAGTTTTCAACTGTATGGCGGAGACACAGAGTACTGAGCAGTCTTGTAAAGTACTTGAGTAAAAGTATTTGAGTAAAAGTATTCAAATACTTTTTAAGTACTCAAATACGTATTCTAAATACATTTGAAAAAAGTACTTGGGTATAGTATTTGAATACATTTTTGAAAGTATCTGTATTTAAAATCAAATACTATTTTTAAATACTTTTTTCGTCTTACTTAATTGCCAAATTTAAATAAAATAATAAAAATTTGAAGTCGTACAAGATTTTTATTTATAGATCATTCATGATGTGTTTTGGTAGGTATATTGTAATATTTTTAGTGGCCTATACTAGGTAATGTGTATCCATTTAATTGCATGTATACAGTCCGTCGATTTCCTAATAAAATTGGAAATACCTTTACTCGAATTAGGTATGTATAAATAAAACATAGAGATAGTTGATTGATATTGCATTTGATAGACATACACTATTACACTAAAGACCAAAAAATGCTGAATTATTCTTATTCTAATTAATTTAAGTAAAACTAGAGTGCTAACATAAAAATAATAATTTAGTTGATTAATAATTCAATTTATCTATAAGTTCATTAGGCCAATGTAAAAAGGTAACATATATTAAAAAAAAAAAGTATTTGAAAGTATCTGTAAATACTTTTTTAAAGTATTTGTATTTGTACTTAAATACTTTTTTTTTCGAGTATTCGAATACGTATTTTAAATACTTTTGGAAAAAAGTATCTGTATCTGTACTTGAATACTTTTTAAAAGTATCTTTTACAAGACTGGTACTGAGTAGTATCATATTATGTATATCTGTTGTACGATGCATTTTAAGAAAAATTACCATGCAAATCATCGTATCGTTTCGCTTAACCTCTAGCGAAAGTAAGTCAACTTAAAAATTCCCGAATGTATGCAGAACAAACTCGTAGTAGTTAAATAGGTTTCTATTTCAATCTGTTCAAAGAAACTACCGTAATTCCTGTACAAATGATGATGGGGTTAGCACTGGAAGTGCAGCATTATGGTTTTAAGTCTACTCTCGTGTAAAACTACGCTCGGAAAAGCAATGAAATACCGGTTTATTGATCAAAAACAAAGCCCTGATGATGATGATGATAATGAAAATAAAAGTACTTCGTTGTGTTCTCTCTTGAGTTTATTATTAATAGTCATTCACCCTGTACACCCACGTCATATACTAAACGAACCATGGTAATGGTTTAAATCATTATGTCGTGTGCGGTCAATTTTATTAAGTTAAAAAAAACTAAAGGCGTAAATTGCGTGCAAAACGATTTCCTACGTGAAGCAAAGAGTTATGGATTTTCCGGGTGTTTTAATTGTGCGATCAGATTAATTTGGAAAATAAAAAAAAGTCACCAGCGGAAAGCACTCTATTGGTATAAATATAAGTGTATAACCTCCAATGACCTCTTTCGGGGGACTGCGGTATAATAGTGAAACGGCTTTTAACACGTCCTCTCAACCGACGCCCGACGTGAGTTTTACGAGTGTGAAACAGAAAATAAATAATAAATAATATGACGAAAAGGGTGTGACCTGGTCGGTCACAGGAGATAGGAAAAAATAAGGTTTTTTCCATTACGCTAATTCGTCGTATTTATATAAATACCTACATGCTATATACTTATACATAACATTTATTATATATAACGATAAGTATAATATACGATATGAGGAATGAGGGGAAATAATATTATATTATAGAAAACAGGTGGCCGGAAGAGAACGTGCGTCGGAAAAGTTCGCGGTCGCCGGTACAGTCGCAAGTCGACCCCCTCCCCCTCCGACATATACCCCTCACACCGTCAAGCGTCTTATTTATCGCAATTTCCGTCAGAGAATTTCCACGCTGTAAAAATACAAGGTGACCCTTTGTATATTTTTTCGTAAATCGTTTTTACCTTCCACCTCAGGTTTTCCAGCGAACACGGTGGTGTGTAGTCGATGATGGAACGTGCGGACGAGTAGGTAGAGATTCCTATATAACGCGTGCTCTGCCGTTGAATTCTGCTATTACACTTCGTGTTACGTCTTTGTGGCGGTTCGTGATGTATTTTGATCGTGAAACGGCAGTACGTCCGGATACGTGTAAAGTTCCTGAAATTAGATTTCTCACGCTGTACAACATTGTATACACTATATAATGCTGTATACGAATTATTAACTATCGCAATCGTTTGGCAATGGCCACGCGACTTCTTATCACGACTAATCATATATATAATTTAATAATAAGCATATCAAGTATCATAATAATATAGGTATTATAACCGTATAATAGGTATCACACAAATATCGTCGGGATCGTCCGACTAATCGCTATTGACACGAATACACGATAATAATATATTTTAAAATCGTGTGATGACAGTTGCGAGTATTACACGAGTCACACCGCGAGTAAGTATTGTATATATATTGTGGTGTTTGTACGGCGGCTCGTCGTCATCAGTCTGCGGTGGCCAAAAAGTTTTCGTCGTATGTATAATTGTATCACATTATAATAGTATTATTACGTTGTTTTGGCGTGATTTATTACAACCACAAAGATATTTATAATAATAATACGTCTTCGCGGCTTCGGGTGCGGCACACGCGCTATACAAACACAATATACGAAACAACGAGGGCCCCCAAAATGTACTTACTTCGATCGCAGTGAGGCGTTTTCAACATACATCTCTATATTATACACATCATTTATAATAATATATACGTACGTGATCTGGCGTGAATGAATCGACGATTATGCGATGTCGTTTCGGTCGTCGTGTTTAACTTGCGACACGACTCCAACAGTCCGTCGCCGTCCCTGCATCCACGGCCGTCGTTCGAATCACACTGAAAACGTTTGCAAAACGCCACTCGCGGGCCGACGTGAGTATATGTGTGTGTGTACGTGTGTTGGTTCACCGCGGATGAGATGTCGTGCCCGGTCGCCGTCGCTCGTCGTTCGCGCCCTTCGGAGCGGGCGCGGCAGATGTACATGCGAGGGCCGCCGCCGCCGTTGCAACGCACAATTCGCACACCGCTTTCCGCCACCACCACCACCACCACCACCACCACCACCACCGCCGCCGCCGCCGCCGCCTCAGCAACGCCGCTGCAGGTGGAATCAATAGCCGAACTTGAAGGGGTGGAAATTCGGCGGCGGTGGCGGTGGTACTTTTCCCTTTTATTTCCCCGCCGCCGAGCGACGACGGCGGCGGCGGGCGGCGGGAGGGAGGGCTAGCCGTAGTAGATGGGGCGGCCACACCCTTCGGACACACGCGACCCTTGTACACGCGTACCCCGTCGCCACCCACCCCTCCGTGAATAAACCCACCCCTCAGCCGTAGCCGCCGCCACTGCCGCCGAGTCTCTCGCTCCACTGTTGCGGGCAGTCAGCGTGAATGAAAATATTATGACTGTACGCGGGCACTTTGCGTCGTCGTCGTCGGCTGTGGCGGCGGCGGTGTTCGAGGGGCCGTCCCTTCCATTATTCATAATTAATTTTTCCGACGCGGCGAGAGGGGAGGGAGAGATTTCGTCGGGCGATATTTCGCCGTCGGAATCCCTGCGGGGTACTGCTGCAAGCTCAGGCCCCTCTCTTATATACATCGCAGGACGGGCATTGTGTACTGCACGCGTATATATTATAATGCACACTCAATATACCTACTCGTGTATATTGTGCTGAGCTTGCAACATTATATCATTTTAAATTGTATATATATATATAAGATATAACGTATTATTACGTCAGGTTAGGTCGAGTAACCCATAGTTGTGTATATGGTATGGCATATATATGATATTTTATATTTGTATGTATAATAATTACTTTATATATATTTTTTACTGTATTTTAGAACAACATGCCATCTATATAATAGGAAATAATATATGTAAAAATGTTATTTTTATCAGTAGGTACTTGCCCGATAAAAGGATAAGATCCTTCCTGGTGAGTCGGGCCATTACACATTTAATATATCGTACACATCATTATTATTCATGTGAGTATCTAAATGGCCAATAAATTATTATTTATTATTATTATATAGTACGAAGTAATAGTTCATTATTAATTAAGTAGTTGTAAGTGAGATAGTAATTTGTGGTAACGACCGATAGCGCCAAATAACGGTATAGTAGATACGACATATGATATTACAGATTATATTGTTATAGACATCGAAGTGTAACCGGATTGATCGACAATATAGGGACCGACGTTTGCGGGTTACACGATATGCGAAGTTATGTAATTAAATATCATCGGTTTTTCTACTTCTACGCCGAAAACGATTCATATATCAAGAACATTTAGGTAAAATAATATTGATAACTCTATATCACAGCCTTTGCCATAGGAAGGAAAAAAATTGCTTGTTGTGTAGTGAAGCCCGTTTTAGTAGCGTTTCATTACAACTCATTCGACTATTTTGGAGTATGACTTATAAATATTTAAAAAAGATAATATTGTGCACCTTAGGAGTTAGGACTGATTATTTAAAATTTGAAAAATAAATTTATATTATATTTAACGACAGAATGATATAAGTACTAAGCTCCGAAATAATCAATATACTATCCTTATGAAAATATTAGTAATAATTTATTATTTATTTTTTTTACAAAAATTCATTGCGACGATCAATCGGTTAGAGTACTTTTCGTGCGATTATATATTTTATAGTTTCTGGGTGTGAAAAATCTGTATACGTGTCACTCTACAGGTCAATATAATATACAAGAAACTCCCCGCGCTGAGAAAACTGTGCGATATTCACTTTCTTTCTGCTACACAGTATTAACATTTACCGGACGTTTTGTCGTACTATACTCACTGCGTTGGTATATATGTAATATGTATGTAACACCGTCCATGTAACATTTAATAATAATATGTGTACCGTGACGTTATATCCGGTCTTACGCGTTGCTTTGACAATTTATAGTTTTTGAACCGGTCAATTTAAAAAAAAACTCGTCTACATACCTTAATATAAAATCATATGCATAGTGTACACACTCGGAGACCAAGCTCTACCTTCATGGTAAGTTTCCTCTAAGATGAATGAAAATATGAAAAAAACATTATTCGTGGGGACTTAAAAGTTAACAACAATGTATATATACTATATAGTATAGGATATATGTATACTATTATAATTATTAAATACTAATAATACATTTTTGAAAAATCATGTTTTCGAAAAAAAATTAAATCAACCTACCATAATAATTATAGTTAAATAAATTACTTTAATAACTACATGTCTATACATACATCAATAAACATATCGATATATCATGAAATATATTCAATAATATATTAATATAAACTGATGATAGGTCGTCATCGCTCAGAATTGTTATTCGTATATAATAATAAATTATTAAATTCAATTTGACAAGTGTCAAGTAAAAAATAAAATACAATTTTTAAATAATTTTATAACTTATGTTAACTTCATTAAATTATTCAGTCAACTGTAAGATACTGTAGTAATCGAAAAAATAATTTAGTATACGATCTACTTAAGACCGATGCTGTGCATTTTTAATGTGTTACTAATGAGTAAAGTGGCTAATGAATTAAATTTAATGGTTTTATTTTTAAAATTAAATTATTGATACCAATGCTTTGATATTAGCACTGTCTAGTCCTAGCCTATCTATCAGCTACCAGAGGTCATGCAGATTGCCGATAATATTGAATAAAAGTTGATTTTAGAAGAATTATAGCCTAGCTATGTTGAGCAAAATCCAAATATCTATAATATATAATCCCGTGCAAAAATTTTTATTTGAATATGCTAACCCAAATACGTAATCAATGATTTTACAAATGATGAGTAAAATAATATATGAATTAAATAAAAAAATTTTATTTTATTTTTTTATAATTTACATTAAATAAAATAAAATATAAAAGTGTTAATACAATACATTAATATTAGAGTACATAATAATAAATAAAATACATGTTAAATTATCAATATTTTAATTATTTGATATCTAATATATAAAAATCTCGTGTCACAATGTTTGTTACCAACTCCTCCGAAACAGCTGGACCGATTTTAATGAAATCTTTTGTGTATATTAAGTAGGTCTCAGAGAGTGATGTAAACTATATTTCATACCCCTAGGTGTAAAGGGTGGCTCACCACAAATATTTTTTAATATTTAACATGTAAATTGTATCTATAAATAATTGTAGGTATATGTTAATTTGTCTATGTTTTTTTTTATATATATATTTTTAGTATCCTAGCAATCGTTAAAAATAAAAAAAAATTGAAATTTTGATCAGATGTAGGGGCAATGTGCACTTAAGAGGACATAACTCCGGAACCACTAATCGCACAGCATACAAACTTAGATAGTAGCCGATTCTCAGACCTACTAAATATGCATATAAAATTTCATAAAAATCGGTCAAACTGTTTCGGAAGAGTATGGTAACTAACATTGTGACACAATAATTTTATTTATAAGAGAGAGATATAGGCGAGGATGAGTTGAATTTTGAATCCTATTTTTAACTTTAACACATATATACATACGTTTATTCAACTAAAAATACAGTTTGGGCGATGATTATTCAATTGTTTTTACCTCACATATAACCCATATAGGTAAAAATAATTGCACTCACGCAAACGGAATATTATTTTTTTGTACAGGCGACGAAGTGCACGGGGACAGCTAGTATTATATAGAATATTGTGGACCCGCTTTCGTTTGTGTATTTGATAATAAAAAACTTATATAATATCTACTTGGAGGTTTTTAATAACAAGTTAAGAATATTTTTTTCCAAACTATTGTATTAATACTTTAAACAACGTCAATATTTCTCGTCCTCGATATAAATAATAATTATTTAATTGGTATTTGATAAATACCTACATTATATATAAGATATTGAGCTAACAGTGTTGTGTAATTTTCCTCACCACCTTTATTGTTAGACGACATACAATTATGTCATACATATTATTTATGAGGTATTACACCAGGCGCGTTTTTTTTATTGTGGTGTCCCCAGTAGGCCTAATCCACATCGTAAGCGAGAACGAACGAACACCGACCGACTATAATATTTAACAAAGATAGCGAGATTAGTAACTGCACTTTTTCGCGTAAAAATGCATCTTATACACACCAATATAAGTAATACACATTATATAAGTACTTAATATAAACAAATAAATATGGAATTATACATTTAATCAGAAGGTGTTAATTGATTTAAATTTTAGTTTTGTCGTAGCACGGCATTCGTCCATTTCCAGCTTACAATAGTGTTGGATTTAAATCCGTGTCTTAGGTTCTAAAGAAATAAGTGAGGCTGCAGGTGCTGGAGGATTATTGGTCACACCGTATTATAAGTTCAGAGAGTCAAAACGGGTTAATTTTTTTGAGGGGGAGGGAGGGTGTACTTGTCGGGTTTTGTATTAAAAACAATGTAAAATGTTATGATAGGTGATGGGTTGTGTTTAAAATCGGGTGCAATTGTTTATGGATTTCGTGTCTGAAATCGGGTATAATTGTTAGTGGGCTAGGGGTGTGAGGTACAAAAGTGGGACAAATTGTCTTAGGGTTATGGGTTTTGCGTTCAAAACCGGAGAATAAATATGGTAGTTTATGGGTTTTGATGGTTTTGAATTCAAAACCGGGTGCAATAATTGTTTGTGGGTTTCGTTTGCGAAACCGGATACAATTGTTTGCGGGTTACAAGTATGGGATATAAAAGGGATCAAATTGTTTTAAGGTTGTGAGTTTTGCATTCAAAACCGGGTAAAATTGTTTGTGAGTTTCTTGTGTGAAACTGGGTAAAATTGTTGAGTACTGTGGGTAAGTGCTGTGTATAAGTGGGTTTTAGGTGTGGGAATAGGGTAATATTTTTTGCGGGTTATCCATTTTTACTCCTTGAATTAATAATGTGATGGAACTGAAATATAGGAATTATGAATTATACATATTGATAAAATAATAATAATAGTTATTAAAATGTAAAAATGTTCGATTATTAATTAGCATAATAAAAATTAATTACGTTAAATTAAAGATGATACCCTTTATCCGGTTATTATTATTTAAATTCAACACTTTTATAATTCTAAAACTATACTTAATATATAAATATATGTTATCTAATAATAGGTATAGGTATCTATAATATATAAATCAATAATAAATATAACTTACTGTTTATGAATTATGATATAATAATATTATATTAGAAATATTTAGATTGGACGTAGATGTGAATTATTAAAATTAGACTACTCTAGAGTTTTCTTAGTATATAATAGTTCAACAATTGAAATAAATAAATATTACTCACAAAGTCACAAAATGATGTATAAATATTTAATATTTTACGGAGTGCATACTGGTCAGCTGATCCTCCTGATGCTATTTATCACTATAAATAATATTTTTAAAAAACACACGCACAAGATAATGAAGTATAAACATATTATAATAATTATTTTACAACTACAAAGGTTAATAATAATAATTGGGTACACCATATACGGCGTCGGGCGTAGGTACACCTAATAAAAATACAATCAATTCCGTGGCGTTTCGCTCACATAATATAAATGCGTTAAAATAATAATAAAAATATATAAAAACTATAATTATAAACCAATAATAAAATATAATTTAGTTCACTAATGTTGAAATCTAGAAATAAAATGGTGTTTTACAAACTTCAACACTATACTGTTGATAAAATATTTTAAAAACGGATTGTGTGTATGTGTAGTGTGTGGCCGGCCGGCGATAGTCGATGTGTTGGATGATTAAATGTTGAGTGGTGACGCGTAAGGGGACAACAATTAAATAAAATAATACTAATAATAATATTATAGGTAGGCGATACAAATAATATACACACGGAATAATATGCACCACAGACAATTTTTATTCCGATCTACTAAATCACCGAAATCCTCTGTACGTATAAGTGTATAATAATAAGTTTAAAGCAAATAGAACTACACCTAATACCTATTATAATACCTATATATTACATAGTACATTACAACTATAATACAATAAATATTAGAAATAATTTAATAGGTCTATATACCTATACTTAAAAATATTATATTTACAAAGTATATAAAATTATCATACTTGGACTAGGTACCTAGTTTTACTTAGCGTTAGCTGTAGTACTAACCAAGACTCGTGGCCGGGTCGGACAAATTCGGCCCGCCGAGTTTTAATAGTATCAATAACTTGCAATAACCATATACATACTAGGGTCTCTTGCACAGACCCTTTACAATTTACATAGACTCTAAAATTTAGTCACTATTTCTTCAACTTTTAACTCTTTACATATTTTCGGTCATCGAGCTCCTCGTGACTTGAACTGCCCAAAATTCTCGCGGCCCATCGAGTTTTACTTGGTAACTTGTCGAAATAATATGGCCCTGTTAAGACTTACATAAAAGTAATTACTGACCTTCACGTGGACTCGCAATATTTTTCTGTAGTGTACGTTAACCGCTATGTAACATTGGAGGAATTACATAACACACTATTCCGGATCTGTGTTCTGAAGAATAGCAACCGTTGTTAATTTAAAATTACATTCATCATGTTGTGGAGCTATAATGAAGCTAAAATGGTGTAATGATTTATATTTAAAACGAAAAAAACAAAATATCATTAAGCTTAAACAAAAATAAACGTGGACATTTAAAAAGAGTTGCAGAAAACTTTAGAAATTACAAATAAGAACGATAATCGAAGAAACAAAAATATTATTTATGAAAATAATAACTGGTATGTATTATTTAAATGTTTCTGAACGACAAACAGTTTATTAGCATAGAGTTTATTAGTTTCTCGTATATTCGTTAAAAGCAAATTAATAACAAACATTATTTAGCCAACATATTATTATATTACCATTTATTACAATATGAAATAAATAATTTACGTTTTATATTATGTTTGCAGCCAGCACACGATTATAATAATAAATAATACTAAAACTATTAAAGTACTAATAACTAACCATACAACCAATGGTGCACTATAAATACAAATTCGAGAAACCTAAAATTTTAGATTAATTTTGTTTGTGTATCAAATGCATTCCAGTTGTTGTTTTATTATTTAAATACCTACGCAAAAAATGTGAAATTATAATCATACTCGAATACTTCACTGAATGTTTACTACCTATACTTAAAATGTCGACATAAATTTTAAATTTGTTTAATTTAATTATTTCATAATTTATTGTACTTTGTATTAGGTAGTTCTAGTTATAAAATCCGTAAATAATAAAATATAATCAGCGTGAATATGTTATCATAATATGTAAATGACAAACAATTGCTGAATATTCGTATTTTTGTTAATTCAAGCATAAATGAACAATTGATTATAAATTCTATTTATTACGAGTTATATCATTATTTAGTTTTATTAATTTCAACAATTTCTTACGTGTTGGTTATAACTTTATAAGCCATAGTTATTGTTTTTAAACCACCACATTATATGTTTCAATCGGAGTTGAGTGGTTTAATTTTTTTAATCTACCAATTTTAATTTTCTTTTAAGTTTCTTAGATCACAATACCATTTTAGATTCTGAACGGAGTGATGAATGTATTGATTTTACAATGATGTGTGTTTTTTTTTTTTGTGTCTGTCGACAACATTTGGGGCAGTAAAAATGCTTCGATTTTTAACTTCAGCCCCTCTTTGAAAAGGAAATCGGATCTAGTTGGTACTTTGGGGGGTCAAAAGTTAAAAATTTTCAATATTTGCCGTTGTCTGGTCGCATCATACATACACGCCATAGACATATACATATTATGTTTATATTATATAATTCAGAGTAGATGTGGGATCGCTCGGTCGTCGGTGCAATAAGCACGCGACGATCACCGAATAGCGTCCCACAGCCGTACATAGAAAATACTAAAATAATATTAATAAAAATAAAAATAAAAGTATTAAAATCATACAATAATAACATTTTTTTAAGGCCAAGGGGGGGGGGTGAACCCCTAAAACCCTCCCCTGGCTACGCCACTGTTTATGACATATTCTAAAACTAAAAGCACTGACGTACATTTTTTTTAGATCCTTCATATACATACTAAATTATTAAAATAATCGTTCAATAATAAACATATTTGTTTTTGAAAATATATAATTTAAATCCCTAATATTTATTTACCTAAAAGATTTTTTTTTCGATTTTAAATGATATAATCAAAATAATTAATTGTTTTTTAGATTCTGAACGGAGTGATGAATGTATTGATTTTACAATGATGTGTGTTTTTTTTTTATTTTTTTATTTTTTATTTATTTATTTTTTTTTTTTGTGCCTGACGACAACATTTGGAGCAGTAAAAATGCTTCGATTTTTGACTTCAGCCTCTCTTTGAAAAGGAAATTGAATCTAGTTGGTATTTTGGGGGGTCAAAAGTAAAAAATTTTCAAAATTTTTTAAATGAGTCGAGAAAAACCCTAAAAAAATGAGGGAAAAACGGGATTTTTTACGCAAAACCAGTTTTCGACAAAATCGAATTTTATATTTTGCTATAACTCAAAAACTAATAGATGTAAATACTTGAAATTTTCACCAAATATTTATATTAGCGTTCTCCATACACAGTTAAATTTTCAAAGAATTTTGACTTTTTTTGAGCTATTTATAGACAATTGAAATTTTTAATTTTTTTTAAAATAACGATAAAATTTTTTTGGCCGGCCAGAAAATCTTGAAAATTTAATACAAGGTTTCTTATAGGTTGTTCTTGAAGTGATAAAAAAAAATCCGAAATCGTTAGTCACAATTTTTGTTTATAAGTGCTTAAAGTTCGAATTTATACGAAATATGTCAAAATTGCGAAAATTTGCAAGTAATTTTATGGTTGAAAAATCGTAAAATTTTTTTCTTTTATAACTAAGTTTTGAAAATTTTATACAAGGTTCTCCATACATTTTACTTCAATTATCTAAAATAAAAACTCTACCGGATTCAGACAAAAATTTTTTATGAGTGTTTGAAATTTAAATTTTTACAAAACCGCGTTAAATAACGGTTTAGCCTAAAACGATTTTTGATATTTGTTGTTATTCAAACAGTATAAGTCGTAAATACTTTAAAATTTTACCAGTTATTTAGATTGCCATTTTCTTTACGTGATTTGATTTTCAAAACATTTTGACTTTTTTTGAGCTATTTATAGACAATTGAAATTTTCAATTTTTTTTTATTTTTTTTTTATAAATGTTGATAAAAAAAATTTAGCTGGGACAAATTACTTGAAAATTTAATTGAAGGGTCCACATAGCTTGTTCTAACTCTCATTCAAAAATTATAAAAATACATAGGCACAATTTTTTTTTATTAGCATTTGAAGTTCAAATATTGACACAAATTCGTCAAAATCATGAATATTTTTCACTATTTGGTAGTAAAAAATTTATAAATATTTTACTATCAATAGCTAAGAATTGAAAATTTAATACTATGCTGTCCATAAGTTAAGCTTAGAATAATTATAAAAAAGTTTGATGATTATTCAATTTAAAAAATTTTACGAGTGTTTAAAGTTTTAATTTTAATTTGAAATCAAAAATAAACGTGTAAAATAACGTTTTACTAATAAATAGTTTTCGATTTTTATATAATATATCCTAGACTGACAAATCATCTCCGTTCAGAATCGTTTTTCGTATACAATGATACCTATCATTGCATTCAAATTTAACCTACCTTAGTCCGAGTCTACCCCACCCCCTAATTTACAGTAGAGCGATACTCACTTACCGGCTTTTTTAGAATCTAAGTTGAAACGATGAATTTATTGATTTTATCATGATGTGCGTGTGTGTGTGTGTGTGTGTGTGTGTGTGTGTGTGTGTGTGTGTGTGTGTGTGTGTGTGTGTGTGTGTGTGTGTGTGTGTGTGTGTGTGTGTGTGTGTGTGTGTGTGTGTACAATAAGTTGTGGATAAAATGCTTTGATGTTCAAAAATGGTAATGATTTTGGAGAGATCAAACTTATAGATTCTCAGTACTTATTTTTATAATTGGAAAAAATATACAAAAATATTTCAAAAAAAATGTTAATTATCATAATAAGTATAATAAGTATTATATACATAGGTATAATCAGTCATAATATTTTCTTATAAACGTTTAAACAACCTTAAAGAATTTTGTCAAAATCAGAAAAATATCAAATTAATTTAAATTTAGAAATACATAGAAACTTTTCTTTTTATATCTATGTTATAAAAATTAAATACAAAATTTTTTATAAGTAATTCATAACGTAACCATAAAATCTAAAATATGTACAACGACAATTATTTTTTATAGACATTTTAAGTTTAAATTCAGATAATTTTATTTATAAAAAGATAAATTACGATGTTATTATTTTGTTATAATTAAATAGCATTAATCGTGGGAACATAAAACTGTTACGTATTTATTATTATGAATTTTATTATACGCAATAACATTTTTGATTTGTTTTATATTATCTATTTATAACCACCAAGAATTTATTCTTTACTGTTTTACGGTATTTACAGAAAGATGTTATTAATTGTTTGTGTTACATAAGTTGATAAAATATGGTATAATTGTATAAATATATTATGCCATTATAATAATTAAATATTGTAATAATATAATAAATTCAAAATTTTCGCATAAAATTATACCAAGTTTTGTATTACCAATCAACCTATTGTAATACTAAAAGTATGACTTACTAATTAAACGACTTTAATAGCTATTTATAACTAATATATAATTTAATTAAAATTTAACGCACCTATAAATCTATAATAGTGACCCACATTTAATGTAGAGCAGAACAGTACTTACTTATCTACCTTTTTAAAGTTTTTTTTTTAATTTTCAGTATGTATTTAGAAACTAGATAAAAATATTTCTATAACATAATATGATGAACAAACATTAATTTTTGATGTTGCGCCGATTTGCCATTCAAGAAATCTTAAACTTCTTTAATGAATTATATACATTTACATGTATGCGGGTATAACACAATCAATAATCAAAAATAAGCAAATCGAACAATAATAATATTATTATGATCACACGGCGTATTGTACAGGCAATTCAGCTACACCACTGAAGTTAAATGAATTCTTACAATATCATCCTAATGTAAAAATTGTTAGCAAAATATATTTTGAAATATATTTAAACGTTTGCAATTTATTTATGGTGTTCTCGATTCAAAAAATTAAATATTAATATATTCATGATACTATGGTACATCAATACATAAATATAAGTTTTTTTTGATTTGGTAGGTAACAATAAAAGTATAGTTATTTTAATTTATTTTAATATTTTTCTAATCAGTTATGGATTGTAAGTATAATCAATTGTATAATATATTATATAATACACCGAGACTATAGACAAAGCCATTTATTATTTATTATATTATTACCATATAGGTATGCATACACATTGTGTAGTACCTACTGTCCTACTGTTTTTAATTTTTATAAAAGTTCAGTTGAACGTCAGTATTAAATATTACTCGAAGAATACTTGTATTATTTAGCCACCAAAGTGTATGTTTATAGCTGATCAACTACCTTAACTCAAAAACTCATCTAAAAACTATTAGCTAAAATTGATCTAACATTGTCGATATGTTTTTAATTTGACCTGCAGCAATAATTGTTTATATTGTTGATGTTTATACATCTGCAGGGTAAATTTAATATACCTACTGGAGCTGTATAAATGTAACTATTTAGCTACCTCAAAAAACAATTCACTTTTGTAGTTTCAATTTACTTAAATTGGTCGATATAGTATGATGATAATATACTCTCTATAGAATTACTACATGTTTAGAGTACTTCATCGTCGACAAACACTTCTGTGCCACCGAGCACAACCTGAGGAAATATTAATCTAATGGTGTTAAGGTTGGACTACCAAGGATAAGACAATGTAAACAAAACTATATACCTAATGCAATTTATTGAAACAAAAACAGTACTTTAACCTTTAACCATATTGTGTATAGTACATGAGTAAATCAACACTGTGCGAAGAGACGAACGCCAATGCTCTATACAGTCTACGATGACTGACCGCACAAACCTGCAACACATAATATGATAATGGGTACTATTGTACTAATATAGCTTACATATTATATTTTTAAAGAAATACACACCATCGCAGCCTTTGATATCCACAAAAATATAATCTGCACTGTCGATAGTCTGGAATGACAGTGTACGGCATTTTTTTTCGATACGAATTAACGTACACAAGGCCTATACATCACGTACAGAGGTACAACATACATCATACTGTGCGATTTAAGTAAAATCATTAATATAAATAATATAATACTGAGTATACTCGATATACATATAGATTAAAATCAATAAGTACTATTTGTTTTAATAATGTTTTTGTAATACTGATTATGTTATGTAATATGTTCTTATGATTTTGAAATTATAGCTTCAGAGTTAACCATTACTATTTTATCGTTTCATAGTTTAATTGTTAAATTTTTAACAATCTTTTAAATAATATCTAACAAAATTTATTTTTAAGAACCTTTTGTAAAAAAAAGTCGGGTTCTATTACTAGATAGCCTCCCTCTCCATGTAACTACATATTATATCATTGTTATATTATTTCTCCTTGAATTGTATATTATGGCATTATGCCTCGAAGTATAAATAATAAATATATGTTTAATAATAATAATTATCTTTTGTTAGATATTTAAAAACAAATAAATGTTATGAATAAATCCATATAAAAAAATGCTTTAATGGGTACCACTGTACCGGTATTATGCATGAAAATTGGATACTTATTTACTACATATTTGCAACATCTTTTGGTAAATTTTTTTTTACTTTTATGTACAAACAATTCCATGTTATTATTAATACTACACTTAATACATTCTAAGTTTAAAATGTACCTCATCTGATCTAATTATTTACTTTACCTCTTTTTATTATTAAAACCTGTAAAACAATATAATAAACAAATCACGTGCAAAATTAATTATATAACTTACTTATTGGTCACGATAAGTCGATAATAATTAACCAACTTGGATATTATTTCAATTTTAAATTTAAAAATCTTTTCTTATAGTTTCACTCAAAATCGAGTATAAAGTCATAACGTTTTAATATTAACTATGGTCACAACGATTAACTTAGAACCCGTCCGTCAATCACTATTCAAAATTATCACAGATAAGTGCATGTAATCTCATCAATAATTTTTGTAAGAAGTATAGAAAAAAATCACTAATTTCTATAACATTAAATAAAGCAACATAATATGGACTAGTGTTGCCAATGTTGGTATCATATAACATTGAATAATTTATTACTATAAACCTATTATTATTATTAATTACTTTGCAAAATATAGTCCAATAATTGTAAATAAAAATTAATTTATAATATAATTGTATAAACGTGGGGGACGGAGTCCACCTTCTTTTTTTTCATCGTACTCCTACTATTTATTTGAAACGGAGCGCTGGAAACGCAACATTTGCTGTAGTGATTTTGTAAATCATCGGTTGTTTTTCTGATGCAAAATATACTTATAACCTATAGCCAAAATATTTGTATATTTGTATCGGCTATGAAAAAAAAATTGATTAATAATAATAATTAATATAATCAATCATTAGGCCACAGCGACCACACCTAGACCTTTTGTCTATGCGACCGCCGACTGCTGCGATCTTGGGTATTGTGGACGTGACTATTTCCCACGTTTTATAATATAAGAAGAAAAAGAAAATGTCAAATCTATGGGTGGTTTTTCAACAAATTTTACATAAATTCATTTTTAACAGCGATTGGCCACAGTTGAGTTAGTTGTTCATGTTTTATAGGAAATCTATAAAAAAAATATTCTTAAGAGGACGCCATACCCGCATGTGTTGTCTCTGTCTTACTAACGTACATCATTACAAATTTTCGTTTAGTAAAATACATTTTGTGACTTTAGCTTTAATATTAGAGTAAATTTACCTATTATCAAATTTAAAGGTAAGAATATTATCTAGACAATGACATATGCTTTTATTGATATTATCATTTTAAAATGAGTTATGACCATTTTAAAGTTGTTATATTTTACATAGCTGTAACTCACTTTAAAATAATAATATCATTAAAAGCATATGTCATTGTCTAGATAATATTCTTACCTTTAAATTTGATAATAGGTAAATTTACTCTAATATTAAAGCTAACTTCACAAAATGTGTTCTACTAAACGAAAATTTGTTATGATGTACGTTAGTAAGACAGAGACAACACATGCGGGTATGGCGTCCTCTTAACTAGAAGCTTATAAATAACAAACTTAACTAAATTAACGTGGATAAATGTATGACCAAAAAAAAATCTTGTATAATAAGACAATTATTATACGTTACAATTTTACAAACATTAAAAAAAAATCAATGTATTCGTAATGTGTACAACTGTACAATGTTTCGAACATATTCGTATGTCATTCAACGACGTCGCAACCACCGAATAATCGGATCAGAATCGAATCACACGCGTTGTCAGATCATCACAGTGGCACACGAGACGGGCAGCTCAAACGAGAGCGATACACCCCGTAACGCG
This sequence comes from Schizaphis graminum, assembly GCA_020882235.1. NCBI lineage: Eukaryota > Metazoa > Arthropoda > Insecta > Hemiptera > Aphididae > Schizaphis > Schizaphis graminum. The sequence continues at coordinate 113,093,489 of CM037032.1, read as the reverse complement.
GACTTTGACGAGTCACTGGAACTTTTCCATCTGTTCACTAGATCCGACGTACGCGCGACTCGTCATTTCTGCGGAACGTATACCCCGCCGTAGTTCTGTGCACATATCGACAATGGCGACGACGCACAGGGAAACGGAGTTTTACGAATATACATTCTAATTGGGAAACATATACTTGAACACTTACGAATAATATTATATTCCTACGAATGATTGTTCGTCGCATAATATGGGAACAAAGAAATAAAATATGCATCAACGCAAATATTTAACACATAATATGTGACGACCAGTGTTCGCGCAAACACAGCAAACCAAACACTGAAACACACTGCCCGAATGGTGCCAGACTTATATAGGCTACGGAAAAAGGCCAAGTTCGAATTTTGTTTGTGCATACCAGAGCTTGAGGTAAGGAAATATTGGAGCTGCGAAAAGATATGAATAAAATAACTATTTAATAATACCGCGAGTACAAGCAATATAATGTGCAGGCAACATAATATGCTAAAAATCAAAAAAGTCTTTGACAAAAAATACCAAATGCCTAACCTAATCGCGCAAGTCTGCCCGGGGTGGGTCTTGCTACGACGGAGGACAGACAGTGAATGTGAAATGTGAATGCTGGTCATCGTTACTCGTTTCACCGGGCCTTTTATACCTAGTTCATTAGCGATAACACAAGACCGGTCTCGTGTTCTATGACAGATAACATGAACCCGTCGAAACCCCAATAGTGCAATCGTCGATGAACGCACAATTTAAATAAAAGTTATTTTAAGAATAAGATTATAATAATAATAATAATAAGATTAGGAATAAGAATAATAAGAATGATAATAAAAAAAGAAAAAGAAAAGAAGAATCTAGAACTTTCCCCGTGCATCCCCCACAATGAACGGATTATTTAAGTAATTTTTTATGTACAATGTACATCTGTGAATTGAATCTATAAAAAAATATCGTATATATGTGTTGAAGTCACGAACTAAGATACTAAGATAGGTATACATATATCTTAGCTGGTGGTTGAAGTTTTTCTATCATAGAGTAATTACTCTATGGTTTCTATACTGACTACGAATATTTATTGTTATCTTAAAACACGATTAAAACAAAAATATAAAATTATAAGAGTTACTAATAATCATAGACCTTAAGGTCCATAGACCATAAAGTCTATGCTAATAATCATTAGTTTACAAAATCTATTTTATCATGAGTTCAGTGAATTTTTATTAAAATATGAAAATAAATAATTTTTGTATAATCTATTTAATCGTGTATCCACATCATTCGCCCAACCATTTATTCGACTATTAGATCCACAATATGTGCTTATAAAAATAACTATGTGGAACGCGTAAAATATCCGAAAATATTAATTTGTCCGAACCGTATTTTAGCCAAAAAATATATTGGAAAATTATTTCATTCGAAAAATTTAAACATCGAAAATAATAGAATGGAAAATATTTTTTAATTGCATTTCTTTTTTGCTGCTTAATTATTTTGTCATTTGATGGCAACCTGCAAAAAAATAATGCTATGTTAATTGCTCGACTTGTAATACGTCTAAACTTTACGCCATGTACGTACGAACGACTAGTGGGAGTGCGAAGAGCGGACGTTACAGGAATGGATCATAGCAGGAAAAATGTCTCACCGTCCATGACGTCATTATCCGTGTATATATTTGGTTAAATAGTGTATGATATTTAATGTTTGTATTATGGTGGTGTGGTGCAGTGGGTAACGCGGCACGACTATTAGGAAGGGGGCTCATAAACGGTTTGAAACTGCTATAGCTACGAAATTTTTTGCATTTTTTTTTCACTTATTTTGTGATCAGTATTATAAATAATAATATTTTAATTTTTATTACGGTTATACTCAGTGGCGTTCCCATTAATTTTTTGAGAGTATACAATATCATCAAATATATACATTTAATACAATAAGAATATTTTTCTTATGGTCTTTAGGAGGTAAAGCCGGTAAAGAGCGTGTCAATAATATGGAAAAAAATTGAGATTGAGAGCATACGCAGTATACCCATAATATTGAAAAAAAAATTTGAGAGTATACGGCGTATATGTAGTATACCATAATATGAGAACACCCCTGGTTATACTTGAGGTGGCGTTGCATAGCAAGTCGAGGGATATTTTCGATTTGCGGAGCGTAGCGACGAGTGCCGCTAGCAAGGCATCACTGTAAATTATAATAACGCATAATGACGTCATGGACAGTGAGACATATTATTCTTTCCTGCTATGATCCATTCGTGACGTTACACATCCATGAGCGCCGACTATTGCAGGGGTGCTACGGTGCTGAAGCACCCTGTGAAATAAATAAAACATAAATATTCAATACCTACGTTAATATTATACATGTATAGAATAATAAGTATAAATGATCATTTTTATGTAATGCTTTGTTGAATATTTTTTTTTCATTTTGCTTATAAGTTAAATAATTTTGGGATTTTGGGCACCCTATGAAGCAAAATCTTCAATGACGTCTTCAAAATCGATGTTAATACGATAATTTATTATAAAGCAAAATAATATAAGAATAAAACATTGCGGTTTACTAATTGTTACTCAACTATAGTCGGAAATTTGTAATGGTCCAATATAATTGTAAAACAATAATTTTTCTCATATATTTGATTCATGTATAGTTTAAAATATTATAAAAAAAATTGTTGGCGCCCCTTTAAACCATGCGCCCGGGGCACATGCTCCTTTGCCCCCCCCCCCTACGGCACGGCTTTGAGTTTATTTATTTGGCGCCACAGTAAAACGCCAGCTTGACAGCCGAACAAAACAAACGAAAAGAGTTGCCAGGTAGTGTACAAGACAATGTATTATATCTACCTTGAATCGTGCTTAGGACTTAGTTCATGATGGTTTAAACTGTTGCATCCAAAAACGGCACAATTTTGATTTTGACCCTGAAAAAATCAAAACCGCATAGCTTATTGGTCATTTAAAAAAAAAATTACCGCACATTTATAACATTTTTTTAAATATTTAAAATTTTTGAATATTTAAATTTTTTTTATGAAATATGAGAATAATGAGAATAAATAATTAATTATAGATATACTTTATAATACATACTCATATATTTTAGGGTCGAAATCATAACTGAGCCTGAGCGGATTCATTGATTTAACCTACACTTAGTACACCTAGTGTCACCTACCAAAATTGTGCGGTTTTTTGAGTAAACGGGTTTAAACACGATACAGTATAAATACACGAAGATAACAGAAATAAAGTGATAAAATTTCTACTGTTATCAGTTAGTAGATATCAACATTGTTTTCAAGGCCGCAGATCACAGTTGTAGCTTAGACAATAATATTGTAGACGCCTATTATAGTTTGGCTTATTTTAGTTATTTTATACTATTCTGCGATTTTAGTTCGAATTGGAATAATATTGGTTTTTCAGATTTTGCGTCACTGTCATACTGCTGGTAAGCTACACGTTTAACGATTACTACGTTCGTTATTAAAATAAATTATTTTTACATACGCCCAGTTTTCGATTTGTAATATTCGATGCTGTGTTGGATATTTGCGTTAATTCAACTATAAAATCATTGCTTTTGTGGTCGTTTATTGTAGTCCATTCATCTAACAAAATTCCTGAAAATATGGCGGACGAAGCTAACGAGGTAGACCTTGAAGAGACTACTGATCCGTCCATGGATTCGGCTCGAGGGGAGAGTGATGAAGATAATACCAGTTAGTGATGTTATGAGCAATGTCCTTTGGTTAAAATTATAAATGAAAATATTGTTAATATATTCTTGTAGTTGTGTACAAGTTACACGAAGAAATCGACAACCTGAACTTGGTGCTCGATCATTTGGAGCGCAAAAACGGTGACATATATTCACGGATTGAACAGTTGCTGGCTTCTTTTCAAAATAATAAACCCGAAGAAGAATAAGTCAATTTTGTAACTGACAAAGAATGGCTGCGTTATTAATATTAGGAAAAATTACTTTTAATTATCAGTTATGTAAAATCATAGGCCATAGGCCTTCATTATTCTTATAAATCCACTATCTTTTGATCCATTTCCACAATCTACCTATAAATAGCCGATCAATTTTTATTACAAATAATATTTAATAACTAAATAGTACATGATTATTGCATACACATTAATATTTTAAAGTTGTTTAGAATTTGACTATGTGATCCCTATGGTAGATTTCTATAAAAATTAATACATTCAAAATATTGCTTAACTGTAGTAAAGTAAATAGGCACCTAAATATAAATTTAAAAAACATGATATTTAATTTAATGAATATTCAATAATTTTTATATACATCTTATTAGCAAGAATACTTTGATAGTGGAGTTACACAACAACTCATAACTGTAAAATATATAATGCATCCTTACTTTTAGTATAATACCAATAATGTCTGTGTAGACTGAAGTTGAACATTTTACAGTGATAATTGGAATTTAATCGTTTACACCTTGTGTTGAATATTTTGATAAATATATATATTATGATAAAATTATAGTTTCCAATTTATTTTATAAAATTTATAATTTTATTTTAATTTTAATTATAATATGTTATAGAAATTTGTGTATAATAAAATTGCATTCCATACAATATATTATTTTATTTGTAATCAGTAATGCTCCAATAAGACTACTACTTGTCTTGTTTTTCATTAGGAAATTAACAATAGTTATTTTAAGTAAAATAACAAGAATTACAATATGGTTCCCAATGTTCCTATTGACTATTATTATTCAATAATCTTTTCAGACATTAATTTGTTTTGGTTTTGAAAGTTTTGAAATTGTATTGTATTTGTAGTACTATTTTAGTATTTTTAATGCAATGTATTTATCACTCAGTTCAGTGGCGTGTTGATGTAGATTTTTTTAAAGTAATTTCATCAAAACGAAAATGAGTGGATGCCGAGCAATGGTGATAAAAAGTTATTAATTATAATATTTATAATATTAAATAAAATAAAATAAAAATTAAAAGTTGTGGGTGCATAGATAGGGAGGTTGTTTGCCTCAGGTCTGAAAATTCTTCAGCAGGCTACTACTTGAGATAGTTATTTCAGTTTTTTGACATACATTTTTCTGGCTAGCCTTTTTTCTAGACAATTATAATATGATCAAACACTAAGAATAGATAAGCTTAAAATTATTTTTTGACTTATTTCACTTGACAATAATAATTAATGAAGAATTAGTAAAAAAATAATCTATAATAATATGTAAATTACACAATTGAGCATTTCTTAATTCAAATGAATAAAATGTGAAATTAATGAAAAATAAAATAAAATATTACATATTAATTCTGTATTTAGCTTAGTTCAACTTTAAGTATTACAATATGAATGTGTGCGTAAAAACAGATAATTCGCCAATATTTTATTATAAGATAAAGTAGTACAACCTGTTTTCAAGAACTCTATTCTATAAAGTATAAACTAATAGACAAATTAAAAATATCTACTTAAAAAAGGAAACCCCATCCATACTTTTATCATAATATAAAATAATATTTAAAAAATGTATACCAATATTGGCAATATACTAATTTAATGTTGATCAAATATGTTATAAATGGATTTAGAAACAACACTACGCTCATGCAATCAGCTGTTAGTGGCATAAGTATGTTAGTAATTTCTAAAAGTGTGGATGAGAGATGTAGTTTACTGTTAGACACTGATTTTACATAATCAAAGGCATGATATATTTTCAAAAAAAAACATTAAAATCTATGGTCGAGTTAATAATACATTAGTCATATTCTGAATATAGAAGATATATTAAATATTAATTAGTTAATTATGCAATTATTAAGTATATTACACATGATTAGTGATTAGTATAATGTATTAGGTACAAAGTAAGTATTCAATAACTAATATTAATCAATAAGTTATATAACTAACCTATAAAAAAAATGTTTTACAATAGAATATCAATTATTTATGATGTTCAACTTTCCTCATTTTTTGTAACACATAAATACAAAATCAAAATATATAAATTAATAGCTATTGATATGTTAAACAAGTTTATTTTCCCACTGAAAAAGATTTAAAAAAATTGCCACCTGTAATAACATTAATTACAACAATAATTTGTAATTGTATTTGTTTTGTAATAATACGTAGACACATTAATTCTATTAAAATATTATGTGCAATCAAATAGTGATAACTACAAGGAGTAAAACAACATGGCATAATTTTATTGATTTTCTTTTAAAATAAATACATACATAAATAATTTATTTGAAAGTAAGAAAACACTCATGCAATATATTTTTGTACATTATATGTATGCATGTGTACATGTAAATAATAATATTAAAAACTTTAACACATCCACATAGGAGCACAAAACAAGTGTGCACAATATTAAGTCTATGCATACAATCATGTTGATAAAAATAAATTTGGTCTTCGACCAATGCAACATATCACACAAATAAGTATTGCATCATATATCGAAAAAAAAATAATTAATAATAATTCTACACGAAATACACATGTAATACATTACTATAATGTATTTCGAGGGCAATGTTGTACTACTGCAAGTCCATTGAACCATTTAATATTAAAATTCAACACATACAAACTACACTATTATTCTTTAAAAAGTCTAATGAGTAATAGTAATACACATATCTTACATAATATCAAAAACACATAAGTATAATATTATGAGAACAAATAGTCTTTAACACTAAATCGAATTACTAAAACACACGAAATGGAACATTGAATTTTTTATTGTCAAAGAATGCATAATTACTGGCACGCATACACAATATACAAATGACAATTTAAATATGTTATCTGTCAACAAAGCGATTGACAAGAAAAAAAATCATAATAATATTTATTTAAATCTTTCATGTAATTATAATTATTTATTTTTAATTTTTCATAACAGGAATGAACAAATTTTCAGAAGAGGAACAGTCTTCTACTACTAAATTTAACACATATTACACTATCAATACCTATAAAAATCACAAACATTTTAAGGATTTATACAAACGTCCACTGTTGTATGGCGACTATCAAATAACATTATTTTCATTTTTCAACAATAACCATTTATTGTTAAAATTACATAAACATATTTTACAAAATCAAACTAAAAATGAATTTTTTTGATTTGGTGTTATTCATAACGACATTGTATTTTGATAATCGCCCTGATTATTTTTAACAGAAATACATAATATTGTTTGAGGCAAATGTTTTTTTTTTTTGCTATAACATACATTCAAATTAGAAAAAAAACAATATTAAAAATTTTTAATTTTTAATTAACGAAAAAGTTTTAAATTTGTATAATAATAAAGTCTTCCCCGTATGGTTTATAATAATTACACCCTAAATAAAATATTGGTAACACTTTTGGATTACAAATATACATTAAAAATATTTTTACAATAAATTTATTTTGCTGAACAAAACAATAAATTTCATATAAAATATACCATACGGAATAAAAATTATTATTTCTAACATAATAAAAATACAAATAATAAAGTGTTAGCTGCTCAAAATTGCCGTCCAAGATAATACATTTTAATATATTGATAGTATTGTTTTACAACAGTAACAATAATCATTTAGTTTATTGAGCAGCATAATAATACAGTAATATTATGTTTATAAATATTTCTTTATTTTTTTTTTTACTTTTATAATAATAGTCATAAATCAAAACCCTGTAATATTTATTAATTTATAATAAATATATAATGTAAGACTTATTACTGTGTACCAAGAATTAATAATTTTTAAGTTATATGAAAATAATTGGATGAATGAATGAGTAGTTATTATTCAATGCCGTTTGAACTTACGATAAGATTTTTTCAAACGGTTGACAACCGTATGTCAGTCGCTTAATCGCTTTTTTGAAGTCTTATGGTTTCGCTTATAGTAATTTTGTGCCATAGAGTTGATTAATGACACAATGAAATATAGAACCATTGATAAAACAAATAGGTCAAACAATTTCACAGCAATATTTGTACCCTGCATAAGTATACAAATGTTAGTAATGGAGAATATAATTTTTAAAAATCAATATCACTAATTACCTTTGAGTCTTTTTTGGCATGTAACCTTTGTTTTTGGTTTTCTAAAAATGTTGTAATGGGTGCTTGTAATTTTTTTCCAACTCCTGGGATTTTGCCGACAATATCAAGTACACTCGCAATGAGAGTTTCATTAAAAGCCACCACAACAAATAACACTTGTATACTCATTTTAATGGCAGCTTTACCCAAAAGAGTAGCTCCAAAAAATGTCCAGAATGGTATTAAAAAGTGTCCGCATGTAATCCCAGCAAGATCAAATAATGGATTCGGAATCTAATACATATTCATTGTTAAGACTCCAGTATGATTTATAATATAGAACAAAATATTAACTTACAGAGGCACAAGCTAAAATTCCAAAGAAACCAAGTTTTTTTACTAGTCGCTCAACAAACAATTTTGACTTGTCTACCATAGTCTAAAATAAAAATATGAATTACTACATATTTCAACACAATGAATTAAGATATAAAACTGTACCATTGTTTCAGGATGCTTTTCTTTTTTCAGTAATTCTTCAAATTCTATTAAATCTTCCTTGTCTTCATCAGGTGGTCTACCAGATAGTCTAGCAGCACGAGCCATAAAGTATGGTGGCAGTTCACCAAGTGCAGTACCTGCTCCCCACATCATAGCTTCAACTCGTACTTTCAACATGATGTTCCACAAACTAGCTATCCAGGCGCTATCAACTTCATCAGGACAAATAATTCTAAAAATATATAAATTTATTAAGATTAATTATGTATGACATACAAAATTAATTAAAATAAGTGTATAACTTACTGTTCTGGATATGGAGGTTCGGGGAAGTTAAGTCCTCCACATTCATAGGCAGCCAAAGTAACAGAGGTAATGTGTGGGCCCAAATATAGAAGGAATGTATGAAGGCCAGTACCAAAACCAACAGATGATAAAACTCCTAAACCTAACCAGTAGAGACACCATACAACTTTTGATTTTGCCCATATTAATATCTAAAATTTCAATAATGAAATTAATTTACATTAATTTATTTTTATGACAATTGGTATGACTTACTGGTAAATGAGGACCTTCAATGTATAGTAAAATAATTGGAGTAGTAATTACTAAAAGTGCCAAAAGCACATATAACTTATAACAAATTAATCTGAAAAATAAAAAAATTAATACAATCAGTCTTACTATTAAATATTATTCAAATCAATGAAAATAAGTGAATATATTACTGAAATAATATAATGTAATTTAAAAACCATACAAATTGTTATAAAATAGATAATAACATGACAAAATGTGTTTAAGAATTATCTGAAATTACAATGTTATTTGATTAAAACAAAATTAACAGACAACTAACTGCATATAATTTGAAAAGCAATAAAAAGATCATTAATAACTATTACTGAGATAAAATATTGTTGATAACAAAATAAACAATTAATTTCACAAATTACATAACATTAGAATGTTATAAAATGTAATAGTAATAGAAATAAATGAACACGTATACATTTGGTGACAATGTTTAATAAAGACCAAACAAATTTAATATTTTTATGGTATTTGTTTTCATGATCAACATAATATTTAATTTGAATATGTAATTGAAAAATGTGGTTTATTACAAAATCAAGGTCCATTAAATTATTTTAACGGTTTTAATATTACAATTAAAAAAAAAACTTAAAGGGAAAATAGCAATATTAATCAACCAAGTTTGGAAAAATATTTAGAATCTCATATTATGCAGAATAATAATATACATTTGGATATTTATAATAAATTGCTAAAATCAAAGCAAAATAGGCATATCTAAATATAAATAAAAAAAAATTAATTAAAATGTGTGAAATATCTTATGGTAATTATTTTTTGGTGTACACAATGGATAATTTGTTTAAACAATTTTTTTCCAATTTTCTAAAATAAAAAGATTACATAACAGTTTTTAATGTCACTTACTTTTTAACAAATGATTTGGTTAAACAAACTACTTCTTTACAGAAATGATCTAAAGTTAAGATGGGATGTTTCCATAACACAATTGAGTGGGCATCCATTTTTGTTGATTTTTTAAGTTGTTTGAATTTAGAATTACTCTGGCCGTTTTGTAATACCTAAAAAAAATGTTAGGAGTAAGCAGTATATTAAAACCTTGATTAAAACTGGTCAATGTCAATAGCATGTCAATATATAAATGTTAAATTCATTAAAAAAAAAATTTTAACATTAATTACGCGACAATGTATCTGCAAGAAATTAAGAAGTTATATTAGTTAGAAAATACATGTCAATAATTTAAGAGTTGGATATACATTGAAAATTATTAACACTCCAGAAATTAATTTTTTAGTAACGTTGATTAAAAAAATGTTCTAATTCATTGATTAATGTTTTAAATATTTAATAATAAGTTCTTACACATCAGTCAAAACCATAATATCCCTTGACATACTTTTAATAAATAAAAATACTTTAAGCTTTTTTTGAATATTCTTCTTATACCTAGGTAGATAATATTATTATTATATTTTTAGTTAGGTAGAAACTTATTACTTTTTATTGTTTTTTTTTACTTAAATCAGTGTTTAAAATATATAGGTAAGTGATATAGGTAAATTTGTCTTACTTAACTATCAGCTGATATTATGACAAATTTAAAATATTATTGATAATAACTACAGTAATAATTTAATAAAACTCAACTGTGAAAACGTTTAAGCAAATGAATATCTGGTCACTTCATAAAATACACATTACACGGAAATAATGTTATTGGATAATCATAGTAATAGAAATTAATTAAGCAATAATAAAATACAAAGAAAAATGTTTATTGACACATAATTATTGTAATACATGTCATAGCTACCTACCATTTGTGTCATAACAGCTCAAGGTAAAAAGAATTACTAACTAGTTATGAAGCATGATTATATCCTATAAAAAAAATAAATAGGTAATAAATAAATTGAAGATAGAGTTCTTGACTACAGAGATAACAATAGGGATGCAGTAATTTATCTCGGACAACATAGATTTACAACATTATTGTTTGTAGTACAAAACAAAATAAAAGTTAAGTTGATGCAAATATTTGACAGAGATAACGGCGCTCGAGGATATTATACCGGGATGGGGTACTCGTGTTATAAAACATGTTTAATAATAAAATCATAATAGCCACACTGTTACACGGCAATAAAGACGTCGACTGAGTAAGTAGAGTACATGCACAACGTTATACTGTCGTCGTCGTAGAGGCGACTTACTTTGTCTATTTTCTTCGATCTTGATTTATTGGGCCTAGAATCAGTCTGCGGACGGTTGCGGGACGTCATTGTCGTTACACTCCGGTCCTTTTGAGGCATCTTTTGTGAAGAACATTGTGACGAAACATAGAGAACACAAAACGAACAACTAAATTAAAATCTGAGATACAGCTCCAGGGTAAGATCACTAGTCTTTTGACCAGTAAGCACACCACACATGCATAATTATTATTATTATTATTATTATTATGACTGTATAAAAAATATGCAAACTAGAAAATGTTACAATATTTTTATACAACACGTATGGTGTTCGAAAAGGAGGAAAAGTAGGGGACTCGCGACCGGATGGGAGGAAGCCTTGATTTTGACGGGGGTGAGGGGAGGGGGCTACCGTGTGCGATCGGCGACCGGTGGCAGTGCCTCCCGGAAACGGCGTTCGGGTGGACGTACCTCGCTCAAATGTGTGGCTCCGCGTTCGTCTCCGACGGTGGATCACATGTATCGATCGCTGGAGGAGGCACTACTACGCCTTTAGGAGTGCATCGTGATGGCCATGGAGGCGACGGTCGACGGAAAAGGGTACGTGCGAAAGACCGGCGATCGAACCGCGGACTGACCGACGCCTATTATTGCGGAAAGACACGGAGGCGGATGGACCGGCAGCAAGTTTTGCGCGCGTACTCGTTATAGCAGCTAATGGTCAGTCACACTCTGCGCGGAGTTCGAACGCTCACTGCTTATGTGTTGCACTGACGCACGGCTGTGACGTAGCCCCTGCGCCGCCTCGTTATCAGCCGCCGTTGATAAGCGCCGCCCGGTGATAAACCACGTGGATCCACATAGATAGTACTCCGTCACCGTGGAACCTCCGCGTGTCCGACCACGGTAGCACTACGACCATAGAAAAAAGAACATAAGGTTTTGGTTTTGGCTCAAAAAATAGTTGCTCTAAAGAATCTTAAGTACATATTTTGTTTAAATTGAACTACATAATATCCAAAAATGTATATTTGTTCCAACTACCAATTGTTCCACAGTCTATTTATGCCACTAATCAATGCTTTCTATATTTGTTTATTCGTAAATCGTAGGACCTTAGACTATGGCTCATTGTTCCAATCTACATATATTTAAGTAATAATTGGCTAAAACAATCTAGTATAAAACTAATTTAGAGCAACGATTAACCGAGGGTTTTAAAATCTAAATATTAACTCCTAGTTGGGGGTCTTTGATCAAAACATATTATGACCCTTTTGTTTCAGGCTCGATTTACATTTTACTAAAGGAAGATGTATAGATTTCCAATTTTCAATTTTTGTACATGAAAACATAAAGGACCAGTCTACTTTTTAATACAATTTAAGTTCTGTACAATGTGCTTATGATATGTGTTAGGTAGGTACTCAGTGCCTACACTGCTACCTAGCTATTGCAAACTGTTAAATATTTATGGTTGGGGGAAGGGGAGGGATGAATTACAGAATATTGAATTATATTTTATTCAGTTAACTTGATAGTTGATGTACCTGATTACTAATGTAAGAAACTAAGAACTACTACTTTTTCATTTGAATTACTGAAATGAAATACTCCAGAAATTTCTTATATTAACAGATTAAGGTATTTAAACATTATTAGTAAGGTTTGAAATATAATTTGATTAATCTATAAAGGAAAAAAAATATGACTATATAAGTCCATCAATGTTTGTGCATAGATACTTATCTGGTACTTATATAGTTATTAGTTACATAATATATATATACATTAGATGTTAAATTATAAACCTATTTCAAACATATAATAGATTTATATAGTAAAAACTAAAAAGCCAAATTACCTTTAAAGCAACAACAGAAAATGAATATTAATGTCTGTAATACTATAAATTATTGCTCATATGCAGTTTTTTATGCTTGGTAGGTATTATATACTAATTAAAAAAATAAAATACAAAATAAACGTTTTAATTTTTATAAAATATCTTTACTAATGAATAATTATTTTTAAATTATGATTTTCGGAGGTTCCATCGCTGAATGAATTCTCTCATCTGTGCTTAGTCATGCTGTTAAGAGTCATAAGACTTCTATCTAAAAATACCAAATTTAGTTTTAAAGGGTTTTCTGTTCTTTGCGGTTCAGTTCTCAGCGTGTAATTTTATTCTGAAATTTTATTCTAAATTTAAACAAGACATTTAAAAGCAAGGCTGGGCATCAGTAAATAACTTTATTAGGTACATACATTTATTGAATTATTATGTTATTTGTTAGCTTAAAAAAAGGTAGGCAGGTATAATTATTAATTTTATACTAAAAAAAAAGTAACTTATTTTTAACTAAGTTAAGTTACTTTTATTTTCTAATTAACTTGTAACTTTTGCGAGTTAAAAAAAATAGAGATAACTTTTAACTTTAAATTTAACTTACTTTTTTCTATATTAACTTAACTTAACGAGTTAAAAAAAAATAGTTAACTTGCCCAGCCTTGTTTAAATCTATACAAGGTGAAGCAATTAAAAGTCTAATAATTATTTTAAAAAGTTAAAACTTTTTTAATAACAACTAACAAATTATACTTCCATAATTAGAGAAAATTATTGAATAACTAAAATTAAATTTTAGCAATTAGTCATCAACCAGTGCAAATCGATACTTGTGCTGGGCAAACCTACGGCGGATTATTATACCTTCTAACGTCGAAAGTTTGATGTTGTATTATAGGAGAAAAAGTTTAAGTCGAACGAAGTGTTAACGTCCTACCTTTTGGGAAAATCGATTTATACACAACTAAAACTGAGTCTAGCTATCAGTCCTTAACCGGTGCAAATTGATACCTGGCTAAGCAATTCACCTACGGCGGATTGGATACATATCGTATCGTTTGCCCAGTGCTTTTAGATTCTGAACGGAGTGATGAATGTATTGATTTTACAATGATGTGTGTTTTTTTTGTTTTTGTGTCTGTGTACAGCATAACTTGTCGAAATAATGCTTCAATTTCAAACTATGGGGGTGGTTTCCGATGGCAAAGTGGATATCCTTGGTGCATTACAGAGGTGAAAAGTAAACATTTTCCAACAGTTTTCAAAAAAATCGAGAAAAACATAAAAAAAATGACAGAAAAACGGGAATTTTTACGCAAAAACAGTTTTCGACCAAATCGATTTTTTTATATGGTTGTAATTCAAAACCTAATCGATGTAAATACATGAAATTTTCACAAAATGTTTATATTAGCGTTCTCCATACACAGTTAAATTTTCAAAGAATTTTGACTTTTTTTGAGCTATTTATAGACAATTGAAATTTTTAATTTTTTTAGTATTTTTTTTTAAAATAACGATAAAATTTTTTTGGCCGGCCAGAAAATCTTGAAAATTTAATACAAGGTTTCTTATAAGTTGTTCTTAAAGTGATAAAAAAAAATCCGAAATCGTTAGTCACAATTTTTTTTTATAAGTGCTGAAAGTTCGAAATTATACGAAATATATCAAAATTGCGAAAATTTGCAAGTAATTTTGTGGTTAAAAAATCGTAAATTTTTTTTCTTTTATAACTAAGTTTTGAAAATTTGGTACAAGGTTCTCCATACATTTTTCTTCAATTATCTGTAAAAAAAACTCTACCAGATTCAGACAAAAATTTTTTATGAGTGTTTGAAATTCAAATTTTTAGAAAACCGCGTTAAATAACGGTTTAGCCTCAAACGATTTTTGATATTTGTTGTTATTCAAACAGTATAAGTCGTATATACTTGAAAATTTCACCAGTTATTTAGATTGCCATTTTCTTTACGTTATTTGATTTTCAAAACATTTTGACTTTTTTTGAACTATTTATAGGCATTTTCAATTTTCAATTTTTTTTTATTTTTTTTTTATAAATGTTGATAAAAAAAAATTAGCTGGGACAAATTACTTGAAAATTTATTTGAAGGGTCCACATAACTTGTACTAACTCTCATTCAAAAATTATAAAAATACATAGGCACAATTTTTTTTTATTAGCATTTGAAGTTCAAATATTGACAAAAATTCGTCAAAATCATGAAAATTTTTCACTATTTGGTAGTTAAAAATTTATAAATATTTTACTATCAAAAGCTAAGAATTGAAAATGTAATACTATGCTGTCCATAAGTTAAGCTTAGAATAATTATAAAAAAGTTTGAGGATTATTCAATTTAAAAAATTGTACGAGTGTTTAAAGTTTTAATTTTAATTTGAAATCAAAAAGTACACGTGTAAAATTACGTTTTACTAATTAATAATTTTCGATTTTTATATAATATATTCTAGACTGACAAATCATCTCCGTTCAGAATCGTTTTTCGTATACAATGATACCTATCATTGCATTCAAATTTAACCTACCCTAGTCCGAGGTCCACCCCACCCCCTGATGTACAGCAGAGCGATACTCACTTACCCGCTTTTTTTTTGTATGAGAATAAAATAATGGTAATTAAATGTCTATAGCAATTAGTCATCAACCAGTGTAAATCGATACTTGTGCTGGGCAATCCGCCTACGGCGGATTGTTATACCTCCTAACGTCGAAAGTCTGATGCTGTATTGTAGAGGAAAAAGTTTAAGTTGTGCGAAGTGTAACGTTTTATCTTTTGGGAAAATCAATTTATACACAACTAAAACTGCGTCGAATTTCAGACTATGTGAGCGCAATTAATGAAATTTGAATTTTTTATTTGCTAAACATGTAAAATACTTTATGTGTAACTAAGCCCCTAAGGTAGTAATTCACAATACATTTATTACATTATGTTGTAAAAAATGTAAAAGTAGGTATTATATTTTTTAGTCTTGAAACTTGAAAGTTATTAGTAATTTTGCATAAAACCTTGATGAAGCTTGGATGTTCTTAATTCTTATTAATTGTCTCTTTAATGTATTTATCTATAATATGTCGTGCTCGTATCGTATTATACATTATCCTTAGTATAGAATGCTAATAATGCTACATATGTTGACAAAACGACAGCAGTATCAATGTCTTAATAACATTTGCATTATTTGGTGTACAAAAATATATAATATTATTGCCATACACTCAAGTACATGAATACAGTATTATGCGACATAAACGTCGTCGAGAAACACTTTTATAATATGATATACAACACAACCCGTTAAAGCTACCGAGAACAACAAAACAATATAAATACGATAAATGGATAAATGGGCTTCGAATCAAACATCAGTGTTCTACGTAATACAGCATACGTGTAAATTTAAGCAAAAAATAGAATAAATATTTCGTACATCGATCGGCATAATAAAAATAATAAAATTATTAATAATATTTAATAATTAATAACAATGCCATAGACCTTGTACGGCATACTGGCATAGAGCTTTTTCCTATGCGACCGCCGCGATCCTGGTTATAGTGAACGTAACTATCTGCGGTTTTATAATATAAGACTAGCGGCTGGTGTGCCTCGATTCCAGGCTTGTAGAAGCTGCCTTCGGCGCCTTCGAGGGGGTCGAGTGAAAATCGTTTCATGGGAAATTCGGTTGGAAATTATAGTCGGGTGTCTAGAAATCGGTCACTAAAATTGTTATAGAGTTTATTACTATGAGTGTGAGTTATCAGTAATCAGTTATCATTCGGTGTAATAGTTTGTATTGACGCTTGCCCGGTGCTTGTTTGAAATCAATAAGAATAAATGTGTACCAAAAATGGTAATTGAGTGTCTAGCTATCAGTCATCATTTGGTGTAATATCGCTTCCCGTCCCCTGCCCGGTTCTTTTTTGTATGTTAAAAAAAAAAAATAACATATCAAAAATTGTAATTGAGCGTCTAGCTATCAGTCCTCAACCTGGGCAAATATAATATAATATTATACCTGGCTGAGCAATTATGGATTGGATACATATCGTATCGTTTGCCCGGTGCTTTTTTGCATGAGAATAAAATAAATAAATAAAATAATGTTAATTGAGGGTCTAGCAATTAGTCATCAACCAGTGTGAATCGATAGTTGTGCTGGGCAATCCGCCGTAGGCGGATTGTTATACCTCCTGACGTCGTAAGTCTGATGTTGTATTGTAGGAGAAAAAGTTTAAGTCAAACGAAATTTTAACGCCTTATATTTTGGGAAAATCAATTTATACACAACTAAATCACTTAGGTAGGCAATCCGACTGCGTCGAATTGCAGACTATGTGGGTGCAATTAATGAAATCTAAATTTTTTATTTGCTAAAAATTGAATATACTTTATGTGTTACTAATACCCCTCAGGTAGGCAATCCGACTGCGTCGGATCGCGGACAATGTCAGTATTGTGAGTGTAATAATAAGTGAAATAATCCACAATACATTAATTATTACATCATGTTGTTAATGTGTTATATTGTTTTATCTTTAAAATTTAAACTTGAAAGTTATTAGTAGTTTTGCATAAAACTTTGATGAAGCTTGGATGTTCTTATTAATTGTCTTTTTAATGTATTTATCTAAAATATGTCGTGCTCTTTTTGTATTATAATTTATAATATATTATCCTTAGTATAGAATGCTAATAATGCTACATGTTGACAAAACGACAGCAGTATCAATGTTTTAATAACATTTTCATTGTTCGGTGTACAAAAATATAAAATATTATCGCCATAAACCCAAGTACACGAATACAGTACTAAGCGACATAAACGTCGTCGAGAAACACTTTTATAATATGATATACAATACAACCCGTTATAGCTATACCGAGAACAACAAAACAATATAAATACGATAAATGAATAAATGGGCTTCGAATCAAACATCAGTACTCTACGTAATACAGTATACGTGTAAATTTAAGCAAAATAATAGGATAAATATCTCGTACATCTATCGATATAATAATAATAATACAATTATTAATAATATTTAATAATTTAATACAATGCCATAGACCTTATACGGCATAGGTATACTGGTATAGAGCTTTTCCCTATGCGACCGCAGCGCATTCTTTATATAGTAAACGAACTATTATTCACGTTTTATTATATAAGAAGAAGAAGACAAGAAGAATATTTTAAATTAAATTTTAATATGTTTATGATGTGATGAAGACCGTGTGGATCCACACCATAATTTATCTATCCATCTTTCAGCCAAGAGCTATTTATGCCGCAACGTAATTTAAGGAAAAAATGCTAAAATGGTTTGGACCAGAGGAGTCGTAATATAATATATGTATATTATTCACAGTGCTTGATTTGGAAAAAAAATTAGAAGGGGTGATTCAGTGGATGTTGGATGAACGAGTGTTCCACACAAAATTCAATATCACATTACTGTGCGGAACTGCGGAGCAAAGCCCCCCACATCACTTTCAGCCACCCATAATCCCCAAAAATCATTAAATTTATTATATAAAAATATTTTAAAATAAAAAAACACTTATTTATTTATTACACATCATCCAATGACATTATAATTTAAATTACGATTTATAAAGATATATGACATGTCATTAATAACTCATCAATACACATACCACGGACTAAGATTAATCTTAAGGTTAATCTTAGTCCATGACACATACAAAAAACTTATCATGTATTATTATTTATTACATATGTATACACCAATACACACATGTACATCACTATAGTACATGGATGCAGTATTGTACGACAGCTTTCAAAAGACGCAAACTACGTGAACACGAAAATAACGGGTTGGAAAAAACTGGAAAAGTCTTAAAATCTTGTGAAAAGTTTGTACTTAATAAATAATTGTTTAATATTTTAACTTTTAATTTTTTGTCCTTGGGGGAATTTTCCTGTTCGGTGTGAGAGAATGCACGGGGAAAGTTCTAAATTCTTCTTTTCCTTTTTATTATTCTTATTCCTAATCTTATTATTATTATTAAGATTACTATTTTTATTATTATTATTATAATTATTTTATTTTTATTATAACTTTTATTTAAATTGTGTGTTTATCGGAAATTGCACTATTGGGGTTTCTACGGTTTTGTGTAATCGTTAATGAACCAGGTATAAAAGGCCCAGCGAAACGAACAGCATTAACATTCACTGTCGGTCCTCCGTCGTAGCAAGACCCACCCCGGGCAGACTTGTGCGATTATAGGAAAGGCATCTGGTATCTACATTTTTTTATTTTTAGCATATTATGTTGCCTGCACATTATATTGCTTGTACTCATATTATTAAATAGTGATTTTATTCATACCTATTCGGAGCTCTAACATTTCTTTAGCTCGAACTCTGATCGTCACATCTGTATTAAATATTTTCGTTAATGCATATTTTATTTATTTTGTTTCCGTATTATACGATAAACAGTCACTCGTAGGAATACATTATTCGTAAGTGTTAAGTATATTATGTTTCTCAAACAGAACGTATATTCGTAAAACCCCGTTTTCCTGTGCGTTGTAGCCATTGTCGATATGCGCAGAGCTACGGCGGGGTACGTTCCGCGGAAACGACGAATCGCGTGTACGTCGGATCTAGTGAGCAGAAGGCAAAGTTCCAGAGACTCGTCAGAGTTCCGCGTTACGGGTGTATCGCTCTCGTTTGAGCTGCCTGTCTCGTGTGCCACTGTAATGATCTGACAACGTGTGCGATTCGATTCTGATCCGATTATTCGGTGGCTGCGACGTCGTTGAATGACATATGAATCTGTTCGAAACATTGTACAGTTGTACACATTACGAATACATTAATTTTTTTTTTTTTTTGGTAGTGTTTGTAAAATTGTAACGTATAATAATTTTCTATTACAAGATTTTTTTTGGTCATACATTTATCCACGTTCATTTAATTAAGTTTGTTATATTTATAAGCTTCTAGTTATGAATATTTATTTTTATAGATTTCCTATAAAACATGAACAACTAACTCAACTGAGGCCAATCGCTGTTATAAAGTGAATCGAAAACTTTGTTGAAATAACACTCATAGATTTGACATTTTCTTATATATATTATTATAATAAAAGTGAAAAATAATCACGTTCATAATATCAAGGATCGCAGCGGTCGCATATAGAAAAAAGTTCTAGGTGTGGTCGTCCCAATATTAATTATATTAATTATAGGTATCCATTATTATTAACCAATTTTTTTTCATAGTCGATCATAAGCACTGATAATCTACAGTTTTATCCCGCTTTTGGGTTAATATTTATATTAATGTCGAATCCCCTTAAGTATTTTAATTATACTTACAATTGTAATTGCATATGCGTAATGTAACTAGAGTGGGTTTTAGCCCCTCCAGAATTTTTGGGTAAATGTATGTACTTATAAATTTTTTACTACATTAATATTTATTTTATTTTTGCTAACAATTTAAAAAAAATATAATGTTTAATATAAACAAATAATTATTTAAATTAGTTGTAAACACTAATAGAAACTATAAATAATAATCTAATTAAAAAAAATTTGCTATAAAACATTTTTAGGAATCTAGCCCTCCCCCTAACTTAAAGGACTAGTTATACCTATGATTTGAAATAATTATTTTATGTGGTTGTAGCCGCATTTTTTGATATCTACGTCTAAGTCGCATTAAAACCCGCCTGAGATCAATAATGACAGCTGAAAATCCGCTTCTTGGATTAGCTCTTTTTATTCACGAGTACAAACTAGTAAATCTAGATGAAGTTGTATTAAAAAAGTGGACTTTATTCTACATATTAATTTTAATTTTTTTGACTACAGATACAAATAAAATTTTAAAATTATTTTGTTTTTAAAATGTTAAAAAATACTCAATTTTAATAATATGATAATATACACTATTATTATTTTATTCCAAGTTTCCCCTTTCCCCTCAAAAAAATATATGTGGAACGACCCTGTATATATAATATATATATGTGTGTAACTATAGTTATTTTAGCTTTGTTTAATATTCAAAAATTTTATTTAGCTTCAATACTATTGTCTATTCCCTATTTGAGTATTTTTCGTGATGGCCACTTCTGTTTTCCGCCGCCGCGGTGCTCGTAGCAATTTGACTAAGACAAATTATGGTAATGAAACTAACGATGATCTGGAATCAGGACTGCTTTGTCCTTATCAACTAATATTTTTAATAGAAAGTACATTGAAGAATAACAAGTACATAGACGTTTATAAAGGGGCAGTCGAAAATTTGCATAATACTGAAGACCAAGCCTGCAACGTGATCTTTATAGATTATAACCAAATTTTCAAATCGTTAAATAACAGTTGTGTCGAGCAGGACGAACAGTATAGGTTACTACACAATAGAGCTAAAAGGTATTTGCACAATAACAGTAGGTTATCTACTAAACTGATGGTACTACTCGTCCGTCAATCGGTAATCATTAATCTGGAATCAATGCGCGAAAAGTGGAATTTCGACACTGAACCGTATATGTTTCAACCCGCTGTAGTAAATATAATTTTAATCAATTTCATTGATTTGGAATTTATAACTAAATTTATTGCCACTAAAATAAAAGTTGACGCAATAGTAAAATTGAACTGTGGGGAAATTGCTGAGACCCGGGAAAAATTCGTTTCAAGGGCGTTCAGAGCCAAACTGTCTAATGCAGAAAAAGTTATCCAAACGTTTTGGCAGGATTTTTATAACGAGTTGAACACGGCCGATGGGGCGTCCGCGTTTAAAAACGTCATGGTCTATGATTTCAAGTCGAAATACAACTCCAATTACGAGCCACCAAACGTTGACAAAATGCTTGTTATGGCCAGGAAATACGTGATGCGCGAAATGCTCAAAGTACTCGGGTTCGTCTACAACGTGAGAACCGAATACGAAAATTACACGCGAAACAATAACCCCGTGTACGCTTTACCCGTGAACGACTATGATTTAACCCTGCAATACTACGAATCGTATACTAAACACTTGAAAGAATATCCAGAAAACGCGATTGGATTGCCAATAATCTTAGACGCCATAGTAAAAGTTGCGATTGCCTGCCCAGTACAACCCGAAGAAGAATGGGTCAACTCATTTTTCGATGCGTTAAGAAACGAGGGCGATGATGGCTGTATGGTATATCCGGTCTGCTTGCAGTATGGAAACGAATGCGGTCTATCGGCGAAGAAGTTCAAATTACGTCACACAGATTATTTTGATTCCACAGTGAACGTGTTGAACGTTAGGTGGAGAAAATCGCTGTGGGGTGCGCGTCCATTTCCATTGTTGAACACCGAGGCTGAACACGAACGCGTCATTGCAGACGTCAAACGGCAATGTGAGGGTGACGGTCATAACGATATCGACGTGCAACTTTGCGTACTAGCTTTGAATCGGTTACGGAGCAACTTGGACGTGTACAGGGGTGAACCCATCGGTTTACCTGAATTGAGACAGACGACTGTCAAGTTCAAGCCAGAATTTATTGAACCAGCCGGATGTATGACAATGGTACAAATATTGCAGAAAGAGTCAGAAAACTATAAGAAAATGAGTCATGCATATTTTGAACCAGAAGACGTGGTTGTGGTGGGATTTTACGACTGTCAAAAAGTTCTACAAACACACAAATCCTCGTTTGAATTTAACGTGCCCCAACGACCTGTTTACGCCTATGACTATTTCAATTTGTATTACAGCAAAAGAACGCCAAAATGTTTTTACGCAATGGACACGTCGGACCTGTCTTTGACATATGCAGAAGAAATGGAAGAGATACGTTTTAAGGATGACGATTTTTTGACGATCACAAAAAGAAAATGGAGATTTGAACCAAGTACCATTAGTTTGGTGTATAAATCTGGACACTACGAAATCGTCAAACACGTAGTGGACGACGACGACGACGACGATGATGACGATAACAACGACGACGATTATGCTAAAGACGACAAAGATTGGCTTAGGGTGTACAACAATGACGCAGGTTTTGAGTACTATTTAGATAAATCTCGAAACAACGTCATCAGGTGTATCGTCAGAACAACGAGTGCGGGCAGTGAGGGTGTGTGCACCGTGGAGATGATTTCGGCAAACAATGATGGCTATGGCATACTACAGTGGTCTAGCAAACGATGGAGCAATGACGATGGCGCCAAAGTCAACGCTGCGGAGATGGAAGTGTACCGGCTTTACGGCAACGGGCGGGTGGTCGTCGAGTACGCGGACCGAACAAAGGTCACGTACTGGACGAGTGGAAAAGTCGAGCGGCCGTCGCGGACTAATCGATCTCCGACCACGGAATCGTCAAAAACTAGCACCGGTGGACCCAAGAGCTCCAACATCAAAAACATGGACGTCCAGGCGCGGACCAGGCGCCCGGCCAACTACGTGGAACAGTTCTCGAAAGATGGCTCTACCAGGACCGTGGAGTTTGCGGACGGCACGAGCATCACGGGCGCGACGAACGTCCGTCGATCGTCGACAGTCGTCCCGCCGTACAAGTACGTTCATCCCGCATATCGGACGGTGACCGAAGACCGGGACAGAGCGTTTCACGTGGACGGGGTCTGCACGATGTCCCGCGGTGTAGCTGGCGGCCCGTCCGGGCTGCGGTTGACCGACTGGTCGGTGCGAATCGACGCCACCACCGACGCGGTGTACGTGTACGGGTTGGACGGCAACAGTGACAGGCTGATCGCCACTTTCGGTTGGAACGGTTCCGAATTTCTGTTCGAAAAACGCGTGAACGCTTCCCGCGTCGTGACGGTGCCGCGGAAGCACCGACCCGGCGGAGACCTCGTCCAAGGAACTACCGGTACGGCGACGGTGACGGACGAAGAGGCGGCGTCCGCGTCCGAGTGTTTCGTGGTTAAACGAAACATGGCAGGATTCAGGACGCTGGACAGCCGCCGATACGAGCAGTTTGTCGACAGCGTGCGCGAACGCCGGCACACAGCCGTGCGCGAAGGGTCACGCGCCAGGACCGTCATTGTTTATGCGGCGGACCGCGACGATGTGGAAAAGCCGCGGGTGACCGATCCACCGGCTGCGATTGGCGGACCTTACGGATGGCTAAGACCATTTTCGGGCAGAACCACTGTCACCAACGATGAACTCGTTCCGACCACACTGCAGTTGGTGTCCCGTTCGTTTCGCAAGGTGGACGTCGACTATGGTCCGATCATTAGCGCTCTAACGCAACGAGACACCGGTTATTCGGTTGCATCGGCCTCGGTGGACGTAACCTAACCGCCCGTACGTCCCAGACATGAAATCGTTAATAAAGATGTACTCGGTCCAAAATCTGAGGAATCGCGAGTCGTCGTCGTCGCGACGCGTTTCGGCCGTGGAGCACGACGGCAGGTTGACCGCGAAATTGTCCTTGCTAAGACAAGAAAGACGTGATGCGCGTGAGGCGCAGTCGCTGATGAGACACGGCCGATTCATTCCGTTCTTCCGCGCCGACGAATTTGAGCCTTTGAAAAGGCATTTAAAGTTTTAAATTATTTATTTATTGTACCAAATATAAATAATTCAATATTCAATATGTTTATAAAATAAATCACATAAAATATACATTTTTTTTAAATTTTTTATTCTAATTAAATGTATGATAGTGTCATCCGATTGTACTCTGTTCCTTAAAAATGCATGTCCAGCCGAGCCCTGTCGTGTGCATTTCTATGATTGTACAGATATATCTGCCATCGTTTATTTATATTCTTAAAATATGATGATAGGATTGGACCGGATATAGAATGTTTGTGTTGAGTGTCCGCATGAGCAGACCTCGTGATGCACTTCAAAACTTCGCGTACGGAAATCATTATAATAAACTAACGATTACTACGTATAAAATATGACACGCGGTTAACTATCGTCATCGAAACCTAGAATATTGTGTGATATTCAGTCATAATAATCGTTATTATTATTATTTTATTGGTCACACATAAGTACATTAATAGAACGGTGGCGAT
This sequence comes from Schizaphis graminum, assembly GCA_020882235.1. Classification (NCBI taxonomy): domain Eukaryota; kingdom Metazoa; phylum Arthropoda; class Insecta; order Hemiptera; family Aphididae; genus Schizaphis; species Schizaphis graminum. The sequence continues at coordinate 113,068,186 of CM037032.1, read as the reverse complement.
GTAGTCGATGTACACTTGTCTTGAACTGGTAACTATTAAATATTAAGCACGTACTACTACGTTCGTGGTAAATAGTAAAAATATTATTAATTTTAATATTTTTAAATTGTTCATACAAGTTGACATATATTGGTCATTGGAAATGTAGTACATGTGTTGTAGATGTAGGTCACATACGACATGTAAACCACAGCCGCCTACTTCTCTTAGTTAAAATCCATTGGTATATCCTTATAACACATCTAACATTTATATTTAATTTTATTATTTGTTAAATAATGTACCTATGTATAATTAGTTGGCTAGTATATATACCGTTAGTCGTTACTTGTTAATAAGTTAATTATCTTGTAAAAATAATCACAAACTTTATTCTGTAATATCAAGATATACCATAGCCCATAGGCTAGAAATGTCTTATTTTATAAATATTAAATGTATAATATATGTATATATATCAATGGTTAAGACAAAATAAATTGTTGATAAATAATAATAAACTTAAATTTTTATACTTTATTTGATGATTGTATTAAAAATTAGAAGAAAAATATAGTAATTTTATTGAAATAATATACTAAAATTAGTTTCTTAATTTTTATATGTATAAAAAATGGAAAATATATTCTATTACAGAAAATGTCCTAATATTTAGCAATCATACTATTCATAATACTAGTGTAGTAAAATGTAATGATCAGTTAAAAATTCTGGCAATACTATTTTTTTTAGATTCTGAACGGAGTGATGAATGTATTGATTTTACAATGATGAGTGTTTTTTTTATTTTTATTTTTTATTTTTGTGTCTGACGAAAACATTTGGAGCAGTAAAAATGCTTCGATTTTTGACTTCAGCCCCTCTTTGAAAAGGAAATCGAATCTATTTGGTACTTTGGGAGGTCAAAAGTTAAAAATTTTCAATATTTTTTAAATGAGTCGGGAAAAACCCTAAAAAAATGAGGGAATAACGGGATTTTTTACGTAAAATCAGTTTTCGACAAAATCGAATTTTTTATTTTGCTATAACACAAAAATTAATAGATGTTAATTTAAAAATAAAAAATAAAGTTTTACAATCCATCAGAAAATAAAATTAATTTGATATAACCTTTTGAAATCAAAATTTTTATGTCACTTTATAAACATTCATCTGTAATTCTTCTCCAATTCATTAAATGTCCCTCCTCGCTTCACTCTTCAACATACCACTTTTAATTCACCCACCTCCTCCTTACTAATGGTTTAAATGAACCATTGCGGCGCTGTATCAGTTGCGTTGCTTGAGAGGGCTGCAGCTTCCCCTACCCCACCATCAAAAAAATATTAAGAAAATTTAGAAATTATTTTAATTTTTAATGGTCTGAAAATCGTTACAAAAATCTAAAATTGTATTTAAAATTTGATCAGCTTCCCTCCAAAAAAAATCCTGATAACTCCACTACGCTGTATGTTTATTGCTAATTCTGACCCCTCCTTTTCAATCACACAACCTTAATCAAGTACTTCCAACGATTTTACTTCACTGTTATATTTACATCACACTTTACCTAATTGTTATTTTAAATTTTAATCGTATCAATATTAGGTAAATATAAATTTGGCTCACGCCCGTATAGTAAATTTAAACAAATAATTAAACATAGTTTACCCCAATGTGGGACTGTCTTAGAGTTTTAGTCAGCGTGATGTGGTAATCACTAATCACAGAGAACTAGCGTTCTCTTACATATTGGTATTTGAAGTTTGGACGTAGCTTTACAACAATAAGTATGTGACAAAGCGGGGGGAGGCATAATGTCTTATACCTAGTCAGCATATTGTACAACGTACACGTACGTAAGGTAGACTAGGTAGAGAGTATTAATGTTTATATAATATTGTACCTATTGTACATATTATCATTGATTATATTATAATCATTATAAATACTATAGTATTTATAATCAATGGTACTACATAAATATATTTAAAAACTCATTACATTTAACTTGAATTAAAGGGACAGAAAAATTTTCAAGAAAAAACAATTTATATTTGATTCCTAGTTAATCTGATATTTTATTTTACAATAAATAAAATCATATGAGGTAAAACAATTAAAATTTAATTATTAAATCAAACTGTGAACTTGAAAAAATAATTCCAAGATCCTTAATAGAGTCGACTTTAGGTAAAGGGTAATTATCGGAGTAGTAAATAATATTGAGCGGAGATTTATTACGATAAAAAGAAATAGAATTGCGTTTATTAATGTTATCTTGTAAACCATTATTATAGCACCAGGCCTTAAAATGGTCGAAGTCTTCTTGTAGTTTAGAGCCATCACTTAATGAATTGATATTGTAATATAACTTTAAATCATCTGCAAACATACTAAACTGTACATGTTTAAAAATTGACCCAACATCATTCATATATAAAATAAAAAGTAGTGGTGAAATATGACCACCCTGTGGGACACCTGAGGGGATGGAAATATTAATAGAAACATAACCGTGGAGCCTTACCTTTTGATATCTACCCGATATATATGAACTGAGCCATTTTAACATGATATTATTAACACCCATCAACAACTCTAGCTTACGAATCAGTACAACGTGGTTGATAGTGTCGAATGCTTTACTAATATCTGTATAAATAGCATCAACCTAACCACCTTTTTCAATAGTGTCCATTAAATATTTATGATAAGCAACTAAATTTGAGGAAGTGGAAGTATGTGAACGAAATCCAAATTGTTGTGGGATTATATAATTAGACAAAAAGAAGTTTAATTTTGGTAGGTGGTAGAATAGATTCTAATAGTTTGGGAATAGATGACATAATGCTGATAGGACGATAGTTTATAATATTAGAGCGATCGCCATTCTTAAAAACAGGCTGGACATAAGAGGATTTCCATGAATTTGGAAATGTACCTGAAGACAGTGACAGAGAAAAAAGGTAGTGCAATGGAAGCGTTAAAGCATAGGTACCTACATTGGTTTAAAACAATTTCGGGAATACCGTCAGGGCCAGGTGAACTACTATGTTTACATTTTTCCAGTGCTAAGAAAACTTCTTGGACAGTAATATCGATTTTAGACAGATCAACACAATCGGCAATCGTAACATTTAAATCGTCAGTTGATGGACAAAGGTGTGAGTAGGCCGAAGAAAAGTGTTCTGCAAATAAATTAGAAATATTTGATCCGTCCTGTGCAGTTTTATTATTTAAAAACATAACACTTGGGATGGTGTTTAATTGTTTACGGTCATTAATAAATTTCCAAAATTGTTTTGGTTTTCTGACCAATGATAATTGAGTCTTAGATATGAAATTAGTATAACAGGAACGAGATAGTTGTTTGCATTGTAAGCGAAGATTTGAGAAAATGGTGTAGGTAATCTGAAACGTATTTAGATTGTTTAAATTTAAAATGGGCTCTCTTTTTTTCCTTTATTAACAGTCTTAATTCTTTATTAAACCATATTGGGAATGAATTATAATTTTAAGTTACAATAGGAACATGTTTTAATAAAACCTCGTTACAAATATAATTAAATTTGTTAACAGCTGTGTTAATATCAAGATTTAAAAGTGTTAATGACCAGTTAATTTTATTTAGATCGTAAATAATATCAATAAAATTAACTTTTTTAAAATTAAAAAATTCGATTTTGTGTGGAAGAGTTTTATAAGTGCATTGTAATTCAGAATATATTATTAACGGTTGATGATGGTTGTCGATGGGGACAATTGGATTTAAAGATAACGAGACCGATAACATAGGAAGGGAAGAGAAAATAAGGTCTAATAGAGAATTTTTATAATTAAGTATTTGATTGAATTGGCGGAAATTAAAATACGAATAATCGAAAAGAATAGAATCAGATTGAGCAGAGGTAGGAGAAAAGGTAACACCTGAATTCGAGTTGAGATCGTAACGAGCTGAAGATAAGTTGAAGTCACCAGCAATAATAAACTCGCAATCGGCGTGTTTCGTACGGAGCAATTCTAATGATTGAATGTGATAGTCATATATATCAGGTCCACTGGATGGGGGAATATAAACACCACCTATAATTATATTTTTATTACCAAACGATACTAATATGAAAAGTTGTTCGACATTATTTATCGGCACAGATAACAGTCTAGCAGCATATAAATTATTAATTGCGATAAGAACACCACCACCTCTACGGTGGGGACTAGTATTTTCATTCCTATCAAAGCGAAACAGTTGATAATTAGTAAAACCTAATTCTGAGTCAAGGTGTATCAATACACCTTGTTCTGAGTCACAGAAATCCGCAGTGAGCCATGTTTCAGTTAATATACATTAGTCAAAATCGAACAGAGAACAATTACAATGCAAAATATCTAATTTTGTACGTAAACCACGTACATTTTGGTAGTAACCAACGAATTTAATAAACATATCAGCTAATTTATTACTAAGGTTAAAATTAAAATTACGATTATAGTTAGATACAAACGGAGTTGAATCTTCATTGTCCTTGGACGGTCGTAAATGCATTTACAGCGCCTAATCTCGAGCACTTGAACCGTTTCTGAGCCATGAAGAATTTATCTATTTTTTTATTTAGCTGTAAATTAAAAAAATTGTAAATACATGACATTTTCACAAAATATATTTTATATTTTTGTCCTATTATAGATCCATAACACAGACATACAAAGACGCATGGCCATGGGGTTCTGGGCCAGCTTTAAAAAAACGACGAATAATTATGTGTATTTCAACCTTTTTAGTTTCATTTCAATAAAGGTAATTGAATAATATAAATGATATATTACCCTGGGGGCGGGGATTAGAATTCACCCTCGGCAATCCATGCCCGTCGTAAGAGGCGACCAAAATGGACCTAGAAGAGGGCTGCAGCTCTTCTAGTTACAAGCATAAATTAATTTATGCTTGAATAGCATCCTTTAATAATAATGGATGCTAATGCGATGTGGAAAGCAAGGGGAAACTACCACATTAACATCCCTATTCCCTAGTTAGGCAACTACTATTTTGTCTTCTAAAATGAATTTTCGCAGTGTAAAAAATTTGTCCGGACGTATCCATTCGGATGTCTGGGTGGTAGCTACCCTGCAGGATGCAGGTGAGAAGAACAAAACGCAGAGAATAGGAACGTGGAATGTACGAACAATGTGGAAAACAGGAAAGCTGGAAAATATAAAAATAGAAATTAAAAGACTAGATATAGACATATTAGGATTATGCGAAATACGTAGGCCAGATAATGGTGACTTCTGGTCTGATGACATCAAAGTTATTCATACAAATAGTACAAAAGGACAAGCCGGCGTTGGAATTGCTCTCAATAAGAAGTGGGGTAAAAGAGTTACGAATGTTGTGACCTATAGTAGCAGACTATGTTTGGTCAAAATGGAGTCAACACCAAACAACCTTGCAATTATACAAGTTTATATGCCAACATCAAAAGCAGATGATGAAGAAGTGGAAGAAGTGTATGAAGGCATTGAAGAGCTAATGAAACATACTAAACCACACGATAACGTAATTATCATGGGAGACTTTAATGCTATAGTTGGAGAAGGCAGAGAAGGTAGAGAAGTCGGAGACTTCGGTTTAGGTAAGAGAAATGCAAGAGGAGAAAGAGTAGTGGAGTTTTGCAGAGAAAATGGGATGATTATAACAAACACCAGATTTCAAAACCCTAAGAGAAGAATATATACATGGAAAATGCCAGGTGATATTGCCCGCTACCAAATAGGTTACATACTGGTAAAAAATCGATTTAAGAATCAAGTTAAATTCTGTAAAACATATCCGAGTGCTAATTGTGACAGTGATCACAATATAGTAATAGCGAAATGTGAACTCAGATATAAAAAATCACAAAGAACAAAAGTACAGCTAGACAATTATTATAATGTTAAATTACTTAAGAGAGCGGAGGTTGTGGAAGAATATGGACGCTATATGGATATCAAATACCAAAAACAAAATGTAGATGATCCACTGAATAAAAAGTGGGAGGACATAAAATCAGCTATTACAAAAGCGCGGATTCTGTGCTAACAAAAAAAGAAAATAAGGAACCCAGAAGAACATGGATTGACTAGGAAATAGTAAAACTTATAGATGAAAGACGAAAATATATAATCAATAAAACGAGAGAAGGACAACAGAAGTATCGTCAACTAAGGAACGAGGTTAATCGAGAAGCCAGAAAAGCAAAAGAAGAATAGCTGGAGCAGCAGTGTAGCGAAATTGACGAAATGTTCAAAGCTAACAAAATAGATTATGCGTATCACAAAATCCAACAATTTGTAGGAAAGAGAAAACGAAATGTCACTAATATCAGAGACAAAATGGGCCAATTATTAGTTGATGATGAGAACATAATAAAACGATGGAAAGAGTATATTGAGGAGCTCTATGAGGGAGAAAATTGGAGGAAATTACAACAAATGAGGAAAAAATAAAACTACCCATTTTAAGATTATAATTTGAGCTAGCGCTCAATAACTTGAAACAAAATAAAGCTCCTGGGACTGATAACATAACAGCAGAACTGTTGCAATGTGCTAGTATGAAGATAAAGGATGCTTTATACCAACTAACTTAAAATATATATGAGAAAGGAGATGTGCCAGACGATTACCGTAAAAGCATAATTGTAACTATACCAAAGAAAAGTGGAGCAAACTCCTGTGAGCAGTTTAGAACACTGAGCTTACTGACACATGCCTAAAAAATCCTAACAAAAATAATAAGTCGAAGAATAGAAGGAAAAGTGGAACTATACTTAAAAAATGACCAATATGGATTCAGAAGATTTTAAGGTACATGAGAAGCAATTTTAGGATTGCGAGTGCTAATTGAAAAACAGATCGATAGAAATAAAATCACATATTTGGCCTTCATAGACCTAGAAAAGGCCTTCGATAAAGTAAATTGGAATAAGATGCTACATATACTACGAGAAATAGGTATTGAGCAACAAGACCTACGAATCATTCAGTCTGTACAAGAACCAGACAGCCTGCATTAAAAAAGGAGAAATCACAACTAACGCTCAAGTAAAAAAAGGAGTCCGACAAGGGTGTACGTTATCACCACCACTTTTTAACTGCTATATCGAAGAAGTTATAAATATAGTGAAAGCAAAGCTAATAAGATTAAATATTGGGGTCAAAATTGGTGGAGAAATCGTTTCAATTATACGATTTGCTGATGACATTGTGGTAATAGCAGAGAGTGAAGGGGACATACAGCGTGAGGTTGAAGAAATGGATGAAATGCTCAGAACATCAGAAATGAAAATAAATAGTACAAAAACGAAGATCTTAGTCTGTGCCAGAGACCCGAAATTAAAAGCTGATGTGTACATTGTCAATCAAAAACTGGAATATGTAGAAGAAATGGTATACCTAGGGATTAAAATCACATCAGATGGCAAGAGTGTCCACGAGATTTCAGATTAAACAACGCATAGCATTAGCAAAAATTGTCTTTAGTAAAAAACATAAGTTGCTCACTTCAAAAAAAATACATCTTAATATCAAGAAGAGACTTATAAAAACATATGTATGGAGTGTTGCAACATATGGATGTGAAACTTGGGTAATAAATGATACCGAAAAAAAAAAATTAAAACGTTCGAAATGTGGTGCTGGAGGCGTATGGAAAGGATAAGTTGGATAGAGCGGAAAACAAATGAAGAAGTACTTAGAACAGTGGGAGAAAAACGTACACTCATAGATACGATTAGAGGAAGACGCTGGAAAATGGTTGGAGATGCCCTGAGACACCCGGAAGAATTGCATAATATAATATTGGAGGGTATGATAGAAGGAAAGAAAACTGCAGGACGTCCGCGGAACTCGTATATAGGACAAATTAAAATCGATGCAAAAGTCAAAACCTTCAAAGAACTCAAAGAAAAGGCGAGGAATCAATTAGAATGGAGAATTGGAGTTGTAAACCAACCTTCGGTTTGATAAAAAAAAAAAAAAAAAAGTGATATGTATAATATACAACTATTTGAAAATGTTTACTTTTGACCCCCCCAAACTACCAACTAGATGAATTTTCCTATTCAAAGAGGGACTGAAGTCAAAAATCGGAGCATTATTACTGCTCCAAATGTTGTCGTCAGACGCAAAAAAAAAACACACATCATTGTAAAATCAATTCACTCCGTTCAGAATCTATAATATAATAATATATATTATGTATATATACATATATGTACATATATTTTTTTATTTTTTTATTTTTGTTAAGTAAGACATTCCTAGCCAAGTAGGCTATCTACATCTACTGATATATACTTTAAAACTATTTACAAAAATTATTGTGTGACATAGGGCGACATCTATACTCCATCCCAAAAGGGAATAATCAGTCGGCCGACCGGTTTTCGTCCATGTCCGCGCAGCCGTCCATATCCGTCAGCCTGATTTAGGTGGGAGAAACAGATCTACGTGCGCAAAAAGTGATTATTCTCTTTTGGGATGGAGTATACTTCGTTAAGGAACCGTAATTTCCGTGCAATAGTACGACACCCCTGGAATTAAATGAAATGCAACACAACGTACAAGGTTAGTTATTAGACGCACGTCTCGTTATGAATTTATGATGGTCGAATAAAAACAAACCGGTGTGACGCATTTATAAATCGATTTAGTACACCGAAATTCTTAAAACCACACCGGTTCATTTTTTAAGGGGAAATTTACACCGGTTTGGTCTAGCGAATTTGTAGAATCTACAAATTACAAATAAACAATAGTTGACAACATTTTTTTCTAAATTTGTTCCTATTCGCCCCATTTTACGGTACCAAATTGGCTATGTTTTTCATTGTCTAATTGAATTGAATTATTATTAATGTTTTTGGAATCAGTTGAAATTTTTTATTGGTATACAAATCCACCTGGGCCGGCCAATCTAGGGGCTCTAAATTGAAATTATAAATGTGTAATATTTTGGTAAATTGGCTGTCTGTCATGCTCGTGCAGTCTATTATTTAAATTTTGTATCCACTATAATCATTTAATCAATAATTATATAATATGAATATGATTCTTTTTATAGTGTAACATGATTCAGTTATCAGCTTAGTGTGCTGGCATTATTGTCAATAAGTATATTTACCTATTAATAACCCTTGATATCTACTTATTATAATATTATCATTGTATCCGCCGCAACCCAACAGCCAATACACATACACACAAATGCGTGTGGATAGTGAATAATATACTAGTTATATAGTCGGCTATATATTATTATAATTTTTGTTTATAAACTAATAAAATTTGGAAATGGATACAACCAAAAATGTAAAGAAGCGATAAGGAGGGGCTACTAAGAAACGAGAAATAAAAAATAAAATGAAGCTGCAAAAACCTGCCACATTATAAAAATGTTATTAATAACAAAACTCTCCAAAATTAATATCAAACACACAATGATTTTAGTAATAATATCTTTACTTCTTATACGGTAAATTAGTATTTTTTGCAAACACCAATATTTGGAATTATTTATTATAATTTATTTACATTTTCATAACATTTTATTCATATTCATTATTCATAATTGTACCTATTATATATAGGAATATGAACATGAAAAAATTGATGATGTGGTTGTGATATTATTATGTTGTTCTTTAATAAATTGTTAACTTTTTTTTTCATCTATCTATATTTATTTATTTTTATTTTTTTCATTTTTCATTTTTATTATTTTATTATTATTATTATTTTTTATTTTGGAATTATTATTTATTTTATATTACAAACAATAACGTAGACATTATCATTAGAGCTAAAAATATTACTAATTGTACTATTTAGGTGGGGTTACAATATTCAAATAAGAAAAAATTAGGAAACTTGCATGTTTTCTTAGTGAGAAGCGAAAGCGTGGCAGCATCACCATATTTATTCCTATGTATCTATGATAATAAATATATTATTATTATTATGCTTTTGGGCCGGTATATTTCATCTCCACCTGGGCTGATATAGTCCCAGTCCGCCCCTGTAATGTAAAGAAATAACCATAATATAAACATTTGGTGAAAATTTCAAGTATTTACAATAATTCGTTTTTGAGTTACAGTAAAATCAAAAAATCGATTTTGTCGAAAAGTGGTTTTTCGTAAAATTGCCGTTTTTCTGTCACTTTTTTTTTGTTTTTCTCGATTTTTTTGAAAACTATTTTAAAATGTTTACTTTTGACCCCCCAAAGTACCAACTAGATGAATTTTCCTGTTCAAAGAGGGGCTAAAGTCAAAAACCGGAGCATTATTACCTACTGCTCCAAATGTTGTCGTCAGACACAAAAAAAAAAAACACATCTTCACTCCGTTCAGAATCTAAAATTTTACGAATGATTAAAGTTTTAATTTTAATTTAAAATAAAAAATAAACGTGTAAAATAACGTTTTACTACTAAATAATTTTCGATTTTTGTTATTTTTAAAAATTACCAAACGTAGGATCTTTAAACTTTTACTTAAATGTTTGAATTTGTTTCAAAATAGAATACATGACAATATTTAAATATAATATATCCTAGACTGGCAAATCATCTCCGTTCAGAATCGTTTTTCGTATACAATGATTCCTATCATTACATTCAAATTTAACCTAACCTAGTCCGAAGTCCACCCCACCCCTTAATGTACAGCAGAGCGATACCCACTTACCCGCTTTTTATATATTAAATTTTCAAAAGAAAATAATAAAATAATAGAAAATAAATTCACATAGTAGATATACAACCATAAAACTTGTACCGACCAATACCATCAGATGTCAATGTTACCAATTTAAGATTATTACACAGGAAATAGGTATAGATAATAGATCTAAATAAACCACGTTAGATTTACGATTTACCGTAGATATTAGATGTGTCTAGACAGGGGCGGACTGGGTGTCAAGGGGCCTGTGAGGTTAATCAGCAATTAGGGCCCAGGATTTAGCTTATACCTAAATGGATATATATTTAATCAGTGATATTATATTTATATTATATTTTAGATGTAAATATTTTTAGTCAATAGTTATATCAATTCAACTTTTTTACACTTTTATGTTTTAAAAAATTATACAAATAAGAACAGTCCATTTAAAATACAAACTTAAATTTAACTTCAAATTAAAAAAAAAACATGACATGATCGATGGCCCGGGAGGCGATTGCCCCCTCGCCTCCCTGGTCAGTCCACCCCTGTTCTATTAGGTATCTAAGGACTAAGATACATATATGGTATGATAAATTTATAAGTTTTTAAACAAAAAATTTTAGTTGCGAAGAAACCTAATAAAAGAAATATAGTAAAAAAAAACTAATATTCATAAAAAATGATAATAATAATATATGTAAAATTATATAAAAAAATAAAGGTACTGGTTTGTTATCGCCCCACCACGGGAAGGAAAAATTTTATCGCCCCGGCGACTGCTTATATAAATTTTTAGTAATTTCATCTTTATTATGCATATTCTATAATTTGAGCCAATAGTAAATTAAATATGAGTCATAATGTTGTGTTTAAGAATTATTTTACTTACTAGGCATATATATTACAAGGTTCTACAATTCTACATCATTAGCAAATATTGGTGCTTTAGGAAAATATGAATGAAGTATATACCTTTTACTACTTCAGGAACCAATCTAACCTAACCTTGTGTTGTTCTCAATAGTCAAGTTTCCTGTTATTAACAAAAATAAATTAATCATTACTTATAAGTTAAAACATTGGAAAAAAAATGTATACACCTACCATGTGAACATGTAATGTGTTCATTGAATCCCCAGGACATGCACTCAGTATCATTTTTGTTAATTTTTGTTAACATTTAACAAATTCTAATCTAACAATATTATTAGTAAACGAGTATTTTGTCATTTTGTTTTGTGTTTTTCTTTACGACTTTACCTAGTGTAATTTTCTTTTTTTGTATTGTACTATTTGTACTTCGTAATTTAATATGTGTCTCAGACTGTAGTACTGTACTGTCTGTACTTGTAATAGTTCATTCACAAAATAAAATTATTCAAAAGTAAATTGTATAAAAACAAAATATTAAACTTTTATTTTTTTAATATTTTAGACCTAGTTGCGCCAATGGTTTATAACTAGGACCTAACTTACCTACTACCTTTTTATATACCCGAGACTCGACTTACTACTTTTAAAATGAACAAAAATTATCGCAGCCCAATAATTTACCATATAACCGCGCTGTATCGGCGGTCTCACTGAAAGACTCATAAATTAAAATCATAGTTATAGATATAGATAGTTATTAAATCACATCTATTAATCTATTACCTAATCGTAAGCAAAATTGACATAGGTTCCTGACGATCATATAATCTAGGACGGGCTCTAGTTAACGTCGTACAATAGACCTTAGAAAGTCTATGCATGTTCACTTATGAGTTATGTTTGAAATTTAGAAAAATATTAAGTTAATTTTAAAATTCTTATAACTTGTTTTAAAATTAAAATATTTTAAAAATTCTACGTAAGATCCTAAACTGTAACTTACCTTTAAATTTAATAATAGGTAAATTCATTCTAAGTACATTATTAAAAATAACAAAGTACAATTTTGTACCTAAGACATAATCATTTTTATGATACAAGTATACATTAGTAAAATGGATAAAACACTTACTGAGCATAATAGTATAAACTATAAAGGACCAAATCTACTTTAGCACCCCCTCGAAAATTTGGTTTTTTTTTTCGGAAACCTATGTATTTTAACGTTATAAAAAGCGGGTAAGTGGGTATCGCTCTGCTGTATATTAGGGGGTGGGGTGGACCTCGGACTACGATAGGTTAAATTTGATTCTGAACGGAGATGATTTGTCAGTCTAGGATATATTATATTTAAATATTATCATACATTCTATTTTGAAACAAATTCAAACATTTAAGTATAAAAGTTTCAAGATCTTACGTCAAGTAATTTTTTAAAAATAACAAAAATCGAAAATTATTTATTAGTAAAACGTTATTTTACACGTGTATTTTTGATTTCAAATTAAAATTAAAACTTTAAACACTCGTAAAATTTTTTAAATTGAATAATCCTCAAACTTTTTTATAATTATTCTAAGCTTAACTTATGGACAGCATAGTATTACATTTTCAATTCTTAGCTTTTGATAGTAAAATATTTATAAATTTTTAACTACCAAATAGTGAAAAATATTCATGATTTTGACGAATTTTTGTCAATATTTGAACTTCAAATGCTAATAAAAAAAAATTGTGCCTATGTATTTTTATAATTTTTGAATGAGAGTTAGTACAAGTTATGTGGACCCTTCAAATAAATTTTCAAGTAATTTGTCCCAGCTAATTTTTTTTATCAACATTTATAAAAAAAAAATAAAAAAAAATTGAAAATTGAAAATGCCTATAAATAGTTCAAAAAAAGTCAAAATGTTTTGAAAATCAAATAACGTAAAGAAAATGGCTATCTAAATAACTGGTGAAATTTTCAAGTATCTACGACTTATACTATTTGAATAACAACAAATATCAAAAATCGTTTGAGGCTAAACCGTTATTTAACGCGGTTTTCTAAAAATTTGAATTTCAAACACTCATAAAAAATTTTTGTCTGAATCTGGTAGAGTTTTTTTTACAGATAATTGAAGAAAAATGTATGGAGAACCTTGTACCAAATTTTCAAAACTTAGTTATAAAAGAAAAAAATTTTACGATTTTTTAACCACAAAATTACTTGCAAATTTTCGCAATTTTGATATATTTCGTATAAATTTGAACTTTAAGCACTTATAAAAAAAGTTGTGACTAACGATTTCGGATTTTTTTTTATCACTTTAAGAACAACTTATAAGAAACCTTGTATTAATTTTTCAAGATTTTCTGGCCGGCCAAAAATTTTTTATCGTTATTTAAAAAATTAATACTTAGAAAAATTGAAAATTTCAATTGTCTATAAATAGTTCAAAAAAATTCAAAATTTTTTGAAAATTTAACTGTGTATGGAGAACGCTAATATAAACATTTTGTGAAAATTGCAAGTATTTACATTGATTAGTTTTTGAGTTATAGTAAAATAAAAAATTCGATTTTGACGAAAACTGGTGTTGCGTAAAAAATCCCATTTTTCCGTCATTTTTTTAGGGTTTTTCCCGATTCATTTAATAAATATTGAACATTTTTAACTTTTGACCCCCCTAAGTACCAACTAGATTCGATTTCCTTTTCAAAGAGGGGCTGAAGTTAAAAATCGAAGCATATTTACTGCCTCAAATGTTGTCGACAGGCACAAAAAAAAACACACATCATTGTAAAATCAATACATTCATCACTCCGTTCAGAATCTAAAATGATGGGGCAAAAAGTTTTTTTCAGAAATCATTATTTTTAAAGTTATAGCCACGTTAAGTTCACGATTTTCGGTATTCTACGGATATGCAAAACACGATTTTTGATGTTTTGCGCACGCATAGTGGCGATATAATATTACAAAATACAGGTTAAATAATAATCTAATACGTAATAATATGTGTCGTAGCACTCGTACTGGAACAAAACTACTTTACCGGCGACCTTATTTTTTCATATTTTTTTTAAATAGGTAATTTGTTTTTGGAACAATTACAGTTTAGCTCCCAAATGATTTTTAGATTCTGAACGAAGTGAGGAATGTATTGCTTTTACAATGATGTGTGTTTTTTTTTTTTTTTTTTTTTTTTTTTTTTTTTTTTTTTTTTTTTTGTGTCTGACTCCAACAGTTGGAGCAGTAATAATGCTCCGATTTTAGACTTCAGCCCCTCTTTGAATAGGGAATTGAATCTAGTTGGTACTTTAGGGGGGTCAAAATTAAAATTTTCTAATAGTTTTCAAAAAAATCGAGAAAAACAAAAAAAAAATGACAGAAAAATGGAAATTTTACGGAAAAACCACTTTTCGACAAAATCGATTTTTTGATTTTGCTGTAACTCAAAAACGAATTATTGTAAATACTTGAAATTTTCACCAAATGTTTATATTATGGTTATCTCTTTACAGTTAAATTTTCAAAATATTTTGACCATTTTTAAGCTACTAATAGACAATTGAAATTTTCGACTTTTCTAAGTTTTTTTTTCTTCAAATGCCGATAAAAATTTTTTGGGTGGCCAGAAAATCTTGAAAATTTAATACAAGGTTTCTTATAAGTTGTTCTTAAAGTGATAAAAAAAAATCTGAAATCGTTAGTCACAATTTTTTTTTATAAGTGTTTAAAGTTCGAATTTATACGAAATATGTCAAAATTTAAATTAAATTTCATACGCTCATAATGCGAATGTTGGCCATAGTAACCATAGTAACATAATATAAAAACTATACTATTTGTTTCAAAATAGAATATTTGACAATATTTAAATATAATATATCCTAAACTGACAAATCATCTTCGTTCAGAATCGTTTTTCGTATACAATGATACCTATCATTGCATTCAAATTTAACCTACCCTAGTCCGAGGTCCACCCCATCCCCTAATGTACAGCAGAGCGATACTCACTTACCAACTTTTTTTTTATTTTTTTTTATTGAAACATATGTATTTCAACGAGTTAAGAACGATGGTGCAAAAAAATTGCGCAAATCATTATTTTGGAAGTTATAAATTAAATTTTTAAGTTAAATTTCAAGGTAAAAACAGAGCCAACAGTTAATTATACATAAATAGCTCAGAAAATAATAATATTTGGTTTATCTCGTAAACAACAATTACTTTATTCTTATTCAATTGCTAACGTTCATTCGCGTCTCGCAGTCGCGACGCCTCAACCTAATGAACGTATTTATTTATACTTCCATATTAGCTGTAAAGTGTAAACTTTTGAAAGTAGGTATATACCTGTTACCTATATTATATAAATAACTGTATTATTTGTAATGGAGCGATATATTAGTATTACTAAAACACAGAGGCGGAACTAGGGGGGTAAAGCCGGGGATTGATCCCCGGGCGTAAAATTTTAGTGGGCGTAATTTTTTTGTTGGCCTTAATTTAATTTTTGATGTTAGAAGTTAAAAAAACTATTTTTATTTCACATAATTTGTTTAAGATTTGGTGATATATATTATATTAACTTACAGACAGCCTAATAATAAAAATTAAAAAGAACGTAAGTATAATATTATGAATGAAATATATAAATATAATAAAAAAAATATATATTGTAATCGATTATAGTACAAAATTAATCTCATTTATATTACTATTAATACTTATGTCGTTGTCATGGAAAATAAATTATTATTTTATTTTGTCATGGTCGTTGTATTACGTTGTCATCTTTTTGTAATAAAATTCGGGATTCACCATCTTGGTTATCGATCTGGACATCATTCTAGTATCTAGTTAACGGTAAGATTATGATTAGATTCGTTTAAATATACGTACTACGTAGTATACTGGTATAGCGTATAGGCATGATGTATTGATGCTCATTGGCGTAAATACTGGGTATAAGCAAGGTGTGCAACCGCCACGGGCACACAACTGACGAGTGGCTCTAGTCTAAACAATATAATACTCTATTTATATTAAATTCAAAATTTCACAATAGAATAAAAAATATAAAAATAATATTATTTTGATATACATTTTTTCTATTTTTTTTTTTTTTTTTTTTTTTATCAGATTTCTATTTTAACATTTTTTTTTTCAATAAAAAGGTTCTTTCATTCAATTAAATAAGTTTGTTATTACTAATTTTAATTGAATTTAAATTAATGTTTTAGTAAAATATCAGAGCCCAAACCAAAAAAAGCACGTATTCATGAAAATATTGGTGATCCTTATGTTCCTGTTAGTGTTGTGGCAAGTACATAAACACAAGAACTTCAACAAAATCACTCAACAAATTTACCCAAATTTCAATATTTGTTCAATCGTTTTTACAATAAATGGTGAGAAACTAAGGGCTTCGTGTGAATATTGTCCACAAATTGTAAGTGCATCTAAAACATCCAGTGGGAACTTATTAAGCCATATTAAAGTAAGTACAAATACAAAATTTGTCAAATAGTACAACATTAAATTATAATTATTTAATACTAGGTAGTAGGTATAGGTACTATTTATATTTTCTATCAATGTTTCAAGTTAGCCTTATTAACCTATGCCGCATAGGCCATAAATAATAGATTACACAGTATACACATTAATGTACATTAACTACTCACACAATGACACCGTTCAAAAATGCATGTAAAAATAAATACCTAAATATTACCATAGAATACTATATTATATTATTTCTTAAAATATGCACTAACATACAGTCGTATCATGGCTTAAATATATTTATCCAATTCTTCATTGTCTTTGCCAAATTTATTTTGTCACGAGGAACCCGTAGCTAGGTAATACCACAGAAAATTATAGACTATTATTTTTGGTCGTCATTAATAATTATTCTATTTGATAAACAACAGAACGTGAATGCTTATTTAATATGTTTTAATAATTTAGAATTAACGATAAATATTATTAGTTAACATTAAATTTTTAATTATTATTTTAAAATGTTACGATCGAAAAGAGCAAAACTCATTGCGGAATCTGAGAGATGTAAGTTCATAAGTACCTATTTATTTTACCACTTTTGTATCAACATTTTACACTAATTTTAGATTCTGAACGGAGTGATGAATGTATTGATTTTACAATGATGTGTGTTTTTTTTTAAATTTATAAATTTTTTTATTTTTTTTTTATCAGTACATTTTATTTCACAGTTCTCTATATTTAGAGCAGTTTAGTTTTTAACATTTAAAACAGTAACTCCAGAACCCGTATAAATTTGAAATTCAACTAACTTATTTTCAACACTTAATATAACACAAAAGGGTTTAACAAAATTACAGTTGATGGTCTCTAAATTAAACAAATTGTCTAAATTCAAATCACACTCTCCCAAATTGTTTACATTTTTATTTTTATTTTTAGCCTTACAAATCTTACTTAAATGTCCTACTTTTGAACACACTGAACATGTATACGATTTATACATACTTACAGACTGGTTTCTTATGTCCCTTGGGCCTTGACACCGCAGCAAAAACATATAACGTCTGAAACCCACACGTTCAGAGATGGTTGAAACTTCGACGGCTACAGTTTCATTGAACAGTTAGCATTCTTTGATCCGTTGAACTTTTTCTTATAGGTTTCGATAGCTTCTGATAATTCATTTCAACGTCTTGGCCCAATTTTTTCACGTCCTTGTTGGCTAACTCCATAGCTGTGCTCAATTCAATGCATCTCTTTAATGTTTGAACATCTTCCGACAACACCTTTTTTTTTATATTAGTATCTTTTAGTCCCCAAATGGTCTGATCACGTATAGCATCATCTAGACCAGCGGTTCTCAACCTTTTTATATTCGCGTACCACCTACACAATTTGAAAATTTTTAAGTACCACCTGACCATTTTTTTTTACTTATTATTAATAAGTTATTAATAATATATACGTTTATGTTACGTGTATAGAATTTTATTTTATTAGGAATTACAAAATGATGGGAATTAAGTATTTAATGTACAAAATAAAAAAATTAAATTAAATAATATGTACAATTATTATTATTATTATTATTATTTATTATTACGATTACAAACGACCTCCACACCACCAAATAAACCAAATAATATTTAATGTTAATAATGATTCATTCCAATTTTTTTTATAAATGGAGATTTTCTTTGCGAACCACCTATGAGCTTTCCGCGTATACCACTAGTGGTACGCGTACCATAGATTGAGAAGCGCTGATCTAGACCTATACCAAATTCACAGAACTCCGACATTCTTTTACAACGCTGTCACAAATTCCATAATTTTTTATCAATTATTTCTTGTTGTAAATTTTCATTTTTAACTATATACTTTGTAATTTATATGTAATTATTATATTTTTAACCTTCCCCCCCACGAGTCATCTCAGTAGGGCCCAATATTCATATGTATATGAAATTAAATAAAATAAATTGTTGGATACACATTTTAATATTTAATTTGGTGCTGCGATAAGTCTTGCGTCGTAACGTTGCCACTTTGGCGATGTACAGCAGACAGCTCCGTGTAAACTTTGTCCCTCCGGAGGGGGACCGTACCGTTGCGGTCTAGCCGATGACCGCTGATGCTGCCGCCCCCGCCGCCGTGTCCTTTGTATTTTACCGTCCGTCTAGCGAAGCAGTCTTTGTTTTCGTTGGTCATCGCAAAACCATTGCGCCATCGCCGTATTCCGCTCTTGGTTTACGCACATCCGAGCTCTCGCACTCATCGTCGTGCCGCACACGTCCCGTGTCCGCGATTTATTATTTGTATTTTGTTCCGGCTTTTGCGCCTAGCAAATAGCCCTTTTCGCTTCGTGCCATCGTCCGTTCGAATTCTCGCAGTGCAACCGGAGCCGTTCGCGACCAAGTGCTTTCCGTTTTGTTCAACGAAGCGCGAACACGATCGATTGTTGTTTTCGTCGTACTATACTATTAACGTCGGAATCCAATCAAT
The DNA here is from genome assembly GCA_020882235.1 of Schizaphis graminum. Classification (NCBI taxonomy): domain Eukaryota; kingdom Metazoa; phylum Arthropoda; class Insecta; order Hemiptera; family Aphididae; genus Schizaphis; species Schizaphis graminum. The sequence goes on along the minus strand of CM037032.1, from coordinate 113,048,605 downwards.
CGCATTCAACTGTTTTAATCTTGTGTCGGCGCTACAAGGTTTTGCTGTAATGCTGTATAAAACCCCCGTACGCATACGCGGTCGTTGACCCGTGTTGTCCAACCGACGTTCGGTGGAGTGTCGCCGTCTGGTCAGTCCCTATTTGCTGTTTCCATCGATGTGCCGGGACAACGACAACAACTACAGCCACCGTCATCACCAACGCCTGCCATCAGCTGTTATCAGGTCGTATACATAAACGTATTTTCTTTTGTTTATTATTTATTTTTTATTATTATTATTTTGCTCGTCACCGTTGTGGTACGGCATATCTTTATATTTTAAATTTATTTAATCTAGCCGATCGGGAGTTTACATATTTACCATACTGCTTTCGTATAAGCTATCATAGAACCAGCAAATGCTGCAGCATAGGTGGTTAGAACAACTTGTACACTTTTTACCCACGCCATTTTCTGTTATATATTCTGTGAAATAAATAATATATAATAATCAAAAATTTTAAATTTAATATGCAATATATTTTATATTATTATGGTCGGATTATGGGTTATTTTATATTTTTTTTTTATTTTTTATTTATTATATGACGGGCGGAGCCCAGTTTAAATATACGAAGCCCATATCCATGTATAATATTTAATTTAAAAAAATATATATAAATAAATATATCATGAAAGTAGCTTAATAAATTATGACTAATTTATACAATTGAATGTGTATATATTTACCGCAGGAAGCTATTATGGTCATTCTGTTAAATGTTCTGCTGAACATTTTTAATGTGTATCAATATTCAAATATACTTTTACTCAAATAAAATCATTATTTTTGTGATATATAAAAGTTATAATTAACTAAAGTCCTCTAATCTTTCTTTCTTTTTTTTTTCAAATACTTAAAATAACACGCAGTAATTAATTATTAGGAATATTATAAGTTGAAAGTCCGCACAAAATTTTATGCCGGCTATAAAACCGGCGTTCGTCGCTATGGCCATGCCTAATTTGCAACCGTTTGTGGTGGACATGATCTATGAAATAAATAATATATAATAATCAAAAATTTTAAATTTAATATGCAATATATTTTATATTATTATGGTCGGATTATGGGTTATTTTATATTTTATATTTTAAATAGTAACTATACTATTTGTTTCAAAATAGAATATATGACAATATTTAAATATAATATATCCTAAACTGACGAATCATCTTCGAATCAAAATCGGGCTTCTTACGTTTGTAGATAAAGTTTTCCTCTATAATTTTCATAATAGGTATTTTTACTGTAAACCGCTTCAATAATCCGTATTTCTGGAAATACGAAATCATGTTTTTATTGTCTATTTTTTTCACTGTTGCGCCTTCTTAATATCCCTACATATCAAAACAAATAATAATAATACATAGACATCATAGTACCAATAGTAATAATGGCCTTTTTAGGTATTTATAAATATTAATCAAAAATTTGAGTGTTGAATTTTAAAAACATTTGTTCAAAGTGTCGATATGTCATAATATAAATTGGTAGGCGATGTTAACGAATGAAAATAGCTTAATTATGACTAATTTATACAATTGAATGTGTATATATTTACCGCTTAAGGAAGCTATTATGCTCATTCTGTTAAATGTTCTGCTGAACATTTTTAATGTGTATCAATATTCAAATATACTTTTACTCAAATAAAATCATTATTTTTGTGATATATAAAAGTTATAATTAACTAAAGTCCTCTAATCTTTCTTTCTTTTTTTTTTCAAATACTTAAAATATCTAACTGCCTGATATATGTATCAGTCAGGGGCGGACTGGGGCAACATTTCGGCCCGGTAAATCTATATTTGACCGGCCCTTGCAATTTCTCGTTAATTATGACTAATTTATACAATTGAAATAAAATATTTACCATACGTATCTGGCGGCGAATGAGACGCCAGATACGAATCCCCCAGCATATGAAAATCCCATGAACGACTTAAAATACTTTTGTATGATGGACCTGTGAAATAAATAATATATAATAATAAAAAATTTTAAATTTAATACTTACCCGCTTTTTGTGTGCATTCGCAAAGGCATTCGCATTTTTGATTAATCTCGATTTTTTGTTGAACCGGTTCGGATTCTTGTGGGGTCGTTTTAGAGCTATAAAAATGAAAAAAAAATGTGTACATATATATTATGTAATTAATAATATATATAATAGAATAATATATATGTATATGTACCTATATAATATATCTCATGAAAGTAGCTTAATTATGATTAATTTATACAATTGAATGTTTAAATATTTACCAAACGTTTTTCATATAACTCGTCATCGCAGCACCACTAAACCCTACAGCAAAGGAGTTTAAAAAAATTTTAGCGGCTATTTTTTGCCACATGATGGATCTGTGAAATAAATAATATATAATAATCAACAATTTTAAATTTAATATGCAATATATTTTATATTATTATGGTCGGATTATGGGTTATTTTATATTTTTATTTTATTTTTTATTTATTATATGACGAGCGGAGCCCAGTTTAAAATATATAACAGGTTATTTTTAAATTACAAAATTACAAAATGATATAAGACTAACAATTATATACATAGTTACAATAAACTATAATATGTAGGAGGAAGAGGGGTCAAGATTTGCATGTCTCACACAACGAGTAAGGGGTTCATTAACCAGATAGTCGGTGCTGGATGTCGGTATAGTAAATGGGGCAACGTTACGAGTATGGCGTGTAGGGACTCTGAAATGGATATGTTGAAGGAGTGAGGGAGAATCGGTTTTACCACAAAGTAGGTTTTGAAGGAAGAGCTAGTCGCGAGCAAAACGGTGATCTAACAGTGGAAGTAGATTCAACCTATGCGACACCGGGCCATAACCGTGTGGAGGATAGTGGATATTATTAAGCTTGAAACCTGCAAAGCTGAGAAATTTACGTTGGACACGTTCGATAGATTGGGAGTGGACCAGTGATTGGGGGTTCCACACCACAGAACCGTACTCAAGGATGGGCCTAATCAACGCACAATACAGTGCCTTTAAGGATCGAGATAATTCAAACTCATTAGCAATTCTTTTAATAAAACCTAACGTCTTAAACGCCTTGCATGTTATGTGGTCAATATGGGCCCTACGAGAGAGTGAGGGAACCAGGATGAAACCGAGATCACAAGTAACAGTATCGGCGGAATTTAGGACGAAGCCCATAATAGAGTATGAGAATTGACAAGGATAACGACATCTAGTGAAGGACATAGACTTACATTTATTGACGTTGAAAGATAAACCAATAGTACCTAATATAAAATTTATAAAATAAGTATAATAATAATATGTCTGACGTGTGTCCAGGCGCGGGTGCTTGGGAGTTGGGAGAACACATTATATCGACAAAAATGTTCTGACGAATAATGATCGTATAATACAATTTTTTTTTTAATATTTCATTAAGACTATTAAATCTTGAGAACTACAATAAAGAATGCATATAGTTATATTAGTACGCATTTACTAAAATATTTCATTATATTATTTTACTCATAACCTATATATGGCTATATTATATTTTTTCTCTTTCAATACACAGATCAAAAAATAAACAGAAAAAAATATTAAATACTGTTTTTGGGAACTTAAAATCACTCTTAGCCAGGGTCGTCTTTAGGAGTTGTGAGACCCAACTAAGATAGGGCATATAGTATATACAATTTTCCTTTTTTTTTTTTTTTATGGCGAGACCTTAAAAAAAAGTAAAAAGCGCGAAGCCCTAAGCGTGAGCTCTGTTCGCTATCTTTAAAAGGACAACCATGCTTTTATTGCTATAGCATCCTTCGCTGGTGTACCTACACTGCATATATAAATTATGGGTGGCACATCACACTATTTGACTAAAAATTTACTTTTTACATACCTTTACATATATTTACTTTTTAATAATGTACTTTTTTCTTACTCTTTAGTACCAATTGAGATAATGATGACATATACTCGTATATTATATTATTATTATACATTTATACTCGTTTCCGTCAAAATAATTTCCATACATTATATTATAAATGTACCCACAATGGCACAATGGATTGAGTACGAGGTCTTTGCAATTCGGTTTATTTTTATTAAGTATTTCATTTACGCGCGTCTTTTTCGAAGAGGGATGATCAATTTTTGTAAAGAACAATTTAAGATTTTTGTAGTAATTTTCATAGACCATTAAAAATTAAAACAATTTTTAAATTTTTTTGATATTTCGGGGGGAGAGGGGCAGCAGTCCCCTCAACCATCTTCCTGACTCCGCCACCGACGCGCGTTTATTGAATATTAGTTATTATTATTGGTATTATAACTATCAATAATTTTACCGTATTATTTATATTTATTTATTTATATAATATAATATATATATTATTATATAATATATACTTATTACATAAGGTTATTTAATTTTAATTAAATTTTCAATATTCTATTTTGATATATTTAATAGAATTTAGTCAATACGAGTTTTTACCATTTATGTATTCTTACAAATAAATTATAATTAAATTAAAATTATTGATTTAAAATATTAATATATGTTAAACATTTATTTAAGTATATTTTTAAATGTTTAATTGTCATTGAATTTTTGATGTTGTATTTACATATAATTCTTAACATTTAATAAAAATTAGTTTTTAATATTTCTTTCTGATAAAATATAAATTTAATTTTAAATATTTATTTTTCAATATAAAATAAACGTTGAAATATATTTAAATTTTAGTTTTAAAAAATATAAGGTTATATCGTGATGGTTGTATAAATGTTTAATAATAAACATTTAATTTCCAATCAAAATTAAACATTTATAAAACCATTATAATTGACAATTGTTGTGTGGGATTACTCACTAAACACTTCTTAAGCTTCTTATTAATATCAATTATCATTTTTAAAAATTGCAAATAGTTAAAACCATTTGCGTTCATAAATTTTTTTTCAAGAATACTAAGTTCATCTTCTCTACATTTAATACCTGCTGTATACATTCCTCGACGAAAATCCGATCTGGATATATGACCATGATTGTTTCTATATTTGTTAAATTTATTAATATGTAAAATTAGTAAAATAAATTCCTTATTAAATACAAAATATTGTATTACTTATCAAAAACCTTGAAATACTGTTCTAGCATTATTCTATTTTCGTTTAAATAATTGTTTATATTAATTATTGTCTTATTAAATAAAACACGTAAATGTAATTCCACTGCATCCCAATCTTGTCCTTATTTATACGAAGCATTTTGTTCACATTTCGATCATATTTTACTTCTATATCCGAAGATTTTTCCAAGCTTCTTTCCATAAATACTATTTCCAAGACAGAAAAAAATTTTTTTGTTGAAATGTAGATAAAAAAATTTGCCTTAATAAAAAATCTTTAAAACTTAATACAAGGTATATTATAAGTTGAACTTATGTAGGAATTATACTAATTCTGATGATTTTTTAGTCAATGATAATTACTATTAACTAATTTGTAGGATATATTAATATATTATTACCTTTATATCGTTTTTTTTAAAAAAAAAAGAAAGAGAAAATTTATAAGTTTAGACGAACACGACAGTTTCTAACACACAACGACAACAGGCTTCCTTATTGTTTCAACACAGGTTTCAGGACTGTTGGCACATAATATATGGACAGTCTATTCAAACGATGAAACAGATACCCGCAAGTGACAAAACATAAATATTGGATATGAGAACGAAGTATTATAAGATGTATATATTATATATTATATATGTATATATATATTATATATGTATATATATATTGCTATTACAATATTTATGTAAAAAAAAAGGGCGAGAGATACATACAAATAATTAATTATAAAGAGAAAGAGTGTTCAGATAAAAAAATAAGGTTAAAAATTAAGTGATTGAAATTTTACAATAATATCAACATAAAAAACAAAAATGATGTTGAAATCTGCAAAATATTACCTACGTAGATTAAATTACTCATGATCATCAGATACTGATAATTCAGACAACAGGTATATAAAACAATCAGCACTCATTTGATAAAAAATTATGCAACATGCGTGTGATCGCATTTTTGAGTAAAAAAAAAAAAAATGAAAATTTTAATAAATATACATAATAGATGTAATATATTATGCTGAAGTGCAGTCTGTGTACAAACATATCATGTCAATATCAGTCATCACAGTATTATCACAGTGGTGTATTCAAATATTCTAGTAAAATTTCAATCAATTTACAAAAAACTAACCTTAAAAATATGTAAAAAAAAATCATTGTTAAATAAAAAGCGATTCATATTGTAATTTTGTCTCCGTCATACGTTATAGGATAGTTTTTATCCCGATTAATGACCTCAATATGTTACAACTTTATTATGTTTAGGGCTGTGCGGTTATTAAATCGATTATTTGAATAAAAGATTGTTTATAAATGCTAAACAATACTCATATAATTTAGGTCAATGAAGCAAATGAGCTGAGACAACAAAATGTATTAGATACCTATTAAAGAGTATCGGAATGTGAGAAAAGGTGACTCTTCTGAAAGTCACGGTACGGATAAAGTACTGTGATCAAAGAACGAATATTTTATGTGTTTTAATAAAGATATGCTGTTGAATTTATATTTTGTTTGTATTTATTTAAAGTATCTGTTTTACGTTAGTAGTGTTAGTATATAAACGACAGTACGAACATAACAAACTGTTATTATACTATTAAGTACTACAGTAAAACCTCGATAAGACGGAACTTTGGTAAAACGGAAACCCTGGTACACGGAAAATTTCTTTGGTGCTTTTTTTCAAATTTAATTTTTTTGAATCCCGTCAAAACGGAAACTTTGTCACGGAAAAATTGCATGGTCCCAAGCGATTCCGTCTTATCGAGTTTTTACTGTACCTATTACTTTTTTTTGTAAAGCACTGTTCACACGGCCATGTACGGCAGAAGAAGGAACGGGCGACCGTGTTAATCTGGCGAGCCGGCCGCGGCGGCGCAAATAACGCACAGGTCTTTTTTTATATTAATAAAAATCTAGCAGAAATCACTTACATGTACGACTGTAGCAGTGGTTCTCAAACTCGCGTATACCACTAATGACTAAAAATAGAACGATCCAAAATCCAAATTGTACAGTTATAAATACATTTTTTTTAAATAATAAGGCAGTAAAATACTACAACTACAGTACAATTATTTTTTATTATTTTTTTTATTTTTTTAAATAAGATATGAATTAAACAATTGAATGGCTTTATAATCCAAAAACAGCCCTCCATGTACCACCAAAATGAAAATAACAGTAATAAATGTGTGGTTAAGGGAAAATATATCAATTTTGATTCCCATATCTACGACCAGTGAATAAAAAGTAAAAAGTTTAATTTTCTGGGCTTTTTTTGTCAGATCGTCCACCACTTCCTTAGCTGTTAGAGGCACATCTCCATGGATTGATAGCATTGTGAGTCATTAAGACCAAGATCTATAAAGATCTTCTTTATAGATCTTGCATTAAGACGGCTCTAAAATAATTTAACAGATTTCAAGTTTCTTTTAGAGTTCATTTTTAATATTGGAAAATCATAATTTACTGGTGGTGTCCATAAGTTATTTAAAACCTTAAAAAATGTTATGTACATAAATTAAGTTACACACTACACAGGTTTTTAATTTATTTAAATCAAAAAATTTGAAAATAATATGTGATTAAACTTAAATCAGTAAAAAATGCAATCACTATGTTTTTTTTTCAATATCAGACAAGCTTCGATTTATAAAGAAACCTATATCATTTGTTGGTCCAACTTCAACAGGTACATTACATTCTAACATGTCTAACTGAAATAAAGAAAAGCAAAGCAACAAGAAAAACATCTATAATTAAAGCACTATTTCACCTATTCTACGGTAAATGCGGTTAAAGCAAATAGCAATAGTGTGATATCTAAGTTTAAATGTAAAAAGTACTTAGCTATTCATGTACGGATACCTACTAGTTTATTTAGTATATAGTCTAATTCTGAACGTCAGTGGCGTAAACTGGGTGCTGCAAATAAGGTATGTTTTTGCACCACCATAAGGCAGAAAATCACTGAAATATATAATAATATATAAACAGATACAAAATTATAAATTTCGTGCATGTAATAGGCATTATCAAAATTATTATTCTATCTATATTCTAAAATAGTAAAATAAAAAATATGGCAATAATTCAGTACCTGACAAATTAGAATCAAAAATAGAATAAGTACATAAAAACAAAATGACATTCAAAAAGGTTTTCCAGAGACATTAAAAATATTCCTAACAATACCTACTCATACAGCAGGTTGTAAAAGATCCTTTTTTTGTCTAAAGAGGTTAAAAACTTACCTTAGAACGACTATGGGGCAAGAAAGGCTTAGTAGTTTAGCTACTTTGAAGATCGAAAAAAAAAATAATATTAATTTGGACCCAGTAATATTGATGAATTCGATTCGGGAACTGTGGAAAGAGGACGTAATCTCAATTTAAAATAAATATAAAAACATTTTTGACTATTATTTTTATTAATATTATAATAATAAAGGTTTTACTGCTAAAATAATTCAAAATGTATTTATTATTTAAAGAAATATATTATGGGAAAATATAGGGAAGGATTTTAATTAGGAAGTTGGATTATTGGTGTGTTGAAAATTATAGGTTGAGAATATGCCTCTGCACCACCAGAAATTATACCCAATTTACTATATTATAATAATCAGTAATATCAATAACTAATTATTAATTTTATTTTTATTTATCATATTAATTTAATCACTTTATCAATAATTATGATATTGTTAGTAAAAAAATATTATACTGTGATACGCATATAAAATAGTTAAAAAAAAATACGGTCAATGGGGGGGGGGGGTCAAATCCCATATACCCGTGAGTACTCCACTGTCTACACTCTACAACCTATCTAAATATTTTTATTATTATTATTATTTTTTTTTATAGTTCTTACAATAAATATGTATAATATTACGTTGTACGTACACACGATGACTATTGCATTATCCATGGCATTTAAATATCTGTAAGTCGCAATCAAGGGGGCAGCAGCCCCCCCATGAGCTTGATATTAAGGTGGAACTCAGCCCCCTAAAATTGAAATTGCTAATACTATTAAAATGTTATAACTAGGCTCGGAAGTTGATGACCTTAAAAACATTAAGAAATTACCTAAAAAAATGCAAATGACATAAAAATGACAAAAAATGACCTAAAAAAATTACAAATTTGTTTTAAATTAATATAAATAATTTTTTTTTAAATTGTACTCTATTTTACTATAAAATTCTATATACATTTATCAAAGCTTACAAATTACTCAAAAATGTCAAAAAATTTCTTTAAAAATTAAATAAAAAAATTACAAATAGGTATATAGTAGATGTAGACGTTACGTAGGTATAACCGACGTTTTAATTTTCGGCATTTCGAAAATATTATGAAAAAATAATAAAATGTAGGTACAATAATATTCATTACAACACAACGACGACCGTAATTGTTGAGATAAAATCAGATAGTTAGGTACTAATCTTAGTCCGTGTTAATTTCAAAGTTTTAAGTACCTACCTAAGTTATTGGCATAATGGCAATCGACAAGAAACAATAAGAAGTGATCAATGAACTAAAGTAAAAGCAGTAAAAATGACTAAAAATGTGGGAAAATGACCAAAAAATGCAAAATAAAAATTAGTTGATCAGATTGGGCCTTAATACTCGCGATAATATATTTTTAACTAATAACTATAGTACACGTCAGTACACACACGTTTACATATTATATAATATATTCAGACGGATGTCATACGGCCATACGGGCAGAGTTTTTCGTTCTTTTACTTATAAATTATAATATTATAAGTGTGGCTATATATTAGGTATATTCATCATCGACCATCGGGTATAGTACCTAACCTCAAAACTGTAGTGTGTGCAGTAGGGTTTAAATTTTTTATAAATTGAATATTTTTATTATGATCCAATCACCACCAGAAATACGTCTTAATCCCCAAAATATATTTTCAGAAAAATAAACTTTACAAAATGGCTAGGTATCTTCAATTTTTTTGAAAATAATTAATTAAAAAAATTTAACTTTTTTACAAAAACATTGAAATAAATTATAACATGAAATATTTGCAGTTTTTGTCCTGTGAATCTTATTAAAAAACTAGAATTATGATATCTCCATTATTTCAAAAGATATTGCAATGGATAAATCCTCACGAGACAACCTGTATTATAGTCGTCTAGACATGTTAATCTAAGTTTTGACATTTCAACGATTGTCTTATAATATCATTCAAATTACAAGTATTTACTTTATATATACAATTTATATAAAATCATGTTAGTGTGTAAAAATCTTAAATTAAAATTTTAAATTCTTATTTTGTTTCCAAAAAATGCTCCAAAAACTAAATTGTCCTAAAAAATTAAGAAAATTACTTAAAAACTAAAAAATGTAAAATATAATTTCTTAGTCTCATTCAAAAGTACATAAAACAAATTTGTGAGAATACGACCATCGCACAGTAAGCTTTGGAAAACAATGCAGAGCTTCGAAATCTTAGCTTTATTTGTAATCATTTAGATTTTTTCCCAAGAATATTGAATAATAATAAGTAACAACTAACTTAATGAATAATAAACTAAATAATAATAAATTGATATTAAATGTACAAAAATAAAAAAAATATTTTTTAATTTTGATGCCAGTAGAATGATCATTATTATTATTATAATTAAATATTAATTTAATAATGACAAATATAATATTTTAAATTTTAATATTATAGCTGAAAATGTATAATTTAAATTTTACAATTTTCATTTTTAGACAGAAATTCATGTAGGTATACTTGTGAATTGTTCTAAGTACAAAATTTTAATTAAATGATTTTTATTTGTTTGTTTCAGAGTATTGGTACAATTATAGAAAGAGATTTCTTTCCAGATTTGGAGAAATGGAAAGCCCAAAAAGATTATTTAGATGCAGTTCAACAAAATGATACAAAGAAATTAAGAGAAATATATGAAAAGTATAGTTTAAGCAAACGATTGCTTATTGAACAACTAGGCAATTTTACAATTTAATAATTAGTTTTAAAAATAAAAAAGTGAAGATTTAATATTTTACTAAAGAATCAGAATTGAAAATCTGATTGTTCCATTGTGAAAATATTTGCTTGACTGTTACTATCGTTTCTAACTACATTTTTTTATTTAAATAAATTTACACGAAAAAAAAAATCAACAATTTTGATTATGTTATATTAAATACATTAAAGTGATAAAAAAATTAATTGCTTGCTAATATTTTCTATTTTATTTTATATAACTATAACATATTGACTACCATTCTACCAATAATGTTATATCACTGTGTTGTATCACTTACCTACCAGTAATATTAGTATATTATATTTCTAATTTTTATCCACAGATGCAAGCCCAGATACATTTAAGACACTACAGCAGAGGTGTCATTTCAGGTTTTTTTTTCGGGTGTGCGAGGTATCAAGCAGGCCATTTTGAAATTTCACCAGGCCATATAAAATAGATATACTACATAAATATGTACATTATCCTGTTTCCAATTGTTTTTATACATCATGGATCGAATCAATGCATCAACATAAGTAGTAAAAATCAATTTAAAAACGAAAATACAATATACAAATGTATAGCACAATATTTGTTTAAAACCAATGTATGTAATTTAAATGATAAATAATAAACATGCATTATTTCATCAGGATGCAGGCTAATTGAAACTATTTTAAAATTAAGGTGTGCAATCGCACACCTTGATCCCCCCCAAATGACGCCACTGCACTACAACCAACTAAAGGACCCATGAGTAATAGAACTGTTAATCCTACAGATTTAGATGATGGAAAACCTGATGAATCTAAATCAAAAGACACTGGTTAGTAGATAAAATCATTTAAAAACAAATTTAATTAATACTCTTGAGTTATCATGACTATCACATAATTGGACTTAAGGTGCCAAGATGACATTAAATTTTTTGTTTTACTCAAATAATTTATCAAGATTACTATAATATTATAGGTACGGTAGGTATAAGTTACTTAGGTTAAAAAGGATCATCACAAAATATGAAGCAAAAAACAGTTTTGGTTAAACCCTACAAGCAGTGTTGGGATTATCTAGATTCTAGATAAATAACATTTTATTTTTATCTTATCTAGATAAATACAAATAAACCGTTTTTTTTTTTTATTATATAGTATAATATAGGTAAATATTTACTAAAAATTTGTTGTTGTTAATAAAATGTTAACATTTGAAATTGCATTGAACTATTAGATGTTGTCATACATTTTCAAACAAAAAAAGCTCTCCTATGAGGATTAGGTATCCAACCGATAACTACATTGTTTTTGAAGGTTTTAAATTGCTTTTGTTAAATATTTATAGATCATGTTAATGTGCAACATTTTTATGATAGACAGCACAAATAGACAATAATATAACTTTGTTTAAAACAAATTTTTGTAATTAATTGTTCAACATTTTAATTAATACATTTTGAACAATCCTATTATCCATAAATTGTTAAAAATCATTGAATATGCTTAATATAATAAAAACCTTTAAAATATGCAAAAATAAACAAAATACAACTTTGTATTTGAAATTTGAATTATCTGTACTAGAAGTCTAGAAAACTTTTTTTTTTATCAACCTACTGTGTTTTACTACATCTATAATGGATATGCAAAATATGCTCTATGTTCCGAATCCTGGGTTATATTATAACATTTATAATTGCTATAATATTCATAAATATTATATAAAGATTACTTCATAATAAACTATTATTATACTGCAAAAAATCATTAACAAGGTAAATATTTTTTTTGTTACTAGTTAGTGAATAAATCAAACAAAAATATACACTGATATTTTTAATACTAGATTCAGCTAGCCATACAATTTAACAATATCTGCAATTCATTTTCAATTAATACATAAAATATAAATAAATAGAACATTAAACAATTCTAAGGAAATAATATCATTCTCAATTTTTATTTATTTTTATTTCAGTAAGTAAAGTAAGTTCTATAAATGTAAGTCATAGGTACACATAAATACATAATATAACATTTTATTATACATAAAATATAAATACATATTTGTGCTAATACTATGTTACATTCCAATTTATATTCATAGTAACAAACTAAAATATTTTGATGTTATTTAAATATATTTATCAAGTTATTATAACAGTGTATGCTTAATTTTAAAATTAAAATTTATGGAATTTGTAAATAAGGTATCTTAAGAATGTTTATTTTTTTTTCTAATAATATTGCTTATTAGAGGACGAGTAGAATCGGTTAATGGGATTGACTTTAATCCATACTTGGAGATTCCATCACGGATTTAATACTCGTTCAAGGCATTTGTTGAAGTGTCTATAAACAATACATTTAACATAATATTGAATAGAATATTAGTTATGATTAACAACATTCTTAAATTAAAAATTAAAAATTAATTTTAAATGAATTAAAATTTCATTGATAAGACACTTTCACTGAAAGTATCTTTCAATTTATGGTCCATCGCTATTTTATGTTAAACCTAATTATACTGTATATTTAATATTTGTTACATATTTTTACAAAATTCAAAATGTATTGTATATCGAGAGCATTTTAAAAAATTTTTCCTTTATATTCTAAAAGAATAGTATTTTTTTATTTTATTCTTTTTTACTAGCATTGGTAAGTAAGTATGACTGAGTCGCATCAAGGTAATATTTAAATCTTAAGGTCACAATGAAAATTATACTGGTTAATATGGGTATTCGTTGGGTATACTATTCGCTTAATTTGGGCAAACAGAGCTGGTCCTAATGTGCCCACATTAAGCGGAATTCACAGTAAATACTTTATTTTATATAATAGTAATTTATTTTAAAATGTATTTACCATTAAATCACAGTCAAATGTATTCAATTCACTGTTATGTTTGTTTTGAGAATCCATTTCTAATTTTAAGAGTTTCTTATACAAAAATTTTTTAGCTGTATTTGTAACTGGAATGTTTATGCCAAAGCGAGCCAATCTAAATTTTAAATCAGAATCATCTAATGTATTGCTTAATGACATAATTGTATGTTTGTTTAACTGTCAATATTAATATAAATGGATTAATGATATATAATAGTAACTGTAGTAATAATTAAATATTTAGTTACTTACATAACTTTGTTCATTAAAATTAATTATATTTTATGCATTTATCAAAATATACAAAAATGTCTGATGATGAACACTTATTTCCAAGGATATAAATTACGCTACAGTTTTATGGTGGAAATATACAAAAAACTCATATTTATTACAAATCAAATTGAATTGAATAATTTGTAATAATTGTTCATTTAACACTTAATCCCATGTGTATTCAAACCACATATTAGTTTAAAAAAATAATAAAACAAAAAATTGTAGGGCGACTATATTTAACAATATAAAATACACCATATTATAAACAATTTTGGATTCTCAAAAAAAAACCTTCAAAATAATTTTTATATTTTTAAAGATATTATGAAGATAATAGTAACCTATTAGATAAAATATTTGTTGGAAAGTATGATGGTTTTGAAGGTTTCTAATTATTACACACTACACAGTGAAATATGCCAACATTACATATCTCTACTTATTGCTGACAATTTTAAATTTATTATACATTTACAATATCTTTAAACACTTATTATACGAAAACTTTGTTTATTTGTATTTGTTTCGTTTACAGGTTTTCACTTTTATGCACACATAACATATATTTCATATATGGTTACACATGGAATCAAAAATTCTACTATCCTAAAAACATAGACAAAAAGTCCCCCATTAAAAATTGGGGATGGGTACAGTTGGACCCCGTGATAAGAGTTGGACCCCGTGATAAGAAATTATAGGTGATAACAGAAATTAAAAGTTCGAACACTAACCTCAAATCACAAAAATTCAAATTGATACCAACCATTCGGCAATGTAAATAGTTCAACTATGATTTTTGAGTATATAAATTTCTCACCCTGGTCCCCAGAACCAGATACATTATTTATCCGTCGGTTAAAATTTCAAATTAGTAAATAACCGTTATTTTAACAAGTTAACGGTCATTTTAATTTTGCATTTTTGCCATTTGTGGCTGGAGCCGCTGGAGGTTGGTGCTTTCAGCTTTGTTCGGAATGTTAACGTAAGTAATATTTGAATTTTTTTAATTTTCTCCTTAATAATAAGTTCTTACATGTATTGTTTGTAATGTAATGTATCTGAATGTTTATTACTTTATAAGGTATTAAATATTTATTCATAGCAGGTGCACTTGCACTCCTAATTAATAACTTTGTCGACTAACATGTACTACATTTGAGTTTTTACCCATTACCCATTGACGTAATTTAAAACCACATTTTTGTAAAACAATTTCAACATTTTTATTTATTTTTATTTTATACATTTACAATTTTTAAATTATTACACTCATTAATTAAATAATTACTTTACAATATAAATAATGTAATAATTTATAAGTTACAAATAACATTGTATATTGATTAGGATCTTAATGTATTAATTTAAAACTATTTTTTTTTTGTGCTCTATTATTTTTATGTTATTTACAACATATTCTCAATCTCAAATGAATAATTCACTAAACCGTTGTTGTAATATACTTGTCTTCAACCAATTTGTACTTTGTTGCATTCACCAGATTCACATGTTGTAGAACTTATTTGAAATGTAATTATTTATTACAACTTGAAGTAACTTAAAAAATTAATTTCATTACAATAAATGTTTTGGACAAATTAACAAACCTAGATGTATTAAATTAAACTAAATTGTATGAATACAAGTGTAAACACTTTGTTATTAATAATTATAGTTTTGAGATTTTAATTGTTGATAAAATAATAAATTATTTATTAATAATCACAAACTTATGCAAACAATTTATAACCTATTGTTTTCAGATTTTAAATATTTTCAAACATACTGTGGTACAAATATAATGAAAACTAAAACAAATCTACTTATCTATGTATGTATGTGCGGACAATTTTTCTTAACAGTTTAATTTTCTTAATAATGTTATATTATTTAATGTAGTTATTCTGCCATTAAGTGAGTTATGAATTTTTATATTTTATCTCATTAACTAAAATCTATTAATACTTAATTACTTAGTTATTCAAAATTTTATTTAAATGGTAGTATTTATAGTTACATTAAATAATAATTAATATATTTTATAAAATTGTAACAACAAATACAACATTTATTGTTATTTGTTCACCACTATTATCCAGATCGATTGTAACAAGGTTTGAAATATTTTAATTTTCTATAATTACAGATTTGAAAAAACTGAATGCGGCTCACAAAAATCTTCAAAATATATTTGATGTAGTAAAAACCAAAAACATTGTTGTGATGGTCATTGGTTGGTGATGGCAGATTAGATGACAAATTCTGCAATACTTAGCTTAACCATTACTTTTGTAGTAAATGGTTACACATATTTGATATGTTCAAGCCTACTAATTTTGGGAAAAAATTGGATTATTATAGGACGACTGGTGTAAAATTTAAGTCACTATTTTGAGATAATAGATTTCTTTAAGCCCTTATTTTTAAATTTAAATTTTGATATTTTCTCAGTTATGGATGGTAAACAATGCAATTTTCTGATTTGTCTTATAAATACCTCACTTGTCCATAAATAGATAATTTATTATTCATAATCGCATGGGATATGATAATTCAAAAATAATAACCCACTAATTTAATTTTTTTTAAAAAAAGTGTACATACCTATTACCTGATAATATCATCATTAAAAATAGATAAACTTGAGCAACTCTTTACCCTTTTTAAATAATAATTTTTGTTTTATTATATTTAATAATATTTTATTACCTACTCTATTATTGATTTAGTGTACCTAACTAAATGTTTACAAATTTGGAATAGACCTTCATTAATATAGTATTGTACAACAGAATTAAAAAAAACTGTGTTTGTGTGTTAACTTCTGTCTACTATACAGTCCTGTTTGAAAAAATTGAGTTTTTTATACACTATTTTAAATTTTATTGTGTATGAAATATGCAATTCATTATGTTTTAAAATAAATATTTAATACTTTCCGAAAATGTTATGATGATGATTGGAATTTAATGTTAGGCCAAGAATCTATAAAATTGCCTATTTTTTAATGTATCAAATAATTTTAAGCTTATGTTAAATTAATAATTAATTAATTATTAATTGATGAAAACACCAAAAATAATATTAGTAAATAATCTCTATTTTTATTACCTAAATTATATATGTTTTTTAACTGAAACAACTTCAGTGTATGTAAAGTAAATAATTATTACCTAATGTATTATGTTAATATTATGAGTAATTAATATGTAAAAGTAACCAAAAATATAATTTTATTTATTATATATTTCATGATATTTGTGATACTAATATAATTTAATTAACTTTGTAATATTATTCTTTGTAGAATTTCAACAGCGCACCAATAACCTCATGGTAATTATTTAATTAATTTTAATTTTTTGAACAAACATAATTGTTGTTTTGGTTGTTTTTGAATAATATCAATTATATTTACTTTTTTAGATCAGAGATGGCACTTCCAGATATATAGTATGATTTATTCATTCAATTAATGGGTAGTTTCTGGTAGAGCCCCTGACGAACAGAAAAATGTGAAGTGAGTTGTTGTTAGTAGAGATTTAAATAAATTACAGATTTTTTTTATGATACACCCTATGAGTTTTCTAAGGAAATTATTTTTTATTTCAGACACCTCTCATTTTATAAAAATTGTCAGGAATAAACTTTACAATAAGAAGCTTCTTAGAGTAATTATAAAAATATATTAATAAATCTCCAATATTTATTTATTTTTACATTTCTGATTTATATAAATTATTATAAGCTCTCACTAAAATCAGCCTCTTATAAACTTGATTTTTATAATGTAGTACACAAGTTAGATGACTGTCAAGCTTTCTACACAAGTAAAATAAATTGATTACTTTTATAGTATTTTACAGAGAATTTTAATTCAGTATTTGATGCTTTGAATCAAGCAAAGAAACGTATCTGAAGCAGTAATAAATATAAGTTTTGTTCAACTATACTTTTATGAACAACAATCATTTCACTTATTTTTACCTGACATCATAATGTAGTATCTCACTGTATCTTGTTTATTAGGTTTTAGAGAAAACTATTTCTTGGCTCAATTATTAGAAAATCCGTGTTGTATGGGTTACGTGTCACTATGAATTCAACAAATTATTTATTGCAAACTTTTAATTTGAAATATGTGTCAAACAAACAAGATGAACTAATATTCTTTGGAGGTGGTGAAATAACTTGAACAATTATTATAAATTTGTATTATTAATGTTTATACTTTTAATTATAGCAATTTTTCGGTACAATATGCCAATCTATTGGTCCAAATGATCATCCATCTTGCAAGTCTACCAACTTCTGATCGTATACTCAATAATAAAACCGCCTGCGAAAAGAAACTGCCAAATACTTAAAATATTATATTGCAATGAAAATTAAACAATTTATATTAGAACAAAACAAAAAAGCTGTTAGTTGGTGTAAACCTAATCTAACTATTTAAGAACTTTATTTAATTGTTATAAGTAAAATATTATACTTTTTTTTAAAAAAAAATAATGATAGTTATTTTGAGAAAAATTGTATAATTAATAAACTAACATGTCTTATTACATCGTTTTTAAAATATGATTTGAAAATTTAAAAGTATTGTGTTATTTTTATTGATATTAAATGTAAATGCCTGTAAAAAAAATTGTGTTGAAGTATTTTCAGATTACAGTATGAACTGTTTATGATAAATTTTCAATCTTTGGGTACAAAAATTTAACTATTCATAATTTTTAAATTACAATCAATTTGAACTTAAAATATTCATAAAAAATTATAGGCTAAATTTAATATAAAATGTCACATACCAAAATGTTCAGGAAAACCATTTAAAGTTTTACTATTTTTCAAATATAAGTAATTTTTTAGTAGAATTAGAATGTACTTATTACAATGACAATTGTTATTATATTTTGCTACAGTCCACAATTGAATTTATCAGTTTTGTCAAATAGTGTATGTCCAGTTAAAATAAAGACTCATGTTAATATATCTGTTCAAAACAATTGTGTGCCACATCTAGTTTTCTTAATTGAACATATAAAACCAATTTTTGAATAAGTGGACATATTTTTTTAGCATTTTTAATCTGTGTTTTGATTTTATTTCAAAAGTATTAGTGATCATATGATTAATTAAAATAGTCTGGCTATCTGAAATTGTCCATTATCAATAGAAGGGGTTTATATGGGCAAATTCTATATATTTTAATTATTCTTGAGTTATAAAATATTGGTTGATTATTCTATTATTATATCTATATGATACAATTTATTTTTTAAATTATTTTATCAAACAGTAAATTTAATAATGAACGCATTGTGTATTTTATTATATTGGACCATATATATTATTATTGACATACAGTTTTAAAGGTATTTTCTATAGGCAACCCTACTGCACATTTAATATTTTCACGATTTCCTATTTTCCTCGCAAACCGTTGCATACATAAAAATTGTCTACTCATTAATAATTATTTAACTGTCCAAATTCTGATATTTTTATGAAGTTTTATCCAAAAACTTAATTTTTTAATTTTTATTATTACGTTTTCCAAAAATGTATCTCTAACACTAAATCCTTTAATACTTGCCAGTTGCCCCATCCATATAAAATCTTCAAGGATCGACGCAATTTCTTTCCTAGATGATTTTCCAATTAGTAAAATTTTTTTAACTCCATCATTTAGACTATAAGTAGTGTTTTAAATCATATCGAGCATCATGCAGATGCGGCAATGATATGATATTATATTATAAATTTGAAAAATTCGTACCAAAAAAACTATTGTGTCTTCAGTTATAAAAGTTACGTCCCTAAACAATAGTTAGGCCCCTCCAAAAAGTCTCCCGTAGTTGGGGTACCTTCAACCCCCCCCCCCAAAAAAAAATATTTTTGAAAAACCTTTCTTTTCGTTCTACGTGTCTGAAACTCGAGATTCTAGAATTTTGGAGGATGCTGATCAAAAGTGGTGTCTTTTGTTGAGACCGTAAGAGCCGTTTTTACCCCATTTTGGGGCTTTGGAATTCCGAAATTTGAGTTTTTTAGTCGAGTGTTACTCGGCCGGGTTTCGATGTAGGGGCATAATTTTTTTACGAAAAGTTTTGTTTTAAGTTATTTTACACAAAATCTTTCGGTGGTCAGAGGGTCCTATGGCCCCCCCTCATGGATATTTTGAAAAATGTTTATTTTTTGTTCCACGTTTCTGAAATTCACAGGTTTGGTTTTTTGTAGGTCGGTGATCAAAATCGGCGTCTTGTGTCGACACTGTAGGAGCCTTTTTTACCCCTCTTTTTGGCGACGGAAGTTAGGATTTTGCAGTTTTTAGGCTTTGTCACCACGTAACACTTAGACTTTGGGTGATTAGAGCAGTTTTTTTCTACGCATTATTTAGACATTTTTGTCAACAATCGAACGGCATCAAAACCGAAGGAATCGGACGTTTTGTTGGGAAGTTATGATTTTCTTTTTCTTTTTTGGCACTTAGATTTTACGTATTTTCCAAATTTGTTGAACTTGAGTTTTTGTTCAATCTTTTTGAAATTTGAATGTTGACTCATAAATGTCATTACGAGTCATAAAGGTTCTATGGTCAAAATGCGTAGGATCATTATTCACCCTGTAATCGGGGTGCAAAAATTGTTGAAAATCGAATTGCTTATTTTTTCGTATACGCATATGTTTCTTTATGATATACCCCAGTATAACGGTTTAACAATTTATTTTTATGAATTTTTTTTTCGTTATTACTCGTTTTAGGTTTGTTTACGTTTCGACATTTGCCAATTATGCCATCAGCATAAAAAATAGTTTATTTAGAAGTAGTTTTTCATCAAATCACATCGAGAATACATCTATTCAATGTTTATAGTATTTATACCCCTCGATTAGAATTTAATAATATGTAAGCAATTTCGTTGTATATAAGAGATATAATCATCAATTTCAAAATGTACGACACAGTCAGTCGATCATTTGATCGTAAGTCATACAATTTCTATAATAAGTTGTTTTACTCAACGCTATATTTTATGATCCTTCATTAAGTAATGCTTTAATAACTATTCAGTATTTGACTCAATCAATAAATTAAATTCATCAACCAAAACTGCGTTGATATTTGATTTTCATTCCTTTAGAAGAACCCTGTACCAAAAAATTAAACAAGCGAACAAAATTTGACTGGAACGGGATATAATAGTGTTAAATATGAACAATTGTTCATATAGGTAATTTATGAACTTAGAATTTCAATCATTAAAATTAACGGTATAAAGGCCTCGAAAATACTTATAATTAATGTGCATGTATAATAGTAATATGAAAAGGGTATAAATCTACTTTACCGGACACCCTATTTTTTTGAATTTTTTTTTTCCCAAAATACGTATTTTTTCATGCTGAATTCAAAACTGTTTGAAAAAATTTGCGGAAACTTACCGTTCAAAAATTATAGTAATTTCATGTAGGTATTCGATATCATAAATTATGCTAAATAACCAACTTTAGCGTGCACATTTATCAGTTGGTTGTGGCGCAGTGGAACGAGTAAAGCCATTGACAATACCACGGTTCCAAGTTCAAACCCCGCCGAGTACATATGTTTTTTGCACTTTTTTTTTAGAATTTTTAAATTGCGTTTTTACATACGTTCATAAATTATCATTATTCATTACATAGCAATAAATTAGATAATTAGATATTTTATTAATTAAATTAAATATTTACAATCATTCATAATTAGTATATGTTAATATATTTTGTTCTTCGTCCTCTTCGTCCTCTTCATCTTCTTCCTGTTCTTCCTGTTCATCCTGTTCATCAAGAGCTTCTTCATCATTATCAGAACTATATAATGACCCAGCAGCATTAAAAAATTCTACGGTAGGGTCTAGTTCATGATTACGACATTTTTTCATGAACATGTATTTTGCCAGGTACCCTCCGTAGAATTCTTTTTTTCGTCTGTAGTTTGGCAATGTCACTTTAGCATGGCGCCAAGTGCTTTCTATAGTGTTAGAGTGTGCGCCTGTTTCCGGGTCTTTAAAATTAACACTATGGTTAACCGTTAGATGATTATATCCTTTTTCATTTAATCTGCTATAGGCCTGAAAATTTGTATTTTTAATACTTTATTATGTGATTAAATCGCCGGCCTATTTGTGGTTATACATCAAGACTATAAAATATTATAGGTACCGATAAGAAATCCTACTATCTACGACTAATCGATACAACGGCGACGGTTTTACTTATTACCTATTTTGTATTTTACTAATTTTATTTTATTTTGACCGATCACCCTATATTATAGTGCTAAATAATACGTACTTTCCAGCAATCGGAAATAATCGTTGTGCCTGGTTTTATCCACTCTTCGATTATGCGCACCAAAGTTTCTGCGCTTCGGTCTTCCACTGGAATTAGGAAGCAATCTCCACTTCCCCGTTCATATCCGCCAAATACCCACTGGCCTTCTACTCGGTGTCCTCGGTGATATTTACGGCGTCCAAATTTTGATTCGTCTATTTCGACGACTTCTCCGATGCCTCCCAATTGTTTTTTTTTTTTTATCATATGGTCGAATACCACTTCTCTACAAAACGAACTCCAATCGACCACCGTTTGATTTGCTAATCGAAGCTGTTTTTGAATGACCAAGGATGGGCAGTTCATCGACCATAGATTTACGAATCCACAAATATTTAATAGGGACAAATGTGATTTGTAGAAAAAAGTATTTTTACGTAATGAGGAACTGTAAAATTATTTTTAATTAAACTATTGATAATTAATCAAACAATAATTATTACACGACTTACCTGTAATTACAAGGTTTTGCTTTTTGGTTTTTCTCTCTAATTTTTTCACGACACATCCATTTAAAATTGTCAATTACGCTTTTGTCTTGTACTATTTTCATGGCATGTCCTCTCGGACATTTACGTGAGGCAGGAAGTACATTAAACTCTATTAATTTATTAATTAAAACGAGTCCATTATCCATGGAACTCCACTCTTTTAAATCAAATAAATTAATATCCATCGCTAAATCTTACTGTTGTCACAAGGTTAGGTTACTATACAGTCTGTTGTACACAACTGTTAGACGATTTCGCCTATACTCAAAACATACCTACTTATGACATACGATAAAATACTAGATAAAGAACCTTTTTAATCAACTTTTTGTACGTTTCATATAATATATAGGTATATTATACCTATGTAATTTTACGACTTCCCACCTTTAGGTTGATTATTATTACATGACCATTCGATTTTGATTGTCCGAGCGAGCGAAGCGAGCGAGTGACCCCGCCGGCTGACTCGGTGCAACAAAAATGCATTTTATTTACCGTGTTGCGTACTTGAGGTGGCGTTGCATAGCAAATCGAGGGATATTTTCGTTTTTAATTGTCCGAGCGAGCGCAGCGAGCGAGTGACCCCGCCGGGTGACTCGGTGCAACAAAAATGCATTTTATTTACCGTGTTGCGTACTTGAGGTGGCGTTGCATAGCAAATCGAGGGATATTTTCGTTTTTAATTGTCCGAGCGAGCGCAGCGAGCGAGTGACCCCGCCGGGTGACTCGGTGCAACAAAAATGCATTTTATTTACCGTGTTGCGTACTTGAGGTGGCGTTGCATAGCAAATCGAGGGATATTTTCGTTTTTAATTGTCCGAGCGAGCGCAGCGAGCGAGTGACCTCGCCGGGTGACTCGGTGCAACAAAAATGCATTTTATTTACCGTGTTGCGTACTTGAGGTGGCGTTGCATAGCAAATCGAGGGATATTTTCGTTTTTAATTGTCCGAGCGAGCGCAGCGAGCGAGTGACCCCGCCGGGTGACTCGGTGCAACAAAAATGCATTTTATTTACCGTGTTGCGTACTTGAGGTGGCGTTGCATAGCAAATCGAGGGATATTTTCGTTTTTAATTGTCCGAGCGAGCGCAGCGAGCGAGTGACCCCGCCGGGTGACTCGGTGCAACAAAAATGCATTTTATTTACCGTGTTGCGTACTTGAGGTGGCGTTGCATAGCAAATCGAGGGATATTTTCGTTTTTAATTGTCCGAGCGAGCGCAGCGAGCGAGTGACCCCGCCGGGTGACTCGGTGCAACAAAAATGCATTTTATTTACCGTGTTGCGTACTTGAGGTGGCGTTGCATAGCAAATCGAGGGATATTTTCGTTTTTAATTGTTCGAGCGAGCGCAGCGAGCGAGTGACCCCGCCGGGTGACTTGGTGCAACAAAAATGAAGTGACAAGAAAAAATTTTCTTTGTATTTTCCGGCCATGAACTAGGGTATAGTTGATCATTACAAACCACAATTTCCATTGCGCTACAACTTATTATATTCATATAATTTTGAAAGTTTATAAATTATATTAAAAAATGCAAAAAATATTTCTCACTCTGCGGGGATTGAACTCTAATGTTCTAGGTCACGGGTCATGCGTTTTCCACTGCACTACAACTTGTTTTTAACAATTCAAATGAAAGTTAGTTATTTAGCATGTTTTTTTAATATTGATAACTTTGAATTGTCATAACTTTTGAACGGTAGATTTCCGCAAATTTTTTCAAACAGTTTTGAATTCAGCATGAAAAAACACGTATTTTGGAGAAAAAAAATTTGAAAAAAACAGGGTGTCCGGTAAAGTAGATTTGTTCCCGACTTTCGTCCTATCTCTCACGGTTTCCCCGGAAAACACTTCGTAAACGAGAATTTTCATTTTTCGAAATTTTCAATTTTCATTCGCGTTTTCTCGGTCACCTGGTGGTCCAACGACAATTTATCACAGAAGTTAAAATGTTCTACATGTAATTCTACACCAGAATCCGTTTTTCTTTTTTCCGAAAACTCGTTATTTCAAAATTTTGGTTTTTCAAAATCGTTCGACCCAAGTGTGACGTTCAAAAATCCTTAATAACGGTTTTTCGAAAAATCAAATGCACACAACTTATGGAGATAGTTATGAGGATCAATTTTATGTCTTACGACTTTCGTCCTATCTCTCACGGTTTCCCCGGAAAACACTTCGTAAACGAAATATTTTTCAATTTACGAATTATACAATAATATTTGAATTTAAAAATACATAAATTTGAATTTTACAATAATTGTACAATAATTGTACAATAATATTTGAATTTTAAAATACATAAATTTGGGAATTATTTGGGATATTTTATATTTCATTGTTGGTACTCCTGCATTTTCAGTTGGCCCCGATTTTTGCGTTTCTTCCATGAAAATTTCGTGATAAAAAATCTGGTTGTTATCACGGGGTCCAACTGCCCGAGCCCCTAAAAATTGTTTGAAAGAGACTGCCCTATAAAAGGGATAATACCATACAATTGTTATACTACCTACACCTATCAAATAGTCACCTGTAATACAGGTCATACTGTAATTTGTATCAAAACACCTCTGTATCAACATTTTAACATATTAATCTCCATTAAATTGTAAATCACCATCAAGGGACCAGGATATTATGTTGCACTTAGAAGAATTATTCTATTGTATGTATGAATTATAAAGCACAAATATGTCAATAATCTCAGGGAACACAGTTAAGATTATTAAAAAAAATACAAATGCCTACACCAGACACTATTACATTATTTTGTGATTCCATTAAATTTAAATA
Source organism: Schizaphis graminum (assembly GCA_020882235.1). NCBI lineage: Eukaryota > Metazoa > Arthropoda > Insecta > Hemiptera > Aphididae > Schizaphis > Schizaphis graminum. The sequence goes on along the minus strand of CM037032.1, from coordinate 113,022,557 downwards.
TTCAAACAACAATACATAAACGTTGAGAACTTGCAATTAAAAACACTTTTGAAGTGTCAATAAAATTTTTTTGGCGGAGTTAAAATATTTGAAAAATTAACCCCACCCCTTAATGTACAGCAGAGCGGTACCCACTTACCCGCTTTTTAATAGTTTTTCCTGACGCTTTTGAATACTAGGACAAAAGGTTTAACGTTCTCAATCGTTCTGTAGCCTTTAGTAGTAAGCAAGATTGGGCAAGTTATTGATATTTTTTAACTTAGTTAAAACACATATACGATATACATGTGTACAATGGTATACGGAAAAAAAATCCAAGGAAGAAAAAACCACGGAAAAAATAACCAAAATAAAAAAAACCAAAATAATGAAAATATAAATTATATAGTAACTATACGAGCTAAAATCACATACCATAATTGTTATCATAGATCATACCACTTATCATACCACCGCCAAATTTTAAATATATTGTATTATATTAAAGTATAGACTTTTTTTCAAATTTTTAGATACATGTTTGAATATTGTGTTATTATTATTGTAGAACAAGAGATTATTTATTATTATAATTTTATTGTATTACTTTATTAAATAGTCATTTATTATTTTATATTCATATTGTATGCATTAATTATATTCTTGTTATACAGTTCATAACAATGCATTTGTGAATTATTTTATATTAATGGTGTTAATATCCTATAACTCCTAATAGGAGTCTATAAAACTGACAGTCTAATCTAATAATCTAATCTATAAAAATATAGTCCAATGACCTCGAGTTTATCAAGATTCCCAGAGCATTATTCCATCTATTTGTAAAATAAATATTATAATATAATAAATATTGACAAGATAATTTGAAACTCTTCTTGAAACAAAATTGGCACAAGCGTCATTAGGTATAGTACAAAAAAAAAGAAAATTTAATGAAGACATTAAAAATAAATTAAAACAATAATTATGTATAAATTATAACACTATAATAATACACTATTATAATACTACAGATATACCAACATTTTTAAAAGCAATTGCTCATACGATTAGGTATCGATCAAGGTGGTATCGATGATAATTTATATCACGAACTCATAGATATTAAACATATGGATGCGGCATAATACAAAAATCTGTAAGCTAACATAATATCTTATCAATTATCTGTACACATCAAGTTTTCTCTCTCTTACAAGAATTAAGAGTTTTACTTTCCTTGTCACACAGAAGATCTGTGCGAGTGAGAACCATCGTTTCTCTCTCCGTTATGTTGGCCTAAACAGTGTATGTAGATGTAGAATGTATAAAGGAATGCCGTATCCATATTATGTTTAATATCTATGCACGAACTAAGATAATATCTTTTATCATATTATTGTAAATATTTTAAATTAATTATAACAGCTGATATATTAATATTATTAAATATATTCATATTTTTTACTTTTTATATTATACTTACATTACTTAATAGTCTTAATAGTTGATTAATTTTTATTTAACTTTTATTTTATGTATTTTGGTTTTTTTTTCATTGGTTTTAGATTCTGAACGGAGTGAAGAATGTATTGCTTTTACAATGATGTGTGTTTTTTTTTTGTTTTGTTTTTTTTTTTGTGTCTGACGACAACATTTGGAGCAGTAATAATGCTCCGATTTTTGACTTCAACCCCTCTTTGAATAGGAAAATGCATCTAGTTGGTACTTCGGGGAGGTCAAAAGTAAAATTTTCAAATAGTTTTCAAAAAAATCGAGAAAAACAAAAAAAAAGTGACAGAAAAACGGCAATTTTACTCAAAACCACTTTTCGACAAAATCGATTTTTTGATTTTGCTGTAACTCAAAAACGAATCATTGTAAATACTTGAAATAAACCTTGCGGCCAACCAGACAGTAAAAAAAAACAGTTTATATCCCTCGTCACCCCGTCTGCGTAATTTGAAAACGTGCTCATTTAACTGGCCCCCTCCATTATCAAGGTTTATAGATTATACAGGTTGCCTCAATCCGAAATTCTGGAAAAGAAGGAGTGGGGAATATTATTTCGTGACGTCATTGTCGTACAGCTATCGTACAGCGCATGGCGTACATAAACATTAAAACATACTACACTTTACCAAAGTACAGATTACACACAATATTATGAATAAAGTCCCGGATAAAAAAAATCAGTTGCATATTATATAAAAATATGTAAAATATTAAATTATATTAAATTAATTGATCTGCAGATTTATTTTCATAAAAACGTTGACACAAAGTGTTCAATGGGGAATTTCAAATAACAAATTTATTAAAAATGTTTTAAAAAAGTAAATCTTATACAATAATATTATTTAAAAAATATAAAAATTTATTTATTCATTTGTAAATGAATTCTTTCTTATATTTTGACGTATTTATTTTGAAAAAATAGGAATATCTGCAGATTTATCTTCATCAAAACGTTGACATAAGGCGTTTAATCGAACTTCATAATAAATTTATTAAAAATTATAAAAAATGTATCTTATATAATAATATTATTTAAAGAATAAAAAAATGTATTCTATCAGTTATAAAAGATCTCTTTCTTATATTTTGACGTATTTGTTTTAAAAAATTAGGAATATCTACAGATTTATCTTCATCAAAACGGACAAAACGTTGACATCAAATGTTCAATCGAACTTCATAATAAATTTACTAAAAATTTTGAAAATGTATATGTATTAGCAGCATAACAATGTTCTTGTTCAAAACGTATGGTTTTTTACGGTTCAAATCGGTAATTAATGCACATTGCATTGATGAACTTATAAAAATTATTCAGGAAAAATGAAAAGCGAAGGAAATTATATTTCGTTTCATCGGTAAGTACATAATACATATAAAAATATTTTTATCTTGTGAGTGTAGTGAGAAAAGTTAGTTTTATAGCGTTCATATAAGATGTATCTATACGTTTTTACAAATTTACAATAATTAAATTTATTAATTAATTAATAAATACTTATAATTCATTGAAGATTTGTATATTTTGTATTATGTGAATTATATTATATATATTATTTGAACATATTTAGATATTTATTTAGATTGTGAGTGGTGCTTTTAGATTCTGAACGAAGTGATGAATGTATTGCATTTACTATGATGTGTGTTTTTTTTTTTTGTGTCTGACGACAACATTTGGAGCAGTAATAATGCTCCGATTTTTGACTTCAGCCCCTCTATGAATAGGGAATTGAATCTAGTTGGTACTTTAGGGGGGTCAAAATTAAAATTTTCTAATAGTTTTCAAAAAAATCGAGAAAAACAAAAAAAAAATGACAGAAAAATGGACATTTTACGGAAAAATTACTTTTCGACAAAATCGATTTTTTGATTTTGCTGTAACTCAAAAACGAATTATTGTAAATACTTGAAATTTTCACCAAATGTTTATATTATGGTTATCTCTTTACAGTTAAATTACTAATTAATTTAGTAAAAGCTACTAATAGACAATTGAAATTTTCGACTTTTCTAAGTTTTTTTTTCTTCAAATGCCGATAAAAATTTTTTGGGTGGCCAGAAAATCTTTAAAATTTAATACAAGGTTTCTTATAAGTTGTTCTTAAAGTGATAAAAAAAAAATCGTAAGTCACAATTTTTTTTTATAAGTGTTTAAAGTTCGAATTTATACGAAATATGTCAAAATTTAAATTAAATTTCATACGCTCATAATGCGAATGTTGGCCATAGTAACCATAGTAACATATAAAAACTATACTATTTGTTTCAAAATAGAATATTTGACAATATTTAAATATAATATATCCTAAACTGACAAATCATCTTCGTTCAGAATCGTTTTTCGTATACAATGATACCTATCATTGCATTCAAATTTAACCTTCCATAGTCTAAGGTCCACCCCACCCCCTAATATACAGCAGAGCGATACCCACTTACCCGCTTTTTTATAATTATGTAGTATGAGTAGTATGACGTATTGAACAAATTACTTCAATAAATTTTTATATTCCTATAACATTTCAATATTATTTAGTGTATATTTTGTATTATACTATTATGTATATTATATTATTATATTATTATATTATATTATTTATATTATTTGAACATATTTAATTTATTACCTATATATTTGTATTACTTATGTATTTTTTTAGTAGTATATTTATTTCCTATTACCTATACTATTTAATACACCTTTTAAATAATATAAATAACTATTTCCCTGTTCTGTTTTATTAAATACATAAAATTAAAATAATAAATAAAATATAATTTATGGAAAATAAAACCAACACTAAAACTATAGGTACAGCCGCACCGCTGTAGTATACATCAGAATCTGTACGACAATGACGTCACACGGTATGTAGGAGCTGCGGAGGGTAGGCAATATAAACACGACTTTGAGGCAACCTGTATAATCTATAAACCTTGGTATAAATCATAGGTTAGGTTAAGACAATAGTCAAATTAGTCAATAAGTTTAAGTAGTTTAACTATATTTAAATACGTGTCTAATTATTTCATTATTTGAATCAAATTCATATTTTTTTAAGTCATTTTTGTTAGTGCGTTTGAATTTTCGTCAACTGGTTGTTACTGTCTGGAAATATTTGCATTTGTTTTAAACTAACATCAGAAGACATAATTTTGATAATACATTTATGTACCTATCATTTATCTATTAACACTAAGAAGGTACCTACTTTATATTTCTTTTATGGATCATTGAAAAATTAAAAATGATATTTTTGTTCATCACCATCATTAGTTAATTTTTTATACATAATTACAGGTAATTTGTACCTATCTAAGACTTCAAATTTTAAATTAGTTTTTTCATCATGATTCTTTGTTTATTTTATTTTGTATTTGGCCCATTGATTTAAATTAAAAATATTATTAATCTATTTTCTTCAATCATTTTAAGACAACATTTTATTGAAATATATGGTAACTAATTAGAATAAAGCAAATGTTTAATTACACTAATAAATATTTGCATGTATGGTTTTTTTGTTGGTTTGTGTTAATACAATTATAGAATTTATAAATTTTGTTAAGGTTATTCATACAAAGGCCACAATTTTGAGCATATTATGAGCCTTATCATTATTTTTTTACTAATTTGTTCAAACTTAGATCGCATTTATAATGTTGTAATAAATGTGGCAAAATAGTAAATACCTAAGTATATTATAATTTATTATTTGATTAAACTAGATAACCTCTGGCATAAACCAAAATTCTGTAAGTTAATTTATCAATCAAGTTTATTATAAATATACTAATAATATAATAATATTATAATATAATAATATTACTTGTAGCTAATAAATTAAAATATTGCGAGTGTTGTAAACAATTAGTAACTTTATTGATATAACTTCTAAAGACTAGCACTTATATTTTATAATGTTATTCACACAGAAGCAACTATTTTTAACTAATTTGTTTATATAAATACTTAAACATAATTTTTAAGTAATTTGTTATTATTACATTTAATAGTGTAATAAATATAGAATTAATATATAAATATACTAAAATGTAATCAATCTAAATGACAATAATTATGTGTCTTGATATCAAAATTGTACATATTTAAAATATCTTCACATTCATTAAAATTAAATTATGAGTTTTAAAATTGATAGTCTTTCAAAAATAATGGATTTAAATTTAATGATTTTAAATTTAGTTTACCATACATACCTTAGTGGCTAGTTTATTTTAATATACTAAAACTAACTAAATGATAACATTAATTCACCACTCAAAATATATTAAAATTTTACAATTTGATACAATTTGAAATATTTGAAATACTTACTTATTATGTTTGATGTCATTATTGAGATTTTGATATTGTTATAATTAAATTAAAAATTCATATTATAATATTTATAATTATATGTAAGTATATAACTATGCATAACAGTACATTTTGTATGTATATTTTTTATGCAACTATTATGCATATTATACCATTGATTTAAATTAAATCTGTTTTGGATTAAAAATACAAAAGTATATTGAAATGTATGGTAGCTAATTAGATTAAAGCAAATGTTTAACTGCTCTATAAGTCATTGTAGGTAGGTACCTAAGACTGCAAATGTGACATCATTTTTTTCATTAAATTTTTTTGTCCTTATTGATATTGTAACCTTTGATGGTACATTTTTATTTTCATGAAAAATATTAAAATTCAGCGAATTTCAGCTGAAATTTTTAGATTTGTTAATGTATTAAAATTCATAAATTTACTTGATAAATATTATTATATTGTATGGTTTATTGTTGGTCTGTGTTAATAAAATTATAGAATTTATAATTTTTTAAAGTCTTGCAGTTATATTTTATAAGGTTATTCAAACAAAACCTACTATTTTGAGCTTATCATTATATTCTATTAATTTGTTTAAGCATTGTCGCAATAAATATAGCAAAATAGTAAATACCTATATTATGATTTATTATTCGATTGAACTACATGAAACCGCTGGCATGAACCAAAATTCTGTAAGTTAAATTAGTCAATCATGTAAAACATAAATATAGTAAATAACTATATTATGATTTATTATTCGATTGTCCTACATGAAACCGCTGGCATGAACTAAAATTCTGTAAGTTTCTGTAAGTCAATCATGTTAAACATAAATATAATAAATATAGCAAAATAGTAAATAACTATATTATGATTTATTATTTGATTGTACTACATGAAACCGCTGGCATGAACCAAAATTCTGTAAGTTTCTGTAAGTCAATCATGTTAAACATAAATATAATAAATATAGAAAAATAGTAAATAACTATATTATGATTTATTATTCGATTGTACTACATGAAACCGCTGGCATGAACCAAAATTCTGTAAGTTTCTGTAAGACAATCACAATAAATATACATATCATAGGTAATATTAATTGTAGCTTAATTTAAATATTGCGAGTGTTGTAAACAATTAGTACCTATATTGATATAATTTTTTAAAGACTAGCACTTATATTTTATAATATTATTTACACATAAGCAACTATGAATACTTGAACATAATATTTAAATAATTGGTTATTATCACATTTAATAGTGTAATAAATATAGCAAACTAATAATTTTAGTTTTGTAAACTTAGTTTACCATACATAATAGTATGATACATATCTCAATGGGTCGCAGGGTCGCTTATTTTATACTAAAATAGTAAAATGTACCTACCTACTAAATGACAACAATAATTTGTCTTGATAACAAAATTATACACATTTCAAATATCTTCATGTTCATTAAAATTAAATTATGAATTTTAAAATTGATAAGTCTTATAAAAATTATCAATTGGCTTTTAAATTGTTGATGATCACATTAATAGTTAATTGTATGTTTAAATAATTAGGTTAAGTTATTGATACATAACATAAGTAGCCAAGTAGGGCTATGGAGTTTTAATTAACCTAAATTATTGGCAAATTAAATTTTTTTTTTACACTTGAGTGTCATTTTCATGCAATATATTAAAAGATTTTTGTATCATAAAATATTAATTAAAAATTAACATAATTTCAAAAAAAGTTGGTAAGTGAGTATCGCTCTGCTGTACATTAGGGGATGGGGTGGACCTCGGACTAGGGTAGGTTAAATTTGAATGCAATGATAGGTATCATTGTATACGAAAAACGATTCTGAACGAAGATGATTTGTCAGTTTAGGATATATTATATTTAAATATTGTCAAATATTCTATTTTGAAACAAATAGTATAGTTTTTATATGTTACTATGGTTACTATGGTCAACATTCGCATTATGAGCGTATGAAATTTAATTTAAATTTTGACATATTTCGTATAAATTCGAACTTTTAACACTTATAAAAAAAAATTGTGACTAACGATTTCGGATTTTTTTTTATCACTTTAAGAAAAACTTATAAGAAACCTTGTATTAAATTTTCAAGATTTTCTGGCCACCCAAAAAATTTTTATCGGCATTTGAAGAAAAAAAAAACTTAGAAAAGTCGAAAATTTCAATTGTCTATTAGTAGCTTACCTAGGTTAGGTTAGGTTAGCTAACCTAACCTAACCTAACAAGGTTTCTTATAAGTTGTTCTTAAAGTGATAAAAAAAAATCCGAAATCGTTAGTCACAAATTTTTTTTATAAGTGTTTAAAGTTCGAATTTATACGAAATATGTCAAAATTTAAATTAAATTTCATACGCTCATAATGCGAATGTTGGCCATAGTAACCATAGTAACATATAAAAACTATACTATTTGTTTCAAAATAGAATATTTGACAATATTTAAATATAATATATCCTAAACTGACAAATCATCTTCGTTCAGAATCGTTTTTCGTATACAATGATACCTATCATTGCATTCAAATTTAACCTACCCTAGTCCGAGGTCCACCCCATCCCCTAATGTACAGCAGAGCGATACTCACTTACCAACTTTTTATATTTTTTAATTTAAAAACTTATAAAAATACGGTTTTTATTTTACAGCTGTGTTACACAAACATCTTATAAAATATTAAGTGTTCAGACATTCAAAACAGGTTAATAATTGGCCTATATTATACATACAATTTTATATACATTATTATTTATCATAATATTATACTAAAATATTATCACTTTTTTGGGATGTTGATTGTGGTTACCTAGCGTAAAAATATAAATTGCACTTAAGTAAACAGTGGTCTGTAAAGAAATTCAATATTGAATTATTGAATTAACCAATAGTGTTTTACAGTTTACAAGTACATAATATTGTCATAATTGTCTATCATAAAGTACTGTTTAGACCACACCACAATTAAAGGTACTATTATTTGTAATCATGGTTTAGACTTTTACTATATATTCATCAATAGAGATTGACTACCTGTTTTACATAATTAAACATATTATAAATTATTATATTTTTATAAAGTTATATCAATTATATTAATACTTAATAGTTTTATGTAATTAGACTTACAATATTGCAATTTACAAGGCTGGGCATTAACGAGTTAAAAAGTTAAAGTTAAGTTAAAAAGTTAAGTTACTTTTAACTAAGTTACTTAACGAGTTACTTTTTTTTTAAGAAGTAACTTCTATCTTAACGAGTTACTTTATTTTTAAAGTAACTTCTAACTTAACGCGTTAATTTATTTTATAGTCACGTTAAGTTATTTTTTTTTCTTGGTACGAACCCCAAAGATTTATTATAGTATTTTGTGTAATAAAAAAAAAAAAAGCGGGTAAGTGGGTATCGCTCTGCTGTATATTAGGGGGTGGGGTGGACCTCAGACTATGGATGGTTAAATTTGAATGCAATGATAGGTATCATTGTATACGAAAAACGATTCTGAACGAAGATGATTTGTCAGTTTAGGATATATTATATTTAAATATTGTCAAATATTCTATTTTGAAACAAATAGTATAGTTTTTATATTATGTTACTATGGTTACTATGGCCAACATTCGCATTATGAGCGTATGAAATTTAATTTAAATTTTGACATATTTCGTATAAATTTGAACTTTAAGCCCTTATAAAAAAAAATTGTGACTAACGATTTCGGATTTTTTTTTATCACTTTAAGAACAACTTATAAGAAACCTTGTATTAAATTTTCAAGATTTTCTGGCCACCCAAAAAAATTTTATCGGCATTTGAAGAAAAAAAACTTAGAAAAGTCGAAAATTTCAATTGTCTATAAGTAGCTTAAAAATGGTCAAAATATTTTGAAAATTTAACTGTAAAGAGATAACCATAATATAAACATTTGGTGAAAATTTCAAGTATTTACAATGATTTGTTTTTGAGTTACAGCAAAATCAAAAAATCGATTTTGTCGAAAAGTGGTTTTTCGTAAAATTGCCGTTTTTCTGTCACTTTTTTTTTTGTTTTTCTCGATTTTTTTGAAAACTATTTGAAAATTTTACTTTTGACCCCCCCTACAGTACCAACTAGATTCAATTTCCTATTCAAAGAGGGGCTGAAGTTAAAAATTGGATCATTATTACTGCTCCAAATGTTGTCGTCAGACACAAAAAAAAAAAAAAAAAACACACATCATTGTAAAAGCAATACATCATCACTCCGTTCAGAATCTAAAATGTTTGAATTCGGCGGCCAGTGTTAATGTAATTTGTCATTTATTCCAAGCCAAATTGATATGATATTTTTATATCAATAAATTTATATTTTTGATAATTTATATCATAGAAAAGAGATTTATATATTACTATATTTCTGTTAACACAAGTAGCCGTTGTTCCACAATAATAATAATACAAATTTATATAAATGCTTAGTTCATAATCAGGACAAAACCATAAGTTAAAAGTTAGAAGTTATATTTTATATTTAGTAAATATCTATACATGAACCTCGTTTTTAAGACACATTGCCACTATATGACTTTCTATTGTTGTTATTTAGGTACGATGTATGTATTATTTTTGGCTACATGAGTGCAGTCGACCAGTCGAATAAATTGTCATCAAGAAATTTTTCGCGTTTGTAAACGGATTGAAACAAATCTTTCAATCTATCATAGTCGGGTGTTTCGATGAATTCTAACTTTTTTATGTAGTCAAAATATTAAGCAAACTCTTCTAAAGGTAAAATAACAAAAATTGATCAGTCATCACATTGTTCTAAAATATTCATATGAGATTATTTTTTATATTTACCTGGTAAATCAGCGCAAAGAGTTTTCGTTTCAATTTTTTTTTTCATATCTCCGCAGCTTTTGATATCGATATTGTCTTCTTCAAAGTATTTCATCCAAGGTAACGTGCCTTTGATTAAGTACAGTAGAACGTATCCGAGAGATTCTAAGTCGTCTCTACGACTTTGTTCTATACACAGTATATAATAATAATATATACATATAGGTACGATGTATGTATTATTTTTGGCTACATGAGTGCAGTCGACCAGTCGAATAAATTGTCATCAAGAAATTTTTCGCGTTTGTAAACGGATTGAAACAAATCTTTCAATCTATCATAGTCGGGTGTTTCGATGAATTCTAACTTTTTTATGTAGTCAAAATATTAAGCAAACTCTTCTAAAGGTAAAATAACAAAAATTGATCAGTCATCACATTGTTCTAAAATATTCATATGAGATTATTTTTTATATTTACCTGGTAAATCAGCGCAAAGAGTTTTCGTTTCAATTTTTTTTTTCATATCTCCGCAGCTTTTGATATCGATATTGTCTTCTTCAAAGTATTTCATCCAAGGTAACGTGCCTTTGATCAAGTACAGTAGAACGTATCCGAGAGATTCTAAGTCGTCTCTACGACTTTGTTCTATACACAGTATATAATAATAATATATACATATAGGTACGATGTATGTATTATTTTTGGCTACATGAGTGCAGTCGACCAGTCGAATAAATTGTCATCAAGAAATTTTTCGCGTTTGTAAACGGATTGAAACAAATCTTTCAATCTATCATAGTCGGGTGTTTCGATGAATTCTAACTTTTTTATGTAGTCAAAATATTTAGCAAACTCTTCTAAAGGTAAAATAAAAAAAATTGATCAGTCATCACATTGTTCTAAAATATTCATATGAGATTATTTTTTATATTTACCTGGTAAATCAGCGCAAAGAGTTTTCGTTTCAATTTTTTTTTTCATATCTCCGCAGCTTTTGATATCGATATTGTCTTCTTCAAAGTATTTCATCCAAGGTAACGTGCCTTTGATTAAGTACAGTAGAACGTATCCGAGAGATTCTAAGTCGTCTCTACGACTTTGTTCTATACACAGTATATAATAATAATATATACATATAGGTACGATGTATGTATTATTTTTGGCTACATGAGTGCAGTCGACCAGTCGAATAAATTGTCATCAAGAAATTTTTCGCGTTTGTAAACGGATTGAAACAAATCTTTCAATCTATCATAGTCGGGAGTTTCGATGAATTCTAACTTTTTTATGTAGTCAAAATATTTAGCAAACTCTTCTAAAGGTAAAATAAAAAAAATTGATCAGTCATCACATTGTTCTAAAATATTCATATGAGATTATTTTTTATATTTACCTGGTAAATCAGCGCAAAGAGTTTTCGTTTCAATTTTTTTTTTCATATCTCCGCAGCTTTTGATATCGGTATTGTCTTAATAAAGTTTTATTAGTAATATAATTATATATAATATAATATTTTTATTTATCAATTAGAATGCTGTGAGCCAACCTAATGGTTGGAAAAAAGGATATTTTATTAAATTTATACTTTATGTCAATAGGTATAATTAGTGATGTGAAAATAGGGTATTTAATTTTTTTTTGGTATTATACCGTATTATACGTGTATTAAACCTTGTATAATACTATTGTATTTAAGTATGGTATAATATTTTTTTGTATTATACAGTATTATACACATTTTATACGGTATAAAACCCTGTATTAAAAATTTTAAATATATGCAAATTTGAAATAACATATAAAATTTAAACTTGATTACTCGATTACTTGATTACCATTGTCCATTTCTCATTTGAAAATTTAATTTTATAATACAAATAAGAAAAGTATTATAAATTAAATTCAAAAGTAATAACAAAGTCAACAAGTAAAGTAATAACTAACAATTTTATTATTTAGTTTTATACCGTTTTTATACCATTGTATAAAATAATTCTATACAGCGTGTATAATACCATGTATAATACGATTTTATACATTTGTATTATACAATTTTACATCACTACATTTATGAATATATTAAAAATATTTTAATAATCATATAATGAGAATATTACAATAATAATAAAAGAAAAATAATATAATAATATTATCAAAATAATATTTTTTAAATCTTAATAAAATATATTTTTGCTATCTGGGATGTATTATTTTTGGCCAGTCGACCAGTCGAATAAATTGTCATCAAGAAATTTTTCGCGTTTGTAAACGGATTGAAACAAATCGTTCAATCTATAATAGTCGGGATTTTCGATGAATTCTAACTCTTTTATGTAGTCAAAATATTTAGCAAACTCTTCTAAAGGTAAAAGAAAAAAAATTGATCAGTCATCACATTGTTCTAAAATATTCATATGAGATTATTTTTTATATTTACCTGGTAAATCAGCGCAAAGAGTTTTCGTTTCAATTTTTTTTTTCATTTCTCCGCAGCTTTTGATATCGATATTGTCTTCTTCAAAGTATTTCATCCAAGGTAACGTGCCTTTGATCAAGTACAGTAGAACGTATCCGAGAGATTCTAAGTCGTCTCTACGACTTTGTTCTATACACAGTATATAATAATAATACATACACATCGTTATAATATATATAGCTATATACAGAGTGATTTTTTTTATCGAAAAACACTCATTATTTCTGAAATTATTCATGTTTTTGAAAATATTTTTTTACATAGTTTCAAGTTGTTAAAAAAACAACATTTTTATTAAAAAATTATATTTTTAAATATTTTTTATCCTTATATTTTTTTAACAACTTGAAACTATGTAAAAAAATATTTCCGAAAAACATGAATATTTTCAGAAATAATGAGTGTTCTCCGATAAAAAAATCATCCTGTATATAAGCAGTTAGCAGGTACCTACACAATGTTGATAGATATTGGAAAGTTAGTAGTACTAATTTAAAATATAACCATGTATGACTCAATTGCCTCCTTTTTACCATGATTTACAAAAATATTAAATTGTATTGTAGACGATGTCTTATTCTCGTATAAAGAAACTTTAAATACTCGTATGATATGTTTAAACTATAATGAATAATGATATTATAGTTTTAAGATATCTAAAAATTAAAATTATTTAAATAAAAAAAATGTATTAATGTATTTTATATAATAAGAATCAACGATTATATTCTGGAAGGTTATTGATAAGTGTCAATACTGTTTACCAAGATATTATAATTTTAATATCCTAGTGGCTATTGGCTAATAATACAGCCTACAGGTGTGAAAATGCGTTTAAATAAATTCGTTTTTTATTAGTTTTAATTTTAATTTTATTTCACTTAATTTATTAATTAATTAAATAAAATTAAGTTTTTCTTAGTACGGAGAAATGGTATTAAAAATGTAAAACATTGCAAAAATTAAGGAGTTTGTTTTAAAAATTTGTTTATATCTACTAAAAACTGTAAAATTTTACAATTTGTTGTATTTTTGAAACTGAATATTATTTTAATTGATTCAAAATTCAATCGATTTCAAAATTGTATTTCAATGTTTTCAATAAATTACTTGATAATGAAAAATACGATCCGTTTTGGTTTTGGGCAAAGTTTTATTATTTTTTATTATTTCTAAATAAATCATTAAGTTAAGCTCTTTATTAGTTATTTAATTTGTATATTGGTTAATAGTGCCAATTTATAAAAATTACAAACACTTAATAAAAAAATGTTTGAATCGTAAGGTAAAAGTCTACTTTGAAATGTATTACGGTACGGAAATGATAGGTTTTGCTATACATTTATTTTTATTCATTTATTTAAGAAGACCCACAAATTAAAAATGTACAATAAAATATTGAATTGTATTTATATTAATGTTTTGAAGTTATAAGGAAATAATAAATCGTATTAGTAACTAAATAACGTAAATTATAATAATAATAAACTGATATGAGTATGAAATTATAATAAAATTATTACCTATGAGTCATTACATTATGTTACAGCTATATATCTATACCTACGCGTTACGCGTACACTTCTTACCTATACCAAAATGAGCGTTAGCGCTCATGAACTGGTATGATCCACAAACGGGGACTTCCGTGTCATAATGTATGTGATGTTTAGTGGTTAAGTTAATGTACGGTTTGGCCATTCCAAAGTCGATTAAGTATAGCGTGTTCTCTGTCGACTCCTTGAACGGCATCGTCTGTCTCGGCCGTCCTATTAATATGTTTTCAGGGGTAATGTCTCTGTGAATTAGCTTGCAGCGATGAACGTGTTCGATTCTTGTTAGCTGTAAAACAATTGCAAATGTTTGTATATTATATAATGAATATGTATGAAATAGATTATACGATGAAACATTTCATTAAATTCGCGGGTGATGTACTGATGTCAGAAGTCGAAATACTATTACCGCCGGTGCACATAAATAAATATACAATAAAAATACCATTTGTATAGGTATCTAAAATCCATAAAAAGAAAACAATTTTACAACTATTGAAAATATATACAATTTTGTATGCGGAATTCAATCGATTCGAATGCGTATTTGCATAGGTGCCAACGTTGGCGTATAATGAATATAATATTATAGCTGCAGATGCGAGATGCATTATAATTAGAGGCCTTCATTCTAGCTGCAGATGCGAGATGCGTTATAATTAGAGGCCTTCATTCTAGCCAGAAGCTCTGTTACACATTCAATGAAAATTATTAATCAATCTATACGCGTGCAGCAATTATATATACGACCACGAAATTATACGGTAAAATTTCTTTTGAATACATATTATATTATTATATGCGTATCGAAAAATGTGTCGGTTTATATTATATTTTATTTCGTTCGACCCTAAATATAATTAATTGCATAGCGTAGTAATGATAATCGTCAATCGGTATAATATGATTTATATTGGGCAATAGACGACGACGACGACGACGACGGCATAATACCTATGTTTGTAAATATAATTATAATATATCCGATCTAGATTCCGAATTAATGCGTTTAATTATTATAATGTAATATAATATGTAGATGGCGTTTGTAAATGCCATCGTCCGTTATTGTATAGGTATTACGTATGTATTCACCATTTGATTAGCGATCATCAGGACGGTCTTTAGTGACATTTTGTTTCCGCCAAGGGTAAAAAGGTCTTTCAACGACGGACCCAACAACTCCATAGCCAGGGCCATGTACTTCACTCCGATATTTCCATAATAATATATTTCGGGAAACCCTTCAATTGCGTGATCGTTCACTGAAACCGTGCAATAATAATATTATACACACAAATTAAAAATAGTATGTTAATACTCATATTAATCGACAGTAGCGAAGCTTAAGTTTTTAGTTGGGGAGACATTAAATAAAATGACACTAATACGCTTGGATTCCTCCCTTTTTATTTTAATTGTTTGATAATACATTTTTTTCGTATGAGTAATAAAGAATTCCATCGTTAAAAATGACGTAAATTAAATCATCAGCCATGAGAACAAACTACAATATAAAAACAACAATTTTAAGAAACACGTAGGCACCTATCGGCTATCAGCATAGACAAGTATACTATCAGTAATAGCGAATTATATGGGACGATGGCGTGACAACGCGATGGCGATGTCAATAATTGAAGAAATCCGAATAGCGAGACGTGTCTCATAGCGAAGATAGTAAACCCCACTTACATTAAAATCCCCCCTGTACCCGTGCGCCAATAACTGGGAGACGTTGCATCGCAACGTCTCTTTGATATAATAATATATTTGGAATCACCCACACGGCCGTATTGCGCACATCTAATCTATTTTAATAATTCTTATAGACTATAACTATAAAAACCAATTTTAACAAAAATTAAAACATATATTATTTTTATAATATAAATGACGTTAAAATTTGTAAATATTTTATAAAACAAAATTATTTGTCCTGTTTTCTAATTTCTTAGTGGGTAGACGTTGTCTCATTGTCTCCTATGACGCTTCGCCACTGTTAATCGAATAAAAAAATACAATCATTACAATTATTATAATGTAAAAAATTATTGAGATTGTGGCGATAGATGTAAAAATTAAAACACGTACCTACAAGAATTCAAATAATATTCAAATTTAATTTTTTCACGAGAGTATGTATATACAATTCAAGATAACCGTAAGTTTGTACACTATACCTACCTAAATAGTTTTAATTATAATACAACTACCATCGTTTCATTTGCAACTTTGTGCTTGTACACGTACCTACCTATACATAATAGTAATAGATACTCGATTTCAAGTTTGGAACTTAAAAATTATTAAACTTGGTAAAAATCTATTAGTTGTATACAATTGAAAGTTTCAATTCGTTTATTTAACTTGTTAAAATATAGTAGGTATACTATATACTGTAAATAGTATAAATAGGTTAGGTACAAACCGTATAAACGTTATATTACTTTCGTCTCTCAACTTTTGATAACTTAAGTTTTATAAATTATTATTCTTGTTATCGATAATTAGAATTATTGTTTTCGCTCACACGATAATGCGATAATTATTAAATGTCATATAAAGGAAGACACCATCAATATATTATAACGTTTTTGAAAATAATTAAACAAAATGTTTTAAAATTATTTGCTATTGATTTTTCAAAATATTTTGTCTAAATCACCAATTTATATCAGACCATTTAAATTTGTTACAATTTAAGCCTACACTTAATGTACACTCTATCATTATTATAAAATGTTATACATAATAAAACGATATGGAATAAAATATAAATTTACCATTGCCTTTGAGCATCTTATAGTAATGTCTTTCTTTAATTATATGCATATTGCGATAATATTTAATGGGTTCGATTTTGACGGCGACTTCTTCGAACGTGCACACATTCCTTCCTGTTGTAGAATACAGTTATATATTTTTATTAAACGCATGTTATGTCAACCAATAATAATCGTCTACCCCTTATGTTTACTGACCTCTGAGGACGGATCCATATTTTCCACTTTTGATTACATCCTTAATGCAGGATACGAATTTACCCTCTAAATCTCCGTCGAGTGTTAAATAATCACCAGCGTCCATTGTTTTTTTTTTGCCGTCTTAGGATAATAATGAACTAGTTTTCATTAATTTGATGAAAATGTACGAGTATATTTTTTATGCGAATACCTTTGTAACAAAATATATCAGTTAAATAATAAAATACACGTTACGTAGTCATCGTAACCATTGACATAATATATTAAATTAATTATTTACATAATATATATTATGTCAATGATCGTAACGGTTAAAATCCATAGACCTATTAACAAATGGACGATGTATCGATAATTGTAGCCAATATAGTGTTGGGGCAATCATGGAGTAATATATTATTAAATAAAAAAAAAGTTGGTAAGTGAGTATCGCTCTGCTGTACATTAGGGGATGGGGTGGATCTCGGACGAGGGTAGGTTAAATTTGAATACAATGATAGGTATCATTGTATACGAAAAACGATTCTGAACGAAGATGATTTGTCAGTTTAGGATATATTATATTTAAATATTGTCAAATATTCTATTTTGAAACAAATAGTATAGTTTTTATATGTTACTATGGTTACTATGGCCAACATTCGCATTATGAGCGTATGAAATTTAATTTAAATTTTGACATATTTCGTATAAATTCGAACTTTAAACACTTATAAAAAAAAATTGTGACTAACGATTTCGGATTTTTTTTTATCACTTTAAGAACAACTTATAAGAAACCTTGTATTAAATTTTAAAGATTTTCTGGCCACCCAAAAAATTTTTATCGGCATTTGAAGAAAAAAAAACTTAGAAAAGTCGAAAATTTCAATTGTCTATTAGTAGCTTAAAAATGGTCAAAATATTTTGAAAATTTAACTGTAAAGAGATAACCATAATATAAAAATTTGAAAATTTGAAAATTTCAATTATTTACAATAATTCGTTTTTGAGTTACAGCAAAATCAAAAAATCGATTTAGTCGAAAAGTGGTTTTTCCGTAAAATTTCCATTTTTCTGTCATTTTTTTTTTGTTTTTCTCGATTTTTTTGAAAACTATTAGAAAATTTTAATTTTGACCCCCCTAGAGTACCAACTAGATTCAATTCCCTATTCAAAGAGGGGCTGAAGTCAAAAATCGGAGCATTATTACTGCTCCAAATGTTGGAGTCAGACACAAAAAAAACATCATCATAGTAAATGCAATACATTCATCACTTCGTTCAGAATCTAAAAGTACTCATAATAAATATATCCTAAATATTTGATTTATAACTTTGGTCATGACAAAATAAAAATTTACAAAATGTATACAATAAAATCAAGTATGTAGATACTTAAAAAATTTTACGGCGGGATTTTTTACAATCAAATTCGTTAATTATATCCTCTAATCAAGATAACTTGTTTAATTATTTAAATAAATGTAATATTATAAAAATAACCAGGAACGGATTGGAATTTTAAACCGGCCCGGGAAAAAAACTTTTTAGCGGCCCGCTTGCAATTATGTTTTTGTAGGTGGTAAACGCACCATATTAAAGGAGGTGATTTTAAATCATTTAAAGGAGCAATAAATATTTATTTACATTTTTTGGTATCTTCATTGTTCCTACAAAATTGATTATATCATAAAGATGCAGTCTTGTAAAAGATACTTTTAAAAAGTATTCAAGTACAGATACAGATACTTTTTTCCAAAAGTATTTAAAATACGTATTCGAATACTCGAAAAAAAAAGTATTTAAGTACAAATACAAATACTTTAAAAAAGTATTTACAGATACTTTCAAATACTTTTTTTTTTTTAATATATGTTACCTTTTTACATTGGCCTAATGAACTTATAGATAAATTGAATTATTAATCAACTAAATTATTATTTTTATTTTAGCACTCTAGTTTTACTTAAATTAATTAGAATAAGAATAATTCAGCATTTTTTGGTCTTTAGTGTAATAGTGTATGTCTATCAAATGCAATATCAATCAACTATCTCTATGTTTTATTTATACATACCTAATTCGAGTAAAGGTATTTCCAATTTTATTAGGAAATCGACGGACTGTATACATGCAATTAAATGGATACACATTACCTAGTATAGGCCACTAAAAATATTACAATATACCTACCAAAACACATCATGAATGATCTATAAATAAAAATCTTGTACGACTTCAAATTTTTATTATTTTATTTAAATTTGGCAATTATGTAAGACGAAAAAAGTATTTAAAAATAGTATTTGATTTTAAATACAGATACTTTCAAAAATGTATTCAAATACTATACCCAAGTACTTTTTTCAAATGTATTTAGAATACGTATTTGAGTACTTAAAAAGTATTTGAATACTTTTACTCAAATACTTTTACTCAAGTACTTTACAAGACTGTAAAGATGTAGTGAGGTTTGAATAGACATATATATGATAGGTACCTACCCAGTGTCGGCCTGGCACACTAAAGGCCCATGGATCAATTTTTTAAGGGGGCCCCAAAACTAAAATTATATTTTTACTATAGAATTTAAACTTTGAAGACAAATACATAAACCCTAAGCATAATATTATTTAAGTAAACTTCTAAAAGTAAATGTCTTATCTTCATCATTATTATACATATTATTTATATATATAAATAGATATTGACATATAAACGTATAGTATTGTATATCATAGTATCATCCATATTTTTATATGCAATATTTGCATGATCGCTGTATTTAACAACAGGCCCTCTGCAGGGTCGGGTAAGCAGGGCCCTCGTGCAGTCGTCCAAGCCATTGTTTTTGAAGCAAGAGATAAAACCTAACATAACCTACAGTAGCGCAATTATTCCAAAAAACCTCCTTTTACGTGTTACAATGTTACTTATAATAGTAACATTATAATTGTTACTTGACACTTGCAATAGTATGCACTACTCTCACACTATAGATAATAGGTAAGTATCTGATTATTGATCCAGTTATTAAGATTTTGTAATTTTTATTTTCCCGGACCCCCCCCTCAAAAAAAAAAAACGGAGTGGCTACGGCCGCGTTTGCGGCCTAGCAGCCATGGCCAGGCCGACACTGTACCTACCTAGTTGTTATTGGTTGTAATTTTTAGTTAAAAACTATTTGGCCTACATTAAATATATATGTACTTTTTTGAAAATACTACATTATTACTAATTACATTACTTACATACTAAAACACATATCTTACCAGTATAAATAAACAATATTAATTATACATATTATTTAGAATTATTTAGTTGGTAAACTAATATATCAATTCGACAGTACTTATTATGCAATACTATAAATAATTACAAATTTAAAATAAAAATATTCTTATAATTCAGACTACAGACCTATGCCGACTTGCATTGTTAAAATTCGTTATCGTCACCCACCGACTACTACCAAACGCCGACAAGTAGACAACCCGAATACGGAATAACAAATTATTTATAGGTGTTACTGTTCACGGAGGTTGATTTTTTGATTATAATTATTGTTATTACTTATAGTAATATTTATTATTCATGTTAATTATTGACCTATTGCTTCCTAATTTGTTATTTAAAAAATAGCAATTCTTGCTATGAGAAAAAATTACAAGTTAAAAAATAAGATAAAAACATCTATATCTAATTGATGTTACTTATTACTTTATTAGTTTGCGATAGGCTACAGCTGTAGAATTTGGCGTACGTAGCAGCCCCATCGACTAATTAGCACGCGGCCCATCGGGAATTTCCCGATTTCCCGATGGCCCAATCCGTCCCTGAAAATAACACACCAAAAATCATAAACACACATTAAGTAACTCGTAATCGATGAACGTTTGTACACAATAGTACAAGATATAACAAATAAAAATGGTCTTTGCCCTTTGGAATATAATAAATTTTGTAGTTTTGTACCTACATAACACTAAAAATAATTATTTTATTTTAAACGAGATGTGTATAATTTTCTAATTATAATCATAATAAATAATAATCAATGATCGGCGGTCGACGATTGTCACTAAACCAAACTCGAAGAAAAAATATCAATGTTTCGTTAAAAATAGATAAACAAGAGTCAAGAATTAAAAATATTTCTGCCTCTGTAGTATAGCTTTACTATAAATTGTTTTTATTCAGCTATTTTGCTTTGAACATTTGCTCTCCTAAACTTGAGTAGTCTATCATTAAATACTCATAATCAGTTGGAATTTGACTCTAAATCATTAATTAATTATTGTTAATACTCAAATTATATGTGTGTATGGGGTATGACGTGTAATAATAATTATTACTTGAAGGTCCCCATTGATTTGTTCACTTTGTTTAAAATCATCCTCCCTAACTTTCTCTAGTGGGCCATTCTATAAATGCATTTAAATACACTCATTATTAAATTCAAAACTATTTATAAAAATTACTTCTGAAGGATTATCAACATGGTGATCATCATACATTTGTGGATGTGTTTTTAAATGTCTTAACATATTTTTCTTTTGAGTAAATTTCTTTTCACATTTAGTGCATTTAAAATCCTGCTGTATCTCTTTGCTTACAATATTATATTTTTGTATCCTGTGTCTTTTTAAAGAGGAGTTATGTTTGAATGTCTGTTGACATTCGTCACAAACAAACTTCTATAAAAGAAATCAATATACTTACTCATCAAAGTTTTAATATTATAGAATATAAAGTAGCCCAATCCAATACAAAACATGAAAACTCACAACACATATTATACTGACATATTGTAAATTTGTAAATATATTTTTAATATGTATTGTATAAACTTTTTTATTAATATTATTATATTGTAATTTAATTTGTTTATGTAGCCATTTAGGTGCTTACTATTTGTTTTTTATTCACAGTATTAAAACTTGTTTATTAATTTAACCAATACGTGTCTGTATTACTTTATTAATCCATTATATTCAAGAAACATAATATAGAAAAACATATAAATCAATAAATGTTTAAACATATATATAATTACTCATCAAAGTTTTAATATTATTGAATATAAAGTAGCCCAATCCAATACAAAACATGAAAACTCACAAAACAATCTTAATAACTAATAATCAATGTATTTTTGATGTTTAGAATTTTTAATTTACTAATATTATTATAGTACCAATGTAGTGTTATTCATTGTATTACACTATTTAGTTATTAACAATCATATTATACTGACATATTGTAAATTTGTAAATATATTTTTAACATGTATACTTTTTTATTAATATTATTATTATATTGTAATTTAATTTGTTTATTATTCACAGTATTAAAAGTTGTTTATTAATTTAACTAATATGTGTCTGTATTACTTTATTAATCCATTATATTCAAGAAACATAATATAGGTAAACATAAAAAACAATAAATATTTAAACATATATATAATTTTTATTAAAAATATTCACATAACAATTTCAAAATACATAAATTAACATTCAAATTACAATGTATATAATTAAATAAAAGGAAATATAGGTAAGCATAATAAAACAATTCAAATTTAAATTTTTAAAATTCATATAATCATTACAATTAACAAAATTTAAAAAAAATAATAAAAATATGAAGTGTACATACATTCTCATTACTGCAAGAATCTAAAAAAGAAAACAAAATAATATAATATATTAATAAATATTATATTTTATTGTGTGTACAATTAAATA
This sequence comes from Schizaphis graminum, assembly GCA_020882235.1. NCBI lineage: Eukaryota > Metazoa > Arthropoda > Insecta > Hemiptera > Aphididae > Schizaphis > Schizaphis graminum. The sequence goes on along the minus strand of CM037032.1, from coordinate 112,999,115 downwards.
AATAAAAAGTATTTTAAAAACTTGCCCATGTTAAAAAAAAGCGTCAAAACAACAAAATATTAATATTAAAAGTAATTAAATAATATATAATTGTCAAAAAAGTATTCCTAAATTATTATCAATCTACTGAACACAGATTGTTAACAGTTGATAAGGTTTTAAATGATAATAATATTGATGCATATATTGCGATAGTGGAGGGGGCCAGTTGGTGACGTATCACCATAGACCTTATACTAGTAGACGGAGCATATAGGGTCGGCGGGGTTGGGTAGTGCGGTCATGGCAATTTGCGTTACAGTGATGCCATCACAAGTAGTATAAATATTTATTCATCTGACACATAATATTTTTTACAATATTCCACCTCAGTCCAAAATTATAGGTAATTCATTAAATACTAATTTCTATATTTTTATAGCATTAGGGATAAGCGATTATAGAAAGTGAATCAATCTTTTGACATTTTATACATCAAATGTTACAGAAAAAAAACATAATTTAGTGCAAATACCACTTTTAATACTCATAATTTTATTTAAATAAAAATAACAACACAAATTAGTACATCACATTACTTCATACATATTTTAGGTATAATTTATAATATGTCTATGCATGACTTCATACTCCTTGACAAATATCTTATTTATTCTATACAATATGTAAATACTAAAATAATCATGTAAGATGATTCCACATATTGTAGATATTATAAAAGTGGCAAAAGAAAAAAAATAACTAGATATACAAATAATTAACAAAATGTAAATAATGTAATATAATATTATACATCCTAAAATATCAAATTCATTCATTTCTAAAGAGTATAAGTTTTGTCAATTTTTTTCTCAGTTTTATATCATTACTTTTAGTTTTTATTTTAGAAGCATGATGAAGTCTTAAATCCAAATATTTATTAATTATTAAAGCAATAATTTGATTTTTGTGATCATTAAATAATTGCTGACCAATGCAATGGTCATTTATAATGCAAAATGTATTATTTTTATACACAATGTTCTGTATTTTATAAAATAATTTTCTTTTGATTCCTGGTAAAAACACATTAGGACATGAACGAAACTCACGCTCAGCTGTTGCACAGATATAAATTGCATCACAAGAAGGCTTTATCAAAGCATTATTTCTGTCTTTTAAAATTATTAATAGATTTTCTGTACTTCTTTCACTCAAAAACTGAATGCAAATATTACAATTAATTTTTTTAATTACTTGTTTTACTACAAAACCTGCAATGTATGTGCTTACATTTTCGACAAACGGTGTGAGTCTACAAATTGTCTCTAAATAATTGTGATCATGCTCCACCGACATGGTTATATTATCATCAACCTTTTCAATTTCAGTGCTAGAATCAATAATGGAATCAGGGCCTAAATTAACAATTGATAACTCTGTTGGATCTAATATAGAAATGCAATTACCATATTGAGAGCCACTAACTTGATTATGAATCAAGAGCTTTTTATAAGCAGTACAAAATTGTTTTGCTGATGGGTTGTTGTTATAACCTCCACGCATTCGAATTGAACTAAAAAAAGTTTCTAAGTAAAATATTATTTATTTATTGTTTATTTATTTAAATAAACGAATATTCGATTTGAATAATAGCAATATAGAATCATTCAAACATAAATAATATTATGTTTTTATTATATTTTATAATAATATGTATACGATATATCGTACAATATTATGGATATGGAATTTATCGGGCGTCGCTAGTGCGCATGTGCGCTGTGCTTCTGTGCTTCGTGAGACGCTGCCTGTCGTGACCGCTGTGAACTACACAATGCTCCGTCTACTAGTATAAGGTCTATGCGTATCACCTAGATCCCCGTCCTACTAGATCCCCTATGATAACTTGATCCCTATACTACACAGATTTCTATATAGAACTAGATAGCGAACTCCCGCTATCAATTGAAGCCAGGTTTTTCGGTTGGCATTATATGGTATTTTATATGGTAAATATTAATTATGTTGTATTGTATTTTATGATGTCTAAACCTGTTGTTTAAAAAAAATAAAAAATATTTTATATAAATCATTTTTCATTTATTTCTATATTTTACCATTAAAAACGATGTTACATTTATACATTTTGTATAGGAAATGTAATGTTTTGCCAACCGACAAAATGGCGGAAACTGATACGCGAGCTTCACTATTAATAATATAAATAATATACGAGTTCCTTATCTAGTTAGTATAGAAGTCTGTGCTATACTACTGTCTTATCTAGTGTAGTGGTGTGACATAGTACACTTCCAAGTTGTCCGAGTTGTCGTCTTGTCGACGAATTACGACTGCGAGTGCCATCCAAAAGCTGACCTGTCGTCTTATGTTCATTTAAATAAAATTATATATTTTACATACATTGGAGTACACATTGATTGGCATATTAATAATAAAATAATAAAGTACTCGTATTATTAAAGTACAATGTTTTATATAGGTAATTAGTGATTTTAGTTAATCGTTTGTTAAAAATGATTCTGTATGCAGATCCAGTATTCAATTATTACCTATTACAGTTTTAGACGTTGTAGTTTCCGCCGGAGAAATAATATAGAAATAACAACTACCTATTTAAAAGGTACTTAGTTTTAATCTATCAATAAGGTACTTTGTTCTAACTTGCTAAACATAACTTAAACAGTATAAATATTGTATTATTATTTTAAATAGTTGAATTATTTGTATCTAGTTTAGAAGTTCACAAGAGTTATAACCATGTATGTTTTGAACGATTTCTTCAATGCATTGCGTTTGTTTGTCCAAACCCATGCGGAGCTAGACATTGATATTAAATTGCCAATGTTGAACCATCACATTAATGGACACATTCGTTTCTATTCAACTAAAGTAATTACTCATATAAATTTGCCAAAAGTTTGGATTTTGTATTTATTTTGAAAATGAATACATTTGTTATTTTCCAGAACTTACAAAATCTTGTTGAAAAGTTAGTGGAGGACTTGACAATCGTTGAACGTTGCTCGTGGTCTTCAGATTATTTATCAATATGGTTAAAAACAGAATTATGGGCATCCACAGTTATGAAAGAGATATTGACGTCTGGCTGTAAATATGGTTGCAATAATGATCACAAAGGCACTGTAAAGTATATGATCTCAAATCTCAAAAACATGAGTGAGTTTCTAAGATTTGTTTTTTGTGAACGTAGGTAGTCTCAGTCAGTTCTGATGAGTGTAATAATTCAGTCACATGCTTGCGCATTGCACTATTGAAAGAGGCAATTCAAAATTTGGCTAAAATGAATGGGTACATAATAGGAAGTAATGGATTGGATTTATTGGTGTCAAAAAAAAACAATCCAAAAAATAGTAATCTCGTATTGTGTGGTAATGTTGTTTGTAATGTGAAAGTCAAAGAATATAAACAGTGAGCATATTATTAATTAATTAAATTTATTTATTATAAAATATATTATAATAATTAACAATATTGCGATTTCAGGCGAAAACAAGACTCTATTACTAAAATGTCAGCTAATCGTATTGATTCTGAAGAATATCCGTTCGATATAATATCAAAACTATGTCATGCATCAATTGTCTATGAATTATTGAGTGTCCGCCATAATAAAGTTATTAATACGGAATGTGATACATCAAATAAAGACAGTTTGTTTAAATTACTATTTTTGTGCTTTTTAACATGTACATTTTAATTTTTAATTTATTTTTAACATTAATTTTAGGTGGTATTTTCATTATGTATAATTACTCAAGACTTTGTCAAGTATGGGAAGCATATGAAAAAGGTGTTATTGAAAATTTCTATGAATCTTTACCAGACATTTGTTCTGTTAACTTTGGATTGTTGACTAGCAATGTGAGTTTTAGTATTTGAATGATGGTGTGATGGCACCTTGAATGTTTTAGTTACATATTTGGCTCACCTAGGTTAGGTATTTTTTTTTTTTATTATTAATATAATTTTTACAATGTTAATTTATAATTTACAAATTAATTTTAGGATAGTTTAGAAGTGAATTGTCTTCATAAACTTCGAGTAGGTTATCCCGTGTACCCAGGGTTTTAGTCATAATTTTGTAGATCTTTTGCCAATTTTATAGTGGAGTGCTTTATTGACTTTGTGGAGTTTTTCATAAACAATTTTTGAACTGTTGCATTATCCATGTTGATAGGTATAGTAGGCCTGTATCATTGAACTACGGCACTTTTAGTGTTATTCTTAAAAATGTATTTTGAAGAGTTTGTAATTTTGTAATTTTTGTTTATGAGACAGCTGTCCATACAGGACATGCGTAGGCTATTAACCTGGGTTTTCGTTATAGAACTATTATTTTTGTTATAGATCTTTACAATTAAAATATGTAATATAAAATATTTAATTCATTAGTTATGTAAATTATTTATATTTTCATGGATAGTAGAAAACCACAATGAAAGTTTCCTATTTATATCTAGCATACCCATTAAATGTATTTTAATGTTGCTGTCATTGGTTTAGTACTCTTAGGAAATTAAATTACAATGAATAATATTATATGTATCATTTAGGAAGAATGGCTTTTAATCCTTAACCATCTATCAATGTATCCATTGGTTATTCAACAATCTGTCAAACATTTGTTGTCAGCCAGTGTAGATGTTCATAGATTATGCAAGTTTTTAATGGAAATGTCATCGGCAGTTAGCCTGTTTTATCATAGACATCACATTTTATCTGTGAGTAATTTGTTTAAAAGTGCAACAGTAGTTTTTTTTAATATTATTTTTAGTGTTAACTTTTAAACATATAACTATAAATGTTGTGTTGCATACAATAAAATTTTAATTTTATATTATGCTATAAATCATAAACCATAAAAAAAATCATTAAAATAATAATAATAATACAATAAACTGAGTTATATCAACAGTTTTAGCATAAGCACGGAACTTACTGTAACAAAAATTATTTTATTTCAAAATAAATAATTTTAAACCTTAAACATATACATTAAGTATACATGATTACTCCATTACCTATCAAAGTAAATATTAGATTCTGAACAAAGTGATGAATGTATTGCTTTTACTATGATGTGTGTTTTTTTTTTTTTTTTTTTTTTATTTTTTTTTTTTTGTGTCTGACGACAACATTTGGAGCAGTAAAAATGCTTCGATTTTGGACTTCAGCCCCTCTTTGAAAAGGAAATCGGATCTAGTTGGTACTTTGGGGGGTCAAAAGTTAAAAATTTTCAATATTTTTTAAATGAGTCGGGAAAAACCCTAAAAAAATGACAGAAAAACGGGAATTTTTACGCAAAACCAGTTTTCGACAAAATCGAATTTTTTATTTTGCTATAACTCAAAAACTAATAGATGTAAATACTTGAAATTTTCACCAAATGTTTATATTAGCGTTTTCCATACACAGTTAAATTTTCAAAGAATTTAGACTTTTTTTGAGTTATTTATAGACAATTGAAATTTTTAATTTTTTTTAGTATTTTTTTTTAAAATAACGATAAAAATTTTTTGGCCGGCCAGAAAATCTTGAAAATTTAATGCAAGGTTTCTTATAAGTTGTTCTTAAAGTGATAAAAAAAAATCCGAAATCGTTAGTCACAATTTTTTTTTATAAGTGCTTAAAGTTCGAATTTATACGAAATATGTCAAAATTGCGAAAATTTGCGAGTAATTTTGTGGTTGAAAAATCGTAAAATTTTTTTCTTTTATAACTAAGTTTTGAAAATTTGTTGCAAGGTTCTCCATAAATTTTTCTTCAATTATCTGTAAAAAAAACTCGACCGGATTCAGACAAAAATTTTTTATGAGTGTTTGAAATTTAAATTTGTACAAAACCGCGTTAAATAACGGTTTAGCCTCAAACGATTTTTGATATTTGTTGTAATTCAAACTGTATAAGTCGTAAATACTTGAAAATTTTACCAGATATTTATATTGGCATTTTCTTTACGTGATTTGATTTTCAAAATATTTTGACTTTTTTTGAGCTATTTATAGACAATTGAAATTTTCAATTTTTTTTTATTTTTTATTTATAAATGTTGATAAAAAAATTTAGCTGGGACAAATTACTTGAAAATTTAATTGAAGGGTCCACATAACTTGTTCTAACTCTCATTCAAAAATTATAAAAATACATAGGCACAATTTTTTTTTATTAGCATTTGAAGTTCAAATATTGACAAAAATTCGTCAAAATCATGAATATTTTTCACTATTTGGTAGTTAAAAATTTATAAATATTTTACTATCAAAAGCTAAGAATTGAAAATTTAATACTATGCTGTACATAAGTTAAGCTTAGAATAATTATAAAAAAGTTTGAGGATTATTCAATTTAAGAAATTTTACGAGTGTTTAAAGTTTTAATTTTAATTTGAAATCAAAAATACACGTGTAAAATAACGTTTTACTAATAAATAATTTTCGATTTTTGTTATTTTTAAAAAATTACTAAACGTAAGATCTTGAAACTTTTACTTAAATGTTTGAATTTGTTTCAAAATAGAATATATGACAATATTTTAATATAATATATTAACATATCTTAGACTGACAAATCATCTCCGTTCAGAATCGTTTTTCGTATACAATGATACCTATCATTGCATTCAAATTTAACCTTCCCTAGTCCGAGGTCCATCCCACCCCCTAATGTACAGCAGAGCGATACTCACTTACCCGCTTTTTTTTTTTTTTTTTGTTTTTTTTTTTTTTTTTGTGTCTGACGACAACATTTGGAGCAGTAATAATGCTCCGATTTTTGACTTCAGCCCCTCTTTGAATAGGGAATTGAATCTAGTTGGTACTTTAGGGGGGTCAAAATTAAAATTTTCTAATAGTTTTCAAAAAAATTGAGAAAAACAAAAAAAAAATGACAGAAAAATGGAAATTTTACGGAAAAACCACTTTTCGACAAAAACGATTTTTTGATTTTCTCTTTACAGTTAATTTTTCAAAATATTTTGACCATTTTTAAGCTACTAATAGACAATTGAAATTTTCGACTTTTCTAAGTTTTTTTTTCTTCAAATGCCGATAAAAATTTTTTGGGTGGCCAGAAAATCTTGAAAATTTAATACAAGGTTTCTTTTAAGTTGTTCTTAAAGTGATAAAAAAAAATCCGATATCGTTAGTCACAATTTTTTTTTATAAGTGTTTAAAGTTCGAATTTATACGAAATATGTCAAAATTTAAATTAAATTTCATACGCTCATAATGCGAATGTTGGCCATAGTAACCATAGTAACATAATATAAAAACTATACTATTTGTTTCAAAATAGAATATTTGACAATATTTAAATATAATATATCCTAAACTGACAAATCATCTTCGTTCAGAATGGTTTTTCGTATACAATGATACCTATCATTGCATTCAAATTTAACCTTCCATAGTCTGAGGTCCACCCCACCCCCTAATATACAGCAGAGCGATACCCACTTACCCGCTTTTTTTCATTTAAAGTTATAATATCAAGTTCCCAAACTTTTCATAGTTACTAATGCAGTATCTAACCATTTTAAATTCCATCAACCCAACAAAGCCATTGTGAATCAGTTTTATTCTTTGCTTACCAATGTGTGGTTGTTATATACAATTCTATTATGAAAATTTATTGTGTAGTTTATTATTGAAATGAAATCTTAATTAATTATATATGATTGAAATCACTTAAGTTCTCATTAGTTTTAATGTGAAGGATGTGGATATGAGTATATATATTTTTTTTACTATAGACAGCAAGCTTATCCAAGGTTAGGTTAGGTTTCTTTAACACATTTTCTTTTGTTTTTTGAATTTTAGAACTGTACTTGGTAAATTTGCTCTGGTATTATCATTAAAGTGTAAATAAACTAATTTGCTGTTACATGTGTGTAAGACAGCTACAACACATGTGGGTGTAACATCTTTCTTATGAATATTTTTAAAGATTAAATAAACAGTTATAATTTACTTTATAAAATATTAACACTTCGTATGAAATTTCATAGTTGTATTATGTTGTGCAATTTTATTTATGTTGACAACATTTTTGTTAATTCTTTTTCATATTTAATTTTAAATAAATGTTTAATGTGTTGATATTTATTATTATTGTTACTTTCTTTATTATTTTATATTGTTATTTTTTTCCAAAATGACTATTATTCATCCCTCTGTTGGCATAAATAAACTTATTGATATTATTTAAGAGCAATTTTAATAGTTTTTAAGTTCAATATTGGTTTCTTATAGTGCAATTAATAGTGATGACTAGGGCACGGATGTTGTAGTAGTAAAAAACTACTAAAATTGATTGCAGTATTGCACTAAAAAATACCGAAAATTGCACTTAAAATATTCAAAATTGCACTAAAAATTACAAGATTTCGTTATAATTTATAGATGTTTTATTTGAATTCTGACAAAAAAATATATTTTTTACATTTTATATTAATAAATATTAACTAATAATCTATGCGTATTCTAAACATATTAAATATTTTAAATTTTAAACCTTATTGCATTGGACTATAAGTGTATGTTTTAAATTTTTGAATTCGAGCGCTCTTCAATTTGGAGCCAATAAGTATAATCTTATCTATATACGACTGCTGAGTTTCGAATATAGCTAAAATAGTTGTATAAATGATTAAATTCAATAAAATTGCAAAAATTGCAAAAAATTGCACTTAAAACTTTCAGATTTGAATTCGTACTTACATGAAACGTATTTAAAACTTACCTAGCAATAAATTGGAAAGGTAGAAGAAAAGTTGCAAATGCAACAACATCCGTGCCCTAGTGATGACAGATCAATTTTGTTTGATAAAAATATTAAGTTAAAATAATAATTTTTACTTATTATTAGCATTTTAACAATATACAATTGTATGTCATTTATACATTTAAATAAGTAATATTTATTTGTTGTTACATAAAAGATTTAACATTTGATTAAAGTCTAAACATTACATTTCATTAGTTATATATTTATATTTTTAATTTCACTACCAAAATATGTGTCTGAAGTAATAAAAATGTTATTAATTTTAATTTTAAATAGAGTAAGAATAATAATATAATTTTGTGTATTTTGTTAATGTGCAATGTATAAAAAGATAATTTTATAAATTGATAGTGTTAATATATTGTACACAGATAAAAAAAATACATAAATTTACATCATTGAACAAATTAAAACTATAATATATATATAAATAAATATTTCATAAGCATATTTTAAAGAAAATTAACTTATGAAAGATTCACAATGATGTTTACCTATACTTGGTAATGTGATTTGTCTTTAGTCATTATTTGTATTAATCTTTTAATCATTTTTTCTTTGTGTTTTATTATCATATTTCAAATTATTAATAACTGTTTAATACTGAAGTATGAAGACAATAACTACTCAAGTTCATATAAAATATAAAAAATAAATGTTATGATATACCTACAAAATTAATAATAATATATTTTTTGAAAAATAAATGAACTAATCAAATAAAAACTAATACATTTAATATTAAGCTTTGAAATATTACTTCTATTTTTTTTATACACTTATTATAAATTAATTGTATAATAATAATTAAAGTATTAAAAATAACAGGTATACACTTTAAATGGCATACAATTTATCCACAACCAATAATCTGTAAAGTTTATAAGTTTTCTTATAAATAGAATATTGTATTATTTTTAGTTGCTATTATTATTCATAATATTTTATTATTGATATAATGCAATGAAATTCACTTACATAAAACTTGAATTGTTTTTAAATTCTTTTACTGGATTATTTTAAGTATATACCTGCCATACTAGTTAATAGTTATAATATATTTATGGTACTCAATCACTGATAAATATTTGACAACTACCTATATATTTTAATTATATTATGTTGTTAAACAATTGCTAAGCGTTAGTATGTGTGTATTGTGTATATTATGATAAATTTATATAATTAAATATTATAATTTATAATACAATTAATTAATATAATTAGCTAAAACTTATACTGAAAATTTTATATTCTCAGGATCCCATTTCAAGTTTATTACCATTGATGCACGCTCGATTATATTTGGTCAAAGCGTCAATACAGGTGTATGAAAATGTTTTCCAATTACTAGGCATTGATGCTGTACGTGAAATGTAAATGGTACTAACCGACGAAGGCGCTATGGAAGGCAAAATTTATTGTTGATGATTATATTGTCATAAAATAATACTGTTTTTTCCAAACTTAACCCTCACATTATAAAATGATGAACTTTGTACTGAATCTTTTTGTATGTTATAAATGCCTAAAAAATAATAGGTAATCCTTTCAAATGTTTAATTTGTTTTTATTTTAATATGTTTTCGCATTTATTAATCATCTGGAAAAGTAAATCAAAAAACATGACACCATCGTCTACCACATGCGGTGTGTACAGTGGTACGTCTTTTTCTACAAAGTTCTATTCGCAAATCGCAATACACGTAGTTGGTAAAAAAAATGTATATAACATAAAAGATACCGAGAGTCGAGACAATAATAAACTGACAAACTTTTTCTCTAGTCTTGACTTTCGGATTTCGGAACTCCGCCGACCATGTTTCTCAAAAACACATGTTCGAGTCGTCGAGATAACAGCATTGTCTGCTACACTTATAAGAATGTTTGTAAGTCTGTGCGAGACCTTTTTTATTTTTATTGGTCTTTTACATTTCTAAAACCTATTGACTATCAAAAGTTGTTTCATACAACCATATAATACATCCATTGCTGCTGTAAACTTGTTTCAATTTAAGTGCTCGCCGGTTAGATAAAAAAATAAATCAAGTTAAAAGTTTGTACGCGTTTAACTGCTCGATATACGAAAGACGGGGCTCGGGCAGTAACGTGTCGTAACAGTCACTAGTTAGTGATCGTTCCGAAGTTGTGTCGCGAACGACGCGAACTACCATGTCTTATTACATTCAATAAATAGACCATGTTAATAACGTTATGAGTGCTTATTATTCTATACAAATATTACAATCATTAAACACTTATTATATCAAAAAGTGTTAACTTTTTTTAAATTTTTTTTCAAGAATTTTAGTTTCGTGCTTTTCTATAACTGTATATACCATTTTTATTTTTTTCACCCTTAGGTATATTTAAAAGTGAAATCATTATCAATTTTTGATTTCTAAATAACAAACCTATATTTAAAATGTCATAAAATAGTAGGGCTATTTTTTTTTATGAATTTTAACGTTAAAATTATTATCTTTCATTTAACCGTGACTTATTGCTACTCAAAGTTTGGTGGTTTGAGTTTTTTAGGTGTATTTCCTACAAATTATTACGGTTGTGAGGCATTGGTAACTACAAGTACAAACAAATTTATTATACGTATGAGATATGAAACAAGAAGTATTATAAAATCCGAAAACCAACAACCTTTGAAAAGCTATATTTCGCTAAAAAATTAACGAAAAATAATAATTTGAACGTTAAAATTCATAAAAAAAAAAATAGCCCTATTAATTTAGTACATTTTAATTAATATAGGTTGCCATTTGAAAATAAAAAGTTGATAGTGATTTACCTATTAAATAAAAGAGGGTGACAAAAATAAAAATTTCATATCGTTTGAGAAAAGCGCATGGAACAAAATATTTAAAAAAGAAAAAATTGAAAAAGTCAGTACTTGAAAAAATAATGAGTGTTTAATGGTAAAAGAATTACCCTGTATAGCTCCCCAAATTTGAAACTCAAAATTGCGCAAATAGTCTTAATAAATATAGTACCTACCTAAATAAATTAATAACGCAACATGTCATAATATAATCAAAAACTTAATATAATGAATAATAATATTGAAAAAATAAGACAATAAATATAAAATATAATAATAGGTACAATATAAAATTGTATTAAAAATTAACTCTACTTCTTAAATCCGCGAATTGATCAATAGTATCATCATATTTTAATTGGTCAGCAATTTCTTTTTCTATATAGAGATTATAGCTAAGTTGGTGACATTTTCTTTTACAATTTTGTACATAAAAAATGATGTAAATTTTTTTTTTGCTCATCAACTAGACTTTTTTTATATCTATGAAGCGGGGCGAGGGCCCCACTCGCCCTGCCCTAGGAACTGCCCTGACTTAAGTTTAAGTACCTACTAACCCCAGTGGCGTAATTTGGTCATGTTTGTGAGTGTGGGAATGAAATGTTTTTTACATTTTATATTTTTACCTATTATACCCGATACCCTCTTCCACAAAGAATAAAAATAAAACTGTAATAAATGTATATGTACGCATATAATATGGAAACAAATAATCAGTGGCGGTCAAACGGGGGGGGGGATGAGGGGGATAGATCCCCCCCCATGATTTTTTTCTTTAATATTTATAAAAATTTCATTTATGTACATTGTACTATACTACTATAAAGTTAATGTATTACATTTTGTTTTAATTTTTTCTCAAAATAACGCTTATGGGCGTATATTATTGTTATAGATTCTAGACTCATTCTAGGAACAAGGCTGTTATTATTAATATTTAGTAATTAGTTTCTTTTACAAAATATACGGAAATTACCTACTCAGCTAGTCAGCTTGGTGATCGTGTATATTCAATTACAACACACTCTCCCTTTACCGGTACATTTTCTATGATCTACATCAATAAGACAGAGACAACACATGCGGGTATAACGGCCTCTTAATACAATAGTATGTAGCTATGTTATTACCTATAATAGTTGGCCAATTTTATTATTACATTTGTCACAATATTTTGTTACACAGACCACAGTTTTTTGGCTTTCATACTCGTCACTTGTGTCTCGCATCATACATATTTAAACTGTCTGTTGTAAATTGTAATAAATATTGTTTATGGTCTATTTTATAAACTTATAATGTCTAATAAAAGAAAAATTACCACCTATTTTACTTGCTCTGCCATTAAACACTCGGACTAGGTCTGACTAGGATGAAAAAAATATTATGATCTCTAAGATCATTACAGAAAATGAAGTTGTGGACTTGCCGATAATATTTGTTCCTAATTAGTATAAAATGTTTTATTTATGTCGTCTCAATGGTTTGTCCACTATGGCTGTTCATCGTGGGATTATAAATATAACCTCCAATGAAGTACTGGATACAAATATTGTTAATATTACATTGTTATAAATAAAGTACCAATTTACCTTAATTTAAAAAAAAAATTGATATTAGGCATAACCATAAATTCTATTTTAATGATTAATAAATATGATAAGTGCATATTAAAAAATCAGCCCTATCCCCCCCCCATGACAAAATCATTTGACCGCCACTGCAAATAATTATAAAATATTCACATTTACAAAAGTTACTTTATATGATAGCTTCATAACAGTTAAATTATTTAATCACAATAAAAGATAAATCTAAATTCATCTAGATAAAATGATCTGATGAACGTCATCGATCCACGATTAAATAATACTTGACCGGTCGGTATGGTTTATTTTTATACCACTTTATGTCTTTATAGTCATTACCACAATATATATATATGTATATATTTGTGCAGTTGTACATCACTGCAATAGTGATGGGTGCCTAGCTAATATCTGTATGCATTATGCATCTACGTTTATTACGAAGTATTTATGTACAGCTAACGCATGGGATTCTGGTTTTTTTGTATTAGATTCTGAACGGAAAGATGAATGTATTATTTATATTTGTATTTATATGACACCATTGACACCCAAATGCCCGTAATTACGCCACTAAGCCTATAAACATTCCATGATTATTAACTATTATATAAATATGTATGCCCATTGATAAAATCGAATAAAGAACGGTAGGTATAATATTTTTTTCTCCGCTTATTTTGACATAATATTAAGACGCAATCGTGGGCGTATTTATATTTTATATACACAAACACAGATAGTGTAACGTTTTGAGACACGCACGACGAAGATGACTGGCATCTGCTCTTTAAAACCGCGGCTACTGTAAACTTTAGCAATATAACCACGTCCTGTCCGTTGTTTACCGTAATTTGTGGGTGAATAGAAACAGGTTTACACCTTTCAGGTGTTATATCTCTGGATCTAAAATATGTACAATGCTGTGAATTACATCAAAATTTGGGTCTCACCGTGTACTACATGATAGAATTTTCAACGGTTATCCAACTATAAAATTTGATTTTATAAATTTTTTTAAGTACGCTGTTTCTATTCACCCGCAGGTGTGGGTGAAAAAAAATAGCTGCTTAGTTTTCATAGAATTTGTTATTCAACTGTATTGAGGTTGAATAGAAACATAATTTTGAATTTTTTTAAAAAAAAAGCGTTCAAATAACTTGCTTATAGCCTTTATTTTATGAAAAACAACATTTTAAACATATATGGCTTACCTATATACTTTTGGCATGTTTCTATTCACCCGGAAAACAAAATTTTTTGATTAAAAAAATTATAAAAAATCAGCAAGTCATTAAACAGGATTCAGGATTGATACTTACGTTAATTAATTCTCCACAAGTTGTGGACCACAACCACGCTGAAAAGTGAAAAAAAAATTTGGAGTTATCACAATTCGTTTATGATAACCATGATAACAAAGTTGATACACATTTTTTGGAGGTAAAATAATTTTTACTCTTATTAATTTTCTTATCGACAATTATTATGGAGGTAAAAATGTATCAATTGAATTCGATTCTTTATAACATAACCAATGTAATACATCAACAACTTATAAAAATAGTTATACTTAGACCGTAGTTATTGGTAAATGAAACTTATTTCGAAATTTTGTTTCTATATTCACCCATCAGTTTCTATATGATCTATGGGTACGTCGTGGCCATATTTTACATTTTGGATCAACGGTGACTCGGCAGTCGAGTACACTCATTGTTAATTACGCAATTGTTTAATTTTGCAATTACCTACTCTGCATTTCTGCGTTGGACGTCTACAGAGCAATAACATCAAGACGCGATAATACAGTATACATCACAGGTATGGTTTTGATTACATTATTTAATGAACTGAAACAGTGAAACCTTTATATATTGGACAGCGACGACTGACGAGATCTCAAAATAAATCAGGAACAATTGCAGTTTAGTTACAAAGCGATTTTGTCGATTTTTTTTTTTTGGAATATATGTATTTTAACGGGTGAACAACGGTGCAAAAATAAATTCATGCGAATCATTATTTTGGATGTTGTATCCTTCCGAAGTGGTTTGCGATTTTACGTTTTTACGAATGCTCACAACGCTGTAGGTACTATTTATTGCTCCGCGCCTTGTCTATAATGAATTTTTTAATTTTCTTACTTTGGACTTTTGGAGAATAGGCGAATCAACGTTATACTTATATTAACTTATACGGAGTTGATTCGTCAGTCTAGGTCACTCTATAGGATAATTAGTAGGATACCTATATTATAATATAATATTATTATCTATATTTAAATTACAATATATTAATATATCATTATTTTACGCGATTTCGTAAAAAATAAAATTTCATACACTTAGGTATACAATTTTTCTGTGTTGACGCTAGAACCAATTGATAGTTATAATTTTCGCGATAACGGCCACAATCACAGGCACAGTCTTAGAAAATCTTCAAACACCGTGATCACTGGCACCAATACGAAATAATTTACAGTGAATAGTGATGCCGTGCTAGCGGCACTCGTCGCTACGCTCCTCGGCGCCGTCGCTACGCTCCGCAAATCGAAAATATCCCTCGACTTGCTATGCAACACCACCTCAAGTTAGAAGCTATCCGATGCCCGTAATAAAATATTATTATTTATAATACTGATAAAAAAAAGTGAAAAAAATAAATGGTGATAAGTATCACCAGAAAACAAACACTAAACAAAATGATCAAACTTCAATAGGCTATAACTTCTAAACTAATAATCTGCCCAAATTTTCGTTTGCACCATCGATTTCAGCGTTAAAAAATACATAAGATTCCATAAGAAAAAATCTGAAATTTTGGGTGCCCCATAAATTAGAAATATACCAGAATTTTTTTTCAGTTACTTGAAGGAAAACTTATGGATAACCTTGAGTTGAGTTTTTTAACCTTAGGTATAAATCACAAAAATTTTACGAATTTTCAACTTCAAAGTTACTTGCAAATTTTCACGATTTTGATATATTTCGTTAACATTTGAACTTTTAATAATAATTATAAACGTTAATTGTGACTGACGATTTTTTATTTATTTTTTTATTACAATTATTACAACTTATAATAAACCTTGTATATTAAATTTTAAAGATTTTTTGGAAAGTCAAATTTTTTTTCGGCATTTTGAGAAAAAAAGGTTAGAAAAATCAAAAATTTCTATTGCCTCCATGAAAATTTAATCGTCAATAGATAACGCTAATATAAATATTTGGTGAAAATCACCTGTACAGAGTGTCCTGCGAGGATTTACCTATTGTGATATCTCCTGAAATAATGGAGATATCATAAATCTGGTTTTTTAATAAGATTCACAGAAACAAGAACTACAAATATTTCATATTTTAATTTATTTTTATGTTTTGATAAAAAAGTTAAAAAATGTATTTTTTTATTTAATTGTTTTAAAAAAAATTGAAGATAGCCATTTTGTAAAGTTTTTTTTTCAGAAAATATTGACGCTTTAACATTTTAATTTCATCAATTTCCTGATTTTTAATATTTTTTCTAGTTTCGAAAAAAACTGCGAATCATTTAATACGATAGTGCCATAGTGCGATAGTGGTATCATTGTATCAAACATGTGGCCCGCGTGCTCAACGCTCGTACGGCTGGCGAACGGGTTTTTTTCGAAACTAGAAAAAATATTAAAAATCAGGAAATTGATGAAATTAAAATGTTAAAACGTCAATATTTTCAGAAAAAAAAACTACAAAATGGCTATCTTCAATTTTTTTTAAAACAATTAAATAAAAAAATACATTTTTTAACTTTTTTACCAAAACATAAAAATAAATTAAAACATAAAATATTTGTAGTTTTTGCTCCTGTAAATCTTATTAAAAAACCAGAATTATGATATCTCCATTACTTCAGGAGATATCGCAATGGGTAAATCCTCGCGGGACACCCTGTATACGAATGTACGGTTATTACGAATTCAAAATGTATAATTTACATGTATAATATGTATGTTTGGTTGATAAACCGAAAGATTTTGATTACCTATTTATCAAAGCACCTAGGTAATAGGTATGAATCTGACTTCGGATTCCAAGTTTAACGCAGATGACATAAAAATATCTTATAAAAATGAAGTATAATATTGCATCGTTGGTACGATATTTTAAATAATAAAATAAATTTTGATACCAAGCTAAACCAAGCAGAGATTTTTTTAAAATTTTAACTAGAATTGGATTTACAGTAATATTAGATAAATGTTCCTCTGTTTTCAAATTTCGGAGTAGTTAAAATACTTCAATTTTAACTTTTAAGTGAGGTTTTGGAAGAAAATTAAATCTGTATAGTTACTTTATAGTTAACACTGTTTTTTAGTTAAATTTTAAACGTAACTAATTTAAATTTAATAGTTTGTAAATAAAAATTGATTTATGTTTAGATATTTTGAATTTTAAAATTATTCTGTCTATTTTGAGTTATTTATAGACATTACAAAATGTACGACGTATTATAATTTTTTCAATTCATATTGACATAAACATAATATACAAAATAACATTTTTTTCTTAATAATTGGTGATTAATTTATTTAAAACTTGATTCTTGATTCTTATAAGTTATAACTTTATAAGTTGAAAACAAAAATATAATAATTATTAATTATTATTATTATTATATTAGGTACCTATATACAATGTTTTTGGTAAGCATTTTAATCAGCTGTACTAGATACTAATATCGTAATCATAAAATATCCTTAGAAAATAATCACGTGTCATGACATATATACTGCATGCTGGTTGGGAAAAATGTTTGAATTTATTATATAAAACAGTAAATAATT
Organism: Schizaphis graminum; assembly: GCA_020882235.1. Taxonomy (NCBI): domain Eukaryota; kingdom Metazoa; phylum Arthropoda; class Insecta; order Hemiptera; family Aphididae; genus Schizaphis; species Schizaphis graminum. The sequence continues at coordinate 112,981,057 of CM037032.1, read as the reverse complement.
TATATTTCACACATTTATATTATTATTATTTATTATCGTATGGCATAATTATATTAATACTTTGTTCATTGTAGATCTGATTCTGATATTATACTTGTATATTATCATGATATCTCTATAATATATTATACGTAGATTACATACTGAAACAATTTTTTTGACACAACCTTACAATTTATATTGTAATATAATACTTACAAAATATAAGTCAATATAATATAACCCCGTAGTTATCGTAAAATGTAAGTTCATATAGAATGTATTTACATTATTAGTTGTTGAATATTTTTAATTTAGGCAATAATCAATGTTTAGGTACTTATATCTGAATTAGTTTTTAATTTGACCACATGATATAATTGGATTTTTAAATATTGCTTACAAATTAAAATTACCAAATTAAAGTTTTGGTTTTATGAGAAACTGTTATTTACACAATTTAAATCATTAAAAATACCACGATTAAGTACATAATTCTTAACATCAAAAATAAATTTATTACTAAGTATATAATAATTGATGTTAATTAAATTAATGTGCTTTTAATAAATATATTAAACTATCACTATGATAGAATAATCAACAATCCCTCTTTTATTTTTCACATTTCTTAGTATTAAATTATGGGATATTTATATGAATTATAATTATAATTATTGTGTTTCAAAGTTCATATTAACTTTCTATATACATTGGAAACGTGTTCTTTGGTTTATTTGAAAGATCGCATTACAATATTTGGCAATATCTTTCAATATATGACATCACTCATGAAATAATAAACATTGAAGTCGACCACCAGTTTTATTTTATTATGATGAGATATTAGAAATTTGTAGCGAGAAATAGAGAGTATTAAAAAAATGTATAAACACTGTATGTAATTTAAGTTTTTAATTATAGGTTTAATCTCGGGTTTAATTGTATAACAGTACCTATTTATTTACCAAAAGCACCATCAGCCAAGGATGGCAAAATTTTCTCTACCTTTTAGTAATATATACATTTTTGATTGATTTTATTTGCCTTGTGAGTTAACTTATTTAATGAAATTTTGTTATGCGTTTTTGCTGACTTAAAAATGCTTATTGCATAAAAGATTCACCTATATAATATGTATGTATACAAATACAAATAGATACATTTTGAGTTTATAAAATATTTTTTTCCAGAAATGTGTGTATCCCGCTTAGTAATACGGAGGACAGGACCATATAGGTTCACATACTCACTGCCATACGTTAACATAATTCCAAGAGTAGTTAAAGGTCTATTCACACATTCATTTTTTTCTTAAAAGTTTTAAACTTTTATAAAGTTCCCTTTCAATTTATAGTTTTACTATTTTTTTTTTTATTAAAAATAAATACTAAAATAAACCATACAATCTAGCTATACTAAAAAAAAGATACAATGTAGGTTAGTAATTTTTATAATATATAAATGAATGAGGGAAACAAAATAATTTGGAAAGCATTCAGTAATAGTAGTAGGGTAGACGTCGAGGGGCTAACTATGTTAGATAAATACTCGTGTACAGTTACACTATTTCCATAAATTCTCATCTATTAGATTCTGAACGAAGTGATGAATGTATTGCTTTTACAATGATGTGTTTTTTTTTTTTTTTTTGTGTCTGACGACAACATTTGGAGCAGTAATAATGCTCCGATTTTTTACTTCAGCCCTTCTTTGAATAGGTAATTGAATCTAGTTGGTACTTTGGGGGGGTCAAAATTAAAATTATCAAATAGTTTTAAAAAAAATCGAGAAAAACAAAAAAAAAATGACAGAAAAATGGAAATTTTACGGAAAAACCACTTTTCGACAAAATCGATTTTTTGATTTTGCTGTAACTCAAAAACGAATCATTGTAAATACTTGAAATGTTCACCAAATGTTTATATTATGGTTATCTCTTTACAGTTAAATTTTCAAAATATTTTGACCATTTTTAAGCTACTAATAGACAATTGAAATTTTCGACTTTTCCAAGTTTTTTTTTCTTCAAATGCCGATAAAAATTTTTTGGGTGGCCAGAAAATCTTGAAAATTTAATACAAGGTTTCTTATAAGTTGTTCTTAAAGTGGTAAAATAAAATCCAAAATCGTTAGTCACAATTTTTTTTTATAAGTGCTTAAAGTTCGAATTTATACGAAATATTTCAAAATTTAAATTAAATTTCATACTCTCATTATGCGTATGTTGTCTAATACTTTTTTTATTAATAAACAAATACTATAAAGTAACCATAGTAACATATAAAAACTATACTATTTGTTTCAAAATAGAATATAATATGACAATATTTAAATATAATGTATCCTAAACTGACAAATCATCTTCGTTCAGAATCGTTTTTCGTATACAATGATACCTATCATTGCATTCAAATTTAACCTACCATAGTCTGAGGTCCACCCCACCCCCTAATATACAGCAGAGCGATACCCACTTACCCGCTTTTTTTTTACTCTTGAATATTTTTCGAAAATATGTTTATTGAAATATACATTAGAAATTAATTTTTGTTTAAACTAGTATTTTATGATTTAAAATTCTTCAAATATACAATGAACATTATTGTTATTATTGATTATTTTAAATTATAATTGAATACTGCTTATTCAAAATTTTGATAAATGATTAAAAATGTATACGATTGATAAAAACTGTTTATTGTAGTATACACCATACTTAGGTACCTATTAATAAAAATGTATAATTTTTGTTTCAATTTAAAATGTTTGCATTTAGAAAAGTAATAACGATTTTTAACTTTAGAAAAAACCGATTTATGTATATTTTTTTTATATTTTTATACTCTTGCTTCGTGGTTTTGCTTACACATTTAATTTCTGAAATAAAATAAAATGACGCACATGCTTCAATACGATGGGGAAAGTGCATCGTTAAAAATATTTTTAAAGCAAATTCTACAATAAATTAAATGTTTACCCAATTTAATTTCTATAGGGACTATAATTAATGGCTATTAGTTTAACTTAAGGTGTTAAGAAAAATAATAACACCCGTAGCAAAATCATAAATTTAAAATTGCAGACTATATAAAATGAAAAAAATTTTTTAGTGACGCATTTATAATTACCCATTCTAACTTTACATATCATGTTTCATTATTATTACCTGTTGTTTAAATAAATTATATGTATTGTGCATTTGTGCATAATTTATTGCACTAAGGTAATAGTTATGATAGTTGTAATAAAGGAAACAAATATTATAATACTTGTGTATTAAAAGCATTGAACGTGGTATGCAGCTAACTTAAATTTATAAAAATAAAGTCTATTATTAAAATATATTATGTTGAACTTATTCTATATTATAATATTTACAATAATAATAATAATAATAATAATAATATGTACTATCACTTACTGGTAGGGTATAATGAAGAAAGCAACCCTTAAGTAAATTATAGGGGACACGCGGTAAAGAACCTACTTTAAAATTCTCGGTATTCTTGTAGGTTAATAATAAATGCCTGCATAATATAACATTTTGAGCGTCCCTGGCAGTGGCATTTAAAAGCATTTTAAAAATCTCCTTTCCTATACCTCATATCACTGACGACTCGCTATATAAATCGACACTTTCATCAAATTTTATCGAAATATTCAAAAATATTTTTCAAATACATGATAAATTATAATATAATAATATGAAGTATCTCAGTTTAGAGTTGTTTAATTGTAATTCGAATATTATAGTAACTTGTGTGAACTATGGAAATAAATAATGTTATGTAATATATAAACAATTTGTAGGTAGTATTATACTATTATTATTGCTGTATACTGACTGAATAATTAATTAGTAATTAGATTGTACATGTTTGAATCAAACTTAACAAATGTCTAACAATTTAGTTCGAATATAATTATCATAGTTAATTTGATTATAATATATTTATTATTGTATATTTTTATTTTTTCTGTTAAAGGACTTATCGTTCGTTGAATATATAATAAATAAAATAAATAAATAGTTTATTTTCATAACTTAATATTACATTTACCACGAAAAAATATATAGTTATAGCCTTATAGGTATGTCTTATGTATGAAAAAAAATATTGAAATTAAATATAATAAACTATGTAAATGAATATAATAATTTTTTTAAATTATGGTTCAGGTTTGAAACAAAAGTCGAATATTTCGATTCGATATAATAACCGAATCATTCGAGACCGAATAATAAAATAAATGAGAGTTTGGTTTGGTTGGAGCTCGTTACATTTTTAGCAAATTTTATAGAACCTAGTCTAGATTTAATTCGTCTCGTTTTAAAAAATTGAGGTTTGTAATATTAACAAATGATGTTCCTTAATTTTTAAAGGCTTACAAAAATAAAAAAAGCGGGTAAGTGAGTATCGCTCTGTTGTACATCAGGGGGTGGGGTGGACCTCGGACTAGGGTAGGTTAAATTTGAATGCAATGATAGGTATCATTGTATACGAAAAACGATTCTGAACGGAGATGATTTGTCAGTCTAGGATATATAATACTTAAATATTGTAATATATTCTACTTTGAAACTAATTCAAACATTTAAGTAAAAGTTTCAAGATCTTACGTTTAGTAATTTTTTAAAAATAACAAAAATCGAAAATTATTTATTAGTAAAAAGTTATTTTACACGTGTATTTTTAATTTCAAATTAAAATTAAAACTTTAAACACTCGTAAAATTTTTTAAATTGAACAATCCTCAAACTTTTTTATAATTATTCTAAGCTTAACTTATGGACAGCATAGTATTAAATTTTCAATTCTTAGCTTTTGATAGAAAAATATTTATAAATTTTTAACTACCAAATAGTGAAAAATATTCATGATTTTGATGAATTTTTGTCAATATTTGAACTTCAAATGCTAATAAAAAAAAATTGTGCCTATGTATTTTTATAATTTTTGAATGAGTGTTAGAACAAGTTACGTGGACCCTTCAATTAAATTTTCAAGTAATTTGTCCCAGCTAAATTTTTTTTATCAACATTTATAAAAAAAAAATAAAAAAAAATTGAAAATTTCAATTGTCTATAAATAGCTCAAAAAAAGTCAAAATGTTTTGAAAATCAAATCACGTAAAGAAAATGGCAATCTAAATAACTGGTAAAATTTTCAAGTATTTACGACTTATACTGTTTGAATAACAACAAATATCAAAAATCGTTTGAGGCTAAACCGTTATTTAACGCGGTTTTGTAAAAATTTAAATTTCAAACACTCATAAAAATTTTTTGTCTTAGTGTGGTAGAGTTTTTTTTACAGATAATTGAAGAAAAATGTATGGAGAACCTTGTATCAAATTTTCAAAACTTAGTTATAAAAGAAAAAAATTTTACGAATTTTCAACCACAAAATTACTTGCCAATTTTCGCAATTTTGACATATTTCGTATAAATTCGAAATTTAAGCACTTATAAAAAAAAATTGTGACTAACGATTTCGGATTTTTTTTTATTACTTTAAGAACAACTTATAAGAATCCTTGTATTAAATTTTCAAGATTTTCTGGCCGGCCAAAAAATTTTTATCGTTATTTAAAAAAAAAATACTAAAAAAAATTAAAAATTTCAATTGTCTATAAATAGCTCAAAAAAAGTCAAAATTCTTTGAAAATTTAACTGTGTATGGAGAACGCTAATATAAACATTTGGTGAAAATTTCAAGTATTTACATCTATTAGTTTTTGAGTTATAGCAAAATAAAAAATTCGATTTTGTCGAAAACTGTTTTTGCGTAAAAATTCCCGTTTTTCTGTCATTTTTTTTATGTTTTTCTCGATTTTTTTGAAAACTGTTGGAAAATAATTACTTTTCACCTCTATAATGCACCAAGGATATCCACTTTGCCATCGGAAACCACCCCCAAAGTTTGAAATTGAAGCATTATTTCGACTAGTTATGCTGTACACAGACACAAAAAAAAAAAAAAAAAAAAAAAAAAAAAAAAAAAAAAAACACACATCATTGTAAAATCAATACATTCATCACTCCGTTCAGAATCTAAAAAACTAAGATTGTTTAGAAATATGGAACAGAAAATATTCTGACAGAAAAAAAGTATTAAAAAGATTAATTTAGAATATACTTATAAAAAATGGAATATTTGAGTATAATCAATATGATTTTTAAATAAAAAACGTGAAGCATGATAGTCATTATTGCCTATTGGTGTTATTGCTTAAACATTGGCGGCCACATTAACTTTGCATAAATAACGATCTATACCAACTACCAATATTATTAATAAATAATAATTGTTCGATAATCTTATTAGATATGTGCAATATTATTAATAATATAACTAAAATTTCAGCTGAATGTATCATGTAGTACAATATAATTATCTAACTAAACTATGATTATTTTTTTTTTAGAATATCATCGTAATTTCATTAAACGTTACACGACGAAGTTGCGGTGCTCGTAAATGTGAATAATAATGTAAGTATCTATATACCTGCCTAAAATTACTTTAAAATTCACTAAAAAATATGTAGAAATATGAATTATACGTTTAATAGTTATTTGTACAATTTAATGAATTGGGAATATAATACAATGTTAAAAATATTAAAATATCCCGAAGAGTATTACAAATTGAAAGTTATACTATTTCTTTGGATTAAAACTTGTATAATAACAAATTTTTTTTTTGTGATTACTTTAACGGCTTTTGTGGTTTTGCATATTAATTATTAGGTACGATTTGAAATTTTAATATGATTTTAGTATTATAATCTGGTATTCATTAATACTTAAATAAAATATTAATAGACATAAGTATTATTATATATATAATAATATTCTTATTAGTAGTTTTTTTTTTTTTTTAAATAATTCTATCTTTTATAATATGGTTCACTATATATTGGGTATATATACATAATTATAATTATAGCCTTTTTTTTTATAGTTAATTAAGTATCATAATCGTATGTATTAGATTTTGTGCTTTATAGTTTATATGTAAAATAATACATTTTTCAAAAATGTACCTTTAGTGTTTTTTTTTCAAAACTATACATGTGCATAAGCAATTTTTTGTTTGTTTTTAAAGACAAACAAATCGAGTGAACTGTTGCACTGAATAGCAAAAAACGTTAAAAAAACAACGCTTATTTACCTATACTTATATTTATATATAATTAACGCGCGTATACGTTTTGGCCCTGATAAATAAACACACACGCACCAGTGCGTATTATTTCGTCGCGAATTAAATTCGTTTAATACTGTGCAGAGCTGCAAAACACACACAATCGACCGAGTGCAGTGTATATAAATATATTTATATATTATTATTATGTTTACGCGAACACCCTATCGCCAACGCCAACACTATTATCGTCAGTGCGCTCCCCTCGATGTGAATATACACCGTGATTTTATCAATGAGAATTGTAATCAATACATCAAAATAATATTGACTAAGTAGTGTAGTATTGTATATTGTGTTATACTCCGTGATAATGTTATAAATGTTATAATAATTTAATGAACTATACTAGTCGACGTTTTAAATCAGAGTTGAGAATATATGATAAAAAATTTAAATAATGCACTAAAAATCTATGAAAATGACGACAAAAATATTGGACAGGTATATAATATACTCATACAAAATCTTTAAAATTTAATATGTACATTGTACACATATACGAGTAAACAATATTGTTTTAATTATTTATTACTATAATTTGGTGGTATATCGATTTGATGATGCATATTAATTACCTATTAATTAAGTGCTTATATATGGATTGTCTCATATTGATTTTATTAGTTTTATAGAATTTCAAACACAAGATTAGATAAATTTTAACTGTTTGTATTGACAGTAGAATAACCATATTCCATTAAATATAAAACTCAGTTATTATTTATTTGAATGAAATTTTTAATCTTAACTTTTGTATACAACGTTCATAAAATCATAAAAAAAAAGCGGGTAAGTGAGTATCGCTCTGCTGTACATTAGGGGGTGGGATGGACCTTGGACTAGGGAAGGTTAAATTTGAATGCAATGATAGGTATCATTGTATACGAAAAACGATTCTGAACGGAGATGATTTGTCAGTCTAGGATATATTATACTTAAATATTGTAATATATTCTACTTTGAAACTAATTCAAACATTTAAGTAAAAGTTTCAAGATCTTACGTTTAGTAATTTTTTAAAAATAATAAAAATCGAAAATTATTTATTAGTAAAACGTTATTTTACACGTGTATTTTTGATTTCAAATTAAAATTAAAACTTTAAACACTCGTAAAATTTTTTTAATTGAACAATCCTCAAACTTTTTTATAATTATTCTAAGCTTAACTTATGGACAGCATAGTATTAAATTTTCAATTCTTAGCTTTTGATAGAAAAATATTTATAAATTTTTAACTACCAAATAGTGAAAAATATTCATGAATGTGATGAATTTTTGTCAATATTTGAACTTCAAATGCTAATAAAAAAAAATTGTGCCTATGTATTTTTATAATTTTTGAATGAGAGTTAGAACAAGTTATGTGGACCCTTCAATTAAATTTTCAAGTAATTTGTCCTAGCTAAATTTTTTTTATCAACATTTATAAAAAAAAAATAAAAAAATATTGAAAATTTCAAATGTCTATAAATAGCTCAAAAAAAGTCAAAATGTTTTGAAAATCGAATCACGTAAAGAAAATGGCAATCTAAATAACTGGTAAATTTTTAAAGTATTTACGACTTATACTGTTTGAATAACAACAAATATAAAAAATCGTTTTAGGCTAAACCGTTATTTAACGCGGTTTTGTAAAAATTTAAATTTAAAACACTCATAAAAAAATTTTGTCTGAATCCGGTAGAGTTTTTATTTTAGATAATTGAAGTAAAATGTATGGAGAACCTTGTATAAAATTTTCAAAACTTAGTTATAAAAGAAAAAAATTTTACGATTTTTCAACCACAAAATTACTTGCCAATTTTCGCAATTTTGACACATTTCATATAAATTCGAACTTTAAGCACTTATAAAGAAAAATTGTGACTAACGATTTCGGATTTTTTTTTATTACTTTAAGAACAACTTATAAGAATCCTTGTATTAAATTTTCAAGATTTTCTGGCCGGCCAAAAAATTTTTATCGTTATTTTAAGAAAATATACTATAAAAATTAAAAATTTCAATTGTCTATAAATAGCTCAAAAAAAGTCAAAATTTTTTGAAAATTTAACTGTGTGTGGAGAACACTAATATAAACATTTGGTGAAAATTTCAAGTATTTACATCTATTAGTTTTTGAGTTATAGCAAAATAAAAAATTCGATTTTGTCGAAAACTGTTTTTGCGTAAAAATTCCCGTTTTTCTGTCATTTTTTTTATGTTTTTCTCGATTTTTTTGAAAACTGTTGGAAAATAATTACTTTTCACCTCTATAATGCACCAAGGATATCCACTTTGCCATCGGAAACCACCCCCAAAGTTTGAAATTGAAGCATTATTTCGACTAGTTATGCTGTACACAGACACAAAAAAAAAAAAAAAAAAAAAAAAAAAAAAAAAAAAAAAAAAAACACACATCATTGTAAAATCAATACATTCATCACTCCGTTCAGAATCTAAAAAACTAAGATTGTTTAGAAATATGGAACAGAAAATATTCTGACAGAAAAAAAGTATTAAAAAGATTAATTTAGAATATACTTATAAAAAATGGAATATTTGAGTATAATCAATATGATTTTTAAATAAAAAACGTGAAGCATGATAGTCATTATTGCCTATTGGTGTTATTGCTTAAACATTGGCGGCCACATTAACTTTGCATAAATAACGATCTATACCAACTACCAATATTATTAATAAATAATAATTGTTCGATAATCTTATTAGATATGTGCAATATTATTAATAATATAACTAAAATTTCAGCTGAATGTATCATGTAGTACAATATAATTATCTAACTAAACTATGATTATTTTTTTTTTAGAATATCATCGTAATTTCATTAAACGTTACACGACGAAGTTGCGGTGCTCGTAAATGTGAATAATAATGTAAGTATCTATATACCTGCCTAAAATTACTTTAAAATTCACTAAAAAATATGTAGAAATATGAATTATACGTTTAATAGTTATTTGTACAATTTAATGAATTGGGAATATAATACAATGTTAAAAATATTAAAATATCCCGAAGAGTATTACAAATTGAAAGTTACACTATTTCTTTGGATTAAAACTTGTATAATAACAAATTTTTTTTTTGTGATTACTTTAACGGCTTTTGTGGTTTTGCATATTAATTATTAGGTACGATTTGAAATTTTAATATGATTTTAGTATTATAATCTGGTATTCATTAATACTTAAATAAAATATTAATAGACATAAGTATTATTATATATATAATAATATTCTTATTAGTAGTTTTTTTTTTTTTTTAAATAATTCTATCTTTTATAATATGGTTCACTATATATTGGGTATATATACATAATTATAATTATAGCCTTTTTTTTTATAGTTAATTAAGTATCATAATCGTATGTATTAGATTTTGTGCTTTATAGTTTATATGTAAAATAATACATTTTTCAAAAATGTACCTTTAGTGTTTTTTTTTCAAAACTATACATGTGCATAAGCAATTTTTTGTTTGTTTTTAAAGACAAACAAATCGAGTGAACTGTTGCACTGAATAGCAAAAAACGTTAAAAAAACAACGCTTATTTACCTATACTTATATTTATATATAATTAACGCGCGTATACGTTTTGGCCCTGATAAATAAACACACACGCACCAGTGCGTATTATTTCGTCGCGAATTAAATTCGTTTAATACTGTGCAGAGCTGCAAAACACACACAATCGACCGAGTGCAGTGTATATAAATATATTTATATATTATTATTATGTTTACGCGAACACCCTATCGCCAACGCCAACACTATTATCGTCAGTGCGCTCCCCTCGATGTGAATATACACCGTGATTTTATCAATGAGAATTGTAATCAATACATCAAAATAATATTGACTAAGTAGTGTAGTATTGTATATTGTGTTATACTCCGTGATAATGTTATAAATGTTATAATAATTTAATGAACTATACTAGTCGACGTTTTAAATCAGAGTTGAGAATATATGATAAAAAATTTAAATAATGCACTAAAAATCTATGAAAATGACGACAAAAATATTGGACAGGTATATAATATACTCATACAAAATCTTTAAAATTTAATATGTACATTGTACACATATACGAGTAAACAATATTGTTTTAATTATTTATTACTATAATTTGGTGGTATATCGATTTGATGATGCATATTAATTACCTATTAATTAAGTGCTTATATATGGATTGTCTCATATTGATTTTATTAGTTTTATAGAATTTCAAACACAAGATTAGATAAATTTTAACTGTTTGTATTGACAGTAGAATAACCATATTCCATTAAATATAAAACTCAGTTATTATTTATTTGAATGAAATTTTTAATCTTAACTTTTGTATACAACGTTCATAAAATCATAAAAAAAAAGCGGGTAAGTGAGTATCGCTCTGCTGTACATTAGGGGGTGGGATGGACCTTGGACTAGGGAAGGTTAAATTTGAATGCAATGATAGGTATCATTGTATACGAAAAACGATTCTGAACGGAGATGATTTGTCAGTCTAGGATATATTATACTTAAATATTGTAATATATTCTACTTTGAAACTAATTCAAACATTTAAGTAAAAGTTTCAAGATCTTACGTTTAGTAATTTTTTAAAAATAATAAAAATCGAAAATTATTTATTAGTAAAACGTTATTTTACACGTGTATTTTTGATTTCAAATTAAAATTAAAACTTTAAACACTCGTAAAATTTTTTTAATTGAACAATCCTCAAACTTTTTTATAATTATTCTAAGCTTAACTTATGGACAGCATAGTATTAAATTTTCAATTCTTAGCTTTTGATAGAAAAATATTTATAAATTTTTAACTACCAAATAGTGAAAAATATTCATGAATGTGATGAATTTTTGTCAATATTTGAACTTCAAATGCTAATAAAAAAAAATTGTGCCTATGTATTTTTATAATTTTTGAATGAGAGTTAGAACAAGTTATGTGGACCCTTCAATTAAATTTTCAAGTAATTTGTCCTAGCTAAATTTTTTTTATCAACATTTATAAAAAAAAAATAAAAAAATATTGAAAATTTCAAATGTCTATAAATAGCTCAAAAAAAGTCAAAATGTTTTGAAAATCGAATCACGTAAAGAAAATGGCAATCTAAATAACTGGTAAATTTTTAAAGTATTTACGACTTATACTGTTTGAATAACAACAAATATAAAAAATCGTTTTAGGCTAAACCGTTATTTAACGCGGTTTTGTAAAAATTTAAATTTAAAACACTCATAAAAAAATTTTGTCTGAATCCGGTAGAGTTTTTATTTTAGATAATTGAAGTAAAATGTATGGAGAACCTTGTATAAAATTTTCAAAACTTAGTTATAAAAGAAAAAAATTTTACGATTTTTCAACCACAAAATTACTTGCCAATTTTCGCAATTTTGACACATTTCATATAAATTCGAACTTTAAGCACTTATAAAGAAAAATTGTGACTAACGATTTCGGATTTTTTTTTATTACTTTAAGAACAACTTATAAGAATCCTTGTATTAAATTTTCAAGATTTTCTGGCCGGCCAAAAAATTTTTATCGTTATTTTAAGAAAATATACTATAAAAATTAAAAATTTCAATTGTCTATAAATAGCTCAAAAAAAGTCAAAATTTTTTGAAAATTTAACTGTGTGTGGAGAACACTAATATAAACATTTGGTGAAAATTTCAAGTATTTACATCTATTAGTTTTTGAGTTATAGCAAAATAAAAAATTCGATTTTGTCGAAAACTGTTTTTGCGTAAAAATTCCCGTTTTTCTGTCATTTTTTTTATGTTTTTCTCGATTTTTTTGAAAACTGTTGGAAAATAATTACTTTTCACCTCTATAATGCACCAAGGATATCCACTTTGCCATCGGAAACCACCCCCAAAGTTTGAAATTGAAGCATTATTTCGACTAGTTATGCTGTACACAGACACAAAAAAAAAAAAAAAAAAAAAAAAAAAAAAAAAAAAAAAAAAAAAAAAAAAACACACATCATTGTAAAATCAATACATTCATCACTCCGTTCAGAATCTAAAAAACTAAGATTGTTTAGAAATATGGAACAGAAAATATTCTGACAGAAAAAAAGTATTAAAAAGATTAATTTAGAATATACTTATAAAAAATGGAATATTTGAGTATAATCAATATGATTTTTAAATAAAAAACGTGAAGCATGATAGTCATTATTGCCTATTGGTGTTATTGCTTAAACATTGGCGGCCACATTAACTTTGCATAAATAACGATCTATACCAACTACCAATATTATTAATAAATAATAATTGTTCGATAATCTTATTAGATATGTGCAATATTATTAATAATATAACTAAAATTTCAGCTGAATGTATCATGTAGTACAATATAATTATCTAACTAAACTATGATTATTTTTTTTTTAGAATATCATCGTAATTTCATTAAACGTTACACGACGAAGTTGCGGTGCTCGTAAATGTGAATAATAATGTAAGTATCTATATACCTGCCTAAAATTACTTTAAAATTCACTAAAAAATATGTAGAAATATGAATTATACGTTTAATAGTTATTTGTACAATTTAATGAATTGGGAATATAATACAATGTTAAAAATATTAAAATATCCCGAAGAGTATTACAAATTGAAAGTTATACTATTTCTTTGGATTAAAACTTGTATAATAACAAATTTTTTTTTTGTGATTACTTTAACGGCTTTTGTGGTTTTGCATATTAATTATTAGGTACGATTTGAAATTTTAATATGATTTTAGTATTATAATCTGGTATTCATTAATACTTAAATAAAATATTAATAGACATAAGTATTATTATATATATAATAATATTCTTATTAGTAGTTTTTTTTTTTTTTTAAATAATTCTATCTTTTATAATATGGTTCACTATATATTGGGTATATATACATAATTATAATTATAGCCTTTTTTTTTATAGTTAATTAAGTATCATAATCGTATGTATTAGATTTTGTGCTTTATAGTTTATATGTAAAATAATACATTTTTCAAAAATGTACCTTTAGTGTTTTTTTTTCAAAACTATACATGTGCATAAGCAATTTTTTGTTTGTTTTTAAAGACAAACAAATCGAGTGAACTGTTGCACTGAATAGCAAAAAACGTTAAAAAAACAACGCTTATTTACCTATACTTATATTTATATATAATTAACGCGCGTATACGTTTTGGCCCTGATAAATAAACACACACGCACCAGTGCGTATTATTTCGTCGCGAATTAAATTCGTTTAATACTGTGCAGAGCTGCAAAACACACACAATCGACCGAGTGCAGTGTATATAAATATATTTATATATTATTATTATGTTTACGCGAACACCCTATCGCCAACGCCAACACTATTATCGTCAGTGCGCTCCCCTCGATGTGAATATACACCGTGATTTTATCAATGAGAATTGTAATCAATACATCAAAATAATATTGACTAAGTAGTGTAGTATTGTATATTGTGTTATACTCCGTGATAATGTTATAAATGTTATAATAATTTAATGAACTATACTAGTCGACGTTTTAAATCAGAGTTGAGAATATATGATAAAAAATTTAAATAATGCACTAAAAATCTATGAAAATGACGACAAAAATATTGGACAGGTATATAATATACTCATACAAAATCTTTAAAATTTAATATGTACATTGTACACATATACGAGTAAACAATATTGTTTTAATTATTTATTACTATAATTTGGTGGTATATCGATTTGATGATGCATATTAATTACCTATTAATTAAGTGCTTATATATGGATTGTCTCATATTGATTTTATTAGTTTTATAGAATTTCAAACACAAGATTAGATAAATTTTAACTGTTTGTATTGACAGTAGAATAACCATATTCCATTAAATATAAAACTCAGTTATTATTTATTTGAATGAAATTTTTAATCTTAACTTTTGTATACAACGTTCATAAAATCATAAAAAAAAAGCGGGTAAGTGAGTATCGCTCTGCTGTACATTAGGGGGTGGGATGGACCTTGGACTAGGGAAGGTTAAATTTGAATGCAATGATAGGTATCATTGTATACGAAAAACGATTCTGAACGGAGATGATTTGTCAGTCTAGGATATATTATACTTAAATATTGTAATATATTCTACTTTGAAACTAATTCAAACATTTAAGTAAAAGTTTCAAGATCTTACGTTTAGTAATTTTTTAAAAATAATAAAAATCGAAAATTATTTATTAGTAAAACGTTATTTTACACGTGTATTTTTGATTTCAAATTAAAATTAAAACTTTAAACACTCGTAAAATTTTTTTAATTGAACAATCCTCAAACTTTTTTATAATTATTCTAAGCTTAACTTATGGACAGCATAGTATTAAATTTTCAATTCTTAGCTTTTGATAGAAAAATATTTATAAATTTTTAACTACCAAATAGTGAAAAATATTCATGAATGTGATGAATTTTTGTCAATATTTGAACTTCAAATGCTAATAAAAAAAAATTGTGCCTATGTATTTTTATAATTTTTGAATGAGAGTTAGAACAAGTTATGTGGACCCTTCAATTAAATTTTCAAGTAATTTGTCCTAGCTAAATTTTTTTTATCAACATTTATAAAAAAAAAATAAAAAAATATTGAAAATTTCAAATGTCTATAAATAGCTCAAAAAAAGTCAAAATGTTTTGAAAATCGAATCACGTAAAGAAAATGGCAATCTAAATAACTGGTAAATTTTTAAAGTATTTACGACTTATACTGTTTGAATAACAACAAATATAAAAAATCGTTTTAGGCTAAACCGTTATTTAACGCGGTTTTGTAAAAATTTAAATTTAAAACACTCATAAAAAAATTTTGTCTGAATCCGGTAGAGTTTTTATTTTAGATAATTGAAGTAAAATGTATGGAGAACCTTGTATAAAATTTTCAAAACTTAGTTATAAAAGAAAAAAATTTTACGATTTTTCAACCACAAAATTACTTGCCAATTTTCGCAATTTTGACACATTTCATATAAATTCGAACTTTAAGCACTTATAAAGAAAAATTGTGACTAACGATTTCGGATTTTTTTTTATTACTTTAAGAACAACTTATAAGAATCCTTGTATTAAATTTTCAAGATTTTCTGGCCGGCCAAAAAATTTTTATCGTTATTTTAAGAAAATATACTATAAAAATTAAAAATTTCAATTGTCTATAAATAGCTCAAAAAAAGTCAAAATTTTTTGAAAATTTAACTGTGTGTGGAGAACACTAATATAAACATTTGGTGAAAATTTCAAGTATTTACATCTATTAGTTTTTGAGTTATAGCAAAATAAAAAATTCGATTTTGTCGAAAACTGTTTTTGCGTAAAAATTCCCGTTTTTCTGTCATTTTTTTTATGTTTTTCTCGATTTTTTTGAAAACTGTTGGAAAATAATTACTTTTCACCTCTATAATGCACCAAGGATATCCACTTTGCCATCGGAAACCACCCCCAAAGTTTGAAATTGAAGCATTATTTCGACTAGTTATGCTGTACACAGACACAAAAAAAAAAAAAAAAAAAAAAAAAAAAAAAAAAAAAAAAAAAAACACACATCATTGTAAAATCAATACATTCATCACTCCGTTCAGAATCTAAAAAACTAAGATTGTTTAGAAATATGGAACAGAAAATATTCTGACAGAAAAAAAGTATTAAAAAGATTAATTTAGAATATACTTATAAAAAATGGAATATTTGAGTATAATCAATATGATTTTTAAATAAAAAACGTGAAGCATGATAGTCATTATTGCCTATTGGTGTTATTGCTTAAACATTGGCGGCCACATTAACTTTGCATAAATAACGATCTATACCAACTACCAATATTATTAATAAATAATAATTGTTCGATAATCTTATTAGATATGTGCAATATTATTAATAATATAACTAAAATTTCAGCTGAATGTATCATGTAGTACAATATAATTATCTAACTAAACTATGATTATTTTTTTTTTAGAATATCATCGTAATTTCATTAAACGTTACACGACGAAGTTGCGGTGCTCGTAAATGTGAATAATAATGTAAGTATCTATATACCTGCCTAAAATTACTTTAAAATTCACTAAAAAATATGTAGAAATATGAATTATACGTTTAATAGTTATTTGTACAATTTAATGAATTGGGAATATAATACAATGTTAAAAATATTAAAATATCCCGAAGAGTATTACAAATTGAAAGTTACACTATTTCTTTGGATTAAAACTTGTATAATAACAAATTTTTTTTTTGTGATTACTTTAACGGCTTTTGTGGTTTTGCATATTAATTATTAGGTACGATTTGAAATTTTAATATGATTTTAGTATTATAATCTGGTATTCATTAATACTTAAATAAAATATTAATAGACATAAGTATTATTATATATATAATAATATTCTTATTAGTAGTTTTTTTTTTTTTTTAAATAATTCTATCTTTTATAATATGGTTCACTATATATTGGGTATATATACATAATTATAATTATAGCCTTTTTTTTTATAGTTAATTAAGTATCATAATCGTATGTATTAGATTTTGTGCTTTATAGTTTATATGTAAAATAATACATTTTTCAAAAATGTACCTTTAGTGTTTTTTTTTCAAAACTATACATGTGCATAAGCAATTTTTTGTTTGTTTTTAAAGACAAACAAATCGAGTGAACTGTTGCACTGAATAGCAAAAAACGTTAAAAAAACAACGCTTATTTACCTATACTTATATTTATATATAATTAACGCGCGTATACGTTTTGGCCCTGATAAATAAACACACACGCACCAGTGCGTATTATTTCGTCGCGAATTAAATTCGTTTAATACTGTGCAGAGCTGCAAAACACACACAATCGACCGAGTGCAGTGTATATAAATATATTTATATATTATTATTATGTTTACGCGAACACCCTATCGCCAACGCCAACACTATTATCGTCAGTGCGCTCCCCTCGATGTGAATATACACCGTGATTTTATCAATGAGAATTGTAATCAATACATCAAAATAATATTGACTAAGTAGTGTAGTATTGTATATTGTGTTATACTCCGTGATAATGTTATAAATGTTATAATAATTTAATGAACTATACTAGTCGACGTTTTAAATCAGAGTTGAGAATATATGATAAAAAATTTAAATAATGCACTAAAAATCTATGAAAATGACGACAAAAATATTGGACAGGTATATAATATACTCATACAAAATCTTTAAAATTTAATATGTACATTGTACACATATACGAGTAAACAATATTGTTTTAATTATTTATTACTATAATTTGGTGGTATATCGATTTGATGATGCATATTAATTACCTATTAATTAAGTGCTTATATATGGATTGTCTCATATTGATTTTATTAGTTTTATAGAATTTCAAACACAAGATTAGATAAATTTTAACTGTTTGTATTGACAGTAGAATAACCATATTCCATTAAATATAAAACTCAGTTATTATTTATTTGAATGAAATTTTTAATCTTAACTTTTGTATACAACGTTCATAAAATCATAAAAAAAAAGCGGGTAAGTGAGTATCGCTCTGCTGTACATTAGGGGGTGGGATGGACCTTGGACTAGGGAAGGTTAAATTTGAATGCAATGATAGGTATCATTGTATACGAAAAACGATTCTGAACGGAGATGATTTGTCAGTCTAGGATATATTATACTTAAATATTGTAATATATTCTACTTTGAAACTAATTCAAACATTTAAGTAAAAGTTTCAAGATCTTACGTTTAGTAATTTTTTAAAAATAATAAAAATCGAAAATTATTTATTAGTAAAACGTTATTTTACACGTGTATTTTTGATTTCAAATTAAAATTAAAACTTTAAACACTCGTAAAATTTTTTTAATTGAACAATCCTCAAACTTTTTTATAATTATTCTAAGCTTAACTTATGGACAGCATAGTATTAAATTTTCAATTCTTAGCTTTTGATAGAAAAATATTTATAAATTTTTAACTACCAAATAGTGAAAAATATTCATGAATGTGATGAATTTTTGTCAATATTTGAACTTCAAATGCTAATAAAAAAAAATTGTGCCTATGTATTTTTATAATTTTTGAATGAGAGTTAGAACAAGTTATGTGGACCCTTCAATTAAATTTTCAAGTAATTTGTCCTAGCTAAATTTTTTTTATCAACATTTATAAAAAAAAAATAAAAAAATATTGAAAATTTCAAATGTCTATAAATAGCTCAAAAAAAGTCAAAATGTTTTGAAAATCGAATCACGTAAAGAAAATGGCAATCTAAATAACTGGTAAATTTTTAAAGTATTTACGACTTATACTGTTTGAATAACAACAAATATAAAAAATCGTTTTAGGCTAAACCGTTATTTAACGCGGTTTTGTAAAAATTTAAATTTAAAACACTCATAAAAAAATTTTGTCTGAATCCGGTAGAGTTTTTATTTTAGATAATTGAAGTAAAATGTATGGAGAACCTTGTATAAAATTTTCAAAACTTAGTTATAAAAGAAAAAAATTTTACGATTTTTCAACCACAAAATTACTTGCCAATTTTCGCAATTTTGACACATTTCATATAAATTCGAACTTTAAGCACTTATAAAGAAAAATTGTGACTAACGATTTCGGATTTTTTTTTATTACTTTAAGAACAACTTATAAGAATCCTTGTATTAAATTTTCAAGATTTTCTGGCCGGCCAAAAAATTTTTATCGTTATTTTAAGAAAATATACTATAAAAATTAAAAATTTCAATTGTCTATAAATAGCTCAAAAAAAGTCAAAATTTTTTGAAAATTTAACTGTGTGTGGAGAACACTAATATAAAACATTTGGTGAAAATTTCAAGTATTTACATCTATTAGTTTTTGAGTTATAGCAAAATAAAAAATTCGATTTTGTCGAAAACTGTTTTTGCGTAAAAATTCCCGTTTTTCTGTCATTTTTTTTATGTTTTTCTCGATTTTTTTGAAAACTGTTGGAAAATAATTACTTTTCACCTCTATAATGCACCAAGGATATCCACTTTGCCATCGAAACCACCCCAAAGTTTGAAATTGAAGCATTATTTCGACTAGTTATGCTGTACACAGACACAAAAAAAAAAAAAAAAAAAAAAAAAAAAAAAAAAAAAAAAAAAAAAAAAAAAAAACACACATCATTGTAAAATCAATACATTCATCACTCCGTTCAGAATCTAAAAAAACTAAGATTGTTTAGAAATATGGAACAGAAAATATTCTGACAGAAAAAAAGTATTAAAAAGATTAATTTAGAATATACTTATAAAAAATGGAATATTTGAGTATAATCAATATGATTTTTAAATAAAAAACGTGAAGCATGATAGTCATTATTGCCTATTGGTGTTATTGCTTAAACATTGGCGGCCACATTAACTTTGCATAAATAACGATCTATACCAACTACCAATATTATTAATAAATAATAATTGTTCGATAATCTTATTAGATATGTGCAATATTATTAATAATATAACTAAAATTTCAGCTGAATGTATCATGTAGTACAATATAATTATCTAACTAAACTATGATTATTTTTTTTTAGAATATCATCGTAATTTCATTAAACGTTACACGACGAAGTTGCGGTGCTCGTAAATGTGAATAATAATGTAAGTATCTATATACCTGCCTAAAATTACTTTAAAATTCACTAAAAAATATGTAGAAATATGAATTATACGTTTAATAGTTATTTGTACAATTTAATGAATTGGGAATATAATACAATGTTAAAAATATTAAAATATCCCGAAGAGTATTACAATTGAAAGTTATACTATTTCTTTGGATTAAAACTTGTATAATAACAAATTTTTTTTTTGTGATTACTTTAACGGCTTTTGTGGTTTTGCATATTAATTATTAGGTACGATTTGAAATTTTAATATGATTTTAGTATTATAATCTGGTATTCATTAATACTTAAATAAAATATTAATAGACATAAGTATTATTTATATATATAATAATATTCTTATTAGTAGTTTTTTTTTTTTTTTAAATAATTCTATCTTTTATAATATGGTTCACTATATATTGGGTATATATACATAATTATAATTATAGCCTTTTTTTTTATAGTTAATTAAGTATCATAATCGTATGTATTAGATTTTGTGCTTTATAGTTTATATGTAAAATAATACATTTTTCAAAAATGTACCTTTAGTGTTTTTTTTTCAAAACTATACATGTGCATAAGCAATTTTTTGTTTGTTTTTAAAGACAAACAAATCGAGTGAACTGTTGCACTGAATAGCAAAAAACGTTAAAAAAACAACGCTTATTTACCTATACTTATATTTATATATAATTAACGCGCGTATACGTTTTGGCCCTGATAAATAAACACACACGCACCAGTGCGTATTATTTCGTCGCGAATTAAATTCGTTTAATACTGTGCAGAGCTGCAAAACACACACAATCGACCGAGTGCAGTGTATATAAATATATTTATATATTATTATTATGTTTACGCGAACACCCTATCGCCAACGCCAACACTATTATCGTCAGTGCGCTCCCCTCGATGTGAATATACACCGTGATTTTATCAATGAGAATTGTAATCAATACATCAAAATAATATTGACTAAGTAGTGTAGTATTGTATATTGTGTTATACTCCGTGATAATGTTATAAATGTTATAATAATTTAATGAACTATACTAGTCGACGTTTTAAATCAGAGTTGAGAATATATGATAAAAAATTTAAATAATGCACTAAAAATCTATGAAAATGACGACAAAAATATTGGACAGGTATATAATATACTCATACAAAATCTTTAAAATTTAATATGTACATTGTACACATATACGAGTAAACAATATTGTTTTAATTATTTATTACTATAATTTGGTGGTATATCGATTTGATGATGCATATTAATTACCTATTAATTAAGTGCTTATATATGGATTGTCTCATATTGATTTTATTAGTTTTATAGAATTTCAAACACAAGATTAGATAAATTTTAACTGTTTGTATTGACAGTAGAATAACCATATTCCATTAAATATAAAACTCAGTTATTATTTATTTGAATGAAATTTTTAATCTTAACTTTTGTATACAACGTTCATAAAATCATAAAAAAAAAGCGGGTAAGTGAGTATCGCTCTGCTGTACATTAGGGGGTGGGATGGACCTTGGACTAGGGAAGGTTAAATTTGAATGCAATGATAGGTATCATTGTATACGAAAAACGATTCTGAACGGAGATGATTTGTCAGTCTAGGATATATTATACTTAAATATTGTAATATATTCTACTTTGAAACTAATTCAAACATTTAAGTAAAAGTTTCAAGATCTTACGTTTAGTAATTTTTTAAAAATAATAAAAATCGAAAATTATTTATTAGTAAAACGTTATTTTACACGTGTATTTTTGATTTCAAATTAAAATTAAAACTTTAAACACTCGTAAAATTTTTTTAATTGAACAATCCTCAAACTTTTTTATAATTATTCTAAGCTTAACTTATGGACAGCATAGTATTAAATTTTCAATTCTTAGCTTTTGATAGAAAAATATTTATAAATTTTTAACTACCAAATAGTGAAAAATATTCATGAATGTGATGAATTTTTGTCAATATTTGAACTTCAAATGCTAATAAAAAAAAATTGTGCCTATGTATTTTTATAATTTTTGAATGAGAGTTAGAACAAGTTATGTGGACCCTTCAATTAAATTTTCAAGTAATTTGTCCTAGCTAAATTTTTTTTATCAACATTTATAAAAAAAAAATAAAAAAATATTGAAAATTTCAAATGTCTATAAATAGCTCAAAAAAAGTCAAAATGTTTTGAAAATCGAATCACGTAAAGAAAATGGCAATCTAAATAACTGGTAAATTTTTAAAGTATTTACGACTTATACTGTTTGAATAACAACAAATATAAAAAATCGTTTTAGGCTAAACCGTTATTTAACGCGGTTTTGTAAAAATTTAAATTTAAAACACTCATAAAAAAATTTTGTCTGAATCCGGTAGAGTTTTTATTTTAGATAATTGAAGTAAAATGTATGGAGAACCTTGTATAAAATTTTCAAAACTTAGTTATAAAAGAAAAAAATTTTACGATTTTTCAACCACAAAATTACTTGCCAATTTTCGCAATTTTGACACATTTCATATAAATTCGAACTTTAAGCACTTATAAAGAAAAATTGTGACTAACGATTTCGGATTTTTTTTTATTACTTTAAGAACAACTTATAAGAATCCTTGTATTAAATTTTCAAGATTTTCTGGCCGGCCAAAAAATTTTTATCGTTATTTTAAGAAAATATACTATAAAAATTAAAAATTTCAATTGTCTATAAATAGCTCAAAAAAAGTCAAAATTTTTTGAAAATTTAACTGTGTGTGGAGAACACTAATATAAACATTTGGTGAAAATTTCAAGTATTTACATTGATTAGTTTTTGAGTTATAGCAAAATAAAAAATTCGATTTGGGCGAAAACTGGTTTTGCGTAAAAATTCCTGTTTTTCCGTCATTTTTTTAAGGTTTTTCCCGACTCACTTAAAAACTATTGAAAATTTTTAACTTTTGACCCCCAAAGTACCAACTAGATCCGATTTCCTTTTCAAAGAGGGGCTGAAGTTAAAAATCGAAGCATTTTTACTGCCCCAAATGTTGTCGACAGACACAAAAAAAAAAAAACAAAAAAAACACACATCATTGTAAAATCAATACATTCATCACTCCGTTCAGAATCTAAAATATATATTGTAATCGATTATAGTACAAAATTAATCTCATTTATATTACTATTAATACTTATGTCGTTGTCATGGAAAATAAATTATTATTTTATTTTGTCATGGTCGTTGTATTACGTTGTCATCTTTTTGTAATAAAATTCGGGATTCACCATCTTGGTTATCGATCTGGACATCATTCTAGTATCTAGTTAACGGTAAGATTATGATTAGATTCGTTTAAATATACGTACTACGTAGTCGTACGTATAAATTAAGTCAGACAATTTTAAATTTAATATGCAATATATTTTATATTATTATGGTCGGATTATGGGTTATTTTATATTTTTATTTTATTTTTTAATTATTATATGACGAGCGGAGCCCAGTTTAAATATAACAGGTTATTTTTAAATTACAAAATTACAAAATGATATAAGACTAACAATTATATACATAGTTACAATAAACTATAATATGTAGGAGAAAGAGGGGTCAAGATTTGCATGTCTCACACAACGAGTAAGGGGTTCATTAACCAGATAGTCGGTGCTGGATGTCAATATAGTAAATGGGGCAACGTTACGAGTATGGCGTGTAGGGACTCTGAAATGGATATGTTGAAGGAGTGAGGGAGAATCGGTTTTACCACAAAGTAGGTTTTGTAGGAAGAGCTAGTCGCGAGCAGAACGGCGATCTAACAGTGGAAGTAGATTCAACCTATGCGACACCAGGCCATAACCGTGTGGAGGATAGTGGATATTAAGCTTGAAACCTGCAAAGCTGAGAAATTTACGTTGGACACGTTCGATAGATTGGGAGTGGACCAGTGATTGGGGGTTCCACACCACAGAACCGTACTCAAGGATGGGCCTAATCAACGCACAATACAGTGCCTTTAAGGATCGAGATAATTCAAACTCATTAGCAATTCTTTTAATAAAACCTAACGTCTTAAACGCCTTGCATGTTCAAGTAACAGTATCGGCGGAATTTAGGACGAAGCCCATAATAGAGTATGTGAATTGATAATGATAACGACATCTAGTGAAGGACATAGACTTACATTTATTGACGTTGAAAGATAAACCAATAGTACCTAATATAAAATTTATAAAATAAGTATATAATAATAATATGTCTGACGTGTGTCCAGGCGCGGGTGCTTGGGAGTTGGGAGAACACATTATATCGACAAAAATGTTCTGATGAATAATGATCGTATAATACAATTTTTTTTTTAATATTTCATTAAGACTATTAAATCTTGAGAACTACAATAAAGAATGCATATAGTTATATTAGTACGCATTTACTAAAATATTTCATTATATTATTTTACTCATAACCTATATATGGCTATATTATATTTTTTCTCTTTCAATACACAGATCAAAAAATAAACAAGAAAAAAATATTAAATACTATTTTTGGGAACTTAAAATCACTCTTAGCCAGGGCCGTCTTTAGGAGTTGTGAGACCCAACTAAGATAGGGCATATAGTATATACAATTTTCCTTTTTTTTTTTTTTATGGCGAGACCTTAAAAAAAAGTAAAAAGCGCGAAGCCCTAAGCGTGAGCTCTGTTCGCTATCTTTAAAAGGACAACCATGCTTTTATTGCTATAGCATCCTTCGCTGGTGTACACTGCATATATAAATTATGGGTAGCACATCACAATATTTGACTAAAAATGTACTTTTTACATACCTTTACATATATTTACTTTTTAATAATGTACTTTTTTCTTACTCTTTAGTACCAATTGAGATAATGATGACATATACTCGTATATTATATTATTATTATACATTTATACTCGTTTCCGTCAAAATAATTTCCATACATTATATTATAAATGTACCCACAATGGCACAATGGATCGAGTATTATAGTATATTATATTATACTATAGTATAGGTCTTTGCAATTCGGTTTATTTTTTTTAAGTATTTCATTTACGCGCGTCTTTTTCGAAGAGTGATGATAAATTTTTGTAGTAATTTTCATAGACCATTAAAAATTAAAATAATTTTTAAATTTTTTTGATATTTCGGGGGGAGAGGGGCAGCAGTCCCCTCAACCATCTTCCTGACTCCGCCACCGACGCGCGTTTATTGAATATTAGTTATTATTATTGGTATTATAACTATCAATAATTTTACCGTATTATTTATATTTATTTATTTATATAATATAATATATATATTATTATATAATATATACGTCTTATTACATAAGGTTATTTAATTTTCATTAAATTTTCAATATTCTATTTTGATATATTTAATAGAATTTAGTCAATACGAGTTTTTACCATTTATGTATTCTTACAAATAAATTATAATTAAATTAAAATTATTGATTTAAAATATTAATATATTTAAACCTTAGAAATATTAATCTTATCAAAATTGTCTACCGTCAAATTTTCTATTTCAGATAAATCAAAATCATAATGGTAACCAGATTTAAGTTTTATGTCAAAATAACGACAACAATGTGCTGATAAAATGTATATCCACTTGCATACAAAAAAGTTACTACAAGCATGAGAGTATTCCATTTTTTCATGATAATTACAACCAATTGAATTAATTATACTATATACATCTTTTGTTAAATTATCGGTAGCCATTGCAACAGAAGGTATAGCTAAATCATCTGTTTTTTCTGGATGTCGAATTTGATGACATCTATTTTTTAGTTCCATAAATAGTTTATCCAAATGGTAAACCTTTATAATATTATTTAAATAATTTCTATCAGCATTCTTTACTGCACTTGCAAACAACTTAAATAAACTAGTACTAGTAATCATTAATTCATTTCCAATAGGTGTGTGTGCAGTATAGACTGGTGGCATGTCTAATGTTGAGTCATTTAGCACAGCTTTTTCAACTTCTTTATTCATAATAAAACCAATTATTTTTAATAATATTTCTGTGTAATTATTTGGAAACATTGAAAATACGTTAATCTTATGATTATTAGCAGCATGCATGTTTATATGTTGAGGCTTTCGGAGCTTTTGCTCTGGTTTGATCAAATCCAATTAATTGATGAAAAATGCGTATCAAGCCTTTTTCTAAAGAAAACTCGGCTAACGAAATTTCAGCAGGAAAATAAAATCCTTCTTTCTCGCATGTATAAGGGTTTATATGTATCAAAATGAATGTTTGCTTAGGAAGATAAAAATTGGATGGTTGCATGTCGAGCAATTCTTTTATATATGACAGCAAATTGAGATTATAATAATCTTACAATAATATTTGAAAAAAAATATCAATATTACGATAAAGTTAATTTTTGGTTTCATAAATCTTTTTTAATATTGTGGACAAATTTTTTGGCCACAATATTCATGTTACTAAAATATTATTCCTTAACATTTTATAGATATTATAACAACGTTAAATTAATATTTTACAACAACTAATTAATGTTTCCATAACGTTAAATTAAAATTATATTAATGATATTTAAACATCATTATCAAGTTATTATATTATTATAATAGGTACATATAAACATTAATACATTATTATTATTGTATTTTGTATAAATGTTTATAATATATAATTATAATAATATTATTTAATTTAGTTTTAGGTAAATTATATATAATTACACATCATATAGGAACTGAAGAATTATAATTTATAACAGATTACAAATTATAACAAATAAATATTTAAAAAAGAAAAAACAAAGTTATTTTCTATGAACATAACAAATCACCTGTATTGTTATAAATAATACAAATATTTAAGCAAATTATAAAATTAGGTCAAGCCATCAAACAATAAAAAAAATTATACTTTTTATTATAATATTATTTTGTGTAAATTAGAATTTAATTAACATACTTTTTTTACATTAAAATAAAACAAAATAGTTATAACATGAAAAATAAAATAATTATTTTAGGTATTTCAATATAATGATAACTTGTATAATTTATAGCTATTTATACCTTAATTTATAACATAAACAAAATCAATTTTATTGTATTATAGTATACTATATAATACCTAATAATAATATAATTATATGAATAAGAATAGTTGTTATATAATATTAAAAAAAAAAAGTAAATATAATATCAATTATTCAAGAACTGCATCTTCAAGTGATACTTTTTTTGATTTTTTGAGCAGTCTGAATTTGGCATGTGACAACCAAGTAGCAATGCATTCGTCTATTTCTTTTTCAGGTGTTTGTTTGAACTTAGCATTGCTTCTTATAATATCTGAAATGTCCATAATTATTCATTGTAAATGTTTAATTGATATTTTAGTATATATTATATAGTTAATTATTACCAAATATCAAACGATAGCAACTTAGTTCTGAAAAAGATTCTTTTTTTTTAAATCCTTGTAAAGAATATATTTGTAATAAATCATCTTTAAACATTCTTCCTAAAATTCGTCTTATGCTGTTTCCTAGCGATCCACTTATCAACAAAGACAATTTAGATACCTGAAATTATTTTGTAATATTTCATTTTGATCAGAATTAAATAGCAATTACAATTAAGAATCAAATCAAATCATTATATGTAAATATCTGGGATTTAGGAGTGATATATAGTAGATAATTTCTACTGAAAATAGTAATTATATTAATTAACTATACTTTATTGCATAATGTATAAAACACAGCATAACAATTATTATGATTTACAAACTTAAAACTAGAGTTCTTTCTAACGACACTTTTTCATCTGACTTACATTAGTTATCATTACCCAAGCACACACAAGTCACACACACCACACATACATAAGGACACATCTAGGGTCTCGTCTAGCGTTTTATAGGCCAAATTCCCACATCTATACATATAATAAGATGATGAACTTAGATAATTAAAAAAAATATATTAGAAATATAAATTGGCACAACAAATATATTGTGTTCCATTCAGCATTTTTTATTGATGTCTGTATTATTATTCCATTAAAGAGAAAACTCAGACAGATAGGCTTTTGCACACGGATAATGCTTTAAAACACTGTAGCAGATGATTCACTTGGTATTACTAAACTAACACATAACAAAAACTAGTTGCCGCCTGAGGTTGCTCTTAAATGGGATAATCTCATATGCTATATTTTTTAATATTGTAGTGAGATTTAAAAATTTAATATACAATATATTATACATAATTACCAAAACACGACGAATATCTAAATTAGAAATAATTGTTTCAAAGTTTCTTAGCTCTTCGTAATATTTAATAGGAAAATAAGAATCAATATCTATTAGTGACATTTTATCTTCATAGGTTACAGTTGAGCGATGTTCAGGTACAGACATATAATTATCAATAATCTTCTCGATGTTTAAATGAATTGTTTGGGTTAATGTTTCCAAACCATCGATTCTATACTTCAAACTTGTTAATGTTTTAACTACGTAACTTTTTAGTTCTACAAAAATAAAAATAGTAGACATTGATTTTCAATTAGTGAGATTTAATTATTTGAAATAATATATTATATTAAGTATTAGATGCTCAATAAAATAAAATTTAAATTAAAAAGTATACAAACAAATTAAACTTGCATTAAAATTAATTTTTTTAAATTTTTTTTTTTTTTTGTATGGCAGTTGTAGCCTGGGAGTAGGCTGAAGGCCTAGTTCGGACGCCTGTTGGCAGAATTTCTAATTGAAATAAATAAAAATATTAAATAGTCCATGTTTCAAAATAATAGATTTAAACCTTTAAAACCTCCAAAAAAGCATTTATAAAACTATTTCAAATGGAAGAATATAATATTAGTTCCAAAATAATATTATGTACATTGTACATAATAAGAATAAAGAATTTAAAAATTATTAAAATTAAAATATATAGGATAATAATATATTGTATATATTAAATAAATACCTTGTATATTTTTTTTAATTAAAGTTTCATTGTCTTCAGTATTTTTGTCATTAAAATCTAATGTTTTTATGTGTGATTGTGATAGATCCTCATGGTATTTATCATTGTGTACTGCACTAGATATTATAGGTAAAACATCATTTTGTTTTTCTACAGAACATTATTACTACCAGAAAAGTTAATTTCTTTTTCAAATACCATATTATTTTCTTCAAATGACCAATTAAAATTAGGGCTCATAATAATAACATCATTCAGTGGTTTTTCTTCATTTTCAGTGACTATAAAACAAATAATTATTATGTTATTATATTATAATATGTGGGTAATCCAGTTGTTACTTAAGCTATAAATAATAATTTTTTTATTACTTTTTTGCTGGTTTGAGCAATCTTCAATGACCCATACAGCATCATTTTCAGAATCACCAGAGTCTGAGTTAAATTTTGAAAATGTTATATTATTTTTTTCATCTATGACTTGAGTTGATTCATGATTTCCTAAATAAAAAAAAATTATTGCAAACAATACCAATTATTTAAGAATAATATACAAAAAACATTCTATACAAAGTGAGCAGAATATAACTAAATTTATAAAGTAAATGATTCTGAAAATTTTTTAGTAGTAGCTTAATATTAATAGATTAATTCAAATTACTATTTAATCAGCAAATAAAACGGCATTCATTTCAAATTCTCCATCAGATTCAAAACATATTTTATAAGCAACTATAAGCCTTTATACAAATCCTCTCTTCTAATAGGTTATTTTTAAGTCCTATACTCTGTTTTATATAAGTATATAAATTTAACATTTTTCATTATAAAATTAAGCCATAAACTTTTATTTTCACTTGCACATATAACTAAAATATACTAACAACAATAAACTCTATAATTAACCTATTTATACAATTTATTTTTAATTTTTGTCCAATTTTCTAAATATTAATTAAATTTAATTATATTTATAAAATATTAATTATGTAGGTACATTTTAGTAACCATCAGTACTCATTTTAAATTACATTGTTAATTGTAATAATTAATAATAATATTATTGATCTTATATATAGTGAAAAACTAAGTATCTAATATAAATAAATCAATACTAATAGTAGTCATATTACCTTTAGTCAATGTGCTATTAAAACGTGGAGGAAAATCACTAGTGATTAATGAATTGTTTTTTGAACAGCCTGCAACTGGTAGTGTGGTATTCATTTTTTGTTTTTTCTTAGGACTTTTTGAAGTTCTTTCATCTTCAGCACTCGAGAGATCAGATTTATACAGTGCTTTTGATATTTTTCTTCGGGCCTCGGATAAAGAATCTACAAACAAACATAAATTTGAAATTATAAAAACTAAAAAATTCTTAAATGTTAAAACAATTAAATATTCCATACCATAATCTTTATTTCCTAACTTTCTTGCAGAAAAAAATGTAAAATCTTTTTTATTTGGTTTCACTCTAGTTTCAATTGATTTGTTGACCAATTTACTGTCTTTGGGCCATGCACAAATGTTTTTTTTTAACCAAATATTAGGTACGGCTTCGACAGAATTGTCTTTATAAAAGTTAACTACAATCCATTTATTCATCTGAAAAAAAAAAATTAATAATAATAAATAAATAATAAACTATAATCTTCAATATTATCAAATTATTACAATATATAAGTCACGATAATATACCTACCTATTATAATATATCTAGCTATAGGTAATTCCTTTTTTTTATGCTTGAAGTAATATTTTTATTACTTAATAGATTAATTTTAATAGATAAATTATGAATAAATATATTATTTTATTCCTAATTTTATTAAAAAGCACAACTATAAACTTTACTACTATTAATGTATAGTAGGTATGTAAAATGCATAAGTATTATGTATAAAAATTAATTTAATTTACATTGTATGTTTAAAAATATATAGAAAAAATTAATTTTACACGTCATCAAAACTAGAATTATTATAATTTTAAACATATTAAATTTTAATCTAATAACCTAAAGACTAGAGTTAAAATAAATACAATAGGTAAATTGTATTTAATCCTTGTTTGAATGGATAATTGGCATTGCTATTTTTTGATTATTATGTTCAATTACCATCATTTTTTTAATAATTTTAGAAATATGCCAACTCTTAGTCGTGTCTGACATTTTACCGACCTGGTAAATATTTAACATTGATGAATCAATTGGATCATTGTATAGTGATGAAATATTTTTAAAATACTTCCCAATAAGATAAACTTCACCCTTATCATAAATAATATTCAGACATTTAATAATTATTTCATTATTTGTTAAGACAAAACAATCAGCATATCCTTTGATTTTTATTTTCAAAGTTTTAAAAAATAATCTTTTATATTGAGATCCAGTACAATTTTCATTTAAAGGACCATCATTATGCTCTTGTTCAAGAATAGGATTTTCTGTATAATATAGATTTTTATTTTTATTAGATGTGTTATTGAATATCTCTTCAATGGTTAGTGCATTTCTTTCAGAGTAACGATTGATAACTTGCTCAAGTGGTTTTTCGTGTTTTCTTATTAACGATTTCAGTTCTTTCATATAGTTTTCAAATTTAAAAGCACAACAATTATCAAGTGGACCAAATTTTTGATAGGCATCACATAAATGGATTAAACCATGAACATTATGAGATGAAAATTCTACTCCATAAATAATTTCAAATTGTTTTACAAAATAATCAAGTAATTGGTTAGCGTATTCTAATAACTCTCTACGGTCTGGACTGAGTAATATATTCATTGAAATGCTAAGAGCCATAAAATGTACATAACATTTTTCATTTAAAATATTTTTTAGCACTATGGGTCCAAAATATAATAAAAATGATCGAAACTCTGTCGCTTTCCAACGTGAAACGTCACTTAGTTCTCGAGCTTTCCTTACAAAATCAGATGGTATATATTGGTTAAGATTTAATAAATATTTTGATAATTCATGTACTGCTGCAGCACGAATACGAACACTTAATGGGCCTTTACTCATCCAAAGGATCAGAAGTTTTTTCATAACACCAAGACAAACCAGATGCATGTAGTCTAGGGAAAAAATGCTAACAATATCAGTATTAGGTAATTCAGATAAAATAGAAACATGATTATTAATGTGATGGTCTTCATCTGACATAGTTATATATGATTGATGTGTTCTTTCAGTAGATTTTACTGAAGAATAAGGAAAACAAACTCTATTGTTTTTATATTCTCTTTCAATATAACATTTACTACATGAAGAAAATCCAGAATGGCTTTTAATTTTTAAAATAAAAACTTTGGCCGGAGAATCACAGCAGAACACATTTATTGATACTTTTAAATTAAAACCATTAAAATCAATGCCACTAGTAAGAAGTTTACGTGCTTCATTTACAAAATCGTGCAGGTAATCATTGCTATCACTAGGTTTTAAATTTCCATAGTACAAACCAACAGGAAAAACAGTTGAAAACACTGAACGTGAATCAATAATATAAGCCATAATAGGCCAAAATTGACCACCGCTACTTTTAGAAATTGGTAATCCATCAATACCAATGGCAAGTTTAATTTCTTCAGAATTAGGAGAAGCATATCTTAAAATTCCTGCAGTCAAACCAAAATGATAATAGGATCCTGGGTGAACACATCTAATTTGATTTGAAATTTGTTTTGGAGTACTGAGTAGTGTTCTACTATCCTTAGGCAAATAATTAAAACAAGAATGATATTTTAAACCTTTTAATAATGCATTAATAGCATTATGAGGCACATTAAACTGAATAGCCCAACTTCCCAAAAAACTTCTTATATCTTGAGAATGTATTCCTTGATCATTAACAGGACTAGACGAGATTTTATTGCTGGGGCAGTGAGTGGGACTAGATACATTATTATTATCTTCACAATTAAAAACAGAGTAGTAAAATCATTAAAAATTATATTTTTTGGTACTATTGATTCATCTTTTGAATTTTCTGCAAGTTGGTAAGGTTTTAATAAATTAATTGAAGGTTGTGTATGCAATTTACAATATTTTGAAAATGTTGTGTCTTTAGATTGAGAAGGGTCATCTGGCAAATTATATGATAATTTTGGTTCTTCTAATAAAACATCAATTTCATTTTTGATTTTTCTTCGTTTAGTACGACTACTTTTCATAATTCCAGATATATTGAAATATAATTAATACTGAAGTTTTTAAGCCAAAATTAAATAAACAATTATCTGAGAAATAATAAAAAAATGTATTAATTTACCTAGGTATACCATCATATTTTAATTATAATTAATATATAATAATAACCTATAGTTTATACCTAACCTATAAGGTACCTACTAAGTATATTTTAATATTTTATTTTCACAAACTTTAAGTTCAATAATAAATTGTTAGTACCACCTACCTACCTATATTATATATATTCTTAGAATCGCTACCTAGGTACCTATCATTTGGACCACAATTTAATTCAAATCAAAAGTATATAATTTTAATTAAATCTATAAGGTAGTTACTACTTACTACTAATATAAAGTAATTTCCCTTGACAAATTACAACTAAGCACATTACAGTTTGGTAAAATATAACAACTTATTAATATTTTTATAAGCAATTTACTTACCGTTACTGCTGTATAGCGATTGGCGAATAATGTCACAATTGAATGAATTATTTAATTATAATAATTGATCACTCTCGTCACTCATCAGTCATCAGTAAAAAATATGTATCGATGGTCATCACAAAGACAATATAAAAATACACTATACGTGATGGTTTTTTTTTATAGTTTTTGAGTACAGTAAAACCATATAAAAAACAGCGACGGTCGAAAAGGCAAAAACAAACGCGCAGTAACTTTGTGTAGTCTGTAACACTGTCCGTTAACCGTTATTAATTTATTATATAATTATTGCATTCCGCGGTCCGCAGTGGCGTCGCACTTGACGCACTTGCCGTATACAAAAACCATATTATTTTTGTACGACAAATGACCATACGTAATTATTATTTATTGTCGCTATCTAATCACTGTGCGTTGATAAAAATATAATAATAAACTTAGTATAACAGGTTAAATTAGACATATTATTAAGGTCTATGGAATAAACCCACATTATAAACTTATAAGAATAACTATAAATACAATTTATTAATAACCCTAGCGGCTTAGCTTACCCCGCGCTTCACCAGTCATGCACTGCAGATATAGTGTGGTAGTACCTCCACCGGTGATAGCGCGACGACTATAAATTTATTATCATACCAGTATACCACGCGGAATAGTCTCGAATATTTTGTACAGCACGGCTTATCTGTTTATTCTATACTCTATATACTATTTATATGGAAATAAAATATCGATATATCGTTAAGGCAGTGTAGACTCAATAGAGATCTTTATAGGGCCCTAATATTGTTGCCATTCCTCTTAAGAATCATGAAACAATGCGTTTACCAAAAGCCGCACATATATTTTAACAAAAGTTAAGACTAAAATTAAAATCCATGGTAATAAAAGAACAATAAAATTAGGTACATTAGGTGTAGGTCCTCCACTCCACAGTAAAATATCTGAGGCCGCAGTTGCCCCATCTTGCCCTCTAACTAGATTAAGCCTATGAATACGAATGTTTAAAAATAATATACTTCTATATAAATGTACTTGTATAGATAAATTATTGTATAAAATAATAATACAATATTTTTAAATACTATTATTAATATAATAATATATAAATATATATATTTCTGCTTTATGCATTTATTAGGTAATAAAAAAAATTTTGTTAGGTAGGTCGTACAGATGAATGATATATTATATATGTAATATATTGAAATTGAAACATTATAAATTTTATCAACTTAAAATATTCTTCTAAGATAAACATAAAATATTATTTTAAATTATTAATTTTAGATTATTATAATATTTTAAAGAAATTAAAATTAAAATATTATAAATTAAAATTAAATGAAATATGATAATAATATTGTTAGAATAATGTTATTTAAAATTAAAACCTTAATATGATAATAACATTTTAATTTAGTTAGAATTTAAATATTATAAAATTAATAAAATTTTATCATTAATAAAATATTTTGATTGTAATATTATATTTTTAAACTTCATAAAATGTTTAACAAACATTATAAGTATAATATTAAACATGCAATTCACTTTTAAAGTTATAATAATATTGATGTTATATTATTGCTGTCTGGTACATAGCATTTGCTTGAAATTTAGTATCATCTGATTGTTTTTGAACATCATCTACTTTTTCACCGATCGAAGTAAATTTAGCTGCTTTTTCTTCACCTTTCATATTTTTAGCTTTTATTTTATATTTTTCTTTCATTTGATAAGACATATTTTCCCAATCTTTTTTGCAATACTCTGACATATCAGCCAAGCTTACTTTAACCCCCTTACTTGATAATTTCTGTTGAGTTTCTGTCATGAACACTGCATACGCATTGATGGTTTTCTTTTTAGGAGCCATTTCTGTTTGATTTTCGGTATTTGGCTATTAACAACAACAAAAAAAAAAAAACTATTGCATTACTTTGTAAGTTTCATACTTTTATGATTTATAATAACGTTTTAACGTCAACTATTGTTACTTAATAGCCATATTAATTATAGCATGCTGGAATGTTGAATTACTATAATATAGTCTGTGCTACTTCCGTATATTCACTTATCACTATAATTCTAAATTCAATAGAACCAAGTCACAAACTAAAGAACTGAGTCTGACGGATCAAAATTTAAATATTTAAAATATTTTTTTTAATTCACTTATGTTACTCATATATTTGTCATTACTTTTAGCATTTTCAAGATTATTAATGGGTGATTTTATTTTATTATTGGAATTATCGTTAATATTATTTAATTGTTTTATTGTTTTATAGTAATTGTTATGTATTAAATTTATAACATTTTGATGTTCTTGAGTTTTCCAATTATTCGTTATGTGTGTTTTATCTTTATGACAAATGAGAAGATTGATATTTGTGTTAAGAAATTCTGTAAAAATTGTTTGTTTGCTAATTGTCCAATTACATTTGTCTATACCTGAGGCAATTGTAGGGATAGCAATTTTGAAATCGTGTAATTTTTGCATTGATTTTTTTAAGTTTTGAATAGTAAGCTTTATGTCATCATATTTAGGTTTATGAAAATATTTTTGTTTTGTTACTAGGTGATAAATTATTTTATTTCCGATTTTTATTGGAATTGCATCGCCTATTTGTGGGTTTAACTTTTCAAGTTGAGGCGTTGTGTTTCCAAATGTTGTTTTTATTCGAGAGGCTATTCCTTTAGACATTTTTAAGTCTGCAGATATGCAATGGGCAATCGAGTAGTCAGAATCCACATGAAATATATCAGCTATTTCCTCTTTAATATTATTAATATTTGTATTAGATAGATTAGTGTAAGTTTGTATTGTAATTGAATCATTTAATGATATAGTATTATTATGAAAATTGATAATAGCCTTATTTTTGTGTAGAAAATTATTTCCTATTATTATACTGCATGTTAAATTTTTGACAATAATTACCAATGTTTCAAAATCATGAGAATTTATTTTAAGTTTAATTATTGTAGATCCATATACAGTTAATTGGTTGTTATTTGGGCTTGATAGAATAATGTTTTCTTTAATTATTTTATTTTCAGGGGGAACAAGCGTGTGTCTAATACAACAAATATTGGCTCCTGTATCAATAGTTATGCATGTACGGCAGAAGAAGGAACGGGTGACCGTGTTAATCTGGCGAGCCGGCCGCGGCGGCGCAAATAACGCACAGATCTTTTTTTATATTAATAAAAATCAAGCAGAAATCACTTACATGTACGACTGTAGCAGTGGTTCTCAAACTCGCGTATACCACTAATGACTAAAAATAGAACGATCCAAAATCCAAATTGTACAGTTAAAAACATTTATTTTAAATAATAAGGCAGTAAAATACTACAACTACAGTACAATTAGCACTCATTTGATAAAAAATTATGCAACATGCGTGTGATCGCATTTTTGAGTAAAAAAAAAAAAGAAAATTTTAATAAATATACATATAGATGTATTATATGCTGAAGTGCAGTCTGTGTACAAACATATCATGTCAATATTAGTCATCACAATATTATAACAGTGGTGTATTCAAATATTCTAGTAAAATTTCAATCAATTTACAAAAAACTAACCTTAAAAATATATTTAAAAAAAATCATTGTTAAATAAAAAGCGATTCATATTGTAATTTTGTCTCCGTCATATGTTAGGATAGTTTTTATCCCGATTAATAACCTC
Organism: Schizaphis graminum; assembly: GCA_020882235.1. Taxonomy (NCBI): domain Eukaryota; kingdom Metazoa; phylum Arthropoda; class Insecta; order Hemiptera; family Aphididae; genus Schizaphis; species Schizaphis graminum. The sequence goes on along the minus strand of CM037032.1, from coordinate 112,942,781 downwards.
AAATCTCAATATATTACAACTTTATTATGTTTAGGGCTGTGCGGTTATTTAATCGATTATTTGAATAAAAGGTTGTTTATAAATGCTAAACAATACTCATATAATTTAGGTCAATGAAGCAAATGAGCTGAGACAACAAAATGTATTAGATACCTATTAAAGAGTATCGGAATGTTAGTAAAGGTGACTCTTCTGAAAGTCACAGTACGGATAAAGTACTGTGATCAGAGAACGAATATTTTATGTGTTTTAATAAAGATATGCTGTTGAATTTATATTTTGTTTGTATTTATTTAAAGTATCTGTTTTATGTTAGTAGTGTTAGTATATTATAAACGACAGTACGGACATAACAAACTGTTATTATACTATTAAGTACTACAGTAAAACCTCGATAAGACGGAACTTTGGTAAAACGGAAACCCTGGTAATACGGAAAATTTCTTTGGTGCTTTTTTTGAATCCCGTCAAAACGGAAACTTTGTCACGGAAAAATTGCATGGTCCCAAGCGATTCCGTCTTATCGAGTTTTTACTGTACCTATTACTTTTTTTGTAAAGCACTGTTCACACGGTCATATGTACGGCAAAAGAAGGAACGGGCGACCGTGTTAATCTGGCGAGCCGGCCGCGGCGGCGCAAATAACGCACAGATTTTTTTTTATATTAATAAAAATCTAGCAGAAATCACTTAGATGTACGACTGTAGCAGTGGTTCTCAAACTCGCGTATACCACTAATGACTAAAACTAGAACGATCCAAAATTCAAATTGTACAGTTAAATACATTTTTTTTAAATAATAAGACAGTAAAATACTACAACTACAGTACAATTATTTTTTATTTATTTTTTTTTTTTTTAAATAATAGATATGAATTAAACAATTGAATGGCTTTATAATCCAAAAACAGCCCTCCATGTACCACCAAAATGAAAATAACAGTAATAAATGTGTGGTTAAGGGAAGATATATAAATTTTGATTCCCATATCTACGACCAGTGGATAAAAAGTAAAAAGTTTAATTTTCTGGGCTTTTTTTGTCAGATCGTCCACCACTTCCTTAGCAGCTGTTAGAGGCACATATCCATGGATTGATAGCATTGTGAGTCATTAAGACCAAGATCTATAAAGATTTTATTTATAGATCTTGCATTAAGACGGCTCTAAAATAATTTCACAGCTTTCAAGTTTCTTTTAGAGTTCATTTTTAATATTGGAAAATCATAATTTACTGGTGGTGTCCATAAATTATTTAAAACCTTAAAAAATGTTATATACATAAATTAAGTTACACACTACACATGTTTTTAATTTATTTAAATCAAAAAATTTTAAAATAATATGTGATTAAACTTATATCAATAACAAATGCACTCACTATGTTTTTTTTCAATATCAGACAAGCTTCGATTTATAAAGAAACCTATATAATTTGTTGGTCCAACTTCAACAGGTGCATTACATTCTAACATGTCTAACTGAAATAAAGAAAAGCAAAGCAACAAGAAAAACATCTATAATTAAAGCACTTTTTCACCTATATTCTACGGTAAATGCGGTTAAAGCAAATAGCAATAGTGTGATATCTAAGTTTAAATGTAAAAAGTACTTAGCTATTCATGTACGGATACCTACTAGTTTATTTAGTATATAGTCTAATTCTGAACGTCAGTGGCGTAAACTGGGTGCTGCAAATAAGGTATGTTTTTGCACCACCAGAAGGCAGAAAATCACTGAAATATATAATAATATATAAACAGATACAAAATTGTAAATTTCGTGCATGTAATAGGCATTATCAAAATTATTATTCTATATTCAAAATAGTAAAATAAAAAGTACCTATGGCAATAATTCAGTACCTGACAAATTAGAATCAAAAATAGAATAAGTACATAAAAACAAAATGACATTCAAAAAGGTTTTCCAGAGACATTAAAAATATTCCTAACAATACCTCCTCATACAGCAGGTTGTAAAAGATGCTTTTTTTGTCTAAAGAGGTTAAAAACTTACCTTAGAACGACTATGGGGAAAGAAAGGCTTAGTAGTTTAGCTACTCTGCAGATCGAAAAAAAAAGCGGGTAAGTGAGTATCGCTCTGCTGTACATTAGGGGGTGGGATGGACCTCGGACTAGGGAAGGTTAAATTTGAATGCAATGATAGGTATCATTGTATACGAAAAACGATTCTGAACGGAGATGATTTGTCAGTCTAGGATATATTATATTTAAATACCTATTGTCATATATTATATTTTGAAACAAATTCAAACATTTAAGTAAAAGTCTCAAGATCCTACGTTTGGTAATTTTTTAAAAATACAAAAATCGAAAATTATTTAGTAGTATAACGTTATTTTACACGTGTATTTTTGATTTCAAATTAAAATTAAAACTTTAAACACTCGTAAAATTTTTTAAATTGAACAATCCTCAAACTTTTTTATAATTATTCTAAGCTTAACTTATGGACAGCATAGTATTAAATTTTCAGTTCTTAGCTTTTGATAGAAAAATATTTATAAATTTTTAACTACCAAATAGTGAAAATATTCATGATTTTGACGAATTTTTGTCAATATTTGAACTTCAAATGCTAATAAAAAAAAATTGTGCCTATGTATTTTTATAATTTTTGAATGAGAGTTAGAACAAGTTATGTGGACCCTTCAATTAAATTTTCAAGTAATTTGTCCCAGCTAATTTTTTTTTATCAACATTTATAAAAAAAAAATTTAAAAAAATTGAAAATTTCAATTGTGTATAAATAGCTCAAAAAAAGTCAAAATGTTTTGAAAATAAAATCACGTAAAGAAAATGGCAATCTAAATAACTAGTAAAATTTTCAAGTATTTACGGCTTATACTGTTTGAATAACAACAAATATCAAAAACCGTTTGAGGCTAAACCGTTATTTAACGCGGTTTTGTAAAAATTTAAATTTCAAACACTCATAAAAATTTTTTGTCTAAATCAGGTTGAGTATTTTTTACAGATAATTGAAGAAAAATGTATGGAGAACCTTGTATCAAATTTTCAAAACTTAGTTATAAAAGAAAAAAATTTTACGATTTTTCAACCACAAAATTACTTGCCAATTTTCGCAATTTTGACATATTTCGTATAAATTCGAACTTTAAGCACTTATAAAATTTGTGACTAACGATTTCGAATTTTTTTTTATCACTTTAAGAACAACTCATAAAAAACCTTGTATTAAATTTTCAAGATTTTCTGGCTGGCCAAAATTTTTTTATCGTTATTTAAAAAAAAAAAATACTAAAAAAATTAAAAATTTCAATTGTCTATAAATAACTCAAAAAAAGTCAAAATTCTTTGAAATTTAACTGTGTATGGAGAACGCTAATATAAACATTTGGTGAAAAATTCAAGTATTTACATCGATTAGTTTTTAAATTACAACCATATAAAAAAATCGATTCGGTCGAAAACTGTTTTTGCGTAAAAATTCCCGTTTTTCTGTCATTTTTTTTTTTGGTTTTCTCGATTTTTTTGAAAACTGTTGGAAAATAATTACTTTTCACCTCTATAATGCACCAAGGATATCCAATTTGCCATCGGAAACCACCCCCAAAGTTTGAAATTGAAGCATTATTTCGACTAGTTGTGCTGTACACACACACAAAAAAAAAAAAAAACAAAAAAAAAAAAAACACACATCATTGTAAAATCAATACATTCATCACTCCGTTCAGAATCTAAAAATAGGCAAGTGAGTACCGTTCTGCTTTACATTAGGTGTCGAGTGGAATTCGTTTAAAGTAAATCACTATAATGGATTTTATTAAATTCAAATTCAACGATAATTAATTGTATACGATGAAAAACGATTCTAAACAAATATTGTCTAAATTTTGGTAACCATGGTTACAAAACAATTATTTTGTTAATAATAATACTGGATTTCGCGTAAAATTTCCAGTTTTTACTTTATTTTTTGTTTGTTTTTCCCAATCATAGAAAAAAAGTATTGGGAATTTTTAATTTTAACCTCTGTATAGTAAAAACTAGATCCAATTTTTTATTCAAAACTACGCTCAAAGTGAAAATTGAGGCATTTTCTTAATTATAAATATCTTGTACTAAGACAAAAAACACACATCATTATAAAATCAATACATTGAAAAATAAAAATATGTAAGGTTCAATTTAAAAACCAAAAGTTGACGGATAGATTTAATCGATAAATATAACATAATAATATATAAAAAAAAAAAAAAATAAGATTAATAAAAAATATTTGATTTTTGGGTAACTAAACTAATAAGTATTTAAATTCAAAAGGATTAAGGAATATTTTTGAAAACAATGAGTTAATGCAATTAAAACAATCAGACTATAATATAATATAATATAATATAATATAATATTATATACCTACATTATATAAATATTCTCACACGTGACTTTAGGTAAGTACCTACTACCTACTAACATAAAAAATAAAACTGAATGTAATCGTTAGAAACATTTTTTACAAAATAATTAATTTTACTAAAATATTACATAAACGGCAATACATTAAAATATTTTCATGTTTATGCGTATCAATAAATTTGATAAAATAACTGTATGTGAAAAATATTGGCTTGCAGAACAATATTGTATAGTGTAATTGGTATTAAGTGCTGATTCTATCGTCGTCGATTTTTAAAACAAAAAATAAGGGACGCATCAAATAATAATTTAATAAAAAATAAAAAGGGACATTTTCATGACACTGTCGTTGGTTCGGCGTTCAGATGAGTGAGTTATATAGCTTTGCGAAATAAGAAACTAAAAATAAAACTTTTATCGTATAGATAATCTACGCATAACGCATAACAGACACCATCACGTGTTTAGAAAAATCGGATGTCAATCTTGGAAAAAGTCTAGAATTGATTCAAAATGTAAAAAATAAATTGAGTAAAAGAGGACGAGGTATTAAATTTGCTAAAGTTAAACTATCGGAAGTATTATAAAAAAATCCCGGATTATCACAAATAAAAAAAATTTCTGAAATTATAATAAACTGAGAAATAAGAAACGATGATGAAGACTACCTTGGAGAGTTGTCACCAATTTGTTTATTTGTTGTTTCAAATACGCACCCATTGTGTCAGCAGACGTGAAAAGAAGTTTTTCGAAATACAATTTTGATGCTACGCGACAATCGTAGAAGTTTTTAATTTGATAATTTAAAAGCACATTTTATTACATCATATTGGCACTCATTCAATAATTAATACACATTTTTATGCTTTATATACATTTAAAAAATTTATATTTAAATTGTATTTTTTTTCATTTACCCAATACTATATTTTTTTCATTTTTTTTAAATTTCGATTTTTTAAACAATAAATTTTTTTTACATATTATTTGCATATTTTTGAATTTTTGAGTGCATAAATATGTGCATATTAACAAAAATTTTTGCATAAGAATCCGGGCCCTACTTATAATATTATAAGTAAAAGAACGAAAAACTCTGCCCGTATGACATTTGTCTGAATATAATATATAATATGTAAACGTGTGTGTATAGTTAAAATATTATCGCGAGTATTAAGGCTCAATCTGATCAACTAATTTTTATTTTGCATTTTTTGACATTTTTCCCACATTTTTAGTCATTTTTACTGCTTTCAATTTATTGTTTCTTGTCGATTGCCATTATGCCAATAACTATTAGGTACTTAAAACTTTGAAATTAACACGGACTAAGATTAGTAACTATCTGATTTTATCTCACCGATTACGGTCGTCGTTGTGTTGTAATGAATATTATTGTACCTAAATTTTATTATTTTTTCATAATATTTTCGAAATGCCGAAAATTAAAACGTCGGTTATACCTACGTAACGTCTACATCTACTATACCAATTTGTAATTTTTTTATTTAATTTTTAAGGAAATTTTTTGACATTTTTGAGTAATTTATAAGCTTTGATAAATGTATATAGAATTTTATAGTAAAATAGAGTACAATTTAAAAAAAAATTATTTATATTAATTTAAAATAAATATTTGTAATTATTTTAGGTCATTTTTTGTCATTTGCATTTTTTAGGTCATTTCTTAATGTTTTTAAGGTCATCAACTTCAGAGCCTAGTTATAACATTTTAATAGTATTAGCAATTTCAATTTTAGGGGGCTGAGTTCCACCTTAATATCAAGCTCATGGGGGGGGGGCTGCTGCCCCCTTGATTGCGACTTACAGATATTTAAATGCCATGGATAATGCAATAGTTATCGTGTGTACGTACAACGTAATATTATACCTATTTGTTGTAAGAACTATAAAAAATAATAATAATAATAATAATAAAAATATTTAGATAGGTTGTATAGTCCAGCGGTTCCAAAACTTTTACGACCACGGCACCCTAGAGAAATAATTTGTGTTTTGCGGAACCCCCTTCTTTAAATAATTATTTAAAATAATAATTTTAGATTCTGAACGGAGTGATGAATGTATTGATTTTACAATGTGTGTTTTTTTTTTTTTGTGTCTGACGACAACATTTGGAGCAGTAATTTATTTATTTATTAATCCGATTTTTGACTTCAGCCCCTCTTTGAATAGGAAAATTCATCTAGTTGGTACTTTGGGGGGTCAAAAGTAAAAAATTTCAAATAGTTTTCAAAAAAATCGATTTTTTGATTTTGCTGTAACTCAAAAACGAATTATTGTAAATACTTGAAATTTTCACCAAATGTTTATATTATGGATATATATCTCTTTACAGTTAAATTTTCAAAATATTTTGACCATGTTTAAGCTACTTATAGACAATTGAAATTTTCGACTTTTCTAAGTTTTTAGATTCTGAACGGAGTGAAGAATGTATTGATTTTACAATGATGTGTGTTTTTTTTTTTTTTAGTTTTGTGTCTGACGACAACATTTGGAGCAATAAAAATGCTTCGATTTTGGACTTCAGCCCCTCTTTGAAAAGGAAATCGAATCTAGTTGGTACTTTGGGGGTCAAAAATTAAAAATTTTCAATATTTTTTAAATGAGTCGGGAAAAACCCTAAAAAAATTAGGGAAAAAACGGGATTTTTTACGCAAAATCAGTTTTCGACAAAATCAAATTTTTATTTTGCTATAACTCAAAAACTAATAGATGTAAATACTTGAAATTATCACCAAATGTTTACATTAGCGTTCTCCATACACAGTTAAATTTTCAAAGAATTTAGACTTTTTTTGTGCTATTTATAGACAATTGAAATTTTTAATTTTTTTTAGTATTTTTTTTTAAAATAACGATAAAAATTTTTTGGCCGGCCAGAAAATCTTGAAAATTTAATACAAGGTTTCTTATAAGTTGTTCTTAAAGTGATAAAAAAAAATCCGAAATCGTTAGTCACAATTTTTTTTTATAAGTGCTTAAAGTTCGAATTTATACGAAATATGTCAAAATTGCGAAAATTGGCAAGTAATTTTGTGGTTGAAAATTCGTAAAATTTTTTTCTTTTATAACTAAGTTTTGAAAATTTGATACAAGGTTCTCCATACATTTTTCTTCAATTATTTGTAAAAAAAACTCAACCGGATTCAGACAAAAAATTTTTATGAGTGTTTGAAATTTAAATTTTTACAATACCGCGTTAAATAACGTTTTAGCCTCAAACGATTTTTGATATTTGTTGTTATTCAAACAGTATAAGTTGTAAATACTTGAAAATTTTACCAGTTATATAGATTGCCATTTTCTTTACGTGATTTTATTTTCAAAACATTTTGACTTTTTTTGAGCTATTTATAGACAATTGAAATTTTCAATTTTTTTTCATTTTTTTTTTATAAATGTCGATAAAAAAAATTTAGCTGGGACAAATTACTTGAAAATTTAATTGAAGGGTCCACATAACTTGTTCTAACTATCATTCAAAAATTATAAAAATACATAGGCACAATTTTTTTTTAATTAGCATTTGAAGTTCAAATATTGACAAAAATTCGTCAAAATCATGAATATTTTCACTATTTGGTAGTTAAAAATTTATAAATATTTTTCTATCAAAAGCTAAGAATTGAAAATTTAATACTATGCTGTCCATAAGTTAAGCTTAGAATAATTATAAAAATGTTTGAGGATTATTCAATTAAAAAAATTTTACGAGTGTTTAAAGTTTTAATTTTAATTTGAAATCAAAAATACACGTGTAAAATAACGTTTTACTAATAAATAATTTTCGATTTTTTTATAATATAATATCCTAGACTGACAAATCATCTCCGTTCAGAATCTTTTTCGTATACAATGATACCTATCATTGCATTCAAATTTAACCTTCCCTAGTCCGAGGTCCATCCCACCCCCTAATGTACAGCAGAGCGATACTCACTTACCCGCTTTTTTTAAATTATAGATACTGACGGCTGCATCCAAATTTTTTTTCTTCAAATGCCGATAAAAATTTTTTGGGTGGCCAGAAAATCTTGAAAATTCAATATTAGGTTTCTTATAAGTTTTTCTTAAAGTGATAAAAAAAAAATCCGAAATCGTTAGTCACAATTTTTTTTTATAAGTGCTCAAAGTTCGAATTTATACGAAATATTTCAAAATTTAAATTAAATTTCATACTCTCATTATGCGTATGTTGCCAAATACTTTTTTTATTAATAAACAGATACTATAAAGTAACTATAGTATAGTAACATATAAAAACTATACTATTTGTTTCAAAATAGAATATATATGACAATATTTAAATATAATATATCCTAAACTGACAAATCATCTTCGTTCAGAATCGTTTTTCGTATACAATAATGATACCTATCATTGCATTCAAATTTAACCTACCATAGTCTGAGGTCCACCCTCCACCCCACCCCCTTGTATACAGCAGAGCGATACCCACTTACCCGCTTTTTAATAATATAAATAATCTAAATATAATATAAAATAATTTCCTCAATAATCACATACACCTGGCGGAACCCTTGAAATTGTCCTATACGAAACCCAAAGGTTCCGCGGAACACACTTTGGGAGACGCTGTTGTAGACAGAGGAGTACTCACGGGGAGGATCATGGGATTTGACCCCCCCATTGGCCGTATTTTTTTTTTAACTATTATTTATATGCGTATCACAATATAATATTTTTTTACTAACAATATCACGATTATTGATAAAGTGATTAAATTAATATGATAAATAAAAATAAAATTAATAATTGGTTATTGATTTTACTGATTATTATAATATAGTAAATTGGGTATAATTTCTGGTGGTGCAGAGGCATATTCTCAACCTATAATTTTCAACACACCAATCAGGGGCGTCATTTGGGGGGGTGCAGGGTGTACATTTGCACCAACATTTTTGAAAAACGCCTTCTTTGGACTGCCAGCAATAAATGTAAGCGCCGATATACCTAAGTGTTATAATATTCATATATTATATATATTATATATTTTATATTTTTTCAGTATTTAAAAAAAAATTATTATAGGTACCTACTAATGTGTTTTAATTCCAAAAATGATCAGTGTAGTAGTGTACTAGTGTGGTTAAATCACTTATATCATAGACATAATATGAAATAATAATGATATAAATAATATAATATATCTGTGGATATAATGATTAGTCATACAACCATTGTCAAAATTATGGAATTGTATACTATTAAATACAGAATTATTATTGATAAAATAACTTAATGTTTTATTTTGAATTAATAATTTATGCATTGGTTTATCACACTGATTTTGAAACGACCTCATCATTTTTTCAGTTTTAGTACAAATAAAAATCACACTGTCGCTCGGGTATGATAATCCACCTACATCTTTAGTATTGATTAAAGAGTTTAAAAAATCGTCTTTAAAACCAAAAAGAGCTCCTACACAAATCTCACATTTTATTTTAGAAGAAAGGTGATGAGAGACGAAACCAGCAATATAAATAATAATTTCAGTACAAAAATCACTGAGAGTATTAGTAACAATGTAATCATGGTCATGTAAAGTTATGGTTTCTGGGTCAAGCACAATGTCTTTATATAAATTTAAATTAGTACTGTTAATTAAGTCTTCAGGTTCCCTATTTGTTATACTAGAGCAATTTAAAATAGTTATATTATCGAGAGGAATGCAGTTACCGAGAGCACTATTTTTAATTTCAGCATTTACTATTAATTTCTTATAAGCGGCTCGAAATTGTTTTGCAGTCGGATTATTATTTAAGCCACCGTGTGCTCTAATTGAGCCAAACAAAAGTTCAAGATGATCTTGGCTAAATTTATAAAAACATAAAAATTTTAATTTTTCTGATTCTAAAAGTGTTTTACTTAATGTATTTAAAGATTCAAAACAAATTAAAAACCCTAAAAATCCAGTCTTTCTTTGAGATTCAACGATAAGTTGACCATTTGGAAATTTTAATCCCTTAATATAAATACAAATTTTATCAATGCAACTTTTAAATTCTTCAAAATTTCTATTGCATAAGGCAGATTTTAAACCATAATCGTTGTATTTTCTAGAGTTGAGTATATCAAATGCATTATTAAATATTTGAATAAATTCAATTGTCGCACTACAGTTTTGAAAAGCATCGAGTTTTAAATTATCTTTGCAAAAAGTTAAAGCATCAGCAACAGATCTACTTAAAAGCTGTGTTGCTAGTTTAACTTTCATTTTTTGTCGGAAGAAAAAAACATGATTTTTTTTTAGTTTGTTTGCCAAATGAAACCCTTCATTTTCTTGAAGAATTAAAAGATCTTTAATAAATTTGAAATTAATTTGTTCATTTTTACTATTCAGAAGAATCTGTTTTTCGCCAAAAGTATTCCGAACTAACTTTATCATATGTGCCGGGTCTGGTAGAATTACTATAGGTTCATTTATGTCATAAACACTAAAATCTGTTTTTAGACTTTTAAAATTTAAATCACAACCTAAAATTTTTGTCATTGTTAAATTAGTAGGGCACCCGTCGAATGTCAAACTAATAACTTTTACTTTAGTTTTATTTAAAAGATTTAATGCCTGTTTGATTAATTCGGCTTTTTGTAAACTACTTAGATGATTACATAAAAAATAACCTATAGGGAGCTTCCACGATTCATTTACACAAACTACCATAAAAACTAAAGATTCAGTAGCTATTTCCATACTATCTGATTCAGCATTACCACCAATATTTACATAACCATGATACTTGAAACCATCCCACTCCACATGCTGCCTGATAGCTACTTCGTCAATCATTAAAGCACAATAAATAGGTTTAACAGAATTATTGACTTTAAGGGTAAGCATATTAAGTGATTCTTGTGTAAAACCTGGATCTGCATCAATATGTGAGTACCATTTACCAAGCGTCCGTGAATGAGGTAATACAGCAGGCATGTCAAACTCAAAGTATCAGATGGGCCAAATATATTGAAAAGTTTACTATTTGGGCCGCACATAAAAATTTAGCGAATTTTTAGCTATTAAATTTTCAGAGGAATACACGTAACAAAATTTCACACGGTGTTTATCGAACGACTAACACGCGTGTCGCAAACTGACGATATAAATTATTAATCTTTATTCTATAATCTATAAAGATATAAATATATATAAAACCATCAATAATCCTTATTCGATTATGGTTTATCAGAAGATAAGACAGTATAATAATGTAGGTATACCAAATAAACCACTCTCTAAGAATCTAAAATAGTCGTTACACGACATTAATTTTTTTTTTTTGTCCATTAATATTGGTAGCCGCGGGCCACAAAAAAATGAGCCACGGGCCGCATGCGGCCCGCGGGCCGCGTGTTTGACATGCCTGTAATACAGTATTAAATGAAGTTCGAATAAATTCATAGGCTTTTGGCGAATAGAAATGAAGTGTTAAAGCAAATTTTCGTAGGTCTACACTATATTTTTTTTTAACAGCTTTGCCCTTGTTCTTATTTGCCAAATTCATAATTAAATCTTTATTCTTACCTATAATTAATATAAACATTATATACAAATTAAGAGGATCAGGAACGATTAGGATACTAAATTACCAAAACTGTCCATGAGTATTTCTATTGAATCATCATTAAGCAAATTATTTTTTTTCAAAACAGCAACAACTTGTTTCAGTGAAATAATTTTTTTTTTTTGTCGACAAATTTTTTGGCGAAGAACTTTAATTTTTTTAGATTTTAACTCGTTGCTTGTCGATAAATTCAATACTGCTTTTTTTAAACGCCGTTTTTTAGGTGTGTCATCAACTGCAGATTTACTCATATCCAAGTACGATCTTTTAGAAGTTTGCTAATTTAAAAATAATAATTAAGCTATCTACAAAAATACTAAAGAGATATTCATGAATACATACAGGTGTAATAATATTAGTTGGTGAATCAGGTAATATTATCGGATTTTCATTTTGAACGGTAATTTTTGAAATATTGTTATGTCCATTTTCAAAAGAAACATTTATTTCTGGATAAAGATTTTTAGCCTAAAATTAAGTATGTAGGTCTTAGAGTAATAAAACTAATAAAATTAATAGACACTTGTAATACCTACAAACTTTTTTATTTTTATTTTTGTTTTGTACAAAAAATAATAAATTTTAAATTGTATTAAATTTATTTTTAATAAATTCGATTTATTCAATTTAAAAACATATTCAAGAAAACAATTTTAACGTTTACAGCATTTTATTTGAGTAATCCGTTTACTACTTTTGAAGTTTAAATATTAGTTCAATTTACTGTTACTGAGTATTTAATCAAAACCAAAAGTAAAAACCAGTAGCTAAAACGAATACAATAACCATATTCTTTATTATCTAAATTGTATAATATATTATTATTATTATCAGTATTTATATATAGTTATTGTTAATTTCAGATAAAAATTTTGTTTTGACTACTGGTTTTTAATTTTGGTTTTGATAAATTGCACAGTAGCAAAAAGTTAAACGAATATTTAAACTTTCATAATTCGCAAATGGATTACTCAAATTAAATACTATAAATGTTTAAATTATTTTCTTAAATGACCTGTGTTTATTTAATTTGTGATACATAGCATATTATAAAAAAAAAACGGAAAAGTTACCCTTAATTAGAAATGTTGAGTACCTATTTATAATTTTTTTAAATACTTACACACTTCAATCTCTTAATATAAACTGAAGGAATTGCAGAAGACTTCAATCTAATACTTCTAGCATATTTATCAAAACAATGTTCATTAAAATGCAATGAGCAAATCACAGATGTTGGTTTTATAGCGCTCAAGTGAATATTGCACTTTTGCTGAATAAAATCTAACCATTTTTCCCTGACATTACTCTTCGGAAGACTAAAATAAATGTATTATATTACACATAAGTTCATTATGAATTTCTTTAAACTAATATAAGTACCGATGAAATGTAATACTGTTAGTTTCATTTTTTGGTTTCTGAGTTCTAGCACACAAAATACAGCTGACCATTATACTTTAATAATAATATATTGATTCGTGTTTAATTGTTTAAGGATTGTTTAATAATTAACCTTTATTAAAAACTACATTTACTTAATAACATTAAGAAAAAGTTAATTAGTAAAGTTTAAATTAATATATATTACCATATAATGTAAGTGTTCGAGCGCGGACCGATTTGGCGGAGATAAGCGTCCAGCAAGCTCTAGTTCCCCCTCCATTGCCCGGCGTCGGCTCGTCGGCCGGTGACCGTACCGTCGGCCAGCCCAATATAGCCGTCTGGCTTTTTTGTCTTTTTTCAACGGTTGGGCCTGACGCATGTGGCTGTCCGCCCACCGTTATTGTGCGTCATTTTTCCGTGTGCCGTCGTGTAAAACTTGGTGATCGGCTTGTTAATACAACCCCACGGTTTTTACTGGTAGATGTTACCACCGTGGTTCAATTATAGTACCGCAAACGGACTACAATAGTCGTGGTCTATTAAATTATTTACCTTTTCTTTGCTGCGCCTCGTGTGCGATCAACTTCGGTGGACCTTGGACCTATCATCTACATATACCTATCATCTTTCGCCGTCGATCAAGAAGCTGCTACAAACCAGGTCGTCATTTTTTTATTGTTACCTTGTTAATTATTATATATCAACTGTTGTAACCGGACACCTGTGTGAAGGTGTTAGGATTATTCTTATATATTATTAATTATTCCCGGGGCGCCCCTATACTAGAAGTAGTTGAATTATTTATATATATATTGTTTCAATTATTTAATATATTTGTTTGTGGTGTGTTATGCGCCCGTATACATGACTTAGATGTACTATTATATATATATATTTGGGTAACCCCTCCCGCTCCCGTCCTCAATACATTCGCGAGTCGTTGCCGACAACCGCCGTAATCGTAGGATCGGCAACGGCGTAAACATTTGGTAGCAGAGCGTGGTTTCCGACCTTTTGGGGGTTCGGAGCGTGTGTGTTGTGGCATTGGTGTTGTGTGTTCTGGGTAGTATTTTTTGGTGTGATTTGTTGCACCCACGCGAGTGAGTGGGGATTTACCACGGCCGAGACCATAAATTATAAATAGTATACTCAATAAAGCTTGGTGGTTTTTACTTGTCGCTATGGGTGACGAGGCTAAGAAAGAGACAGAGCGTGTCATTCGGTTGTTGGCACGTGCCAAGGTCAAACGCAGTAGCATTATTGCGCAAATTAGGTCTATACACGAGTTAGGCATGCGAGTGGCGGATGATGCGAAGATAGGCCCCTCGTTTAGCGTTATCGCGGCCGATCTAGATTCATTGTGGACACAATTTAAAACCGAAGATGATGGCGTGTTAGATTACTTAGTGGTATTAGATAAGCTCGATGATTATTCGCCCGATGCGATAGCTGAGGTGCGCCGGCTTATCACCGATTCCAAAGCGGTAGCCAATTCGCTAATTCCCAAGGGGGCAGAGGCCATTGACCTCTCATATATACGAGACAAATTGCCGTTTCACAATAGCGCACCCGATGATACCGGTGATACGTTTTCGCGACTGCCAGAGATCCCTTTACCCTCTTTTAATGGTGATTTCCAAGCTTGGCCCACTTTTCATGACAGGTTTAAGGCAGTAGTGGATAATCGACCTAAGTTATCTAACATTGACAAAATGTATTATTTGATAGGCTGTTTGAAAGGTGACGCTGCGGAGGCGGTGCAAGGCATACCGGTTTCCGCGGATAATTACTCGTTGGTGTGGTCCACATTGTCGGATCGTTTTAATCGGCCGCGCTTAGTAGCAACGTCGCTCATCGAAAATTTATTACATACATCGACGATATCGCAGGAATCGCTCCGTGATCTTAACAAATTTATTGGTACGTTCAATGAGGGTAATTCATTGTTAGACGCGCTGAAGATTCCGGACTTGGGTTCATTTATTTTATTCTCGATCGCGTTCAGATGTTTGCCGATGTCGACGCGCCAATTATTCGAAGCAAATAGTACGACCGACTACCCGTCCTTAATTCAATTATTAGAGTTCGTACGGACACGTGTGGCAATTTTAGAGGTTGTCGGCGAGTTACCTAACAGGGCAGCGCTTGCGGTACCAGTAAAGAGTAGTAAAACCCCTGGTCCGTCCCGAAAAGGGGGGGATTACTCCGGGAAGTCACAGGGTTCTCGATTGACATCTATGGTGACGTCCAAAATGGATAATACGTGTCCGTGTTGTACAGGGCCCCATGAGTTAACATCCTGTACACGTTTCAAAGCATGGGATGTTGAGGAACGTGTCCGATGGACGCGGGAACAAAAACTGTGTTTTTAATTGCTTTAGCCCAAAGCACTGGGCCCCGAAATGTAAAAATAAACCGCGTTGTAAGGATTGTTCGCGAAGGCACCACTCACTATTACATGTATCCGTCGGAGAGCGAGATAATAATGATGATGAGCAACCCGCCCAAGTTATGTGCGCGTCTGCTCCCCAACCACCTTCTTCCCTGCCCGCGACTGTCATGTTGGGTACTGCGCTCGTTCACATGCGCGATAGGTCCGGGTCGTGGCAGACTTTACGCGCGTTAATAGACTGCGCGTCGCAAATTAGCGCTATTACAGCCGCGTGCGCCGAGCGATTAGGCCTAAAGCGCTCTCGCTGGACCGCTCCGATAAGCGGTCTGGCCGGCATGCCCGTTAATGTGCACGGTCGTGTCGAGTGTACGGTACAACCGCGGTTCGCGACTGAGCCTGTATTATCGGTGCACGCATGGGTGCTACCCACTATAACAGGTGATCTGCCCGGCAAGTCGTTACCCGCCGATATCAAAAACCGGTTTTCTAATTTGGCATTAGCTGACCCATCCTTTTACGTTGCTTCGCCGATCGATTTGTTATTGGGCAGTGACGTCTATGCCTCGATAATGGACGGACGTAAGTGTACTGTTGATAGCGCATTACCATCCGCGTATAGCTCGATTTTTGGGTGGATTTTAATTGGTACCGTGTCCGATTCGGTGGCTAGCTCGTATCAATCGGCACTTGTTTCAATGACCGTATCAATTGAAGGGCTCATGGAACGTTTTTGGCATGTCGAGGAACCGGAAATGGCACCGATGACATTTTCTAATGACGGGAGGTGCGAACAAATGTTTCAGGACAAGGTTGTGCGTTTGCCGTCCGGACGTTTTTCCGTCCCGCTGCCATTTCGCGTGCCGGCGTCGGACGGTGCGTTTCACGGGTCCCGCGAGGTAGCGCTTCGGCGCTTCGACGCTCTCGAGCGCAAATTGGCCGCGAATCCGCCGTTGAAAGTGTTATACGACAAATTCATGTCTGAATACATTTCGTTAGGGCACATGTCTCTTTCCACGTCCCCGGGGACCTACATTATTCCGCATCACGCCATATATCGGCCTGAGGTTGATGCTAAAAAAATTAGAGTTGTATTCGATGCATCCGCGCGTAGTGGTCGCGGACCATCGTTAAATGAGTGCTTACTTCCCGGCCCTAAGCTTCAACAAGATATTGTCGATATTTTAACACGGTTTCGTATTCACAAATATGTCTTTACTACTGATATATGTAAAATGTATCGGCAAATTTTAATCCTACCGGAGTATCGTAGGTTTCAGCACATACTATGGCGTTCGTCGCCGCACGACGAATTACGCGAATATGAACTAAATACGATTACCTACGGTGTTAATTGCGCACCCTACCTAGCGTTACGTGTACTACAAACTATCGCCCATGACGATTGCAACGGCTTCGAGGGCGTACGTCACGCATTAACGTATCAGACTTATGTCGATGATATTTGTGACGGAGCGGACACTATTCCGGAAGTGTTACAACTCCAGTCTGATTTGATATTCGTTTTAAATAAATCTGGGTTAGAGCTGAAAAAATGGGCGTCCAACACCCCGTCTGTGCTGGCAGCAGTAGCGGTCGACGATCGTATAAGTACTCCTATGCCGTTTGAAGCGATTGAAGGGTTAGGCACCAAGGTGTTAGGCATCGAGTGGCATCCTGACGGGGATTATTTTTGTTGTGCGTTACGCATTGCACAATCGCCCGTATTTACAAAGCGCGGCATTTTATCGCTCGTAGCTCAGATTTTCGACCCGCTTGGCGTGTTCGGACCCGTCGTATTTTTGGCTAAATCTATCATGCAGAGGACATGGCAACGTGGATTGTCCTGGGATGAGGCCCTCCCTACCGATATCCATGATGATTGGGCCGCCTTCGTATCTGATCTGCCGTCACTTTTATCTATTCGTATACCTCGGCATATTAACGCGCGGTTAGGCGCATCGTGCTATTTATTAGGGTTCTGTGATGCGTCACAATTAGGCTATGCGGCGGTAGTCTATGTACGAATGACCAATGGTCCCGCCGACACGTCTGTGTTTCTTATTGGCACAAAAACAAAATTAGCTCCGTTGAAGCAGTTAACCATTCCCCGGCTCGAGTTAAACGCGGCATTATTATTAGCACGTTGGTTGAGTCGCATTCGTTGTACATTGGCGGCGCAACTTAATGTTATCGGCGTCCGGGCGTGGTCGGACTCGACGATAGTACTTTCTTGGTTGACCGTCTCCCACACATCGTTCAAAATTTATGTTTCGAATCGCGTACACCAAATTAGGACCTTACTCCCGGACTGTCATTGGCAACATGTTGATTCGCACAATAATCCTGCCGATTGTGCATCGCGCGGCGTAATGCCATCAGCTTTATCACAGCTAGAATTGTATTGGCACGGTCCGCCGGTAGCTCATAAAGATCCATCGTTGTGGGACGACTTCTGTCCGCCTCAGTCTTGTCCGGACTTGCCCGAAATTCGTCCGGTGTCATGCGCGGCTCGTGTCGATGAATTTGTCGAGGAATGGTACACTCGCTTTTCAAATTACGACAAAATGCTTCGTGTAGTCGCATATGCACGTCGTTTTATTGTCACCTGTCGTCGTCGAGTTTCCCAAAAATTAAATTACACGACTCGTGGGTCAATGCCTCAGCATACGGTAAAGGTGGTCCCCGAATTTTTATGTAAATCTGAAATTCAATGTGTTGTCCGAAAATTAGCGGCGGCGTCACAACGTGTGCATTTTGCCGAGTTAATGCGAGAATTGTCAGGTGGTGAGCGCGTGTCCTCTAAGCCCCTAGCTCGACTGGCACCGTTTCTTGACACCGACGGAGTGATTCGCGTAGGGGGCCGATTACGACACTCGTTATTGACATATGACTGCAAACATCCAATTCTATTATCCAAGCGGTCTTATTTTGCACTATTGTTATGCCGTCGGTGGCATCTGTTGACCTGCCATGCCGGCCCGCGCGTTTTGTCCGCATTAATATCTCGCCAGTTTTGGGTGATTTCGCTTCGATCGGTGTTACATAAGGTCATAGCGAATTGCACAGTATGTGTGAGGATCGACGCCAAACCATTAACGCCGTTGATGGCCGATTTGCCGAGTACACGCGTACGGCCGCGGCACCCGTTCGAGCGTGTAGGTGTCGACTACGCAGGGCCCTTGCAGATGCGCGAGACGCGATTGCGTAAATCACGTATGTTTAAAATATATATATCAGTATTTATCTGTTTTTGCACTAAGGCTGTCCATTTGGAAGTTGTGACCGACTTGTCCACGGAAGCTTTTTTAGCGGCTTTTGATAGGTTCGTTGCGCGTCGTGGGGTACCTAGTGACGTGTTTTCCGACTGCGGGACCAATTTCGTCGGCGCCGATCAACAATTACGTGCGATTATTCAAAGTCCGGAGGGTCAGGTTGCTATTGCCAACTCACGCACCATGTGTCAGTGGCATTTTAACCCCCCCAGTGCGCCGCACTTTGGGGGTTTATGGGAGGCCGCCGTCCGATCAACAAAGCGGTTGTTGATACGTACTATAGGCACGCACACGTTTACCTACGAAGAGTTCTCCACTATATTAACGCGCGTCGAAGCGACATTAAATTCACGCCCGCTCACGCCAATGTCAACGGACCCGCACGACCTTGATTATCTTACGCCCGGGCATTTCCTGATAGGCCGACCGCTACTCGCTATTCCGCCTAGGTCAGTTCCCGAGTCAAGTAAGAACCTGGTCAACCGGTGGAAATTATTGGACCAGTGCCATCAGGCATTTTGGCGCCGATGGTCCGCGGAGTATTTGACCACATTACAAGAAAGGGCAAAGTGGACCCAAAATGTTCCCAACATCAAAATCAATGACATGGTGGTGGTTATCGACAAACAAAGTCCCCCGCTCTCATGGCGTCTCGGTCGGGTAACTGAGTTATTGCCCGGAGGCGATGGTAACGTCCGCGTTGTCCGAGTACTTACACAAGCCGGCGTTATCACCCGACCTGTGGTCAAACTAGTACTAATGCCAACTAATTAAAAAAAAAAAAAAAAAAGGGGCAATATCCGCATGAGTGTGTGCGAACTACAACTAATATGGTGCCTCGGCGCATTATGCCGTGCGCAACACTTCGCGCCGGCCTTGCTTTTCGTCGTTATCACGCCTGTATGCCTTGTAATTTTTTATTTTTTATGTATTAGGCAGGGGAGCGGGTCAGGTCCCTAATAAAACGTTAATTGTAAATATAGTATTATTTGTACGGACCCTACGTCCATTGATTTTCTTTATTACGCATTTTGTTATGTTATTTCTCATTAAATTAGAATTGTGTTGGTGTCAATTTATTGAGATATTATACTTGAAATTATATAAGCAAACTGTTTTTAGGTTTTTTTTTTTTTTTACTTTGGTTTGTATACTTTGTTAAAATTATTATTATTATTTCGATGACGAGCCCTGTGTTCGCGATATTGTGATATGTCCTTTTGTTTTTTGTATTAAAAAAAAAAATGTAAGACGACGTAGGTTAAAGGGTGAGAATATTCCAGATGTCCATCTTCCGGCTCGAATCAGTGATTCAGTGAGATGACTCTCACGGCGGGGAGGATGTTCGAGCGCGGACCGATTTGGCGGAGATAAGCGTCCAGCAAGCTCTAGTTCCCCCTCCATTGCCCGGCGTCGGCTCGTCGGCCGGTGACCGTACCGTCGGCCAGCCCAATATAGCCGTCTGGCTTTTTTGTCTTTTTTCAACGGTTGGGCCTGACGCATGTGGCTGTCCGCCCACCGTTATTGTGCGTCATTTTTCCGTGTGCCGTCGTGTAAAACTTGGTGATCGGCTTGTTAATACAACCCCACGGTTTTTACTGGTAGATGTTACCACCGTGGTTCAATTATAGTACCGCAAACGGACTACAATAGTCGTGGTCTATTAAATTATTTACCTTTTCTTTGCTGCGCCTCGTGTGCGATCAACTTCGGTGGACCTTGGACCTATCATCTACATATACCTATCATCTTTCGCCGTCGATCAAGAAGCTGCTACAAACCAGGTCGTCATTTTTTTATTGTTACCTTGTTAATTATTATATATCAACTGTTGTAACCGGACACCTGTGTGAAGGTGTTAGGATTATTCTTATATATTATTAATTATTCCCGGGGCGCCCCTATACTAGAAGTAGTTGAATTATTTATATATATATTGTTTCAATTATTTAATATATTTGTTTGTGGTGTGTTATGCGCCCGTATACATGACTTAGATGTACTATTATATATATATATTTGGGTAACCCCTCCCGCTCCCGTCCTCAATACATTCGCGAGTCGTTGCCGACAACCGCCGTAATCGTAGGATCGGCAACGGCGTAAACAGTAAGAATAATATATAACCCACTAGCCACTACCTATCCACGTCCCATATTATACGTTGTAATGTCGAATAAAATATTTTTTTACACAGATGTGTACTTTTCTGTGGTTTATCCACAGATTTATAAAACAACACTTAACGCTATCTAGTGTTTAGTGGAGTTGTAAGAGGTGTACAATGGTGTTCAGTTTTGCTTCACTATCATACTAAATATGATTCATGCATAATGCCGTCTCTATAGTTTTATTACTCTAAGGCTGGTATAGATTTCTTATCACATGCACTCCAGTATCTCCCTACTCTTTATAATAACCCTTTATAGGGCAGTACAAAAAAATCATCTGATTGTTCTGAAAATTGGTACCTATACATGCACTATGGAGTATTTTGATTTTGGGAAAAATATTTGGAAAATTTTTAATTTGTTTTGCATGGTTGGAAAAGTGGTGGGAAAATAGTGTCCCTTTGCCCCTTTACGACCATGGGATTTACCAAATGGGCAATGGTAATTATTAAAACATTAGAAAACAAAACCCTTCAAGTAGCTTACAACATTTCTATAATGCACATTCCTGAGAAATTTATTTAAAATTCATAAATCTTAATAATAATAATAAAAAAAATAATTGAACTTCTACTTAGTTGGTTTATAAATCACAATATTATTTGTTATTACTTACTACAATATTTTCATATCCTTATGGCTTATATAGATGTAATAAGACTCAAATTGATAAAAAATAAAACATAACAAATCTCATTAATAAAAAATAACATAATCAATTACCTACTTGGTATCTATAGTTTGCAAATCACAATATTATTACAGTCTTTTTATTTCTTTATATAAATATAATAAGATTAAAGTTAATAAAAAATAAATTATAATTATTTATCTTTTTAATAAAATTAATCTAAATGATGCTGTAGATTCATTTTCAAAGTTGAAAAATCGAAGATATCCGCTAATATAATATAGTATGTATTAAATAATTATACAAATTAAATGTTCTTATTTGTGTAATTAAATGGTTTGTTATTAAATTAAAATTAGAAGTGGAAAAATTTAGATATTAATAATATTTCATTAATATGATTTAAGTATCATTTTGAACAAGGGAACCAATAAAACAAA
Organism: Schizaphis graminum; assembly: GCA_020882235.1. NCBI lineage: Eukaryota > Metazoa > Arthropoda > Insecta > Hemiptera > Aphididae > Schizaphis > Schizaphis graminum. The sequence goes on along the minus strand of CM037032.1, from coordinate 112,920,470 downwards.
TTTCAGGTTTAGCTATATTATTTATTTTGAGTGTGCAGGGAGAAAAATGTATAGGTTATGTTCGGATAAGTATTATTAAGGTGCTTTATATCCATAAATTTACTTACCTAATACCACTGGTATCAGCAATATAATATAAATTCATTAAAAGTACCTACACATACTTCTTCAAAAGAATAATAATATTGTGATGTTTTCATACTAATATAGGTGACATATTAAATAAATTAAACAAAAAATTTTTAGTTGTTTTTGTCACCACTTAACCCCCTTATCCACAAAAAAAAATAATTTCCATGTTGCCTGCGGTAATGATTTCGATGGCCTGCAAAAATTTTGGCACCAACAATAAAAAAATTGAAATGACGCCCCTGACACCAATAATCCAACTTCCTAAGTAAAATCCTTCCCTATATTTTCCCATAATATATTTCTTTAAATAATAAATACATTTTGAATTATTTTAGCAGTAAAACCTTTATTATTATAATATTAATAAAAATAATAGTCAAAAATGTTTTTATATTTATTTTAAATTGAGATTACGTCCTCTTTCCACAGTTCCCGAATCGAATTCATCAATATTACTGGGTCCAAATTAATATTATTTTTTTTTTCGATCTTCAAAGTAGCTAAACTACTAAGCCTTTCTTTCCCCATAGTCGTTCTAAGGTAAGTTTTTAACCTCTTTAGACAAAAAAAGGATCTTTTACAACCTGCTGTATGAGTAGGTATTGTTAGGAATATTTTTAATGTCTCTGGAAAACCTTTTTGAATGTCATTTTGTTTTTATGTACTTATTCTATTTTTGATTCTAATTTGTCAGGTACTGAATTATTGCCATAGGTACTTTTTATTTTACTATTTTGAATATAGAATAATAATTTTGATAATGCCTATTACATGCACGAAATTTACAATTTTGTATCTGTTTATATATTATTATATATTTCAGTGATTTTCTGCCTTCTGGTGGTGCAAAAACATACCTTATTTGCAGCACCCAGTTTACGCCACTGACGTTCAGAATTAGACTATATACTAAATAAACTAGTAGGTATCCGTACATGAATAGCTAAGTACTTTTTACATTTAAACTTAGATATCACACTATTGCTATTTGCTTTAACCGCATTTACCGTAGAATATAGGTGAAAAAGTGCTTTAATTATAGATGTTTTTCTTGTTGCTTTGCTTTTCTTTATTTCAGTTAGACATGTTAGAATGTAATGCACCTGTTGAAGTTGGACCAACAAATTATATAGGTTTCTTTATAAATCGAAGCTTGTCTGATATTGAAAAAAAACATAGTGAGTGCATTTGTTATTGATATAAGTTTAATCACATATTATTTTAAAATTTTTTGATTTAAATAAATTAAAAACATGTGTAGTGTGTAACTTAATTTATGTATATAACATTTTTTAAGGTTTTAAATAATTTATGGACACCACCAGTAAATTATGATTTTCCAATATTAAAAATGAACTCTAAAAGAAACTTGAAAGCTGTGAAATTATTTTAGAGCCGTCTTAATGCAAGATCTATAAATAAAATCTTTATAGATCTTGGTCTTAATGACTCACAATGCTATCAATCCATGGATATGTGCCTCTAACAGCTGCTAAGGAAGTGGTGGACGATCTGACAAAAAAAGCCCAGAAAATTAAACTTTTTACTTTTTATCCACTGGTCGTAGATATGGGAATCAAAATTTATATATCTTCCCTTAACCACACATTTATTACTGTTATTTTCATTTTGGTGGTACATGGAGGGCTGTTTTTGGATTATAAAGCCATTCAATTGTTTAATTCATATCTATTATTTAAAAAAAAAAAAAATAAATAAAAAATAATTGTACTGTAGTTGTAGTATTTTACTGTCTTATTATTTAAAAAAAATGTATTTAACTGTACAATTTGAATTTTGGATCGTTCTAGTTTTAGTCATTAGTGGTATACGCGAGTTTGAGAACCACTGCTACAGTCGTACATCTAAGTGATTTCTGCTAGATTTTTATTAATATAAAAAAAAATCTGTGCGTTATTTGCGCCGCCGCGGCCGGCTCGCCAGATTAACACGGTCGCCCGTTCCTTCTTTTGCCGTACATATGGCCGTGTGAACAGTGCTTTACAAAAAAAGTAATAGGTACAGTAAAAACTCGATAAGACGGAATCGCTTGGGACCATGCAATTTTTCCGTGACAAAGTTTCCGTTTTGACGGGATTCAAAAAAAGCACCAAAGAAATTTTCCGTATTACCAGGGTTTCCGTTTTACCAAAGTTCCGTCTTATCGAGGTTTTACTGTAGTACTTAATAGTATAATAACAGTTTGTTATGTCCGTACTGTCGTTTATAATATACTAACACTACTAACATAAAACAGATACTTTAAATAAATACAAACAAAATATAAATTCAACAGCATATCTTTATTAAAACACATAAAATATTCGTTCTCTGATCACAGTACTTTATCCGTACCGTGACTTTCAGAAGAGTCACCTTTACTAACATTCCGATACTCTTTAATAGGTATCTAATACATTTTGTTGTCTCAGCTCATTTGCTTCATTGACCTGTCCTAAATTATATGAGTATTGTTTAGCATTTATAAACAACCTTTTATTCAAATAATCGATTAAATAACCGCACAGCCCTAAACATAATAAAGTTGTAATATATTGAGATTTGAGGCTATTAATCGGGATAAAAACTATCCTAACGTATGACGGAGACAAAATTACAATATGAATCGCTTTTTATTTAACAATGATTTTTTTTAAATATATTTTTAAGGTTAGTTTTTTGTAAATTGATTGAAATTTTACTAGAATATTTGAATACACCACTGTTATAATATTGTGATGACTAATATTGACATGATATGTTTGTACACAGACTGCACTTCAGCATATAATACATCTATATGTATATTTATTAAAATTTTCTTTTTTTTTTTTACTCAAAAATGCGATCACACGCATGTTGCATAATTTTTTATCAAATGAGTGCTGATTGTTTTATACCTGTTGTCTGAATTATCAGTATTTGATGATCATGAATAATTTAATCTACGTAATATTTTGCAGATGTCAACATCATTTTTGTTTTTTATGTTGATATTATTGTAAAATTTCAATCACTTAATTTTTAACCTTATTTTTTTTTTCTGAACACTCTTTCTCTTTATAATTAATTATTTGTATGTATCTCTCGCCCTTTTTTTTTTTTACATAAACATTGTAATAGAATATATAATTATATAATATATACATTAGGGTGGCCCTTATATAGTAGGGGGGTAAGAAAAGTTAAATATTTTTGATTTCTCACCCACCCAATTTTTTTATTACCATACGAAAGTTATGTGGGTTAAATTTGGTGATGATTAATAACCCCTTTCAGGTGCCGCAAGAGGGTTGAATATTCATTAAATAGGGTAGTTTTAGTGTTATTCTGATTTAATTCATTATATATTGCATTTAGTATAAAATTATATAGAACCTAAATTGTAGATTCAAGTATTCTCTATAAAAAACGTTCCGATAAAATTTCTCGTAAATCTATTAATTTCTGTGAAAAACTTAATCTTAAAAAAAAAATCGTTTATCTACATAAGTACATAAAAATATTAGTGTCATTAAAAATAAATAGGAAGTGGATCAATGGAGTAATACAATGTGAAAATTAGATGCGTTACATTCAAATAAAATATTTATTAATTACGAACAAATTAATGTATTTTTTTTACAGTCAGGGTAATTTGTTCTATAATCATTTACAACTTGTAATAGAAATTGTTTTTGGTTTTCGTCTTTCGTCAGTATACTATTGTATTCTTGAATTAACTTAACGCCTCTTTCTGCAACATCATTTATGACTGATAACTCTGTTAAAATATTAATTCCTTTTTTATAGTCTTCTCTTTCTTTCCAATTATCCGGGTGGAAATCTATGAAGTCAGCTGAAATTTTAAATCTTGAAAAAAAGTTGACTGTTTCTGGTGATACAAATTCATGTAATTCTTTTTTTATAAATGTTTTTATACCCTCTTTACTCAAAACAATTTTTTTAATTGTATCATCATTGTTGTGGGTTGATTTAAGTGCTTCCAACATTTTAATTTTAATTTCGGTTGGAACCCGAAAATCAAAAAAAGATAAGGCTATACTTTCCGGCGCAAGGTACCATAAGTGTCCACAAAATTTACGTGTAGCTGTTTCAGAAATAGCTTTATCTGGGTATTCGATTAATTTTTTTAAAAATATGAAGTCGTTATAAGGTGCTTCAATTGCAGCAGGGCATCTAAACCATGCTTCTACGTATATCGTAACTAGAAAAATACATATATCTCGAAATGCATTTTCTTCTCGAACATTAAGTTTAAATTGTTTTCGAAACAAATATATTTTGAATGAATAAATTGCCTTTGACATCCACCTGGCATGGTGAAAAGCACCAGGATAGTGAAAAAATATACCGTTTGGTGGGTTTTCACCTAAAAAAATAACAGTCAACTCTAGAAGTTCTTTGTAATCATCTCTACATTGTTTTTTTTTTAAATTTTGTAAACAGAAGTCTATAATTTGAGATTTATTTGTTTCAACTGTAGATTTAACAACTGCATCATTTATTCCAATTTCATACTTTTTTAAGTCAATTTCGGGCCAGGCTTGTTGGAATTTTTTAAAAATAGGAACATCAGGACCAATAGTATTTATTTTTAATTTAATTTCAAAAACACTTCTTAGCACTAATTCGTATATATGTCGCCTACAAGGTAAATATAAAAGATTTCGTCCTATCAGTTGTTCCAATATAATGCAGGCACCATTTAACCGACCCGTGTTTGATGCCGTCGTATCACAACATAAAGCTTGTATTTTATTTGTTACGCCCCAATCATTTATAATATCAAATATTGCATTTGCTTGTTGTTCTCCAGTACCACTTTTGAGCTTTGGCACACCAAGTAATTGAGTTATTCCCTCAAACGAAACAATTACAGGTAACCTATCTACTTTTGATTTTCCATATGTAATATCTGGTAGAAGTTTTCCATCCCAATGTAAGACAAGAGACTCTTTTTCTAGCAAATTAAATTTTTTTTGAAGTTCAATCGTTTTATTTTCTCGAAACCTTATTCGATCACGTTGAATTGTTGATCGATTTATTATTAATTTAGAAACATCATTACCTAGGGCGTCAGCAGTTGATATTATTATGTGAACAGCATCGCGATCACTCAACTTACATTTATCTAATGCAGCGAGTAGTTTAGGAGTCATAAAATCTCTTGATCCTCTCTGTTTTTTACTACATGATGGACTTGGTGGACTTGGCCTTATGTCTTCTTCTTCTATATCAACCTCTTCTTCAGTTGAACTGCTATCAGTATTGAAATCTATTTGTACGGTGTGATCTAAACAAATTAAATTTAAATATACTTTTAATTAGTAAAAAATACTAAATAGTACTTTATAATATGTTATTTAAATTGTAAATTTATCAAAATTACTTACCTATTTGTTCAATTTCTATTTTCGCTTTTTTTCGACGTTGTTCGGATTTATGTAAATTGACAAGGGCCCTGTTTTCTTTTTTTGCCAAATTTCTATCAGTTCCTAACATGCATCCCGGTCTTCCCTTTTGTCTTTGTATTAGTAAAAAATTTTTATCTTCCTCATTTTTCATCATATTTAATGCATTTGAATGAGATACATCAAATAAGTCATTTAATTTTTCCTTGAACTCATTGACATTTTTAGTATTTTTTTCTGATGCTCTTTTAGCCGATTTTTGTAACTCTCGTAAGTTTTGATATAATTTTTCCAATTTTAAAATACAATGCTGTTCATCTCGAACTGGTATTCTCGCTTTTTGCCAAAATAGTACTATTTCTTTAAATACCAATCTTGCACTTTCCCGCAAATTCAATTTTACATGTCTCAAATTATAAAATAGCACACTCAAAACTTGTTTAATAGATGGTAACTTACTGCCAACAATTTGGTTGTTCACATTTCCAACTAAATATACTTCATCATGCGTACGTAGAACAACATGCGGTGACGATGAAGCCATTTTATAATAAATATTCAATATTAATTTATAGAACATGCATTTTTTTCAAAATATTATTCGTAAATAAAATAATGTAAAGCATAAATGATATACGGTATCGCGATTTATGAACATTGAACAATGAACAGTACCTACATAAACAGACAATAATGCACGAACTGACTGTGTGTAATAACTGAATAAGAAAAGCTCGATAAGAAATATACAAATATAGATAAGATATAATTTAAACTTCGAGCGGGCGCGCAAATCGTTTTTACACCGCACATTTGAAAAAAATAACACCCATTCGTTAAAAGTGTCATGCAGCGAACCTATGCATAAGGTATTCTCTAATTTCTTATCTAATCGTAAGATAACGCAGTTATTATACACGTTTCATTACACTCTCGTAACAGAGATATATTAAAACCGAATAGGGGACAGTCGTCCGAAAAATGATAAGGACAGGACATATATAATTGTAAAATTAGTTTTAGTACATTAGTTTTAAACTATTTTATTTTATTTCATCTTTGAAGATTTGTAAGTATGTTATCGTAAAAGCAATCATATAGAGAATAAATGGAAAATTTCTATTTTTTTTTTTTCAGAAAAAGGTAATAATTTTTATTTTATTCTAATTTTTACAGAAAATAATAGATTTACGAGAAATTTTATCGGAACGTTTTTTATAGAGAATACTTGAATCTACAATTTAGGTCCTATACAATTTTTTGCTAAATGCAATATATAATGAATTAAATCAGAATAACCCTAAAACTACCCTATTTGGTGAATATTCAACCCCCTTGCGGCACCTGAAGGGGATTATTAATCATCACCAAATTTTACCCACATAACTTTTGTATGGTTATGAAAAAATTGGGAGGGTGAGAAATTAAAAATTTGAAAGTTCATAAATAAGGGCCACCCTAATATACATCTTATAATACTTTGTTCTCATATCCAATATTTATGTTTCGTCATTTGCGGGAATCCGTTTCATCGTTTGAATAGACTGTCCATATATGTGTCAACAGTCTTGCAACCTGTGTTGAAAGTGTTCAAACAATAAGGAAGCCTGTTGTCGTTGTGTGTTAGAAACCGTCGTGTTCGTCTAAACTTATAAATTTTCTCATTCTTTTTTTAAAAATCATCAGAATTAGTATAATACCTATATAAGTTTAACTTATAAACTACCTTGTATTAAGTTTTAAAGATTTTTTACTAAGGCAATTTTTTATCTACATCTCAAGAAAAAAAATTTTTTCTGTCTGGGAAATAGTACCTATTTATGGAAAGAAGCTTGGAAAAATCTTCGGATATAGAAGTAAAATGTGATCGAAATGTGAACGAAATGCTTCGTTTAAAAGGACAAGATTGGGATGCAGTGGAATTACATTTACATGTTTTATTTAATAAGACAATAATTAATATAAACAATTATTTAAACGAAAATAGAATAATGCTAGAACAGTATTTCAAGGTTTTTGATAAGTAATACAATATTTTGTATTTAATAAGAAATTTATTTTACTAATTTTACATATTAATAAATTTAACAAATATAGAAATAATCATGGTTACGTATCCAGATCGGATTTTCGTCGAGGAATGTATACAGCTGGTATTAAATGTAGAGAAGCTGAACTTAGTATTCTTGAAATAAAATTTATGAACGTAGATGGTTTTAACTATTTACAATTTTTAAAAATGATAATTGGTATTAATAAGAAGCTTAAGAAGTGTTTAGTGAGTAATCCCACACAACAATATTGTCAATCATAATGGTTTTATAAATGTTTAATTTTGATTGGAAATTAAATGTTTATTATTAAACATTTATACAACCACGATATAACCTTACATTTAATTTATTTACAATATATTTCAACATTTATTTTATATTAAAACATAAAAATTCAAAATTAAATTTATATTTTATTAGAAAGAAATATTAAAAACTAATTTTTATTAAATGTTAAGAATTATATGTAAATACAACATCAAAAATTCAATGACAATTTAACATTTACAAATATACTTAAAATAAATGTTTAACATATATTAATATTTTAAATCAATAATTTTAATTTAATTATAATTTATTTGTAGGAAAGCATAAATGTTAAAAATTCGTATTGACTAAATTCTATTTAATTAAATATCAAAATAGAATATTGAAAATTTAATGAAAATTAAATAACCTTATGTAATAAGTATATTATATAATATATATATATATAAATAAATATAAATAATACGGTAAAATTATTGATAGTTATAATACCAATAATAATAAGTAATAACTAATATTCAATAAACGCGCGTCGGTGGCGGAGTCAGGAAGATGGTTGAGGGGTCTGCTGCCCCTCTCCCCCCGAAATATCAAAAAAATTTAAAAATTATTATAATTTTTAATGTCTATGAAAATTACTACAAAAATCTTAAATTGTTCTTTACAAAAATTGATCATCCCTCTTCGAAAAAAAATCCTGGCTACGCCACTGACGCGCGTAAATGAAATACTTAAAAAAAAATAAACTGAATTGCAAAGACCTCGTACTCAATCCATTGTGCCATTGTGGGTACATTTAAAATATAATGTATGGAAATTATTTTGATGGAAATGAGTATAAATGTATAATAATAATATATATAATATGGTAATATGTCATCATTATCTCAATTGGTACTAAAGAGTAAAAAAAAAATTGTATTATACGATCATTATTCATCAGAACATTTTTGTCGATATAATGTGTTGTCCCAATTCCCAAGCACCCGCGCCTGGACACACGTCAGAAATATTATTATACCTATTTTATAAATTTTAATATTTTATATTATAATAATACTGTCGATTCGGAATAAAATAAACGTCATTCGTGTCACCAAACGTGTAGTGGTGAACTGGTGATTGGCGACCATCAGTGTATCTACCAAAATAAATATGACAATGACTGAACCGTCTGAACCGTAAAGACGACAGTCTCAACAGGAAAACCCGTTTGATAAGCTGACGCGCGGTTATAAATAAAATTATTAAATGTCGAAATACAAATAAAGCCACACGGGTACTGCCGGTACTGGGTAGTGGGTACATCGACACATCGTACATTATTAAAGCATCTGCCGGCGTGTAGTGTTGACGACCGACGAGTATACTAATACTATATTATACAATATTATTTGATATATAATAATATTATTATTATTATTATAATAAAGTATTTTGAATTATTTTGAATTTGATTTCATCGTGACTGCTCAAGTGGTATTGTTGAAGCGTTGCCTACTTATATAATATTAATAAAATTTAGGGTAACTCCAATAATAAAATAAACGCATTAGGTAAATATGTGGACTGTATAATTAAATAAAAAAATCACACTGGTAATAAAACAATATAATAATATCCGCCTGTTAGGCAATATAAAAAATAGATAATACTGAATAACATAACACAATAAACAATTGCTGAATCAAAGTCCAGTTACTATAACCAACATAACAACAGTAACAAATATATATATATAAACAATTAAAAGGCAACAAACAATATAATATTGTAATAATCACAAACTTGAGCCTTGAAATAGTATTTTTTAACACAGGTAATAATTAAAAAAAAGTAATATTTATGCCTTAGATGGTCCTTATAATAATAATAATAATAATAATAATGAACTTAATTACAACAACACATAAATAATAAAGAACAATAATAATAATATCACAATTAACAATATTAGTATAACCATGTGGTGCACCACGTACCTTATGTATGATTATGATGCCATGTGGTGCCCAGATCCGTATATAATAATTTTAATAAGTTACAATAAAAATAATAGGTTGATCTGACACACTCACATGAGCACCGCTAAGCATACCACGAAACAGTGGCGTAGTGAGGAACTTGGTGGCCCTAGGGCCATAAGAGACAGAGGCCCCCTTTAACACAGAAATTTAATAATAATACAAATATAAATTAGTCCTGTGGCCCCCGACTTCAACACACCTAGGGGGCCCCGGCCTAAATACGCCCCTGCCACCAAGAACCAAATAATAACCTGCAGCTAACAATAAAAAGAGCAGCCAAACCATATAAAGACAAAACCACGAGTTATTCACCAATGACAATTTATATATATAAAGATGACCTGCAAATATAATAATATTTAATAACCGCAGCAGAAGGTGGCCGAACGATACATACCAAATATCAAAAAAACCGTCATTTACCGAATACTGAACAAACCATATAGATATGATGAGGAATAATGAATGCATACAATCGAATACCGAGAAATATATTATATTGAGCAGTGAGCAAACAACTTGCTGTTTCGAGAGCACCGAAAAAAAGAGCGACTAGAAAAAAATGGTACAACAGACCAAACCGAATACAAAATAATAATATGAACGTAGGAACGATATTCAGTGCCATACACAATTATATAAAATAAAGCAATCATTGTGTATTTGGTGGCATTGATATAATGACTGCACAATAGAATAATGAATATAGCACTCAAAAATACTAAACAACATTTTAAATGATAATAAGATAATAGAACTAAATTTTTGGCGGGCATTTCAAATTAGCTATGTAGCGCCAACTTATTCTCCCCCGTTGAAATACAATGGGTATTTCAACAGAACATAAAATAACAATATAATATCATATAATAGGTTATAATAATTTAAGCTTAAGTCTTGAGGAGTAACCTGAACTTGAGCAGATATACTTGAATGATCATGAAACGCTTGACTTGAATAGCTGTTAACAAGGTTAACTTTGTTGAATCTTCAGCATTGACATAAGGCAGTGGACATAGTTTTACCAGGGGTCGCCGCTATGACTTATTTCCAGGCATGGTAATTGTTGCAACACGAACGATGTTATCAGAACCAGGATGAAGCTGTGTCACTCGGCCAGTGTGCCAAGTTAATGGTGGTTGATTGTCTTCTACGATTAACACTAAATCTCCTATTCTGATGACTGCATCCTTAGTGACTACATTCCACTTTGATCTGACTTGCAGTGTGCGTAGATATTCAGTGGACCATATGCGCCAAAAACCTTGTATCATTGCCTGTACGATATGCCATCGCTTTATATGGTTAATCGGTTTTTCGAGATGCTCTACGTCTGGAGGCAACGTTAAACAACATCCTACTAAAAAATGGGCAGGTGTTAACACTGAAAAACATTCAGGGTCATTAGACTGGGGAGTTAATGGCCTGCTATTTAGACAAGCCTCAATTTGACACAATAAGGTGGCTAGTTCTTCAAAAATGAGTTTGGCTGATTTTATAGTTCTTATTAGATGGTGTTTCGTAGATTTAACCACTGCCTCCCAAAGACCACCCATGTGAGGTGCACTTGGAGGGTTGAAGTGTCATTGAATTTCATCTTGTGCTAATGTCTCTATAACAGTTTTATTGTTATCACATGGTTGTTTGTAAAGACGTTTCAATTCAGCGCTAGCACCACAGAAATTTGTACCATTATCTGAATTTATGCAGGAGCTTTGACCTCGTCGCGAAAAGAAACGTCGTAGAGCTGCTAAAAAGGCTTGAGATGTTAGGCTGCTAACAGCCTCCAACTGAATGGCACGGGTACTGAAGCATATGAAAACGACTATATATGCTTTAGTGATGGTTCGATTGCGAGGACCTGAATGTAGACTGATGGGGTCAGCAAAGTCAATGCCAGTTGCAGTAAATGGACGACTTGGTGTCACTCGAAGCCGAGGTAAATTTCCCATTGTTTAGTTCAGATCAACATTTTGTGGCAAGATATGGTGCTGATTTTGTCTCATATGTGACAGTTAACAGTCTGTAATGTTGCAATGGGTGACTTGGATTTGATCTGTATACAATTCGTTGTAAGTCACAGTCAGACCGATCAACCTTGACTTGGCGATACATTTTCTTAATATCACCAGTGATTGCTTTGTTATGTAACCGAAATCTTAGAATAATTTGAAACAATGTTGGCTGCACCGTGGGTCCTCGCATTAAAATGTCATTGAGAGATATTCCAGTTGATGTAGCAGCTGATGCGTCAAACACAACGCAAGTCTTTGTTGTTATACTGTTTTCTTTTACCACAGCATGATGAGGAAGATAATATGTGATGGGTTCACCGATGTCTGTGTTTTTAATCTTCTCTATGTGGCCGGTGGTTAGATATTCAGTCATGAACTTTTCATATTGTGTTGCTAGGGCTTTGTTGCTCATCAATCATCGTTCCATTGCTAAGAATCTTTTTGTAGCCATATATTTTGAATCTCCTAGAACACTAGGGTCCCCGTTGATTGGCAACTTCACTATGAATTTTCCATTATGATCTCGTTTAATTGAACTTTGAAAATGAGTTTCAACTTGAGCTTCTTCAGCACGTTGGGCAATACCCTTTGGACTGTGGAGAGACAATGCAGAGATTTTATTCAGATTGGTGGTGAGGGATGTAGAAATTAATGATTGTGGTACTGACGACTCAATGACAGGAATGCATCCGTTGATAATCCAACCCGACTGAGACTCACATGCAAATGACTTAGGTGAAAGTTTAATGTGGTTACCTATGAACAGTTCAAAAAACAGTTCAGCACCTAACAATAAGTCTACAGGTTGAGGTTTATGAAATAAAGGGTCTGAAAGTTGACATCTGACTTGGTCTGGAATATTGAATTGATTGATGTCAACAGTGCTCGTTGGTAGATGACCAGTTATGATAGGCAAAACATGTATATCAACACTAGTTTGATATGAGCCAAAACGTGATGATAGAAGTGTGGGTTCAAGTTTTGTAGACTTGGTGCATAATGTTCCTATACCTGATATATTTGATGTTGACATTAACGGTTTTAACCTTAGTAGATTAGCGCACCGTCTAGTGATGAAATTCACTTGAGAACCAGAGTCAAAGACTGCTGGCAACTCGTATTGTTCATTTTCTGTTCCACATATTATGACAATAACTGTCGCTAACATAACTTGATGTTCTCTATTGTGTTGTTGTACATGCATCGAAGTGTGCGATGATTGTACTTCAGCTTGCTGATCTAAATTATTTGTTGAGACATTATCTGGTTTAGTGGTGTGTTGATGTTCATGTGAATTGGTATGATGTTTGCGACCACACTTATGACAACTTCCATACCGACAGACAGAAGCACTATGAACATTCTGTAGGCAATTGAAATATAATGAATGATTACTAACTACCGTTGAACGCTCAGACACCGACTAGTCCAGGAATTGGTCACAGGTATGCAATCTGTGAGAACCTGTGCATAATTCACATTTTATGTTACTTGGGGTTTTAAGATTGTTCCCTTTGCTGAATAATGCCTTTTTTTGAGGGGCTCGTCTCATGGTGTGATGCTGTCCTTCAATAGTGGAGATGTTGTTGAAGTCGCCAACTTCGTATGCTGATATGCGATTTAACAAGAATGTTTCTAGTTCAGTGAACTTGGGTAGTTCACAAGTGCTCTGGCGGAGCTGCCATTCACCAACTATTATATTGTCTAGTTTGTAACAAATTAATGTGACAAGCCAGGCATCCCAACTATGGATAGGTTGATGTAGAGCTTCTTAAATTTTGACATGTGACATAATATGATGGTGTAGTTTTTGCAATTCTGCTGCAGTTTCAGTGATGACCTTCTGTGTGTCTATTAATGAACGTATATGATATTGAATTGTTAATGATTCATTTTCATAAAGCATGAGTAGGGCAACATAAGCTCTTTGATAATTGTCACCTGTTGTTGGAAAGCTTTTTATCACATCACTAGCAGATTATGTTACACAAGACTTTAGGTAATGCAGTTTTTGAACATCTGCCAATGATTTGTTGTAATGGAACATTGCATCAAACGAATCCCTAAACGCTGACAATTTTGAAGGTTACCATCAAACTCAGGCGCAGGAACTGCTGGCAATCGCATTGTGTCACTAATTCTTACTGTGTCAGATGTCATTGGCTCTTTTTTACCCTTTTCAGAAAGTGTCATTAAAGATACTTGTACATCACATACCAGATCATTAAATTGAACTCGTTCATCAGCTTGAGATTGATCATCTCTCTTATCTAATTTTTCAATTTTGCTTTGGATGTCTTCAAATTGATTTCTTGATTTGATTGTCTTGAGTAGTCCCAACCTGATGTCCACTGCCTGAAATGCCATTGAAGATTCAACAAATTTCTTCACAAACTTCAAATGTGCAGCTACTTCAAATTTTAAATTGCTTCTTCGACGTACTAATGATTTATATTCTTCAGTATCCATGATGGCAGATCTAATGTTTGGAATACTTATCAACTAAGCGCTAACTATGTAATGCAAGTGCTTTTACAATAAAATAAGACTTGACAATATGAGCGCTTTACAAGTGATTGCAATAATGCTTATGTTACAATAAAAAAAAAAAAAAACAAAATAATATATGTTAGTCTGAATATTATTATTTATATTTATCCGACTCGATAAGGACCAAATGTTGAAGCGTTGCCTACTTATATAATATTAATATAATTTAGAGTAACTCCAATAATAAAATAAACGAATTAGGTAAATATGTGGACTGTATAATTAAATAAAAAAATCACACTGGTAATAAAACAATATAATAATATCCGCCTGTTAGGCAATATAAAAAATAGATAATACTGAATAACATAACACAATAAACAATTGCTGAATCAAAGTCCAGTTACTATAACCAACATAACAACAGTAACAAATATATATATATAAACAATTAAAAGGCAACAAACAATATAATATTGTAATAATCACAAACTTGAGCCTTGAAATAGTATTTTTTAACACAGGTAATAATTAAAAAAAAGTAATATTTATGCCTTAGATGGTCCTTATAATAATAATAATAATAATAATAATGAACTTAATTACAACAACACATAAATAATAAAGAACAATAATAATAATATCACAATTAACAATATTAGTATAACCATGTGGTGCACCACGTACCTTATGTATGATTATGATGCCATGTGGTGCCCAGATCCGTATATAATAATTTTAATAAGTTACAATAAAAATAACAGGTTGATCTGACACACTCACATGAGCACCGCTAAGCATACCACGAAGAACCAAATAATAACCTGCAGCCAACAATAAAAAGAGCAGCCAAACCATACAAAGACAAAACCACGAGTTATTCACCAATGACAATTTATATATATAAAGTTGACCTGCAAACATAATAGTATTTAATAACCGCAACAGAAGGTGGCCGAACGATACATACCAAATATCAAAAAAACCGTCATTTACCGAATACTGAACAAACCATAAAGATATCAGTGGCGTACACAGATATTTTCAATGGAGGGGGTTATATTAAAAATTATACATACATATATATATATATATAGTTATATTTTTATTTTTCTACAAATATGTTATGAAAATAAATAATTTACAATTTTTAGCCATTTTCGTATAAGTATTCAAGTATTTAAAAAGTTTAAGGGGGGGGGGGGTTTGAACACCCAAACCCCCCCCACGTGTGTACGCCACTGAAAGATATGATGAGGAATAATGAATGCATACAATCGAATACCGAGAAATATATTATATTGAGCAGTGAGCAAACAACTTGCTGTTTCGAGAGCACCGAAAAAAAGAGCGACTAGAAAAAAATGGTACAACAGACCAAACCGAATACAAAATAATAATATGAACGTAGGAACGATATTTAGTGCCATACACAGTTATATAAAATAAAGCAATCATTGTGTATTTGGTGGCATTGATATAATGACTGCACAATAGAATAATGAATATAGCACTCAAAAATAGTAAACAACATTTTAAATGATAATAAGATAATAGAACTAAATTTTTGGCGGGCACTATATTGTGCGTTGGTTAGGTCCATCCTTGAGTACGGTTCTGTGGTATGGAACTCCCTATCACTGGTCCACTCCCAATCTATCGAACGTGTCCAACGTAAATTTCTCAGCTTTGCAGGTTTCAAGCTTAATATCCACCATCCTCCACACGATTATGGCCCGGTGTCGCATAGGTTGAATCTACTTCCACTGGCAGATCGTCGTTCTGCTCGCGACTCGCTCTTCAAAACCTACTTTGTGGTAAAACCGATTCTCCCTCACTCCTTCAACATATCCATTTTAGGGTCCCTGCACGCCATACTCTTAACGTTGCACCATTTACTATACCGACATCCAGCACCGACTATCTGGTTAACGAACCCCTCCTACTCGTTGTGTGAGACGTGCAAATCTTGACCCCTCTTTCTCCTACATATTATAGTTTATTGTAATTTTGTTGTAACTATGTATGTAATAAATTGTTAGTCTTATATCATTTTGTAATTTTGTAATTTAAAAATAACCTGTTAGATTTAAACTGGGCTCCGCCCGTCATATAATAAATAAAATAAAAATTTAAAATAACCCATAATCTGACCATAATAATATAAAATATATTGCATATTAAATTTAAAATTTTTGATTATTATATATTATTTATTTCATAGATCAATATGTTAAACTTGTACAAAGGGCCATGCTCTATGGCTTTCTATTTAGGATTTATTACTGGGATTCAATACACATTACAATACTTACGGTAAATATGTAAACATTCAATTGTATATATTAGTCATAGTTTACTATCATGATATATTTTTTTAAATTAAATATTATACATGTTAACATTTTTTTTTTTTCCTAGACCAAAATGTGAATGCAATTGCAACTGTGATTGTAGATGCAGTTGTAAAAACGAAAATAAAAGTAAGTTATTATGGTCAGATACCATAATAATATAAAATATATTGCATATTATTAAATTTAAAACTTTTGATTATTATATATTATTTATTTCATAGATCTATATGATGCCTACAGGCGCATGGAAAGGGCCATGTGGCGTGGCCTTCTATATGGGTTTCATTTCGGGCGTAAAATATGCTATAGAATACCTCAGGTAAATTATATGTAAACATTAAATTGTATATATTAGTCATAATTAATATCATGAAATATTTTTTTAAATTTAATATTATACATGTTCACATTTTTTTTTTCCTAGCCCCCCCAAGTCAGAAAAATCCTCGGAAAAACCAGACATTAATTGTACTTGCAAATGTGAAAATAATATAAATATAACAGAAAAAGCGGGTAAGTTTTCATTGATTTTAATACTAATCGTAGATCAAAAGCTAAGAATGATTTTGAAAAGGAATATTTCAAATTAATGAACAACAGTGTTTATGGACGTACAATGATGAATTTTAGAAATCATGTTGATATAAGATTATGTTCTAATGAACGACAAGTAGACAAATTAATTGCAAAACCAAATTTCGATAAAAGAACAATTTTTACAGAAAATTTAGCAGTAATCCATATGAAAAAAAGAGAAATTAATTTCAAACAACCAATATATATAGGAATGTGTGTTTTAGATTTATCTAAATTAATGATGTATAATTTTTATTACAATGTAATTAAGAAAAAATATGGAAATAATGTTAGATTATTATAATATATACTGATACAGATTCACTAATAATAGAAATAAAAACTAATGATTTTTATCAAGATATAAAAATTATATTAGATTATTATGACACCTCAGATTATCCAAAAGACAATATTTATGATTTACCTTTAGTTAACAAAAAAGTCTTAGGTAAACTTAAAGATGAGTTGAATGGAAAAATTATGACTGAATTTATAGGTTTAAGATCCAAATTATATTCTCATAAAATTTTAAATACAGAAAGAGAAATTAAAAGAGCTAAAGGTGTTAAGAAAAATATTGTGGAAAATAAAATATGTTTTAATGATTTCATTGAATTGTTTATACAATAAAAATCCAAAATATGTTACTCAAAATTTATTTAGAACAAAGAAACATGATATTTTTACTTTAGAACAAAACAAAAAAGCTTTAAGTGCTTATGATGATAAAAGATTTATTTTGGAAAATGGTATTGATACATTAGCTTGGGGACATTATAAAACAAATATAGATAGAAATAATTTTGTAAACCATATCAATACACTAATTAAAAATCAAAACAAAAAAGATTGAATTATGATAGATTGATTGGAAGTAGTTTTCTGATCATTTTATGTTATATTTCATTTTGTGTTCTATTTATGTTTTAAATTATTTTGTGATCTTTTTTTGTGATTTATAAAAGTGCGCCAGGAACGGCACTATTATACTACTACCATTGCCTCCTCTCCTATCATTACGCGTTGGGGAACCTGGTTAAAAGCCGCAATGGACTATTGTGAGAATTTTAAAGCAATTAAAAAAGTCGTACATTTATTAGATGCTGATGATGCGCTAGCCATTGGAAAAGTTAAAAAAATTATGTCAGAAACAGATTTAGAATCTTATTTAGCTTTTATTTATACAAATTATGGATTTCTAGCTACGGCTATTACATGTTTAGAAACTCAGGGAACTCTTTTAACTGACGCAATAAAAATAGTGGAGAATGTAGAAAATAAATTAAATACAATAAAATGTTCCAAAGGCATTACAATTTATAAAAAATTTGAAGAAGTTATTGCGAAGAATCTGGGCTTCAAAATACTAACCAAAATTTCAAAAGTTATAAATTCTTGAAGCCTTACACTTTATTTTATTTTATTAGATAATGTAGGGTATTTATAACCGTCATATTACATGTTATTTTCTGGTAATATTTTAAAGTATTGTCTGAAGAACAAAATTATATAAACGGTAGTGTATTTTATGCTTAGGTAATTTATTAGGTATTATCAATATACAAAATACAAATGTTTTGGAAATATAGAAGTATTGATTGGAAATTACTAAGTAGGTGAATCTTAGAACCCCGTTTTTATTATTAAATAGCTTCTTTAAATGTATACTTCTAAGTTTTAATATACTAGTAAAAGTGTAACTATGTATGATTATATTACAATATAATATAGGCAATAGGCATAATGCTATAAACAATTTATTTGTTTAATATATTATACAATATACTATATATTTCATATAAGTTAGTACTACACTATTAATAAATTATTCTAATAATGGGGATTTTATTTTTACCTATGAGTATATTTAAAGATTAATCATATAGTTGGTAGGTATATTTTATATAGAGTAAATAATTATATTAAGAATATATTATAAACTATTATCTCACGATTCATATTAAATATATTATTTTTATTCTATAACATTAAACATGAATAATATAATATTTATGTCCTATACGGCCTATAGTATTGACTATAGTCAACTTATAAATTACAAAAAGGAAAGTTTTGATTGGTAAAAGGATTATTTTCTGTTAAATTTATGTGACAATTTATCCAACTTATGATTACATTTACAGTATCGATAAAAACTTAATTATTAAAGGACATTACTAGTAAATTTTAATAGAAATAAAGAGTAGGCTGGTATAAAAATATTTAAATATGATTGGTTTAATACTAAATTAAACATTTGAATACATTATTTATAATAGAAAATGGTTTAATTGTAAGTTGGTTATACGAGGTGATTTTTTATCGAAGAACACTCATTATTTCAACTTGAAACTATGTAAAAAAATATTTTCAAAAACATGAATACTTTCAGAAATAATGAGTGTTCTTCGATAAAAAAATCACCCTGTATACTTATTTCTTACTAAAAAGTGTTGATAGCTTAAACCATAAGAGAATGTAATAAAATTTTAAAACAATTGTAATATGTATTATTCATAAAAGATTTGCATTTTTAAAATAATAATTGATGATTGAGAATTGTCCTGTAAATTGTAATTGTAATTTGTAATGACACATAGTACCTACATACGTAGTATAATCATTTATTTTATATTGTTGCTTTTAAAACTAAGGTCAACGGCACAACTATATAAATACACCACTAAATGTAATTTGTAAATTTGCATACAAATGTCGTTCTTATCAATTCTCATACTCAATTATGGGCTTCGTCTAAAATTCCGCCGATACTGTTACTTTTATCTCGGTTTCATCCTAGTTCCCTCACTCTCTCCTAGGGCCCATATTGACCACATAACATGCAAGGCGTTTAAGACGTTAGGTTTTATTAAAATAATTGCTAATGAGTTTGAATTATCTCGATCCTTAAAGGCACTATATTGTGCGTTGGTTAGGTCCATCCTTGAGTACGGTTCTGTGGTATGGAACTCCCATCACTGGTCCACTCCCAATCTATCGAACGTGTCCAACGTAAATTTCTCAGCTTTGCAGGTTTCAAGCTCAATATCCACCATCCTCCACACGATTATGGCCCGGTGTCGCATAGGTTGAATCTACTTCCACTGGCAGATCGTCGTTCTGCTCGCGACTCGCTCTTCAAAACCTACTTTGTGGTAAAACCGATTCTCCCTCACTCCTTCAACATATCCATTTCAGGGTCCCTGCACGCCATACTCTTAACGTTGACCCATTTACTATACCGACTATCTGGTTAACGAACCCCTCCTACTCGTTGTGTGAGACGTGCAAATCTTGACCCCCTCTTTCTCCTACATATTATAGTTTATTGTTATTTTGTTGTAACTATGTATATAATAAATTGTTAGTCTTATATCATTTTGTAATTTTGTAATTTAAAAATAACCTGTTATATTTAAACTGGGCTCCGCCCGTCATATAATAAATAAAATAAAAATTTAAAATAACCCATAATCTGACCATAATAATATAAAATATATTGCATATTAAATTTAAAATTTTTGATTATTATATATTATTTATTTCATAGATAAATATGTTTAAGATATACAAAGGCCCGTGTACCATGGCATTCTATTTAGGTTTTATAAGTGGAATTCAATACAGCTTACAATACATACGGTAAATATGTAAACATTCAATTGTATATATTAGTCATAGTTTATTGATGATATACATGATATATTTTTTAAAATTAAATATTATACATGTTCACATTTTTTTTTTTTCCTAGACCAAAGTGTGAATGCAATTGTGATTGCAAATGCAGCTGTAAAAACGAAAATAAAAGTAAGTGGGTAACGCTCTGCTGTATATTAGGGGGTGGGGTGGACCTCAGACTATGGAAGGTTAAATTTGAATGCAATGATAGTGTTGTATAAATACTTAAATAATTTAAATAAACATTACTTTTTACAATGATTTTTTCAACATAGTGTTATAGAAATATAAAATATATTTATTACAAAATATCAGTTAACCACTATAAACCAGTCCTTAAAGGTGTAGTGGGCCAGCAGCTTGTCAATTAATACAAGTCGTGTCGAAATAATTTAGACAAAATATTTCTGTTTTTATTTAAGCTGATTGAAAATTATTCTAAGTCCAGTTAATTAATTAAATGAAAAATATTCTAAGTCCTAATGAACGATTTCTGACATAGACTGACGTGAAGGTGCTTGCGCTAACTATGGAATATCACGTCTGAGGGAGTCCTCTTCTGGGCCCCCTTATATAATCGGTGTCCCCTGATCTCCTACCCATGTCCCTTCTGCCCTATTCGTAATCTGGTCATTCGCTTCTCACGCTATTACGCATTTCAGAGGATGCGAGTGCGATGATACGTCCGGTGACCATCCACCCACGTGCAGGTGGTCAACCGCAAGCGCTGTATCCGAGTTCTCAGAACTCGAGATAAAATATTTAACAATTATAAATATAATTGACAGTCATATTATAGGCCTACAATGTATCGTTGAGTTCGTTCATCTCCGATTTTCGAAGGTCAAAGTAATAGGTGGTCCCCTATTACTATTCTTCATAGCGACTAGGCCTAACATATTACCTCTCGGGTATGTAGGTGTCTACTCCCCATTATATATTTCTAAGTATTTCTTCGTCGTACTATTCTTATTACGAGTCATGTTATTATAATATATGGTTGATTACTATCCTATAACTCAGGTCTACACTGTATCGCCCCCTTTATATATTATATTATTGGTATAGGACATCAGAGCACGTAGCACCTCCCCACGAAAAAAAAGGTTTATTTCCTCAAGACAGAAATCTTTCAAAGTCTTAGCACAAAAATATTTATATAAGTTAACAAAATACAATACAAGTTACAAAACTTGTTTACAATAATTTCAATACATTTTACAATAAAAATTGTCGCATTGCATAATTTATTTAGAACAAAGAAACATGATATTTTTACTTTAAAACAAAACAAAAAAGCTTTAAGTGCTTATGATGATAAAAGATTTATTTTGGAAAATGGTATTGATACATTAGTTTGGGGACATTATAAAACAAATATAGATAGAAATAATTTTGTAAACCATCTCAATACACTAATTAAAAATCAAAACAAAAAAGATTGAATTATGATAGATTGATTGGAAGTAGTTTTCTGATCATTTTATGTTAAATTTATTTTGTGATCTTTTTATGTTATATTTCATTTTGTGTTCTATTTATGTTTTAAATTATTTTGTGATCTTTTTATGTTTTAAATTATTTTGTGATCTTTTTTTGTGATTTATAAAATTGCGCCAGGAACGGCACTATTATACTACTACCATTGCCTCCTTCTCCTATCATTACGCGTTGGGGAACCTGGTTAAAAGCCGCAATGTACTATTGTGAGAATTTTAAAGCAATTAAAAAAGTCGTACATTTATTAGATGCTGATGATGCGCTAGCCATTGGAAAAGTTAAAAAAATTATGTCAGAAACAGATTTAGAATCTAATTTAGCTTTTATTTATACAAATTATGGATTTCAAATGCATTTGCCACAATAATACAAGTAAGAACAAATATGGCGATTGGCCGTAATTAAGGAGTTGTATGTAGTTATCTTATACCCTCCCGTCTACGCACCGGTCCAATTCATTGTTGTCTGTTGACAACGAAAACAATAATAACACATCATACAAACATTTTTTGACAGAACTCATTGGAACCTCAACATTTGCTAGCCTAACCTAACCAGTTTTTCGTTTATCGCGGATTCTAATAATTGTAGCGACCGTGCGCCGCATAATATAGGTCATTTTGCCTTATAATAAAATAATTTACCTATTGGTTTTATATATTTGGGATTATAAAATAGGTAATATAAACTGACGATAAGTTTGTGCAACGACCGTCATTCTCTCGTATCTGATGGTATCTAAGTTACTAACTTTTGGCCCTTCATCCCCCCTCCACATAGTTATTTAATAGTTTTTTATAGTTTGTGTAGTAATAAAATAATTATTTTAGTAAGTTTAAATTAATCTAGCAGATAAGTATTTTGTATTATAATTTACTAATTTATTACCTGAGCCTACAATATATTAAATAGGTTATTAACTTATAAAAATTGTCGCATTGCATAAAAAAAAAAAAAAAACAAATAAAAATAATAGTAATTTGTAAATATGATTATACTTATAACTATTTTCTATAATTAATTAATTATAATTTTTGTATCACAAAAATAATGATTTTATTCGTTGTATTTCAGGTCTAAATCTTAAATCATTCAAAAATGTTTCTCTATTATACTTTATTTGTTATAATTTTATCAAACTAATAATTTTATTAATTTTAAAATAATAATATTTTTTGTAACCACGGATATGATCTGTTTGTTGGTAATAAACAAATAATTTTAATTATTAGGTTTCATCCTAGTTCCCTCACTCTCTCCTAGGGCCCATATTGACCATATAACATGCGAGGCGTTTAAGACGTTAGGTTTTATTAAAAGAATTGTTAATGAGTTTGAATTATCTCGATCCTTAAAGGCACTATATTGTGCGTTGGTTAGGTCCATCCTTGAGTACGGTTCTGTGGTATGGAACTCCCATCACTGGTCCACTCCCAATCTATCGAACGTGTCCAACGTAAATTTCTCAGCTTTGCAGGTTTCAAGCTCAATATCCACCATCCTCCACACGATTATGGCCCGGTGTCGCATAGGTTGAATCTACTTCCACTGGCAGATCGTCGTTCTGCTCGCGACTCGCTCTTCAAAACCTACTTTGTGGTAAAACCGATTCTCCCTCACTCCTTCAACATATCCATTTTAGGGTCCCTGCACGCCATACTCTTAACGTTGCCCCATTTACTATACCGACTATCTGGTTAACGAACCCCTCCTACTCGTTGTGTGAGACGTGCAAATCTTGACCCCCTCTTTCTCCTACATATTATAGTTTATTGTAATTTTGTTGTAACTATGTATGTAATAAATTGTTAGTCTTATATCATTTTGTAATTTTGTAATTTAAAAATAACCTGTTAGATTTAAACTGGGCTCCGCCCGTCATATAATAAATAAAATAAAAATTTAAAATAACCCATAATCTGACCATAATAATATAAAATATATTGCATATTAAATTTAAAATTTTTGATTATTATATATTATTTATTTCATAGATCAATATGTTAAACTTGTACAAAGGGCCATGCTCTATGGCTTTCTATTTAGGATTTATTACTGGGATTCAATACACATTACAATACTTACGGTAAATATGTAAACATTCAATTGTATATATTAGTCATAGTTTACTATCATGATATATTTTTTTAAATTAAATATTATACATGTTAACATTTTTTTTTTTTCCTAGACCAAAATGTGAATGCAATTGCAACTGTGATTGTAGATGCAGTTGTAAAAACGAAAATAAAAGTAAGTTATTATGGTCAGATACCATAATAATATAAAATATATTGCATATTATTAAATTTAAAACTTTTGATTATTATATATTATTTATTTCATAGATCTATATGATGCCTGCAGGCGCATGGAAAGGGCCATGTGGCGTGGCCTTCTATATGGGTTTCATTTCGGGCGTAAAATATGCTATAGAATACCTCAGGTAAATTATATGTAAACATTAAATTGTATATATTAGTCATAATTAATATCATGAAATATTTTTTTAAATTTAATATTATACATGTTCACATTTTTTTTTTCCTAGCCCCCCCAAGTCAGAAAAATCCTCGGAAAAACCAGACATTAATTGTACTTGCAAATGTGAAAATAATATAAATATAACAGAAAAAGCAGGTAAGTTTTCATTGATTTTAATACTAATCGTAGATCAAAAGCTAAGAATGATTTTGAAAAGGAATATTTCAAATTAATGAACAACAGTGTTTATGGACGTACAATGATGAATTTTAGAAATCATGTTGATATAAGATTATGTTCTAATGAACGACAAGTAGACAAATTAATTGCAAAACCAAATTTCGATAAAAGAACAATTTTTACAGAAAATTTAGCAGTAATCCATATGAAAAAAAGAGAAATTAATTTCAAACAACCAATATATATATAGGAATGTGTGTTTTAGATTTATCTAAATTAATGATGTATAATTTTTATTATAATGTAATTAAGAAAAAATATGGAAATAGTGTTAGATTATTATATACTGATACAGATTCACTAATAATAGAAATAAAAACTAATGATTTTTATCAAGATATAAAAATTATATTAGATTATTTTGACACCTCAGATTATCCAAAAGACAATATTTATGATTTACCTTTAGTTAACAAAAAAGTCTTAGGTAAATTTAAAGATGAGTTGAATGGAAAAATTATGACTGAATTTATAGGTTTAAGATCCAAATTATATTCTCATAAAATTTTAAATACAGAAAGAGAAATTAAAAGAGCTAAAGGTGTTAAGAAAAATATTGTGGAAAATAAAATATGTTTTAATGATTTCAAAAATTGTTTATACAATAAAAATCCAAAATATGTTACTCAAAATTTATTTAGAACAAAGAAACATGATATTTTTACTTTAGAACAAAACAAAAAAGCTTTAAGTGCTTATGATGATAAAAGATTTATTTTGGAAAATGGTATTGATACATTAGCTTGGGGACATTATAAAACAAATATAGATAGAAATAATTTTGTAAACCATATCAATACACTAATTAAAAATCAAAACAAAAAAGATTGAATTATGATAGATTGATTGGAAGTAGTTTTCTGATCATTTTATGTTAAATTTATTTTGTGATCTTTTTATGTTATATTTCATTTTGTGTTCTATTTATGTTTTAAATTATTTTGTGATCTTTTTATGTTTTAAATTATTTTGTGATATTTTTTTGTGATTTATAAAATTGCGCCAGGAACGGCACTATTATACTACTACCATTGCCTCCTTCTCCTATCATTACGCGTTGGGGAACCTGGTTAAAAGCCGCAATGTACTATTGTGAGAATTTTAAAGCAATTAAAAAAGTCGTACATTTATTAGATGCTGATGATGCGCTAGCCATTGGAAAAGTTAAAAAAATTATGTCAGAAACAGATTTAGAATCTAATTTAGCTTTTATTTATACAAATTATGGATTTCTAGTTACGACTATTACATGTTTAGAAACTCAGGGAACTCTTTTAACTGACGCAATAAAAATAGTGGAGAATTTAGAAAATAAATTAAATACATACAATGAAATGTTCCAAAGGCATTACAATTTATAAAAAATTTGAAGAAGT
Organism: Schizaphis graminum; assembly: GCA_020882235.1. Lineage (NCBI taxonomy): Eukaryota > Metazoa > Arthropoda > Insecta > Hemiptera > Aphididae > Schizaphis > Schizaphis graminum. The sequence goes on along the minus strand of CM037032.1, from coordinate 112,893,851 downwards.
TATTGCGAAGAATCTGGGCTTCAAAATACTAACCAAAGTTTCATAAGTTATGCTGGGAGAAGAAATCACAATGGATAATTTACCTGAAGATATTTCTTGTGATGATCTACTATATTTCAAATACGCACTACGCACCAATTTCTTCGGTTGACGTGGAGCAGAGCTTTTCGGTATACAAAAATATGTTGGCAGATAACCGGCGGTCGTTTAAATTTGAAAATTTATCAAAGTCGCTGATTGTGAATTGCAATATTTAAAAATGTATATTAATTAATAATATTTTTAATTACCTGTCAAAGAAATTTGAATAAAAATCGTAGTAGTATAATAATGTTTTTTTCCTTATATTTATAAATTTGCATAAGTGCATATTTCGGTAGTTTTTAGTGCATAAACTTCCGGGCCCTAAATTAATCATTAAGGCCATTTCTGAATAAATTTAGTATAAGTAGTCTAATATATACAATTATGAAATAATGAATTATAAATATTATAGGAAAGGAAGAAGAGATGTAATCTACGTTACTACGCCAGTAGAACAGAAATTGAAAATGCCATTGGTAATAGGAGTAGATAGTACAACTATTCCAGATTTCAAACTAGAATTAGTTGAACAATTTCAGGGTCGTCATTTGACCCTTAGACTAAATAAAAACGATCAAATGATAGGAGAAATACTTGTGTGGACTATTAGTTACTACGAGTCTTTCCAAAGATTCGCATATAGGAGCACATTAGATTTCGCTCATAGAATTATTTGTGGAGAAGAACATGAGTATTACAGAACCCTACCTGAAGATGCTACGATATGTATTTGTCTTTTAGAGGCACTGCTATATGGGCATCTACGTGATGTGTCACGTACTCCCATTCCATATGAATCAGAGGGGGAGTTTCTACTATTGGAAGAACTATGAATTAGAAATTGTACGACCAATGACCATTATATCATGTGAATTATTAACCTTATATTATATAAATTATATTATTGAGCATTGACTAATTATTAAACTCGTGTGTAGCTATTTAAGAGATAAAGAGAGTATTCAGATATAAAACGGAGATACGCGATACTTATCTAGACAAATTAAAGCAGATCCTAAACACAACGAAGTTAGGTAATGTCAAATACACGAAATGCATTCATATCATATATTACCTATAATACAGAGCATTTGGGGACAATATTTGATTTTTTACAAAAATATAAAAATAATATGTACATAAAAGAAATTACGTTAGAAAAGAAAAAGAAATATTAAAAATATAAATTAGAGTATAAAATATAAAAAGTGAAACTATCGGTTCTAATTGTAAATTTGAAAAATGGGCCGAATTAATTAATCTCTTGCTGTCCCTGAAACCGGAGGTTGCACACGCCTATGTCCAATTACGCTATTGAGGTGTAATAACCTACTATTAAAAATGAAAGTAATAAATATATCATCTGTGTTTCTGTGTTCTCTCATCAATTTTTAAATATTCATATATTACATACTCATAACTTGCAGCTAAGTATCACTAACATTATATCATGTTGTAAAAGTGTTATATTTTTTTATCTTGAAACTTGAAAGTTATAATAGTAATTTTGCATAAAACCCTGATAAACCTTGGCTTAATTAAGCACAGGTTTTGATTGATTTAACATATATAAGAATGTAAAATGTATATAAAAATGTACCTACTACATAATATTTGCAAATTGAAATTAAAGTATATTGTAAAACTGTGCCAAATTGACCAATATTTAAAATCAAATCAATAATGGCAATGAATAAAATTAATATAATTAATTTTGGTAAGTCAACCTCATATTTAATAAAATAAAAAATAATATAATATAATAATAATATGAAATAATAATTAGATAACCGTTACTTTATTTTTTATTATGATTAATCAACTTACTGGTCAATTGTTTCAAGACTGCATAGAAATTAGAATACCATTTATCTATTGAATGAATTTTTTCCTTTTATCTAAAAAATAAGCAAATACCTTATTAATTATTAGAAAATGTACTATTTATAAGGAAAAAATATACAAAAACATAGAAAATTAAAACTGTTGCATTTATACTAATTTAAGTAATATAATTTAATAATTTATAATAAATATAATATTAATATTTAAAAAGCGGGTAAATGAGTATCGCTCTGCTGTACATTAGGGGGTGGGGTGGACCTCGAACTAGGGCAGGTTAAATTTGAATGCAATGATAGGTATCATTGTATAGGAAAAACGATTCTGAACGGAGATGATTTGTCAGTCTAGGATATTTATTATATAGGAAGATCATAAAGATGCGAGATCAGGAAATGGAATTACTCCAAAAAAAAAAAAAAATTTCAGTATTAAACAAAACATGTTTCAGGACATTATGTAAATGCTTTTCTCTTTAAATTTGTGTAAAATGTAGGTATACGTACTCAATACTCGCTTTCATAATTTTATTATATTTAATTAAATCTACAGTCTGAAAACATTTCAACTGGTTGTATGCAAATTTACAAATTACATTTAGTGGTGTATTTATATAGTTGTGCCGTTGACCTTAGTTTTAAAAGCAACAATATAAAATAAATGATTATACTACGTATGTAGGTACTATGTGTCATTACAAATTACAATTATAATTTACAGGACAATTCTCAATCATCAATTATTATTTTAAAAATGCAAATCTTTTATGAATAATACACATTACAATTGTTTTAAAATTTTATTACATTCTCTTATGGTTTAAGCTATCAACACTTTTTAGTAAGAAATAAGTATACAGGGTGATTTTTTTATCGAAGAACACTCATTATTTCTGAAAGTATTCATGTTTTTGAAAATATTTTTTTACATAGTTTCAAGTTGAAATAATGAGTGTTCTTCGATAAAAAATCACCTCGTATAACCAACTTACAATTAAACCATTTTCTATTATAAATAATGTATTCAAATGTTTAATTTAGTATTAAACCAATCATATTTAAATATTTTTATACCAGCCTACTCTTTATTTCTATTAAAATTTACTAGTAATGTCCTTTAATAATTAAGTTTTTATCGATACTGTAAATGTAATCATAAGTTGGATAAATTGTCACATAAATTTAACAGAAAATAATCCTCTTACCAATCAAAACTTTCCTTTTTGTAATTTATAAGTTGACTATAGTCAATACTATAGGCCGTATAGGACATAAATATTATATTATTCATGTTTAATGTTATAGAATAAAAATAATATATTTAATATGAATCGTGAGATAATAGTTTATAATATATTCTTAATATAATTATTTACTCTATATAAAATATACCTACCAACTATATGATTAATCTTTAAATATACTCATAGGTAAAAATAAAATCCCCATTATTAGAATAATTTATTAATAGTGTAGTACTAACTTATATGAAATGTATAGTATATTGTATAATATATTAAGCAAATAAATTGTTTATAGCATTATGCCTATTGCCTATATTATATTGTAATATAATCATACATAGTTACACTTTTACTAGTATATTAAAACTTAAAAGTATACATTTAAAGAAGCTATTTAATAATAAAAACGGGGTTCTAAGATTCACCTACTTAGTAATTTCCAATCAATACTTCTATATTTCCAAAACATTTGTATTTTGTATATTGATAATACCTAATAAATTACCTAAGCATAAAATACACTACCGTTTATATAATTTTGTTCTTCAGACAATACTTTAAAATATTACCAGAAAATAACATGTAATATGACGGTTATAAAGACCCTACGTTATCTAATAAAATAAAATAAAGTGTAAGGCTTCAAGAATTTACGTGAGCATGTTGTAAATTAAATATGTTGGGTCTATTAACATTTAACCCATTAACCCGATATTAATGATAAAAAAAACTATATTTATTAACAATAGGACTTAACCTGTTAAACATAATCAATATAATACATTACAGAAACCAAACATCTGCATATTGAGTGAAACAAGGAATATATTTTATTAGTTATGTTAATAATATTTTTGAACCTAATGAAATATTGGTTGTCTCCTAAAAATTCTTAATAAGTGTTTATTAGGTTCCTACCTACTAAATTATTTCAATAAAATATGTGTCCATAATAGCTTGACAAGTTAAAAAAAAAAATTGATCAAATAAAAAAATTTACAAAGAAATAAAAATTGTTATTTAGTTATAACCCACTCGAAAATAAAGATCAATCTACAAGACTAAAACAATAAGTGTATAGCTTATCATTATTTTATTAATGTACTTTCGCGATATTAGCAAAATAAAAACATATTTAAAAAAAAAATAATCAAATAAATCATTTTTGTAATAGATAAGACAATGTTTGTATACCTACCATTTGTTTAAACTGGTGTACAACAATCTGATAAAATATACCTAATGTAGGTATAAACAAAATAAATTTTTTGAATACTGTACGATTCATAAAAATAAAACAAAACTTTGAAGAAGTACGCAGTGGCGTAGCCAGGGGGGGTTTTAGGGGTTGAAACCCCCCTTCGGCCGTATTTTCATCAAAAATATAATTTTTATAATATAGAAATACAATCATTTATTTGTGGTGAAATGTATTCTGTTATGCTGTATTCACGTTATCGACTGCACTGGTGATAATAATCATTATCATTCAATTATTTTATTATTTCAATACGATTGTAGATTTATTTTATTTTATTACTAAAAAAAACCCCCCCTAAAAAAAATCCTGGCTACGCCACTGTATGTACTAGGGACTAGGGTTACTAATTATTTAGGTAGGTATGTAAAATACTAAGATGATACATTTAAAAGTAATAATCTACCTAATATGTTTCCATGTTATTAATGCTATGTCTATATTATTATATGATAATTTGTAATTAATTTTATCTTTATGTAACTCTTTATGTATAATCTCCAACACAAGTATAAGCTTACAGGAGATAGATAAATTATGTTTTATTTAGTATATTATTTTGTCAAATAATTATATTTAAATATTTAATGAATAAAAAAAAAGATCATTTTAGATTCTGAACGGAGTGATGAATGTATTGATTTTACAATGATGTGTTTTTTTTTTTTTTTGTCTGTGTATAGCATAACTAGTCGAAATAATGCTTCAATTTCAAACTTTGGGGGTGGTTTCCGATGGCAAAGTGGATATCCTTGGTGCATTATAGAGGTGAAAAGTAAACATTTTCCAACAGTTTTCAAAAAAATCGAGAAAAACAAAAAAAAAGTGACAGTAAAACGGCAATTTTACGAAAAACCACTTATCGACAAAATCGATTTTTTGATTTTGCTGTAACTCAAAAACGAATCATTGAAAATATTTGAAATTTTCATCAAATGTTTAAATTATGGTTATCTCTTTACAGTTAAATTTTCAAAATATTTTGACCATTTTTAAGCTACTTATAGACAATTGAAATTTTCGACTTTTCTAAGTTTTTTTTCTTCAAATGCCGATAAAAATTTTTTGGGTGGCCAGAAAATCTTGAAAATTTAATACAAGGTTTCTTATAAGTTTTTCTTATAGTGATAAAAAAAAAATCCAAAATCGTTAGTCACAATTTTTTTTTATAAGGGCTTAAAGTTCAAATTTATACGAAATATGTCAACATTTAAATTAAATTTCATACTCTCATTATGTGTATGTTGCCAAATATTTTTTTTAATTAATAAACAGATATTATAAAGTAACTATAGTAACATAATATAGTAACTATACTATTTGTTTCAAAATAGAATATATGACAATATTTAAATATAATATATCCTAGACTGACAAATCATCTCCGTTCAGAATCGTTTTTCGTATACAATGATACCTATCATTGCATTCAAATTTAACCTGCCCTAGTCCGAGGTCCACCCCACCCCCTAATGTACAACAGAGCGATACTCATTTACCCGCTTTTTATAAATTAACAGATACTATAAAGTAACCATAGTAACATATAAAAACTATACTATTTGTTTCAAAATAGAAATATGACAATATTTAAATATAATATATCCTAAACTGACAAATCATCTTCGTTCAGAATCGTTTTTCGTATACAATGATACCTACCATTGCATTCAAATTTAACCTACCATAGTCCGAGGTCCACCCCACCCCCTAATATACAGCAGAGCGATACCCACTTACCCGCTTTTTTATTTTGCTATAACTCAAAAACTAATCGAATTTTTTTTTATAAGTGTTTAAAGTTCGAATTTATACGAAATATAAAGTAATATAAGTATATATATAGGTAATATATAAGTAATTTTGTGGTTGAAAAATCGTAAAATTTTTCTCTTTTATAACTATTGAAAATTAGGTACAAGGTTCTCCATACATTTTTCTTCAAATATCTGTAAAAAAAACTACCGGATTCAGACAAAAATTTTTTATGGGTGTTTGAAATTTAAATTTTTACAAAACCGCGTTAAATAACGGTTTAGCCTCAAACGGTTTTTGATATTTGTTGTTATACAAATATAGTATAAGTCGTAAATACTTGAAAATTTTACCAGTTATTTAGATTGCCATTTTCTTTACGTAATTTGATTTTCAAAATATTTTGACTTTTTTTGAGCTATAAATAGGCATTTGAAATAATCTATTTTTTTTTTTTTTTTTTTTATAAATGTTGATAAAAAAAATTTAGCTGGAACAAATTACTTGAAAATTTAATAGAAGGGTCCACATAACTTGTTCTAACTCTCATTCAAAAATTATAAAAATACATAGGCACAATTTTTTTTATTAGCATTTGAAGTTCAAATATTGACAAAAATTCGTCAAAATCATGAATATTTTTCACTATTTGGTAGGTAGTTAAAAATTTATAAATATTTTACTATCAAAAGCTAAGAATTGAAAATTTAATACTATGCTGTCCATAAGTTAAGCTTAGAATAATTATAAAAAGTTTGATAATTATTCAATTTAAAAAATTTTACGAGTGTATAAAGTTTTAATTTTAATTTGAAATCAAAAATACAAGTGTAAAATAACGTTTTACTAATAAATAATTTCCGATTTTTGTTATTTTTAAAAAATTACTTGAAGTAAGATCTTGAAACTTTTATACTTAAATGTTTGAATTTGTTTCAAAATAGAATAAGTATATGATAATATTTGGCATAGTTGCAGTTTAGCACCCCCTCGCCATTTTGAATTTTTTTTATCGAAACTTATGTAACTCATTGAATTAAGAACGATGGTGCAATCAGAAATTGTCGCTCCCACTTAGTTTCGAAGTTATGGCCTTCTAAAGTTTTCGATTTTACGTTTATACGCGGCATCATACGCGCATCACTACTATAATGCCGCTCATTGGGTAGGTGTTGCATAGCAAATCGAGGGATATTTTCGTTTTTAACTGTCCGAGCGAGCGCAGTGAGCGAGTCACCCAGCCCGGTGATTTAATACAGCTTATTCTATTATTATAAAGATACTTTAAAATGCAAAAAAAAAAAAAATTTAGCAAAATTCATGTTTTTAAAACGATGCCGAATTTTAAAGTTAGAGCCATTAACTAAGTTTTTTAAACACAGTGGTCATTTGTATGATATAATCAATACTTGAAACACAATATAATGACGAAACAACAAATTCTAATTCAAACATTGATGGCAAAGACAATATTGAATTGTTGTAAACTCTTAAATTTATTATATATTGTGTATTAAATAGATATATTATTATTTAATTGATATTAACTTTATTCTATAATTATTCTTGATCATTTTTGATAAATTATTACTGCACCATCGTTTTAAACGGGTTAGAATACGTAAGTACAAAAAAAATAACAAAAATGGTCTTCCGCGCGGCATTACATTAGTGTTGTGCGCATGCATATAAACGTAAAATCGCAAACTTCGGAAGGCCATAACTTTGAAACTAAGTGAGAGCGACAATTTCTGATTGCACCATCGTTCTTAACTCGACGAGTTACATAAGTTTCGATAAAAAAAATTCAAAATGGCGAGGGGGTGCTAAACTGCAATTGTTCCCCAGATATTAGTCATTACGTGCAATGCCAAAACGCAAGAAAAACACGTGATACAAAAAATCGAAATTTTAAGTTAATTATATTACTATTTGTAAAATTAATATAATGGTTGATCTTTTAAATTACATCAAATGGGCTACCTTAAATGCGAAAAAAAAATTAACAATAAAGTTACGCAATAAAAACCGTTCGGCGATAATGTTCAACGCGTTTGGTATTAATTCTTAATAATACTACAATCCGGCGGACTGTCGCGACGCAACAGTAATAAACACAAATACAACCCCGAGAATAATAATAACGATATAATGAATATCCTGAACAATACTTACGTTTTTAGATGAACGGCAAACAAGAGCAAAAATAAAATGGACCGTTCGGGTTCGCAGCTCGTGTACAACGTGGGAGCGGTGTGCGAGACGAATTAACCGGACAGGAAAGGGTGCGTACCCGCGGAAGAGCCAAAACGAAATAACGGCCGCGGACTGCGGAGCGCTGTGTTCCGTTGTCGTCGGTACTCGGTTGTCAAGTTACATTTCTCGGTACGCGGGCGGGTGACGGTGGTGCGTCGATGCGACGCGATACGCCGGCACGGCACGGGACACGCTTGGTCGCCGCCGGCATCCAGTCGGATCATGGAAAAGAAACCGTCGATAATTTTCGAGACGTTCTCGGTACGGGCCTATTTATATACAGTCTGCCGCCGATCGTATTTTTCTACGCGAAGACGACAAGAAGACGTGCCGAATTACGGAAATTATCGGTCAACTGGTCGGTGGGCGGGTGAGGGGACGGGCGACGATGACGGCGGCGCGTCCGCCGTTGTCGTCGGTGTCAAGACGTGTCGACGGACATTTTTTTCGCTGAAAACGTGTTTTCGCGGGAGCGCTCGACGAGATTAAACGGCTCGAACGGCGAACGAGTTTAAAAGTTTGAACACGCCGCGCCATTATGTAATATTAACGTATTATCGTGCGCTAAAGGGCATGCGGTGCAACCGCACCGAGTAGAGTGCACGATATTACGATTAAAGCTGTTTTCCGGGGGGGATAAAAATTTGCTCAAAGCCCCAAACGTTTTTACTCTGAACATCTCGAGCAACCACATAGATAGACGGCGTAATATTACCTAATACCTATTACCATTGACATAATATTATGTCAATGCCTATTACGATGACTGTTTTTTGAATTCCCAATTCCGTGGCGGCGGACAGTGTTAGGAGATTATTATTAATATTACGAATGGTTTTGTTTTTTTTTTTTTTTTCGCAGCGATTGAGCGATACTTCCGTGGTTGTGTCCCGTGCCACGATCGATAAATTTATCATTTAACATGACGTATACTACGAGTACAACACCCGACAGATTCATAATAATTTTCGACAGATGCGATCGCCCATTAACGTATATTACTGCATGGCGCTCGCCGCTCTCTTTAAGTGCGTAATGCATAATATGTGGAAATTGGGAACTATTATTAGTAGGTGGGGGAGAAATACCCGAAAATTGCGAATATTGAAATGACGCCCCTGTGCTATGGTCTTTCAGTGGGTTGTAGCAGTTTTTCCCTGCATTGGTGTTTGTTTGCACTAAAAATTCATAAATTCCCTCATAAGTTGTTCTTACAATCATACATTCATACTGCAATTTTAAAATAAATAATTCTTGACATAATATATTGTGCATAATTTGTTTTTAAATTATTATTGACAGACAACAGTTGGTTGACGTTCACGACGTTCACGTAATCAAATTACGTTAGCAGTTCATGAAAATTAATAAGAATTTTTTTTAATCAAAATATCGACCACTCACTTAAAAAATGTTCAGTACACCTAGTACTTTTATAGGGATATTTTATTCAATGTTTATAAAGAAAAATTTAGAAAATATTACAATATTATTTTTTATTCATTTTTAGAAGGACTTACAAGTCTAAAAAAACATTTTTAATATTATAATATTATTAGATACAAATACAATTTCAAAACTGAGTATAATATAATGAAATAAATTTCCAACAATATAGTGTACTTAGTATATTTAGTAGGCAATGGTATATAGATTATGAGTCTTAACAGACACATAGTAACTAGTAAGACAAAAGTCAAAAAGTAATAACATTAAACAATATACTTTTGTATTATTTATGTGTTTAGATAGTTGTAGGTAAGCATAATATAATATTGTTAATTTATTATTCATTATTACTCCCTATCATACTAATATATTGCATATTTAATATACACATAAAATTAAAACTAATAAATAATAACTGAAATGTTGTATCCGAGCAGATTTATTTTGTTCTAAGTACATATTTATTTGGTATAATTGTATAAATAAAATCAGAAATTATTTTTAAACTTAATTAAGTTTTACATTGTACCAAAATATTGTGTATTATTATTTAATTATTACATTAAGATATAGATTAATATGTAAATTGCAATATTGTAAGTCTAATTACATAAAACTATTAAGTATTAATATAATTGATATAACTTTATAAAAATATAATAATTTATAATATGTTTAATTATGTAAAACAGGTAGTCAAACTCTATTGATGAATATATAGTAAAAGTCTAAACTATGATTACAAATAATAGTATCTTTAATTGTGGTATAAACAGTACTTTATGATAGACAATTATGACAATATTATGTACTTATAAACTGTATAACACTATTGGTTAATTCAATATTGAGTTTCGTTACAGACCACTGTTTACTTAAGTGCAATTTATATTTTTACGCTAGGTAACCACAATCAACATCCCAAAAAAGTAATAATATTTTAGTATAATACGATAAATAATAATATACATAAAATTTTATGTATAATATAGGCCAATTATTAACTTGTTTCGAATGTCTGAACAATTAATATTTTATAAGATTTTTGTGTAACACAGCTGTAAAATAAAAACTGTATTTTTATAAATTTTTAAATTTTATATTATATTAAACAATTCATACATAACACAAAACAGTTTTACATACATATTAGTCACTAAAAATTATAAAAGTAATAAATAAAATTGAAAAAAAAAATCAGAATTTGTGGAACACCACTGATATAAACTATTATGGTTTAGTGTCATTATTAATATTATAATTATATTTCAATTTAAACTATTTATTGTAAATTTATATCTTAAACAAAAAATTCTGTATATTTAAAATTAAATTGGAAATATATTTTGTTACATAAAGATTATTATCATAATTAATATTAATAAATTATTCATTTAAAAAAAATTGACATGCAAAGTTCTTTGAACAATTATTAATTAGAATATTAACATTTTACCTATTAGTAATTTAGTTATTTAATATTTTTTGTATTAATCATAAGTTAAACATAAAATCTTATTTAATTATATTTAATACAATTATTAGATAGAAAATAAATTTATTATAACCTTATACAAAGGTACAACTTAACTCAATTTAAATTTAATAAATGTACAAACATTTGTTTATAACAATCTTAAAAATAATTTAATGTTTCATTACTTGCAATCATAATTAATTTCAAAAATTATCAAATCATTATTCATATTTCATCCATCTGAAACTGGTAATGACAAAATATATGTAAGAACTGTTAACATAATTGAGTAGTCCATGTTATACATTGATATCCTAGTTTATCTGGAACTTGGAAACCCTCTTTAGCTGGCTATAAGAAACAAAAAAATACATTTAATTGTTATTTTTGTAAACACATATTTTTAAATGTAACACTGTATGTTACTATTGCAAATTAAGTGTTATTTATTTATTATGATAACTCCTTGGAGGGTAAACAGTTGTTAACTAATATAGTAGTCAACGTATGTGTGTAATTATGTTGTATAATGAATTATGTACCAAGTTGATGTAATTTCTGATCTATAGACTTTAGTGATAATGGATGAAACGTTGATATATGGTTTTTAATAAATGCATGTTATAATAAGCTATTAAATGCTTATTAAAATAAAACTGTTAACGTGTGACAGGTTCTAGGTGTTATGAAATAATAATAATATCAGTTCAAGTTCAGATATATAATTCAGAGGTAATTTATTAACAAAAATTTTAGGTACAATAAATTATGTATGACGTACTTACAGTATCAGTTTATAGTATTGTATTGATTTTACAATAATGTGTTTTTAATTATTTTATTTTTGTGTCATCGCATTTTGGTGCAGTAAACATGCTTTACAGATTTTCTACTTCAGCATTGTTTCTGTTATTAAAATGAATCTAGTTGATACTTCGATGGGTCAAAATTAAACAATTCCCAGAACTTTTCAAAAGCATAAAAAAAAAAACAAACCAACAATAAATAAAATAACTAGATAAAATAACTTTTATAATAGTAAATTGACTCACTATAGTAATTCAGATAATATGAACCGGATAAACAATTATGTTAGTAGAAACAGTATTTTTAGATGTTTTTCCAAACATATATTATAGGAATAATCTCCTAATTGGCCTGAATACATGTATACTTCAGTTACTGTATCTTGCTGACTATAATTAGAAAAAAAAAAACAATTATATTAATTAAATTATTTTGAAAATTGTTTCGATAGCTCAGTATTACATTCAAATTCAATGTAAAATAGAAACCAATCAATATTATTATATTATATAAAATTGAACAGCCAACAATTAAAAAATCACAGGTAGGTTATCAACAAACACCCGACTACAACTTTATAAGATAAATAATTATCTTGTCAGTGTATCTGTTTAATTGTTTCAGATGTGCTAATAATAGGTAATAACCTTAAATGATTAATACATTATAGGAACACTATACAGAACTTACATGATTTGAGTTATGAAGATTTGAACATGAATGTTGTAGATATAGCATGAATTTTACTTGTTTTTTGCAATGGTCAAACTATATGTCTAAAGTCTGAACTAGGTCGTATTTGTTGCCACTTTCCAAATCACATTTACACGTCCCCTGGTCCTTGAAGATCTGCACTGTTAAAATTGGTTACCTACAACTTCTTCAGCAATTGGACATGGTAATATGGTATAACCTACAGAATAAAAAAAAACAATATATATAGATAATAATATTAAGATTGAAAAACAATTAAAAATAACAATACATTACTTTAAACCAAGAGAAGCATCATTAATTTTTAATACTTTCATTACAAATGAAAATGTCTTTAAAGCGCCTTTCCTCCTTTTTCATACGGACTGAGGACCGTCAATGGTGGAGTTAACACTAAAATTTGCAAATGTGGGTATGTTAATGAATATAATTTACTCAACATAAGCTAAGTTAGGTACGTGAAGTAATTGCTCTAAGTCAAAAGTTAATAGTTTGATAAATAATTCATTAACTGGTTACATTCTGAATTTAAATTAGGTAATTTAAAAACAACTTTTTTTTAATTTAAACATTTTAACTACTTAGTTAATGTCCACTATTAAAGATATGATTTATTAATTTTATATTAGGTAATAGCATTGATTACATTATAAACAGTATACCAAGCATACTCATCTTCAAATTGAAATTTACTATTTTTCAATGTTTCTAGCTGTTTAGATTTTTTTTCATAAGTCTCGTATTCACTTACTTCTTTGAAACATTGTGTCAAAACACTTTTAACATTTTCAAGTTTTTCTGAATACTCTGTTGCAATTAATTTTGTTTCTTCAATATTTTCATTGTATACACTGGCAGATATGGCTTTACAGAAAAGTTCATATTTTGCACTGGGATTTGCGCTCTTATGAAATTTTTTAACCATTGCTTGATTCATGACACATATTGGATTGTCCACTAATATATTAAAATTAAGTGTTAAATTTTTTAGTTCATTTTTATGGTTTTTAACAACTTTATTATTTTCATTTAAAAATGTATAGGTAGTAGATGATTCTGTAATTTGTCTAACATTTTGTGTTTTGGTGTGACTCTATAAAATAAACTCAGATACATAAAAATGTTTAAAATATTTTGGAATTTTTTTAAACTATTTAATATTTATAAACATAAGAAAATGTTGTCATAATATAAAATCAAATCTATTGTAGGTTGTTATTGTACTTATAATCTACAAAGTTATAATTTGTAATCATATTATATCATTAATCAAGTATCAATAATATTTCATCCTTTGGTAATATTGATATTTATTATTTATACATTATTATAGGTTTTAATTTTAAATTATTTTATGAGTATTTGAAGATGTACAAAAAATGTACAATTTTAAAATACTCATAACTCTTCTAGATAATAATCTTACCTTTAAATTTTATAAGGGGTCAATTCACTCTAATTTTTAAACTAACGGAGCTACACTTGTTCTTCTGAGCATACAATATACCATATTACGCACTTGTAAGACGGAGACAACACATGCAAGTACCACGTCCTCTTAATGTGTACAACCTTTGTACCTAAATTAAATATTATTTTTACAATTTTCACATAATTGCACACTTAAATAGAATTTTATTTTGTATTTTGTGTCATAAAGTTACCAGCAATGTCCCAAAATGAATCACATCCAATTGTCAGAACACTGAATTTTCAAAATTGTTTTTGCATAGCTTTGTATGAACGGCCATTTGGCCTATATACCAGTGTCAGGGGTGAGTGTCAAACTTGTTATGTGTTCTTTGAAATTTAAATATGTTCAGAGCCTCCGTGCTATTAAAATTGATGCTGGTTCGCCAATATATTACCTACAAATTAAAAGTTTGTTAAAAATATGTAATTCTTATGAGAAACATAACAAATTTGTGTAAAGCAGATCCAATTTTGAAATTTTAGCTTTAATAAACATATAATAAAATTTTTTTCTAAAGAACCTTACAGGTTTATTTATTTATATTTTATTTTTAAAGCAAGTTATGGGTATTTTAAGTTTGTACCAAATATAGGTTATTAACATAGTTATAATTTATTATTTATTATGACTTAACTGGCTGAGCCCTTAGGACACAAACATAACTCCACACACAAAATTAGATAAATTAAAACATAACTATTTAACATAATATCAGACAATATAATGTATTCATACATATAACTGACTTTTCAATTAATAAATCAATAAAATTCCATGAGGTATTAATAATATTCTTACCATTAAGATTTAGTATTTACTTTAATATTGATGTTTTTATTACTTGAATTGCAATATTTGTAATGTTTACTTGGTCTGTAGAATTGTCTCAAAGAAAATCAACTTCTCAAAAATATTCAATACATTGGCTCGACTTCCTAGTTCGTTGTAGGTGCAAAATTAAACAATTCCCAGAACTTTTCGAAAGCATAAAAAAAAAAAAACCAACAATAAATAAAATAACTAGATAAAATAACTTTTATAATAGTAAATTGACTCACTATAGTAATTCAGATAATATGAACTCTTCTACCTTACCGGATAAATAATTATGTTAGTAGAAACAGTATTTTTAGATGTTTTTCCAAACATATATTATAGGAATAATCTCCTAATTGGCCTGAATACATGTATACTTCAGTTACTGTATCTTGCTGACTATAATTGAAAAAAAAAAAAACAACTATATTAATTAAATTATTTTGAAAATTGTTTCAATAGCTCATTATTATATTCAAATTCAATGTAAAATAGAAAACAATCAATATTATTATATTATATAAAATTGAACAGCCAACAATTAAAAAATCACAGGTAGGTAATCATCAAACACCCGACTACAACTTTATAAGATAAATAATTATCTTGTCAGTGTATCTGTTTAATTGTTTCAGATGTGCTAATAATAGGTAATAAACCTTTAATGAGTAATACATTATAGGAACACTATACAGAACTTACATGATTTGAGTTATGAAGATTTGAACATGAATGTTGTAGATATAGCATGAATTTTACTTGTTTTTTGCAATGGTTTCAATTAGGTATTTGTCGTTACATTGTACCTAGAAATAATTATACTGTCAATGTCTGTCATATAAAATAAAATCTACATAATATGCAAATCGGTTGTATCCAATAACTTTAAATGACTGATGAAGACCACATTTAAGGAGAACTGTTTAGATCTGTAATTTGTATAGGTACTGTACAGGATAAAGAACATAATATTATCATTACTTATTAATTTATTATACAAAAACTAGGTAGATAAGTACTTAGAAGATTTGAAACTTTGAAAACGTAAATACTAAAAAGTAAAATTATTAAAACATAAATACAAATTATCCATCATATTATTATTTACGTAAAAATTGATCATAACCGCAATTGTTTATCAGACATTCGAAGAGTTGACCTTTTAAAACCACGGCTTTAGATCTAAAGCCGTGTTTAAAAATAAACTAATTATTAATTCATTATCTTAATTTATAATATATGATAATAATGATAAAGCGAACTTTGTATTTTTTTTTTGGCTTTTTATACTTTTTGAAAGCTATAAGTATTAAGGTATCTATTGAATTACTAGAAAATTCATTACACTTGAATCTACATAACATTTTCTATCGATAAACTTTAGATTTCACCATTTTTCGTTCTTCTATGTGGGATTAATCTCATCCACAAACGGACAGGAACAAAGGTTTTAATAGAAAATTAGAAAATATATTACACTATTTACACTTGTCATTTTGTAATTTACCATACCTACCTATTGTTTGTAATTATGAGACTTGTCATATTAGTATTATACATTCACAAGTCACAACAATTGAACAATATACATTTAATTATAAGCATTTTCGTGGCGTACCTATAAATCGTTAATTTTGATGATTTTGAAAATTCTAAGTTGGTTCATCAGTTATATGAACAATTATTGATATTTAACACTGTTAAGTGTTAATATCCAGTTCCAGTCAGATTTTCTGATCTTGTTCGGTTGTTTAATTGTTTGGTAGTGGGTTTCTTCTTCTTAAGGAATGAAAATCAATATCAACGCAGTTTTGGTTGATGAATTTAATTTATTGATTGAGTCGAGTACTGAATATAGTTAATAAAGCTATAAAGCTTTACTTCATGAAGGATCATAAAATATAGTGTTAGAGTAAAACGACTTATTAAAAATTGTATGGCTTACGATCGAGTGATCGTCTGATTGCGTCGTACATTTTACATTACTTAAGGCAGTTTCTTTAATGAATAATGAATCTAGTTTCGAAGTAAATAATTATATTTTTCAGTTGTAAAAGTTCAACATTCTTAAACGGTATAATAATACTGAATTTTCTAAATTGTAACAAAAAACTGTAAAAAATTACGATTTCGACTTAAGAAATATATTCGCAAACGTCAAAATCATATAATATTTGATGTAAATAAACAAATACATTACTTATTTACTTATACGTAAAAATTACAATAGGTAGACTTTAAAGTTTAAAGTTTAAATACCTTTTCAAAAGCCTAAATATTCTTAATTTCGTAGTGTGTTTCATCATTATCAATGAGTACTATTATTAGTACTGTATATTAATTATTAGTATATTTGCATTAAATTATTAAATTTTAGGAAGGCATTCTTATTTAGTAA
Organism: Schizaphis graminum; assembly: GCA_020882235.1. Classification (NCBI taxonomy): domain Eukaryota; kingdom Metazoa; phylum Arthropoda; class Insecta; order Hemiptera; family Aphididae; genus Schizaphis; species Schizaphis graminum. The sequence goes on along the minus strand of CM037032.1, from coordinate 112,876,278 downwards.
AACTAGTTAAGTATAACATTATCTTATAAGTTATAATATGAACGTCGTGTACTCATATACGATATACAATTAGATAATAAATGTTTTATTAAAAATCTATTACATAGGTTTGTTCACGTTTCAACGTTTGAAAATTATGCCATCAGCATAAAAAAAGCATGGTTTATTTAGAAGGAGTTTTTCATCAAATCACATCGAAAATCATTTGGCAATGATAATATGATATATTATAATTTCGAAAAATTCGTACGTAAAACTATTGTTTCTACACCTATAAAAGTTACGTCCCAAGACAATGGTTAGGACTCTCCAAAAATTCCCCCGTAGTTGGGGTAATTTCGACCCCCCCCCCCCCCCCAAATATATTTTTGAAAAATCTTATTGGTCGTTCGACGTGTCTGAAACTCAAGATTCTGGTATTTTGGAAGATGCTGATCAAAATTGGTGTCTTTTGTCGAGACTGTAAGAGTCGTTTTTACCCCACTTTGGGGCCTTGGAATTCCAAAATTTGAGTTTTTTAATCGAATGTTACTCGGCCGGATTTCGATGTTGGGGCATAGTTTCTTCACGAAAAGTTTTGTTTTAAGTTATTTTACATAAAATCTTTCGGTGGTAAGAGGGTCCTATGCCCCCCCCCCCCTTGGATTTTTGAAAAATGTTTAGTTTTTGTTCCATGTTTCTGAAATTCGCATGTTCGGTTTTTTGTAAATCAGTGATCAAAATTGGTATCTTGTGCCGACACTGTAGGTGCCTTTTTTACCCTTCTTTTTGGCGACAAAAGTTAGGATTTTGTGGTTTTTTTTACTTTGTTGCCACGGAACACTTAGACTTTGGGTGATTAAAGCAGTTTCTTCTACGTATCGCTATTAGACATTTTTGTAAAAAATCGAACGGTACCAAAACCGAAGGAATCGGAAGTTTTTTTAGGAAGTTATGATTTTCTTTTTCTTTTTTGGCAGTTGGCACTTAGATTTTATGTATTTTTCGAATTTTTTGAATTTGAGTTTTGTTTAATCTTTTCGAAATTTGAGTGCTGACTCATTTTGTGTGTGGAGTTATGTTTGTGTTCTAAGGGCTCAGCCAGTTAAGTCATAATAAATAATAAATTATAACTATGTTAATAACCTATATTTGGTACAAACTTAAAATACCCATAACTTGCTTTAAAAATAAAATATAAATAAATAAACCTGTAAGGTTCTTTAGAAAAACCGTTATTAAGGATTTTTGAACGTCGCACTTGGCCGGGTCGAACGATTTTGAAAAACCAAAATTTTGAAATAACGAGTTTTCGGAAAAAAGAAAAACTGATTCTGGTGTAGAATTACATGTAGAACATTTTAACTTCTGTGATAAATTGTCGTTGGACCACCAGGTGACCGAGAAAACGCGAATGAAAATTGAAAATTTCGAAAAATGAAAATTCTCGTTTACGAAGTGTTTTCCGGGGAAACCGTGAGAGATAGGACGAAAGTCGTAAGACATAAAATTGATCCCCATAACTATCTTCATAAGTTGTGTGCATTTGATTTTTTGAAAAACCGTTATTAAGGATTTTTGAACGTCGCACTTTGGTCGAACGATTTTGAAAAACCAAAATTTTGAAATAACGAGTTTTCGGAAAAAAGAAAAACTGATTCTGGTGTAGAATTACATGTAGAACATTTTAACTTCTGTGATAAATTGTCGTTGGACCACCAGGTGACCGAGAAAACGCGAATGAAAATTGAAAATTTCGAAAAATGAAAATTCTCGTTTACGAAGTGTTTTCCGGGGAAACCGTGAGAGATAGGACGAAAGTCGTAAGACATAAAATTGATCCCCATAACTATCTTCATAAGTTGTGTGCATTTGATTTTTCGAAAAACCGTTATTAAGGATTTTTGAACATCGCACTTGGGTCGAACGATTTTGAAAAACCAAAATTTTGAAATAACGAGTTTTCGGAAAAAAGAAAAACTGATTCTGGTGTAGAATTACATGTAGAACATTTTAACTTCTGTGATAAATTGTCGTTGGACCACCAGGTGACCGAGAAAACGCGAATGAAAATTGAAAATTTCGAAAAATTCCACACAAAGGTAAAGAGTTATTAAAAAATTAATTACACATACATTTAATCCTAAGCTAATTTTAAAGATTGATTTGGTTCAACACCATCTGGTGATGTGTTTAGTCAATAGTCATAAATATTAAAATTATATGATATTTCTGTAGTTAAAGATTATATCAATAAAAATATTCAATGAAACCCAAAGAGATCATAAAGCAACGTATAACAATATACCTAATAGGAAACATTGAAGCTACTCACAACAATTAGAACCTGAATGACCAAAAATAATATGTTTGTGAGGTCATTGGTGAATCTGTGTAATGTCTAACTATTGATGCAACTAGGACTAAAATATTAGATTAACTGCAGCTGTACAAATGAATACCTAATTTAATTTACTTACGTTTATGCTTTCCAAAAAACTAGGATTGTTTTGGTTATTTTAATTTTCAATAGTAATAAACTAATAACTGTATGCGTAGGTCTAGATACTTTTTATGGTATATTAAAAATACTACATGTATTTTTAATATACCAATTTTATATTTATACAATTTACTTTTGAATAATTCCATATGTTATATTTTATTGCTTAAATTATTATTCATTCTTAAATATTCATAAACATTTGTGGGGAATAAAATGCATTTTGAGGGTGCTAAGCCTCCCTAAGTCTCCTCCATGATAGAAATAATAGAAAGTTATTTAATAATAGAAAGTTATTTCTATCATGGTCTCTTGCTTGTTGTTTAAATGAGGGTAACAAAGAACTTGTAATAATATTGTATATTTCTAATAAGTATTTACAAAATATGTGTGGATTTTTCAAGAACAATTATTTGTAATATTTTTTGAATTAAATGCAGTTTCAAAAACATACATACTTATTAAAATCAGTTGTAAATTATATTACAATACATATATTTTATATGTTACTTATTAGTTATTTTTGTTATTAAATACAAGAAAAAAAACATTCAATTATACATTAAATAGTCAAAATATATTATTCAAGCTATATGAATAGCAAAGAATACAGCTAAAGAATACATTGTTGAATAGAACAGATGTGATATGTTTACTTTAGTGAACAGATTCAGTATTTCATACTTCATGATTATACAATAATTAAATTAAATGACTTAACTAAAGTTTATATATTAATATAAGTCTTAAATTTGTAATTTAGGTTTGAATACAAAATAATCATTTATAGGAATATAAATATCCATTATCCAATAAAAATCATTATTTCAATTTTTTTTTTTTTTATAGATGAAATTTGCATTTAAATAGTGTAAAAGTATAATAAGACAATAAATAAAAACCAACAAACTATGTTTAGTAATATTTAATATCTGAACCAGCCACAGAAAATGAACTCCTGCGGAAACACCGAATTCTATCATTTAATATGGAACGCAGACCTGAAGTAGCAGCTTTCTTATTATTGAATGAGGTATGCACTTTATGTCTATGAGAAAATAAAAAAATAACAATATAAATAACTTTAAATGGAACAAATCTAGTTTAGGGGCCAAGCGATTTTTTCAATTTTTTTTATCGAAACTCATGTATCTCATCGAGTTAAGAACGATGGTGCAATCAGAATTTGTCGCTCTCATTTAGTTTCGAAGTTATGGCCATCCAAAGTTTTCGATTTTACGTTTATACGCATGCACGCAACATTACTATTATGATATAGTTATAAACACTTAATAATTTTTATCTTATCTTACGTATTTTTCAAATTATAATTGATATTATATATAATAAATAATATGTACTATATAAATAAATAATAATTGCCATATTGCCATATGGCAATTCAAAGTTGCAGTGATTACGCGTGTTGTATCGGCACTCGTCGCTACGCTCCTCGGCGCCGTCGCTGCGCTCCGCAAATCGAAAATATCCCCCGACTTGCTATGCAACACCACCTTAAGTAGGTTACAGGATAACTGATAAGTTATATCGTAGTATATGTGATGTGATTAGTGATTACAAAGTTAGCGGCACTCGTCGCTACGCTCCTCGGCGCCGTCGCTACGCTCCGCAAATCGAAAATATCCCTCGACTTGCTATGCAACACCACCTCAAGTAGGTCACAGGGTACATACTACATAAGTTTCAAAAAAAAAAAAAAGGTGCACCGTATACGTAAGTACAAAAAAATAACAAAAATGGTCCTCCGCGCATCATTATAGTTGCGCACATGCATATACACGTAAAATCGAAAACTTTGGAAGGCCATAACTTCGAAACTAAATGAGAGCGACAAATTCTGATTGCACCATCGTTCTTAACTCGATGAGATACATGAGTTTCGATAAAAAAAATTCGAAAAATCGCTTGGCCCCTAAACTAGATTTTAACCCTTTAAATAAACCTTTCATAAGTAATACATTTTAACACTATAGAACTTACATGATTTGAGTTATGAAGGTTTGAATGTGTTTGTTGTTTGCTTTTACACCTATGAATCGATTACACTTGCATGTGTTAAGTAAAGATTTTGTGGCAGAGATATGAAACAGAATCACCAGTGGAGTTCATTTAATAAAAAATTCTTCATACCTACTCACAGTAAATATAAACAAAACATTAACAACTAATGTTTAATCCTGTTATTAAATATAATATTTTATGATTGTACATACTTTATTTTATAACTTCCATTGGTACAATCATCAAAATGTCAATCAAATTTGTGTTCTGTATCTATAGTGAAAGTGAACTTAACATTACCTATTTAATTAAACAGTAACTAGGTAGGTACTTAAAAAAGTTCAAAAATACAAAATTGAAAATATTAAAATAATAAAAAATATATCAAAATTTAACCTAACCGCAATTATTATTAGTTGTCTGTATTCGAAGTGGTAACCTTATAAACCATGGTTAATAATTCATTATCATAATTTATAATATATGATAATTGATAAAACTAATTTTGTATTGTTTTTTAATTTTTTTATTCTTTTTGAAACCTATCTATGTATTTACTAAAAAATTCGTTACACTGACTATGTAAATGGAATCTCCATAAAATTTCCTATCGATACCTTTAAATTTTACCATTACCCATTCTCCTATGTGGGATTAATCTCATCCACAAACGGACGATCACTACAGTTCTAAAGTTCTGAATATAAAACTGATATACTATAATATATTAATATGTAATTTGTAATTCACTACACCTATTGTTCAGCATTAGTAGATTTTGGTACTTTTCATATTACTATTATACATGCACATTAATTATAAGTATTTTCGAGGCCTTTATACCGTTAATTTTAATGATTGAAATTCTAAGTTCATAAATTACCTATATGAACAATTGTTCATATTTAACACTATTATATCCCGTTCCAGTCAAATCTTGTTCGCTTGTTTAATTTTTTGGTACAGGGTTCTTCTAAAGGAATGAAAATCAAATATCAACGCAGTTTTGGTTGATGAATTTAATTTATTGATTGAGTCAAATACTGAATAGTTATTAAAGCATTACCTACTTAATGAAGGATCATAAAATATAGCGTTGAGTAAAACAACTTATTATAGAAATTGTATGACTTACGATCAAATGATCGACTGACTGTGTCGTACATTTTGAAATTGATGATTATATCTCTTATATACAAGTATACAACGAAATTGCTTACCTACATATTATTAAATTCTAATCGAGGGGTATAAACACTATAAACATTGAATAGATGTATTCTCGATGTGATTTGATGAAAAACTACTTCTAAATAAACTATTTTTTATGCTGATAGCATAATTGGCAAATGTCGAAACGTAAACAAACATAAAACGAGTAATAACGAAAAAAAAGTTCATAAAAATAAATTGTTAAACCGTTATACTGGGGTATATCATAAAGAAACATATGCGTATACGAAAAAATAAGCAATTCGATTTTCAACAATTTTTGCACCCCGATTACAGGGTGAATAATGATCCTACGCATTTTGACCATAGAACCTTTATGACTCGTAATGACATTTATGAGTCAACATTCAAATTTCAAAAAGATTGAACAAAAACTCAAGTTCAACAAATTTGGAAAATACGTAAAATCTAAGTGCCAAAAAAGAAAAAGAAAATCATAACTTCCCAACAAAACGTCCGATTCCTTCGGTTTTGATGCCGTTCGATTGTTGACAAAAATGTCTAAATAATGCGTAGAAAAAAACTGCTCTAATCACCCAAAGTCTAAGTGTTACGTGGTGACAAAGCCTAAAAACTGCAAAATCCTAACTTCCGTCGCCAAAAAGAGGGGTAAAAAAGGCTCCTACAGTGTCGACACAAGACGCCGATTTTGATCACCGACCTACAAAAAACCAAACCTGTGAATTTCAGAAACGTGGAACAAAAAATAAACATTTTTCAAAATATCCATGAGGGGGGGCCATAGGACCCTCTGACCACCGAAAGATTTTGTGTAAAATAACTTAAAACAAAACTTTTCGTAAAAAAATTATGCCCCTACATCGAAACCCGGCCGAGTAACACTCGACTAAAAAACTCAAATTTCGGAATTCCAAAGCCCCAAAATGGGGTAAAAACGGCTCTTACGGTCTCAACAAAAGACACCACTTTTGATCAGCATCCTCCAAAATTCTAGAATCTCGAGTTTCAGACACGTAGAACGACAAGAAAGGTTTTTCAAAAATATTTTTTTTTGGAGGGGGGTTGAAGGTACCCCAACTACGGGAGACTTTTTGGAGGGGCCTAACTATTGTTTAGGGACGTAACTTTTATAGCTGAAGACACAATAGTTTTTTTGGTACGAATTTTTCAAATTTATAATATAATATCATATCATTGCCGCATCCGCATGATGCTCGATATGATTTAAAACACTACTTATAGTCTAAATGATTGAGTTAAAAAAATTTTACTAATTGGAAAATCATCTAGGAAAGAAATTGCGTCGATCCTTGAAGATTTTATATGGATGGGGCAACTGGCAAGTATTAAAGGATTTAGTGTTAGAGATACATTTTTGGAAAACGTAATAATAAAAATTAAAAAATTAAGTTTTTGGACAAAACTTCATAAAAATATCAGAATTTGGACAGTTAAATAATTATTAATGAGTAGACAATTTTTATGTATGCAACGGTTTGCGAGGAAAATAGGAAATCGTGAAAATATTAAATGTGCAGTAGGGTTGCCTATAGAAAATACCTTTAAAACTGTATGTCAATAATAATATATGGTCCAATATAATAAAATACACAATGCGTTCATTATTAAATTTACTGTTTGATAAAATAATTTAAAAAATAAATTGTATCATATAGATATAATAATAGAATAATCAACCAATATTTTATAACTCAAGAATAATTAAAATATATAGAATTTGCCCATATAAACCCCTTCTATTGATAATGGAAAATTTCAGATAGCCAGACTATTTTAATTAATCATATGATCACTAATACTTTTGAAATAAAATCAAAACAGATTAAAAATGCTAAAAAAATATGTCCACTTATTCAAAAATTGGTTTTATATGTTCAATTAAGAAAACTAGATGTGGCACACAATTGTTTTGAACAGATATATTAACATGAGTCTTTATTTTAACTGGACATACACTATTTGACAAAACTGATAAATTCAATTGTGGACTGTAGCAAAATATAATAACAATTGTCATTGTAATAAGTACATTCTAATTCTACTAAAAAATTACTTATATTTGAAAAATAGTAAAACTTTAAATGGTTTTCCTGAACATTTTGGTATGTGACATTTTATATTAAATTTAGCCTATAATTTTTTATGAATATTTTAAGTTCAAATTGATTGTAATTTAAAAATTATGAATAGTTAAATTTTTGTACCCAAAGATTGAAAATTTATCATAAACAGTTCATACTGTAATCTGAAAATACTTCAACACAATTTTTTTTATAGGCATTTACATTTAATATCAATAAAAATAACACAATACTTTTAAATTTTCAAATCATATTTTAAAAACGATGTAATAAGACATGTTAGTTTATTAATTATACAATTTTTCTCATAATAACTATCATTATTTTTTTTTAAAAAAAAAGTATAATATTTTACTTATAACAATTAAATAAAGTTCTTAAATAGTTAGATTAGGTTTACACCAACTAACAGCTTTTTTGTTTTGTTCTAATATAAATTGTTTAATTTTCATTGCAATATAATAATTTAAGTATTTGGCAGTTTCTTTTCGCAGGCGGTTTTATTATTGAGTATACGATCAGAAGTTGGTAGACTTGCAAGATGGATGATTATTTGGACCAATAGATTGGCAATATTGGCATATTGTACCGAAAAATTGCTATAATTAAAAGTATAAACATTAATAATACAAATTTATAATAATTGTTCAAGTTATTTCACCACCTCCAAAGAATATTAGTTCATCTTGTTTGTTTGACACATATTTCAAATTAAAAGTTTGCAATAAATAATTTGTTGAATTCATAGTGACACGTAACCCATACAACACGGATTTTCTAATAATTGAGCCAAGAAATAGTTTTCTCTAAAACCTAATAAACAAGATACAGTGAGATACTACATTATGATGTCAGGTAAAAATAAGTGAAATGATTGTTGTTCATAAAAGTATAGTTGAACAAAACTTATATTTATTACTGCTTCAGATATGTTTCTTTGCTTGATTCAAAGCATCAAATACTGAATTAAAATTCTCTGTAAAATCCTATAAAAGTAATCAATTTATTTTACTTGTGTAGAAAGCTTGACAGTCATCTAACTTGTGTACTACATTATAAAAATCAAGTTTATAAGAGGCTGATTTTAGTGAGAGCTTATAATAATTTATATAAATCAGAAATGTAAAAATAAATAAATATTGGAGATTTATTAATATATTTTTATAATTACTCTAAGAAGCTTCTTATTGTAAAGTTTATTCCTGACAATTTTTATAAAATGAGAGGTGTCTGAAATAAAAAATAATTTCCTTAGAAAACTCATAGGGTGTATCATAAAAAAAATCTGTAATTTATTTAAATCTCTACTAACAACAACTCACTTTACATTTTTCTGTTCGTCAGGGCTCTACCAGAAACTACCCATTAATTGAATGAATAAATCATACTATATATCTGGAAGTGCCATCTCTGATCTAAAAAAGTAAATATAATTGATATTATTCAAAAACAACCAAAACAACAATTATGTTTGTTCAAAAAATTAAAATTAATTAAATAATTACCATGAGGTTATTGGTGCGCTGTTGAAATTCTACAAAGAATAATATTACAAAGTTAATTAAATTATATTAGCATCACAAATATCATGAAATATATAATAAATAAAATTATATTTTTGGTTACTTTTACATATTAATTACTCATAATATTAACATAATACATTAGGTAATAATTATTTACTTTACATACACTGAAGTTGTTTCAGTTAAAAAACATATATAATTTAGGTAATAAAAATAGAGATTATTTACTAATATTATTTTTGGTGTTTTCATCAATTAATAATTAATTAATTATTAATTTAACATAAGCTTAAAATTATTTGATACATTAAAAAATAGGCAATTTTATAGATTCTTGGCCTAACATTAAATTCCAATCATCACTATCATAACATTTTCGGAAAGTATTAAATATTTATTTTAAAACATAATGAATTGCATATTTCATACACAATAAAATTAAAAATAGTGTATAAAAAACTCAATTTTTTCAAACAGGACTGTATAGTAGACAGAAGTTAACACACAAACACAGTTTTTTTTAATTCTGTTATACAATACTATATTAATGAAGGTCTATTCCAAATTTGTAAACATTTAGTTAGGTACACTAAATCAATAATAGAGTAGGTAATAAAATATTATTAAATATAATAAAACAAAAATTATTATTTAAAAAGGGTAAAGAGTTGCTCAAGTTTATCTATTTTTAATGATGATATTATCAGGTAATAGGTATGTACACTTTTTTTATAAAAAAATTAAATTAGTGGGTTATTATTTTTGAATTATCATATCCCATGCGATTATGAATAATAAATTATCTATTTATGGACAAGTGAGGTATTTATAAGACAAATCAGAAAATTGCATTGTTTACCATCCATAACTGAGAAAATATCAAAATTTAAATTTAAAAATAAGGGCTTAGAGAAATCTATTATCTCAAAATAGTGACTTAAATTTTACACCAGTCGTCCTATAATAATCCAATTTTTTCCCAAAATTAGTAGGCTTGAACATATCAAATATGTGTAACCATTTACTACAAAAGTAATGGTTAAGCTAAGTATTGCAGAATTTGTCATCTAATCTGCCATCACCAACCAATGACCATCACAACAATGTTTTTGGTTTTTACTACATCAAATATATTTTGAAGATTTTTGTGAGCCGCATTCAGTTTTTTCAAATCTGTAATTATAGAAAATTAAAATATTTCAAACCTTGTTACAATCGATCTGGATAATAGTGGTGAACAATGTTGTATTTGTTGTTACAATTTTATAAAATATATTAATTATTATTTAATGTAACTATAAATACTACCATTTAAATAAAATTTTGAATAACTAAGTAATTATGTATTAATAGATTTTAGTTAATGAGATAAAATATAAAAATTCATAACTCACTTAATGGCAGAATAACTACATTAAATAATATAACATTATTAAGAAAATTAAACTGTTAAGAAAAATTGTCCGCACATACATACATAGATAAGTAGATTTGTTTTAGTTTTCATTATATTTGTACCACAGTATGTTTGAAAATATTTAAAATCTGAAAACAATAGGTTATAAATTGTTTGCATAAGTTTGTGATTATTAATAAATAATTTATTATTTTATCAACAATTAAAATCTCAAAACTATAATTATTAATAACAAAGTGTTTACACTTGTATTCATACAATTTAGTTTAATTTAATACATCTAGGTTTGTTAATTTGTCCAAAACATTTATTGTAATGAAATTAATTTTTTAAGTTACTTCAAGTTATAATAAATAATTACATTTCAAATAAGTTCTACAACATGTGAATCTGGTGAATGCAACAAAGTACAAATTGGTTGAAGACAAGTATATTACAACAACGGTTTAGTGAATTATTCATTTGAGATTGAGAATATGTTGTAAATAACATAAAAATAATAGAGCACAAAAAAAAAATAGTTTTAAATTAATACATTAAGATCCTAATCAATATACAATGTTATTTGTAACTTATAAATTATTACATTATTTATATTGTAAAGTAATTATTTAATTAATGAGTGTAATAATTTAAAAATTATAAATGTATAAAATAAAAATAAATAAAAATGTTGAAATTGTTTTACAAAAATGTGGTTTTAAATTACGTCAATGGGTAATGGGTAAAAACTCAAATGTAGTACATGTTAGTCGACAAAGTTATTAATTAGGAGTGCAAGTGCACCTGCTATGAATAAATATTTAATACCTTATAAAGTAATAAACATTCAGATACATTACATTACAAACAATACATGTAAGAACTTATTATTAAGGAGAAAATTAAAAAAATTCAAATATTACTTACGTTAACATTCCGAACAAAGCTGAAAGCACCAACCTCCAGCGGCTCCAGCCACAAATGGCAAAAATGCAAAATTAAAATGACCGTTAACTTGTTAAAATAACGGTTATTTACTAATTTGAAATTTTAACCGACGGATAAATAATGTATCTGGTTCTGGGGACCAGGGTGAGAAATTTATATACTCAAAAATCATAGTTGAACTATTTACATTGCCGAATGGTTGGTATCAATTTGAATTTTTGTGATTTGAGGTTAGTGTTCGAACTTTTAATTTCTGTTATCACCTATAATTTCTTATCACGGGGTCCAACTCTTATCACGGGGTCCAACTGTACCCATCCCTGACATAGGTAGTACACTTCCAAGTTGTCCGAGTTGTCGTTTTGTCGACGAATTACGACTGCGAGTGCCATCCAAAAGCTGACCTGTCGTCTTATGTTCATTTAAATAAAATTATATATTTTACATACATAATACATTGGAGTACACATTGATTGGCATATTAATAATAAAATAATAAAGTACTCGTATTATTAAAGTACAATGTTTTATATAGGTAATTAGTGATTTTAGTTAATCGTTTGTTAAAAATGATTCTGTATGCAGATCCAGTATTCAATTATTACCTATTACAGTTTTAGACGTTGTAGTTTCCGCCGGAGAAATAATATAGAAATAACAACTACCTATTTAAAAGGTACTTAGTTTTCATCTATCAATAAGGTACTTTGTTCTAACTTGCTAAACATAACTTAAACAGTATAAATATTGTATTATTATTTTAAATAGTTGAATTATTTGTATCTAGTTTAGAAGTTCACAAGAGTTATAACCACGTATGTTTTGAACGATTTCTTCAATGCATTGCGTTTGTTTGTCCAAACCCATGCGGAGCTAGACATTGATATTAAATTGCCAATGTTGAACCATCACATTAATGGACACATCCGTTTCTATTCAACTAAAGTAATTACTCATATAAATTTGCCAAAAGTTTGGATTTTGTATTTATTTTGAAAATGAATACATTTGTTATTTTCCAGAACTTACAAAATCTTGTTGAAAAGTTAGTGGAGGACTTGACAATCGTTGAACGTTGCTCGTGGTCTTCAGATTATTTATCAATATGGTTAAAAACAGAATTATGGGCATCCACAGTTATGAAAGAGATATTGACGTCTGGTGTAAATATGGTTGCAATAATGATCACAAAGGCACTGTAAAGTATATGATCTCAAATCTCAAAAACATGAGTGAGTTTCTAAGATTTGTTTTTTTGTGAACGTAGGTAGTCTCAGTCAGTTCTGATGAGTGTAATAATTCAGTCACATGCTTGCGCATTGCACTATTGAAAGAGGCAATTCAAAATTTGGCTAAAATGAATGGGTACATAATAGGAAGTAATGGATTGGATTTATTGGTGTCAAAAAAAAAACAATCCAAAAAATAGTAATCTCGTATTGTGTGGTAATGTTTGTAATGTGAAAGTCAAAGAATATAAACAGTGAGCATATTATTAATTAATTAAATTTATTTATTATAAAATATATTATAATAATTAACAATATTGCGATTTCAGGCGAAAACAAGACTATTACTAAAATGTCAGCTAATCGTATTGATTCTGAAGAATATCCGTTCGATATAATATCAAAACTATGTCATGCATCAATTGTCTATGAATTGTTGAGTGTCCACCATACTAAAGTTATTAATACGGAATGTGATACATCAAATAAAGACAGTTTGTTTAAATTACTATTTTTGTGCTTTTTAACATGTACATTTTAATTTTTAATTTATTTTTAACATTAATTTTAGGTGGTATTTTCATTATGTATAATTACTCAAGACTTTGTCAAGTATGGGAAGCATATGAAAAAGGTGTTATTGAAAATTTCTATGAATCTTTACCAGACATTTGTTCTGTTAACTTTGGATTGTTGACTAGCAATGTGAGTTTTAGTATTTGAATGATGGTGTGATGGCACCTTGAATGTTTTAGTTACATATTTTGCTCACCTAGGTTAGGTATCTTTTTTTTTTATTATTAATATAATTTTTACAATGTTAATTTATAATTTACAAATTAATTTTTGGATAGTTTAGAAGTGAATTGTCTTCATAAACTTCGAGTAGGTTATCCCGTGTACCCAGGGTTTTAGTCATAATTTTGTAGATCTTTTGCCAATTTTATAGTGGAGTGCTTTATTGACTTTGTGGAGTTTTTCATAAACAATTTTTGAACTGTTGCATTATCCACGTTGATAGGTATATTAGGCCTGTATCATTGAACTACGGCACTTTTAGTGTTATTCTTAAAAATGTATTTTGAAGAGTTTGTAATTTTGTAATTTTTGTTTATGAGACAGCTGTCCATACAGGACATGCGTAGGCTATTAACCTGGGTTTTCGTTATAGAACTATTATTTTTGTTATAGATCTTTACAATTAAAACATGTTATATAAAATATTTAATTCATTAGTTATGTAAATTATTTATATTTTCATGGATAGTAGAAAACCACAATGAAAGTTTCCTATTTATATCTAGCATACCCATTAAATGTATTTTAATGTTGCTGTCATTGGTTTAGTACTCTTAGGAAATTAAATTACAATGAATAATATTATATGTATCATTTAGGAAGAATGGCTTTTAATCCTTAACCATCTATCAATGTATCCATTGGTTATTCAACAATCTGTCAAACATTTGTTGTCAGCCAGTGTAGATGTTCATAGATTATGCAAGTTTTTAATGGAAATGTCATCGGCAGTTAGCCTGTTTTATCATAGACATCACATTTTATCTGTGAGTAATTTGTTTAAAAGTGCAACAGTAGTTTTTTTTAATATTATTTTTAGTGTTAACTTTTAAACATATAACTATAAATGTTGTGTTGCATACAATAAAATTTTAATTTTATATTATGCTATAAATCATAAACCATAAAAAAAAATCATTAAAATAATAATAATAATACAATAAACTGAGTTATATCAACAGTTTTAGCATAAGCACGGAACTTACTGTAACAAAAATTATTTTATTTCAAAATAAATAATTTTAAACCTTAAACATATACATTAAGTATACATGATTACTCCATTACCTATCAAAGTAAATATTTTTTATTTAAAGTTATAATATCAAGTTCCCAAACTTTTCATAGTTACTAATGCAGTATCTAACCATTTTAAATTCCATCAACCCAACAAAGCCATTGTGAATCAGTTTTATTCTTTGCTTACCAATGTGTGGTTGTTATATACAACTCTATTATGAAAACGTTGAAAATGTATTGTGTAGTTTATTATTGAAATGAAATCTTAATTAATTATATATGATTGAAATCACTTAATTTCTTATTAGTTTTAATGTGAAGGATGTGGATATGAGTATATATATTTTTTTTACTATAGACAGCAAGCTTATCCAAGGTTAGGTTAGGTTTCTTTAACACATTTTCTTTTGTTTTTTGAATTTTAGAACTATACTTGGTAAATTTGCTCTGGTATTATCATTAAAGTGTAAATAAACTAATTTGCTGTTACATGTGTGTAAGACAGCTACAACACATGTGGGTGTAACATCTTTCTTATGAATATTTTTAAAGATGAAATAAACAGTTATAATTTACTTTATAAAATATTAACACTTCGTATGAAATTTCATAGTTGTATTATGTTGTGCAATTTTATTTATATTGACAACATTTTTGTTAATTCTTTTTCATATTTAATTTTAAATAAATGTTTAATGTGTTGATATTTATTATTATTGTTACTTTCTTTATTATTTTATATTGTTATTTTTTTCCAAAATGACTATTATTCATCCCTCTGTTGGCATAAATAAACTTATTGATATTATTTAAGAGCAATTTTAATAGTTTTTAAGTTCAATATTGGTTTCTTATAGTGCAATTAATAGTGATGACTAGGGCACGGATGTTGTAGTAGTAAAAAACTACTAAAATTGATTGCAGTATTGCACTAAAAAATACCGAAAATTGCACTTAAAATATTCAAAATTGCACTAAAAATTACAAGATTTCGTTATAATTTATAGATGTTTTATTTTAATTCTGACAAAAAAATATATTTTTTACATTTTATATTAATAAATATTAACTAATAATCTATGCGTATTCTAAACATATTAAATATTTTAAATTTTAAACCTTATTGCATTGGACTATAAGTGTATGTTTTAAATTTTTGAATTCGAGCGCTCTTCAATTTGGAGCCAATAAGTATAATCTTATCTATATACGACTGCTGAGTTTCGAATATAGCTAAAATAGCTAAATAAATGATTAAATTCAACAAAATTGCAATAAAATTGCAAAAATTGCAAAAAATTGCACTTAAAACTTTCAGATTTGAATTTGTATTTACATGAAACGTATTTAAAACTTACCTAGCAATAAATTGGAAAGGTAGAAGAAAAGTTGCAAATGCAACAACATCCGTGCCCTAGTGATGACAGATCAATTTTGTTTGATAAAAATATTAAGTTAAAATAATAATTTTTACTTATTATTAGCATTTTAACAATATACAATTGTATGTCATTTATACATTTAAATAAGTAATATTTATTTGTTGTTACATAAAAGATTTAACATTTGATTAAAGTCTAAACATTACATTTCATTAGTTATATATTTATATTTTTAATTTCACTACCAAAATATGTGTCTGAAGTAATAAAAATGTTATTAATTTTAATTTTAAATAGAGTAAGAATAATAATATAATTTTGTGTATTTTGTTAATGTGCAATGTATAAAAAGATAATTTTATAAATTGATAGTGTTAATATATTGTACACAGATAAAAAAAATACATAAATTTACATCATTGAACAAATTAAAACTATAATATATATATAAATAAATATTTCATAAGCATATTTTAAAGAAAATTAACTTATGAAAGATTCACAATGATGTTTACCTATACTTGGTAATGTGATTTGTCTTTAGTCATTATTTGTATTAATCTTTTAATCATTTTTTCTTTGTGTTTTATTATCATATTTCAAATTATTAATAACTGTTTAATACTGAAGTATGAAGACAATGACTACTCAAGTTCATATAAAATATAAAAAATAAATGTTATGATATACCTACAAAATTAATAATAATATATTTTTTGAAAAATAAATGAACTAATCAAATAAAAACTAATACATTTAATATTAAGCTTTGAAATATTACTTCTATTTTTTTTATACACTTATTATAAATTAATTGTATAATAATAATTAAAGTATTAAAAATAACAGGTATACACTTTAAATGGCATACAATTTATCCACAACCAATAATCTGTAAAGTTTTATAGTTTTCTTATAAATAGAATATTGTATTATTTTTAGTTGCTATTATTATTCATAATATTTTATTATTGATATAATGCAATGAAATTCACTTACATAAAACTTGAATTGTTTTTAAATTCTTTTACTGGATTATTTTAAGTATATACCTGCCATACTAGTTAATAGTTATAATATATTTATGGTACTCAATCACTGATAAATATTTGACAACTACCTATATATTTTAATTATATTATGTTGTTAAACAATTGCTAAGCGTTAGTATGTGTGTATTGCGTATATTATGATAAATTTATATAATTAAATATTATAATTTATAATACAATTAATTAATATAATTAGCTAAAACTTATACTGAAAATTTTATATTCTCAGGATCCCATTTCAAGTTTATTACCATTGATGCACACTCGATTATATTTGGTCAAAGCGTCAATACAGGTTTATGAAAATGTTTTCCAATTACTAGGCATTGATGCTGTACGTGAAATGTAAATGGTACTAACCGACGAAGGCGCTATGGAAGGCAAAATTTATTGTTGATGATTATATTGTCATAAAATAATACTGTTTTTTCCAAACTTAACCCTCACATTATAAAATGATGAACTTTGTACTGAATCTTTTTGTATGTTATAAATGCCTAAAAAATAATAGGTAATCCTTTCAAATGTTTAATTTGTTTTTATTTTAATATGTTTTCGCATTTATTAATCATCTGGAAAAGTAAATCAAAAAACATGACACCATCGTCTACCACATGCGGTGTGTACAGTGGTACGTCTTTTTCTACAAAGTTCTATTCGCAAATCGCAATACACGTAGTTGGTAAAAAAAATGTATATAACATAAAAGATACCGAGAGTCGAGACAATAATAAACTGACAAACTTTTTCTCTAGTCTTGACTTTCGGATTTCGGAACTCCGCCGACCATGTTTCTCAAAAACACATGTTCGAGTCGTCGAGATAACAGCATTGTCTGCTACACTTATAAGAATGTTTGTAAGTCTGTGCGAGACCTTTTTTATTTTTATTGGTCTTTTACATTTCTAAAACCTATTGACTATCAAAAGTTGTTTCATACAACCATATAATACATCCATTGCTGCTGTAAACTTGTTTCAATTTAAGTGCTCGCCGGTTAGATAAAAAAATAAATCAAGTTAAAAGTTTGTACGCGTTTAACTGCTCGATATACGAAAGACGGGGCTCGGGCAGTAACGTGTCGTAACAGTCACTAGTTAGTGATCGTTCCGAAGTTGTGTCGCGAACGACGCGAACTACCATGTCTTATTACATTCAATAAATAGACCATGTTAATAACGTTATGAGTGCTTATTATTCTATACAAATATTACAATCATTAAACACTTATTATATCAAAAAGTGTTAACTTTTTTTAAATTTTTTTTCAAGAATTTTAGTTTCGTGCTTTTCTATAACTGTATATACCATTTTTATTTTTTTCACCCTTAGGTATATTTAAAAGTGAAATCATTATCAATTTTTGATTTCTAAATAACAAACCTATATTTAAAATGTCATAAAATAGTAGGGCTATTTTTTTTTATGAATTTTAACGTTAAAATTATTATCTTTCATTTAACCGTGACTTATTGCTACTCAAAGTTTGGTGGTTTGAGTTTTTTAGGTGTATTTCCTACAAATTATTACGGTTGTGAGGCATTGGTAACTACAAGTACAAACAAATTTATTATACGTATGAGATATGAAACAAGAAGTATTATAAAATCCGAAAACCAACAACCTTTGAAAAGCTATATTTCGCTAAAAAATTAACGAAAAATAATAATTTGAACGTTAAAATTCATAAAAAAAAAATAGCCCTATTAATTTAGTACATTTTAATTAATATAGGTTGCCATTTGAAAATAAAAAGTTGATAGTGATTTACCTATTAAATAAAAGAGGGTGACAAAAATAAAAATTTCATATCGTTTGAGAAAAGCGCATGGAACAAAATATTTAAAAAAGAAAAAATTGAAAAAGTCAGTACTTGAAAAAATAATGAGTGTTTAATGGTAAAAGAATTACCCTGTATAGCTCCCCAAATTTGAAACTCAAAATTGCGCAAATAGTCTTAATAAATATAGTACCTACCTAAATAAATTAATAACGCAACATGTCATAATATAATCAAAAACTTAATATAATGAATAATAATATTGAAAAAATAAGACAATAAATATAAAATATAATAATAGGTACAATATAAAATTGTATTAAAAATTAACTCTACTTCTTAAATCCGCGAATTGATCAATAGTATCATCATATTTTAATTGGTCAGCAATTTCTTTTTCTATATAGAGATTATAGCTAAGTTGGTGACATTTTCTTTTACAATTTTGTACATAAAAAATGATGTAAATTTTTTTTTTGCTCATCAACTAGACTTTTTTTATATCTATGAAGCGGGGCGAGGGCCCCACTCGCCCTGCCCTAGGAACTGCCCTGACTTAAGTTTAAGTACCTACTAACCCCAGTGGCGTAATTTGGTCATGTTTGTGAGTGTGGGAATGAAATGTTTTTTACATTTTATATTTTTACCTATTATACCCGATACCCTCTTCCACAAAGAATAAAAATAAAACTGTAATAAATGTATATGTACGCATATAATATGGAAACAAATAATTATAAAATATTCACATTTACAAAAGTTACTTTATATGATAGCTTCATAACAGTTAAATTATTTAATCACAATAAAAGATAAATCTAAATTCATCTAGATAAAATGATCTGATGAACGTCATCGATCCACGATTAAATAATACTTGACCGGTCGGTATGGTTTATTTTTATACCACTTTATGTCTTTATAGTCATTACCACAATATATATATATGTATATATTTGTGCAGTTGTACATCACTGCAATAGTGATGGATGCCTAGCTAATATCTGTATGCATTATGCATCTACGTTTATTACGAAGTATTTATGTACAGCTAACGCATGGGATTCTGGTTTTTTTGTATTAGATTCTGAACGGAAAGATGAATGTATTATTTATATTTGTATTTATATGACACCATTGACACCCAAATGCCCGTAATTACGCCACTAAGCCTATAAACATTCCACGATTATTAACTATTATATAAATATGTATGCCCATTGATAAAATCGAATAAAGAACGGTAGGTATAATATTTTTTTCTCCGCTTATTTTGACATAATATTAAGACGCAATCGTGGGCGTATTTATATTTTATATACACAAACACAGATAGTGTAACGTTTTGAGACACACACGACGAAGATGACTGGCATCTGCTCTTTAAAACCGCGGCTACTGTAAACTTTAGCAATATAACCACGTCCTGTCCGTTGTTTACCGTAATTTGTGGGTGAATAGAAACAGGTTTACACCTTTCAGGTGTTATATCTCTGGATCTAAAATATGTACAATGCTGTGAATTACATCAAAATTTGGGTCTCACCGTGTACTACATGATAGAATTTTCAACGGTTATCCAACTATAAAATTTGATTTTATAAATTTTTTTAAGTACGCTGTTTCTATTCACCCGCAGGTGTGGGTGAAAAAAAATAGCTGCTTAGTTTTCATAGAATTTGTTATTCAACTGTATTGAGGTTGAATAGAAACATAATTTTGAATTTTTTTAAAAAAAAAGCGTTCAAATAACTTGCTTATAGCCTTTATTTTATGAAAAACAACATTTTAAACATATATGGCTTATATACTTTTGGCATGTTTCTATTCACCCGGAAAACAAAATTTTTTGATTAAAAAAATTATAAAAAATCAGCAAGTCATTAAACAGGATTCAGGATTGATACTTACGTTAATTAATTCTCCACAAGTTGTGGACCACAACCACGCTGAAAAGTGAAAAAAAAATTTGGAGTTATCACAATTCGTTTATGAGAACCATGATAACAAAGTTGATACACATTTTTTGGAGGTAAAATAATTTTTACTCTTATTAATTTTCTTATCGACAATTATTATGGAGGTAAAAATGTATCAATTGAATTCGATTCTTTATAACATAACCAATGTAATACATCAACAACTTATAAAAATAGTTATACTTAGACCGTAGTTATTGGTAAATGAAACTTATTTCGAAATTTTGTTTCTATATTCACCCATCAGTTTCTATATGATCTATGGGTACGTCATGGCCATATTTTACATTTTGGATCAACGGTGACTCGGCAGTCGAGTACACTCATTGTTAATTACGCAATTGTTTAATTTTGCAATTACCTACTCTGCATTTTTGCGTTGGACGTCTACAGAGCAATAACATCAAGACGCGATAATACAGTATACATCACAGGTATGGTTTTGATTACATTATTTAATGAACTGAAACAGTGAAACCTTTATATATTGGACAGCGACGACTGACGAGATCTCAAAATAAATCAGGAACAATTGCAGTTTACTTACAAAGCGATTTTGTCGATTTTTTTTTTTTTTTTTTGGAATATATGTATTTTAACGGGTGAACAACGGTGCAAAAATAAATTCATGCGAATCATTATTTTGGATGTTGTATCCTTCCGAAGTGGTTTGCGATTTTACGTTTTTACGAATGCTCACAACGCTGTAGGTACTATTTATTGCTCCGCGCCTTGTCTATAATGAATTTTTTAATTTTCTTACTTTGGACTTTTGGAGAATAGGCGAATCAACGTTATACTTATATTAACTTATACGGAGTTGATTCGTCAGTCTAGGTCACTCTATAGGATAATTAGTAGGATACCTATATTATAATATAATATTATTATCTATATTTAAATTACAATATATTAATATATCATTATTTTACGCGATTTCGTAAAAAATAAAATTTCATACACTTAGGTATACAATTTTTCTGTGTTGACGCTAGAACCAATTGATAGTTATAATTTTCGCGATAACGGCCACAATCACAGGCACAGTCTTAGAAAATCTTCAAACACCGTGATCACTGGCACCAATACGAAATAATTTACAGTGAATAGTGATGCCGTGCTAGCGGCACTCGTCGCTACGCTCCTCGGCGCCGTCGCTACGCTCCGCAAATCGAAAATATCCCTCGACTTGCTATGCAACACCACCTCAAGTTAGAAGCTATCCGATGCCCGTAATAAAATATTATTATTTATAATACTGATAAAAAAAAGTGAAAAAAATAAATGGTGATAAGTATCACCAGAAAACAAACACTAAACAAAATGATCAAACTTCAATAGGCTATAACTTCTAAACTAATAATCTGCCCAAATTTTCGTTTGCACCATCGATTTCAGCGTTAAAAAATACATAAGATTCCATAAGAAAAAATCTGAAATTTTGGGTGCCCCATAAAGTAGAAATATACCAGAATTTTTTTTCAGTTACTTGAAGGAAAACTTATGGATAACCTTGAGTTGAGTTTTTTAACCTTAGGTATAAATCACAAAAATTTTACGAATTTTCAACTTCAAAGTTACTTGCAAATTTTCACGATTTTGATATATTTCGTTAACATTTGAACTTTTAATAATAATTATAAACGAAAATTGTGACTGACGATTTTTTATTTATTTTTTTATTACAATTAGTACAACTTATAATAAACCTTGTATTAAATTTTAAAGATTTTTTGGAAAGTCAAATTTTTTTTCGGCATTTTGAGAAAAAAAGGTTAGAAAAATCAAAAATTTCTATTGCCTCCATGAAAATTTAATCGTCAATAGATAACGCTAATATAAATATTTGGTGAAAATCACCTGTACAGCTGAGTGTCCTGCGAGGATTTACCTATTGTGATATCTCCTGAAATAATGGAGATATCATAAATCTGGTTTTTTAATAAGATTCACAGAAACAAGAATTACAAATATTTCATATTTTAATTTATTTTTATGTTTTGATAAAAAAGTTAAAAAATGTATTTTTTTATTTAATTATTTAAAAAAAAATTGAAGATAGCCATTTTGTAAAGTTCTTTTTTCTGAAAATATTGACGTTTTAACATTTTAATTTCATCAATTTCCTGATTTTTAATATTTTTTCTAGTTTCGAAAAAAACTGCGAATCATTTAATACGATAGTGCCATAGTGCGATAGTGGTATCATTGTATCAAACATGTGGCCCGCGTGCTCGACGCTCGTACGGCTGGCGAACGGGTTTTTTTCGAAACTAGAAAAAATATTAAAAATCAGGAAATTGATGAAATTAAAATGTTAAAACGTCAATATTTTCAGAAAAAAAAACTACAAAATGGCTATCTTCAATTTTTTTTAAAACAATTAAATAAAAAAATACATTTTTTAACTTTTTTACCAAAACATAAAAATAAATTAAAACATAAAATATTTGTAGTTTTTGCTCCTGTAAATCTTATTAAAAAACCAGAATTATGATATCTCCATTAGTTCAGGAGATATCGCAATGGGTAAATCCTCGCGGGACACCCTGTATACGAATGTACGGTTATTACGAATTCAAAATGTATAATTTACATGTATAATATGTATGTTTGGTTGATAAACCGAAAGATTTTGATTACCTATTTATCAAAGTACCTAGGTAATAGGCATGGGCGTAACTTGGGCAATTTTTATAGGGGGGCAAACTTTATTTTACATAGGTATACCTAGGCACTTTTTTTAATTATTTTATTAGATTAAACCGCGGCAACTATGGCCATTGGCGGTAAGGGTGAAAACGGTAGGGGATGAAACGGGGGGGGGGAGGTTAACACGTATGTGTATGTGACATGTATGCCATGGCTTTTTCGCTAAAAATCTCAGATGGTCACCCATCCGGGAGCTAGCGACGCTGGACTTAGTTTAACACCGCAGCATTTGTTCTGTCTGCGGCCAACCCTTACGCCACACCATGGCACCGTATAGGTACTTATAGAGACTAAATAAGCGTCATACTATCCGCGCGTATTGGCAATGAACAATAACATTTTGATTTATCAATTATTAATATTTATTTTTATTTTTCTTAATCATTTAAAATATTATACTTTTTAGTTTTTTTGATAAAATTATTCCTTCTAAAATGTCTTTTAGACAATATTTTTCTAATTCCATAATAAACAAAAACGGGTAAGTGGGTATCGCTCTGCTGTATATTAGGGGGTGGGGTGGACCTCAGACTATGGTAGGTTAAATTTGAATGTAATGATAGGTATCATTGTATACGAAAAACGATTCTGAACGAAGATGATTTGTCAGTTTAGGATATATTATATTTAAATATTGTCATATATTCTATTTTGAAACAAATAGTATAGTTACTATATTATGTTACTATAGTTACTTTATAGTATCTGTTTATTAATAAAAAAAGTATTAGGTAACATACGCATAATGAGAGTATGAAATTTAATTTAAATTTTGAAATATTTCGTATAAATTCGAACTTTAAGCACTTATAAAAAAAAATTGTGACTAAGGATTTCGGATTTTTTTTTATCACTTTAAGAACAACTTATAAGAAACCTTGTATTAAATTTTCAAAATTTTCTGGACACCCAAAAAATTTTGATCGGTATTTGAAGAAAAAAAACTTAGAAAAGTCGAAAATTTCAATTGTCTATAAGTAGCTTAAAAATTTAACTGTAAAGAGATAACCATAATATAAATATTTGGTGAAAATTTAAAGTATTTACAATGATTCGTTTTTGAGTTACAGCAAAATCAAAAAATCGATTTTGTCGAAAAGTGGTTTTTCGTAAAATTGCCATTTTTCTGTCACTTTTTTTTTGTTTTTCTCGATTTTTTTGAAAACTATTTGAAAATTTTACTTTTGACCCCCCAAAGTACCAACTAGATGAATTTTCCTATTCAAAGAAGGGCTGAAGTCAAAAATCGGAGCATTATTACTGCTCCACACACATCATAGTAAAATCAATACATTCTTCACTTCGTTCAGAATCTAAAATACCAAGGGGGGCATTGCCCCGTTACAGTTTTAGAGGGGGGGGGCAGTTGCCCCCTCTCGCCCCCCCCCCCCCCAGTTTACGCCTATGGTAATAGGTATGAATCTGACTTCGGATTCCAAGTTTAACGCAGATGACATAAAAATATCTTATAAAAATGAAGTATAATATTGCATCGTTGGTACGATATTTTAAATAATAAAATAAATTTTGATACCAAGCTAAACCAAGCAGAGATTTTTTTAAAATTTTAACTAGAATTGGATTTACAGTAATATTAGATAAATGTTCCTCTGTTTTCAAATTTCGGAGTAGTTAAAATACTTCAATTTTAACTTTTAAGTGAGGTTTTGGAAGAAAATTAAATCTGTATAGTTACTTTATAGTTAACACTGTTTTTTAGTTAAATTTTAAACGTAACTAATTTAAATTTAATAGTTTGTAAATAAAAATTGATTTATGTTTAGATATTTTGAATTTTAAAATTATTCTGTCTATTTTGAGTTATTTATAGACATTACAAAATGTACGACGTATTATAATTTTTTCAATTCATATTGACATAAACATAATATACAAAATAACATTTTTTTCTTAATAATTGGTGATTAATTTATTTAAAACTTGATTCTTGATTCTTATAAGTTATAACTTTATAAGTTGAAAACAAAAATATAATAATTATTAATTATTATTATTATTATATTAGGTACCTATATATAATGTTTTTGGTAAGCATTTTAATCAGCTGTACTAGATACTAATATCGTAATCATAAAATATCCTTAGAAAATAACAGTGTAATATTCCCTCTCGGAATCGGAATGATTTGTCAAAGAATTGTATTTGAAAAACAATATAAATTACTAGTTTTTGAATTAAAAAAACATTAGAACAGGGAATCAATAGCGTAAAAAAATGTGTGTACCTGAATATTTAAATAATAATATAATATTATGTCACTTAAATATATAGGTAGTAGGTATCTACATAGTATAAATATAATGCAAAAATAATGACACCCCTTCGCTTCAATGAATCAAGACTTATACTAAGGGTAAGCGAGTTCAAAAAGTCAAGTTTAAGCTACAGTTAATAACTGATTAGTAACTAATTACGGAAGAGAAGAAAAAACATTAAGTAAAAATAAATACAAAATACAAACTATAGGTATGTAGTTAGTAGGTACTTAAAATTATGATTTTACTCTTTATTCTTTCTGTTTTTATTTATTATTTTCTTAACGTTAACTATAACCTACTTAAAACCAACATTATTTAAATCTAAAGTGCGTTGAACATAAATAATTAATTAATATTGATTTAGTTTTAAATTTGGTATTAATTTTCTACACTAACAGTATACAATTTTCCAAAACTTTCGTTTACTTTTATACTATTTAGACTATTTTAAGTTTGTAATCGAAAACATTTTAAATACGTGCAGGGTAATAATCTAGATATTTTTACATACGTTTTAAACAAATTTAGTAGGTATAACTTTCTTGTATAATAAAGGGCTTTTAAATTAACTTTAAATTCATTGAACTATATAGGTAATTATAGGATATAACCTATAAGGTTGTGCAAAATTATTTTTGTTTACTTACACATAATTGTAATAGGTAAGTTCACGAGATAAACATTATTTACTATCTGGCCCAAATTTTTAAACTCTATAAAACTAATTCTCGGTCGTGTAAGTGAAAAGTAAAACTGTATTAACGAGAAATTCGGGATTTATCTCTAATTTTTAAAAACATAGAAAAGTTTTCTAATTATACCAATTATATATGCTGTACAGTGCAGTACACATTTGAATTTTTCATTTACAATAACGGAATAACGCCCAAATACTTAATTAAATCTACATTTTGAATGTCTAGTATGTATAATACCTAAATAATTATCTGACTGTGCGAACAGTCAAGTATATGAAAAATAAACAGTTTTATAAAATTAAGTGTTGAATTTGAAAATAAGTATACCTAGTTTTATTCAAATAAAGTTTTATCATATTATTGTCTGATAATTTTAAAATTTTCTTCTATTGTCATAGTGCTCTAGTTTGTCAATCAAAACTGTATGATCAATTATAGAATCAAATATTATTTTTAAAATATAGGTAAAATGATTTCAAATGATTTTTTATTACTGTCCAAACTATAGTATTATTTATAAACTCGCAATCAGAAGAGATTGATAAAGATAATTAAAATGGATACACATAAATATAAATACAAAAAAAAGTGTCCGTCCCCCGTCAATGGCGTCACTGCGTCAGTAAAAGTACAAAATTTAAGTATTTTTACCTCAAATAGTGATGACATACTAAAGAAAAAAAATAACAAAGACACATAGCATTATAAAATCAATTCATTTATCGCTCCGCTCAGAACCTAAAATTCCAAAAAATTGAATTTGAATAAATTAATAAATTATTAAAAAAAAACGGGCGAGGAGAAGTACAAGTGATGAATCACTCTGTATATTTATATTGTTATATGTATACCATATAGTTTGTTCAACATCATCTGCACACGAAATTACCAATTTTTTTTACATCATATGCTTATCGTACATAATTTTTGTACACCACGTGATTCATTCGACGTCCAAAGACTTCAAAGTCACTCATTATTTTAAAAACTATCTCGTAATGTAATGAAACTATTTATTTTTTTTAAAATAATTTTAAGTCGTTAAAAATTACCCATTTTAAAAAAATTACCATTTTCATCGTTATATCATTTTTATTGTTTAAAAAAAAAAATTTTATGGGAACATAAGTTTTTAATTCTCAACCTCTCAAAAAATATTTTTTTGAAGTACTGATGTATAAAAGTCGAATTTTGAACGAGTAGCTAATGAAATAAATATTTTAAGTTACAGCAGTAACTAGTGACATGAGTTTTACTGGGTACCTTGCAAAATGTCGATCCACTATCCCGTTCATCTAAATTTTTAATGCTCTTATAATAAGTTTATAAGTTATAACTAATAAATATAATAAAATGCTTGTCCGAAATTTGATTTTTATGGATTAATGTATCAGTGGCGTACACAGATATTTTCAATGGAGGGGGTTATATTAAAAATTATACATACATATATATATATATATAAATATATAGTTATATTTTTATTTTTCTACAAATATGTTATGAAAATAAATAATTTACAATTTTTAGCCATTTTCGTATAAGTATTCAAGTATTTAAAAAGTTTAAGGGGGGGTTTGAACACCCAAACCCCCCCCCGTGTGTACGCCACTGCAATGTATTCATTGTAGGTACTCCGAATACTATTATTTTGGCTTCAAAATATGAAATTAAAAATTTATGTTGACATTTAAAAGAGTAAAAAAAATTAAAACATTTAATTTTTTCCTTAAAATATTATTTATAACGGCTTAAAATTACGTTAAAGAAATAATTTCATAAACATTAGATGTTTCTGATTTGATGAGTGTTTTGCGTCAAATGGATCACTCCGTAGATTGTGTATTTTTTCTTTTTAAAAAATAAAAATAACATAAATGTGAACGGTACGAAAAAGCTTTGTACTTTTACGTTATAACTATTACTCACACACAAACACATAAAAGATATAAAATATATTATTTTAGTCTAACGCGTCCTTTACTCACCATATAATAAACGAATAGACCGCGTCACCGCGATCGCGTGACCTCGTGCGCGCGCATTCGCAATGATCACGAACGATAGCCGAACGTCGGCGGACGCGGATATTTGTAATATTTTCTGCACTCGAAATATTATTAGGTATATTATTATATATTATGCACATGCACGCAAATCATATGTCATAACATGCTCGCGGAAACCGATATTGTATATTGATAATATGTATTATTATTTATTATAATTTATGATATTAGAAATAATATCGCTGTTTATATTAACTTACTGCCTACAGTATGTATTATCGTAACCTGCCCTAGGTCTACTGAGATTAGGTTAGGTTAGGTAACCTTATGATTTAGCTACCAAAATATAATTCTCAATTGCCAAGGTTAGATTACTGTTTATTGATACTATTTTTTTTTCCGATAATTTACATAGATTGGATTATATTTGTGAAATCGATTTTTTTTTTATCGACCTGTTCCGCTGTTTCAAATCGGAAATAAAAATCTTAATTTGTTTGATTTGTGTTTCATTTATATATTATATAAATATTTAAACATAAATTTGAAGTTTTGCTGTTATAAAAATATGGTTAGATGGAATAAGTTATTTTAAAACATGTATATAACAACTTATAAAACATATAACGCATAAATAATGTACTAAATACTAATTTAAAATTATTTGAATACAGGATATAACAGAAATAATTTACTAACAAATGAAAAAAAACTTTTGTTTAAATCAGTATATATTAACTTGAGACTCGCGACTATTGATTGTAAAATAACTATTATATGTGATATATCCAATACCAGAAATGTAAAAAATAATTTCTATATATTTCTATACAATAAACTTTAGCATTAATATATTTATCAGTTTTTATTTTATATAATACGTTCGCCAGATACAGTTAATAATTCAAAATTCAATCGTAAAAGACGGCAGTTTTGGCTACTATTCACACTTGCCCGCCGTATTTAATATCGTGTAACATAATCGCGGTAGCCGTAATAAAGCCTTCACGCCATTACCACAACCTGTTCAACACAGCTAGTACAAGTGTACAACACTGCAGCCGGCCATAAACCATAACTTTTTCTGTCAGTCGCAACATCTATAATATTCTATTTACCTACATTTTATAGATAGAGCAGAAGATGCAATAAAATTGTAGACATAATAATTTTATATCACATATATCTATATATATACCTATATATGTAATATGTATAGTGTATAAGTATAATATTATTATAAAACACTTGCGTCGTGTCTCGTTAGAAATAGTGATTTCAACCGCTGATCACGTGTCATGACATATATACTGCATGCTGGTTGGGAAAAATGTTTGAATTTATTATGTAAAACAGTAAATAATTTATATTTCACACATTTATATTATTATTATTTATTATCGTATGGCATAATTATATTAATACTTTGTTCATTGTAGATCTGATTTTGATATTATACTTGTATATTATCATGATATCTCTATAATATATTATACGTAGATTACATACTGAAACAATTTTTTTGACACAACCTTACAATTTATATTGTAATATAATACTTACAAAATATAAGTCAATATAATATAACCCCGTAGTTATCGTAAAATGTAAGTTCATATAGAATGTATTTACATTATTAGTTGTTGAATATTTTTAATTTAGGCAATAATCAATGTTTAGGTACTTATATCTGAATTAGTTTTTAATTTGACCACATGATATAATTAAATATAAAAATAAAAATAAATTAAATATTGCTTACAAATTAAAATTACCAAATTAAAGTTTTGGTTTTATGAGAAACTGTTATTTACACAATTTAAATCATTAAAAATACCACGATTAAGTACATAATTCTTAACATCAAAAATAACTTTATTACTAAGTATATAATAATTATAATAATAATTGATGTTAATTAAATTAATGTGCTTTTAATAAATATATTAAACTATCACTATGATAGAATAATCAACAATCCCTCTTTTATTTTTCACATTTCTTAGTATTAAATTATGGGATATTTATATGAATTATAATTATAATTATAATTATTGTGTTTCAAAGTTCATATTAACTTTCTATATACATTGGAAACATGTTCTTTGGTTTATTTGAAAGATCGCATTACAATATTTGGCAATATCTTTCAATATATGACATCACTCATGAAATAATAAACATTGAAGTCGACCACCAGTTTTATTTTATTATGATGAGATATTAAAAATTTGTAGCGAGAAATAGAGAGTATTAAAAAAATGTATAAACACCAGTGCTCGAATTGGGCGGTGCGCAGGGGGACGGAGCTCCCCTACTATTTTATATTTTTTTTTTGCGTTCCTCTACTATTTATTTTCACTTGGTCGGGGGGACGGTACAAACTAATGTCCGAAATAATTTTTATTAAAATGTGGATTTCAATTGATGTCAATTATATAACAAATTATACTATTTTTCATATCAACATTATTTTTGATATTATTTTATTAATTAATTATAATATCACATATACAAGACGTAAGACGTATATTATTTAAGGCACAGATACTGAGATACTGGTGTGTGATAGTACTATCTTAAGCCGTGTTCCGAATGAAATGTTATCATTGCTATCATATCAGCTGACGAAGTATGTTGTCCAAAAAGAAATGTAAACGATGAAGAACATACTTATAAAAATATGTGGTCTCTTTTTAATAAAATATATTATATTTATACCTGTTTGGATTTCCCACGGGTCTGTGTTAAATAATTTCACCCTTGGAACGCAGATTTTAAATCGTTAGATTGAGCTCCTCTACTTAATTTTTCCCAATTCGAGCACTGATAAACACTGTATGTAATTTAAGTTTTTAATTATAGGTTTAATCTCGGGTTTAATTGTATAACAGTACCTATTTATTTACCAAAAGCACCATCAGCCAAGGATGGCAAAATTTTCTCTACCTTTTAGTAATATATACATTTTTGATTGATTTTATTTGCCTTGTGAGTTAACTTATTTAATGAAATTTTGTTATGCGTTTTTGCTGACTTAAAAATGCTTATTGCATAAAAGATACACCTATATAATATGTATGTATACAAATACAAATAGATACATTTTGAGTTTATAAAATATTTTTTTCCAGAAATGTGTGTATCCCGCTTAGTAATACGGAGGACAGGACCATATAGGTTCACATACTCACTGCCATACGTTAACATAATTCCAAGAGTAGTTAAAGGTCTATTCACACATTCATTTTTTTCTTAAAAGTTTTAAACTTTTATAAAGTTCCCTTTCAATTTATAGTTTTACTATTTTTTTTTTTATTAAAAATAAATACTAAAATAAACCATACAATCTAGCTATACTAAAAAAAAGATACAATGTAGGTTAGTAATTTTTATAATATATAAATGAATGAGGGAAACAAAATAATTTGGAAAGCATTCAGTAATAGTAGTAGGGTAGACGTCGAGGGGCTAACTATGTTAGATAAATACTCGTGTACAGTTACACTATTTCCATAAATTCTCATCTATTTTTATTTAATACCATTAACTTATTAAAAGTAATGATTAATGACTAATGGACATATTAGTTAAGTATTAATAGTTGTACTAAAGTATAGACAAATTTCTGTGACGCAAATATATATAAAATAAGCATATGGTTAGGTATACATTCATAACTAATAAAATATAATATAATAGCATTATCATGTCCACAATCCTAGACATATTATTAATACAAATTAAATAAACACTAGGTATTCTACGTTTCAACTTTTCTTTAAGGACATGTTTATTAGGTATACTATTTATACTACTATTACTGCTGTATAACTTTTTAAAATACAATTCGTTTTTACTCTTGAATATTTTTCGAAAATATGTTTATTGAAATATACATTAGGAATTAATTTTTGTTTAAACTAGTATTTTATGATTTAAAATTCTTCAAATATAAAATGAACATTATTGTTATTATTGATTATTTTAAATTATAATTGAATACTGCTTATTCAAAATTTTGATAAATGATTAAAAATGTATACGATTGATAAAAACTGTTTATTGTAGTATACACCATACTTAGGTACCTATTAATAAAAATGTATAATTTTTGTTTCAATTTAAAATGTTTGCATTTAGAAAAGTAATAACGATTTTTAACTTTAGAAAAAACCGATTTATGTATATTTTTTTTATATTTTTATACTCTTGCTTCGTGATTTTGCTTACACATTTAATTTCTGAAATAAAATAAAATGACGCACATGCTCCAATACGATGGGGAAAGTGCATCGTTAAAAATATTTTTAAAGCAAATTCTACAATAAATTAAATGTTTACCCAATTTAATTTCTATAGGGACTATAATTAATGGCTATTAGTTTAACTTAAGGTGTTAAGAAAAATAATAACACCCGTAGCAAAATCATAAATTTAAAATTGTAGACTACCTATATAAAATGAAAAAAAATTTTTAGTGACGCATTTATAATTACCCATTCTAACTTTACATATCATGTTTCATTATTATTACCTGTTGTTTAAATAAATTATATGTATTGTGCATTTGTGCATAATTTATTGCACTAAGGTAATAGTTATGATAGTTGTAATAAAGGAAACAAATATTATAATACTTGTGTATTAAAAGCATTGAACTTGGTATGCAGCTAACTTAAATTTATAAAAATAAAGTCTATTATTAAAATATATTATGTTGAACTTATTCTATATTATAATATTTACAATAATAATAATAATAATAATAATATGTACTACCACTTACTGGTAGGGTATAATGAAGAAAGCAACCCTTAAGTAAATTATAGGGGACACGCGGTAAAGAACCTACTGGAAAATTCTCGGTATTCTTGTAGGTTAATAATACATGCCTGCATAATATAACATTTTGAGCGTCCCTGGCAGTGGCGTTTAAAAGCATTTTAAAAATCTCCTTTCCTACCTCATATCACTGACGACTCGCTATATAAATCGACACTTTCATCAAATTTTATCGAAATATTCAAAAATATTTTTCAAATACATGATAAATTATAATATAATAATATGAAGTATCTTAGTTTAGAGTTGTTTAATTGTAATTCGAATATTATAGTAACTTGTGTGAACTATGGAAATAAATAATGTTATGTAATATATAAACAATTTGTAGGTAGTATTATACTATTATTATTGCTGTATACTGACTGAATAATTAATTAGTAATTAGATTGTACATGTTTGAATCAAACTTAACAAATGTCTAACAATTTAGTTCGAATATAATTATCATAGTTAATTTGATTATAATATATTTATTATTGTATATTTTTATTTTTTCTGTTAAAGGACTTATCGTTCGTTGAATATATAATAAATAAAATAAATAAATAAATAAATAAATAAATAAATAGTTTATTTTCATAACTTAATATTACATTTACCACGAAAAAATATATAGTTATAGCCTTATAGGTATGTCTTATGTATGAACAAAAATATTGAAATTAAATATAATAAATATAATAAACTATGTAAATGAATATAATAATTTTTTTAAATTATGGTTCAGGTTTGAAACAAAAGTCGAATATTTCGATTCGATATAATAACCGAATCATTCGAGACCGAATAATAAAATAAATGAGAGTTTGGTTTGGTTGGAGCTCGTTACATTTTTAGCAAATTTTATAGAACCTAGTCTAGATTTAATTCGTCTCGTTTTAAAAAATTGAGGTTTGTAATATTAACAAATGATGTTCCTTAATTTTTAAAGGCTTACAAAAATAAAAAAAACTAAGATTGTTTAGAAATATGGAACAGAAAATATTCTGACAGAAACAAAGTATTAAAAAGATTAATTTAGAATATACTTATAAAAAATGGAATATTTGAGTATAATCAATATGATTTTTAAATAAAAAACGTGCAGCATGATAGTCATTATTGCCTATTGGTGTTATTGCTTAAACATTGGCGGCCACATTAACTTTGCATAAATAACGATCTATACCAACTACCAATATTATTAATAAATAATAATTGTTCGATAAACTTATTAGATATGTGCAATATTATTAATAATATAACTAAAAATTCAGCTGAATGTATCATGTAGTACAATATAATTATCTAACTAAACTATGATTATTTTTTTTTAGAATATCATCGTAATTTCATTAAACGTTACACGACGAAGTTGCGGTGCTCGTAAATGTGAATAATAATGTAAGTATCTATATACCTGCCTAAAATTACTTTAAAATTCACTAAAAAATATGTAGAAATATGAATTATACGTTTAATAGTTATTTGTACAATTTAATGAATTGGGAATATAATACAATGTTAAAAATATTAAAATATCCCGAAGAGTATTACAAATTGAAAGTTATACTATTTCTTTGGATTAAAACTTGTATAATAACAAATTTTTTTTTGTGATTACTTTAACGGCTTTTGTGGTTTTGCATATTAATTATTAGGTACGATTTGAAATTTTAATATGATTTTAGTATTATAATCTGGTATTCATTAATAATTAAATAAAATATTAATAGACATAAGTATTATTATATATATAATAATATTCTTATTAGTAGTTTTTTTTTTTTAAATAATTCTATCTTTTATAATATGGTTCACTATATATTAGGTATATATATATAATTATAGCCTTTTAGATTCTGAACGAAGTGATGAATGTATTGCTTTTACAATGATGTGTGTTTTTTTTTTTTTTTTGTGTCTGACTCCAACATTTGGAGCAGTAATAATGCTCCGATTTTTGACTTCAGCCCCTCTATGAATAGGGAATTGAATCTAGTTGGTACTTTAGGGGGGTCAAAATTAAAATTTTCTAATAGTTTTCAAAAAAATCGAGAAAAACAAAAAAAAAATGACAGTAAAATGGCAATTTTACGGAAAAACCACTTTTCGACAAAATCGATTTTTTGATTTTGCTGTAACTCAAAAACTAATCATTGTAAATACTTGAAATTTTCACCAAATGTTTATATTACGGTTATCTCTTTACAGTTAAATTTTCAAAATATTTTGACCATTTTTAAGCTACTAATAGACAATTGAAATTTTCGACTTTTCTAAGTTTTTTTTTCTTCAAATGCCGATAAAAATTTTTTGGATGGCCAGAAAATCTTGAAAATTTAATACAAGGTTTCTTATAAGTTGTTCTTAAAGTGATAAAAAAAAATCCGAAATCGTTAGTCACAATTTTTTTTTACAAGTGTTTAAAGTTCGAATTTATACGAAATATGTCAAAATTTAAATTAAATTTCATACGCTCATAATGCGAATGTTGGCCATAGTAACCATAGTAACATATAAAAACTATACTATTTGTTTCAAAATAGAATATTTGACAATATTTAAATATAATATATCCTAAACTGACAAATCATCTTCGTTCAGAATCGTTTTTCGTATACAATGATACCTATCATTGCATTCAAATTTAACCTACCCTAGTCTGAGGTCCACCCCATCCCCTAATGTACAGCAGAGCGATACTCACTTACCAACTTTTTTTTTATACCTAGTTAATTAAGCATCATAATCGTATGTATTAGATTTTGTGCTTTATAGTTTATATGTAAAATAATACATTTTTCAAAAATGTACCTTTACTGTTTTTTTTCAAAACTATACATGTGCATAAGCAATTTTTTGTTTGTTTTTAAAGACAAACAAATCGAGTGAACTGTTGCACTGAATAGCAAAAAACGTTAAAAAAACAACACTTATTTACCTATACTTATATTTATATATAATTAACGCGCGTATACGTTTTGGCCCTGATAAATAAACACACACGCACCAGTGCGTATTATTTCGTCGCGAATTAAATTCGTTTAATACTGTGCAGAGCTGCAAAACATACACAATCGACCGAGTGCAGTGTATATAAATATATTTATATATTATTATTATGTTTACGTGAACACCCTATCGCCAACGCCAACACTGTTATCGTCAGTGCGCTCCCCTCGATGTGAATATACACCGTGATTTTATCAATGAGAATTGTAATCAATACATCAAAATAATATTGACTAAGTAGTGTAGTATTGTATATTGTGTTATACTCCGTGATAATGTTATAAATGTTATAATAATTTAATGAACTATACTAGTCGACGTTTTAAATCAGAGTTGAAAATATATGATAAAAAATTTAAATAATGCACTAAAAATCTATGAAAATGACGACAAAATTATTGGACAGTTATTATATATACTCATACAAAAT
Source organism: Schizaphis graminum (assembly GCA_020882235.1). NCBI lineage: Eukaryota > Metazoa > Arthropoda > Insecta > Hemiptera > Aphididae > Schizaphis > Schizaphis graminum. The sequence continues at coordinate 112,839,395 of CM037032.1, read as the reverse complement.
CTTTAAAATTTAATATGTACATTGTACACATATACGAGTAAACAATATTGTTTTAATTATTTATTACTATAATTTGGTGGTATATCGATTTGATGATGCATATTAATTACCTATTAATTAAGTGCTTATATATGGATTGTCTCGTATTGATTTTATTAGTTTTATAGAATTTCAAACACAAGATTAGATAAATTTTAACTGTTTGTATTGACAGTAGAATAACCATATTCCATTAAATATAAAACTCAGTTATTATTTATTTGAATGAAATTTTTAATCTTAACTTTTGTATACAACGTTCATAAAATCATAAAAAAAAAAGCGGGTAAGTGGGTATCGCTCTGCTGTATATTAGGGGGTGGGGTGGACCTCGGACTATGGTAGGTTAAATTTGAATGCAATGATAGGTATCATTGTATACGAAAAACGATTCTGAACGAAGATATGATTTGTCAGTTTAGGATATATTATATTTAAATATTGTCATATATTCTATTTTGAAACAAATAGTATAGTTTTTATATGTTACTATGGTTACTTTATAGTATCTGTTTATTAATAAAAAAAATATTAGGCAACATACGCATAATGAGAGTATGAAATTTAATTTAAATTTTGAAATATTTCGTATAAATTCAAACTTTAAGCACTTATAAAAAAAAATTGTGACTAACGATTTCGGATTTTTTTTTATCACTTTAAGAACAACTTATAAGAAACCTTGTATTAAATTTTCAAGACTTTCTGGCCACCCAAAAAATTTTTATCGGCATTTGAAAAAAAAAAACTTAGAAAAGTCGAAAATTTCAATTGTCTATAAGTAGCCTAAAGATGGTCAAAATATTTTGAAAATTTAACTGTAAAGAGATAACCATAATATAAACATTTGGTGAAAATTTCAAGTATTTACAATGATTCGTTTTTGAGTTACAGCAAAATCAAAAAATCGATTTTGTCGAAAAGTGGTTTTTCGTAAAATTGCCGTTTTTCTGTCACTTTTTTTTTGTTTTTCTCGATTTTTTTGAAAACTATTTGAAAATTTTAATTTTGACCCCCCCCCCCAAAGTACCAACTAGATTCAATGTCCTATTCAAAGAGGGGCTGAAGTCAAAAATCTGAGCATTATCACTGCTCCAAATGTTGTCGTCAGACACAAAAAAAAAAAAAAAACACACATCATTGTAAAAGCAATACATTCATCACTTCGTTCAGAATCTAAAATAGGCAAGTGAGTACCGTTCTGCTGTACATTGGGTGTCGAGTGGAATTCGTTTAAAGTAAATCACTATAATGGATTTTATTAAATTCAAATTCAACGATAATTAATTGTATACGATGAAAAACGATTCTAAACAAATATTGTCTAAATTTTGGTAACCATGGTTACAAAACAATTATTTTGTTAATAATAATACTGGATTTCGCGTAAAAATTCCAGTTTTTACTTTATTTTTTGTTTGTTTTTCCCAATCATAGAAAAAAAGTATTGGGAATTTTTAATTTTAACCTCTGTATAGTAAAAACTAGATCCAATTTTTTATTCAAAACTACGCTCAAAGTGAAAATTGAGGCATTTTCTTAATTATAAATATCTTGTACTAAGACAAAAAACACACATCATTATAAAATCAATACATTGAAAAATAAAAATATGTAAGGTTCAATTTAAAAATCAAAAGTTGACGGATAGATTTAATCGATAAATATAACATAATAATATATATATAAAAAAAAAAATAATAAGATTAATAAAAAATATTTGATTTTTGGGTAACTAAACTAATAAGTATTTAAATTCAAAAGGATTAAGGAATATTTTTGAAAACAATGAGTTAATGCAATTAAAACAATCAGACTATTATATAATATAATATAATATAATATTATATTATATACATTATATAAATATTCTCACACGTGACTTTAGGTAAGTACCTACTAACATAAAAAATAAAACTGAATGTAATCGTTGGAAACATTTTTTACAAAATAATTAATTTTACTAAAATATTACATAAACGGCAATACATTAAAATATTTTCATGTTTATGCGTATCAATAAATTTGATAAAATAACTGTATGTGAAAAATATTGGCTTGCAGAACAATATTGTATAGTGTAATTGGTATTAAGTGCTGATTCTATCGTCGTCGATTTTTAAAACAAAAAATAAGGGACGCATCAAATAATAATTTAATAAAAAATAAAAAGGGACATTTTCATGACACTGTCGTTGGTTCGGCGTTCAGATGAGTGAGTTATATAGCTTTGCGAAATAAGAAACTGAAAATAAAACTTTTATCGTATAGATAATCTACTTAAATATCTACGACCAAAATTAAATTCTTTATACCCCGCTGTAAGCTCAAGGAATTAAATTTTTCATCTGATTTAATAATTAAAAAAGTCTGGAAGGTTTGACAGGTTTCAATTTTTAATCATTGTTTCTGACGCTTGCTATTATTGCACAAACCTATACTTACCTCCTAAGACGTTATTATTATTTGATAGTATATATGTATATATATGAGGCGTCACACGGCAAAGTCAGCAATCTCCAAACGCAGCGATTTTTTGTAAATGTCGAAAAACTGTTTTACCTTTATCTCCTATATTTTTCCATAATATTTTTTTTTTTTTTGATTGATAGTGGAGTTAGGTGTTATTTTCTATGATCAAATTATTTGTTAAATGTCGATAACATTAAATAATAAAGGAGGGAAAATGGACTTTGTCAAATTTGCTGCGGAACCAACGGAGATTGCCGCTTTTGTCACTGAAACGCATGGAGATTGCATTATTTGCCACAGAAACGATTGCCGTATTATGATTGGAGATTGCTCACTTTGCTGCGATCAGCTAGTATTTAAACGCTTTATCTCGATGGGGAATTATTTGTGATAAAAATCAGTGTCACCAAACGACGCGGAATAAAAAGTTTTATATGAATATTATCAAAACATATATTTCAGTAAAAGTGGAGATTGCTGACTTTGCCGTGTAACGCCTCATATATATATTGCATTAAGATATTATTTAGCCTAAAAAGAATTTCCCTTTTTCGGTAAATCGCGTTAGTTTTTCAACCTAATTTCGTTTGTATTATATTCCACACATTATACAGGGGAGGATTGTTCCAACGGGAATATCGAAGTCAGATGGCGCCATAGCGGGATGTCTTCAGTTCGTTTTTTAATATTTTTGGCCCTCTCGCCTCGGGGTCATAATATAATTTTTATTATATGATTTTATTAGGTGCCCCTCTCTTTTGAGACTAAAATCGGTTTATATATGTATATTATTATACTCGTGAAAAAAGTTGAAGTTTTGTATATTTTTTAATGTCTTAATTTTTTTTTATGATAACTTATGGACAAGAGGAGTACTTATTATACAATTGGCTAAAATTTTAACCACGATATAGTGTAATTATTAATTTTAAATCATGATCGTCCTTATAATTCGTAATAAATACGTTATAGCCTAAACGAATATTTTCCCTTTCGAATATGGGTGATATCGTTTCAAAGTATAAAATTCAACAACGCAACACAATATAATAATAATATGTATAATGGCGTTTTCACGTGTTGGGTCAACGGCAGACAGCGGTGGTCCACTTTGTACAACTATAGGTATATACGCAATCAGAGGTTGGTTCGTGTAATGGTTAGTGGCGTCAGTGGTTCAGAGGGGTAGAGGCACACCTTAGTCGTTATGGCGGATATTATCAGTGGCGGCGCCAGGGCCGACTCTAAAACGTCTCATACTCTTATTTATATATATATATATATACACATAGTCAGGCCATAGTCGATCGACCCATCTAGCTACCCTGAACACTACAAATGATTTAAACAAATATATATATATATATATTATTGTTGTGTATATATTATTTTTTATTTTAATGTTTTACCAGAGTCGTATAATAATGTGTATTATATCACGTATACAATAAATACATTTATAAAAAACAGAGATACACAAAAAAAAACCGAAGATTGTATATGTATATATACGCTATAATGTCCGATATTGAAACGTTCAAATATATTATATAATACGACTACAGCAGACATGCGCGAGTATTCTTTTGCAGACGTGACGCCTGTTAAAGAGATAGGTATACACTATGTGTATACATGTTTCTACCATAGTATATAAGATGTGCCGGTATAAATATGTGTACGTGTGTACGTGTGTGTGTGTGTGTGTGTGTGTGTGCGCGCGCGCGCGCGCGCGGAGATAGGGGTATCGAAGTGAAGTTAGTTTTCGCGAAAACCGCCGAACGCAAAAATAAGAAAACAAAATTGCGAAGCAATCACCGGTTTTTAACGAAATCTTGATCGTTATTGTTGCAGCAGTGTAAATCGAGTTCCACTCAGAATCGTTTTTCGATTAAATACAATGATTTATCGCGGCTTTTTAAATAAATGTAACAACGACGAGCGTCGTCCGCCCCAGTGCTGCAGTCTCTCGCCCCGAACCGCCTCGCGGTGTCTTACCCGCACACACACACACACACACACACACACACATTTATACGGGTACTTTAACTGCGATTTTTAAACTTTTGTTTCCCATTATTTATTCATTCGAAAGTACAACATTATAACGATGGCATATGCGCGCGGCGGTTAGCTATACTGCGAACACTTTGATGTGAAATTGGAATTTAAATACCCGCAATAAGTTAACCCTCCACAGCAGTAGACGATAAAGCAGTAGTAGATAAGTATTTACTGTATTATATATATATATATATGTACATTATTTTGTAATATACCTACCGCGAGTTTCCCGTTTAAAATTAAAACCGTACAATATATACCTCGGTCACCGCGATAGATAATATATTATATAATTCAAACTTAACTCTTTAGTACCTATTATACACAATTATATAGGAATATTATTTCATTATTTTATTTTAATAGTATTTTATCAATGTTGAGCGTTCAGTCATTGATTTTAAAATTATAATACTATATTGTTATGCACGTGAAGTATATATATTGGCATTTGTCGCGTGTGTCTCACAACGTAATATGCAACGATGAAACGTTCTAACAGAATTTTAAACGTAAAGGGAAATGTATAATACATACATTATATATTAGAACGTATGTTTTCTATATTGCGATGCACTATACATATAATGTTATAATGTAAACATAATATAATAATGTTATAATAACGAACGCCGTAAAAAGACTAGCTTTTTTTTTTGCTACGAATTTATGACGACGACGGTCGACGAAGAATATAATATTTTTATATTATATCAAAACGGTAAAGTAACAACAATAATTTGTTTAATTATTCAAAAGTCATACTTTAGACGTGCGGCCTTTGATTGTATATGTACAATATATTAAACGAGCACGGTGCGACTTAACTATGTGATACGCATTTCATTTTTATTATAGAATATAAAGAAACAAATAAGATAAAAATTAATTTTATTTCTAAATCTTTTTTTTTTTGTTTTTAAATTGCAATGTGTTCTTCCCGAGTTACATTATACTTATACTTGAATTTCTAGATACGAGAAAGTCGTAACCCATTTTATGACATTTATCACGAAAATCATGTGGAATCGTTCTAATTTTAACTGTCAGCTATAAAGCTGTAAAAAATATATTAGAATTTTGAAATATCGAATATGGTAACAAATTATGTGTATCAATTTTAACGAGGAGTCAAATTAAATGTTATTTTTATTTGGATTTGAAATACCTGTATAAATGATATATATGTATTATTGTTTTTATATTTAGTTTTACATCAGAATCAAATTTAAATTTAACTCGAGTTTTTTATTGGATAGTTAATCATATTTTTACTGAAAAAAATATTCTCATGAAGTTTTTGTACTTTTGCTGAATTCATTTATTAATCTTAAATCCGTTTCTGAGTTATAACTTACAAATTAAATATTCATTTGTAGATAAAAATATAATAAAAAATCTTTATACATATTTTCATTCATTATTAATTATTATGTATTTTTATATCAAGCTAAAATATATAATTCTATGAATAATATAAAATTAGTATTTTTCTGTGTATGTGTATATATCATTCATTTAGCAAAAGCATTCGTAGTACCTACTCGTACAATAATTTATTTTAAGCCTTGATTATATTTGAGTTTCAACATTTAATTCAATCTTAAAGGTTTCACTGCAAGAAAAAACTGTAAGAGAAGTAAATGCGATTATTTATAAGAAGTTATGAATTATACATTAACATGATTATATAGTATTTAAAAATAATTAGTTATTATAATTTTTTTAGATTTTGAGCAGAGCGATGAATGTATATTATTTTTACAAAGATATATTATTTTTATAGATATATGTTCACGATATAAGTTGTCGACAAAATGCTTCGATTTTAAATTATGAGGTTGGTTTTAGATATAAAATTAAATCTAATTTGTTTATAATAAATAACTTTAAATACTTGAAATTTTTATATTATCATTTTCTATTTAAGATAAAATGTTCAAAATATTTTGACTATTTTTGAGCTATTTGTAGGCATAAGAAATTTTCAATTTTTTTTTTTGTTTATGAATGTTAATTAAAAATTATTTATTGGATAGATATATTTGAAAAATAAATATAAAGTTCAAAGTTCCTCATGAGATATTAATTTTTCAATGAAAAAATATCGAAAATCTACGAGTATAATCATAATAAACTTGTATAACTAGTATAAGCGTTTAACGTTAGAAAATTCATAAAAATCATGAAAATTAGTAAATTATTTTGTAATTTTTATTTTATTTTAATACATTAGATTTAAACAATTAATATGAGGTTGTTCATTAGTTTTTCAATCTATATATGAAAAAAAATTTTATCGAGAAGCCAAATTAATTTTTATGAGCATTTCAAGTTCAAATTTTTACAACATTTAATATTTATTCATCAAAATTGCAAACAATTATAAACTATTTTGTAGTTAATAATTTATAAAAACTTTCCTTTTTTACATCTAATTTTTGAAAATTTAAAATAAGATTCTGCATAAGTATTTTATACTTAAACTATAAAGTTTAAAAAAGTGTATAAAGACAATTATTTTTATACACATTTTAAGTTCGAATTTGGACGAAATTACTTATTTAAACGATAAAATAACAATGTTAATTGTTTTATTATAATTTAAAAGTATTATTCATGGGAACTTTCTTTTATGCATTTTATATTGAATTTTACTATTTAACACACCTATAATATTGATCTACTCGATACCTACTGTACCACTTACCTATCTTTTTTGTATAATTATGTTATTTTTTGTGTTCGGAAAATGATGGTTTAAGTGATAACATTATAAATTTTCAAAGTACCTATATTATAGATTTTTATTTTTTTTTAAGAGATGTAAAATCTATACAACTAAGCATAAAAGTATGTGTGTGAGATAGGAGATAAAAATAATATTGGAGTTACGTGATTAAGGAGCCACCCATTGGTGACACTTAGTTTGGAGATTAGCGTTAGAGGATTACATTTGAAGTTCTCTACATCATTTTCTTTTAAGTCTGCAATGAAGATTTCCTGGGAATGACAGGATATGTATGCCTTTTATCAGAAGATTTTCATAATTATCTAATCGAGTAAATAAATGTTTAAAAAAAAATTGTATTTTCTTCAGCTATTGTTTTAATCCCAAAATCTATATGGAGGGTCAGGTTATAGAAATAAATTGTGGTATTTTAGTAATTTTGAAATGTGTAATACTTTGGAAAGCTTGAATTTTTTTAGTTGAATCCAATATCTAAGTATCATAATCAATGTAATTTTTGACATTTTTAATGTGTTGTAAGATGAAGATTTGGTGGTTGGAATATTAGTTGTACTTTTTCTTGTATTAATAGCTTCAGTAGCTAATTGAATGATTATAGTAAGATTATTTTTACCTCTTTATTGATATCAAAGTTTTATTTAAGTTTAACTTTTGGATTAATTGGTCTATTTAGAATAATTTTGAATTCAAGATTGTCAATAAAAGGTGAAAATTTAGAGTTGGTTTAATAAGAGCAATATAGTTTAGCTGCCCACGCGTGACTGCTATTATAGATTGAAAATTAAAAATATTATGGCATTATACTGTATGGAAACCAGAAAAATGGCGGAATAATACATCGAAATAAATGAAAAATAAAATGTCCATTATTTTAAAATTAATATTCCTATAATTATATGCAAAATCGATAATTATTAACTATAGAATATAGATAGGTATAATATTATGTCAATATTGTAGAAATATTTTTAGTAGTTACATTCAAATAATTTGATTTATATATTCCAAACATAAAATGGCGTAATTTGATGAAGTTTGAGCACACCAAAAAACGATTAAAACATAACACCGTCGCATGCGTAGTTTAGGTTATACCAGCTATACGTACTTATATTAAAAATTAAATTTCCATGCTTCGTCATACATACCATTGAGTATACATAGTACTATATATATATAGTACTATATATACTCAATGTACATACTTAATATTAATTATCATGTTTTATATTTTATTTACTGCCTGAAATAATTAAAACATTTAGAGATTAATAATATTTTGTTATGCTTGGCTTAGTTTAAAGGGCAAACATTTGTCAATGTTAATTCAATTGCACAATTTTAAAGCATAACGTTTAATCTCTGAACTCCGAGGTAATAAACCTTTTGAAATACCTTCAAAATTCATCAAGACTATGAATAATTACAATTTTGCGATGTTGCCAAAATTACTAATTGGTGGGTAGTTCTTGTACCTACGCTATGTTGAAACTTTGTAAGATGTTTAGGTTATTTTTTTAAGATTTGTATAGAAAATTATTTTTAAAATGGCTTTTTATAACATAAAGTCAATAATTGTTATGTAACGGAATTTATAGTTCTAAATTTAAATATTTTTATCTAAAATATATTTAATTAACTTACGATCGTTAAAATTGTGTCCACTGTTTGGAGGTGTCTGCTATTCAAAAGGTAAGTACCCTAATTTTATAGTGCGTAAATAATATGTAAATCGAGAACATAATACATAATGTGATGCTGTATTAAATTTAATTTTATTACTAAAACACATACATTGTACCTATACATACATATATAAATAAATTATAAATTGTACAATGTACATACATACCTAATGTTTATTTGAAAAAACATATTTCATTTAGTAAGAACAAAATCGGTTAGCTTAATTTGCTTATTATTATTATTTATTTTGCCACCTCTTCATAATTTCTTGCGTATATTTGTTTGCGAAGGTTATAATAGAGTAGAAAATAGAACTGTCTTAAAAATCTCTATTCGTGAAATGAAACAAGCGATGTCTATAACCTGCAATGTTCCCCGTAAACTCGTAATGTCTACGGTTGAAGTTTCTTCTTCTTCAAGCTTGCTTTTTTCACTGTCAGTATCATACTAATATTTTTTTAAATTTCAGTGGTAGTATCTATATCACCATCATGAGTGAAGATGTTTTCATCCTGCACAGTTGCGTAGTTGTTTATTTCGATACTATACTTTCTTCATCTTCTTGACTATCTCTCTATCAATGAAACCAGATCGCAAGAAGTACTTTTTGACAGTTTTGGGCTTGATTTGAGCTTGAGCTGTAGCCTCCTAAAATATTAATAAAACTAGAGTCACCGGCATCTAAATCAGCAATAGTTGCTAACGATATAGCTTTTTATATTGTTGGACTATCTCTCGATCCAGTGGTTGGCGGTGAGACGTCATGTAAGGGGAAAAACGGTTCGAAAGTATAGGTACGAGGAGTCGCATATTGTCAACTAAAAGAAGCATTTTTCTTTTGTTTTCAACAATTTTTTTTTTTATCAAACTTTATTAGCCAGTCTGTCATAATCTCTGTTGTCATCCGGGCCTTCTTATTCCAACATCAATTTACGTTGGTTGTTTTCATTTTTAGCCCATGTTTTGTAAATTTGATCTTTATTTCAGACACTATATTTCACATTCGAGTTTTTCTTACGTAACATTTTTCAACGACTGCACGAACTATATTGTCGAATTGCCGAAATTCGAAAACTTCAATTTTTTCACTGAGGGACAACCTCTTTTCCTTTAACGCACTACTCATTGTGTTAAAAACATATCAGTAATATCACTAACTAAACGGACGTAACATTGTTAATCGAATCATCGATGCGTTGTTATTTTCCTGTATATTATCGTTTAGTATGTACGAGTATGTTATTAGTACATATTAATGTTTTGCACAGTTTAGGAAATTGAGATTAATTATATGTTTCCCGTAATATTATCGACAACAAAAATCGGTACGGAGGTCATTACCGTTTTATCTAGAATCTAGATATTATACGTAGGTGGAGCGTGTGGCAATTTTGTCGTTATTTCATAATTTTTAAATTGAGTTTAACTTAGATAATTAAAATAAAATATATTAATGAAATCATATACAACTCGGTGTCCGCTATTCAAAGATTTTCTTCATAATAAGTAGTGAAAATGGTCCCCGTATCCGTAAAAACTTCCATTATTAGAAGGTATCCGTTAGAAAAGATTTCACTGTATATGTATACTCGTATTAAATAAAATTTTGCCCAAATTATCAGTATCTTTAAAAAACATTTATTTTTTTATCAGTTAACCAGAAAAGTAAATGAACAAAAATAATTTCATATATTTAGAAAAATGAAGCCTAACCTCACCGGAGGTCTCATACTCCATAGATAGGTATACATACATTCAGTACATGACATGTTATCTCCCCAATCGGTTAGGTTATAGCTAAAAGCTAATAAAGTAGAATTATATGTATATACATGCATATCTAGTCTATCATTCTGAACTGAAGTAATAACTAAAAATGGATATTATAATAGAATGTTTCCAATATGTATAATAAAGAAGAAAACTAAACAACATACTCGTATATACTAATAATATACTATATAGGACTATATCTTACATGATAAAATTGATTGAATGAAATTCTGGGACTCAAATTGAAGTCAACTAATACATTTTCGGTTATTAAAATCAAATAATTTATTTGTAAATGAGTAGCCAATAAATTAATAACTATTGTTGTTGAAGCTTCAGATAAAATAATAAAAATTAAATTACACCTATTGTGTAAAAAGAAATAATAGTTGCTATTAAGTCATTAAGATGTAGGATAGCATAATATTATTAATAAATATATTTCCGGCTCTCACGTTTATTTTTTTAATCATTATTATTATGATTTATATTTGTTTATATAATAGCTTTTATCGTGACCTAATAATATTGAAGATTCGAGCATATAAAGTAGGTAATATCGTATGACAAAATAAATATTCTTTATTAATAGCAAGTGTGTTACTTGAGTAACGCTAAGCTTCTTACTAAAACTGAAGAAACGGAAAAAATAAATCAGTAGACAGTTAGTAAAGCTTCAATATTCTAGCTCAGATTTCATGAAGGTAGTAATAATTACTTAAACTATTATAAAATTGAATTGTACTTCTGATCACTCAATTATATCAATATGAGTTGATTGTTAATTTCACTAAAACGATTTCATCGGCGTGTATATAATTATTGTATTGTACATAGATGTTGAAAAAGACACTGACAAAGAAAATAGAAATATTTTACACAGAAACATTTTTACAATCAACTAAACGCCTAAACTATAACTACGCTTTATATTTTGGCTATACCTACCTAAATGAGAATACTATGTAGGTATGATGATATTATATACTATATAAATAAAATTATATAGTAGGTATATACATAATGAAACAAATTTAATGTTTTAAAAGTTTGTAGAAAACCGTTTTTCGATTTTAAAATAAATCACGAAAGAAAATTTCAGAACGGAAAGTTTTTAGTTAAAAAAGTAATAGTTAAGTAGGTACAGATTATACAATTATAAAAATAGTTTTAAAATTTAGATTATCTAATCATAAAGTAGCTTGTAGACACGACATTAAAAACAAAATTACCACATTTACTAGTTTCGAGTAAGCATAAACAAATTACAAACATAGCTGAGGAAATGAAATAAATTAAATCTCAAAAGCTGTTTCATATAAAACCTTATAGAGTTTAAAATGAAAAATGTTAACATTTATTTTAAGTAATACATTTGGAAATATTAGAAAAATTAATTAAAAAATAATATTCTATTAAACTTGGACATCAAACGAAATTTCATTAAAATATTTAATATACGAGTATAATATAATTATTGCAGTTTACGTTAACTAATCATACATTCTGTTTTAAATGGCGTTATTGCTTTAGTGAACTAGAGGCGGAACTAGGGGGGTAAAGCCGGGGATTGATCCCCGGGTGTAAAATTTTAGTGGGCGTAATTTTTTTGTTGGCCTTAATTTAATTTTTGATGTTAGAAGTTAAAAAAACTATTTTTATTTCACATAATTTGTTTAAGATTTTGTGATATATATTATATTAACTTACAGACAGCCTAATAATAAAAATTAAAAAGAACGTAAGTATAATATTATGAATGAAATATATAAATATAATAAAAAAAATATATATTGTAATCGATTATAGTACAAAATTAATCTCATTTATATTACTTAATACTTATGTCGTTGTCATGGAAAATACATTATTATTTTATTTTGTCATGGTCGTTGTATTACGTTGTCATCTTTTTGTAATAAAATTCAGGATGCACCATTTTGGTTATCGATCTGGACATCATTCTAGTATCCATAGTTAACGGTAAGATTATGATTAGATTCGTTTAAATATACGTACTACGTAGTATAATACTGGTATAGGCATGATGTATTGATGCTCATTGGCGTAAATACTGGGTATAAGCAAGGTGTGCAACCGCCACGGGCACACAACTGACGAGTGGCCCTAGTCTAAACAATATAATACTCTATTTATATTAAATTCCAAATTTCACAATAGAATAAAAAATATAAAAATAATATTATTTTGATATACATTTTTTCTAATTTTTTTTTTTTTTTTTTTTTTATCAGATTTCTATTTTAACATTTTTTTTTCAATAAAAAGGTTCTTTCATTCAATTAAATAAGTTTGTTATTACTAATTTTAATATAGTTAGCAAATAGTTGTGTAAAAATTAGAATTACTTTAATTTAGTTTAATTATTGTAACATAAGTAGGTATAATACGATTCTATGAGTAAGTATATACCTACTAGGTAGCTTCATATTTTTAACTTTGTTAGTTAACATTATTATATATTTATGTGTGTCAATAAGTACGTAGTATTTTTGTCATTTGAATTCCAATTATTAAAAAACAATTGTAGGGGTAGGGAAGGTTATTTCAGTCTTGGTCTATGTTTGGGCGTAATTTTAATATTTTTCCCGGGCGTAAAAATCTAAGTTCCGCCTCTTACAGTTCACTGTGAACACCATGGTTCTTTGTTTCAATAAATTTCGAATGAGACGCTTTTTGTCTCTTTTTTAGTAGATATAAGTTCCGTTATTTCCATATTATTATGTGTATATATAGGTACGTCGTATGCGCATAAAAGAGAAACTATATATAAAAAAAATTCAAACAACTTTTTTTTTTTTACTGTTTTACATTGAGTATTATGAACCAAAGTAAATAGTTATAAACAACAGTTTTTGTGTAATGAGCGTCGAGTGACGACGAACAGTAAATAGTTGTCATCAATAAGCATGAAACGTGTCCTATGTATACGTATTGCCTAGTGTATTATTATATAAGCGCCTCCATAAGAGCTTTTACCACATAAGACAGTCAAACATTATTTCTAATCTCCAAGTCTCCAAAATATAATTAAGAATAGGAAAATATTACTATATAACTTAGTAAGAGTTTGTGTTTGTTCAGTTTTTTGTTTTTATAAAATATGGTCAACGGTCGGTCAACTTATTTTATATTATTGAAAGAGGATAAGACCAATATTATGATAATTAATAAAAAGTAGCAATAATATTTTTAGAATAGACTACATTTAATTCGACTTAACAACATTTTCAGAGTTTCATTAGTTAAGTAGTTCCAGTATATTCATTAATATTAAGCATCTAGAATACTTAAGTATTTTAATACATTATAATTTCCTTAACTGTTCAGTTATTAAAATATTATAATTAAAATTAAAGTTTTGAATTTTATTCTCATAGATCTTATAAATCAACTGCTAATTCGATCCATAAAAGATTATTTGGAATTATTGATATCAATGATAAAATACACATGTTTAAAATATCTAGGGCAATAAATTATATTCCATTGCATTATCTAAGGGATGTGATAAACCATTTCATTTGTCTAATAATGATCAGTTTTGAAAATTGGTTAAGCTCGAGTTATTATTATAATCCTTTTTATGCGGTTACATTTATTGTGTGTTGTGATTGCAGTATTTTTTCATTTGATATGTTTGTATACATTTTTCATCTAGATATATATTATATATACAATGCATTTGAATAGTAGTATCGCAATCACTCTCTCTCTTTCTCTCTCTCATTTTTATTTTATTTTACAAGTATCGATTGAAAATGGTTTTATTTTCCGTTGCGACGAAAATGAAAGTAGTTTGCAAACGATAGGAATTTTAGATTTTAAACCAAGCAAGGAAACTATTGGTTTTATAATGATGTATGTTTTTTATTTATTTATTTTTATGTGTCTGTCATTATGTTTAGAGCAGTCCTAAAAATTGAGAAGATTTTCGGTACAACATTTGACCTAGTTTGTAATTTATGGAGTTAAAATTAGGAAATTGTCAATTAAAATAAGATAAAAAATATTATCCAAACAAAAAATATATTAACGTAATTTTTGGTCAATAATATTTGAATAATCGAATACATTTTCACACATCAAAATAATAATAAAGAACAAATTGTAAACTGTAATATTACATATACTCGTACTTATCGATTATTGAACACATACAAGTACATTTACCTACTTCATTATTTGTTATCATTTTAAAATAAAACTATCAGAGATTGGACCCTTTTTGTTCCTTAACTACGTCCAATATCTACCCGTAGTATCGATACTTCAAATAATCCGTAATTGAATTCGGTGGGGAGGAGGGGAAGGCTGAGTAAACCTATGCATCATAGTATCCTACATTAAGCATTGTTTGCCTCAATCATTGTTAAAGTATTATTGATGTTAACGGTAAACACTATTGCCATTTTGCCAAACATTGAATGTACAGACTTTATTTTTTTGTTTATTTATTATATAAACTTGCTACGGCTAGTTTGTTTGTACGTAAGAATAAATCAAAAATATATATCCATCTTCAAATTCACATACACGCCTAATGCTTATTTACACCTGAATTCTTATTGAAAAAAAAACGGTTCCATATAATTTGCACAGTCCTATATGATTTACAAAATACTACTTTATTGATTTTCATATAATGTATGATATAGTCATCATTAGTTATTAGTGTTATTACTCATGTATCAAATGATAAATTGAAAAATACCTAAATTACATTAATTCACCATGAAAACAAAATTAATACTAATTATACTTATATAGGTACTCGTTTCATATTAAATTTTTTTTCTAAAATATAAAAATAACTTTATACATATTATTGTAATTTATCGATAAAGAACCATGGAATTTAGGAATGCGCTTAGTGCAGATTAATAATAATATTTATTAAATCGGTATAATTAAATATTATCAACATATTAAAAATAGTATGCAATAATGATAAAAAAAATATAATGAAATGATAGAGTTTAGATTAAAAAGTCAAAGCTATATAAAATCAAATGTAATAGTCACTAAGAAATACATAACTGTAAAAAAAAATAGTAATAATATGAAAAATCGTGATTTAATTATGTATGCTGTACAATAATGTTATATTGTTTGTCACGAAACGATTGGTAGAGATATATACAACCTTTTCGTACAAAAATAATTTCCGGGCAGTAAGAAAATGAAAATAGTTTTAAACATTGTCGGAAAATTGTATTTTTATTTTATTTAAAAACAATGTTCATCGACAATCGATTTGGGACCTCTATACGAATATACTGTGTAGGCAGGTTTATAGTATTATATTGTGCATAATAAAAGCCGCGGACGAACTGTCGTCGATAACTTTACCATCATATACCTACGTAACCGCAGTGCTTAATAGTAATATTTGCCGAGGTGACAGTTTTAAAACAGTTTTATTTGATTAAATTAACTGCGTTTAATTATTGAAATGCGTTTATCCTATTCCCGTAGTCGCAGTATATATCGTATATATCAGTGGTGCCCAACCCGCGGCCCGCGGGCCACATGTGGCCCGCGAAGGTATTCTGTATGGCCCGTTACAAATTATTAAATAAAACATTATTATTAGATTAAGATTGGAATTATTCGTTCTTTTATATTTAGTGGCCCGCTCGAAGATGATTATCCAAAGTGGCACGCCGAACAAAAAAGGTTGGGCATCACTGGTATATATCGTATACACGAATATACGTATATAATAACGCGTCTCGTTTACCTACGGCCGAGGTGTTTTTGACGTTTTCGTTTAAAGCGAATTCGTCGACAAAAATGAAATAGAATAGGTACCTCGCGCTCCGTAACAGGGAAACTAAAAAATAAAATAAAAATACGTTTGTGCCGAATCTCGACGTGATAATAATAAAATGACTGTGCCAGACTGCACGTTGTAATGCGCGCGTACAGCGCGGGCTCTGCGTATACAGTATTATATTGAATTTCTGTTTTTGTTTTCACACATTCGCGATATTAAAAAATGTTTTTCTCGTACGACACGCAAATGTATATATATTTTATATTAATGACATACATTTTTCGTCGTTCCGCAACCGTTACGTTTTTAACTTTAAATATTACATTATATTCAAATATTTTATATTTGCCAGGAATAATGTTTGCTTTTCGTGGAACGCGCCACCGCCGCCACCGCAGTGAATTATTTTCGCATACTTATTCGTAAATCCGCGGTTCCAATTTAGCGTCAGCTGTTTAAACAGTTTGTTTTATTTTTGTTCCACTATTTGTTAAATATATTATGTTTAATCGTATTTCCGTTCCGTCCGCCCGGCAAAAATTCAAACCGACAAGATACAATTAAAATCGTGCGTCGAGTGCCACCGTTCGCCCGCGCATCGGTTCATAACATATTATACTCGACGATATGTTTTTTAATACATGGGTGTTGTACGACTATTTTGTTTGTTATTGATTGTACGCGCGGAGCGTTATTGAACACAATTCGTGTTTGACATTGCATGACTTCAAATCCGATAATAAACGTCAGTTTAAATTTAATCCGACCGGAATTAGCTGTGGATTCTAAAACCATCATTCGTTGTATTATATGTTTGTAGTAAAGGCCGTATAATAACATGTGCAGAGTAATAATTATACAGCGCACAGTCCGCGCAGTTTAAACGTAATCTTTTTCATTCTAGAACTTTCGGTTTAGGAGGTATATACAGGTATATACTACGTACTATATAGTGTACGTTTTTAGATATTTTATACGCGTAATAATGTCGTCAATAATAATAATATTATTGTGCTCTGTTCGCATTCCTTGTGAAAAATAAAATAGTTCATGGTGTTTTGATAACTTTTGTGTACAGTGATGATAATATGCGAGCCAGGAATGCCGAAGCAACAAAAACGAAATGTTTTAAAACATTTAATAATACATAAAATAGGTTAACGAAATGTCATCAGAGATAAAACTATAAAAGCTAAAAAAGTAAATAAATAACCGTGGAGCGTATACGCGAGTATAACATTAAATTTTAACATAACATTATTATTATCGTTCAGATTACCGCATACATTTTCAGATGATAATATTTTATATTTCTACATTACAGGACACGAAAAAAAAACGTCACTCTCGCCACGCACAATATATATTGAACGCGCGCCACACAAAAAAATAAAATAAAAACCTGCAACTGTGTCTACCATATAATAATAATAATAATAATAATAATAATAATAATAATAATATGCGGTATACGTCCCCGCACACACGTCATACAATGATAATATGGACAATATGAACCCTTAGACGGGTTTGTTTTTTTTTTACACCAAAGAGTTTGTCGGGGATTATAATAATAATGTATACCTATAGTCCGGCCTACTACGTATAAGATAATGACGATGCCGGCGGTATGGGTGCATGTGCACGGGCCCAGATAGGCCATACATAAATTACATAGTGTATACAGGATAATTCATTAGATGGCTACACTTTTTTTCCGAGACAATTTTCGTATTTTTGAAAAAAAAAACAAAAACAATTTTTCTACTGTTTTAAGTATTATTTGTATTACTATTCGTTTTTACGAAATAATTGCATTGTTACCATAGTGGTTATTAAAGTTTTTTTTCATAAACAACTCGTATAATCACTGAATGGAAAAAACTAAAAAGCTATACATTTTTATGAAAATGTGGTGTGTGTGTGTGTGGTAAGGGCGTGATGATATACCAATTTTTAATTTTTGTTGACAATTATTTACAAAATTTTTTAGTGATAAGAGTTAAAATAATTATAATATGACTTATTTTTTTAGGAGTAAAAATAGGAGAGGTTAATAGTACATTTTCAATTTATAAATACTAAAATATTGCGCGAAACATGACTTAAATATATAGAAATAATAAAACGGCCCGGTATAGAAAATGATAGTCACGATTTACACTTTCGTGGATAATTGAAAACGGTTGAATTTACAAATTACCAATTCATGTTCACAAAAACTTACAAGTAACTTACAAATAATTGAAAAAATTTGTATTTAAAATTTTGAATTTGAGCAAATAACTTCACGGACCTCATGTAAATACTATTAAAAATCTTTTTTTTTTTTTTTAAAATTAAATCGACTTCGAATGTTAGTTTATCGAATTAAATGGATCGTCTGTCTCGTATTGTATTGAACGATTGTCTCTGTTATTACTGATTTTATATTTGAACATATCGCATTAGCACATAAAACGGCTATAGTGTTATACCTACGTAAAACAATATAATATTATTATATACTTAGAGGAGATGCAATTTTTATTTGATAGGTACTGTTATTTTCACTGTTTACTGGTGCGCAACGACAACGCGTGGGTTGGGTTATGTGTTTTACGTTATTCGCGACAGACCGTAGTTGTATCTTGTATTTTTCGAAATGTGCTTAGGTTAAGGTGACAATACGTCCTGTTTAAAACAAGATCGCTCCTTTTATTAATTTTATATAGAGGTAACTTTGTCCCGAACAACTTCAAAGAGATGCTTTTTGTCCCGATTTTAATATAGATATATAGAACTATAGTTCTGTTATCTTCATATTATTATATTTACAAGTATGTATGTAAAGGAAAAACTGAAAGTACACAGTAAAAAAATACAAACAATTTTTTTTTACTGTTTTATATTGAGTTATTATAATAGAACCGAAGTTAATATGGAGTTATATATACAAACGTTTTTGTGTAATGAGTTTTGAGTGATGAAGAGTAGCTGTCAACAATACGCACGAGACGTGTCCTGTATTATAGGTGTATAGTGTAATATAACACAAAAATATCCTTTACCATAATAATATAATATAACAGACACATATTATCACAAAATATCATTAAAAATATAAAAAATCACTATTCAAATTTGGGAGATTTTTTTTTTTTAAAGTTGAGCCAAATTTGTTCGTCTCGTTTTGTTTTGTTTTTTTTTTAAGTATAGTTACCCTAGCTTACAGATTATTACACTGAAGTACCCACCTACCACCTACTATATATAATGTACGGTAAGACCGTATCATTAGTGGTCGTTATTTTTATTTTACTTTTATAACAACTAATAATATACCCATGTCTACATGCATCATATTATTGAGTGATTAACCTGCAGAAATTATATGAATCTACTTTTAATATACGTTATGATTAGTATATGTTTTACTAAAAAGTAAAAACTTTTTATTAATATTGGCTATTTGTTTATCCTTTGTTTAAATATTCTTCAATTTCTAAATTTTTAAATTGAATTCAAGGAAACATATACGTTGAAATTTGATAAAGAGGTCGATCTGTCTCAACTAAAATTTAAAAAAAAATTAAATATATTTTCAGATATTTTATCGCGTTAATATTTTTATCACTAGACCATTTTAGTAGTAAACAAATAGGTTCGTTCTTGTCAAAAAACTATCAATATTGAATCCTAAATATTTATATAATTACCATAAGAAACATAGACAACTGTTTTACTTTAATATTTGGTAATAAGTAACATTAACATAAAAGCTAAAAGCCTAAAATCTTCATTGTTCTTTTCATTTTAGGCTTCTGCAGTTTATCCTCCAACTCCCTCGCGTCCATCAACTCCATGTAGGATTGTATGTTATTATCCAACCACCAGGGAAATTTAAAACAGCCATTACGCTGTGAGGTGGTGTCGCGGGACGCGGATTTGGACACGCGTTGTCGGCAGATCTTTTTGGCCAGCAATCTAGATACGACCGACAGTCGCGGAGCACAAGGCTTATTGCAAGTGGGCTTCGGCAACTCGACCGTCGTCTCCAACACGTCCGCCCGCTTGTAGGTCACGCGACGTCTTATTTTTCTGGCCACAGTAGCCGCCTCAGGAGTCGTCCGGTCAAGTACAGTTGTTTCTGTAGCCGTACCTTGGGCCTTTGTATTGCGCCTGGCACCGTTGAATTTTATAATCGTGTTCATTTTCTGTGAGTGTTATTGTTAAATGTTTTAAATGTTAACGGTTATGAATATCTGTTTATTTATTTCGTAGAGATGGAAACGATATAATATTATATACTCATCGTATATCATTGTATCAAATATTTTCTATATCGATATTCAATTTCGACTGTCGATAAAATTATTCGATATAATAATAATTATATATTCGAGAAAGGTTTAGATTGTAGATTGAACCAATTATTTTAGGACGGCTTTTCCGCCATCATTAATTATAATAAAATCATAACCGCATACCTATTCGTTTATTTATGTTTAAATTGATTAGACGTAAGAAAAAAAAGTCACTTTTTTACAATCCACCGTAAGTAGATTTTGCCCATCTCAGTCTCAATTATCAATTATCCCCGGGGATTGTAATTCCGGGTAATACAGCTAGTATAATATGTAATGATTTATATTACTTACTTACGATAAAAACAAATGTATACCTCTAATAAGTATATTATATAATATGAGCTTCTTTTCGTTTATCTAATAAAATATACATTCGTTCTTTCGATTTCCTATATAGTTAATATTATAGCTAAGAATAGATTCGTTAAAAAAATATAATTATTACGTTTATACTTTAATATAAATATCACGTGCATTAAAAATTTATTAATTATTATAATATAATTTCACAGTAGTTGTTAATAATTACATTGAAATGACGGGTAAAAGGAGGGATTTCTACCACAGATACTTCTATTATATATATAATATGTACGAAACGTCTGCAGTTATTAATTTATGATGGCAGTGTAAGATTTGAGATATGTCTGTAGAAAATACGAGAAAATCATTATAAAACGGGAATAATAAGGTTATGAATTTAGTTTCTCGTTTTCGAATCAAAATATTCATTAGCGAAACGGGTTTAATTATTTCCGTATTAATTTGTATTTGTATAAACTGTACAGTATAATACATACTTGTATATATCACAGCTCCGAAATATTATATTATATATTGGCATAAACTGCGCCGTCAAGTGATAATAACAAAAGGCAAACGCTTGATGTTTCGGCACGTTCGACTTTTGGAAATGCATTAAAAGCTCCGATTCGTATAATTATATTAAATATATATTAAATAAACGCGTTTACGTCTACCCTATAATTTATAGCACAATAATAAAGTGCTATATTCCTGCGTAATGTTATAAACTAAATTACAACTTTAGATTTGTACTAAGTTAATTGAACGACAGGCCAGATACGAAGATACGCTGAACATGTATATTTAATCTCACTAAGTATATTATGCATTAAGAATTTAAGAATATTAAGATAAATAATATATTAATATTATATTTCTACATTTTCATATACGTATTTAACAAAGGGCCTAAATGTGCATAATGATAATAATACGCAAGAAAAGTGATAGATAAAAATATGATATTTACATACGGGAATTCGAATTTCTTGACGAATTGTTTTTATAATAATAATTGATTACTAAGGCTTAATAATATTAATTATTGTCTATGTTCGTTTTGATTTTAATTGTTATATGAGCGTGAAACAATTAAATATATGACTAATTTATTATATAATGTATAATGTATTAATAATAGATTTAAAATATATAAACCAGTATTGTAGTAGGCAAATTAGGTTATAGATTATGTTTTTATTAGAGTGTAGATTAATTCATAAAACGGTTATCTACAAGAAAATACTAGACACCTCACTGGTCGGAAAAGAACTGCCGTTATGGAAACGCCAAGAACAACAGTTACATAGAACTCTCATCGCGGCACTGGTCGTTTTGTTTTTCGGTCAGTTTGGAGAAATGGCAGACGCGCAATACAATGAGTGCAACACGTCTGTCTCCCACTTTCGATTTTATTGCTCTGAACTTCGATGTATATGTATCGCAATATAAGAAAAGCGTGATTATAAAAAAGTATTGTGCCTGTATTAAAACATAGTTATATTATATTACATTATTAGGTATAGTATTATATATAAAAGTTAAAATGTTTTAAACATTTTATCATATAATGAAAATGACGATTTTAACATTTGGTTAAAATTGCAGGTATATCTTCTATTATTTTTTTGGAAATACACTAAATATCATATAATTATATTGTGGGTGAATATCCAATCTCATAAAAATTTTAACTTTAAATGCTCATAAAAAATTGATTTAGCTTACCAGTAGAATTTTTTTGTATACTGTGTGAATCTTTCATTAAACAAAACTTATAATATAAAAATTTATTTACGTTTTTGAAAATATTATTTCTACATAATTTTTAGTCTAAATAAAATAAAAAATGTTGTAAAAATTATATTTTTTAATATTTTCGGTCGTTATAATTTGTTGAATCACAATATACATTTTTAATTTAATATTCTAAAGTAAAATATTTTTCGGAGTATTTCAATACATAAAAATCTAAATTTGGATGAGTAGTTTTTTAAATTTAAGTAGGTATTCAAAGTTTAGGTGAGTGGAGTGGAGTGGACTGATACCAAAACTTTAAATACTTATATCTCAAAAGCTACTCGTTCGAATTAAAATTTTTATGTATAAAAATATCATATTTTTTTAAAAAAATAAATGTCGCTTTATTTTAACCGGATATTATGTAAGAAAAATATTTTCAAAAACATAAATAGGTTTCGAGATAATGAGTGTTCAACGGTAAAAGAATCACTCTTTATAATATATGTATCACATATCCTTACGTACATGTATTTATTACTATTTTACAAATTTTGCTAGGAAACAGCAACTACACGGCTTTACCGTAAAAATGCAGCATCCACTGTTGGATGACTGTGAATATTATTGCGTAATGCGTATATGCACAAAATAAGTTTTTTTTTGTGAACGCTGTTAAACTGATTTATCTACCCATTACTGTGTATGTGTATTATAATTGGAATTCGGAGGAAATAGTTTTGGTGAAATGTTGGCCTTTGACGACGATGACGTTTGAAAGTGAAAATGTAGATGGGGTCCGATTATTATTATATCACTCGCACACAATTCACACGAATACCCAAAGGCATTAATGGTATTATTGAGTACTATAGATAACAAAACAAATATCTAGGTACAGATAAATATTGAAATTCAAATTTCTATCTAAATATATTTTGTTTAAACGAAAATTTTTTTTTTAAAATTCATAAAGTTATAACGATAACGATTTCTATATAATAATTTATAATTGTATCATTTATTATTATTATCATCTCATACTTTTGTGTAGGAGAAAACCTGAAATTATTTCTTTATAGCAGCTATTCTAATAGAATAATTTGTAAATTTAACTAGTAAAATAAAAAAATTAATAAAATTGTTTATCAAGTATAAGTATTATACTTAAGAATACACGAAATCCAATTTACAAAATGCGGAATGCAATAACGCAATTATCAAAATAAGAGATGATCAAGATTCTTGAAGAATAATTTAAGTTTATTTATCTATAGTCGGGTGTACCTATACTTCATCTTGGATGACTATTAGAAATCAGAAAAAAACTATTTCGGTTTATTTATTTATTATTTATATGTAATATTATATTAAATATATACCTCTAAACTGTGATGACGATGGTAATAAAATATAACAATGTTTACTTATACTAAATAATATTAAGTTCTCCGGTCGATGGGTGACGGACAGATGTTATAGGCTGTGGAACGAAACGAATATTACGCTATAATATAATATAACACATATCACAATACATATTATTATTTAGGTGAATATAATATAAAATAAATATGAAGACGATCTAAGAGAATATAATCTCTACCTACCATTGCATGTTAATATAATATAGTATAGGTATCGTATAACTATATAGTCGCCGCAGTGTTCAATTTTGCGATATTATATATTACGTATATTCTCGGATCTTACCGTACGATTTTTTTTAGATCTTATAATTGGAGCAAATAAAAAAAAAAACATATTATATTAGGGCGTTGAGAACACACCGTGCCTTCTGTATTATAATAAATATATGATTGGAGGTACATGCGAGCTGATAGAATTTCTTCCGACCGCGATCGAAATCGGACAACACGATATTTTGTTGTTAATTCGAAGGTACGCCTACTACGGGTGTACTATATACAGGTTATTGCATATCACTATGCAATCATTCAACAGATGGTATTATAATTATTATTATTGTGCTGTTTGCATATATTATACACGTCATGAGTTATTATGTATACATGAAATATAATATAATGGCGTATACCGAATTCAGTAGTCTTATGTTGTAATATTTTTCTGTAAAAAATCGAGTATTAGGTACCTATAAAATTATAATTATTTTAATTTGTACTTACTGCGGTTATACAATAATAATTGTATAATATTTTTTATTCGATTTGGACATGGTAGACAGTGATTAAAAACGCGCAAGTGACTTGTTTATAATTATATTCACATCTCATCCTATATAATATAATGTATATCATTTTTATTTAAAATATTTTATTCAATTTTGCCTATTTTCTTCTTGGGAAAACTATTTTTTCAAAAACTATTATGTTTCTGCTATACGATCGGATTTATAATTAATAATAAGCTAAATCAGCTATACATATCGAACAAACAAATTTATTAAAAGCGAAATTGTTTTCAAAATTTTTTGCAACACCACATGTATTTACTTATCTCTTATTAATTGCTGTAGGAGATGAAAAAAAAATACAGAATTGAGAAATGGAAGCTTTTTCGATGTCAGTTATAATGAATACCATGAGGATGGATTTCTTTCAAAATGAACACCATTTCTAGTGCAAACTTTTTGAATAAATTTGAATATATAAATATTTGTTTCGACTTGTCATTTTAAAGTATACACTAAAATACTAAATACAAAACAAATATTATAATGGAAAATTCGAAAATTTGATTTAATGTACAGGAAGTATATTTAATTATATCTTACGGTTTGATGAATGAGCTTTACTCTTGTATTATGAATATTTTATTTTAATTTATAACTATAGTTGCCTATTTAAAATCTTTATTATGAGATTTTATTTTAATAAGCACAGTTCAAAATAAAGTTCGTTATTCTGCAGCGTAATGATATTATATTATTATGTTTATGCCTCGGTATGAACAATAAAAACGAATTTTTAACATCTGAATATTATAATTATATGGGTTAGATTTTGTTTCTCAAAAGCCGGTCTGAAACGTTTTGTTGTTGATTTTATAATTATCATAAGTGAGCTGGAAAGTAGACGTGAAAATAAATTATAAACCCTATATTTATAATACGTATATTTATCTGAATATACGAATTATTGAACTTTGCGTGTTTCACATACACTAGACGGATAGGAATAAATCGGCAGCAAGGAAGAATGTAAATTATCAATTATTATTATTATTATTATTATTGTTGAAAGGGGCTAATATAATCCGCCTTTGATTCCAAATTTTATTTCCCCCCTTTTTGTGTGTGTGTGTTTCGGTCGGATAGAAAAAAAAAAAAATAAAAACCGTTGAAGTTCGTCCGAAGCGTGACTAGGATTTTTATCATTATTGCGAGAGAGGGGAGGAGTTGGGTGGCCCACCAAAATATCTTAAAACGTCACGTACCTATTTAACAGTCCCTCACCCTTCCACAAAAAAAAAAAACATTTACGTCAGACCAGTCGCGCATAATATTATAATAACGTGTATACACGCATACATTCGCGTATCTACTATAATAATTGTTATTATTGTTGTTGCGATATTTTGCACGATGACGGCGATCCGTTCTCTTATATTATTGCTATGTATATCTGATGAAATATACGCGAATGTTTTTTACGAATATTTTGAACGACATCGTTCGAAATTTCACTTCAAAATTACGAGTACCTATATAAAAATATATGTATATGCAGGTAGAAGTTTTTTCGTCGACAGAAAAGTCGTCTTTAATTTAATATAATAACAACAACACTATTTTGCCTGATAATAATATAATAGCGTTATTAAATGCATTGTGTATTGTTAATATCCTCGCCGCGGCACTGCACTAATCTACGCAGAAGAAAACGCAATAAGAATAAACACTTTTCATATATTTTATGCATATTATATACCAATGATAACATAACCAATTATATCTATACGTCAACGTTTTCTTAACAGTTTTTCCGTACAATGGTCATTTAATATTCGCGTAGGGCACAATACCATCGTGGGTTTCTTGTGTGTCGTCCATCTGCGTGTATAAAATGTAATTATCTAATATTATGCAGACATAATAATGAGGTAAACGGACACTTTGTACTGTCTATTGTTTGATTTGCATCCCACGAACACTTTGTACGCTGTAAATAATCTAGGAAATATATTTTACAAGACGAGATATTAAATTGTTCAAAACTTTATCAAAAAAAAAAAAAAAAAATATCACTAAGTCTGAACACAGCAAAATAAAACAATAAAAAAATTAATTGCGTTTTTAAATTTACCTATAATTTACAATAATATTATTATTCACATAAACTCATCATTTTTAAAAACCAATAATATTAAGTATTTATAATGTATATATAATGACTGTTTATTTATTTTTTCTGTTATAAATCTATGGTAAGACTATAGGATTACTTGTAATTCACATATTTAAATGTGTAATGATAATTTATGTAAATTGTTTACATTTTTTTTCTATCTAAAGCAGTACAAACTGTCTGCCATTGACTGTTGTTACAACCTACAAAAATAATATAAATAGTACGAACTGTCCGTGGTTTTTATTTTTTCTATGTGACCGTACAAAATGTCTTAAAATGATAATAATACCAAATAGATAAAATTCAAACGACTTGCAAACCGAATACCATTATATTTTATGCGTTCTAAATTACTTGTCTGAACTTGTTATAATATTATTGTAGTTTTTATTTTACATACAAATGTGAGAAATATAGATTTTTTCATTTTAAACAAAATATATTGTACTCGTGGGTATACTATAGTATGATATATAGTTATGATGTAAAAAAACATTGTCTTAAGTAAAATAAGTACCATATTATTAAAAAAAACGACCTGTTAATATTAATAATAGTTATGACATTGTACACACGTTAAGTTGACTAATAGTTGTACGGTTATACCTATTGTTGAAATATTATTATATTTAAGGCAAGCGCCTACCAAATAATCTTTTAATATGCTGTAATTAACCAAGTGACCTTATTTCCATCAATCGTTCATGTAAAAACAAAACTGATTAAATAACCAATTTGAACGCTCGAACACCAAATATCGTCCACATAGTTCATCGTAAGCCTAATTGAATTAAATATTATTTTCCGTTGCCGCGAATAATTGTATAATTACGAACGTGCACGTCTGTAGTCGGTGTCTACGTCTTATGAGTATATTATCCACATAATAAAATAAATTATTTACTCATGTACTAAAATAAATTAAGTTTGAAAATTACACGAATACGAAAAAATAAATACGTTGACGGGAAAAAGTTTGACTTGATTATATAAAAACTCGTAAAATCGATTCTCAGTATTTGTAGTGTAATACGCATAACACATTACGTGCACACACGTATTTAATGCGAAAAATCGCGTTTTCGAGTATAAGTATATGGTATAAGGGTATCCGAACCGTACGTTTAAACACCCATTAAATTAATTCAGGAAATATAATTTATATATATATATAGCATATTATTATTATTTGACTGCGGCAGCGGGTATTAAAAGTCACTGCATGATTGCATATGTTCAATGTCAATTGGTATGAGATTTTTTTTTTTTTTGTTTATTTCGCAATGCACAAAACAAATTCTACAGTCATGATTGCTGCTAATAATATATTATATATTCGATTTTAACACTGGTTAAACTGTGTAGGTAGATGTATGCACGTAATATTATTATGAAAAAAAATACTGCAGCTGCAGGCGGTCAGCGTGTGCTGCATCGTGTGTAGTATTGTATAATATTATTAAAATAATAATATATGCCTGTAGTACCTATACAGTATACAGTGAATATAAGTACTAAGTACCAGGAATAGGTAGTACAACCGCATATCCATTCGAAATTACATTCGTCGAATAAGTATTTCGAATAAGTACGCGATTTTATTTTGCCATTGTCGTCGGACGTATTTAGTACGAACCTAAATGTAATTTAAACATAATTATACGATCTTATCCGTACGAATGTTTTTATCCTTCAAAAAAATATGAAATAGATCTCGAGTTCAACAATCTGTACACAACACAAATTGCATGTACAAATAATATGCACACAGATTATTATTTAACACAAACTAAATATAATATATATTATTTGATATATTAAATGTCGAAGATACCTATACCAAAAGTATTATTATTATATAATATGAGATTTTTAATGTAAAAATCTTATTATTTTCTGTTCATTTTTCAATCATACAAAAGTACTAACATTGTAATAACATTTTTTTTATCGTACATCTTTTCAATTCTGAGCGGATGGATGAATGTATTGATTTTACAATAATGTGTGGTTTTTTTGTGACTGTCATTGCCTTTTGGGACGGCAAAAATACTTCTGTTTTCAATTTCGGGGATGGTTTATGGTAACAAATTGCATCTAGTCGGTAGTTTGGGAGTTCAGTTATTTTGTTAAAAATCGGAGAAAAATAAATTTAGGAAAAACGGAAATTTTTACATCAAACTAGTTTTTGAAAAAATTGTTTTCTTTATTTTGTTATAATTCAAAAACGAATAACTGCAGAAACTTGAGAAACTTTATACTTTTGAGTATTTATTATTTTCTATATCGTGTGATGTAGTTTTATACCTATATTTTCTATAAAAGTTTATAAAAAATTATTAACTGGGTCAAATTTCTCGAAAATTTAATACAAGGTATAAGTAAGTATTTCTTGTATCTTTAAACATATAAAAAATACATAGGCATAATTTTTTTTATTAGAAATAAAGTAAATTTTTTACAAAATTTGACAAAAATCTCAAAAATGTTAATACTACAAGTATTTATTGTAGTAAAATCTTTATGAAATCTTCAATTTTTATGACTATTCCTCATAATAGTAATTGTTACTGGAAATAAACAAATTTAAAAACATTACAATATAATTAACATAATTATTTTTTATAGATATTTTAAGTTTAAATTTAAACAAAATGGCATATTTAAATAATATATAATGGTGTGTGATAATTATTTTGTTATAATTTAAAAACATTATTCACGGGGACTTAAAACTTTTACGTGCATTATGAATTTTACTTTATATAATGACGTTTTCAAAAAATTTAAATTAATTTTGAGATATAACCTATTTATACAATGAACCTAACTTAAAAGTTAATCTACATGCCAATAAGACCTACAATATATTATATGGTACGAATATATATTATTATAATAATTAAATATTAATAACATAACTAATTTAATATTTTCGGCAAAAATGAATCAACCAGCCGTAATACTAATAGGATAAACAATTATTTTAATTACAATATTAAAAAAAAAAAAAAACATAATATCATGAAATGTTTTTAGTGATATAGGCTGACGACCGTTTCTTTTCAGAATCATTTTTCTTATACATTTAAGTATCATTGAACTCCAATTTAACATACAGTAAAACCCCAGTAATCCGGACCTCATTAGTCCGGACTTCGTTTAATCCGGACAGCCGTTTATAATACGTAAATAAACCAGTCGTACTAAAATAACGCTATTTTTCACCATAGATTAAAATACAGACGTCAGTCGGTTACTTGATATGCTTCGAAGTGTTTCGTATCTTTCGTATGTGTTTTGTTTATCGTTTCGTAATTTATACTTCGTCCGTTTTTATACATATCACTGTGATGTCGTTAAGTAAACCTTGTCAAGGTAAAAAGCGTAAGCATATGTCTCTTTCTTTTAACAATTAACTCTGTGTCTATGTGTTTATGAGTTACCTATAAGTATTTAAAAACTGACTGATAATAACTAGGCAACTATAAATAATATTAATAATAAAATATATTAACACCGGACAAAAAGATAAACGTATTCGAATATCTAATATTATTTATTTTGTTTAAATACCTATATAATATTATAATTTATAATTTATACATATTTCATATGATATTTTTAGTTTATTTTTTATTTTTCATTATCTAAAGAGCGCCCTGATACCAACAGCGCCCGGGGCAAGAATACCCACTCGCCCCCCCCCCCCTAGATCCGGCACTGGTTACAATGCATGTATGTATCTACTATTTTTTATATATAATAATAAGTATAATAATATATGGTTTAATAAATAAAATATGCAATACAATTTTTATAAATTTACGATTTTCGGTTATTTTGTTTAATCCGGACTTTCATTAATTCGGACAACCTAGAGCCCCAATTAGTCCGGATTACTGAGGTTCTACTGTAATGTATATATAATATATATAAATCGTTAATATCGAACAGTAATTTCCCAACGTCCACAATCGTTAATATCAAAAATAATAATTGGACATTTGTCCGCAATTCGTATGTTACCTTCTTAGATTTCGTCCGCCACTCGCATGGTTTTTGTCACTTTGTCCGCAATTCGGAAACACTGTAATAATTATAATATCCTTTTTTAAAATTTTTTTCTTATGGTAAACTTAAATGTAAACTATTTCGACTTAGTTTTTAAATAAGAAATACCTCAAATTTAAATAATATTATATAATTAATATCTATAGGTATGTATCTAATTATTTTTTTTAACATATGTTAACAATAAAAAAAACATAAATTTTTCATCTATAATATATTAATAAGTTTATTAATTTCATTTACAAAACAACAATAATTTATAATAATACATGATACTTTTAATTACCTATTTATTAAATGTATCTAATAAATAATTAATAGCGATGTATCGATACATAAATATTTTATACAGAAATAAAATGGTCATAATTTTTTCATATTCATAAAAATTGATAACTGTATAAAAGTAAACATTTTCATAACCAAAAAATTTTAATATTAAAACAAATAATACAATTATAGCCATAAAATGATGGAATTCATTTTTTTCTATAAATCACGATGAAATTTAGAGTAACATAACTCAACCTAACCTCATCTTTCGTAAATATTAAATAATAAACATAAATTAAATGAATTACGTAATAAATATATCGATATTTTATACAGAAAGAAAATGATCATCATTTGTTCACATTCATAAACTGATAAATGCATAAAAGTAAACATTTCCATGACAAACAAATCGGAATATTATAACAAATAATAAAATTATAACCATCGAATGATGCAGAATTATTTTTTTTCTATAATTCATTTTGAAATTCAGTGCAACACACTCAACTTAACCTCATCTTTTGTAAATACCAAAAATAAATTCGATTAATTTGGGTTAGGTTACACTGGACTCAATAACGGTGACGCACTGTCATTTTGGACCACTGTGCGCCGTAAAAGACACTTCTTATTGCGTATGGCGCGTAGCGCAGCTGCAAATACAAACCGCTCGGAAAATATCCGATAAGCGTTTTTTGGTTCTTCTCCAGAACTCGTGTGGTTTTTTTCAAATAGTCGCCAATCGCCATCTCACGTCTCGGATGGATTTTTAAAATCGTTGCCATCACACGTCTCGGGTAAATTTTTTAAATCATCGACATACGACTCGTATTCTTTCCTCGCGGTATCATCGGCGTCGTCGACGATGAGATAGGTTTCCACAAACTGCGATGCGCCCACGAAACGATGATCGGTGATGGTAGCCCGAACGAAATTATGATGTGGTTGACTTCCAAATCGAGGCTGTCGATAACTGATCGACACCATTTCTCGTGAGCGTTCATTGCTGTGCTGGACATAAGGATTTAAGACACGAGCTATAAAGACACAATACGTAATAGGAACAGCGTATTGCAGGAAATTAATAAACTTTTAATGATTTAAGACGATAAATAAATTCTAAGACTATTGATTTTATTTTCTAGTTTATATTGGTCAGCATAGTTAAAATTAAATATTAACAAATACACTAATAACAACAGTTTTTATTAATAAAAACTTACGAATGTTTTTCAAATTATTATATGATAAATTCTCGAGATACCATTTTAACCATTCTTTAGAATTTATCGTATATAATAAGTGTTACTCAAAGTCCTAACCTATCATTGATGGTTAAAACGATTTATCGATGTGTACTATTACCAGTGTGTCGTTATTGCCTTCGGATAAAATAAAATCACGGTTATAATTAAAAAAAAAACTAATGATTACTGATTACGAAAAAAAAAAACATTAATAATGCATTATGCATCCTCACAAAATATTTAGCTGGTTCAATAGAGCAAACTTTACCCTTGTGATTGTGCATATCATTATATATTTTTTCTTTTTTTTGTAACAGAATATTATATGTGTTTTCCTAATAATTTTGATGAATTGAATAACTGTAAAATATTATACAATTATATATTAATAATTTATAAGCAATTAAAATTAAGTCAATATAAATAACGGAAATGTGAATTTTATGGAGTACCTTTACCACATAACTATTCAGTATTTGCATAGCTGCGTGAAGATAAGAAAAAGGTTACGTTGTCAGAATTTACAGTATTTCAGGTATCTAAAATTTTAAATTCCTTCATTGTGTGGGTGTTCTAGGTATAAACCACATTGTGTAAAAAGGAACATGTCGCTGTTTAATATTGCTATGGTAAAAGTCAGTAAGTAGAATCGAGAATACTCAATAAAGAATCTAAAATAATGCTTTATAAAAAATTAAATGATTTTTTTATGTACTTCAAATATTTTATTATGATTTACGATGTAATATTAAATAATGATTAATGTAACTTATAGAAAATATAACGTAAAACGCGTCTTTTATATTTTAGTTCAGTATCTTGTGGATTAACATCAATTCGGGTCAAATAATAATTAATAATTATAATATTTGATTCATACAAGTAACTCGAACGTCAAAAGAACCAGAAAAAATCAATAAAAAATTGTATATAGGTACATTGTGTCCAATGAGGATTTACCAATTGCGATATATATTGAAATAATGGAGATATGATAATTCTGGTTTTTTAATAAGATTTACAGAGACTGCAAGAACTATAAAAATTTCATTTTTTAATTTATTTTAATGTTTAAGTAAAAAAGTTAAAAAATATATATTTTAATTTGATAATTGAAAATATTAACGATTCGACACTTTAATTTCATTAATCTCCTGATTTTTAATATATTTTCTAGTTTCGAAAAAGAAAGCGAATTTTTAATATGACAGTGGTATCATTGTATCAAACATGACGTATGTCCCGCGTGCTTGTACGGCCGGTTAACGCTTTCAATGTGGTTTGCAATAAACATATTTTATTTCTTCAACACTGTTGAAATTTTAAGTAAAAATAAATAACTATTGTACAAAATGTCAATATGTACATCTTTGTTATACTTATTGTAGAATACGGCTATATTATAATAATTACAATCAATAGATAAAATAAATTTATTTTGTTTACTTTGCATTTAATGAAAAAAGGTGTTTTGTCCGTGAACGTATAAATACGTAATAGTTAATATTAGGTATACCTATGCCTTGTGTTAAATTGAGTATGGCATAGTCCACTATTTAAATAACTTAATGTTTTTATATTAACACTGAAAGCGTTCACCGGCCACATGTTTGATACAAGTATTTATAATCAATGCGACATCGCACTATGGTTTAAATAATTCGCAGTTTTTCTCAAACTAGAAAAAATATTAAAAATCAAGAGATTAATGAAATTAAAATGTTGAAATGTCAATATTTTCAGAAAAATGAACTCTATAAAAAGGTTATCTTCAATTTTTTTTGATAATAATTAAATAATAAAATATATTTTTTTAACTTTTTACCAAAATATTAAAATAAATTAAAACATGAAATATGTATAGCTCTTTTCCCTGTAAATCTTATTAAAAACCAGAATCATGATGTCTCCATTATTTCAGGAAATATCGCAATGTGTAAATCCTCACGGGACACTGTATATATGTATAGGTACATATATAAAAACAACGTTTTTTTATTTCTGTGTACATGATATAAAATAATAAAAAAATACTCTGAGGGTGATTTCTAATAGCTAATTCGATCTAATTGGTACTTTTGAGAAGTTAAATTTTTACTTAGTACTTTTTTTAGTGATCTTGAAACACAAAAAAGTGATTAAAAGAAAATGGGAATTACATATTTGTATATTACGCAAAACTATAGTTTTTGACAAAATCTATATTTTTCTTATTGGTGTTAATTAAAAATGAATATCAGTTGTCTATATTTGAAATTTTTATTAATGCTTATATGTTAAAAAGTTAGAAGATTAAAATGCAGGGTCCTCCATAAGTTTTATTATAGTCACTTGAATAAAAATATTCAAGATAGGTACACAATTACAATTTTTTTAATGAGTATTTGAAGTCCAAATTTCGACAAAATTAAGATAATTTATAAATTATTTTGTAGTTGAAAACATATTAAGTGTTTGAGTTTTATAACTAAGGCTTGAAGTTTAATTATTACAAACAATATCATTTTTTAAAACATTTAGATTAATGTTATGCTATTGCCTATTTATTATTTATACCATATTAGTATATTACTATTAGTAAAATAATTTACCGTAATAATTATTAATAGAAATAAGAGTATATTATTTATATGATAATAGGCTGACCAACCGTCTCCGCCCAGAATCGTTTTTGTATGTAATACTTTATGACTTATACTTTAATCCACTCCTATGCCCGTAAATCAAAGAGGTTATATTTATTTTCCTCTTTTTATTTATGATTTGGTATAATTATTTGTATTACCAATATTTATGAAAATTGATTTTTATTCGAGATTTTAAATATTTGAATTATCAAAATCAAATTATGCCGTGAGTTTGTTTTTCGATATAAAGTTATTATACAAATTGCTAGGAGAGCGAAATCCAATATATGTAATGATAATATAATTTGATATAATAACGTTATTTTGCGGTATAGTTTTTACAAAATAAAAATGTAATAAGACATGATTTTCATAGAAGACTACATAATAATATACTTAATGGATTTGAAATTCGTTTTTTTTCTACCTCCTCAATCGGTAGAATTTAATTCTAAAGAACGAAATCGATTTAAGTGCCACCCCTAGAATTTTTATGTACTTAGTGAGCTCCCGCAATCAAAATTGAAAATATAGAATTGAATTATATACTAATCTTTAATTGCCGAATAAGTATTTGCCGTTGTGTAAGTTTCGTGAAAAGAAAAATAACGCCAACTTGAATATTTTTTGACGCGTCGAAATTGTAAAGCGATGTGTGTCCAGACTCATTGTAAAGTGTTAAACAAAATCATGTCGATAACAAATTTGTTACTAATATTGTTTTCGACGTGTTTTGATGTTTATCGGCCTTTGACGGATAACAAACAATACGCGATAGAAACCGCCAATGTTATATGAACAAATTCAATAACAAGCGATGAAAAAAAAAAGTTTTAGTTTACAAACAATTCGATTGTGATTGATAAACAATAACGTAGTTAAGCTTAACAGTTAAGAACGCTGCAGAATAGTCAATAGCCTCGCAATAAAGTATAAATGTTATAACTTATAAAGTGATATAATCATACTTTAATCGCGAATCAACCTTCGATTGCCATTATAAAGGCGGTATTAATTACGTAGAGCATCGGTTCTCAAACTGTGGTACGCGTAAATTGTGATCGGTGGCAAAATAATGATTTTATCTTACACAGAAATAGCCAGTATAAAGTAGGTAATTTATAGTTACATAATATTAGGTATACATATTTTTAAAAAAAACAAATTTTTGTTAATTGAAATGAATTCTATCGCACTTAAGCCAATAATATTGTAATTATAGATAATAAGAATAACATAGGTTTTACAAAAACATAGAATATATTATATTTTTTTTAACAATTAATTAATTATATAAAGGTATTTGCCCTTATTAGTTATTGACTTTATAATTAGTTGAAATGCCTCTTACAAAATAATTATGAAAATTCTTTAATTACATAATATAATAATATATAATTTAACTGTTAATTATTAGTACATAACACGTTTTTATAGTTTTAAACAAATATATGTATTTACTCAAGTACAAAAGAATGTCTAACAAAGCACAGAGCTAGAAAACTTCATATCAATAAGTAAATGTAAATTTATTATAATTATAATTAAATGTGCGATACATTTGTAGACGATAATAGATAGGTTATTTGTACAATAACTTTAAGCATAACCGTGAATTCCTCTAAGCTCCTTAAAATTCCTTTGAAGTTGATCCAAAAACCATCAAGATTTTTCAATTAAAATAGACTCGCACAATATCACTGCAGTACCTAAATTGTACCTTCTTTTTCCTTGTTTTCGGCTATCCAATACCACATTGCTAAATAAACATATTGCCATCTACTCTATCTTCTGCTATTTTTTGCCAATTATTATTTGGTTCCACCGCTGTTTATTATACAGATATTTATTATAAGTAAAAAAAAAAATAATAATATGGTTGTCATCTATAACTAAAATTGTACCTTATAACTTTTTCGTCCTATTTTAAGTTCAAAATGACAATCAATACAATAATTTGAATAAAAAATATAAAAACCTTTTATTAAATTAAAAATACATTTTGATAATTTTTCTGAACATCGATTTCTTAGTTTTTAATAATTCAAATTATACGAACTTACTTAAAAAATAATTAATATATAATTATTAATCATTATTCATTACTGTACTCACAACACATTTACATTTGATTATCCACTAACGCTTCTAAAATATTACGGCATTATGCGTTATTTTGTTTCAGTTGCACATTAATTAATAGGTAGGTACCTATACTATATAAAATAAAATAATCCGAAAATACAACTCTGCAGGTTGAACAAAATGTGTACTGTAGAGTGTAGAACTATTCATAATTTTAATTGACGGTATTTCTGACATTTGTACTATGCAATTTGGAAAATAAAGCTGTAAAATATGAAATTCCCAGATTTTTGTCTTTACATATTTACTAATTAGAAGTGTGATGGCCTTGTGGGTATACGTTTATAATAGTTTATAGTTTTTGTAATGTGTGTACCTAAATAATAATTTGACTTTCCATAATACATTGAACGGAATAAGAAAAATAGGGATTAATTATTATTTCTCATATTTATAATACTCAGTTTTGTTTATATTCGACATAACTCATTATTATCCAACAAAAACATTAGACTTAATTGAGCGAAAAATGTGTCATGATGATGTATGGATTTTTCAATGATGTTCTTTTTCTCTCAATAAAAAAAAAAAAAAAAACTTGATAATATTATACGAGGTAGATAATACGTTTTATACGAGGTATAAGTTGTTTAAACAGCAATTCACAAAATACTATTTTTTTCAATAAAAAAATTACTTACTTATACCTATTACATTTTTAAATAAAAAAAGTAACTATTTACTTAAACATACATTTAAAATTTAAATTTTTAAACCGTAATTTTCCATTATCACTTCAAGATCCACCCGTATAGTGGAACAGCATGAAGGTGTCCATCCACGTCTAGACACAGACTATAGTTCGAACTTTGTGGTTGCTAGATGATTCATATAATCTGGACCTTAAGATGACATAATATTCCTGGATATTGTGTGGTCTTGTTTTACTATTCGATATTTTCAGTGTCTTATTATTTAAATATTTAATTATTTTAAAAATATATAAATACAACTAGTGTTTACTATTCCATAAAATAAAAAATAGCTCTTATTTTCTAATAATAAAATGTTTGTGGTATCAAATGAATGTGGGAAACCCAAAAAATTCAAATGAGTTATAGATATTTGATCTTTTTAAATATATTCAGTTAATTCGTCAACATTACAGCTTCATAATACTAATTACTAATAGCAGCGTTCCCATATGGATGTGATTTAAATTAATGTCAAGCAATTTTCATATGGGATATTAATATTATCAAAATGTGACTTGATCTAATTTTCGTAAAAACCGTCCATATTAATTTACTGTTTTGAATGTTCATCGTCTACATTAAAGTTAAATATATTACATGGTTAAACATAATAAGTGTTTCAATAAATTACGTTATGTTATATAAACAATGAAGTATTTTTTAAATAAAGACAATAGCCATGTAAAAGTAATCAGACCACTGCAGTTTTTTTATTGTTTGGGTTATTAGACGTCCAAATTGACTATGAACTATCAACATTTTTACTCACCATGGTTATACCACCGATTTAAAACAACAAATATTATTTTTGTTACTAGCCCGTCACATGGTTTATTAAATAATCATTTAGAAGTATTTCGTGTTACTTTCGTATCAGTTGTATTAGCATCAGATTTTTAATTACGAACGGTTAATTCTAAAACAAAACAACAAATTCGAAAAAAATGTATTGTTTAAGTTCCGGAGGAAATATTGCTATAATATGTTAAATACTTAAATATTAAAATGGATGTTTGTAACAAACATACTTACTAAAGAATTTATGGTTAGTAATAGTTTCAGTTTTGATTGCGCAATACAATATAATAAATTAATATTACGTTAGAATTGGCCGAAACTATCCGAAACGTTTGAAACTTAAAGAATTCATTAGAAAGGGACCTTAAGAAGCTTTTACGATTTTAATTTTAATTTTAGAGTGGGTTATGTACCTAGTCATATAAAAGTTATAACACTTATACAGACTTCATGTCCATACAATAAGTATAATACACTCGGCGTGTATCTTATAAAATAATATATATATTAGATACATACAGTTCTCGACTACGTCATCATACACAATCATTATTAATAAGTTTCAATTGAGCAAAACAAAAAAATAATGAATATAATATAATATCAACAATATATTACTATACCCGTGAATCGGAATATAATACAATAATCCGCTTCACAGATTCTAAGAGACCTGTTAGTTATTACTACATAATCAAATAGATATGTCATATGTGCCTCTGAATAATTAAGTAGGTACTGTATCGAAGAATAAGTCAAAATTAGTCGTAGTTCAAGACAAATATTATATCATTATTGTTTTCAAGTCGAAGAACTGCTAATTACATATTATATAGGCATTTTATTGAGTTATCATATTTAGGACTTTTAAAACATCAATTTTTTTCATTTCTATAAGGGATTTTCCTAACTTAATTTTAAACTG
Organism: Schizaphis graminum; assembly: GCA_020882235.1. Classification (NCBI taxonomy): domain Eukaryota; kingdom Metazoa; phylum Arthropoda; class Insecta; order Hemiptera; family Aphididae; genus Schizaphis; species Schizaphis graminum. Next base: position 112,799,293 of record CM037032.1, on the reverse strand, counting down.
CTGAAACTTTTTCGCTTAAAAAATTCTCAGTTTTATGACTTTATTATAGGAGTTGACATTATTTTACAAGCGATTGCTTATAATTTTATGTTTGTATTATTAAAATTTAATAGATTTTCAAACGCCTTCATATAGGCTGCATATGTGGATTCGCATTTTACTCCATTTGTTGCTCTAATGCTCTCAATGAGATATGAACATCGACAGTCTTTTAAACCAAATTTACATACCTATAATGTATATTTAATATGCTTAAGCATGCTAAATATATGTTCAATGTTGATAATACATTTTAGCCGTGGAGTTTAACTTTTTTGCGTGAATACTTGAGCTATTTTGACGAGAAGCTATTTTTGCGTAAACTATTCTTGGCGTAAAAATGAATGACGGATTATAAGACTTAGTACCAAATTATCATTAAAAATTTGTTAAAAATTACATAAAATTTAAATTGGTTCCCGGGTCCAAATAATTTAATATAATAATATGTCCACATAATTTTGTGTCTAAAATATTATGACCATGAAATAAGGTCCAAGTAATTATATGTTTGCATAAGTATGTCTAAAATACTCTATGAACGTTTTGCATTTTACCACCGACATTGAATGTAAATAATTTATTCGTGTAGTCTTGATTTGATGTCGACCATATAATTTTAACAATATAAATGTGCACTATTAAAAGTGTTTTATGGTAATGAGTTTATTAATTTTTCATTTACTGTTGGATTTTTCTGCAAACAATATTTGTTGGTGGAATATAATTTTTTTTCCAGTGGTTATGAAATTTATTCATTGATGATTTTTGTTAGAAGTAAGAATAAAAACGTTTACATAAAAAACCCTAAGAGGTTATTTAATATTTCAATTATATAATGTAATCTATAAAAAAATGTGGTTTTAAATATGTAGGTTTTTGAATTAGTGGACAAAATATTCATTGATGTTTGAATAGTGTTGAAATATTATCATTTATCATGAATATAATAAAAAAAGGACATAATTTTTAATGGAAAATATTTTGTATGGGACAACAAATAATATTTGCATAATGCCTGGGAACTAATTTTTCAATAACATTTTTTAATATTCAATGATATTTTTACAAAGTAATTTTTACGCTAAAATGGCTATGCAAAAAAGCCTTATTACCGAGTATTGTTTTTCAAGGAATGAATTTTCATTTAAAAAAACCGAAATCGTAATAAGTTAAAGTTAAGTAAAACTAGCAATGTATTTTTTATTGGGTCAAATAAATTGCAAAGTTAATTCCCATACTATAAGAGATCGTAGCTTATTTTATATCGCGCACCTTACCTTTAAAAATATTATGTTTTTTTCCTGTTGATAATTTATGACTCGGCAGTAAACTTCGAAATTCCACTAGGGATTTTTTGCTTTATTATATTTCTTTACGAATACCGTATAAATATAAATATATATTACTATGCGGTATAGCCATAGATATAGTTCGTATAGGTACTACGTAAACGGTTTAGGTATCGGTCCACGTGGCTTACTGAAATAAATACAACTGTATGTATATACTACACATAATATACATATTGCAGTCTAATCGATTTAAAGTAAATTAATAATATAATTATACACAGATTTTGTAGAAATTTATAACTGTACATTAGCCCATTAGCCCTCGCCTATAACGAATATTTTAATCTACTTGATACTGTTAATGATAGTTTACTATAATAAATTATAATTCAATTTAAGGAAAAAAATTAATTTAATTAATGCTTTCAAACCAAGTGAAGTGTGATTTGACCACGTAACTATATGATTCCGAAGCCTTTTAAGTCAATGTCCCTGGGATCGACCAAATAGCAGAATGTATAATTGTATACTTTGTTGAATAATAATAAAAAAAAAGCATTATAAATAATACCTAATCGTCGGCTTATCGTGTTCATTGTTGAAACTTGAAATCGAAAGTGTTTTCAATGTTTTCATAAGTTTAGCTTCCGTCATATTATTATAATGTGATAAATAAATGCATTAGGTATTGCATAATTTGTTTTGGTACATATATTATATATTATTATATAATTTTATTTTACAATGAAATTACATTAAATGTGTTTATGTACCAAGTGTTACCATTCCATAAAAATAACAATTCTCATTTTTATCATACCGAAAAGTTCATAGTGTTTATTTTGAGAAGGTTTCTTTACGCGTCTTAGATCAATGTGGGAAACCCAAAAAATTCAAAATGAAGTTTAGAAATTTGATCTCCTTAAATATTTAGTTAAGTCGAAATTGTAGTTCTTGATATTCTAAATATAATAATTACATCATCACCCGTCAGCATTTCTCAACCTTTTTTTAAACACGAAGAACCTTTTTTCAGGTCATTGTAATGCATTGTGTATTTAAAATAAGTATGTAGTACTTTTAATAATAATACTGTCGAGGAACACCAGTTGAGAACCACTGTTTTATATTATTTCCTCCGGAATAAAACAAAGTACCAATCCTCCCGCACCTCTATTAAATTTTTTTTTTATCGTAATGGCAACGAACGTTTGTCGTCTGTGATCAATTTATAAAACGTCAAAATCAATTTAAAAGCGTATTTATTATATTCACTTTGTTAGAACTAAAAACGCGGATAAATCAATAACGTAGATAAGTTCGTGTTCTCTATTTTTACCTACAAATCGGCAGTAGTATGCGTCTATAACATCTGTCCGTAGACGCTAAAATATCTAAATTTTCGTACCGCATTCTTAAAATAAAATTTATAAATACGTATAAATAAAATGCTAAGTAACCATTTTATATTTATACATAATTGATATTTGTTAATTATAAGTTATAACGTTTGAAAGTATATATTTAGTTATTTAAATTTAATATAGCCTAGAATTTGAAATCTGTAATCGTTTCAGTTTAACAAGAAAATATATAATGGTAAGATATTTATTTATTTGGTATGAGTATATGACAGGACGAATATTAAATTACCACGCATACAAAATAGGTACAAATATAAAATTAAAGTTGGAAAAAAAATTATCCCTTTACATATCGTTCCCTCATTAAGTTAACTCTAACAATAGCGTAAATTCACTACTCAACAAATGTAAAAAGGTAAAAATGTATCCATATAAATACCTAGGTCCAATATTAATTCGAAACTTGCGCATCAATTTTTTTGAAACCTATTACCATATAAATTAATATGTAGTCTATAAATTGTTTTTTTGTTTAAGATTTTATTTAATACATTTCTTAAAATTATTTTTATTAATTCATTGATACTTGTTTAAAACGTCATTGAGTTTAATTGTATTTTACATTTAAAATGAGTACCTTTAATCGAATTAATTTTATTATTACGTCAAGGATATTAGCGATGACGAAAGGGATGAAAACAAAGAAGATATTAAAGGAAAGAAAATATATTTAAATAATTTGAAGAAACAATTAAACGAGACGATGTTGACTGATATTGACCATAGCTTTCTGAAATATGATAAAGGGAATATAAAAGAAAACCAATTGCGTGATATTTTGAAACCATACAATATAGTTTTTTCGGATAAAAATTTCCACCTATTGTTCTCTAAAATAGATGTTAAAAAAAGGCACCGTCAATTATTTACAATTTCTTAAATATTTAACGGAAGAATTAAAAATAAAGCGTGAATATAATGAATTTTTATCAAACGCTAAATTTGAATTAATATCCATCCACAAATTACTACCGAACAAATTGATCGAATACGGAGAAGAAGGCATAATTCGATACGTAGATATAACGTTCTTACCACACAACATAAAACAATCTCAAAAAGAACCCGATGAACCTGAATACATAGCAGTCAGTCAATCGGGGAAAATTGTTCGTTATACATCAGACATGCAATAGAAAGCCAGTGGCGCCGAACTTCTAAAAATGTACTCAGGCCAAATGAAAATACAACGGCCCCAAGCCACCCCAGCAGCCACAAGTCTTAAACGGAATCTCCCAAAATGATTGCTTAACACAGTATTTTAAATTATACATTACCATATTTCATGGTATCATAATATTGGTACATAGTTTTAGATTCTGAACGGATGAACGGAGTGATGAATGTATTGATTTTACAATGATGATGTGTGTTTTTTTGTTTTTTTTTTTTTTTTGTGTCTGTCGACAACATTTGAAGCAGTAAAAATGTTTCGATTTTTGACTTCAGCCCCTCTTTGAAAAGGAAATTGAATCTAGTTGGTACTTTGGGGGGTCAAAAGTTAAATGAGTCGGGAAAAACCCTAAAAAATGACGGAAAAACGGGATTTTTTTACGCAAAACCAGTTTTCGACAAAATCAAATTTTTTATTTTGCTATAACTCAAAAACTAATCTATTTAAATACTTGAAATTTTCACCAAATGTTTATATTACACAGTTAAATTTTCAAAGAATTTTGTCTTTTTTTGAGCTATTTATAAGCAATTGAAATTTTCAATTTTTTTAAGTATTTTTTTTTAAAATAACGATTGCCCGGTCAAAAAATCTTGAAAATTTAATACAAAATGTCTTTTAAGTTGTTCTTAAAGTGATAAAAAAAAAAACCCGAGATCGTTACTCACAATTTTTTTTTATAAGTGCTTAAAGTTCGAATTTATACGAAATGTGTTAAAATTGCGAAAATTTGCAAGTAATTTTGTGGTTGAAAAATCGTAAAAATGTTTTCTTTTATAACTAAGTTTTGAAAATTTGGTACAAGGTTCGTCATACATTTTTTTTCAAATATCTGTAAAAAAAACTCTATCGGATTCAGACAAAAAAATTTTATGAGTGTTTGAAATTTAAATTTTTACAAAACCGCGTTAAATAACGGTTTAGCCTCAAACGATTTTTGATATTTGTTGTTATTCAAATAGTATAAGTCGTAAATACTTGAAAATTTTACCAGTTATTTAAATCGCCATTTTCTTTATGTGATTTGATTTTCAAAATATTTTGACTTTTTTTGAGCTATTTATAGGCATTTGAAATAATTAATTTTTTTTTTTTATAAATGTTGATAAAAAAAAAATTAGCTAGGACAAATAACTTGAAAAATTAATAGAAGAGTCCACATAACTTTTTCTAACTGTCATTTAAAAATTATAAAAATACATAGGCACAATTTTTTTTATTAGCATTTGAAGTTCAAAATTGACAAAAATTCGTCAAAATCATGAATATTTTTCACTATTTGGTAGTTAAAAATTTATAAATATTTTACTATCAAAAGCTAAGAATTGAAAAATACTATGCTGTCCATAAGTTAAGCTTAGAATAATTATAAAAAAGTTTGAGGATTATTCAATTTAAAAAATTTTACGAGTCTTTAAAGTTTTAATTTTAATTTTAAATCAAAAATACACGTGTAAAATAACGTTTTACTAATAAATAATTTTCGATTTTTGTTATTTTTAAAAAATTACTAAACGTAAGATCTTGAAACTTTTACTTAAATGTATGAATTTGTTTCAAAATAGAATATATGACAATATTTAAGTATAATATATCCCAGACTGACAAATCATCTCCGTTCAGAATCGTTTTTCGTATACAATGATACCTATCATTGCATTCAAATTTAACCTACCCTAGTCCGAGGTCCACCTCACCCCCTACTGTACAACAGAGCGATACTCACCCGCTTTTTTATGTTTAATTGTCATTAAAATATTGCAAAGACGTCCACCCTCCTCCCAGGTCGAGGAGATCGCGTTCTACAACGCCGGCAGCTCGTTTGCGTCCGTGTCGCAATCGCGTCGCCAGTCGATGGCCCAATTTCACTTTAAACCCAAACGAAACGAAGGCCCTGTCTATACGGCCAACGTCAAGGGGTTCACCTGCTTGTGTGTAGTCCACGACACGCACTTGGCCGCCGGCAGCCTGGACGGATCCATCAAGATGTGGGACACCAAGGCTGACCGCACGACGGGCTCCGTGGACTGCACCACGCCGACGGGCCACGACTGGGGCGTGATGCGCGTCTCGTACAGTCCGACCAACGAGTACCTGTACTCCGTGTCCATGGATTGAGTAGTCAAGGTGTGGAACCTGAGCTGGGAAACGTGCCTGTTGACGTTCGACGGGCTGATGGTAGCCGCGGCACCGGAAAAAAAACAATTTTGGCCGTTCGTCGTGATGTACTTTAACTGGTGCGTATGCGTGACCAACGATTACAAGTCGTTCATGGTTGTCGAGTGTATCAAACCGACGGTCACCGACCGCGAGCTGTCGGGGCCACACGACGACAATGCAAGTTTACGATCACCAGACAAACTAGACAAACTAGAATTGTTGAGACAACAACGTGTTACATAAGATAAAAAAAGGCAAGAGGATACTACACAACAAAAAATGTCCAGATCTACCTCTACACGACACATATATGGAATTTTTAAGAGCCAATAAAACGATCACACGCCCAGTAGTAATAAAGATAGACGAATCAAGGCCTAGAATAAAGATGTATAAACATATTCCTTTGTTCGATCTTGATACTATCCCTGTAATACAAAAGTTGGAAAAAACAAAAGAGGAATCCACTCGTAATATCTCGTATAGAGCAAAATGAAAAGAAAAGAATAAAGCAAATTCAAACACAGTTTAAAAAAATATTTCTACAATAAAATCATTATTAAATAAAGTAATTAAAAACAATATGTACAAATATGACCATGATTGTTATTACTTGAATATGTTCAAGTTTAGTTAACTGAAAACTGAAAACTGAAAATTAAATATTATTATGTAATATGTTGTATAACATTTTTATAAAAGGTTAGGTTTGGACATTAGGTACTTATTGTCTGTAATGAAGTGAGTAAAATTTTAATTGTGCCAAATACGGATTTGAAGTGCGAGAGAGTGAGACATATATTATTATTATGTTGAAATTCGAAATAAAAACAATAAAGTATAAATATATATTACTTAAAATAAAATTAAAAGCGGGTAAGTGGGTATCGCTCTGCTGTACATTAGGGGGTGGGGTGGACCTTGGACTATGGTAGGTTAAATTTGAACGTAATGATAGGTATCATTATTCATTGTATACGAAAAACGATTCTGAACGGAGATGATTTGTTAGTCTAGGATATATTATATTGAAATATTTAACTATTTTGAAACAAATAGTATAGTTACTATATGTTACTATAGTTACTTTATAGAATCTGTTTATATAATAAAAAAAGTATTTGGCCAACATACGCATTATGAGCGTATGGAATTTAATTTAAATTTTGATATATTTCGTAAACATTTGAACTTTAAATGCTTAGAAATAAAAATTGTGACTAATGATTTTTGATTTTTTTTTACTACGATAAGTACAACTTACAATAAATTTTGTATTAAATTTTAAAGATTTTTTGAATAGCCCAATTTTTTTTATCGGTATATATTTGAAGAAAAAAAACTTAGAAAAGTCGAAAATTCCAATTGTCTATAGGTAGTTTAAAAATGGTGAAAATATTTTGAAAATTTAACAGTAAATAGATAACCATAATATAAACATTTGGTAAAAATTTCAAGTATTTACAATGATTAATTTTTGAGTTACAGCAAAATCAAAAAATCGATTTTGTCGAAAAGTGGTTTTTCGTAAAATTGCCGTTTTTCTGTCACTTTTTTTTTTGTTTTACTCGATTTTTTTTGAAAACTGTTGGAAAATGCTTGCTTTTGACCACCCATAGTACCAACTAGATGAATTTTCCTATGCAAAGAGGGGCTGAAGTAAAAAATCGGAGCATTATTACTACTCCAAAACGTGATGACAGACACAAAAAAAAAAAATAATAAATAAATAAAAAAAAACACACATCTTTGTAAAATCAATACATTCATCACTCCATTCAGAATCTAAAAGTGGATATACCATCATGCGTGATTTAAAATTCATATACCCATGGAAACAAGTGATAAAAGTTTTCATTAAAAGATATTTTTCATATTTACATATCCATTTTATCGCTAAAATTTATATAATTATTATGTATTTCTGATACTTATTATTAAAATTTAAATCAAAATAATGCATTTACAAATCTACAATTAACAATCTATAGGAATTTTAAATGAGTATATTGTATTCAAATGTAAAACCTAAAATAAAGTATAAAACTATAAACTATTATAGAAATTAGAAATCAAAAGATATTATTTTCATTTCATTTAGTATAAATATAATCTTGTATAGTTTTGAAAAAATCGAATCATATTTAATTTAATATATTATTGTTTTGACTTTTGAATAACTATTACAAATAATTTTTTTTTCAATTGTTTATAACTGCGAGTACCCATATTATAATGTATTAATATATCGAGATATAGGTATATGTATTACACTGGAATTTATTAGTTTAACAATGATTTGTTTCTTTTTTTGTAATTCAAAAATTAATTACGTAAACTTTAAATTTTTTGTTAAATATTTATACAAAAATTTCTATGAATGAAAATATTTCTAGTTTTTATTCTCTTGATAGACATTTGAAAATGTTGATTTAATTCGATTTAAGTATGATGCAATTTTTTTAATATCAAAAATTGAATACAATATTTCTCATATGTTTTTGTTAGCAAATTGCAATAATAATTACAAAGTTAAATTTTTTATATGATTTGTCAAAGTTACAAATCTGCTAACTATTTTGTAGTTAAAATTGTATAATTCAATACCCTTTCAACACAAAAATCCTCTTCATTAATGTTTGAAGACTTTAAGTTTTGATTTTAATGAAAATTGATAATTTATAAAAACAATTAAATACCGTTCTGTGTTGTATCCATAAGTATCGAATGCGAATCATTTCATAATGGATGTGTTTAATTTTAATTCGATGATTTACTTATATAATTATATATATTATATATTATGCTACAAAATATATATTGTCGTAAGGGGCTTCATCCACCACACCCCTTTGAATTGTAGACAATAATAAACAAACTCGAATAACCGGTATCAGTCATTCGTTTTTAAAAAATATCATCACTAAGGGTGAAATCGAAAATGCCATCATGTCGAACTATATAATATAACGATAATAATATATTTAGTATTAAATTAATTTGTATTCCATGTAATGTATGACAGTTCCAAACGTCGAGATAGATAAATACTCATCCTATGACCTATTCTGTCATTAGACATTGGTTGTCGTAATCACGGCTGTGGATATCGATATTGTCATTACAGAACTGTTGAAATTTCGGACATTGGACAACTATCAACATTATCATATAGGTATGTAATCTATTAACCATTACATCGGGTATACGTTATTGTTATAAGTAATTAAAACAATATCGATACTCACGTATCTACAATAAATAGTAATAATACAAATTAAATTTATAGATACCGATTAAAAACCGCCATAATTCGGTTTTTACAGCTTTTTTAATTTCGAACCGCACACGATTTTAGTCACTGCTCGTACGCACTGGAAATTAATTAATTAACTCGTACTCGTGTCGGTCACCCGTTTACAGCATTGTCGGTTCCGAAAAGCAACAATCACACACAAAATAATTGCGCGTCGTGGCTATTAGATTTGCACGTTTTTTGAAAGTTTTCTTCCAGAATTGAAATATTTACGATCCGCAGTCCCGCGGGTGTAGTGACGGTGCGCATTTACGTTTCACCCATTTACATTTGATTATAATATACAAAACACATCACGTGGCAGCTACCAACACTTCTACCATATATTTATAGGTATGCCTATAACGATATTGTACCTATTGTATAGTGTCCCACACGTGGTCTGTATGCTATATAGTAATACACAGTCATTTCGTCTCTTTGCCGAGTCGTTATATTATACACATAATAATACAATAATAATTTCTAAAGAGTGTTTACGAGACATTTAATAAACGCTGCAATTGCAGTGTACTATTGTCGAATCTTCCGGATACACGCTGTATAATATATATTATTTATTATATATTGTGAGTGTAAAAAAAAAAAACAAAAAAAATGAAACAATTTTCGCGGATATGTGCGGAATACCGAAACTATGTACCATAGTACAATATTTAATATGTGCGCACCTACTTAAATTACACACTCGGTGACAACATGTTATTATTGAGAATGTGATATTATGTTCGTTATACCGTCGTCGCAACTATGACGACGGAAAAAAAAAAAATGATATTGAGTCTCAGCAGCCATTGTTTGAATTCGCATAGCATAACTGTACTGCTATTATTACAGCAGATTTTGTCATCGGCCCGTGCCTCGTGATTTATAGGTGCGTAGACAAATCTCAATTATTTGCGACGGCAGCATGTAAAGAGCGTACGATATTTCACGAAGTTAAAGGAACATTACTCGAATAAATATTATTATGTCGCGTGACCATATAACCGCGAAGTCCGATTTCGGGTAAATCATATTATATCGAATTCACGATCATTCGCGGATGTAGAATATTCGTTGGGGGAGGGGGGGTTGCGGCTGTTTAATAAATTTGAATTGCAATACTATAAGGTAAATAATTATGTTACGTGTTTCATAAATATATCATAAGTATTTGAAAATTTCGGTATTTTTTAACATATTTTTTCTTTCGATTTATATACAGTATACACCACGATAAGATATAGGTTTTTAAAAAAAAAATACTGGGATATTGAATGCTTGGTATCTCAAAAGTTATTTTTACTATAATTAAAAGAAGATAAAAAAAGTATAAGTATGATCATATATTTTTTAAGCATTTAAAATTCAAAAAGTCATAAACATATTATAAAAATTATTTTGTGGATAAAATTTAAACAATTCTCAATATCTATGGCTTGATAACTATGAAGGCAGTTCAAGATTAGTTTTTCTTACAGAAATATAAAAACCACAAAAATCCATAGTCCCGCAATTTGTTATGTACATTTCTATAACTCATATTTTTACGGATAATAATTTTAGTTATTTTGATTTAAATTGTAGTTCAAAAAATATTATTCACAGGAACTTAAAACTATTTGCTATTACGTATATTATTATTAATATTATACATATTGAAACTTTCAAAATATTTAGATAATTTTAAGCCACGATTCTATTATATGGTACGTTGGTATTTTTACTTATAATTAGTTGATAATAGCTAATAATATAATATGCGATTATTCTATAGTAATATTACCGTATAATACGGATTAATCTGAACAAAAAAGTGTACATAATAATGTACTGTAGTTTATTATATTTTAAAATTTGTCACTACATAGGTATATATTTGGTTACCTAGTAAGTTAATGTTGGATAAACATCTTTATTGTTGAAGCCTTTTTATAAAATAATATATAATATGTATATATTTATTTTAGACAAAAATTAGTTCGACCTACTGCATTAGAAGTGGAAAAATAAATTAAGTACTAATATATATAGCAGTATAAATTTACAGGTATAATAAAATTATACTAAGAAATAACAGTTAACAAATCATCTTAGTACAGAATCGTTTTTTGTACAATACATTAAATTAAAATTTAATTCACATTATTGTCACCTACACAATTACGAGATATACTTGACAACTGCATCTATACAGCAGAACGATTATCTTGGTTATCTTTCTTACTTATTATATACATACGATGTGTTTCTGATCAAATTGGTTTCAACTTACATTAAACGAACTTCGGCGTACCTACGACAATATTTATGAACTCAACTTCCAGTGAAACTGATAGTTTATTCATTTTATTGCATTTTTTATTGCAACGTTTCGAAAACGCCTCGTCGCGTAGTACGACTGGCTGTCCAATGCTCGGTGATCGATTGCAAATGAGTCTACTGTTGTTATAGGTATTTATATATTATGATATTTTACCATGTTTCCAAAGTCAATTTATTGCTTTCTGAAAGGTTTGTCTAAAAAAAAAAAGTTATCACGTGTTTTTAAATATACAGTTTTGGATATATGTCAAAGCTCATGTCTTATAATGTGCCCAAAGGTTAGAAATTCCTCGCAGTGTTTTCTTGTGAAACGTACAATTTTCTGAAATGTTTCATGGCTTATTCCCAAGAATCAACGAGAATAGTGTACGTACAGAAATTTCTTTTAATTTCAGTTTTGTATTTCACAAAAACAAAATTAACTTAATACAATTTGCATTATCCCATTGAGTTAGAAAATTGTTCACTTATTATTGGCACGGCTAGGCGGGACGAATCGACCTTCACAAAAGTCCCCCCTCCCCTCACGCATTATTGGACCAATGAGTTTTTATAGTAAAACTGAGTATACTGAGTACAGCGACAACAAAATGCATTAAACTATTATATTTACAAGAGTTGCAATAACCGTTGGGCACCGATCCATCAGGGTTTCGAACGTGCTCGGACGTTCAGCACAGCGCTTAGCGGAATAACCTAATCTAACCTTTTATAAATATTATATACATAGTGTGTATATGGATTTATCACAATTATATTGATACTTTAAACATAAACAATGGTATAATATTAACAGACTTTAGATTGCTGTATAAGACAGTCTGTCGATAAAAAAAAAGCACTTAACACTACATTATATAATAAATTAATTTACAATATAATATATTTTACCTTTCCATAAAAAAAAATTGTTATTTTTCAATTTCCATTTACGAGGTTAATAAAATGAGATAATTATTTGAAAAAGTAATATACATGGTTTTCAATGTCAATATACGTATTTTAAGTGTCGTTATATTTTACTTTTAATTAATATAAAATTTAGTAGATTATCAACCGATAAATAGGTAGTATTGTACAATGTACATCCATAATAATATGTTAATACACAGAAAAATTATTTTGAGAGTGAATAATTTGTTAATTCATGGTTGACATAATGACATGTCATTAGTATGGCAATGTTAAAAAATAACGTGAATAATATTAGTACATAATATTATGTAATTAAAGTATTTTAAAATGTTTATTTTTAGACTCGGAAGCTCGTACCTATGATGATGTGGCTATTGCTATTGCAAAAATAGCAACAGCCTACGTGTATATTTATGATTCACGTGTTTTATTAAATGATAATATAATTCATAATATCGAGCAATGATTTTTTTCTAAGCACTTTTCAATAGATAAGTACTTAAATATTTGTTTAAATGCATTTAATATGTCTTTGTCCATTTTGTTTTAATATATATATAATAGGTAATTATAATAATATGGTAGTTGATATTAGTTGAACTAACCCGAATTCTCGACAAAACGAATAAGTTATCAATCCATATTATAATCTTTGAATCTTTTTTAATGTTGGTCTGTAAAGCCAACTTATCCGTGAGTGCTTAATTTCTCTATGTGTTATTCATTTTATCACGAGACTATACCTTGAGGGTGTCTGGTGCTGGAGATAAAGTAAATAAAATATTTTAATTTTATGTCACGTTCAATGCTGAACGTTTGTACTTATTAGAGGATCACTAATTACATTTTTTTTAAATTTATGTTCAAAAAATATCTTAAGAATTCTCGTAAAACACCTAAAGGTTAAATTTTTACTTAATTCTATTGGAGCATATTATGATTTTGTGATTATAGACCAATAAATAGAAGATAAGTCAACGTATTCCTGATGTGTGATTACTGTTTTAAATGTATAGGTACGTATCCGTTTATTAGTTTCTTTTCTAAGCTATGCAGGAAAAATATTATTTATTTAAAATGCTTTATAATCGAAATAGTTTGAAACAGATTTATTAAGTCGTAACCTAGTATAAAACTTTAATATATACTGGACTGAAACAGTCCGACTTTTAACGATTTTGGATTTGGTTTATGTATTTAATTGAAAAATTCTATTAAATTAGTTAGTTTAAGGGGTAATATTTTAAGAAACATTTGAAATATATGAGAATTTTAAACGATCATAGCTCAAACTAACATTCATTAGTGTATAACGAATATTATACACTCCACGTAATTACAACGAATTGCTAATATTTCAAAAATGTTGTGCTTCAACAGCCTCAATGCTTTTGTGTGTCGATAGTACCTATACAGACGGTGTAGTTACAAGACGAGTATAACCCTGCGCTGTAATCGATAATCGCGTATTATGTGGTTATCACAATATTATATTACTGTACGCAAGTTGTAGGCGTGTGAGGTTTTCTGTGTCGAACGTTAACCGACACTCTCGGTAGTATTCAATTAAAATGTTTAGCAGTGCTCTAATTAGATATGCTATTGCAAAATAACAATAAACACTGCCGCGATTAACTGTAAAAGATCTTATTTAAATTTCTACAGCACACTGGTACCAATAACAATGGAACGACTGTACGTCCATATCGAAGAGTGATTGTATTATATCGGAAGAGTATTTTTCACCGTCATACACCGTCATTCTTTACCGTTGATCACAATTATAATATTTAAATTCATCTCCGATTTAAACTATCATTCGTGTTTTCTGCAGCAAAAGATTGACCGTTTCTTAAGTTTAAAGCATGAATATTTTTCGGGTGGTCATTATCACATTATCACCTCTTACCCGTTTAGAATATAAGCCCTAAGCCGGCATAAATGACCTGAACGAATTACGATTTCCAGCATATTATTATTTAATCATCATCGCTATCGCCGTTGTCCACAGCCCACGGATTATTCATTATTTATAGTTGAAGATAGAGGTTAAATTACAATATTTTACACACTATCTACAAATTTATATTAGTTCATTTATTATTTAATAATATTGTTTGGTATATTATGCATATATTGTAGTGTTTGATAAAATTTAAAAAACCTTATAAATGTAAATATAGATAGCTAAAAATCAAACCAGTACTCCACAATTTTTTTTTCATAGAATAAAATATTCTCAGATGTTATTAATTTATTTTACAAATACGATGCTTATGTATGGTCCAGTGTTCACATTTACCACAAGCATTACATAATCAAATTTATGTGCTATACAGTACATATCTACTGTTTATTGAATATTTTATTTCGAAAAAGATAGATTTTAATATGACAAAAAACATCGTGCAAACATTAATTATTTTTATTGAGCATAATTATGCTAATTGAATTTTAATGAAATTGAATATTATTCAACATACAGCTTCGATTTTTTTTTGATTTTTTTATAGGAAAATCCATTATAAGAAAAAGGATCAAAATAATATTTCCATTAAAATATGAAAAGAGACTGAGCCAAGAAACGAAATACATAAATGTATAAAGTACCATCAACATATTATTTTAAATATACACGGAGAGAAGATATAATATATTTACTGAAACCCAGAAACCCTTAAAATCAACATCGTTTGTAAATTATAATTAAAATAATAAAGATGGTTTTTTTTTATTGTTACATGTCATAATATTAATTCAGACCGTAGTTGATTTGTACGTACTTATTATGATATATTTATGATATTATTAATCATAACGAATTTTTAAATTAAAAACTAAATGAAACTGTGTTTAATGATTGAATTAAGTGTACAAAGAACTATTGAAAACTTTTACTTTAGAGCGTAAAACCACTGAGCAATTAGATTCAAATGCATAATTCAAAATTGTACTCTTCTCTTTCATTCTTTTTTTTTTTTTTAAACACAAATAAAAACTTTTGATTTTCAAACGAGGAACACTTTTCTAACTGTGTGATTAATAAACAACTCATTTTTGTTTAAAGTTTGGTATTTTTCGCGCAATCCAATTTCATCAAGCGGTTCGTAGGCAGTTTTAATTTTATTAGGAATAAGCACGAGAAAAGTATAAAGATTAGTTTTCTCTGCTTATCCATAATGTCACCACCATATACACGCATTATCTGTTGTTCGAAAACCGGGACGCGGTGGTTTAAAATTGGATTTTGATACATCAAAACACAAACAAAAATGGGTTGCAAAATAATCCGTTGTCCGAAATGAATAGGTTTTCATTTGCGAACATTTTATAGTATTAATGAAAGTTGTTTTGTAATTTAAAAACTGTATCATAATACAATGCCGCCGGAGTAATACTTTTAAATTAAAATAATATATAACAGATGAATGATTGTAACTTTATGTAAAAACGTTATTACATTTAGATAATATTTTAATATAAAATAGATATACAATAATAACAGCTTTTAACCAGTCGTATTATTTATGGGTGCTATACAACATCCAATTTTCTATAATGTATTTAATAATTGTATATATACACTCAAATTTAATACAAGTTAAAAGCATTCATTTACAGAATGGATTTACAAACATTTGATATTAAAATCATTTTTATAGGTATAAAATGTCTAGTTGGAGGATTACGGTTTTATCTATTTCACTTTACGTGGACGTATATTATACCGTTTTTAATACACTAAGAAAATAAAAATCTGTAGTAAAGCGATGATAACAGATGACTATAAACTCGGGCAAGAAAACTATAAACAGGTGCAGTATACATGTTATTTTTACGAGACATAAATTATGGATTACGCCATTTTAAGGGGAATCGACCGCTCCGTGCAAGTTATACTATCAATTAAAGCGGAATATAAACGAGTATGGGTGCTGTCTGTTCAGATTTCGTTTGTGTGTCGTTTTAGTTCTTCAATAAATTCTTCTCAAACCTCTCGATACTGAAATATCAATGTTGTCATACTCGTAGTGTTGAACGATTTATCTTGTGGCGCAACGTTTTGTCCGGAAGTCTTTTGTTAATAAGAACAAATTCATCGAGTTAATGCAAAGTTCCGGTGACACAATTATTGTTATACTGGATCGCATTACTTGAAACAGATGATTAAGCGTTATATTATTTATATTTGTTTTGTTGCAGTAATATAATAATATTATAATGGCATAAAAGCAGCATTCTGAAGTTTACGGTCTTATCGATCAAAGTTATAGTTTATTAAACAAAACAGCCCACCAATGGAAAAATTTATAATGATAATTATAATCATTATATGATATATAATATATATATATATGTTAAGTACTAAAATAATACGAAAAAATGTGTATAAAATAATAAAACGTAATAAAGAACTTGTCAAAAGTTAGAACACTGCGTCGCAATATCGTTGTAGGTATATATTTCATGTAAAAATGCATTTTTTTCTCAAGAAACAACTTATAGTATATAAGTGCTGTGTTTGTAAGATAATTTTAATTTTTCTTAAAACATATATGATATTGTAATTTATAAAACAATGTCAACAACTCGAAATATTTCTCGTGATATAAAGTATATTATTATAATTTATTAACATTTTTTTTTTTTTTTTGACTCACCTACTATTATACATATACCACATATACCATTTATGGACAACTTTTGGTAAAAATAAATATCTGTGATGGAATTACGAAAATAATGTTTTATAAGGATCATAAAACAATTCTGAAGTTTTTTTCGTGATTCTCTATCTGCAAAAACTTTTTTTCTGCCCACTGTACTTATTACAAAATGCATATCTGAAAATTTGGCAATAATTCAAACACAATTTGTTTTTGTACATTTCCGACTGAATTATAAACCGTAGTACCAACACTATAAAAATTAAAATAAATTTATCTATCAAAGAAAGAGTTTTAAATAATACCCAATGCCCTCCATCGTAAGTCCACGTATTTGTTTTTATTGATTTTTCATCTACTATTACAGTGTTACGTTGTAAGTTATTACTATATTATTTATTTATGACAATGATTATATTGTTTTGAATGTTGTACATTTATTGATACTTAAACAATAAACTGAAAGTGAAGTAATATAATACACTAAAAGATAATTGACTCAGATAATTAAGTACAAACGATAAACCTAATAAATAAATATATGGCAATGCAACTATATTTTAACTCATACTATGACTTATAAATTCTTTATTTTTAACTAACTTAATTAATAAAAAAATTAAAATAATAGTTTTTAATTATGACTCATAAATAAATGTAGGTATTAGGCCTTGGATAAAGAAAAAGTTTTGGTATAGTCGAATACTTTGTGGTCTCTCAAATTTCAATCTGGCCCTTGGGTACGGTTCAGGTGCAGCACCAACAAATGTGCACCATCTGCTACTCCTATGCATCTGTTCAAAAAATACAAAAGGACACTGCTGAACATTAATTTATTATTTTAAACGATAAAATATATTCAAAATGCATTAAATTCATTATGCAGGTAAACTGCAGAACGTTGGCCACACCATAGTAGTGGCTGGCAGTTAGTTTTAAATAATTAAAACTAAGTAAATTGTTGGGGTTAAGAATAATTATTGTAATATAATACGCTATGAAATTGTATTGAAGGTAAAATGGGTAACAAAGTCTGTTTGGATATTTATAACCGAAAACGAGCGTATAATGACTACTAATGCGTTTGTCGGAAAAACAAATTTGAGGTTTAAAACGAGACCTGCTCGCTTTCTCTTTTTTTCTTTCCCCCGACCTTCCACATTACCTACTCTGGTTTTGCACGGCAAGATGACTATGTATAGGTTGGAAAAATAATCAATAAAAATCGTATTAACGTAACAATTAATGTCTGTGCGATGGGTTTCTACTTTCTATTTCGATATTTTTAGAATCCTTTCTGCCGAGCGCCTTTTGTTCGATTGTTCTGGGATTAACGTTCTCCAATCTCCAACGCAGCGGCCGCCATCATCCCGAAAACCGAATCTTCGAAAACCGTCATTGGGATTTTCAGCTGAGTATTTCCCGATAATATCATGTCTGGGCCGAGATTACGGCTAATGTTAAGCCGTGAGGACATGGTCACACCACCAAGAGGTTTAGGTGCAATTCGCGATGACCGGTTGAGTTATAAATAGAATAATAGAAATACCAAAAGAGAGATTAATAAAAATAGCTAACGAATCATTCGATTCGCTGAAAAGGATATAATATTTATTATTGTCTTAAAAGTACAATACAGTCAATACATTACAAGTTAAGAAGTTAAATACTTTGATAATTTATTGAATATAGGATATGCTAAATTCGCAAATCACGGAATTTTCATCGTTATTTTTATACGCCTTTAATCGTATCAAAAACAATCGATTATTTATCTTTCAATAGACTTTGGCGTTATAAACTTATAAAGTATAATATTTAGTGTACATAAAAGATCTACCTAAGTCTACATTTTTAAGATTTACGTCATAATTTCTATCGTTTCTTTTCGCAATTTTTTAAACTACTGGTAAAAATCAGAAAACGACCTTTCTAAAGTACCGCATCTGTGCCTAATTTTAAATGTATGAATAATGAGAGCTGCGGAAAACTTTTAAAGTACCGCTTTCAACTAAAAAAGTTACAGCCATAGAAAAAGTCAACGTATTATCATAAGCCTTTTATAAATTGTTGAACAGATCTATCTAAAACTATAAGTCTATAAAGTACATGGTTAACGAAATAATTTCTTATTAAACAATATTGTTTACTGTAACTATTGATTTTAAATATCTATGTATTGTCGTGGCACTTCATTCAATTTGGATTTTGTTAAACTATACGAATCAGATAAGTTCAAAATTGATATTTTAATCATGTTTAATTGATCTATTTTTTATTTTACTCTTGTACCTTTTATTACTTATGTATGAAACTTTCATTTTTTACGAGTATAAATGTAGTAAAAATTATAATTTAGAATTTTTATTGGATGGTTGTGTAAAGGTATGTAATTTAAATGATTACTTAAACAGCAGATTAATAATACAATTAGATTAAATAAAAATAATATATTTTTAAAACTGTGTGATATATATAAATGTGTGTGTGAAATTTATCAAATCTCGTTTTTCAGAGGGCAAAAGTAGTTGGTTTGTGAAAATTATTTAATCAATACTTTTTCATTAAATTTAACAGTGCAATAAAACTTTAATAAATGTGGTCGTGTTGTGTATATAATTTTAGTATTTATCATTGGTTATAAATTATTTTTTTTTCATTTGAAAGTCACTGCTATAGTTTATTTTTCATTTTGTAAAATTGACTATTTGATAAACTTCCCAGAAAGGTTCTTTACAAGTTTATGCAAATGAAATTATTTAACCATGACGTTTAATTCTGTTTGATCATGGTTATAGCAAGAGTTAAGTTGTTTTATGTTGATTATTAAAAATAAATAAAACGGATGAAACGTTTTATAAATACTTGTTTGAATAATTCGTGGAATGTTTAAAACTGTACTGAACAGGAATTCATAATTCAATTTTGCTGGGTAATGAATTTTCTTAATTGACAAATTATGTATACATAGAACCAAATTCAGTTCAGTCCTTTCTTCACAAATTTATTCAGAAATATCACGTTGAAGATAACTCATTTTATCCTTAACTAGTTTTGGCGTTTTGCTATAGGTATTTGGCATACGGTTTAACGACTGATAGGTAGGTAGCTAGTACATATTATGTAGACTCCATAGGGATACCGAGATGAAAGTGAACGCGTAAAACATAATCATGTTATCCAATGAAGCTTATTTCAGATTAAAATACATGCGTCATGTTAATAATTGTTTAAGTTTAAAATAACTATTATCAAATAGATACTACTATACAGGTACTATATATTTAATCTAGTTTCTATAATAGTATATATTATTTTATTGTAATTTGGAAATAAAATATGGTTAAAATGTTCACCTATACCATTTATTATAGAAGTTTTTGTTATCACTTATCGAGTTATAATGTTTACTTGCGAAAATACTTTACTAATATTTTTGAATAAAGAATTATACGTTTGTCTTAATACTATGGTTTAGACCTTATTAGTTTTTCTAATAGTACTCTACATAATATAGGACCTACCCTGTATAGTTCCTTAGTCGAGTAAAAACACATTTTTACAATCTTTATCGAGTTTTTTAGTATGAAATACACAACAATAGAAACAGCTGCAGTTATTCAACTGCAACTGGTTTATTTTTATTGAAACCTATAGGAAATAGGAATACTTTATACATAATATTAGACTGTCTATTATATATACACTATATACTACTATATAATATAGTTAATATTGCTATATAGAATATAACTTTTAAAGTGTCGTCTATTATATCTTTTAGAAAATAATAAAAATAAAAAAGCGGGTAAGTAAGTATCGCTCTGCTGTATATTAGGGGGTGGGGTGGACCTCAGACTATGGTAGGTTAAATTTGAATGCAATGATAGGTATCATTGTATACGAAAAACGATTCTGAACGAGGATGATTTGTCAGTTTAGGATATATTATATTTAAATATTGTCAAATATTCTATTTTGAAACAAATAGTATAGTTTTTTATATGTTACTATGGTTACTATGGCCAACATTCGCATTATGAGCGTATGAAATTTAATTTAAATTTTGACATATTTCGTATAAATTCGAACTTTAAACACTTATAAAAAAAAATTGTGACTAACGATTTCGGATTTTTTTTTATCACTTTAAGAACAACTTATAAGAAACCTTGTATTAAATTTTCAAGATTTTCTGGCCACCCAAAAAATTTTTATCGGCATTTGAAGAAAAAAAAACTAAGAAAAGTCGAATATTTCAATTGTCTATTAGTAGCTTAAAAATGGTCAAAATATTTTGAAAATTTAACTGTAAAGAGATAACCATAATATAAACATTTGGTGAAAATTTCAAGTATTTACAATAATTCGTTTTTGAGTTACAGCAAAATCAAAAAATCGATTTTGTCGAAAAGTGGTTTTTCCGTAAAATTTCCATTTTTCTGTCATTTTTTTTTTGTTTTTCTCGATTTTTTTGAAAACTATTAGAAAATTTTAATTTTGACCCCCCTAAAGTACCAACTAGATTCAATTCCCTATTCAAAGAGGGGCTGAAGTCAAAAATCGGAGCATTATCACTGCTCCAAATGTTGTCGTCAGACACAAAAAAAAAAAAAAAACACACATCATTGTAAAAGCAATACATTCATCACTTCGTTCAGAATCTAAAATAGGCAAGTGAGTACCGTTCTGCTGTACATTGGGTGTCGAGTGGAATTCGTTTAAAGTAAATCACTATAATGGATTTTATTAAATTCAAATTCAACGATAATTAATTGTATACGATGAAAAACGATTCTAAACAAATATTGTCTAAATTTTGGTAACCATGGTTACAAAACAATTAAAAAAAAAAACACACATCATAGTAAATGCAATACATTCATCACTTCGTTCAGAATCTAAAATATAAAAATAATTTTATTTCTTGCGCCATGTAGAGTATAAAATGGAGAAAATGATGTTTAATAGTTAATAAGTTGATATTCCAAGTTAATAAATAAATAAATGTATTAAATAAAAACGTTTAAGTTGTAACTAACGTGTGTTAATAATTATAAAGAAAAAAAATCCAACAGTTTAAAATTTTAGATTGTGTGCAATTGATCTTAAATACTTCAAGGCATTTTTAATGTTTTTATTGTCATACTGATTAATTATTGTTAGTAATGGTGGTCGTAGTTACTAATTTAGCATTTGAAAATTCCTAATGTTTTTAATATATTGCCTTATGAAAACTGTAATATAATGTATTATTATAATTATAATTAAATAGATATTTTTTCGGAGATCTAATTTACCAGAGATATTTTGACCGGTCACCAAAAAAACACCTGCTGAGACCTTAGCCAGTTCATAGCTGTTGCCCGTTGCCAAGTTTATTCCGTATGGTTTTATCTCAATAAAAAATAATATATATTAGTTATTACACTATGGTATTATTATATGTATAAATGGATTTTTTAGCATTTCATGGTTTATATGTAATATTATATTGAGGTTACTTATACATATACTTTTATTGAAAATATCTCTCCCATTATAACCTATGGCACGGGTCCAAATCTTAGAGAATAGGCCAAAATGAAAAACATAATAAGAACCATTGATAGATCACTAAACGTGGAAGCATTTAGTTGAATTTTAAAAATGGTATAAAATGATAAACCAGCCAAACATAGACACATTATCAATGCCGAAGACATATTATAGTACATATCAGTAATATATATGACGACCATATATCATAATTATTGTGATACTTGTCATACAGACCTAAAATATAAATATAAAAAGACTGTTGTACCTATCTATATAATTAGTTAAATTAATAAATTGATTTGCAAATATATAAAAATCTCGTCAACAATTATTCAAGAAGTTGATCGACGTCAGCATTTGGTTAATGAATTATAGAATAACAAGTCAGTAAAAAAAAAAAATTCGAATTACATGTACATAATACACTTCGTTTAAGGCGTGTGCTGAAATGTAAGAACCAAGTTCTGATTGAAAAATACAAATAATTCGTTACTTACCTGAACCATTCCCAATGTGATGTATACCGTTTTAAGGTCGACATGCATCTCAGACGATTTCATTATATGAACCATGTACGATACCATTACATTTATTTCGCAAATTTGATGGAAAAAACATGCACTCGACAACGATAAACAAAGCTCTGCGATCCGTATACCGGAATCCAACGCGTCCAATGCATTATAGTTATTAGTACTTTACGAGCTCCGCCGTCCAGCGCCGTTGTAATTGGTTTTAAACTGTTTAAAAAAATAATACGTTATATCTTATATAAACCACTCACACGTAGATCCAATTATAACTCTCTCTCTCCCTTTATTTACAATATTATACGCAAACTTATACCACTGGGAGCAACATTTCCTTCCATTGGGATGACTCTCCAGACAAATTGACCACGCTAGACCACGTTTCTATGGTATTTTTCGAGAAAATTGTTTGACGACGAGTGCGGCGATTCAGGAACAAAACACAGTCCGATCGCGTTTAATATCACGATCAAGCAGAAACTCGGGTTAAATGACATGTCGAAAAGTCACCGACGATCGTATTGTTTAAAGAGACCAAACTCGTCGGACACCATGACGCCATTACCACGATGGCAGGAACAGCAAACCCGAAATGCCTATGAAAAAAAAAAACGTTCATTTAAAGAAATCAAGTACATAGATTCTAGATTCATGTTTTCCACAGACGAAGGACAAAAAATATCTTGAACAATAATACACAATATATTTTTTGCCGGCAAAAAGGTTGATACACAAGATATTTATTTAATTTGTGGCGTACGCGGAACGTATCGAGTTACCGAGAGTGACTTTCTTGATTCTGATACCACTAACAATCCGTTAAAAATGGACACCAGTGGAATACGATGGTTAACCGGGTGGCATGCAGAGAGAATTACATTTTATCTTTGCTTTATATATAGGCGTTTTTCCACTATCACTGCTGTGTCGCGTATAACTTTTTTCACGATTTCAGTAATTTGGATTTGGTGTTTTGAATTTGATAATTATCAATTGTTTTATGCCGGATATCGATAAACGCTGTAATTACACTTCGGCCTATAGTTGGAGTACTTGATAGCCTGTGGTATTTAACACAAATTTACCGACCAATGAATTTTGTTTCACTCAGTTACGTAAACTCAGCCGAAGCGGAATAGAGCCTTTAAAAATATTTTATAACATTTGCCAATTCTCACAATCATTCATATTTTTGAATTCGGTGTTTATTAAATGCAGATACATAATATTATTTTATTCATAACAGCTTATTTTTTCTACACTAAAAGTTTACTAGACGTTGTTAAATTTAGATCAATAGCAATAAATCGGTACACGTTAACTATACGTTACGCAAAATCGAAATAAAACTGAATCAATCACCAATCCCACAAAAAATATTCAACTTAATATCTTGGAATGCATTTTCACTCTCGTATAAACTAGAAACATCACATTCGTAAAAAAATGCGAAAACTTTATTGGTTAGTCGGACCCCACCAGTGGCGTACACACGGGGGGGGGGTTTTGGGTGTTCAAACCCCCCCTTAAACTTTTTAAATACTTGAATACTTATACGAAAATGGCTAAAAATTGTAAATTATTTATTTTCATAACATATTTGTAGAAAAATAAAAATATAACTATATATATATATATGTGTGTATGTATAATTTTTAATATAACCCCCTCCATTGAAAATATCTGTGTACGCCACTGGACCCCACTCCAAGTTAACCATCGAAAACTAACGTCTACTGTATGTAGCTATTATGAAACCGATCTGAATTTACGGAATTCAACTGTGCGGTTGTGACAGTAAGTCTAACGTCGATGCAATTACAACGCTGTCAAAACATCACACTTCGAACCATCTCTGCACCCTACCGGTTCGAAAGAAACGACGAAATTCACCGTAATATGATGCTGCCTATAATAACAGACGAAATTCAAAGGCTTGCTCGCAAACACGTGAAAAAGTTAGATCACCATGTCAATCCATTGGCTATCCAATTATTAGATAATTCCAATGACATCAGACGACTTAAACGTCTGAAACCATACGACTTAGTTTAAGATTTTAGATTAAGGCAGGAGCCATCTGAATGGAAGTGACTCCGCCAACGTACAAAGTATATATTATAATCCACATGATATAGTATGTAAAATATATAATATAATTGTTAAACATATTTATAAAGATCTTTGGGTTGTTTAAATAATAAAGCCCCTGAGCCATTTGAAAAAAACAAAATATATATATCTGCAGTCGTAGCAACTCGCATACAGTAGGAGTATTAAGATATTTTTTTTACAAGTGAGGGGAGGGGACTTATATTTTTTAAACGAGATCAACATTTAAATAGACAGACCAATTTGCATTAACCACACTACCACAGTATTTGAAACATTTTTGTGGTAGACATTATTTTGAGAGGCTTAAGAATTATTTGAGTGGGCTAAGCCACGTAATAGTTATTGGTCGAAAACGTTATTAAAAGGATTTTTGTACTTAGTAAAAGGTATACGTACCGGTTAAGCGGGAATTATATTTTTTTAAAGATTCCATTGTGTAGATATTTTTTTTATAGATTTAACTGCTATATGTACACAAAATAAGAACTTAAATAACAATTTAACAAAAACTAAAAATTAGAATATAACAATGTCATGTAAGTATATTTTTACAGTAATTATTAAAGTAAGCATTTATCCGTGGTTATTGCGGTTATCATAATATAACACCGATGTGCCGATGACAATAATAATGCTATATAAATAATTATGATATTTTTGTATGATTATTATTAAGACATAATTATTTACTTGTATTGTATTATATTGTTATGTACAATAGATCACTAGTATAGTAGTATATATTAGAAGACCCGTTTTTCCAGAACGAAAAATACTAATACAAAAATATAATATTTTTTAAGATTGGAGTAATCGATATAATAGTAATATTGATTAATTTACAAAGGAAACCGTTCGAGGAGATATATATTCAGTCGGTCGGACCGACCGTAAATTATTGATGATTATTCAGTATACACGCTTACACCAAGGCGGCCCGATTTAACCATCGTGAAAACGCTGTTACACAACGCGTCGGCTATACTACGCAAGTGCGTCTTCAAGAGAAGTGTTGGCAAAGAGAGTAGTCACCATCATACCTTGAAAAAAAATTCTTAGTTTTTATAGTTAATTTTACTGAAACTGAACTGTTTATGATTGTATTAGTGTTTATAATAATATTGTATATAGGATTGGAAAAAATTATCCAACTTTCTGTATACATATCATTATAATTACTCATATAATTTAGACATGTATTATTATTTAAGCTTTACTTATTATGTAACACCTTTTTTAAAAAAATGTATCTTATCCCAATGGCCATGTTTCCGAGGGTTATTCTTTTCTTTAATAAAAAAAAAAATATTGTATATAAACGATTAATGTATAATATATACATGAATATATGATTTACTTATTATTAATAAATAATAATCAATTAAATGGTTACATTTTTATATATTTATAATATACCTATTTTAATTATCTTTATATGTTATTGAAGTTGTTTTTCCATAATCTTTAAAGAGAACGTCGTACACGTATTTATTGTGTTGTTTCCGTCTAACTAACGCACAACATGACCAATTTCACTTTCAGAATAAATAATCCATTTACTCGTTTGTTTTTAATATTAGTTATTTGATTTATTCTTAGTGCTGTTAGCAGAAAAATGCATAACAACGATCATTCGATGATTGTCTATGTTTACATACTTTGTGTTGATTACTCTTAAAACATATTTATGAATAAATATATATTTTATATTACGCAACTATAGTATGCACAGATTGAGTTACCTAAAATGTTCGCCCCCTTCCTCGGGACGTTCGTGGTTATATGTCGTTTGTAATACACACCATCATCAGCTGATAAATGATAATATAATAATAATAGTAACAATGTATACGCGTACATACCGTGTATAATAGCCGTATATAAGTAGGAGGTAGTATGTTGGGTATGTCCAAGGCCACTGTGTTCACTGTGTCTATATAGGGCTCACGTTTGGGATAGATCTAGAATTACTTGTTATTTACATCTATATCTAGATTTATAATTATTATTATTTAGAGTTGTCCATTGAAGTAAATGTAAATTTAAAAAATATTATTTTCATGCTAAAAAAGATTATTACAATACTAATTACATGAACCTTGAATATGTTGAATGATTATACGTTATAATACCAATAATTAAAGAAACGTTCAAATTGAATAAACTTATAAAATATAGAACATTATACGACATGAGTATTAATCACAGTGGTGTGTAAAAGATTTTTTTTTTTTAATAAAGCAGAGAAATCGTCTAAACTTTAGACTCTAAAGCTACCGCACCCATCTCTTTATTATGATCAATGCAGAACTTAGTTTAGTTTTGGATTCTGAGCGAGTAGTGAATATATTACTGATTTTTAAAAGATGGGTTTATTATTATTATTATTTTTTTTTTGATTTTTGTGTCTGTTATCTTTTAGAGTAAAAAAATGGTTTGATTTTCACCTTTGGGAATAATTTCTGGTAAACAATTTAACCTTATTGATATTTTTGGAGGACGGTGGGAGCTCCTCAAAAGTAAACTTTCAGTTATTATTTTAGTAATTGGAAAAAAAGTAATCACCATAAACAGGAATTTTCAAGCTAAACCAGTTTTTTATAATTTAAAAACGAATAATCGTAGAAACTTTTCACTTAGTTTTTAATGTTTGTATTATTATTTTCTATGTATTATGATATAATTTTCAAAATAATATTTTAATACTTTTTGATCCATTTATAGACAATTTTTTTTCGGTCGGTCAAAAAATGTATACATTTAATACAAGATCCCACATAAGTTGTTCTTGTATCTGTAATCTGTATAAAAGTATTAAAAATGTATTGGCAGTTAGTAGGTGCAATGTTTTTATGTATGCATTTTAAAATTGAAATTCGAATTAGACCAAAGTACACACATAATTACATTCCTACTTTAATGATGAATAACGATATTAATTATTTTGTTTTAATTTATAAACATTATTATAATGAGTTATAATGAATTATTATCATTATTATGAATTATTATTCATAAGGATTTCAAATATTTACGTATATTATAAATTTTATAATATACGCAATGAAATTTTTGAACTACTTAGTTTAATTTTAAGATTTTATCTAAGTATACCATAAACCTATTCATATGAACGAATGTAAGATCACACGAGCCTCTGGGATATATCATATATTATGTATGCGTTTATAATAATAAAATAGAAATATTGTAATGATGGTTTACTTACTTTTTAATTTTGTATTACTTCATATAGTGTACCTATCATTCTGAGTGATAATAGAATTATTAAAAAAAATATATACTAATTTTGAGCATAAGTACGCATAGCTTAATATGTACATCGATAGACGTGAAATTATATATGCACATAATATGATCTTATACACACAATAAATTATTAGGTAATATTGGATACAAAAAGACATAATTTTGTTAAGTTCATAAAAAGCATTAATAATAATTAAATAAAAAAATTTTATAAGCAAAAATCAGAAAATTTTCATTTTAATATTGTAATGTTGTATGTAGACAGAAAAATGTGTAGGCAGGCACACAGTACCAATTAACTTATAATTTGTATTGCATGGGCGTCTGGCCTTCTGTCGATATTTATTTTCAGCTTAGACAGTGACCGTTATTGCACTAATAATGCAGATAACCAACGTTACTTGAACAAGTTGTTGAAAAACTGATGTGGGTTCATGAAAAATAGGGGAATTAGTTGGCAGGTGATGGGGTTTTATGTCGGGCTTAGGAGAGATTTTAAAGGTGGCGAGGGAAATGTTTTGTGGGGTGTGTGTGAGATGCTGCACGTCGAATTGGTAAATCAGAGGGCCATGTGAGGACTGTAGTCTTATTGGTTGTGGTGTTGGTGACGGCGCGCACAGTTTGTCTATTGAGGTGACACGACCTACAGTTGAGATGGTCTTATGGCACAAAGAAAGTTAAATAAATAAACAAACTGTACAATTACTGAAAGACGACCGATTACGCGTCAAAGAGTAATTTTCAAAACGCCCGCTTATTCTGATTGCCGAGTGCCATGTCAGATCAAAAGACAAAATTGTAATGAAGATGATATACTAATTTAATGATTAGTTTATTATGTTGAGTTTCTATGAGGGTATTGGTTGTTTTTAAAATTATTCATTTTAAACACAGACTTCTATACTAACTAGATAAGGAACTCGTATATTATTTATATTATTAATAGTGAAGCTCGCGTATCAGTTTCCGCCATTTTGTCGGTTGGCAAAACATTACATTTCCTATACAAAATGTATAAATGTAACATCGTTTTTAATGGTAAAATATAGAAATAAATGAAAAATGATTTATATAAAATATTTTTTATTTTTTTTTAAACAACAGGTTTAGACATCATAAAATACAATACAACATAATTAATATTTACCATATAAAATACCATATAATGCCAACCGAAAAACCTGGCTTCAATTGATAGCGGGAGTTCGCTATCTAGTTCTATATAGAAATCTGTGATTTTAAATAATAACGTTTTAATAATGGTAAAATAACACATTAATGAATAAATACATTTTTATTTTTTTTGATAAGACTGTTTATTAGTACTTTTTTTTACCTGAAATTATCATACAATTATGTACAAGTGACTGGGTAGATATTAAAAAATATCCAGTTTTAAATTTTAATTGGTCCACTTCATTGTAAGCTGCTAGTTAGTAGTGTAATGACTAATGATACAATAATTATTTCCTATTACTTGTTTTAACTCATCGCTCCAATCCACTATCCAGAACACAAAAATTGTATAAAATCCAATCATAATAAAAATGTCAAGCCGTATAATGCACCAAACGTGAACTAAATATTTTATTTTGTTCATTTTATGTAATAAATTAATAACGTATACTGTAATACATCTACTGTAGTATCTATACTAGACACAGGCAGTTTACCTATATAGGTTAGAACTAAGAAGCATAATATAACCCTCTGTCTATTAGTTATACAATAGGACAAGGTTTGAATAGTATCAAAGTATATTATGATGATAAACCCTTTTATAGAATATAGATTGTAAATAAATTAAATTTTATACATTTTTATTAGTCATTATTTCATTGCGTATTTAGAATTCACTGATCTACAGTCATATGCAATCTAACTATCCTCGATTTACACAGTGATTTTGACGGGGCACAGGCTTAAAGAACAGCTTTTGCCAGGCTTCCGAGTACTATTACTTAGTCTATTACTAGATTTTTTAGCATACGTCCGTATTGGTTAATAATTTATTATTTCAAACGCGTAAACGATGATTTGTTGCATTCTATAGCGTGAAAAGTAGTTTTTTGTGTGTAAGTTTATTTTACACAATAATACCGTTTGCTCAAGTGTTGAATTGAAACTTTATATTATGTTCATTATTTTGATCAGAAATTATTAAAAGTTTGATGTTATTTGAATAACAACCATCCACTAACCATGTGTGCAGTTGGATATTAATGTTATTATATTATCTATGTATTTAATAAAAAAAAAAAAGAGACACAACTGCGAGTTATATACAAGTATTTAAAAAAATTAAAAAAATTAAAAAATAACACATAGTATTATAAGTAGTTAGGTTTTTAAATAAATTTTAGCTTACAATTTTATTTTATGTTTTGACTAAGGCTTAGAAAAAAGAGTTACAACCTAATAATAAAAAAACTAATACATTATGATTCCTGTCCTTTTATGTTATTATATAATCATTAACAATTTCCTGTTAACTGTTTTCCTCAATTATTATTTATTAAATACAACATGATTATATTGTAAAAAGGTTCCACTTGTTTCTATTAGTCACCATTATGTAATGAAATATTTATAAAAAAAAAATAGTCACTGTTTAATTATAAGTATTTTGTATAATAAATATTAATCTGCTTTTCTTAGGTCTTAAATATTATATTTTAGTTGGTGTTCAACAATTCTAAATTAATTATTAATAAGAAGCCCTTATTTGTAAATACAATTAAAATATATTATTTTTTGTATAGGTATTTTGGCTTTTTTGTTTTCTAAAAAATTTAATTTGTTTACAAATTGTTTTAAAAGAATACCTATTGAAATGAATAACATGTAAAATACAGCCACCACATATTTATATTCTACAAAATATTGTCTGTGAATCTCAAACATCGATTTCTGATAAATATGGTCTTGTTGTGCCAATAATTGTTGGAGAAAATATCACGTGCATGGCTACCTAATATATTGTATTGTTTTAATTAATAATAATGGTACTTGAAATTAGATATAGGTACTATGCCTATGCTTAGATATTATTATATTTTTTATGCAGAATTTATGTTGAAAATATATATATATACTATTATTTGTATTTGTATGCATAGTTACATACAAGTCTTCCCTTATTGAGGTTCGTGTCGAAGCACCTCCCGGTTTCAAATTCCAAACACGCGTGGTTATCGTATTTATATAAAATTTGTTCGTTTAAATAATGCAAATATGTAAACGTTGTAAACACTACTAAATGCCAACTTATTTGGAAAATGATGTCTTCTAGACCGCAAATATCCTACATTCCTTCTTGTGTTATATTCGCTGAATATATCTTGTTTTTAGGCTCTAGAGGGCATATTTGTGTTGAATGATATTGTTTTATATTGGCTGCATGACGTTTTTATATAAATATTTTATATCTCATGTAGGTATACTAAAATTCTTTTAGACTTTTGCCATTAGAAATTTATACCTTTACGAGTTTTGACGGTTTTCGGAATATTTAACTATTTGCTTAGTATACCAAATATAAAACTATACCCATAAAATATAATACATTACTTAAAAGCTAAAATCAAATATCAGTTAAATTTGTATAAAAATAGAATATTAGAATATTATTGATACTATAACCTACCTATGTCTTACATATTTGAATATATCACAGTTATTGTCCGTTAAAAAAAAAAATAAGTGTAGCCGACATATTGTTTCAATATACGAGTTCATAAGGTCAATGGAAAATATTTGTTGCTCATAATATTTTTATCCGTAGTTATAACAATATTTATTAATTATGTCGTTATGAAGTATCTATTTTATATCTTCGAAGTCGTTGAAATTTAACATTTCCTAATATTTATTGCCTACTTTGATCCCCTTATAAATCGCAACTGTTGGGCTCAACAGTCATGGGTATTTATTGGACACATGTTTATTATACTTCAAATTATAATTAAATCTAAAGACAATGTAATATTATATTGTTTAATTATATCTTTTAGATTAATATAAGTATTTAAATGTTATTAAGTATTCATTTTATAAAGTGAAAGTGCATCGAATTAAATTTTACTACCTAAGTATTTTTGATTTTTTTTTGAATATTTGCTTAATATATAAACAAATTATACATGTACAAATGAATACACAATAAAATACATTTGGTATTTCAATTATAGTTATTTTTAAACTAGCGATCAGCTGTATTGTAGGTAAGGTGCAATTCATATTTTACCTGGTGCCGTAGTGGCGTAGCCGGGAGGGGGGGTGAACCCCTCCCCCTTCGGCCGTATTTTTATTAAAAATATAATGTTTATAATATAGAAATAAAATCATTTATTCGTGGTTAAATGCATTCTGTTATGCCGTATTCACGTTATCGACTGCACTGGTGATAATAATCATTATCATTCAATTATTTTAATATTTAAATACGGTTGTAGATTTATTTTATTTTATTACTAAAAAAAATCCTGGCTACGCCACTGCCTGGTGGAATTAATGAATGCTGCTATTATACGAGTTGTATCTCGACGAAAAATTCAAGTCATATACCTATTGTAATTAAATAAATTGAAAGAAGTTTTATTTTAAATAAATCGAGTGTCAAAAAATTAAAATAAGTATCTAAAAATTGAAATTATTTGATATAAAATCAAATACTAATTGATTTTAAACTTCCCGTGGTTTTAGAAATGATGATAAATCAAAACGAATGTACAATAATGTACACACTGTGGAAAATTGCTTATTTCAGATAATTAATTGTTATAATATTCTACCGACAATTCAATTTTAAAAATTCACATACTTTTGTATAATTCTAATATGGGGGTGTGAGTTGACCAGACGTCATAATCACTTGTACTATTATTTCACAGAATAGATTAGCAGATAAATAGTACACACTCTAACTATCGTCCATAATCACATGGTATGAATGCAAACACAAACCTTCCACTAAAAACCTCTTCTAAGGGTGTAAAGTCTAAGCCTTAGATAACGGTATAGAAAAATTTGATCACACAAGCAATTTTAATATAATGTTTAACATTTACATTTTTATAATTTATGTGTTATTCACTAATTGTATATTAGTCATTACGTCTTCCTTACTATTTTATTTTATAATAGCTAAATTTAACTAAAATATATTAATATTATAATACTAATAAAGAAATATGGCTAAATATAATTTAAAAATTATTAAAGTTATATATTTATATAAAAAAACATGCTCGAAAATCAATCAGACACAACACTATCAATAACAAAAACTATGTGTACAATTTGTGTAAACAAATAGGTTAGGTTTTTTTTAACACAATTTCATACTTGGTACACAATTTTTTTCTATCTATAACGTAAATGTAAGTAATAGGTAAGTATTGATAACCGACTGCATACAAATATATTTATATTGATGTATTTAGTTGAAAATAGAAGAAGATACCTACATTTTGGTCGACTATTCGATGTATTGAATTGTAAAAAAGTTTTTAACAATTAAAAATTGGTTTTATTAGTTCTAGAATATACTAAAAATACCAATGTTAATATAAATTATAATTTAATATTATATTATGTTGATTATATAGTTATGATTTATGGGTTATGCCTGCTCAGCACAAAAATATTTTTTCGTGGAAAACGTTCACCGTGGCCGCGGGACGGACAATGGTTTTTCGTTTGGTCAGCCAAAAATGTACTTTACAAATAAAAAAGTACGGAACGTTATCGTGATGTATACTCGTGTGTACAATAATCTATATATGCCAAGGGTCAACGGTCCTGTCGAAAAAAATCGGTTTTAGGAATACATTGTGCCATAAAATAATATTATACCCAAGGCTTGGATTTAAAAAAAATATATTGTTAAACGTTATTAAAAATTAAAATGTTTTCATGCTGTACACTGTCTTTATATTTAACGTTGGTTAGAATTTAAACAGTACTATTTAAATTTTGTATTTAACGTTAATTTGCTATTACATTTAATGTTACGATGCATAATAATTAATGATATTAATAATGTTATTATTTTTTTCTTTTCATTTAACATTATGAATTGTTTTTAACTTTACTTTATGTAGTATTCAAGTTTATTTACTAAGTATGCTCACCACTATTTTATCATTAAATAATGAAATAATTCAAATCCAAAATAGCAATAATATCTCTAAGTACCTACCTACTCTTAAAATAAAATGATATTATTTTAAAATACTTTAGTATATTTCATATTCATTATTTAAATTAAAGTGTCCTAAAATAATATAAAACTACTTTTTTTCTTGGTATTCGATAATCAGATGATTTTAGAAAACGTTAATAGACCTAAAATTTAAATAAAAATTCAAACGCGCGAGTGCCTATAGTTTTAAGTTGTTAAACTTTCTATACTCAGGATATTAGTATTTAATTATAAGTTTACATAAAATATAAAATATATGTAATGTTTATTCTAGTTCCTAAATGGGAGTTCTTTACAAAAAAATATAATTTTTCGGTTAAAATCACGTTTTATTTAATGGCATATAATTTGTAAGATCATTATTCTTAATTTTTTGTTTTTATATTCACGGTTTTAATTAATTTGGAAATATCAATTGTTTTTGACCTCTGCTTTATAATATTATTTATCAAGCAATAAATAATTTTGTGAAACAATACTGCTGTGTAGTATGATCGTAATAATATATATAATTCATAATTTACAATTATAATTTAGCTATATTCAAGATAAAACGTTTTACTGTTTTATGTAAAACGAGCCATTTAAATCATTTTATGTTACCAGCCTTCATATATTGATTGCTCTATTATAATTATCCGATAATTAAGTATCAGTTTACACTTAGTCGAAATAACGTCCGATCATAAAAATACACTCAATTATTGTTATTATTATATATTTTGATTATAAGACATAATTGTATTTTTAAGCAATATAATTATTTGTATTTTTTACCTATTTGTATTTAATATTTATGTATAATATAAATAAATAATATATATTGTTGAAAATAATAATAAATTTAACACCTTAAAATTGATACAATATAATTATATCTTATGTGTTATGTTACGTGATATAGGTATATTTATTGTTTACATTAGAGTAATGATTATTTGTTATTGTGCTTTGAAGAAATCATCTATTGAACTTGTAGTACCAATGGATAATGGATTTGTAGGAGAATGTAATTTATCTTAAAAATGAAATATCCATAATTTCATTTATATTTTCATATATATATTTCGAAAATATTTAAAGTTTCTTTACTTATATATTTTTAACATAATTGTTCTACATTCGATATTGAAATAGTGATTAATTATAACTAATAATTGATATTTAAATGTATTTTATTTTTTATTTTATTTATTAGAGCAAGGTATAATGGATATTAAAAATGTTATCAATAAAATATCAAAATATAACTAGATATTATTTAAAAATTATTATATTTTGCTCTTAAAACACACTTAAAATATTATCAATATTATTCATAAAAATGTTATGCATTATAGCTTATTGAATACCGTGTGTTTATAAAAAAATATATACAATAATTTATTTTCTTATTACACTAGCCACTTATGTATTAATTCTTATATAATTGTTTAATGAATTTATAATATTGTATACGTTAGGGTATAAATTATAATTTATTATATTTATTTTTGTTTGCGAGTGAATCAAATAAAAAAAATATTGAAATGATTTTATTAAAAATATATATTATTTGTACATCTCTTTTATTTTTATGTCAACAACGCAATAAAATGTTTCATAATATTATTGAATACACAATTATTATTTTTCTTTTTTTTTATTGTTGATTTATTTGAACTTTTGGTTAGTTATGATAAATTATTATATTTTATTTGATGTGAAAATCATAGTTTTTGCAAGATTAAAGTTATTAATGGAAAAATGTACGTAGTCATTTAATTAATTTTTTATGAAGCTTCGTTTTATTTTTTTTATGTGTTATAAGTTTTCATCAAAGACGTTTGGATTAAAATAAAACACGATTTTTATGGACATTTTTTCTTATATATATTTGAATATTTCTAAATTAACATTTATTGTTCAAATGTAACTTAACGCGTTAGAGATGTGACGTAATATAAAAATGAATAAAAATGATTAACTGTATAATATAAGATGTATTAAATAAGAATATTTTACAATTTATTGAACGGAATGTGAATACAAACATTATTTTAATTATTAAAAGAAAAGTAGCAATTATTTTAATGTTTAAATTATGATAGATCTCTTTCCAAATATTTAAAATGAACTATGAAAATGGATAATAAGTTTGAAATTTAGATTACTTAAACTTTTCTTTTTAGTTTAGATTCCCTGCAAACATTCATTATATATTATTCATTAGAATATTTATAATTTTACTAAATATAAAAATAACTTTAATCAAAGTTTGTTTTATTTTATTGCAGTCTTCACTATCCTATACAATTTAAAAATGTTTAAGCTATACACAATATTCATTTTTTATGTATCACAGATATTGATATTATTTATTTGTAATACATAGTATAGGTACAACACTTTTGAATTGAAATTGAAAGTATAACAACTATTCATTTTACTGTTTAAAATTTAAATTGTCCAAAATTGTTGTAAAGAAACATAAAAATATATTTTAAGTTGTAACAAGAATATAATATTATGGTTAATCTTATGTTGAATTTCAGACCAAAGATATAAAAATATAAAATTTATTGCTATAAAACTGAAATACATATTTGATCGTATTTTTATAATTTTTACCTGTGTTTTAAGTTTAAAAGTGCTTGGACTTTTTTACATTTTTATTTTCTATGATTTTGAAAATTATTTATTGCAGAAGTTTCTACTTTAAAGTTTATAAGGTTGTATTCATATGTTTTTAAATTACAACCAAATGATATATATATATCGATTTAAGTAAAAACTAGTATTTCATAAAGGTTACCATTTTATTTTCATGTTGTATCAGGTATATATTTCTTACATCCAGATAAACTGATTATGAGACATTTACTAAATAACTTATCTAAAGTATAAACTAGATAAGGTTAAATCACAATCAAAAAATTGAGTCTTATAAAACTTTTAGATAATTTATTGTACTAGAAAAAATATTACATGACAAAAATAAAAAATAAAATTATTTATTTATTTGATTATCTAAGTTAAGATTTATTATAGTAGTAATGATTAATGTTAGGTTAGGTAGGTAATAAATACGCACAAATTATTATTATGAAGTAAATAATGATGTTAATTTAGCTATATATACGTTAAATTTAAAAATCTATGTTAAATCTAATAAAATTATAATAACTAATTATGTATAAGACAATGCTACAGCAGGTATAAAAAATTTAAATATTGTATACTATTTAAGAAATTTTAAATTATATGAGAATAAAAAAATTATAAACTTATTCAAAACATCAAATTATCTAGTATAAAGAACACATTGTCATAGCGAAAAGTATTTATTTAATTTTAGATAGATATTCTTTTAAGGAATTCTAATTTTAATTTACTATATTTATCATTTTAAATCTTTTAAACTATGAAAGTTAACATTTTTTGTACTTAATATAATAATATGTATTAAATATTGTCGAAGACCCCTTTATGTTTTTTCTATAGTGTACTTTTATTTGTTTATAGTATTATACATATATGTATACAGTTTACACTATAAATAATGTAACTTATGTAAAATATTACAAATAAATTTAAATGATTGATAATACACACGTATTTTACTATATTTACATAACTGATTTAGTACCAAAAGAGTTTATTTATAAAAATGAATCAAAGCAAGACAATTAATATAAATGTTTTATGTTTTGTGTAAATTAGTGAAAACAACAGTAGTATGGCATCTTAGATAAGAATTCGCATGAAAGGAGCATGTTATTCTGGTAATGAATGTTTTTTAGCACCTTCTCGTTTAGTAGTAATTGTAACTTTTCTATGAGATAATGATGGGTTTTCCCAGAATGCCGAGGGCACACCCTGTTCTGAAATAATGAAAACATTTCCACAGTCAGCTAAAAAATCACATATAGATACATGTGTTTAAGTTCCATTACAATCAAATTGAAGGTAGTTCGCGAGTCCGCCTTTAACAATGCATTTTTCTATCTCTCTTTTCTTGATCCAATTTGTGCAGTTAGGGGATTTCGAATGATGGCCTAATACACTTGAAGGAGCTTCCATCGGGTGATTGCAAGCTTTTTTTCAAATGGGTCGTTATTTCGGTTTAAGAGCTTTGCTCTACTACGTATGTCTAGTGTTATTACAAAGAATTCTGGTATTTCCTAGTAGTATGGTTTTGGGTTAAAACTGTAAATGCGGTCTCCAATGTCTAGTGTCTGCTATTCGATAAAAATGCCACTTTTGTACAGTTTAAGTAGAAGTCTAAGTGCAACTTTTTTTTTCTCTAGAAGTTCAAGAAAAACGATCGAAAAGCATTTAAAAATACCTAACCTATTTAAGCTGACTGTCATTAATAACTAATATATTAATATTACCAATCATTGATAATTAACAGGTTCTTGTAGGTATTTTAGGACAAAATATATATTTAAAAAACAAAAATGGTAATTTTTTTCTAAATTTAAGTATTGTCAAATCTAATACATGATACCTTATTTAAAAAATTTAATGATTATTTGTTAAATAAATTAAGGATGATATATTGAAAAAAAATAACACAAAAAAAATATTTATCTACCTAAAGTTAATTAAACAAATACATTTTTATTTAAATTCAGTTAATCTTTGTTAAACTAAGTGTTTTCTCCATCAGTAAAACTATTTTATTATCTAAGAGATTTTGATATTATTAACGATATAATTTTAGTTATTCATTTTTGAGAGATAATATAACATTAATTTTATTATTGCATAAATTGCCACTTATCAGTAAAATTAAAATATAAATTAATTTCTCCAATTGAATATATCAACTACTCCAATTATTGTATTATATAAATCAAACCGATATACCTAATCTGTATCAATTAATAAATAATATTACTGGATGCAAATAATAGATTGCTTAAATAATAATGAATTTAAATATTAATTAATAATTATACGTATGTTTGATATATACCTATATATGTATAATATTAATTATGTTAGTTATAGAAATGTATTAAATACATAAAAAAAAAAATAGATTAATTATAAATCTAATTCATTCACTATTAATGGTCTCCAATAATATTCTATTTTTTGTTAATATTTACCTTACATTCTCAAATTTTCTTATTACCTATGCTCTGTTTGTAATTTGTATTGATTGTAAATAGTTTTAATAGTAATAGTATAAATTAAATTGATTA
Organism: Schizaphis graminum; assembly: GCA_020882235.1. Lineage (NCBI taxonomy): Eukaryota > Metazoa > Arthropoda > Insecta > Hemiptera > Aphididae > Schizaphis > Schizaphis graminum. The sequence continues at coordinate 112,759,140 of CM037032.1, read as the reverse complement.
TTAAATCAAATACCTACCTATGCAAAAAATTTATAAATTGTTAAGAATTGTATTATATATTATATATTTATATAATACGAGTCAAAGAAAATTGTTTTAGATTCTGAACGGAGTGATGAATGTATTGATTTTACAATGATGTGTGTTTTTTTTTTTTTTTTTTTTTTTTTGTTTTTGTGTCTGTCGACAACATTTGGGGCAGTAAAAATGCTTCGATTCAGCCCCTCTTTGAAAAGGAAATCGGATCTAGTTGGTACTTTGGGGGGTCAAAAGTTAAAAATTTTCAATATTTTTTAAGTGAGTCGGGAAAAACCTTAAAAAAATGACGGAAAAACGGGAATTTTTACGCAAAACCAGTTTTCGCCCAAATCGAATTTTTTATTTTACTATAACTCAAAAACTAATCGATGTAAACACTTGAAATTTTCACCAAATGTTTATATTAGCGTTCTCCATACACAGTTAAATTTTCAAAGAATTTATACTTTTTTTGAGCTATTTATACACAATTGAAATTTTTAATTTTTTTTAGTATTTTTTTTTAAAATAACGATAAAATTTTTTTGGCCGGCCAGAAAATCTTAAAAATTTAATGCGAGGTTTCTTATGAGTTTTTCTTAAAGTGATAAAAAAAAATCCGAAATCGTTAGTCACAATTTTTTTTTATAAGTGCTTAAAGTTCGAATTTATACGAAATATGTCAAAATTGCGAAAATTTGCAAGTAATTTTGTGGTTGAAAAATCGTAAAATTTTTTTCTTTTACAACTAAGTTTTGAAAATTTGGTACAAGGTTCTCCATACATTTTTCTTCAAATATCTGTAAAAAAAACTCTACCTGATTCAGACAAAAATTTTTTATGAATGTTTGAAATTTAAATTTTTACAAAACCGCGTTAAATAACGGTTTAGCCTCAAACGATTTTTGATATTTGTTGTTATTCAAACAGTATAAGTCGTAAACACTTGAAAATTTTACCAGTTATTTAGATTGTCATTTTCTTTACGTGATTAGATTTTCAAAACATTTTGACTTTTTTTGAGCTATTTATAGACAATTGAAATTTTCAATTTTTTTTTATTTTTTTTTTATAAATGTTGATAAAAAAAATTTAGCTGGAACAAATTACTTGAAAATTTAATTGAAGGGTCCACATAACTTGTTCTAACTCTCATTCAAAAATTATAAAAATACATAGGCACAATTTTTTTTTATTAGCATTTGAAGTTCAAATATTGACAAAAATTCGTCAAAATCATGTATATTTTCACTATTTGGTAGTTAAAAATTTATAAATATTTTTCTATCAAAAGCTAAGAATTGAAAATTTCAATCTATGCTGTCCATAAGTTAAGCTTAGAACAATTATAAAAAAGTTTGAGGATTATTCAATTAAAAAAATTTTACTAGTGTTTAAAGTTTTAATTTTAATTTGAAATCAAAAATACACGTGTAAAATAACGTTTTACTAATAAATAATTTTCGATTTTTTTATAATATATTCTAGACTGACAAATCATCTCCGTTCAGAATCGTTTTTCGTATACAATGATACCTATCATTGCATTCAAATTTAACCTTCCCTAGTCCGAGGTCCATCCCACCCCCTAATGTACAGCAGAGCGATACTCACTTACCCGCTTTTTTATAAATGTTGATAAAAAAAATTTAGCTGGGACAAATTACTTGAAAATTTAATTGAAGGGTCTACCAAACTTTTTCTAACTCTCATTCAAAAATTATAAAAATACATAGGCACAATTTTTTTTTATTAACATTTGAAGTTCAAATATTGACAAAAATTCGTCAAAATCATGAATATTTTTCACTATTTGGTAGTTAAAAATTTATAAATATTTTTCTATCAAAAGCTAAGAATTGAAAATTTAATACTATGCTGTCCATAAGTTAAGCTTAAAACAATTATAAAAAAGTTTGATAATTATTCAATTTAAAAAATTTTACGAGTGTTTAAAGTTTTAATTTTAATTTGAAATCAAAAATACACGTGTAAAATAACGTTTTACTAATAAATAATTTTCGATTTTTGTTATTTTTAAAAAATTACTAAACGTAAGATCTTGAAACTTTTACTTAAATGTTTGAATTAGTTTCAAAGTAGAATATATTACAATATTTAAGTATAATATATCCTTGACTGACAAATCATCTCCGTTCAGAATCGTTTTTCGTATACAATGATACCTATCATTGCATTCAAATTTAACCTTCCCTAGTCCGAGGTCCATCCCACCCCCTAATGTACAGCAGAGCGATACTCACTTACCCGCTTTTTTTTAATTTCTTTCTATTAAATAAAAATATTATAAAACAAAGGAAAAACCAATGAAATTATTTAAAAGAATATTTCATATTCAATCTGTTTCGTTATTCATAATGTATTAATGCTGTCAAAAGTGGCAAGCTAATAATATTATTAAAGAGGGTGAAATAGGGGTACTTTTTTAATCAAATGTCACAGCTTTAATTTATTTATGGACTTACTTTTAAGTACAATAACGACTATATTCTTATTGAAATGAAAAAAAACACGTATAACACCTTATTATAATTTATAACTGATGAGTAAAGCATAGCACAACGGTAGTTTATTTAATTGCAACCACAATAATTTCATCAAGTGTGGAAATATTATTTAAAGGGTTAGATATTAAAAATGTAAATAAAAGTGATATTTTATGAAATTTCCTATACAGCCTTCATATTATAATTCATAGTGTATATTCCTAAAAAAGTTATGTATAATTATAAATATTTACTATTTGATTACATATTAGTAATCAAATAAGTTAAATTTTTTGTCTTACAGTAGGACAATGTCCATTCCTATTATAAACTAAATGCTTAGATATATGACTACCTATTATCTAATGTTAAGTATAATATTTCTGTTTGTAACACATAATTATAACACACAAATATAATATAGAAAATAAAAATAAAAATAAATATTTGATATATGTATATGTATTGTGCGTGCCATATAATTATGAATATATTTTATATTATGTTAATTTATGGTAAATATAGATTATTTTAAAATTATTTGTATATGTTCCTATTATAAAAATAAATTCAAATTTTACAATACGTAGTATTTATTTTTATTTTTATTTATTAATAAAATATAATGCTTACATGAAACATAAAATAACCTATTAAATTGTAAATATAAAAGATGTCAAAATACACTTTAAAAAAATAAGACAAACTGAAATTTATTATTAAATCAATATTTTTTTTATCAGATACATGCGAATATCGGAATATGTACATTGTACAATTTGTCCATTGAGAGTAATTGTTATAAAAAAAAAATTAATTAATTAATAGTTTTTTAGTTATTATAGGAACTCGTCAATCAAATTAATTAATGTTTTACAATCATTCTGAAAACCTACGCAATAAGGATTAATTAACAAGTACACAAATTTGACTCATTTTTGATTTTCAGACGCTTCAGTACAAAATACCCGGATGATAAGAATCATAATTATTTATTCTAGCGTAAATGGAGCCTAATTTAGGGGAGGGGGCTATTTAAAGATTGTTATATGTCATAAAATATCGTGAGGAATTAAGTTATAACTATGATTAAAATATCACCAATAAAAAATTCTAAGGGGGAGACATACGCCCATGGCTACTCCTCAGTTACGCCACTGATTATTTATCATTGATTAATAACAAAAATGTGTACAGAATCGATAACAACCTAGTTTAAATTTAAAAGGCTTATTGGATATATGTCACCTGGTATAAATAATATAATATTGTACGAATAGTCGTATACTATTATCATTCGTAACAATAAACAAATAAAACGAGCAGTTTATGAATTAAAAATGATTTATTCAACGGTAAAGAAGAGAGGAGTATCATTGTATTTTGATGTTATATATTGTAATCTCTAAAACCATTAAGTTGATTATGACAGATATTAGTGTACCTATGTTTATATATACTATATACATTATACGTTTACCAGTATGGCAGCATACCTATGTAAGAAAAGTTTAATGCGGTTTTGTGAAACGTCGTTGTCGTTTAACCGTATAGCAACCAAAACGTTAAGTCTAAAAATTCCCTATAGTAAAGAAGAAGAAAAAGAAGAAAAAAATAAGTAACAGTGTTTAAAATTCAAAACGGGTTTTCCAAGAACAATATGGACGTTTTACGAAAACGAAAACTTAACTGGCGGTGTCGGTGGCACACGCGAAGCAATTTGTCGGAGTGTATATAATATAATAAAGCGTCTCGGCGGTAGTTTTGTATACGTATACCATATCGTCTTCATCTAACGTTCGGTTTAGGCATTACTTGGAGGTAGGGGGAATTAGCCCCATAAACTATAAAGCTCCTGTATAAGTAATATGTATATAAATTATAAATACGTGAATCTTATTAAGGCTTTGTCGAGAAATGTTCAGTTTATTATTATAATTTAAAATAAGGCATTAGTATTGCGTTAATATGTATATTAGTAACTACCGTGCTATAGCCTGGTTTCACATGCTTCATAAAATATATTGGAGTTTTTGTGAACTAAATATAAATATGCAGTGAAATCTTTGTTAGTATACTTACATAATATACCAAATATTAAAGTTACTTCAGTTATTTCACCTTTCAATTCGAACACTTTTTATCTCCTGGTATACATTATACAAAAAAGATGCTTTAATAAAATTATTTCCAATAGTGAACTTTTTTAATATTACTCATATAAAACAATATTCCAAATCCTAATGATTTTTCTCCCAATAAACTCCAATGTTTTTACCACAGAGGTTAAGTTATACTAAAGTATACAACGGCTGGGGTAAACTACAATAAAAGGTATTTGCGCATAGTTTTCTCTAAATCGTTAACAAGACTCATATTTGTAATGGGTCGAATCCACGAAAACTATCATCAACACCGAACCAATTTTGTTTCGTGTTAAACGGAAATCTGTTTAAGGTTAGTTTACATAACGCTGTTTTCTGTTTAAATGTTTCAAAGTGAATATTTTATGTAATTTATCCATAAGGTTAGCATAATGACAAAATAATGTTACATCTAAAAATAAAACTGAAAGAGATAAAACAATTTTATATTCTAAACTTAACCAATTTATTCTAAACATAAATAATGTTTTAATGTTGTTGGTGAGTTTTTATTTCATCAGAATTATTATTTTTTAATTCAAATAATTTTTACCAAATACGATTTTGTTAATAACATAAAAATGCTTATTAATAACAACTTATTACACACTAAATTATTTTTAACTAATTAGTATATTTTTTTTATACTTAAACCTTTATGGAATCAGAATAGTATGGTTTTTGGATACTGCGTGGATTAAGTATTTGATAAACGTTCATACAACATTTTTATAAATAATTAAAAAAAAAATTAAAATTAAATGTTCAGTTCTTATTGTTAACATAGTTTTTAGTCATTTATTTCAATTGAAATAGTGTAATATTTATATTATACTCATATTTAAAATTACGAACATGAAATCATATTAAAATTAAATTTAACTAATAGAAATAAAGTTATTCTATTATTCCTGTTTGTATTGAGATAATTTGATAATTTAACTTTTGAATTCAAATAGTTTTAAAAGTAAGTAGGTACATCTGTTATATAATACAAATACAGCACACGGGTTAAACTATTACGTATATTTCAAGTCGTCTTTATAAATGTAACTAGTTCAGTAAAGTTCCCATGACTCAATTATTATACAAACTATATAATACAAGTTTAACAGCATTATAAAATAAAACTTATAAAAAAACATATGTATTATATGTTTAAAACTTCAAACGAATGTTACGGATTCAGGGTTACTAAATGTATAAATTAAAAAAAACCTAGGAACTCGCAGTGCTGTGTAGTTGATTTTTAGTGTATCTTGTCAATGATTAGATCGAAATACATGTCATTTATTTCATTATATATATTATTTAAACATTTTGTCTATATGACTAAGTATATATTTTTGATATTTTAAACAATTTTTAATTGCTGTATAAAAGGATTTTATAAAATGTTCAGATTTTTTAGATTTTAAAATTAAAAGCTTAAATAATTTGAAAATATTCTTTCAAACATTTTTGAACTTTAATATAACACATTACAGAATTTAAAAATTATTCAGTTTATTTAATAAATTAAAAATCGAATAATACATTAAAAAAAAACAATATGTACTACATTTATCGATTAAAACAATTATACAAAAAAAATACTTGTATACTACCTACTTTTTAAATAATACCTATATATAAATAACTTAGTAAAATACTATATTCTATAAGCTATTAATTTGTACCATTGTATTAGTATTAAGTGGTAAAAACATGAAAGCCAACTTTATCTGTTTACAAATTGCGTGTTTATGTAAGTACATAATATGTTGTACCATGTTTATCAATTTCAATAATAATTGTTTGTTATACAACAATATAATACATTGAATAATAACACTTAAAAAATTAAATTTTCAATAATATATTTGTATTAAAATTAGAAAGTGTTTTATTTTTATTTCAAAAGTTAAAATATGATGATTTTTCTATTTTAAGTATATAAAAAATATAAATTAAAAGTTTGTTAATTTTTTAAAATTGCAAAATATAGTTTCACGACATTTGTGATAAATAATAGGTGATTAAAAATTCTTATTTTCAAATATTAACTTTATTTTTTATTAAAGATAAAATTTACAATCAGTTTATATTATATAAACAATATAATAATAAGTAAATATGATAATATTTTAACTCGTATATATGACAACGTAAATTAAGGTATCCATTGAAACTTCAAGATTATCAACTTATACAATAAAAAATCCCTTTATATTATATTCTATTTGTTTAGTTTTCACGATGTATTAAACTAAATTAATATTATACAACTTATTTAGTACATTGTTTATAGTGTAAAATTTAAGAAATAAGTAAAAAATATTTTCTAAGGTTTAACAAATTAAAAGAATATCATAAAAATTTAAAACACGTATTTTACTGCGAAAAATAATATTATAGATTAATATTAACAGAAATGTTATTTTTTTTTTTTGTAGTTATAATAAATTAGGCTACGAAAAATATTTAATTTATTTTACTTAACTTTAGTTTTTATAATTTGAGTTACAAAAGAACTAATAATTTATAGACTTACAGTATAATATAATATAGTAGGTATATAAATATTGTTCATTAATTATCTTTCAATTAACTCATGCAGGGCACTTACTTGTTTTAGATTCTAAACTAAGTGATGGTATAAAAAAAACCACATGACATTGTAACATCAATACATCCATCATCCATCGCATTATTTATTTTATATATTATCTTTCCGTCCGTCTCTTTCATTAAATTTGGAGAAGTAAAATGCTTCATTTTTAAACGTTGATGGTGGTTTATGTTATGAAATTGGATATAGTAAGTAGATACTTCGTCGAGTTAAAAGTGAAAATCTACAGTACTTTACAAAATAATTAGAAAAAAACGAGTACTGGAAGTCTGGAACAACGAAAAACCTTGATGGAACTGAGGATGATGGTATTGAAATCGGATATCGGTATTGTGGTAATATAACCGGTATACCGAAAAACACTGTCAAAAGCGTCAACCCATGTAATATATGGTATCAGCCATCAGGTACCGGCATTACGGTATACCGTTCAAGCGGTAATTTATATAACTGGTTGTGTACCGATATCATACAGTACCTACACCAAAAGACCGTCATCCTTATTAATAAAATGAACCTGTTATTAAAATGAAGATATGATTTGAGAAAATTTCAAAAATCTAGAATTATTATAATTTCTAATTACAGCAAAATTACAAAAATCGATTTAACATATTTTAAATGTAACTGAAATTATATATAAAAAAAAAATGAGTTGGTACCTATGCTTAGCTAAAGATAAGTACAGTGTATGGAAAAGATAATTAATTAACAATATCAACGCGTTATAACCCGAACTTTGTGACTTGTGTACATCGAACTCTTGATTTTTCTGCGTTTTTATTACGGAAAAATAATAGTCTTACATTTCATAATATACGATGTACATATTATACTTAATATTATAATTTATAGTGCTAATATGAGTACAATATAACTCAGGTAATATATTTTTTTTAATCACGATACGAATACATGGAATGGAAAGTAACAGATCAAGAGAATTAGAATCGTACATACATATCTATGGAAGACGCGCGAACGGCCGCGGCGTACAATTTTACTTTTTCTCGTTTCAAGACTTACATATTATAAACCGTTATGGCCGGCGGTGACAAACACTTGGGTATAGAGCTTTTCCATCCATGGCGTTGTGTTGTGCCATCCGTGTCGCGTTTACAATTTTTTTTTGTTCTTGTGAACCGAGTGCGTCAAGTGTAAGTTATTCGACCGATCTGTGTGAGTTTTTCCTTCGAACCGTAACCGATCCATACCACGCCGCCGTGTATGTAAGTTTTTCAAGTGTTATTCTGAACTCGTCGTGTTAAATACATAACACTAACACAATATAGTGTTTCCGTCCTAGGACAATCGAAACCACAACATGTCATCCGTTATGCTGTCCGGTGCACCAGGTAAAATATCTTTGTATCTACTGATTAATATTATTATTATTAAATTCTATGCATGTTTAGCATTACCAACCATACCTATACATAAGTATATACGTATATAATAATATTACGAAATAGGTCAAATTAATTTAAGTTTAAACGCTATTGCAATGTCGGTTTATTAAATAGGTAATTATTTTAATATTAACTATGTATAGCTATAATAATATACAGAATTATACAAAGTTAATTATAATTTGTCACTCCATGATATAATGTGTATTCATAACGCCACAATAAGTAGCAAATCCAACGGATTTTTAAAAAATATTTATACCTACACGTACTGTTGCTATATCAGTAATGTATTACCTATATTTAATATGAAGGACTTGTATTGTGTGAAATTCTATTGCCGGAAAACATGTCTATAGACTATAGCTTAAAAAAATATTTCAATATTAATTACGTAAAAAAAATACAGTCCAAGATGCGGGGAGGGGTATCGCTCTATCGCTCTTCTCGTATATATCCGCTATTGGTCACGATCGATGCGTTCATGAGACTTATATTAGAATATATTTATAATGTTTACGCGTCGCAATATTAGCTATCTCAAAGTTATAGGTTGATTGCATATTATAATATTTTGTAATATATGCGGTGTCATGTAAGAGATTACATTATTTATAAACATTACCACATTTGGGGCTCTTTTAATAAAATTCTATAATTTTATATAAAATCGTATATTATATAAAGTTTACTGTAAGTATTTATTTGTCAAATTCGTGAATTATTCTACAAATTTTGAGTCATACATTCGCAATATTAAGGTTACTTTAGGCAGTATTTAATTAAAATTACCCAATTGGGACGTATATTAAGTCTAGTTTAAGTCGTTAAAACTACAAGAAACCACAAACCACCTCTAAACTTTTAGAGCTCTAAATCCTAATAGCTGTAGGTACATATAATTTATTAGGTGTGGTTTAGTCCTAAGCCCCTAAACGTCCCGAAACACATATTTTTAATCACGCTTGGAATTCAACAAATTAATTTACAATTCATAATATGTCTATGGAATGCGATTTTTATTAAACTTTGTACTATTGTTTGAACTTAGAAATAGTTAGTGCTTAACTTTCATAGAGTGGCAACCGTGCGATCGTGCGAGGTATTATGTATAGGTATTATTATTTATATATTATAATGTGTTTATATATGTACATAATAATATTATATGTAGTATTAATAGTATTGTTATAACTGTATTGCGTGATTTGCGAATGTAGCAGTTCGATTGTCGATTACCTATTGCGATTTTACGAAAGTGTGTAAAAAGTTTGTTTGAATATTTTGGTTCCTCTAAAACATGAAGAATTCGACGGTTTCCGAGCAGCGGATAGATGGCGATAGCGACGCGACGCGCGATTGTACACGTCGCACGGAGCGGCGGCCGCGGTCAGCTGTTGGCGCGTACGCGGCGTGCGTTTCACGTGATCCCCCCCCGACGCGCCGCCACCGCAGTCCGTTCGGCTTTGTTCGATCGCCGTCGGTGGCTCGCTGGCATACAACGGCCGCGGTACACGTCAATAACCCGTTGGCCACAGTCGCAAACACAGTCTTGGTATCGACGTACCGTCGCTGCCTGCCGCCGCAGCCGTCGCGCTACATAGGTATTGTTATTGTTGTTGTTGTTATTATTGTCATTACCATCGTCGTCGTTGTTATTATTGTCGTGGTCGCCGCTACCGACGCTGCTGTCATTCGAGTGTCGTGCGTCTGATTTTTCGAATAAAAAGTTTATTTTTTTCTCATCCGACCATCGCAGTGTTGTGCGTACTACATCACCGGCCGCATTCTACCCTCGCGCGACCGTCCAGTGGCCCGCGTCTCCGTGGAGTTCGCTTGTGTGTTCGTTTGTGTGTGTGCGTGTGTTTGTGTGTATGTACATGTGTTCACGCGCGTCCGCGATCTAGTGCTCGTCATTTCGTCCCCGGGGGACTCTGGAAGAATATAACAACAAAAGTTCCCGTCCGGTTTCGATTTGGTCCGCGAAATATTGATTCACGTCATAATAATAATTATATTGCCCTGTAATAGATATATAAAAATTTCAGTACCCGTGCTTTATCAAAATTTGATTAATACGCTTGAATATTATAACCAAATTAATAAATAATACCTACCACAGGTCAGATAAAAATATATCTTCGACGAGTGTGACCGCCGCCTGTACCGCCGCAATATACCTGCCTACGCAAATCCAGGACTAAAGTTCTCGATAAAATCTATCGTCACGATAAATTTGTTCTACATAGATATATATACAATATAGGTAGACACGCGTATATTCGATAGAGGGAGGCATAATATTATAAAATTACATTTGACCGATCGTCGTGTAGTGTGCGTGGGCGTAGGTTCGCGTGTGTTGATTGAAAACTTACCACGGTCGTGTGTTGATCGTCCACCCATCGAATATGAGCATCGCTGCTTTATTACAAGCCGCCGAGTACCTGGAAAGGCGCGAAAGAGGTAAGTTTACCGCGTCGTCACCGTACCCCCCGCCACCGTTTGCCGACACCGCAGTCGCGACCGACGGAGCCGTTGCCGCCACCGCCGCCGCCGTCACCGACCGCGTAAACACCGTCGTATTTTTTGCAGAAGCGGAACACGGATATGCTTCGCCGATGCCGATCACGATCGATCTCAAAGGGTCTTCGAAGAGGCCTAAGACGAAGAAGTCGCAGGGAAGTCGGTGAGTAGTTGCTTTTTTGTGTTTCCGCTGTGCCTTCAAAACGCGGGTTGAAAATCCTCGGGTTTTTCGAACAATATATTGTTTTAATGTTAAAATAAAAATGTGTACGTAAACGTTATTTAAGAAAATACAAAGGAAATATAATATATGTCAGATAGCATATTACACGCGGAGGTTAGGTATAGGATATTGCCGTGCGCAGTGGCAAAACGGGTAGAAAAAGTCGTGATGTGACCTTTTAAATGTCAAGGTTAATAGAGCCCGCGTGCTCGCCTGGGTGACAACGCCACCGATTCCGCCCCTCTTCCCCTACTGACAATACAACCGCTGATAGACGGCTCTTGTAAAATACGTAACTTAGGCTTGTGATCTACTGCTGCAGTTATAATTATCGTTGATGAAAATCTCACTAGTCACTCGTGCACGGTGTGTGCACGTTATATATAGTATATCTATAGTATAGGTACCTACTCGGATATCTACTACCTACTGAACATTTCATTATTTTGTAATATATTGATTCGGAGTGAATCAAAGCAAATTCAATTTGTTGTTGATTTTTGTTTGTCTTCGTTTATAGCAAGTAAGCAACCGGAGTTGTAAAATGTCTTGATAAGTTTTATGTATAGTTAAGGTAAATTATATAAAATGCATATTTACTCTACTTAACATTATATTTTTAATTGTATAAAGAGTGTAAATAGTAACTAGAATAGGTCATTTCTTGAATACTTTGGTACTTACATATTTAGAGAGAATACTGTGATAAACTAATAAACCATACCTATGAAGAATACACGCAATCCTCAAAAAATATTACTCTTTAAATACTTTAATTATATCGTTTTCTGTCATTAATTAATTCAGTGATCAACCCATTCTACCAAGCTACTGTATTTACCTATATTGTCATATTGATTTGGAGATTTCAATTAATACAGTTTATAGATAGATGAGTAATTTAATAGTTGTATTTGCATATGTCAGTGTAAATCGTTTTTATAAAAATAATATTTATAAATCGTTGTTGTATTACGTTATTTTTATTAAAACGAGTTATTATTAAATCATAATATTTAAATATTATGATGATAACAGATAGCTTCGTGTCAAAAATTAATATCGTACATTATAGGGCTATACAATAATAATAGCACTTAGTAGGTATGTATCTAGTTTGAGCATATTATAATGTGAAATATGACCATCAAATAAATTTTTTTTAATATTTTAGTCAATATTATCATAGTTTTTTTACTGTATTCTAACATTAAAGTGCTTATAACTAAAATAAAAACAATTGATAAATTAATATAATTTTTATGTTTATTTTAAATACAATATGTAATCTATAAATATCAAAAAAAATAGCCTAGTTACTTATAATTCACTATAAATATATTTTATTAAATTAATTTCCATTTATGACATTTAAATATTTTAGATTATGTTCTGGGTCTTTAAATATATATCATTTTTAACTTGGCTTCTTTTTTGAAAATTGCATATAATTTGTATATTTAATTAGCTAAGCATTTTAAATTATTTTTCATATATAAATTTAAAATGTTAACAAATAATACTTTATTAGTTTATGTGACATTAATAATTGTATTTGTTCAAAAAAAAAAAAAATAAATCTATATATATTTTTTGTCTTAAATTATGAAATTTAAAGTATATATTTTTTGTTTATGTGATTGTGCCTATTTAATTTTTACAGATTTATTATCATCAAATGAGAAAAAGAATTATCACCAAATGTAAACTTTTTACTCTAAGTTTTTAGTCCATTAACTTAATTTCTCTGTTTAATTATTTTAATGGTTGAAACTAATTTTAGTTTTCTTTCTTCGTTTAAGGAGAAGAGGATATTTTTGAAAAAAAAAAATACCAAATATAATAATATGACACTATCACATTTTCTTTTAAAACTGATGTTTGCGTTTTTCCTTCTTGCTTTAGCATCTCATTTTGCTAAACTTTTCTTCGTAATTATGAAGATCTACTACTTTTATCTTCTCCGTCCTATCTCTTGTAGTTGCTAACTTACACGAGACAAAGGCTTCCGGGGAGGAAATTGCTATTACATGTACGTGCACTCTGTGGTGTTTATACTTTGCCGATACGACTGAGGGGGTGTGTTCACTGGTTTTTAAAACCCCCTGTGACGCAGGATAAAATATTTTATCAGTTTTTTTCTTATACATAATAATATGTTTGTATAATGATAATATGATGACATCTGATAATGTATTCATGAAAGATTTTTTTAAATTATATTAGAGGTATATATTTGGTAGTGGATATTTTTAATTACAATTGAAAAAAAAAGTTTCTATTGAAATAATTGAAGTTTTTATAAGAAACTTTTTCTGTATTTTGATATTATACTGCAGTGATGTATAAGACAGTTGATTCTTTTGTTCTATTCTGAGTTTTACTTTTAAATAAATGACAGTATAGGTTACTAATTTATGTATTTTGTGAAATAAATATCTAAACAAAATAATATTGACTAAGATCTGATATGTATTTTATATATCTATAAAAAAAATAAGATAAAATACTTTATTGTCCTTGACCTCTTTGTCAGTTCCATCTGTTAGTGGCTGATCGTTGTGTTCGGGGTTTGTCAGCATGAAAACCCTATCATCACCTAAAACCCTTAATTGTGTATTAAGATAGAATAATTCAGTATAGGTGTAGAATATATTTACGTATACTACAGTAGCATCAATAATCGGTAAAAACTCATTCTTATATAAACCAGTCGATAATATATTTTGCTTTATATTTGGAATAGTCGATTTATTTTTTGAGTTATTTTGTGTTACTTATTCCTCGATTAAGACTTTATATATATATGTAACTAGGTACTTGAATTTATTGGATATTTTTTAAATAAAAATTTTTCTATTACTGATTTTCTGTTTTTATTATGGCGAAAGGACATTAAAAAGTTGTTATTAAAATTATATATTTTCAATATTCACAAATCCTTATAGGTAAGTACGTACAATATTATCGTAAAATACATTTTATTGTTAATTTATAATCTAATATTTACCTACAGTATACCTATAGTATAGATATCAGAAAATTATCTGGGAGAAATTTACCTAAGATTTTACACTTTTTAGAAATATTTTCTAATTATGCATTTTAATAAATAATAATAATAAACTATTATAGAAAATTTACTGTAATATTTTTAAAATTTTCTTGTAAGAATCTAAACATTTGAAACAACGATTTTCAAAGAATAATTATTTATTTAATATGATATAATATGTTACTATAAAAACATTATTGCTCGGAGCATTGTTATTGGTCCAAAATATGTTATTGCTCTATTAAAAAAAAAATTGGATTTTATTTAATTATTAGTTTTAGCTATCAAAAATTATATAAAAAACAAAAAAACAATGCAATTTAAAATTAGCTCAAAACCAGTTTTAATTTATTTTTTTTTTACATTTAATTGTAATTTTAGTAATGAGAAAGAATAATTATCTTAAATAAAAAGCGTTTTGATTGATTATTTATTTTAGTATTTTTTAATAACATTATACTTATATATATTTTTTACTGGTTTTGTTACTAATAAATATAAACATTGAACAACCATAGGAGTTCTTTGAATTTGATATATGATTAATAAACTATATAGAACTAGATATAAGGTTCATCGGCTACTGTTTATATTTATTCGAATACGATGATTTACTATCGCAAAAATTATTATTGTTTCATTGTTTATTGTTCATTGATCATCTTGTAATCTGTATATAATTGTATTGTATAGTGTACACAATATAATAGATTATTTAAACATGTTAAACTGTTAAAAAAGATTTTATTAATTTTTTTTAATCCTAATATTTTTGTAGGTATTTTTATACTTGATTAACTCTGTATATGTTACCTATGTAACATATATTATTTTTGCATGTATTACATTTTTAAATAACTATATGTATGTGGCCCAGTTATTGAGCTTGTCATATTGAGGTTTTGGCTTAAAGCCAAACAATGATGTTTTTACAAAAATTATTTTATAAAAAATAAAGGGAAATATTATGTACATTTCGATGTATAGGTACTTGTATTATATTTATTAATTTATTTATCGTTTGTTTTTGTTACAGAACAACTCATAATGAACTGGAGAAAAACAGGTAAGGCATTTGTATTTTCACTATCCTCTATAAATAATAAGCAAAATATGATACAATGAATTTAAACTATATCTGAAGTCGGTCATAAACCATATACTATTTATTGCTCATTTCAAGAGGCAAAGGGCCAAATACTCTCGGTTGTTATGATCATACTATCTTCTTTTTCTGTCCACCTATCTCTTTCTGTTTTTCTATATCATCATTGTTATTTTTGGCTTTAACTACCTCGCGTTTATAATTATATGACACATTATCAAAAAACGATTCGAATGAGCGGGGAATATATTTAATTAGCTTAGATATGTATTGCTTTTGTAAGTATTTTGTAAATTATAAATTACCTATAATTTTCAAATTGGTATTTATATTGGAATTGTTATAGTTGAGTGCAGGGTCTTATACTCTTATTTTAAGTTATGAAGAGTTATAAAAGTATGTAAAGATATTTTAGATATTTTTAAACTATAATAATATATCCACTATATAAGGTAGTATAATACATAAAATATACTATGTATTTTCGATGTTATTTAAAATGAGTGTTACGGTCAATTACGTGTATCATTTATGTAATGTAGGTAGATTGCATGTAAGTATTATATTAGATTATTTATTCTATTATAAATAAACTAGAAATAGGCAACTCTTAAAAACAAACATTAAATTATAAATAACTGTTAGTTAAGTACATTAAAATCTTCTAATCTCTGATAGGTAGCTAACAAATAATATACGTTTATAGTTACGTGGAAAAAATTGAAGGAAACGACTTTCGCTAAGACGATAACTATTATACTGCCATGAAAAAAGTAGAGGTAAAATCAAACGCGCGGGGTCATTGGTCTTTAAATATGATGAACACCGTGGTGATTATAAAAGTATTGAGATTTTTGTATTGTTCGATCAACCTTTCATAAATAATAAGTAATATCAGTATTTGTTGTATTACTTTTATTAGAGATACTACATTTGGAGTGATTTTTTTTTGGTTTATTAAAAATAAATATTCTAATGTTTTTTTTTAAAAAATCTGTACCTATATATAAAACAGTAAGCTGACTGACTGATCTATCAACACACAGTTCAAACCATTGGACGGATTGGGCTGGAATTTGGCATACAGATAGCTATTGTGACGTAAGAGTCCGCTAAGAAAGGATATTTGAAAATTTAACTACTAAGGGGGTTAAAAAGAATAAAAGGGGTATCAATTTAAAACTTTTTAGATTCTGAACGGAGTGATGAATGTAATGATTTTACAATGATGTGTGTTTTTTTTTTGTGTGTCTGTGCATAGCATAACTAGTATAGTCGAAATTATGCTTCAATTTCAAACTTTGGGGGTGGTTTCTGATGGCCAAGTGGATATCCATGGTGCATTATAGAGGTCAAAAGTAAACATATGACAACAGTTTTCAAAAAAATCGAATTTTTTATTTTGCTATAAGTTATAACTCAAAAACTAATCGATGTAAATACTTGAAATTTGCACCAAATGTTAATATTAGTGTTCTCCATACATAGTTAAATTTTCAAATAATTTTGACTTTTTTTGAGCTATTTATAAACAATTGAAATTTTTAATTTTTTTTAGTATTTTTTTTAAAATAACGATAAAAAATTTTTAGCCGGCTAGAAAATCTTGAAAATTTAATACAAGGTTTCTTATTAGTTTTTCTTAAAGTGATAAAAAAAAATCCGAAATCGTAAGTCACAATTTTTTTTAGTTCGAATTCATACGAAATATGTCAAAATTGCGAAAATTTGCAAGTAATTTTATGGTTGAAAAATCGTGAAATTTTTTTCTTTTATAACTAAGTTTTGAAAATTTGGTACAAGGTTCTCCATACATTTTTCTTCAAATATCTATAAAAAATACTCTACCGGACTAAGACAAAAAAATTTTATGAGTGTTTGAAATTTAAATTTTTACAAAACCGCGTTAAATAACGGTTTAGCCTCAAACGGTTTTTGATATTTGTTGTTATTCAAATAGTATAAGTCGTAAATACTTGAAAATTTTACCAGTTATTTAAATCGCCATTTTCTTTATGTGATTTGATTTTCAAAATATTTTGACTTTTTTTGAGCTATTTATAGGCATTTGAAATAATTAATTTTTTTTTTTTATAAATGTTGATAAAAAAAAAATTAGCTAGGACAAATAACTTGAAAAATTAATAGAAGAGTCCACATAACTTTTTCTAACTGTCATTTAAAAATTATAAAAATACATAGGCACAATTTTTTTTTATTAGCATTTGAAGTTCAAATATTGACAAAAATTCGTCAAAATCATGAATATTTTTCACTATTTGGTAGTTAAAAATTTATAAATATTTTTCTATCAAAAGCTAAGAATTGAAAATGTAATTCCATGCTGTCCATAAGTTAAGCTTAGAATAATTATAAAAAAGTTTGAAGATTATTCAATTTAAAAAATTTTACGAGTGTTTAAATTTTAAATTTTAATTTGAAATCAAAAATACACGTGTAAAATAACGTTTTACTAATAAATAATTTTCGATTTTTGTTATTTTTAAAAAATTACTAAACGTAAGATCTTGAAGCTTTTACTTAAATGTTTGAATTTGTTTCAAAATAGAATATATGACAATATTTAAATATAATATATCCCAGATTGACAAATCATCTCCGTTCAGAATCGTTTTTCGTATACAATGATACCTATCATTGCATTCAAATTTAACCTACCCTAGTCCGAGGTCCACCCCACCCCTTAATGTACAGCAGAGCGATACTTACTTACTGTTTTTTTTTTGTTACAATTTTTTGAAATTAAGTATACTTACTCTATAACACAAATAAACATTGTCCATAAACTTGTTTTTGTGAAATTCACCCTCTAAAGAAGGTTAAAAGGGTTGAAAAGAGTAAAAATAGAAAAAACTGCCTAGCCAAAATCTCTAAAGCTATGAATATCAAATTTAGTCAGTAGTTTTGTTTCATGACGTAGACATCCACTAAGAAAGGATGTTCAAAATTAAAATTAATTAAGTAAATTAAAGATACTTCCTGAAGTTCGATTTTAATGTATGTAAGTATTCGTTGTTATCTGGACTATGTTCGTTGGCAAACACTTTCAATTACCAATTTGATTTGTCTACAATTCTAGGATATAGAAAAAACGTTAAGGAATTCATAAATACTTTCAGAAACATTTATTTTAAACCTTCACAGCTAAAATTTATCGCAATCAAAACTGCGGCCAAAAGCTACAATAAAATAATATATTCAAAAATAAGTGCAAAATATGCCCATAAACACCCCCACAGTTTCACATGTTTTGATAAATCTAGTACTAAGTGTACATTTAATTTCATAAAATGTTCATCATACAAATTTGGAATAGAAGAAACAAATTTATTGAGGCAGAATTCAGCATAATTTATTTGTTCATTATTCGTTTTGACTTGTAATAAGGTATAATTCTTAAGATGAGGTAATGCCAATGATTTATTAAAAAACAAATATTCCAATATTTTTTTGAAAAAAATAAAAAATAACTAATCTATAATTAAAAAGTTTTTATAGATAATTAATGTGAAACAATTTGTATCATAGTATATGTAACACATATTGTATGTGTAAAATTAATCTTAACGTGAATTGATGTATTGTATATTATTTAATAAAATATATAGTTATTGTATGGGTGTATGACAACTTGTTACATATTGCTATATTATTAGGTTCTGAAATAGAAAAGATCTTTTGGTATACAAATATGTTATATTTAATATTAAATTTGTTGGTAAATATAAGTAGGTACACTTGGGTTAACTATATTTATAAAACACCTAAACATAATAGTTATAATTATAAGTTCAGTTACGTATAACTATGAGAGCAGATAAATAAGATTCATTACTTT
Source organism: Schizaphis graminum (assembly GCA_020882235.1). Taxonomy (NCBI): domain Eukaryota; kingdom Metazoa; phylum Arthropoda; class Insecta; order Hemiptera; family Aphididae; genus Schizaphis; species Schizaphis graminum. The sequence goes on along the minus strand of CM037032.1, from coordinate 112,739,683 downwards.
TATTGATTTAAGTTATATTGTTTATGCTACTCATTTAATTTGATTTGTTAATAAAAAATATACTTATACTTATTCTTAGACTTTTGTGAGGAACGTTTTATTGATTTGGTTATTTTTTTTACTCATTACAAATTTATTGGTTTCTATTTTTCGTATTATATATTAAATTCCTGAGCCTTTAATTTATTTTAATTTTTTTCCAAGTTTTAAATTTAAATTTTTAATTATTTGGAAAAGTACCAGAAATAAAAATCACTTGGTTTATTACTCACTGTACCGGTAGTCTTATTTTTTTGGCAAATTAAAAGTGATTATAAATAAATTAATGTTCATTAATTAAAATTGTTATACTTATTTTAGTATTATCATTGATTATAAATACTAATATTTATATAATCAATAATATTATATAGGTATATATATGTATATATTATAGTATTTTTTACACATTAGTAATAAAATATCGAAATAGGTATATATAATTTAATTATTATGATAAATAACAACCAATAAATATTAAATATTATATGATTGATGGTTTCATTATACTTAATTCTTAATTTCTAGTTAGCACCTAATTAAAACACTAATGTACGGTTATTAAATTATCGTATAACTGCAATATTATATTTGCGCTTGTATATTATATAAACAAAAAAAAAATTAAATTGGTTACACCATTTATTTGTTTAATTAACTGTTTTTGAAGTTTGTTTAGGTAGTTATAATACCTATCTAGTTGTAATTTTAAAATAAACATATATTTTTCACATACCTAAATATAATAATTTAGATACTAAAATGAAATTTTTATTCTTTGATATGCTGTTACATAGGTATACATAGTTAAAAATTAATTAGTTTAAGCAAATATATTTGTTCTTACTATAATTTTTTTATTAGACTTTAAATGAATAGTTTTTGTTAAATCAAAATCCGATTACAATAATATTACAAAGAATATAAGATATCCGGGCATGGTCGGGTAGCTTTTTAGATGGGTGTGCAAACATTAGGCAAAGCATTTATACTTTATAGAGATTCGCTTTTTGGTGGTTGTAAATTCTGAAAATTCATTCGAAAACTACCATTTATCCTCGTTGACGGTTTTAATTTTATAGCATCCATAAAATGACCAGGTATTATACATTTTTATAACCCCGATCGAATGGTTGAGCACAGTAATTATGATGGTAGAGCAGCCCACGCGGGAAAAGAGGATTGTCCAGATAACATTTTTATTGTCAGAGGAATCGATTTTTCCTCTTTTTTCTGCACAACACCGCAAGTTTATCATGCAAAAAGCTTGGTCAAACTAACACTCTTCATAAATAAAAAATAAAATGAACCTATATAGGGAGTGGTTTTTTTAATGGTTCTGTAAAACGTTTTAGATGCATGTGTGTTATTGGTAGATATTCATATTGTACGATTTAGATGACAGAAATAAATTATTTTTAAATTTTAATTTCCGCTATTGATTTTTACGGAGATATAACGTGATTGTAATATTGTATTCATTTAAATATTTATGATTGACGAATATTATAATTTAGTTGGGCAATTCTGTATACATAAAACATCGATTGTTTAGTTTTTTGAGTTTATTTGAAATAAAAAAACGGATCATCTGATCTATGTTTCATCTGCATGATAAAATATGAATTATGTCATTATTGTGTATTGATAACAATTGACAAGACAATCTAGATTCTAGATAAATGAATTAGTTCTGATAAATTGTATAAACAGTCGTCAAAACGTGATCATATATTACCTATATCTCAGTGTATCTGCAGTATTGGATATTATTGATTTGTTGTAAAATTCGTTGTAACTTATGACTTGTTATTAAAGTTAACGCTTTTGATTATAACGGGCAGTCACGAAAAATTTTTTTCAATTAAAATAATTATCACGAGGTTATTTTCCCATTATTTTAGAAAAATCAATTCCAAATATATTATAATTATATAACACTCTTCTGGTCTAGTTTATATATAGTACCACGTCAGGTCATAATTTCAAACCAATGAAATAAACTGAAAGATTATACATATTCTGTTAATTATAATAATAATTATAAACTGTCTATTGACACAAAACTTCATAAGCTTATAGCTATATAATACAATATAAGTACCTAATAAGTATAATATGGAAAAATATAAACATTCTAAAGAAATTTCGAATAGTATTAAAACTTAGTTAAAGTTTTTATTGTATTTATTGAATAATAATTTATCTTATTATGTTAAATTTTTTTTCTTTATATACGTATCTTTTAGTTAAATTAAAAAAAAATAGATATTTGGACTTAATAAAATAGATTTTACGTCTCGGTTGACTAGAATTTCGTTTATTTTAAATATTTATAAATTATAATATTTGCTATAATTCATCATTAAATTTGTAACATATTATATTTTATTAATTTTTGTATTCGTACTTGTGAATCATCCTTAATTGTAAATTATTATATTACTGTAGGACCTACAGTGTAGGTATTTAATTTATTTTAACGAAAAATAGTTTAATCTGTCCACCTGCATACTTTTTAAATTACTTTTAGTATATTATTTTGGAGAATTATGTTTATCAAACAACTAAAAACTTAATTAAAAACTTACAAGTTTAATATACATGCGCATGAATGCGTAATAAATGTATCAAATCTGAAAAAATACCGTTAAATCTTTTTGGAATTAGTAAATTCGGGTTTCTTGCAGAATGTATGATATACCTATGCTGTTTACTTTAGTCTATTTATGTGCAAACCTTTAATGCCTTAACGGCCATCATATTCAAATAAAATGTATTTATTGTACGGGTGAAGTTGAAGTAATAATGAGTTTAGTTTTTTATAAATTATTAAAATTTTATTTACACCAACCATTCAGCAAGCATAATCCCAATGATATAAAAACAATAAAATAAAATAGAAATGTCGATTAAGAAAAACATACTTATACACTGGACGCCGTAATATAGGTTTACCACTATAATTAATAATTACTCACAAAAACATGACGTTTTATATGCATATATTTTAATATATGCATACAATTTAAAACTACGTTGAACACTTCACATGTTACAGTTATAATAACAGCTCGTTGGGATTTAGCGTTCCCCTTCTTAAGCTCAAACCTTGACCTTCCTCAAGCGAACGTACGTGGTGTATATTGATCGCAGCTACATATGATGCGTTTTTTAATCAATTTTGTGCACGTTGATAAAAAAAAATATAATTTCATAGATAACATGACCTACATAATATAATGTAGATGCATTAGATATTAGTATTACATTGTATATTATATTCCTCTTTTTATTATCGTTTGTATGATATGCAGTTTTGGCCTTGTGGTCATCCAATTGTATTCAAACGCACAATGCGCGCGCATTTGCGGCAAACGGGTCATCAGTGCTCCACGGTGAATAATAATAAAAAACAAGCGGTCGACTGGGCAGCAGGCTGCTACTGTGTTGGCGCGTGCCTTGGCCCTGGCGGCCGGTCATGTCATAAATCGTCGGCAACGCACGTTTGGCACTCATCCACCTAGATCGTGAATTATGATTCTTATTTTCTGTGTGATTTTTCTTTTTTCTTTACGGCTACTTACTCGTATATGTTTCAAACGAGGTATTTTGTTTTTGTCCACCTATATTGAATATATTTTTAATAGAATAATTGTATTATTTTATAATTAGGTATAGGCACGAGGCAAATGATTAAATTTGGTATTTATATATTTCTAACCAGTGGCGAAGCCAGGATTTTTTTAAGGGGGGTTTTTTTTAGTAATAAAATAAATCTACAACCGTATTTAAATAATAAAATAATTGAATGATAATTATTATTATCACCAGTGCAGTCGATAACGTGAATACGGCATAACAGAATACATTTCACCATGAATAAATGATTTTATTTTTATATTAAAAAATTATATTTTTGATGAAAATACCGCCGAAGGGGGGGGGGGTCAACCCCCCCCTGGCTACGCTACTGTTTCTAACGCATATTTGTATGTTCAACATTTTTGAAAACAACATTACATATTTTTTAATGTTTCATATAAGTAACAACTTATATATGATCATAGATTATGTCAACACAATCAATCATCATTCATCGTGTTATTATTTTTTTTTTTAGTTATTTTTGTTAAACAGTTTGAAACTATTAATATGTTTCCTTACTTTTAAACTGAGCAATTTAGTTAATTTTAATAATAAATAATGTAAAATATATTATAAGCAGCAATAATATTAGTTTGTATTAGGTATATAATATATATTATAATTTATGTGTTTAACTTTAGGAAAGTAAAAACCCTTCTAAAAACTAAATGTTAAATATAATATATATGGGTAATTTCCGAGATAAGTATAGTAGCTAAGTTTATTTGCTAAAGACATTTAAACGAAAAAAAATTATAAGATCGAGTTTAACAGACAACTAAAATTATATTTTTTTATTCAAACTAGATGTGTAGTAGTAACACGTTATTGTTATACTAATATATTGTTACATTTAAAAGTGTCGATTAATTATTGTAAATATTATAAAACAATGTTATAGTTATATATGTATAAAAGATTAATGTAGGTAATTAGTTATTCTTGTCATTTTAATAACTTAGGCCTTAATAATATTTAAATGCTTAATACGACTTTTAATGTATAATTACTACGAATATTAATAAAATAAACAAATACATTTTTGTACTACATATATAATATATTTACATGGAAATAAATTTAGAGAAAAAATTCAGGCAATTCATAATAAATTATTTCTTGGCTTAAATTTGTATTTTGTTTAAATTTCTTATACATACAAACGTGTAGTATAATGGAGAATAAGGGAATGACTTTTATCTTCATAATTCCTCATTCATTTTGAATTTAACACAAATAAATTATACAGTAAAGTATAAATCTTAATTTGATTTGACATTTCTAGCTATCATGTATTTATTTACTTTAGCATATAAGTTTATCGTTTACCTACGATACATATAAAGTGGTGCTGTCTAAATACTGATTGATAATTAATAATTTTAGTTATCATAGCAATATTCAATTTTACCTGACATTCGATACGGCTATATATGTCTATAATCTTCATTCTACATGCACAACTCCACAAGTACTATATAACCATTATAGACCTTTGATATTACTCCTTATAAATATTTCATTTTGCTCGTCCGTATATAAGCGCATCGGTTTGCAATATTATATTATATTGTAGTTAAACGAACTCTTATTTCGTTTATAATTCACGTGTTCATCGATTGTAATTTGTAATATATCGATTTGTGAATATATTGAATGATGGTGATAATGGTTGAGGCCCCTAATAGATGTGGATGAAGGATGAGCGTGAGTGTTCCAACGATATTTTTTAAACTGTTTGAACAGTGGCCATAGTTTATTGATATCAGTTTCTACCTGAACGGAATCATTTTGTTATGTAGAAGGAAAGTATGTAATGCATGGAAAAGAACTTTAGTATCTACTGATTTAATGAAAAAAAAAAATACATTAAATTCTGAAAGTTGTTATTTATTTGATATAAAATTCATATTAATATGTCCAAGGATTATATAAATGACATTGCTTATGAAGTTAGGCCAGTTAGGGATTCAAAATATTTTTGTATTTTTCATATCAAGTATAACGATATTAACGGATTTTTAAATAGTTAGGTATATAGGTATAGTATGTAAGAGAAATTTTATAATTTGCTTATTTTTAATTATTTTATTTGTAAAAAGTACGCATGTGTTCAGTCAGCTAAATAATTTCACTTTATAATTTATATATTAATTTTTAAAGTAATATACATAAATGCATATTATAAACTCATTTGTATATTGACGCAATAATTATTAAAATATTTTATAGGTAGCTAGTTTTTTGAATAATACAAACAACAATAGTATAATATATAAATTAAGTCTCGAGAATAAACAGTAATAATAATGCTATACATAAAGTAAATCGTATATTTTTGTACTTTTTGAAATTCTTAGTTACAGCGGGCATTAAGACGTGTAGATTCACGGAATGTTTACGAATAAGTTAAATTATACCTGAAGTGTATTTCAAATAAAATCGTATTGCAACTTTCAAAAACACTTGAACAATTAATAATATAATGAGGAATTTAATCAATAATATATACAAAATAATTATTGGAATTATAAGGAATCTTTATGAATATGTAAAGTACATACATATTTAATTTAAATAAACAAATATATCTTTATACTATTTTCACATCATAATATTAATTATAATTAAATTTCTCAATTACAATAATGATAAATAACAATTAATTTAACTACTTAACATTTCTTATATTGGTTTAATTTGTAATAATGATTATTGGTATATTTATATATTATATATTTATTAGTTAATTGTGTAAAACCGCCGATAGTAATTTTAAATTGTACGGTTATTTCTTTATTATTTTGTTTTTATTCGATATATTTTAAAAGTACTGGACATTAATACATTATACATTTAATTTTAATCCCCTCCCCCTTTCAAAGTTTCAACTAGATATTCGTGATATTCTACCAGAAAACGCTATCAATGTTGAAAATGTTTAAGTACTTTAATGCACAAAAATAGCCCACACACATTTAGGGTCAGCCTGGCTAGGATACAGTACACAATTATTGGGCCCCAGAAAATAATTCCTGCCTGGGCCCTCAGGTACCCAGGCCAACCCTGCACCCATTGTTAATTGTTATGAATGTTCTTTATGGTTTCAATTAAAATCCAAAGCGTTATTGAAACCTAAAATATATTATAATTTATTATAATATTACTCTAGGTAACCTAGCTGAACTTAACTTAATAATAGTTTCTTACGATTCAACGGCTTTGTATTGTGATTGTATACAAAATGTTAATGGTATTTATATTAAAATTATAACAAAAAACCAACCAGACATTAACGCATTCCGGAAATCAACATTAAGACATTTAATGCTTATTATGTTTAAACAAGCTTAGGTAATTTTGAGTTCATTATCAAGTGTAGACGAGGTCAAATTACAATGTTAGACTGTTACCGATAAGCCATTTAGCTGCAGTTTGATAAAAAAAAAAATATATATACCTTTATGTATAAAAAAGTTTTTATAGCTTTCCAACCATAGTGTTTTTAATCGTTATACATTTTTATTGATTTAATAAATTAAATATGAACGGCGATTTTATTTAAGACATTAAAATGCATATTATGATTTAAGTTTTTTATCCAATTTTTAGACATTGAACATTTAAATACATTTATTCTTAAATAATAAACATAGCATACATTTCAGTATGCATTAAAAACTTTTAAATACAAAATATGAAGGTTTATAAACAATTTTATATTACAATTTAATATAGTGTTATGTGTAACAATATAAGTAGTATCTAGGAGTCCAACAATTATCGTTATAGGACGCACTAATACGTTTGTGGGTTAAGGCATTTATGAAACATATTTCACAATATATTTCTGACATAGGTGTATGAAAGCAAAGACATTTATTCGGAAATGCCTGTCTATATGAGGCTTTTCATCCGTAAATAATATTTTTCTAGTATTATTTTAAAAACTTTAAATATTAATAATACGATGTTATGATTATTACCATGTTTATGTATTATACTTCTTCTTTTCTCTTTCCAGTATAATGTTTTTTAAAACATTTAAATAAGTATGATTGATGTTCTATAGATTTTCTATTATAACGAAGCATCAGTTTATTATTATTATTTTGTTATAATTTATTTTAGACGTTTTATCTAAAAAAAATGTAAGATATGAAAAAATGAATTATAAATTACTTACGAGGAAATTTAAATAAATATCTGTTACTAAATATGTGCAAGTTTTGAACCATGATGCGTTTTATAAATGAATTTGTCACCTTGAAACTAAACAATTGGCTAACATTAAGCTTTACACAGTTACGCAAATGTATGTAGCTAGAGAACAACAACTGACCTACCTTTTTTTTTTAACACAGATAAAACGATTTTTATACACATTATATAATGTAGATAAGATAAAAAATAAATAATTATTGTAGATTTTTAATAGTTATATTCAAATATCAAATGGATAATTTGTTATAAATTAATGAATAATCAATTCTATTTTCACTATCGTTTTCTCTTGGGACAAATACATTCGACATCACGATTGACCCCTTTTTAACTGATGCAAATTTTTAACACTAGCATTTTCCAAAATAACCTTGATATAGAGAAAGTTCCTATTTGTTGTGTAAATGCAAACCCTTTTCGCCCATAGTCCCATACGGTTCGTTAATAATCCTCTTTACATCCCTTTTTGTATACAGCCAACCAAGGATACCGAAGACGGTTTTTTTCTAGTACAGTAGAAAATGGTTTCGTGAAAGCTCAATGAATTAATAATGAGACAAGGAGTCTTTCATACTCGGCGTAAGTGCAAAATGACCATTATATTAACAGACTTTTACTACCCGAAAATAGATTTATTTTACATCAATGTTGTATGTACACTACTACACAAAAATACCTATTTTATATGAACTTTATGAAGGATGGTTTGTTAACTAAAAAATATTTTAAAATATAATATAAATAAATATTAATAATATAATAAACAATATTTAATATTTTTAGATGAATAGTTTTGAACGAAGTATTCTAAAATATTAAAAACATTTTTCGATTTTGCATACATTTCTATCTTTAAATACACTAAAAATTCGATCAGAGAATATTTAATTAAACATAACATTTACTGTGTCAGTTAACTTAAATGTAACCTTTTAAAATCCAACTTCTACATTTTTTATTTCAGATTATTAATTGAAGTTGTAATATATATTATAATAATAATGTATTTACTCTAGGTGGGTGGTATACGATGCATGACTTTCGACACTTGGCCACCTCCCATCATCACCAGGCTATCCCTATAGGTTCTTTCGTCATTCCTCTCGTTTTTCGTTGAATCCATTGCTGCCTCTTATTATATTACCTGTGGAAAACTGAATTGACAACTAAATTGTACGTGATGTTTTTGAGCACCAATTCCGTAAATATAGGTACGCGCGCTCGCTTAATCTTGTCTGTTGTAGAGTCAATGAATAAAACACCTCTTTCTCTCGTACTTGCAAATACACATACACACACACACACACATATGTTTGTATTTTGTATACGCGTATGTATAAATTATTTAATAATAAATATGGAAATATAAAGAAGAAAGCGCCTGTCGCCTGAGAGGCCACTTGAATGTTCATCCCGCGTGTCCTCTTCTTTGCCTGCCTCGTCCCGCGACGATGTTTTGTATGTCCGCCAACGCTGCTGTTGCCAACGGCCCGTTGCGGCGTATATATTTGCACAATGCGCGTCCCTACATTTACAAACATTTGCATACCGTCCATATAGCGTACATAAATATTCAAAGACCAGAAAACTCGCATTGGGATGAAGGCCGTCGACGAGGGGTACCTATGTAATGACGATGGTTAGGCAGTGAAGAGTTATAAAAAAAAACTCCCGATAATAATTATCATAAAATAAAAAAGTAGGAAATCAATACATTTTCAACTTTCGAATATTTTGTGTTTCAATCTCTACATTTTGTCCAATTTATTTTTATACTTATTTTTATACTTATAATATAGTTTAAAATCTTAAATCACCTTGAATATATGATTTATTCGTATATGTATTTACCACATACTGGATAAATACCTAGATATAAATTATATTTTCAAAATTGAATAATAATAATTGTTGACTAGATTGTATCATTTTTTTGTGTTATAAATTACTCATTTCCGTAAAAATTTTGTTTAAATAACATGTACCCGTGTCAATGTACTATTTTATATTTTTATAATATATTTTTCTATCTCTGTTCCATGTGTTGTATAATAATTTAGCTAAACAGTGGTTGGGTTGATAAAAAAAAAAAAAGTATTGTTGTATATAGTTACTACAAAGTACAAAATAATATTCTAGTCGATAGAGACAATAAATATTTTACAACTGTATATTATTAAAAAATAATAATAATAACAATAATAAAAAAATATGGTGCTCAAAAATAACAATACAAGCGATTAGAGTGCTTATTTTATAATACACATATTTATTGACATGTACAACATTTTATTACTATTTAGTCATTTGAAAAAGTTATTTTGTTGATGGGCTTATATTTTAGTATTTTACACTGTCTGACACTGCATAAAGCCTAAATAGTATACTAATTATAGGCTTTGAATTTTAAAGTATAATGACCAGTATCCGGAAGCAAATAAATATTTGCATTCTATTAACTGTTTCACAAATAAACAGGTTTAAATTTGTTTCCGTTAACATGAACAATAAAAAAAATTATACTTGTTGTTGTTGTTTTTTTTATAAAGGAATTTAATTACAATTACTTTGATAATATATTATACCAATTTATTATATTATGATTTAGATGTATTTTTAATTATGTTACACGATAATGGAACTTGATTTGTTCATGTAACTTGTACTTTATCAAAACATGTGCATACTTTAAAGGTGTAATATTTATATTTTTTCATTTTAACAATGAGTTAAAGCCTTAAAGGTATTTATATTTTGATTAAATTCCAATTTTAAGTTAAATAAACCTGGTTAATTTCATTTTATTTGACATACTAACATTACAATTTATGGAATTATAGTTAAAACGTAGGTTCCGCAGTTATTTTATCTAATGTTTGTCTTAAAGACATTTTAAATTTTTAAATGATAATTAATAATATGTTTTCTCGAAGCCATTAAAGTTGAACCATTGATGAAACATTAAAGATTAATTTCTGAATTTTTGTATACATTTGTTCAATATTGATTTATATAGATGTGTGTAAAATATATATTGGTATATTGTATTTAATACAATTGTATACTTTTCATCAAATCAAATAAAAAAAACAAATATTTGAAAAATCATAATTAACCACCTTTATAATATTAATAATTTTTAGTCAGTTTAAATTAAGATATATAATAATATAGGTAATTTATAAGTAACCATAAATATTATTGGATTTACAATTGATCGAAATCAACTAGGTATATAATACGTAAATTTAAAACTAGTATTTCGTATTTGTATTAAGTACTTGATTACAATTATTACCGATTCCTAGAAACAGTAATTGTTTTTATGTACTATATAAGTTATTGATACATTATATCGAGTTTTAAATACTTTAAACTTCCATATTTATATAACTATATAATACATCTCTTTATAAATAATACATACGTAACTGCCATACTTAAAAAAAAAAATAATTAAATAATAAGCCTAATATTCATAACTATAGTTTACAATTTCACTATAGTAATAATTATTCTTAAAAATATTCGATAAAAGATGTGAGACTTTATTGTAATTTACATTTGTTATAGTTAGTTCAAATACTTCAATTTAATAACTACTGTACCTATATTTCTAGATATTTTACTAAATTAAGCTTTGCATGTTTTCTGGAATCTTAATTGATTATATGTAAAGCATTTAAAGCCACTCTAATATAAAATTACCAACACGAGAAGAAGAAGATTATAAAACTAACAGTTAGTAAATAATAGTTTATATTTCAGTAAATTAATAGATATTTTAACATTGGAAATTATAATTGTCTTAAGTTTCTGATTCATTCGTTTTATATTATATATTATATATATTGAGCTTGACATAATATTGCTAACATTTTATGTTATGGGTTTTGTAGAATATGTTTGTTGTAAACTATTTGTGATAATTTTTAAATGTTAATTATTATTAAATTATTTTTTATATTATTTGTTTATTTAAATTTCTTTCCAAACGTGTGTTATTGGAAGTCTAAAAATTACCTTAAATTGTAGAAACAAAATAATTTTGTTAAAAACTAAACCTAGTTAATGTTCAACGTATAACCATTATGGAACTTGTTAGCTTTTAAAATGATACAAAGTTTTACGAGACTTATGGTGGTGGTTGAAACACACGGTATGAATTTTCTGACATTCTTTCGTAATGATATAATTTATGTGTTTACCATTCGCCCTCTCATGTACGTTATTGTGTGCTCCAGGTAAGATTGTTATAACGGGAGTACCTACTATTATACAGATGACGATTATTTCTCTTAAAACTTTGTCACATATACATTAGTTTTATCGACCACTTAGCCCTTTTTGTACTTAGAATGACTGAATGTTTTGTGTTTAAACCAAAATATTAAATTAACCATTATTCGAAATAACAAGTTGAACCAATGGTATTGTCCAGATAAATTTGTTTTGTGGTCTGATCCAAAACAAGGTTCAAGAGGGTCATATAACACTTCACATTCACTAGGTACCTATGCAAGGGCATCAATCTGTTATTATACAATAAGCACAAAAATAAAACCAATTTGAGAAAAACGATACAAATATAAAAGTAATAGCCATAAGAAATTTCTACTTATCTAGAGAACCTAATTAATTTTAAGCTTGTTTTATACTTAATTCGAGATAGAAAATAATTCTTAATTACTTTAAATAGTGTGATATTGTTGTAAAATCTATCTTAGTTAATTTTCAAAGTAATCGCATTGAATAATAATATTAACAATATTACTTTGTATACTTATTAATCCGTGTTTTATAAAACAAACAATTATCACGCGATATTTATTTAAAATCGTGTCGCGCCGCGTTGCTCTAGTGGGAGAACGGCCTAAGATAATATGATTTATGGATTAAAGCAAATTTAAAAAATAAAACAGATCCTATATCTTTATCAAATTGAAGATTATCTTATTATACTAGCCTTCATTTTTATATACATAGTATAATTAATTAGTCAAACGTCAGTCATCACTAATAAAAGTTAAATTTTAATATTAATACATATTATGTTTGGACAACACAGTCGCTGACTTCCGAGTAGTCAATAATATTATTTTATACGTTATATGAACTTTCAAATCTATGTAAAAACAAAATAAATATTCCCTTTCATGTCAGTAATAATAGTAATAATACTTTAAATAAATAAAGCAGATAATTAAATACTCTTAAGCAATTTGATACTTACATATTTTTTATATATATATATTATATATGGGAATAAAATATGATTTTATATATACCTACCTTGTATAATTGCATAATTATATTTTATGTTTTATGTACTTAGGTATCTAATCTTAATAATATTTCTAAAAACTTTATTTTGTTTTTATTTATTTATAATATTTTATATAGACAAATTGTGCCCTATAATATTCACAATGCATTGACTATACAAATTGATACGTCATGTACAATTCTAAAACGGTCTAACGTAAATATACGATTTAATATTATTTATTACTTATGACATCTATTAAATAAACATATATATACATAAATTAATCCTTTGAGGAGTTCAAAACAAACCTACGTAGTCCAATAGCATTCATGCGATCAAGCAAAATATTGTGTTCGAAGTACCTATAGAGTGATGATACGACGTTGTCGAATCATCCATCCGCCGTCACCGCGCCCGCCACTGGACCCAGGCGATACGCATGTTCCTCCTCTTTAACTGTACGATAGGCAGCAGTGCTTGCGGGGGAAATCACGACCGTGAGTGCCTAGCAGCTCATTGTGCGACGTTGCCGGTCTTGTTCTCCGATAGTCTCTGCAACACGATCGTTGCCGCGCTCAAACGGGGTCGAGACACCTTGTCGGCAACGTAGGGCCGGGCAACTGTGATTGCGATGTCGATGATGACTACGACGATGACGATGATACTTACGCGTAACTAACCATATAGTTTATAGTGATGATGATGGCTGGCAATGCAGTTCAATTCGAAAAATCTTAAAATTCCTCCGTTGCATGCTTACATATATACCAAACGAAACTTGTGTATGAACGATACCAATAACATTCGTGTACGGTTGAAACCATCCTGCAGCTGCTCTTGTGGTTTAGCTAGTACTTACCATTTTAATGTGGTACTACAGAAAAATAATAATATTGTTGTATAGGTGCAGTGAATTTGTTAACACATTTCACTTTCAGTTTTATTGTCTAATCTTATGATGTTCTTTAACACATTTTAATTTAATAATACAATGGTAGTTGGTTCCGTATAGAATTATTTTCTTTTTAATTTATTGGGTCCTGCCATGATTTAGATTTTTCTTTGTCACCCAATAAAAAAGTAATATACATTTTATATCTGACATAAAGTTATTTCTATTATGATTCGTATTCTCATAGAAAGTACTCGTTATTTGATTGAACTTATATATTTTTAATGAATTTAATAGCGGGTCATTTCATCTTTAATTGAATATTATATTATAATATTTATAAAATATTAAACTTATAAAATACAAATGTATAGCCTAAGACTTTTCTATTAAATTAATAATAAGAAAGTTGATATAATATTTCGTGTTTTACTTATCATTTATTTTATTAATTTTTTTATTGCAAGTATGAATTTCATATAGACTTTCTGCATTAAACTATAAGTTTTAAAAGGATTACTTTCATTTTCACAGTATAGGTAATATTAAAATTTTAAATTTGTGTAGTTACTATTTCCATTAAACACTAAACATTTGCATTTTGTTATTTTAATTTTAAATATAATATAATATAATAATATATAAATGCCATATTTTTCATATTTTTAAATTTATATTATTTATTTTGTACAAATTAAAATATTTCTGAACCTTTGTTTAAAATGTATATTATAATATTGATATACTGTATAAATTGAAGCCAAGGGTTAATGTTCTATCGTATTGATCATTATTTTATACTCAAAGGTTCACTGAAACGCAATAGTACAGTACCTGCAGTATCATAATATGTATTATGAGTTGGTCATAATTATAAGATTATTTAACCTGAACTTGCTAGCTTTATCAAATAAATAAATTAAATATTCAAATATAAATGTTAAATTATTTATATAAAAAAATTTTACCTTCGCGTTAAACAAATATTTTCATATACAGTGTTATTAAATGTGAAAAATACTTAGTTTTATTAGGTGTCGTTGAAATACAGAATTAGTAATAAAAAAACTTAATTATTTCAAGATTGGTTTTTACTTTTTATTAGGTATTAAAATTTATTTTAAATTTCATTTGGTTTTATTTAGTGTTTATCATTTCTTCCAGATCAATCGGGGTAGTTGTTGACAGATTAAACCTAAAAACATATTTCTTTTAATGATTTCAATTTGTATTAGATAATATCATACCTACTTTACTTATTCTAATTTTTCAAACACCTGTCTATATCACTTTTGTTTATAATAGCAAATTTGAATGTATTTTCATTACTTACATCTGCTTAAAGATTATTTTACTTTTTGAAGACACTCGTTCGTTGCGAGTTTGCGACTAGCGGTACGGTACCTACGCTTGATGATATGTCAGCCAACTTTCACCTTTTTGTTATTATATGTTAAACTACGTCATAACGCGTACATAGGCAAATTATATATTATATTTAAACTTCATACAAACTATTAACTGTTAATTAAGTTATGTATTTAAAATATTAATTCATATTTAATTTAACAAAATTTATAATTTAAGAATTGTTAAGAATATAAATTCAGAGTTGATGAATTTAAAGCAAGTTTATCGTCGCTTGAAGGTAGCAAAGGCAAAATATTATTATATTTTTAAAATAAAATATGAAAAATAAAAGGTTATGTATATAATATATATGTATATTCGTACCACTCATAGGATTATTTTTTCCATCAATTGGAAACAATTTGATTCAAATATTAAGTTAATATTTTTTTTAAACATTGTATTAATAATATGTATATACTATAGTGCTATACATTAATCAGTTTAAAATATTCATCTACTTAGTACATTTGTTTTATATTTTTAATACTCAAATTATAAATATTATATATCTTTGATAATATATTTGAGTTATTATTTTTATATCTTAATAATAGCATTCACAAAATTATTTGTTTTTTTAGTTATCAAAAAATATTTAATACAATTTAATATAATAATAAATGTTTTAAGAGTGTTAAAAAAAAACATTGAAATAATAACCAATAACCTTGAAATGTTTAAATCGCCTTCTGATTGTTTTGTACAATTTTTATGAGATATAAAACCATTATTTGCATAACGAAGGTCGTTTTGACAGTGCACCGATTGCATTGCGATAATATTAAAATATAATTTGAATACATTCTTCGTCTGTGAATTAGACTCAGTTTCCTAATCATAGTATTTAATTATCATAATTCTGTAATTGGATTATTGTTTTCTAGATATTCTAAGTATTATGATGTGATTTTCATAATTATTGTTTAATTTATTGAATTATGTCCTAGTTTAAGAACAAAAAAAAGTCTAAATACATACACATGCAGTGTTCTTCTAATCTATTATATCTCTTGTATTTTGTTTAATTTTTTGTATTGATTTGATAAATTATATCAATAATAACTAACTACAATATATTTTTAATTATTGTTTTCTTAGTGTTGAATAATTTGTTTATCCATTTTCTTGAATAATAGGTTTTAGGTATTTTAGATTAATAGTATATTATTTTGACTTATTAGATATTGTCTGGGTGAAATAGATCTTAACATCATTAAATTCATCACAATATGACTTAAATTTCACACCATAATCTGAAAAATTTTTATGTACACAATAATTATTTAATGTGTAGTTAAAATTTTAAATATTAGCTCATAAATGTATAAATACAATCGTTTTTTTAGCTAATGGCCTATGATTTTGAGGATCTTTTAAGAATAATAGAAAAAAAAGTTCTTAAGTTTATGTTTTTCAAAAAAATATTGAAATATACAAAGAATAATAAAATATTTTAATACATTTTTAAAATATGAAGCATATTTTAATTTTATAGTAATGCAATACCTATGTCAAGTACGTTATTATGTATAAGAAAAGCTAAAAGTATTTCAAAATGTATTAAATTTGATGAAAAATTACACTCTTAGTTAAAAAACAAGATAATAAAAATAATGAGAAATAATGTACCTACCTATATTTTCAAGGAATATATCTTTACAGCACTGTGGTACGTATCATTGTTTTATATTCTATATTTAAGGAAATTTAAATGTATTAAAGGAAATACGTTTATCGGTTGTTCAAAATTATTGATTTTAATTCATAAACGATGACCTTTCTAAATTAAAAATTAACTTTTTATTAGCTATGTTATACTAAATTATTGTATATAATGTCGAAAAAACAAAATAAATAAATACATTTTTTTGTTTGTTTTAATATGGTAATTATATTAAGTGTTTTAATAACAAAATTTGTATGATTTCGTGTTAAATGTTTGGTGAACTTTTATTAATATTTTTTTTTTTTTTTGTAAAATCCCTTTTAATAATGTTATATTAGAAATAGTTAGATACATCCACTGGTGTTCAAAATATTATTGAAAAATATAAATTACTATTAATGTATAATCATACTATTAATACTATATTTGATCGTAATTTTAAATACGTTTTAATATCAATTTGACTAAGTTGATTATTTGTCGAAAGCATTTCCATAATTTTTTTCTCGTTATACTTTTCTGGATCCACTGGAACGTTATTCTGGAATATTGGTAAAAAGTACTTAAGACATAGTAAATATATTCTTTTATATTATAAAATTAATGGAACGGGAAAAGGGCCTGATGATGAGTATGTATACAATAGTTTATGGTACCCAAATATTTGTAACCCATTAGATTACGGGAAGATAGGTTAATTAAATTACGAGAGATTATAGAGGGATTCTTATAGTAAAATAAATGTATAGTGAGGATTCACTGCCGCACTAAAGTATATATCATTGACAACAAGTTTTGTAATAAAAAAATCTCACAATTATTTGTATATTATGATGTTTTTAAGACCTGATAAAGTATATTAGATACTATATAGTATATACCATTGGAATGTGACTTAAATATTTTTAAATAATAATTATAAAAGTCGAGTACAAACCTAATTATCCGATATGATATATCGGCATAGTTACTGGGTATTTTAAATTTTTTTTTTTTTTTTGTTTATTGTACACGGACAAAGAGACCCGCTGTGGTATACAAAACATCACACTAAACGGTTGTTGTATAATAATAATATAGTAAAAAAATATTGCGTTTCCCCCGTAGGGAAAAATACTAGGCATTCCCGTGATTCGATGAACACCCTGTGTTTTGAGAGACAAAGAACTCGTACGTGTGTGTGTGTGTGTGTGTGTGTGCGCGCGCGCGCGCGCGCGAGCAACAACCCCTCCGCGTATATTGGTCTCGCGCCGCCGCTGCCGCCACCGCCTGTCACAAAGGCCTATTCCCTGATCGTATATATACTGCCTGTCGCGTATATGTACGTACTTGCGTGCGCGCGCGCGTTCAAAAGAGAGGTTAGGAGAGGGTGACGGCGCGAGAGAACTCCCGACTGTGCTTGTACATATATAATATATATTATATATATATATATACATACACGAGTATATATGTATGTATATGCGTTCGCAAATTATGACGACATTTACGGCCCTCCGACCAATCCGCGAGCGCCCCACGCGTACGTTTAGCTCATTGTTCCGCAGATGTGTGTAGTACAAAAGCCTCTTGGTGCAACGGGCGCCCGGGTGCTCGTGTATACGTATATATATATTATTATTAATACGATTGGCGACGCGATTTCGTACGGTTTTTCTGAACTGCTAACGTTTTCGCGAAATAAAAAATAATATTAATCCCCGAACCACGGTGAATTATTATATTATTATTGCCATCACGACCTACTCGGTATAGTAGTATGATCTCGGCGACATGTATAAAGTATTATACACAGTAGTGTAAACGCGTTGGTCTGCAGCAGTTTTCGATATTATATTATTATGATGACGTGCCTATGCGCAATTCGTACGAAGTTGCGTACCATATTTTTACCGTTTATAATGCGTGTGATGTTTTCATTACACCTCGAGGGTATATTTGCTGCAGTTTGTGTGAAATCGAATTTAATTTTACCGAACCCGAATATAGCACATTCGTGTATTCGTATATTATGCTATATAATTATATGACATTTTTTAGGTACCTACTTCAATATTATTGTCCTTAAAATAATTAAATTCGATTCTGCAATTATATTATACTGATAATGTATAGTGTTATATAATATCATGCTGTTGGTAATCGGTTTACTTACAGCTTTGTTAATGAATATTTCCAATTTTATATAGTTGTCCGTTAATTTTCACGTTGATTGAAGACATTCGTACCTATATCGATTTTTTTTTTAACATTCATAAATTATACAATATGCAAAAAATCATTACGACGTCAACTATAGATATTTAATGATGGTTGATGTATATTATGCTGTATATAATTGCATTTTAATACTAAAAATAAACTTATTGGTATTATTTTTCTTATTTAAGCATATATAATTTAAAGTCTTTTTATTTATTTTACATTTACTCAACGATCGCAAGTATTTTGTTTTTTAATACACAATGTTTAACTTTTAAATACAATTGATCGTGTATGTGTCACTTAAATATCCGAGATAACTAATTTTAATAGTGCTAATTTATGTACATATTTTAAAACTTGAGATATCAATAAAGTATTCAAATATTTATGTAAATCTAAAAATATAGAGTATATATGTGGAATGAGGTATAGATGGAGATGTTTATTATATAATTAGTGCTTGACAGCCGGGTGTGTACAAAATAAAAACATATTGAACACTCTGTATATCCACAAGCATATCAATTGTATAATATTTGAATGCAAAATTACATTAAAAAAATATAATATATATAACTAGAGTCCCCTAGGAGTTATTATTGTTTTGTTACTATATCATTCTAGGTAAATCCTAAAAAAGGAAATATTAAAAAAACGGAACAATAGAAACGTACAATGAGTTCTCTCATCTCGGCGTATATATAGTAGTTGAGCGAGGAAGTGCAATTTGCTCTCGTTATTGAGAGACTTGCTTTGCGGTTGATGGGTGAGGAAATGGTTCCAAATCAGACGGGTATTGTTGTGCAAACTGCAATTAACGCATTGAGTCGGCCTTCAATTGTAATTCACAAAGGTTTAAAAAAAATTTTATTTTACTTTAGGTGTACTTAAAATGTACATGTTATAATATTATGTTCTAAAAAATTTTCAATAGTACATTCATTATAAACCTATAGCGTCAGCCAAACATAATATTATTATTGTTCCTTATTTTTTTTTTTTTGGAAAAGCGTAGAAATTTGTCAGCTGAGATTGTATTGAGAATAATATATGCGTAATATTATAGATATTAATTGGTTCCAACTGCTACAATTATGCACGGATATTAATATATACGTATAATGTATATATAAATTATTTAAAACGAATAAAAATTGTGGTAAGAATGAAAAGTGTGCAATGGTTTACCTTCGCAAGCCTATATTATAAGCGTATTATTATTACAATTATTAATATATATGTTAGTCATTTTATAACGTAGGTATCTTATTATAATATACCTGTAGATGTGTTGCGCCATCTGGTCGTAATGATAAATTGACCGGCTAAAACGATGAATATCGTAGGTAGGTAGGTAGGTTGTATCAATATTATACCCATAGGATATAAAAATAATTTTTTTTTATTTGGTCATGGTCATAATTAATGTACTTATAATATTTATAAAAAAATGTAATTTTAAAAAGAAATGTTCATATAAAAGAAAATATACATTCAGTATTAAAAATATCAATATTGTACCTATATATAAATAATCTATTTACCTATTCCACCTTGTTTATTTTAAGATAAATAATGTGTTGTATATAGGTATATCTATATGAGTTATGTTCGTATAAAAGTGTTTTTCTCAAATATACTTTTTATATTATTTATTTTTATTTAAAATATACATATATATATATTAGTGGAAAGAAGTACCTATAACAAAGAGTCAATATGTTTCGTCATAGACTATTATTTTCCTTTTTCTGATCTTGATGTCAAAAACCCGCTGTGAGGGTCGGAAATGAAACGGATTGACAGATAATATGTTGGGGGGGATTCGATGAACGTGATAAGGTTTGCTCCTCGGGTTATTTTTATTTTTTCTCAAATTGTTACCAGGCACCGATCACAACTCTGTGTCTGCGTTAGAAAATGGCGTCGAAATCGGAAGTTTGTAACCGGAAGAGAGGAAGAAAACCACAAGGAAAGAAATATACAACTAATATATACATATAGTTAACCAGTATGTCTATAGAAATCGTTATAACCATTTATGATTTGTTTCAACTTACAAAATATAAATAATGTTTGTTGTTTAAACGATGTGATAAATGCATTAAAAAGCGTTTGATGATATCTCAATTTTAAGTATTTCAGAGTTTATAATACTCTAACACTGTAGTTTAATTTTAATGCTCAACCCAATTTAACCTTTTTGTCTTGGTTTTAACTATACCAGCTATTCTATGGTCGTTATAATTAATATTTGTTTGCTAAATAAATTTATGATAACCCATAAATTGTAAAAAATATATATTTTTTTAATAGATAGAACATCACAAATTTAGTTTAAACAGTTTTAAAACAAAACAAAAAAGTTCAAAAACTAATACCGTTTACCTTTGTGGAGCTTTTTCTTTATTTATGTGTGTGGTGGATATATGTTTATTTTAATGAGATATTAATTATTTCCAACGGTTGTCTTCGCCTAAAAGAATTACGTATTTTTACACCCCTCCGTTTGTTGTCATTTTGTTTGCGAACCGTAATAAATTTTCGGCCTTATCTGTCGTGCCTGCCTCGCTTTTATTTTGTTTGTGTTTTTAGGTTTTTCCAACCAAGGTTTTTATCTTTATTTACAGTGACACGAGATAGAGAGAAAAAGTAATTAGCCCTTCTCTCACCTCCCCCCTTTTTAATATTATTGCAATTTTTTTGTTGTCGTACTATAGTTTTGTTGTTACTCTTGTCATTATTTTAGATTTACCTACCTACATTTTTATATACAACAAAATGTATTCGGTGAAATTACTTATGGCTTGCCAAGTTTTGAGTTTCTGGACCGAGCGATTTTCAATAAAACGGCAATTACGTACACCTGTCTCCAGTGATTTGGCACTTTTCCAACGTATCTACGAAAGTTTTCTATAGAAATCTGACTGGAACAGAAACTGTTGATGTATCTGTATTATATAATAAATATTGATAGTAGGTAATATATTAAGCATAGTACTTTAATTTTAACTAAATTATATGCGTATATTATTTACTATATTAGTTATACATACAAAAATATAATTTATATCATAAATAAATATATGTAGACAATTTTTAGAAATATGTAACATGAGTTATTCAATGAACAGTGGTGGAATTGTAGTTGAGTGAGCAGAAAAATGTTGGGTTAATTCAAGTACAATATCTCTTCGAATCGTCCGATATAAAATATTATGTTCATTGTTTAGTAGTTATTGCGGTGGAAAAAAAGTTCATGTGTTTCTTTTACGTATTTTTAATATTATTTAATCCTATTTACTTTGAAAAATAAAGAAATACATCATAATCATACGAGCAAAACATAAATATGAACATAAACATTTATAATTTTATAGAATGGATTTTTTTTTTTTATAAAACCGTTATTTTAATCTTTAAGATATTTTTATGATAAAGAATTTTAAGAATTTTTATTATTTTAAACAATTTTTCAAAACATTTTTAAAATAAATCGGTCAATACTTAATAAATACTAACGTTGTTATATTTAAAATTGAGATTTTTATTAATGAAATAATAATAGAAAGTCTAAGTTGAAATTATTTCAATATATTTTAGAATTTGAGCGGAGTGTTGATTGATTGATTTACAATATTACATGAGAGTGATTTTTTTAATTTGTTTTTTTTTATGCCGAAGACATAGTATATTAAAACAATAGTTCTACTCTGGACTTGGATAGGCAAAAAAAAATTATTTCACTAATTCCAAAAATAATATGGAAATAAAAATACAAACATTTTTAATTAAATGTATTCCATAACTTAAATCTTAATATATTTTATTTGTTCGTTTTTTGTTTTGTGTAAGTGTTCGTGTTTCCAATGAGTAGTTTAGTTGTATTTTTCAAATTATATATATATAATTATATATATTTTATGACTATATTATAATGTGTATTATAATGTATAAGTGAGCGAAAAGTTAAGTTTTTAGATTACGAGTATTTATCAGAAATAAGTTGTTGACTATTTAGTATAGCATTTAATGATTTTCATTGCATAATGCATAATATTAATGTTATTCATATAACTATAACTATTAAGTTTACATTTAGTACTTTGTTCAGTTAATAAATAACTTGAATAGTTCTACAAAACTTGGTAACTTGCCTAACTGATAATTATAACATGATAATCTTTAAACCATTTTTTGTTGTATTGCCAACACAATTTTGTGTGTTGGCTTTATCGCGTACATAGAAAAGTCGTATCTGCTATTTTGATTCCCCTAATTATATATTTTTGCACACTGTTTATGTTTTAAGAAATATGTTTTTAAACTATTTATTTAACACACGTTCGATTATGGTAATAATTATGATTGCATTTTAGTAATTATAATGATAATGTTCGTTTTTTTTATAATTATTATAATATAATGTTTGTCGACTGTCTTATTGTTGTATCTCAATAATAGATTAACAAATATACTTACAATTCGTTTAATTATTTTAATTTTATACATAATTTTCAATAACTGCACCTCTTCGTTTGATTACTGTGTATCGTTCGAACAACAAAGCTAAACGTAACTTTTGGTTTGTTTTGTTTTTTCTCCGTTCGGAAACATTGAAAAGGTGTTTCTCTATAATAGTGGTATTGTCTGTGTATTAAATTCGCACCTCTAAACGTTAACCTAAACAATACGAAACAATTCGCCGTGTCCAGGAAACGGGTACCTGTGATTAAGTTTGAAACCCGCCCACTATACATTTTTCAATGCCCCTATTCCACCATGAAGGTACAATGTATGTGTACGTACTACGCGTACATATTACGCGCGTTATTCATGTGGGCATAAAGGAAACGATACGGGTCACGGGAGCTCTCCGCGAAATGTTAAGACTGCTGTATATATTATATGCGTAAGATGGGTATGTGTGGGTGATTTATTTTGAGGCTCGGAGAGTTTTACTTTTGGGTAAATTTGGGTAAATATCAATAATTTTAAATTCTTGGTGGAACTAGATTGCACATATGTATTGGTTATACAACGATGTATCTTTTTTACCTACTTAAATAATTATAATTTTATATAGGTACTTAGGGTAATATTTTTTTTAAGAGACTATTTTAAGCATTATATAGGAATTTTGAGTTTAAGATTTTTTTTTTTATAAATGTTGGTAAAAAAAAGCTTGGAAATAAAAAATTGAATATTTGAAAAAAGATAATTATTAAGTTGTACATTTATAGCACTTTTAAAATATTAAAAATACACTGCCTAAATTTTTTTATAATTATTTTAAGTTTAAATGTAATTTTTCATCGAATTTGTGAAAATTAAAATTTTTATAAGGTTCGAAAATGTAATACAAGATTCTTTATAACTTGATCTTACAGCAGCCTATTTATTTTTATAATATTTAATTTGGTGTTAAGCCGCTTATTTCACGAATTTATGCTACTATACGTTGGTATTAACTTACAATATTAAAAGTAATTTAATAATAACTGATAATATTACCTACATGATATTATATATAATTTTATAATCATTTTTATATGTATAATATATTATATTTCTTTTTGTTTTGACAAAAAATTAGTTTATTCTTACTTACTTATAGAAAAATAAATTACTCTTATCAATATAATAAAGAATCCATATAGATATAAACTAACAGTATAATATATCCTCTCTTAAGTTTTTTCGTTTATGTAATGATTTATCATTGAATTAAAAATGTAATACATTAATTTATTATAGTGACCTATACTATATGATGATATACACTCAACACTTACTATACAGCAGAAAAATTTCCCTGGTTTTTAATTTCAAAATAATAGGAAAAAAAACATAAGTAAATAGCATATTGTAAATAATTTATATATTTTTTAAATGTTCTGTAATTTTTAATTTTTGAACATAATTTTGATACTTGCATATTAATAAATAGTGTTTAGGATTCTGTAATTTCAACGAAAAAAAGTCTTGACCGAATTTAGAACCAAATTAATTTTTATCCGTTATGCGTGTAATTAAATTACAATAATAAAGCAAAATTTAAATTATTTAAAATCTTCAATTCTGCTAAAATCATTTTGTTGAATATAATTATACATAAATTCAATTACAATATAAATAATATAAATATATAATTAAAAAAAAAAATTCTGATAAGATTTGTATTCGATTTAAATGGAACTTCTTTTTTCTGATCGGTGGGGGCTTACAATATGTATCAGACCTTGGGCCTTTAATGAAGATAATATATATAATACGGTCTTGTATCAGCATTAGGATCAATGAAATGTACCTATAATATCTATATTATACAACTATTATGTTATTATCCAGGGAAAACTATGATTTAAATTGTAAGTACACTATACTATTTTATAGAAACGTGTATACACCACTATCCGTATTATAAACTACAATATTGTTTTCACATATTATATATTTGGCCGTTTCCATGTGCGCATCTCGTGTTAGGTGTTTGTAGCACGCTGTATATATTTCGTATTATACTATCGTTGCGTGTTTGTACAAGCGCTGTGCATGTGAAATAAATCGTTAAATGTTATTATCACATGTATGTATTGCAGTAAACTCGTGTGATGGCAGTTATAATAAAAATAATAATAATAGTAATAGTAATAAAAATGTACGATAGGTATTCTTTTTGAAAATAATCGTAGAATTAACTTTTTTGTGTTGCATAAAAATGACTTCTGTCAAAGCTGAATATTTTGGACGTAATTGGTTTCTTTTTTCGTATTTCACCAAAAAATTATTCAAATAATATGAATATGTAAATATTATATTAGTTGTCATTAAAATAAAATATTTTTTAATTTTCTTCGTTCTTAAATGTTCTTTAGTATGTATATAATGTATTTACTGCACAGGTACTTATTATATAGTGTACGTCATATGTTTTAAATAAATAAATAATTGATTGGATAAAAAAAAAGTTCATATCTCGAATAATGTTAGTAACATACTTGCAGTTGACCGCCATTTCTTCATGATATACATGTATACAAACACTGTATACCAGCATGCACACACCAATTTATATAATATATATATAGGATTTATGTATATAAAAAATATATATATATATATATCACCTATAAAATTATATAATATTATTTGTATACTTACGTATATTACACCATACACCAACAGCGTTTTGGCCAATATTGAAGTATGAAGTACGTTAGATTATACTGAAATCTATATTACTTATATATTTATAAAAAACATTATAAGCATAGTATTTTAAAATCAAATACCCTAAATTTATATTGAATTATAAAAAAAAAACTAATATGATGATATAATCATCGAATAAAAATTCGTTTAGAATGTATTTTTTCAGAGCATATTATAGTCAATCATTTTAGGTATAGGGCCTTTATTGTTCCATTGGTGATTCTAATAGTTGAATTTTTATCTAGGAATCTATAAAGTATTAACAAATTATTAAACGTTAATTATGGTGTTAATGCACGTCCGTCGTCCAATACTTAAACAAACGTCAGAAAAAATGAATGTACACGCCTAAAATTTTAATTTTTCATCCAGTTATGCCAACCGAAATCTTCGACTATTTGTCTATTTTATTACATGTAGTATCTATACACAATATAATACAATATAATATACCTACATATAGTTACTACACAACTCCACGCGTGCGCACACGTGTTACTTTGTCCAAGCTGTTGGTAGTCATTATTCTCGAAACAATGAGAAGGCCTAAGTTCAATCGTGCGCGGATTCAGTAACCGCAAACTCGAGATGAATAGATAGAGATACCTAACTGCTGCACTGTATAGTTTCTATACATATATGTGTGTGCCCACGGTGCCCTTCCAAAACATTTTTCATTATTCGTGTTGTTTCTCTCGGGAGTTATGCCTCACACACAACTACCAATGTGTAGTTATATGCCTAGTATACATTATGGCGGCCGTCACGACCGCTGCAGTGGATGACCAGTCACGGATTTTTTTCTTTTCTTTGAGCAACTACAATTCACTAATATACGCTATTTTTTTATATATATAAATAATATATTACAAAAGTAAAAAATCGTGGGGGGGTATTGTTCGACAATGTATATACACAACACGTATATATATATATTTTTGATTGTTATTAATTAGTGTCACCGTGTGTCTTATTACCTTTAACTCATATTGCTTGTTGCGTCGTAAATATAATTTTGTTTTTCGCTACATTTCATCAGTAGTCACGTATGAAAAAGACTCAAATATTATTTAAACGTTTTATACTATTGTTATAAAGTCAATCAAAGTTATTTGTTTAGTATTGATATCATACATGTATGCATATTATCATCATTCATCATTAATACTTTTATTATTATTATAATTAGTATTTTTTTCTTGACGTTTTGTTGTTCTTTCTATTTATAAATATTTCAAATGAAATACCTCCCCAGAGTAAAACGATGAATTTTTACCAGGGTCAATTTTTACGCACGAAACCAGACAGTTGTGGCCGTGGTCTTCCCTACTCAGTTTTATCGCTCCACTACACTGAAGTATCGATTAGTACTCAGTTTTAACGGGCGTAAATATACCGAATGTTCGTACATATATCTATAATGCATTGCCAGATTAGATTTACCTATCACGATACTGAATGATAATAAAACAGTAATTTTCTGAAACTATATCCTTGCAAAGGATAAAACTGTAAAAGTATAAAATAATAAACATGCGCATTCAGAGATATTAGCTAAAAACAATGTACGTTGTACGTTAATAGTAACTATAATATAATTAAATTTATTAAGTCAATGTTTTTGTCGTACTCTCGTGCGAATTTGTCAACTAATATTATATTCATATTATCTATTCATTTTTGTTTCAGGTTAGTACATATCCAATAAGTTCAATAACAAAGACTCCGTAATTTGTAAGTCGTTTTTAACATAAATTAATTGAATATTATTCATTCAAGACTTTTTTTTGTTATAAAATAGTATAAATAAATAAAAAATAAACAATGAAAAATATAAAATAATTTATAAACAATTAAAATGATGACAAACTAGTACAATGGAGGATATGATGTACATACACTAATCTATATGTGGTAATTAATGCTGTAACACAGTCTTTCCATCATACCGTGAGCGATAAAATTGTAAAAACAAAATTAATAATGTTTATAATATATTAATTATTAGCTTATTAAAAACAAAAAAGTAAAAACATGAGAAAAGAGAAAAAAAATTTTGAGTTGCTTGAAAATAATTAGGTATAGGTAGGTATAATCAGCTTTTAAGTTATTTATAATTAAATGCACTATAATATTTTATATTTACTACTACTTCTACCAAAGTTTCTACTATTGTAATTAAAGAATTTGTGGATATCGTTTTTCCATATCTGCTGATTATATAATTTTTATTGTCTTTTACGGCACCTTTAAATTGCAATTTTGACATTAAAAATATTATATTTATTTATAGTATAATGCATATATATTATTATATATTTAACTAGTGTCAAACTTACCCTATTGAGTTTTATCGTACAACTAAAACTTACTGTTGCATAATATATTATATATATGTCGGTTATTGAAATTTAAACTAGATTCAAAAATCATAAATACTGAGTTCAAAATCTATTTGTTACGTGTACCATTATAAAAATCATCGTGTGTGGTTTGTGTATAGTGTTGATTATGTTGATTAATTTTTATTATTGTTTATTACGACCAAATCGTTCATGCTGATCATTTGTACATAAAATGTATACTGCAGTAACTATTATGTGTTTTTATCCATATTATTAGTGATCAAAATACTAAATTTTTGTCTCTCATTTGTTTTGAAAACCATGTATTGTAAAACGATTAAAACCGTGATTGATATAATCGAACCGCACTAATCTGCAACATAATGTCAATGCAATATAATACGAGTTTTTATAGTGAAGGCGAAATCCGTATACGTTGTTACCTTCAACTGATGTTTATCATTCTACAGACAACAAACTGTTACCGTTATTTTAAAGTACATTATAAATATTAAATCGGTAACATGTTGTCTATAAAGACATTATATATCTTATAAGTACAATGTTAACTCTCAACATTACTATTGTGTCTACTATACGAGTACATACTTCATATATTGTATAACATATAACTAAATAAGTAATAATAAATAATACATTAAGTCAATCATTTTGACTAGTGTCTATTCATTTTAATTCATTAGTTAAATATAAAGTAGGTCAGTAGTACTTTATATTTTATATCTTCATTTATGTTATAAATGTACAAACAATTTATTTTTTAAATTATAAATAAAATAAGTCACGTTATTTATATCATAGACATTTAAGGTTAAATTTCGATTAATTTGACTTATCTGGTCAATTATGACTTTATATAACTAGGTATATAGAAAATACAAACCATATTAATAATAATATACACCACTAGTCCGTTTCAACGTTTCATGGCTCATGAAACTAAAAATGAAAAATGTAAATGTGTAATATACTGATTATACTGCACACTGTCCGTTCCATGCCGTCAAGTTGTGTGCATTCGCATCATTTCTTCTCGTCTCAAAGAAATCATCGTTCAGAGACAGTCTTTCGTGCATTTGAGAGATTTACTGTATACGTTCCTGAACCGGTTTTCAGAACTATCGTCACTGATGGTTTATTCTCACTTTAGTTTTTTACTCTCGATTTCAACACTGTAAAGATGGCATATCGATATACGATATACTTTGAACAGATGTTTATAGAAATATACAACATACCTTTAGGTGTTTGTTTTCAACGAAAAAAACTTATCGTGCAGTATTTGAGTTTCTGAATTACATTATAGTTGTAAGATTATCATAATTACTACTGAGATATATGTTATCATAAAAAAATACAGCTGAATTATACTGAACCTTTGTTCTTTAAATTTCTTCGTTTGTTTTTTGGTAATTAATATATATTATATATACAGTGTACAGACTAATATATTAGTATAAAGTAATAAGAAAATGTAATAATTTTGGTCTATATGTTTATGAGTTGATTTTATGGACTGAAAAAAATCCAGTGAAACTATAACCTTTTAAAAGATTTTGTTTTCTATATATAGCCACAAACTTTACTTGACCGACTTTATCATATAGCAAACAACCACCTCTATAAATTATAATTTACAGCTTGGTTTTGACTTTTTGACGTTTAAAAATTTGTTCAGGCTTTTGTAAATTATTATATTTCTAAAGAGTGGGGTGGGGTAGGACACATGCACATTAAGTTGGATAATTATTAATACGACCGATTTCGGCAAGATCTTAGCCAGTATAATATACAAAAACATGGCTCGTCGTCGCACAAAACACCATTAGGAGGCGTTCGCCTCCTGTTCATCGTTAAAAGTCGTTTTTCTCCTTTTCTTTTTTTATTTATTTCTTCTTGTTTTTCTCTGGGCCACGCTTCGGTAATTTATTGGAGCTTTTAAAACGAACCACACAAAAGAACAACGATGTTAATACTTAAAATAATTTACGGGGGTTCACGAGGTGCGTGGTTTTGGAAAAATAGGTGAACTTTGCCCGCGAAAGTAAGGATGATAAATAAAACTTATTGAAAGAACTTATACATACAGCTTTTAACACGCCCACGCTCGGTCTGCGTACCTACTACCTATATATATATATTTTCGACAATAGTGAAATTTGTGCTTCCAACATGTTACGGACGAGATAATTTTGACTCTCGCACCCCTTTCACTAGTGAGTTGAGGGCTCATTCATCACGTTGTCGTCGGCGACAAGTCAAATCGGATAGACGTACTGAGAGGTTGCTGTCGTCCATGGCTGCTGGGTCGGGAGAATATACGTAATGGACACACTCACACAGTTACACACACCCCTTGTGTTCCTATTATTTTCAAGACTATTAGAAGAACTTAAAAGCATTTTACCCATTTATGTTGAAAAAAAATGGGTTTTCACTTAATATATTTCTATATTATTATACGTCTCTCAAATTCCACTAAATTGTATGGTTTTGTTAAGCCATATAATATACATCTATGTCTAGAATTTAATAAAACAATAAAAAGTTGTAATGCGTTTATTATTTAGGTATATAGATTTAACCCTAATTTTTAATAATATATAATTTAAGTACACAATATTATATAACGAGTATTAGACATATCAAATTAAATTGTATAGCAAATATGTAGAAAAAAATATTTATTTTCAATCATGATTGTTGAAAAAGTTACCATTTATAATATTTTATGTAATAACATAAATGATAATATTATATTAATTAAATATAGGGTTCCATAAAAAATTAATCCATATTTTAATGACTCACTAAAATATAATGAACTAATCATAATGGGCACTAAATCATACTTAAGGGACCATTATTAGATCATTATTGATTCATTAAGTAATTAGTTATTGTTTATATAAATCAGCATATCAATTATAAATTGGTTAGGATAATTCTTATCCAAACGCTTACCTATATTTATTTAAGCTATTACAATTTCGGACCATTATTTAATGAATTTTTATTAAACATTTATTCTATTGAATTAACAGATTTAATTTAAGTATGGTTTGAATATTGAATTTGTCTACCTTGAGTTACAATGTGATTTTATAATTAATCCTTATTTGTTGAAATTATAAGTAATCTTTAGATTGTTGGTTTTTGAATTAATTGCTTTAGTTACTAATATAGATTATTATCAGTAATTTTAATTCTTTTTTTTTTTGCCAAATATTTTCATAACGATCAAAAAACAACTTTAGACTAATATAGTACCTGAATTAACACGTTCTATAGGTGGTTCAACAAAATATAATGTAATATTGTGCATACCCGTATATGATAATATATATAATATTGATTTATAGTGTGTTTTTGTTGAATTTTTTTCGGCGACACATTGTGCCGATCACATAAATCACCTCTTTCACGTAGGTATATATTATTATTATTATCATCATCATCATCACTCGGGTTTATAATAACGTACGTTTGAAAATAATATTATATGTATTGTATATTATTATTATACTTTGGTCTTTGGCCACTTTCCACTCTGTGGTTGGAAGAGTTAGAAGGGTATGTAGTACATACTATGTACTATGTACGTGTTTTATCGGGACCATATCGGAAGCACACACATCGGGTGTGTTTTAACGACTTGAAAAAAAAATACTACACTGAAAGTCGTATCCGGGCTTATTGTTAAGAACGCACATTACCTACAATGAACACGCTCCGCGAGACCGGTAAGGATGGTGTACACTGTACACGTCATAATGTACACTGAAGAAAGTACGTTACCTACTCGTATATATATAATATACATAGGTACCTATATAGTTAACGTTTGCTTGTGCTAAAACGACAATAATAGTTATTCTTTTCAACTTTCATCCATATCTATTCGGTAAAATACCTAATCCGGCCTTTATACTTGCACTTTGTTTTTTCGATTGTAATTTCAATGCATTATTTAAAATTTCGTCGTTTTCCAATAAACACATTTATTTTATCTACATGAATCTACTGGCAAGCAATAATTATAAACATTCGCAATTACTAATAGTATTATCAATAACTAATTTTTACTTATATTAAAGTTAGCTGTCGATAGTTTTTATTTCTTTTTAATTTTATGATTGTAAGTATACAATATAGTGTGTTATAAATGTTATAATAATTTTAAAACAGATGAGTATTCTCATAATATTAGCGTAGTACCTATATAATTCATGCTTTTTCAATTTGCATTCATCATTATTTTTTGATAATTATCAACTTAATATACCTATCAAGTTATATTCTAAAGAAAATAATATTATTTATAATTGATATCATAAAACCAAAATTAAGTATACTTAAAATTTAGTAATAATAGTATAACACCTTAATAAATTCTCTTAAATCATAAACTATAAAATACATTTTGTACGATTATAAACATTTTTACAAACTTGTAATATAAGTATAGTCAGTATAGGTAATATTATATTGTATTTAAACTTACTGCAGTATTATTAAAATTAATGTTATTTGGCTATTATAATTTGTTTGATAGCTAAATAAATAAACTATATATCTATTGGTATTAAATTTAAATAATTTATTATTCAAAAAACAATAATTATTAAAAATGAAGTGTGTTAAGTATATCACCTTTTTTATCAATATAAATAACTATGGTGTCTACCAATTGACATTTTAAAATTTATATTTTTATTTTTATTTTTTATTTTATGCAATTTGTATGCGCATGCGTTACCTAGATAAACATGCCTGAATATTAAGTTATGTGACCGTATATCATGATGCATTGAACTCCCATGGTTTTTGAGCAGATCTCTTGACACTAAGCCGGGATTGTGACCGAATTTACGAGGGTTAAGCGCGTTTTATGGAGCTCCCCTCTTCACCATTTGCAATAATTCATCCTCTTACACGCTACTATGTTTAGCAAATACAGTATACACATTAAACTTGCTATTTTTAAGTAAAAAAAAATTATTTAAGTTTGAAGGCTATACCTATTAAAATCTATAAATAATAACAATAACAACAATACCTATTAGTTTTTTAGAAGTTGCTTCTAATTTGTAGTTATATTATACTACTTGGAAATCTTAAATGGTGATGATTGCTATATATTCATATTCTAATTATTCTAAAACTATTATTTTTTTTAAATTTGATTACGAGTATTATAATTTATAACGAATCGATAATTTTTAAGTATAATTAAATTGTTTTTAATATTATATAATAATAATTTAGGTATGTATTTAATTTAATTATAGACTATAGTTATAATGTATCAATTTGACTAAAGGTAAATTAATTATATATATATATATATATATATATATATTAAAAGTATAGTTTAAACATCTTTTGGATTATAATAAATATAATTTTCTGATCATTATTAGAAACTAAAAATCAATTATATTATATGCATAAAAACACTAATTATCGTTAATATTCCTATGATTATTATTATTTATTTATTAAAATGTAAGTATCTATGACACTGAAAACTTGTTGAGTTTCCCTTGAGCTGCTTTAGTTGTTTCATACTGGTGAGTAGTCGACCTTCTTAAAAGTTTTTTTTCTTTTTATTTTATTACGGAGCTTTTACTAACATGCATTAAATTTTTTATCTTTTATAATTGCAATGGAAAAAATCAATGCTGCATGTAGAATAGTAAAAGATGAAACTGTAGTGTGCAAACATCACGCATGCACACCGTTGTTTTGGCCTCGTTTCAAACCGGTTCAGCGTACATAATAAGCCTAAACCTCTCATGAGTCATGTCATAAATCGCCTTCACGTTTTTAAAGATGTATAATTTTTTTTTTCTAAATATTATTTACACATTTATTATCTATGAAAAAAATCGTTTACATATCTATTTTCAAAATATGATATTAGTAGAGAATATATTAATATGATTATGATGTAATTTTCTAGTATCCTCCTGGCTCCTATTATAGATTAAAATAAAATAATAAAATCTTAATTTGTTTGTTTTGGAATACACTCGCATCTTACGTTCGCGTGTTCTATTAGTCAATTTAACTTGACAGGTAATTATAGTGTGGCTGTTTCCCTTACATATCAGTATATTGTATTGCCTATAAATAATTCTTATTGCTTTCGTATTTTCAGAAGACAACTATACTCACAAATACAGTACTATGGCCATATATTTGGTATATACCGCATGTTCTTTAAATATAAAAAACAATATGAGTACATATTGACATATAGTACACAAGTGTATAATATATTTATTAAAAGTATTAACTGTTAAACATAAACCAATTTTTGCTTAAAAGTATTTACACCTTAAAACGCTTGTAATACTAATTATAATTTTATAATTTTAATGATGTAAATTTGTAAATAGATAAAATTATCAAATTTATAAAACTACTTTTAAGTTGGTCAAAGACTTTGGTCACGTGTTAGAGGCACCTCATTAAAACACGAATGTCACCCAATACTATAAAAATTAAATTTTTATAAAACAAAACCTAGATATCAGTAAATTGAATAAATATGTCAGAAAATACTAATGAGATTATCCCGTTTATAAATTATTGATTTTTAGTACACTTATAAAACTTAAATAATTTATATTATTTGATAATATTTATTTTCAAGATTTTATTTTTATTTTTTTGTACTGTGCGTGGGCCCATTTGACTGATCAAGAGTTACATAAAATTATTTTCAAAAATCTTGAATCATCAACCGGTTTAGATGTCTAGCTATATAGCTGTGCATATACATATTATACAATATAATATATGCGGCATACGCCTTTCAGATATAACTTAATCATTTAGATTGTTTGAGTATCTACGTTATATATTAATGTGACTATTTTATATCAGTGTATGGCGTAGATTGGTACTTATTTAGGTATTTATTACATTTTTAATTTTATATTTGATTTTTGTTCGAAACGTTTCACTATATAACACTATTGTGACAGGGCATATATTAGGATTAGAAAACAATTGTTTTTAACTTTTTACGGGAAAATGAAGTAAAATTGTAAAGTTAAGGAATTTAAAAATGTATGCATTTTCATTATGTTTACGTCAAATTATTATACATACTGTATATTATATAATTATTATAATTGATTAAATTTCAACATGAAAACACTTAGTACAGTTATTAAGTATGTCAACGCAAATAATATTATTTTTACATATATGTTATTATTGTATGCATTAATATCTCATTAAAATCTTTGAACGTTTTTATTTTTTAGATTTTAAAATAATTGAAAGATATTCTTATTATAAAATTGGAGGTATACACAATGAATAATATACATATTATACTTGTCAACAATAGAACGGGTTGCAATAATGTTGAGCTATCGTAAAGAGAATCAGTGTCATATTTTTAACACACATATTATTATTATATATTATGTATGTTTATAAGCGTGTAGTGCTCGCGCGTATGTGTGAGTACCGTGCAACCACATAAATTATTATATTATTCCGAACAGGAAATCTCGAAGCTACCGTGTTACGCGTTTGTCTTAACGATAACTCAGTAAAATATTATTTCTTTATTTTATTTTATTTCTCTGCTTTGCTTGTGTTTGTATTATTTTTATTTTGTGTTTTGAATTTAATATTTTATTCGTTTATATTAATATTTTATTTTGTTTTATTATTTGTTGTTTCATAAATATGAAATTTTATTACTTAAG
Organism: Schizaphis graminum; assembly: GCA_020882235.1. Lineage (NCBI taxonomy): Eukaryota > Metazoa > Arthropoda > Insecta > Hemiptera > Aphididae > Schizaphis > Schizaphis graminum. The sequence goes on along the minus strand of CM037032.1, from coordinate 112,703,013 downwards.
ACTTATGTACCAACATTTTTAAAATATCCACACAATTTCTTTCAAATGGATTGATGTTTCTTAATAATTTACATACCTAAAACATTGAGTTAATTGATGTCCATAATTAACATGATGTTATTTACATTATCTTATTATTATACATTAATACGAATTTGTGTATTATTTTTTCTTTATAATTTTTGATTCAAAATACAATAATTCTTTGTAATATTATTGCTATAGTTTATTTCGTAAAATTGATTAATTATACAGAATGATATTATTAGAATAAAATATTTATTTTAATTTATAGGTCAACTAGGTCAGGTAGGTAATATGATTTAATTGTTGACATAATTTTCTATCACAAACTCTTTACTTATTTATTACACATTATTTATACAGTGACTCATATTTGTTGATAAATAACTAGTGTTTTTTCTTTTTCTATTACAAAATAAAAACAAACTATAACTTCCCTAATATATATTACGTCATATTAGTATATCAGTAATGACAATATTATAATATTGCGTTATCTTTAAAGTATTATAGTTTTAGTTTAATTTTAATTTTGAATTATATTGTTTGGACTTTTAAAGAACTACATCCATGATATATTGAAATTCAACCTTATTATATGACATGGTTATTCTAGTGAGATGCATAACTTTTACGGATTCTAGACGGGCAGTTAACTAACAATCTATACACTATAAGTAGTACTTTATCTAAAAAAAAAAACAATCTTGATCATCATTTGAATCTTGACTGGTTTGCTTAAAAAGAATAATCAAACTTGTTTTTTATATTCATTATTAAATATTTATTATAACATATATAATATATATATATATGTTCATCTTCGTATATAATGATGTGTCTGATAAGTATACAATATACATACATGTATACCTCCGTTAAAATGCGCGCGTGGGACAGGAATCGGTTAGGAAATATTATACTTATATACATATCTAAACAGACATGAATAATGACTTGGGCAACACCTGTTTTTCTATTGTTCATTCTTTAGCACCCCTTCTCTACACATTATATCGACAAAAACTTGACTCTGTAAAAAATAAGATCAAATTGTTTAACCTTTGAACTCGATCGGTTTAATGATTGTTTTATACAATCATTATTTTTTTATCTTACTTACATAAAAGACTAAAATTGATAAATTGATGAAAAGATATATTTAGCACCTAGTTTAATTCTTCAATCTTGAAAAAAAGTGTAGTACCTATTATTATAATTATATAAATCATAAAAAATTATAATATATTGGTTGCTATAGTGAAGACTATAATATAATATTATATGTTATAACCTTAAACACTTTTAATAAGGCGATGACTTTTTGTAATCTTTTATGTACCTATACTTATTTTTTGAAATTTTAACATGGGTGAGATTGATAGGAATGATAACATGTGATGAATTCCGATGTTTATTTTCTCTGCAACTTAATAATAAAGTCCTGAATTACTATTCCGAACTACACTGTAGTAGTATAATAATATAATAGCTGGTTGGCGTTTGAACACATTTCAATTAATCATACTCACTGAAATATGCTTGATAATGGTTTAGATCGTTCAAAATTTCGTAATTTATTTGTATTAAACTTTTTGATTACGCAACAGGATTAGTTAACAGTTTTTACAAAATGTATATTTTCTATACTATGATAAGGACTTACGTACTAATTATTTATGAACACTTTCTACTCATGTTTAATTAATATCACAGATTAACACCTTTTGGCGTTTTAAACTTTTATATTTATTTTTAATGGCGATTGTATATTCTTGTTGTCAGATATAAAACAAGGAATAACTAAATAACTTGAATTGTATTTATTAATGATATTTCAACCAATGTTAAATATTAATTTTGTAGTTTTTATTTTTATAATATATAATATATATTAATGCATGAATGTTCACATTAAAATTAACTTATTCGTTAATTATTATTTATTATGATAATATTATTTAAATTGATTATGTATTATATATTTAGGTTAGGTAGGTGTTTAATTGTTATCTATAATACGATTTATATGGTTGGAATATTTGATGTTTGATTTTCATATTCCATTATAGATTTTTTTTAAATTCTTTTTTACTTACAATCTTCTTATTTGATCAAAATATATAATCTCATCTTATTTTGAAAATGATTAATTTTACTAGAGAATTACAGTTTAATATATTTTATATAATATGATATCCATCCTTGTAATTTATCATAGATACTATACTATAGTATACTAGGTATACTATACTATACTATACTATACTATACTATACTATACTATACTATACTATACTATACTATACCTATACTTTATAGTTGTAACTACCTACATAGATTACATCATATATCAGCTTTAATTTGTTCATACTTAGTTCATCATTGTGAATTTTCTTGAAATTACTATCAGTGTAATTTTCAACTCTTAAGAAACTTATAACAAGGTGATTTTAAATTATTGTATTAAAGTTAGGTAATAATATAGTAAATATTTATTTACTAACGAATGTCACCACTTATATTTAATAATAACATTATTTACTGCAATGAGTTCATTCATTTTGTTTAGGAAAATGACAAAGTGTTGTGTTTTCAGTTGTCATAAGTTTTTATTTTTTGAAGATAGTTAATGTTTGATTTATTATTTGCATAAAAATGATGGTTTTACGTGTACGCTTGATGTATACAATAAATATCGTGCTGATGCTGTTAATACTTATGCAATAGTATATTATTTTGCATGTTCGTATATACATTGAATCCTTAAAAATGTGTTTATACTAATTATATTAAAGATAACAAATAAAAAAGTAATACTGACATTATAATATATTTTATTTTTTTAATAATTATATAATTAGTTTTATTAAAATAAGAAACGTATTTGCTTATTAAATTTTGTACCATAACAAAGTATAATAATGCTGTATTACATTTTTTTTATACATAAATTATACACAAGAACATCATAATAATAAAAATGTATAATATCTATTAGCCTTGGCTGATGAACCATTAATTCTACTATCTATATACAATATATCTGGCATAGCAAAGCTTACAGTTTAGATTTCATAACATGGTTGATCAAATTGAAACAATGTCTGTATTTTTTTTTTGTTCTCGGTATTGTATTAAGTATATTACATTGTACATGTAATAAAATTGAATTCATAATTTTAAGAGTTTTAGTTAAGTGCATTTTAGAATTTAAGTGATACCGGGCCACCGGAGATATTTAATTGCGTCATTCAACGGGCCCAGAGTTAAATGTGCTGGTTACAAATAGCCATAGCCGTCCATTGTGCTCACAGGAACGTTTCGCCTGTTCAACAGGGATGGAAAGAATAAAAAGTCGCTACCATTGCTGCTTTTGTTGTGACTTTTCTCTTATCTCTCTGGGTCTAATGGTTTGCGATAAATTTTGGAACGGCCGGTGTCTCTCACTTTGAACAGTTTCCGAGTTGGTGACAAAGGTCTTTTCTCTCTTACTCTTTCTCTCTCACGTGCACGCTTTCTCTCTTTTTATTTTATTTTTTGTGTAAGGTATATTATACCAGATAAGCAACTAGCTACGAGTTCGATAAATGCTATATCCTTATATCGATAGTATCCTTCCTCGACCATGTTTTTTTTAGGTCGGAGCATAGCAATAATGTTTTTCTTTTCGATAAAACTGAATCCATTTCGTTAACATCGCAATGTTTAACTTTTTAAGAACGTATTTGAATTCAGAATATGAATTTAAACATTGATTTCTAAAATGTAAGCGTTTTTCGATTATTCAATTATGGGATACTTCAATCGGTATAAAATAGCACGCACATTTTATTATTAAAAAATATTTCTGTGTTTTATATTTGTATCAGAACAATAGCTTATAATGTAAATGGTCAATTGATTATAAATACTAATTTTTGTCAACTGCGTGCATGGATTGTGAACTAAAAAATTTACTACTTACCTATATATATATCTGTGTTAAAAAAACGTATAGCTATTTAAAACGAAATACATTTTTTATGACAATTGGTTTTTGCTGTTGAACAATAAAATATCTACTGTAGTGGTTCAATTCGTTGATACGTATTTTTTATACATGTTATTATACGAATAATTTTATAAAAAAAATACTTACACATACGCGATGGGTATATTTTACACGAATTTTGTTTTGCTTTCAATTAAACATACAGTAATTAGTGTCATCAAAACAATGCTACTTGTGTAATTATTGTTCTAGGTTATGTTACCGAAAAATGGGCGTGATATCCGAAAAAAATATATAAAGGTTTATTGTTGTCTAAGTGGGAGGACTATACAATCGTTGAAAAACAATAGATCCTAATTTTTTCACAAAAAAAAAAATTAAAATTAAAAAAAACCTACATATACCATAAAGCCATTATTTAACAAGATTGACGAGTTTAAATTTTGTTTTACAGTGTTATCGTACATAGACATTATTAGTAGTTAGTTTTCGAGTGTACAAGGAGTATATAATATATTATGTGAAAGTTAAAACTTTATAGTAAGTATTCGTGATATGAAATGATGCGTATAATATGGGGCTTGTTGCTAAGAAAGTTGTTGTATATTGTATGTTTAATAGAAAAAAAAATATGCGTGATGCTGGAATATTTTTAAAAAAAATTGTCAACGAATATTATTGTAGGATAAAAAAAATAAAAATGCTTGAAAATATTGACTGTTTTTTAGATGTACTAATGCATAGAAAGGTAGTTTTTTCTTTTAGTTTTGGATTTATTTTCAGTACCTTGCGCTATTTATTTGTATTTCAAAAGAAAAATGGCGTAAAACCACTGTTTTTCTCTATTTATAAGACCATTTATATCAATCTGCAGAGAGCGAATATCGGAGCACATTTTCTCTCAGTATCTTCTTAATGATGACTTTACTTTACTTAATGATGTCTTTTCATTTACTCGTGTAATATTTTTTTATCATACAAAATATATGGAAATGTAAATGTATATAAATATATGCGTATATATAATATGCACATTTACGTAGATATATGGTGTTTGTGTGTGTGTGTGTTTGTGCTTATTATATTATATTACATATATAAATAGTTATATAAATTCTGAATCATCTTTAAACTTCATATATCTGTATCCATCTTAGTTGGTTACTATGTTGGGAAACTGATGCGGATTCATTCGTTTTAAAAGAACCTTAATTATCTTATAAAAATCAAAAGCGTATTCTTCATAAATTAAGAATTTTAAATTTACTACGAAACATTGTATTTATACATTTTCCATAAAATTCTCCTTACTAGTAAACTGTTGGACATTTGAAATCTATATATATATAGAGATTCTAGATAGTAGCAATATTATATATTCATGTACATACATTGTCATAAAATTTATGTACATCTTATGTAGCAATAAAGTTTGATAATTTGGGGTTTTCATTCGTATTTCAATAACCCATATGGGTTTTATCCCTATATAAATAACTTAAAAAAACTTTACTTCTTAAATTTCTTCGGGTAATAAATAAATGTAGGTGGTCAATTAAGAATTTAAATGTTAGATATCAATAACGAAAGATTGTATTACATTATATAACGTATGTGTATAAACCATCTCACGTTAAAATTGAGTATTAATATGCATGCGTGAATAATCATAATTATAATAATTTCGTTTAATGTATCAAAATATCCAATATTTATTTTATTTTATATTTTATTAGGACTTTAATTAAAAAAAATATATGTATAAATTGATATATTAATTTGATTAAATAATGTATATAATTTTTTTTATTAAATTAATATCATATAATTAACTTCAACAATTATTTTATTTAGGCTAAAATATTTTAAGTAAATTATTTGGATAGCATTCAATTTCGATATATAAAATTAGTTGTAAGAATGTATCTGGAAAGTTCAGTTGATATAATAAGACTTGTGCTTATCAATTAAAGTGTAAACAAATAAATTATTATATTATTTAAAAAAAATATTTCCACAAATTTGGTTGTAAAGAAACTAAGTTTCCACTTAATATTGCACTATATTTATAAAATTTAATCTGTATAGCTTATGTTAATTTACTATTTTAAATCATCTACAAATAGGTACTCTATTACTGACTTTTATAGCTAATTAAGTTGTAACTAAGAGGATCATGTACGAATATAATAAATCAATGGAAAATAATGGAAAACATTTTAAACAGTATCATCAAAATTAAATCCAGTATTAACAGTAATACTGCGTACTGATAATTGTACGTAATTTTAACTTAATAATAATATATACTATGTAGGTTAAAATAAATGTCTAAAAATATTTTTAGGTTATTAACATTATGTCTAAATGATATAAGTCATATCTCTAGTACTTAAGAAATATATGATTTACTACAATAAGAATTTCTTGTATAATAAAACATTTTTATGTGATTACAAATCTTTCAAATTTATTCTCAAGAGACTTCATACCTATTTACCTATATATTATTGAATAAATTTGACGTAAAATACTATAGGATGTGTACATTTTACTATGTAGCTTAACTCATTTATCATTAATGTATTCAACAATAGGTATATAGTTACGAATTTACGATTTATTTTTAGACAACTTACATTTTATTTTAGGGTCTTACAATTTAAAGTATTTTAAATATTTATTTATTTTTATTTTGTTTTGTTTCAGGTATGAATATCTGGAAAATTTTGATTTAAATATCCATGTTATATTAATCATCAAATTAACTGTAAGTTATAATATAATTTAATAATTTATAATTTTACACATTTTAAACTTAAAAACAATATATATCAGTATCATAGATATCATTTTTACCGTTCAAGAAAAATTGGCAAAAATGTATACAGCTTGTATATATGTATTGTACTTATGTCACACTATACCGGGTATGGTATACCCTTTCCTTTACCACTCGTTGCATAATATATCGATCAGTTTTCCCATTATAATCACCCTTCATCATGGTCATGTCGTGTGTTTGTTGAGCTCTCGACACAAATATACATATACGATCGTATAGTATGCGCATGCACGCACAAGCCCACACGCATGCTAGTGTGTATAATACATACATATTACATATATATATATATATATGTTACACACACACACACACACACACACACATACATATATACGTATATATTATACATATTAAATCCACAAAAGCACTTTTGGTCACGCTCATCTGCATCCCTTAAGGAGGAGAAAAGAGACAAGAATATGATATTTACCCCCTTATCTCGAGTAATACAAAATTGGTATTTTTTAAGTGTGCTTATCTTTTTCTACCGCGATTGGTCGTTTATTCTTGAGAGTAAAACTACTTGTCAAATGTTTCATCATAATTGAATATAATAATAAATCATGTTTAGAATATGGTTGCAAATACATATTCAAAAATTTTCAAACAAATATCTATTAGTCAAATACAATACACTATTTCAAAAGTTTTAATAATTTGACAACAATTTTCTTTTAAGAACAATATATAGGTATATATTTATTTTTATTTATATATAAAATTATGTTTTCTCATTTTGTTAAATTTAAAAAAATACATATTTACGTAGTAAAATCTTTTCTAATCTATTGAGGGTATCAACTCTATAAAACCAAATGTTATACTTTCCTTTTAATCTTTGGTATTTTTTTTATTCTTTTAAAGTATTTGGCCTTAGAACTGTTTACCACGATATTAAAATATAATTTTTATTCATATTCTTATTCTTTTATTTCTTCTTTTCATTATTTTTTATTGATTTAGTATTATTTTAAAATGTATAATATATAAGTAATAAGTATATTTGTAACAAAAAGATAGCAAGCTTTGAAATCGCGTTAAATCATCCGTATGTTTGGTTTCTTATATACATGCGCAACCAACCGAAAACATAATACCCGCGTTTTCCTGGCTATTCTATACTTTTTTCGAAACAAAAACACGGTTTTAATTGAACACAAAAGACTGTTGAAAAGTTTATAATATAAATATTTTGTCTTTCGAGGGTTACTGTTTTTGGAAAAATAAAAACAAACATATATACTATATAGTTATAATAGAAGAATAACAAAACCCGTTAATTTTTATGTCCCAAACATTTCATGACACATAATTCATTGTGTTATATATATTTTAATATTATACCCCGATATTGGCTGGGAAATATTCAATAGTTGTATATATAATTATAAGATTTACTTACATTTTAATTACATCTAAATTCTCTGAAGTTTGTTTAAGAAAACGGGTATGAGATGTTTAATTTTAGTGCCCACAAAATCTATGTTTAACAGTTTGGACAGAAAGGATGGCACATAGATGTCGTGCAAAGAATAATTAAGTAAAGAGCATTTCGCTCTCCGGGAATGAATAGTATTTTTTTTTATTTAAAAAAAAGAAAACTGAGGGAAATCCATTCTATGGGCTACGAAAGAAAAAAAACCTTGGAGGTTTTAAAATTTTTCTTTTATGTTATATGTTTGTTGAATATAACAAAAACTTTTTAACATACTATTAACTAAAAATAAAGTAGCTCTACGTATCATAGGTCACATGATTACATTTTTGACAGTTGATGATAGAAATCTTAAAAAACATTACATTTTTCACTTTTTAACTTAAAGATTTGTTACAATTGTTAAAATATGTATTTTAATTTAGATAATTAAAAATAAAGATTACCTTTAATGCATCTACTACACATATAATCATACTAAAATATTTAATAAAAATTTAAGTTTGTATATTTTAAAATTTCTCGAAAAATAAAGTTTATTGTAATTAAATTAAAATAAATATATAAGCAATTGTTGACTAATAACTATAATGCAATCATGTATTAGTTTATCAATTAGGTTTGAGTCAATTAAATTAAATATGAAGAAAAACATGTTACCCGTTTTATAGTTGATTTCTAGTGACCACTGAGAAGTCACTATAATGGATGTGTTTGAATTCAATGATAAATTATTCTAAAATAGAGTAGATATGTAGGTCGGCTTTTATTTCTAATGACAATTCACATTTTACACAAATACTAATTTATGTTATCAGATATAAACATTATTATGTTAAAAATAAAATGTCTTATTCTTCATTTGAACATACAATTAAGTCAACATTTACCCTTTATTCTTATTATAATTTATGACTATATGTATTTTTGATATTTGTTAACTGAAGCACGAAAAATAAATGAAAATCTTTTTATTAAGTTTTATTTTTTAAATATTAATATAGTTAATGTTCACAATTTTAACTTCATAATAAGTTTTTTTAAACTTTAATGTTAAATATTCTTGTAAAAATAATGCTCTTTCGATATTTTTACATTTCTTTAAGAGCAACTTATTAATAATTTTGTGCAGCATTTTCAAGCTTTTTGATAGAATAAACATTTCAGTAACATATTAATCAAAAAACAAAATAAATAAAAAGAAGAACATTTTAATAGCTCAAATAAAGCTAAAATATTTTATGAATTATACTGATAATTCTAGTTAAAATATTTTGCAAACATTTTAAAGATCCACAACTATTCTTTAAATTATATCAAATTGGTGTTATTTATGTTATTTATTTACATCCGATTTCCCGTTATTTTTCATGATGTTAGTATTTTTCACAATTAGTAAAAAAGTATAAGGAAATTTGTAATTTTTGATTATACAGTATAGAGCGCCCCAAATTTTCTATCAGACACTGTTTTATACAAATTGAAGATTAAATCAAATTATCTATCTAAAAAAGTCTGATAGGCATAAAAAAAATAAAACTTAATAATTAAAAACACAATGTCATAAAACCAATGTTCAATATATTATTCTTGGCTCTTTTACGAGCCCAAAATTATATTATAATTTTTTTGATTTTTTTGTTACAATTTTAGTAACTTATTAGATGAAAAGCATAAACAAATTTCAAATATTAATGCTAAATATGAGAATGAATAAATTCATTGATTTTTCTAAATTGATTTAAATATATTAATGAATCCGAGAAATAAAATGGTTTTACTAATTTAAAGCTTAAAACAGATTTTATGAAATTCTTAATTTATGATTACATATAAATGTAATAATATGTAATAATATTACATAATATAAACAAATAATAATATGATTTAATATATAAATTATTATAAATCAAAACTATATAAAAGTACACATGCGATTTTCTATTATTCTTATTTATATTGCTACAAACTATAATTAGTTAAAATCAAATATATTTTTAAGGAATAGAAAATAAGATTTATTAATTAAACTAAAACAATTTAATTATCTTTCTCTATCTGTATCACACGTCGCCGCTATATGTCGCATCGAGTTTACGATTGGAATACAGAACCAGAATTAAATAAGCAACCAGGCGCGTGCGGTTTATTCAAATTCTATTAATGCTGGATGTTAAAAGCCCTAGCAAGGACTAAGTGAACTTTGGTCGTTAACCGTTCTAAAGTTTACATGCCGGTATGGTATCAAAGTTCACGTGATGGTAACGTTAGTTTTGTATGTATTCAACCATAACCATGTAAGAAATTGGTAGTAGTAGCAAACTTTTGGAACCAGTGTACTGAATCCAAAATCCTGACAACAATAAAAATCAAATTTAAACTGATGATACTTTTAAATACTAAATAATAAGCTATCATATATTTACATTAACTAATTTAAGTTTATTTTGCATGGTATAATATACGATTATTGTACATTATATCAGGTTTATGATTAATAAATATATTTTATTAAAATATTTTTACTATTGAGTATTACAGAATACATCTACATAAGGTAAATTCAAACACTTTCGTACATCGTACCATTCGTACCTACTTAAAAAAGTAGGTTCATTATTCACTCTGTATTTTGGTGGATATATAACATAAATCAGAAGTTCTTAAACTGTGGTACGTAGAACCGGAAATAAATTCGATTTGCTTATGATTATAATTATTAGGTAATGTTTAGAGTTTAGATATAATATAGGTATATAATATACAGCGAAAAACAAGAAATATAATTTTTTTATAAATAAATAACAGAAACCAGCTTAATTTAAAATGATTATACAATTAAATGAATAAAATTAGATTGAATAGTTTTGGTTAAAAGTCAGTAGTATGTAGCTGATTCATATTATACGAGTTTATAATATAATTTAATATAAGAAACAAAACTAAAAACTTCTGATATGTATTATAATATGAAATTTTGTTTTATATACTAAGCGAAGCTATAAATGTAGGTATCTTTTGGTTTTACAATGATATAGATTTTTTTTCATTAATTCCCTTTTGGAGCAGTATTATTACTCTATCTACAACTTAAAGGGTGATGTATAGTAGAAAATTTAATCTCATTGATATTTTAATGATTTCTAATGGTTCAGAAGAGAAAAAATTCTAATAATTTTTAAAACAAATAGAAAAAACTAGATATGTTTACCCAAAACTAGTTAAAAAAATTGATTTTGGTTTTTAATAAAAAATAAATTTAATTGAAACAAAATTTTTCACAGACATACAATTATACACATTTATATAATTTGTAGATAATTTTAGATTTATGAATGATATAATTGTTATTTGTTTTAGTAAATAGTTTGGAAGTTTACAACTAAGTCCCTCAAAGTATTAAATAATTCTTACAAGCAATAAAAAAGTATATATTTTTTACATAACCACAATTTTTTCAAGCGTTTGAATTTTAAATTTTGACAAAATTTGACAAAAATAATAGCAAAAATTTGTAAATTTGTCAGTAACTTATACATAATTATGTAAATTTATAATATTTTTCATTTAAATATACAAAGCTCAAAAAGACTTCTGAAATTGTACTAATAATATATGTAGAATTTTAAAAATACAAGGTCACATTTTTTATAGAAAAATGCCTATGCGATTAATTGTATAATTTATACTCTGTGTAAATTATTGTACTTTATTAATATGTTTTTGTTGATAATATAAAAACTTTCCGATGAGTTTGGTTTTCACTGTGTTAACTATTTTCAATCAAGTTTAAATTTCAACTGTATGAATTTAAAACTTAATTAATCTTTTAATTTTAACTTCAAATGGATTTTAAATGGTTTATTCACAAATTTTGACAAAAATATCGGTTAATCAACCTATGCCCCTTCCCCACCCTCCGAAGGTTCGATGAGAGAAATTAGTTTTTAGCCTTTGGCAAATGTGCCACAACCCCTATTTTCTCTGCCCCCGTTTATTGTTTTACGTGACGGGTGTCGGTTAAAGGACAATATTCGTATTGACCCGTCGCTAACGCGCGCGCGCGCACACACATACATGTTATATCCATACACATACATATACACAGTGCGAAAACTAGTAGGTAGAGAGCGGAAACAGGAGGTGTCATTAAATTCGGGGTTGACCCTCCAACCCCTTCCGGTCTTTCTCTCTCACTCATATTGCCTATGTATTTTATTGCATTCCTGTGGGTCTTTGGCACGCTAGCAAAAAGTCACGCCAACACTCGCACAGGACATTTTCTATAAGTTTGTTGGTGTATTTTTTCTTGCTTGTTTGTCGTTATTTTATTATATTTTTGCGATTACACGCAGAATGTTTTACAATAATTATATGTTGGATGATATTTTTAAAACAATGGCATATTCGTTTTTTTATACTACAGTAGTATGGTGCCATTTTTATGACCCTTTTCGCTTTTAATAGGTTTCCATTAAACGTAAGCTCCAAATAATATATTTTACTTATGTATATTTTTTGTGTATAAATACTATAATATGAATTTAATGGGTATTTTTGATTGATTTTTGTAACTTTAATATCCGAGTATTATGTTTATATTAGGTAGATAGATTACTATATATATATATATATATTACTCCATATAAATATAGATTATGAGAACATAATATATATATATATATAAAACATGAAACTTTTTATTGATTAAACTCATATTTCATTTATTTAATAGAAAAATAAGTAAATTTGTACCACAGAATTTGTTTTTTTTTTTTAATACATAACTTGTAACGCCACGTGCTGGGGTGTTATATAAAACAAAAAATAACGTCACGACCAAATGTCGTTATTATGTTAGAAAAAATAATACGAAAAGAAAATGGCGCCTGTGTGCAGACTCGTTGACATTTTTTAACGAGCGACATCACATCCCTCTCTTACTTCTTGGAACTACCTTGTTTTTAGCGATTCAGCACACGCTCGATTTTCAATGGGACATCTCTTCCACCAACCTGGTATTCGTCATTAAAAATACGTATAACAGTTTGGGAAGGGTGATGGAAGTAACAATCGTCTAGATTTCATGGTACCGAAATTTTCACTTCCAGCGCCTTTGAGTCTTACTCCAGACTACACGGTCGAGTGTTTATATACAAAAGAAAAAAAAATGTCCCTCTGAAGCACTAAAGTTTGAAAATTGGGTCAGTTCAAAAAATACGATAAAAACATCACACTTTGAGACAAAATAAATACACAAACTACAATATTAATTGAATGAATTCTAGATTTACTTTACAATTGTTTGGTTTAACTTAATAAATAATAATGTATAATATGATCATATTCAAGTAATAATAAATCGTATTCATTATCTTATCACTGTTTTTTTTACGATAGTACCTACTAGTAACCATTAATCTATATAGTTTTACTTGTTGAATCTATGTTATGGAAAAAAATACATATTATTTTATTTATTTATTCAAACGGTTTGTGAGAACATATAAACATAATATAGTCGAGTAATCAGTGAAAATATCTTAAGTTACAATTTTATAGGATTACCGTTTAATTTGAAAGTGCTTCGTAGTCAAAGCTAATTTAATGTAGTTACACGTACCTATCATCACAGCTCATCAGATATTAAATGATAACATAATTATATCTGTAGTCTGTACTACGACATGTGCGCATGTTTTTGTGTGTATATCAAACCAATATTATTTTTTAAGTAATTTTTTTTAACTATGCTATTTGTAGCACAGCAAAAATATTTTTGCTACGTATATATGTATGCATATTATATATTTATATATTATGTAGTTCATAACTTCAATTTTAGTAATATTCTATGGCATAATATAATGTAACTCAAAATAACGGTATTGTTTAACTTTTATTCATGTACGTAAATATTTATACCATTATGTTTTGTTTACATAATACTTGCAACGCATATAAAATATACACATTTATAGCCTAATAGTAATTCTATGTAGTTTATGAATTATATTGTTAGTAAATGTAATATTTTACTTAATATTTTCCTACATGACTTTTTTTTTTACTTTTATCCATCCCGTTTTGTTAGAATATAATACGTTTTCCGCTGTCCCTCAGGAGAATCTTCACTGCTTATTGTATATACGTATAGTCAACTGAATTAATCCTATTCGGCGAGTCCGTGTCAAAAAGCCATTTCTTTTCGGTTTATTATACATATATACACTTAGAGCATTTTTTTAACCGCGCCAGATTTACTAGCGTCACTCAGGCAATCCAATTTTGACATCTCCAGGAGGAGCGTAAAAGTATAAAAGGGAAAAAATGACTCGCACCACGTGACCGGAGACTAGTTGCTTGGAATTGTCCCTTAAGGGAGTTGATTAGAAATCCCTAATCGTACCCTCTTCTACGAAATCCCATTCCGGATGAATTTACTGTCTATATTTTTTTTCCTATTCGTTTTGAAATGACTCGTTGATTGAATTGAGTTCTGTGCTCAGAAACGATTCGCTATATATATATATATATATATACGTGAGTACGTGTAAAGGTTGTATGTCACAATAATAATATCAAATAGAATCTAGCTTATTTGGATGTATGGGACACAATAGTTGTATTTCTCTTAGGGTAATATTTTCGTAATTTCTTTAAAGATATTAGTTGCAGATTTAAGTTAGTTTGATAACAATATTTAGTCTAATACTTAGTCTCAATACTTAGTTTAATCATCAAAATACAATGCTATTTGAATTCTCTTGAAATTTAATGATTCATTATTAGCAAGAAAAAACTTTTATTTACAACTTTTTGTCCAAACATTAAAAAAGATAGTTTTAATAGCTTAATTGTATTAAATAAATCATAAATATTTATTTTTAATTATATATTTATATACCATACTTGCATATTAAAATATATTTATATATTATTATTTATTTATGTACAATTATTTAATTCATATATTATTATGTTTAAATAAAAACCTAATTCAAATTTTTAGCAACTAAATCATAATATGTATATTATGTTATTATAATCTTAAAATAGTTTTAGTTTTGTGAGAAGTTACTTAAGACGGTAAAAATAAATTTATCACAATCAATATGACAATATGATGTTTAACCGGTTCTATAATATTTTTTTAAATTCTATATAATGTTTATTTCATCGAGTTTATTTAATATTTTCAACCTTAAAAATATACATTTGCTTTGCTTGTATTTTAATTTTAATCTTTTTACAGTTAGTATGTCATAAATATCACCTACCACCTACCATTTTTAAAAGTTACAACACTTAAAACACAATTTTATAATTTTATTGTTTGGTATATTTTCATGTTGACAATTTTGTTGTAATATATTACTCAATAATAATAACATTTAATTTGAAAATATTAGCTTATGGATATATTTTTTACATTTTATTGTTTGAATTTATTTTCTTTCGTTTTAAAATTATCTATTTAGTCGGATTTTCGTCTATTGCCACAAGAAACAATATACATGATCTCATTTACTTAAAAAACAAACAGGAAAGTTCAATGTGTAGGAAAAATCGTACTAAACACGATTTTGCTTTTTGGTGGTGCGTGTTAAAAATGTCTAACGATGTTACTGGAGGGTGGGAATATTCGACAAATATATACGCGTGGGAACAGTGTGTGTGTGTGTGCAAAGCAAAACGATTGCGAAGTGTTTGCTCATGAAAATGTTTTAAATTAGTAATTGCAGTGTTCACAGCATATGGAGGAGGGAGGCCAGTTGATCCGTTTCGCATCAGAAGAATCGGTTTTATCCGTTGTTTTGGCTAATATAATTATATCACTATACAAAACTATGAAAAGTATTTGAGAACAATAGTCACGACTAAGGTATCGTTGCATAAAAAACAGAAAAATAGATAATAATTATTGAATCGATGTTAAAACTTTGTATACATAAATAGGTATAGTATGTTTTAATGTTAATAGGCTTGACATCTTGTCTTTTAATGTTATAAGTATTAAAATATTTCATTATAATGCTTATGTACTTTTGGATATTTTAAACTGACTTTTTTACTGTTATACCCAAAAATAAGGCATCCTGATACCTACGCTGATGTGCTTAATCATTTATCGTTTCATATGAATTTTCCCATTATACATAAGCTAATCATTGTGGAATACAAATATTATAGTATAGTGTTGTGAGTTTTTATGAAAATCCAATCATCTAAATTAACATGAATAACATGAAAACATTATTCACTGTTTTAGTTGCAATATCGGTAGACGTATGTCTTCAGTTTTGAATCAAATATATATATATGAGTACCTATGTGAGTTTTTATGAAAAAAAAATAAGTAACAGTATTGGTTAACTTGTATTTTTCTTTTAAACATTATAACTATAATTCAATTCTTGATCTACGCGTATTATGTAAACAGTACCTAGACAGTGTGATAAATGATAATTAACAATATCTAATTATACTTGTTGTGCAGTATGGTATTAGTTTTCTGGCAGTTAGACATATACCTAAATCGAACTTTGCTATCATAAGTACTTATTATGATATTCAGCCATTTTTAGTTTACCGATATATATTCTAAATTCAATCAGTGATCGCTATTGTTAGTTTAAGATTGAGGTAAAGATTAGTTTTCTGGAAACATTGAAGTACACATAGTCTATAAGTTATAAACAAGTAGTTTATCTTAACCATAGTTCATATTATTATTAGTGTTTGAGGTTTTGATATGGACATTAGAGAGGTACAGAAGTATTATTGTACATACCATATACATATACCTATACTCTTATTGTAAAACAATAGTTAGTTATTGACGTTACTCAAAACTTTAAATGTTTATATGAGTCATAAATATTATTTGTTCAATACATCAAAGTTTTAAGATAATTATTTAGTATTAACATTTAACCTAAATAGTGAGGGATTATATTTTTTGAATAAACATAATTTAATTAAAATTCAATGGTACACAAAAGTTGTTAGGAAAAAGAAATAAAACAATTTAAAAAATAAAAATGTCTGCGATTATGTAACATTGAATGTAATATTCCTAATCATAGGTAGATCTTGAAAGTCTCAAGAGGAGAGAGTGGAAATATTTTTATATGTACAATGTGTATTATTCATACACATTCACACTTTTTCGTTGATAGATGTATGAGTACTAATTTGTATAGGGTGTTTTTATAAAGTGCCTAATTTTTTTAATGCATGGGATTTTTCTGTTTGATGGTTGACAGCTCTATTTTAATTGTTTTTGTCATCCATTATCACTCCGATTATAAGGTAATTCGTTTTTATTTAATTTAATTGTCATAAAGTACCTAACCATTAGCGTATTGATTGTATTTTCAAAAATTGTGGTGCACTTTATGAAACACTATGTGAGCATTTTTTACCTATATTTGAAATAATTTTAATTTATAACCAATGTTTTAGGTTTTTTGACTTAAATATTTACTCTGGCCAAAAATTGAAAGGGGTTATTCACCTATAGTTTATTAACACGAAAATCTAATATTGCAAAAAATAGACTTGACTAAAATGAGCTTATAATGGGAAACGACAATTATCTTCTATAATATTATGTGTGTGGCGAGTAGAGGAGTATTACACGAGACTACCACAATCGCTGCCGTATACTCGTGAGTGTTTATTATGTATTACGGTGGCGAGATGATGACAGCTATTATGCTAGATGTGCGTGTGCCTTAGCTAATGGCATCATATCACATATATGAGCTTTATGGCGGCGACGAGATATTCTACCACACGATCCGCTGGAAACAGCAAAATATATACAGGAAAAGGGTGAGCATTTCACGAGACACAAGCACAACATCAAAGTCCCATCAAGGAAGTGTTATATACAAGTATACACACACACACACACACACACACACACACACACACACAAACATATACACATCTTTAACATATGACATTATATATACCAGAATGAACTCATTAACATACTATATTGATAGAATTAAATATTAAATAATTAGGAAATAACTTTTACTTTAATCAATAAATATTTTTATATGTTTTTTTATATAATTATTTTTGTATAATCATTATATATCTATATATATATTTATTAATACAAAAGTTATTAAATACATACATATTTATAAGCAGTTAAAAATATAATATGACACTATAATACCCATAAATCGTAGTGCGTCTGTCCATGATGCATCTATTAAGTAATAATCAAAATCACGCTACAAAAAAAATAATTAGCGCGTATAGGTTAGGTAATGCGGCATGTTAGAAATTAATCAACCTAATAGGTGTGTAGGTAGGTACCAAGTTTGATGAGGATAAGATAATATATTGAGATTTGTAACAATATTGTTTTATTATTTTTAATATTATATTATTTGATAAAATAGTGCAATAAGTTAGTATATACGTACAATATGAAATGTTTTATTTATATTTTTATTTAACAATATTTTTTTGAAATTTTACAATTTTGGTAATTGGTGTTTTTGCTCTTATACCATTAAAACCTAAATTCAATAATTTTGATTTTATATAGGTAGTAACATTTTTTTATAATGCCTATTGCCTATATTAGCTGATATATTGAGACAGAATATCGCATCACCTTAATTACATCTGTGAGTTATTTATGTTATTCTCTGTGTATATTAAGGCCATGCCATTCCTTATCATTTCATATCTCTACAATCATAATTTAATTTAAATGCTCACAGGCTCTCTACTATATTTTCGTATATATGTTTGTATATATAATATAAACCCAATGTACCTATACCATATTATTTTTTTTTCTGTTAACGGGCCTTGCTTCCGGTACGATGTCAGGTGTTTATATTTAAATGCGTTTAATATTATATTACGGTTATCTTTGTTGTGTGCGGTGACTGCGGCAACAACAATATATGTATAATAACGGCTTCTGTGTATACCTACTATAAACATAATATACATATATCATTATAATATAATACTACCTTCAGTTGGTTATTAAGTAGTCTGAGCGTCCGGAACGCCCGAAAATATATATGTATGCACGGGACATCGGTCGATGATGATAATAGTACCTACCTATAGTATATGGTATATATATTTATAATAAAATATATTATATTTTTTCGAACAAAAAAAAGTTATTCGTTCGTTTGAAATGCACAACACTTATTCATAAAATAAAATACTATTATAATATATATTTTACTAAAATACGTGTTTCTACTATTGAAATTGTGCATTATAATAGTATGTAATATTGTAATAATTTACGTATATTATGTAATGGACATATTTTGTTTTCTGCTAAGTTCGCATATTACGTAACAGCTATGGGAAAGAGTATTATCGTTGGTTTATTCCTCAATATTTTCCGCTCTAAGTGTATCGTAAGACAGTCACTCTTTTTATTTTTATTTTCAATTTCATTTCTAAACGATTTTTTTTTTGTCTTTGTCTTTAATAAGTGAGTTTTGAAACTGTAAAACAAATGCGTCCAACCCCTACTAATTTAACATAGGAATTTTTCGAATATTTTTGTACTGTATAACATGTAACTAGGTACCTATACATTTGCCAAAAAACGATAAAGAAATAATACTAAACTACAGTTGTTAATACAATTTGATAAATTGAACTATGTTAAGAATTATTGTTTTTCAAATACAATAATTTATAACACTATGTTCAAATTGAAAGTAACTCGCTATTCAGTAAGACGTTTCCTAGGGAACCCTTTTAGGGCATTGTGCTTTTAATTTAAATTTAAATTCATTTATTTTAGTATGCTAATAAAACCCATTTATCTATAATATTGATTCAATAATTCATAAATAGTTCGAAAGTGTAGGTATACTTCAGTTTTATTATATTAATATTCTTTAAATTATCAAATTGGCCGTGGCATTGTTTTTATAATTTATACTATATCGTTCTGATTTTAAAATAATTTCGCCGCAATATTAAAAGTATGTAACATTTTAAAACAATTTTTATCAAACACATATCTACCTATATGATATTATAATAATTTGCAGAAGTAACAGAAAAACTACGAGCTACGTAGTATGACGTACTATTATGAGTCGCCTCATTTCGTGAACACTAACGGATACATTATCTCTCTCTTTTACGCACTCATATATAAAAATGTACTCTTATTTTTATATGTGTTTGTGTAAGTATTGTGTGTATGTTTGTGCGCGCATGCGCATGCGTTCGCGTTTTGTGTGTGCGTTTCTATTCAACTGTCAGAAACAATTCACCAATTTTATAACGAAACTTTGTGCATCCCGGATAAATCTAAGCATTAGACACCATTCCACTCGTCCACCGGGGAAGTTGTTAAAAGTTGAACACTGTTTCTTTGTGTATATATGTGCGTGTTCGCTGCTCAGAGAAGATTCAACCATCTACCCCTCACTCTGTTTGGTCGCTTTTAACATCGTCGGATCCTTCCTTTTGTTTACTTTGAAAGATATCCAACTTCTTAAGGCCCATTCCTTCCCGCTACCGACACTACCATCACCACCACTGTCGTCCCACTAACCCCAGACGCGTTTTCCAGAGAAAATACACCCGAAATTACATGTATCACACCAACTTTTTCATTCCAAATATTATCAGCCAATGACAAGAGGCCATTTGTCATTTTTGTTTGACGCCAAAAACTTGCTCATTGAGATGGTTTCGACCAACTCTTGCGCCAACGATAAATATAAGTGCCGTTTTTACACTAATTGTTACACTCATACTATATTGTTGGTTCTAGTAAATTGTTTTGTCATATTTAATTACGTACATAATAATCTTTTGTCTTTCTGTTTGTTTTTAATTTTTATTATTTTTTTCCAACGTAGTATTTTATAATCTTAAATTAACCAATTTAAGTAATTATGATTTTTCTTCTGTTTTGTTTAATACGACACTAATGAATTTATTAAATTTTACTCGATTATAAAAACATTTTGTGAAATACTTGTAGATAAAATAATTTTTGTCTGGCTTAAACCATTAAGCGCATGTAGAAATTAAACAAACATTATGTCTTTATAATGGTTTTAATTTAATGAGCTCGGAAATTATCACTTTTGTCAGTATATTTGTATAGTAAAAAATATTGTTGAATCTATATGATTAACGCGTATATATGTACGTGTACTAAACAAAAGAAACAATCTTCTTTTATCTATTACTAAGTAATGGTTCGGGGAAAGCAGTACAATAATTAAAATGTAATTCTCGAACAGAGTAGGTACACAAATTCGAAGACATATAATTATATTTGACAAAAGAAGGAAGCGTGTTTTGTACCAGCCCTCGCCATACACTGTTAGCGAGCGATTTTATGTTATGCGCTTTTAATGACTGTTATTATATTATTTTATTTTATCATTTACAAGATCTATTTCACCAGTCAATTCAAATAGACATTTTTATTTTGTTAGCAATGCCATTGTTTTCGCTAAAATAATACGTGCACAAATCTTATTACCAAACATTAAGAAGCATTATTATTTTTAATAAGTCAATAAATAAAAATTCGTTCAATTGTCTAACTTGTATGTATTACTCTTGTATTCAATATGCGTTCATATATTTAAATTTAATAATTAAATTATATTATAAACTAGGAGGGCCATAATTATAGAAAAAATGCATTTTGGGTTAAAGCTTTGAATCATATAATATTATAAAAACATGACACTTTTATACTATACAAGCCATATACTATCCATGTCGAATGTCGATGGATCCTCGGCGGGCCGGATTAAATACTTTCGCGGGCCGGAGTTGGCCCGCGGGCCATACTTTGCCCATCACTGGTATAGTGTGTTATATTTTCATTGAACATACAAGTCATTAAAAACTAGTTTCATATACCTACGTTTATATACAATATTTAATTTAATATTGTTAACCTATGATGTTGTAATATTAAATATTTTCACAAAAAGTAATTATAAATTTATAATATTTCAAATCAGTTTTGAAACCGCTGAGAACCACAAAAAATATGTATATTAATAAATTCAACCACGGACGCAATTCGTGTTACCTTTATTCTAAGATAAGAATATAAATTAATGTGCAATTCGTATGTACCACATTGTGTTGAGTCTAAACATTTTTTGATACACCTGAATTATAATTTATTATAGTATTAAAACACAAATTTATTTTTATACAAGTAAAATTTTAAATTACAAAAGATTAATATTTTGTTTGCTATTTTGATACATAAATTATGATGATGGTTTATTAATAAAAATTTGATCTTTTGATGTTAAATAACAATTTATTAACATTACATTAAAAAAATGTGTGTTATTTTCTGCTTCTCTAGAATAAACTCATAAATGTACATATTATATATGTGGCATATCTGCCAAAATAAATACATATTTGATATTTTAAAAATTATGATTTTAAAAAATCGACATTTTTTACGAAATGTTTAACAATATTTTATGTATTGGATAATAATTTGCAACGATAGAATGTTGGAAATCCATCATACAAGTATTTATTTTGAACGTGATAACTGATAAATAATAATACGTTGGCAATATAAATAATTTTAAAATTATTTGTGTTCATTAATTTACGTTATAAATTGACATGATACATCAAAAAAAAAAAAAAAAATCCTTCTTGGCAGATTAAACTGGAATACATAACATGTGGTTCACACACGCTCATTTCTCCTGGTGAACGTTATACCTAGCTATTATATTTATACATCTATAATACATAATATATAGTGTTACAAATGATATATCATCCGAACCGCAAGTCAGTACCGTGAGAGTACGGAGCAGGTTATGCTGTAGGGGTTTCGTGCTTGGTGTCACGCGCCAATGATTGCTGGCAAGTGTGTGCTTGTGGGGAGAAGGGGGTTGTTGGTAGCTGGACGTTCGAAAACAATAACAGGTAAAATAACGCAATTATTACACGGTGGCGTTGGCGGGGGACAAAGACAAATAGTATCTAGGAATGCGTTTCATGATTATTGCGGTACAAACGTATCCACACACACAGACACACCCATATACTCCTTCTCTTGCATGGTCCACTCGCTTACGTAGTACATACCCACACACACACACACACACACACACGTGCATACAGAAACACGAAAAACGGCGACCCTTAGCGAAAGCGAAGAAAAATCGTAAGGTGTTTCACGTTAAGTGTTTTCCTCCGTTGCTGTGGATGTGATAACATGTACTCTCCTGATCGACATCCATTAATCTGACCGTCCGTCGGCAGATAAACCTTTGATAAATTAATACGAACGTTACAAAAATTAATTAAAAACTACGTCGAAAAATGGTTACCGCAAATGATTCTCTATGATATGATATTATATAAATGATTTAATGCTATAGCTTTTTACTTGTACAGTGTTGGTACTGATTAGGTACATGACATATTTTGTAAGTCCTGGGGCTTATAATATTATTATTGGTATATCATAAACCAAAATACATGGTTATTGATTAAATCTCATGTTCATTTTGAAAATTGTCCTTAAATAAGTTGCAAAATTAAATAGCTCATAATATGGCTAAAATAAGAAATGAAAAACACATTTTTATTATATTTTATTTTTTAAACCACTTTCTATAGTTAAATCCTTTTATTTTTTTCGTAAACAGCGATACAGATCTCCAGTATAGTTTTTTACAGTAAAAGTTAAATATTATTTAAATTTGCATGAAAACTATAAATATTAATTACCTTTACGAAAATACACTGTCGAAATGTTCAGGTACTGTGGAACATAATTATTAATGATTATATTTTGTTACTATTATTAGGATAAGTATGAAATTTGTGGTATTTGGAAAAATCACGTTTAATTTCGTATTTTGTAATAAATACTATAAAAAGTTTTTGACTTGATTTGAAATTATTCCCTGCATATACTCTACTAAAGTTACTTTTCAACTTTGGTATGTGTTTTACTTTTGGCTTGTTACAAAGTATTTGGAATGTGTGTATCGATTGGTATAAGTGTTGAATAATCTGCAGAATATTGAGACACCTGCCCCAGGCACAGAGGAATATTCACATTAAGGAATAAATATAGAAACAAACTTTTCGTCTGAAATTCGTCAGCATTATTATTTTTGTTTTTACCGCCACGTGGTAGATATATACAGCGGTGATATGAACTCCCCAAGGTGTCGCTCTGCCGCCGTTCATAAATAATAATATAATATTTGTCCCACTCCGTAGTCAATGTGCATATACCAAAAAATTCGCGACAGCCTCGAGTCTACTGCGATGCTATTGGAATAACGCTGCGAAAATAAAATTAGTATCGTTAGACGTGCAGGAGGAAACTATTACCGGAAGCTCGTCTCGGGTATATTCGGCAGCAACGGTGTGCGTGAAAGAATAGGGCGAGAAAAGCAATAAACATTGGCCCACACACGCGCACGAGCGTACACAAAGAACAGCTCTTCGGCTGTCGACTAGAATAAAGAATAATAGCCTTCGGGTGGTATACTATATACGATGTTCCCTTTTGAAAGGACCAATGTGATATATGCAAACCCCGCTTACGCCGCAACACCGGTCGGCCTTTCGAAAACAAAAACGAAATTTTATCTGACACGGACCGTTTTTTTTGTCAACACGTGATATTTTTTTTTGGTGTATCATTAGCGTTTAGTTTTAATATTGCCATATTATTATTGTTAAATTATTATTAGGTACATTTAATAATAGCTATAGTAACTATTATTACGATAGTATAGCAGCTTAACCATAGCTTAACTCGATGTCATAAAGTACAACTATTTAAGTTTAAATCAATGGATCTATTTTATACATTTAGATTTTGGATGATAAATGTTTTATAGGTATAACTTTTGAGATTACTATAGTATAGGTATTTTTTATTTTTTTTTCTATTTTTGTTAATACAGTTAATAACTTACTGCTAATTTGGACATCTAGTTTATTATTTTATATTTGTTGTATTAAAATTTGACCGATAATAATTGGCATTAAATAAAATTTTCAATTAAAATATAAATTATAATTCTACTAACAAATTAAGCAAAAACAATCGCTCAATGTAAAATGTACATAAATATTATAAAAAATATGATATTAAAGTACCAGTTTAAACAAAGTGAGTGTTTTTGAATTTTTTTGATTAATTTAATTGTAAATTTGATTTATTGAGTTTTGTTTTCATATAGTATGATTGTTTTATTATAGTTTGATTTGAACAAAATACATGTAACATTCTATGAAATGATGATATTCACCCGCTTGCTAAACGATATAATAATATATATTATAATATATTACTATGAGAATAAGGCTTACAAAAGGTGTATATACCATAAAACATATGATAATAAAAATAGAATAAAATATAAATAAAACATCAACGTGGGTACAAATGATTCTAGATTTTCGTCGCTTTATTATCGGGCATCACGGCCATAATCGGCCGGCGTTGAAGTTATTGGGTTCGCTTTGGAATTGTTCCAAGACCACCCCTAGTAAGCAGCGATAACGGTATTAAAGGTTACTAGGGTATTTGTTAGTCGTGTGCCAAGACGCCATTTCCGGTAGACGCTTCGTATATCCGCCCCCTCACTCCAGCCCTTGTCTTCACTAAAAGGAGAAAGACAAACATCGTTTGAAATTACCTGTACACCTCCATACTCTTAATTTCCGTCTTCGAGTAATTACATTAGGACAGATCTTCTACGGCCAACGACCTTGTGATGTATTAATTTCGTATACGATTCGTTTGTTTCTGTTTGGTTTTAAACATTTCGTTGTAATGATCTGGTTAATCCGTACTAATTTTCCTATTCGGCTGCAGCCGTGAATAGTCTTGGCGATGAAGTTCAACCAACTGTTTGACCTCTCTACCCCACTCGTTTTGTATGAACCAAAACGGTGTATAATTTGTTATCTGTTTCCAACTTAACGGCGTAAGCTTTGAAACTCTCAAAAGACATAGGAGGGATCGGGAAGACTGTTCACATTATAATTTGGTTATACAAACCATTGTATATAGACCATCAGTAGTAAAGGAGAAACTAAGGCATTATTTTCTTCTTCTCTTTCTCTCTTTCTCTCAGAATAGTATTCTATGCTTTTGTGTAATATGCATCCCTTTGGGTACAAGTTGATTAAAGTTTAGCACCAAGAGAGAATAGCCCAAACTGACGCTGCTGTAGGGGAAGAGAGGTAACGTTAATGGGGCTGAGTATTGTTATATTGTTGCTTATAAAGTTTACACACTTAACTGTCATTCTCTTTAGTATAATAAGATTTCGATCATCTTCTTGCCAGATTTAAAATTATGTGTTAAGTATATTGTTGAATTATAACAGATATTATAAAATAATTTGATTAACGTATATTGGATAAATTTCATACACGTATTCCCTTTTAAATTTAATTATTTTTAATAATGATTTTGTGATTATCACAATTTTATCATTATGGTCTGATTTTAACTATACCTATATTTAATATTAGAACACTACAAATATAATGATCATACTGAGCTTGTACATAATTCAATGAAAAATATTTAAGTTGAATATCATATATAATATTATGTTATATAATATTTTATAGTTCTTAAACTTAATTTTAGAAAAGGCACCGAGAGATTTTGTAAAGTTGTGTATGATATAGGTTGTTTGGTCTTTTTAATTTACGATTTCTACAAAGCATTTTATTAGATCATTCTCTAGAGAGTCGTCTTGGGCAGAATTTTAAGACATCCGCAGCTGTCATTTTCTTGAGGCAAAGAGGTCCAGAGAGACAATAAAAACCCGATGTACCCGGATATGTAATGACCAGCAAACTCTCACCCGTAGAATTTTCCGTATTTCTCAGCACCAAGCGCGTTGTCTGCTAACGTCGTTAAACATAAATCGGCACTCTGAAGAGGGTTATGTGTTGTGTTGGCATTGTCAGCGAAGTTCTACGTCGAATATTACCGGTGAACCACGATTGCGCCCAGCTTACCTTTTTCCATTCAAAAAACGCAATACGATTGCGCTCGACCAATTAGCACTATCGCGCCCGTTTTACCTTTTTTACCTGTATAAAATGCAACACGATTGCGCTCTAATATATATATATTCTAAAAATTGTTTTAATAATAATAAAAAAAATAAATGGTTAACAATTTTGAGTTACAATTTTTTTTTTTTTTTTTTAATAATAATACTAATATAAATTACAATTTTGTAGCTCTAGCATAGATATTTCTTTTTAATTAAAAATGTCTAATTAAATATTTTTTTAATCATAAAAATAATACAAATATATAAATTACAATTTTGTGGCACAAAA
The DNA here is from genome assembly GCA_020882235.1 of Schizaphis graminum. NCBI lineage: Eukaryota > Metazoa > Arthropoda > Insecta > Hemiptera > Aphididae > Schizaphis > Schizaphis graminum. Next base: position 112,675,332 of record CM037032.1, on the reverse strand, counting down.
TTTTGGTCCCATTACTTTCAAATATTCTAGCAGAGATATTTCATTTTTTTCTAATTTTGTCCATGTTTCCTTTATAAATGTCAATTTATCAATTTGTTCTTTTCGTGGTTTGTTTTTATTATTCGTTTTAATACTATTAATTGTTAAGTATGTTTCACTTTGAATGTCTAATAATATATTAATAACTTCATGAATTGAAGGATGTGATGTGTAAAACTGCGAATTATAATGTCGGTGGAATGATTCTGGTCCATTGGTTGTTCGAGTTCCTTCTGAAGGTTTACCAGCCCATACAATTGGTGGAAAAACCGTTTCAGGGCCATGAATAATAAGATAAATTAACAATAAAACATTATCTCGATTATTCGGTTGTACATATGAGGAAATCAAGTCCAAGGAAAACCAAGTCCGACTGTATTTTTAAATAGTGTACTAGAAAATTGTTAGAATATATATATATATTATACCTATATATATAACATATACATATACGGGACAAACACATATATATTATATATTAGAGCGCAATCGTGTTGCGTTTTATGCAGGTAAAAAAGGTTATAGACGGGCGCAATATTGCTAATTGGTCGAGCGCAATCGTATTGCGTTTTTTGAATGGAAATAGGTAAGCCGGGCGCAATCGTGTTACAGCCGAATATTACTAAAGCTCTTAAAACTTCCTGCACATTGGCCATATTTTCTCATCTCTGCACTTTAAATAAATCTAATTGCTCACAACAATATATATTTGTTATTTCTTTTAAACATGATAAACTATGTTTAATGTAATTACAATTATACATATATTATAGTAAACGCGAAATGAACAAAGCTAGGATAAATATTTTTAAGTATTATGCATTAAGATAGGTGATAATTTATCACTGATGAGTGATGATGACTAACAAAAATAAAACTACCCATTGTAATGATAATGTGATACTAAACTATAATACTTTGTATTCTTATTTAATAAATCATGATGCAAAACTATAATTGTTTGAATTGAGTTTTTAAATAGTACTATTATAATATTTTCTTAATACGAGTATTGAAAAAATATATTAAATTAATTTACACGTTTTGGTTTCTATTTTTGTAATTTTTATGACATTGTTTTATCAGCACAGTTAATTGAGAACTATAAAATAATTTAATACGTTTGTATTTTTATGCAAGTTTAGACGAAATTGTTTTACATTGTAAACTCAAATAATTTCTGCGTATATTTAATATTATGAGATTGTATAATTGTTGTGTTTGTTTAACCACAAAACAATGGTTTCTATCCAACTATTAAAATACAAATTATGTTATATTTTGTAGATCATCGGTTATCAAACTGTGGTACCCGAAAGACTACATGGTGGTACGCGGAGGGCCATTTTTGGATAATAAACCCATTCAATTATTTAATTCATATCTTATTTTAAAAAACTGATAAATAAAAATAATTATACTGTAGTTGTAGTATTTTACTGCTTTATTATTTAAAACAAATGTATTTAACAATAATATTTGGAATTTAGATCGTTCTATTTTTAATTATTAGTGGTACGCGACTGATTGATAATATACTTAAGTGGTACGCAAAACAAAAAGTTTGAGAACCGCTGCTGTAGATAAATAACATACGAATAGTATATCGCCATATCGGTCAAATTATATATTTACAAATATAATACGATTGGTAGTCTAGACATTACACAATTATTCATTATCTAATAGCTTTATTATTAATACAATTAAAATATTTATTTTTACTACATTATGGGTATTTAACCTAGAAGCTCTAAAAACCACATCTGCAAAATGTAGCTGATTTTTTTACAAATAAATTTAACAATATTTTATACCAATATTGTGATTTTTCGAATGTACCCCGCTAATGACATTTTAAATAATTATTCAAGTACCTAAATATTATTTTAATATGCTCAAAAACAATTTTTTTTAAGAACGTGGCTTAATTATTATTTATATTTATTAATTTTATTTAAATTTTTTAAAAATATTGAAAACAATAAAACTGTAAAAACCAATTATTTAGCAATAATATTATTTCAGAGTTATATACATTATTAATCATTATAAATTAAATATTTACATTTATTAATAACTTATATAATTTATATAGTTATAATAAATATATAACTACCAAAAATACAATTTTAAATATTTGTTTAATTTAAAACCAATAAAAATTATAGTTATAGAATACTCCCTTAGCAGCTTTTGCTTTTATAAACATTGGCCACGGGCTCGAATTCAATTAAGACGATAACTACGTGTATGAGGGGTGGAAGACGCAGTAGTATTTTATTTAGCCTTTTAAAGACAATCTAAAGCTTCCGCTTTCGCGCTTTCCATTGCCAAAAATATAAAAACCCTTCAGCTACCGCCAGTCCCACACTACGATTTAATGTTTAAACGACTGGAAAATGAGAAAACCATCGTACCGTGTTCATATCTATCGTGTGATATAATTTTGTTGTTTTTTAACGGAAACGCTAATTTTAAAACGTATTCGACCAGTTTGTAAACATTTTAAATTAATTTATATACAGCCTATATTATGTATTACCAGTCCATAACACAAAATCATACTTGAATACTTTAGTAATTTATTTCTTTAATAAGCTTTCATGGTGCTCTGGCAATGATTAATAACAATTTCTACTCTATTAAATTGCTAACACTTTTACGTTACACAATTTAAATCATCATTATTTAGGCATTACACACAATATTATAATATTCTCTAAAAACATAATAATTCAGGTGTATTTAGCACTTACTATTTTGGTTTCAAAAATGATAAATAATATACTAAAATTCAAATGTCATTGTTGATTTATTATTATTTAGAAATATTTGTTAAGACTATAATAAGACAAGTATAAACATGAAAATATTTATAACATTTAAATATATGTATTTTAACAATTAACAGTCGCTTCACTAGACTATATTTTACAGATGTTTTAAACATTTTGTTCTCATAATCTAATATTATCATTGTTGAACTTTTTGGATAGAAATACCTACATAAATCGATTTCGGTCATTTAAATCTATGTACTATATTATTTTATTTTCCAAGAATATAAAATGTGTGTGATTGTTTACTTTAAGTTTGAATGCGTGTGGTGAATAAATTTAAAGTATTGATATTGTTTTTCATATCTTATATTAGTTTTGATTTGACTTTCTTCCGAGTATTGTTGACAAATTTATATATTTTATGATCAATATTATGATGTAATGCATAGTTATTCATTCTTGGTGGGTACCTATATATTTTCGATTTGCAGTTTATTTTATTCAATGTGTAAACGCATACCCGCACGTCTCGTTAAATTTTGATTGTCCCTACATCAAGCCCTGATGCCCAAGGTCTGGTATGAAGAAAAAACCATTTAGCCCACAATAAAGACAACACGGTGCGTGCACCCTCTCCACAGTACGTACACAATATCGTCTTTTCCGACCCGTATATATGTTATGTCGTTAATATTTTTCTTTCCTATTTTTTTTTTCTTTGATAAAATAAGACAAGAAATATACGTATAAGGAAAAACCGACGTTGATGTAGAGGGGAGGGGGTAGGTTTAAGTAAAAGGTATATACGGGTCCAGAAATCCGGTCACGATCGGCTCGCAAAATAATAATATATTACAGTTACAAACGGCTTCCGGTCCACCCCGGGGAATAAAAATAGTTCCTGATATATAAAAGTGAAAAAAAAATTCTATAAGAACGGATGAAACTTGCAAAAGGTTGTCTAGTGGGAGGGAAGCTTTGGCCTTATCAAACAAAATTGAAGAAAATAGAGATAGTAAGTGAACAACAAAGAAACATAATACTGATATTATTGCGGATTTTTACTTAAATATATCTGAATATCTCGTTTTGTATACTTTATAATCTTTTGTGTTCTTGCTGTATGTAAGTCAAATTGTTTCAATGCACACGTTTATATGAAATAAGTATACACGGTTACGTTATGTAAAATAATTTTATAATACTCATAAAATCAATGTCCAGATATAAAATATGTGATGCTACTGTTATAATATCCTATCTCATAAAATAATAATAAGACAATAAGTAATCCTATAAAATATTATATTTATTTAGTTCAATAAAACGTACTTATAATAATATGTTCGTAATAAAAACTCATATTTGTTAATTGCGTGTAATAATACGTCTATTTTTTATTTTTATTACCTTTAATATATTATCAATTATCATATACAAATATACAATATATCTATGTAATATTCGGATATTCACTTTGAAATTTAATTATCTAAATCAGCATAGTTATATTATTATTATTCGTAATATTGGGTGAGTATATTAATCCATAATACCTACTTTATTATCTTTTACAACAATATGTAATAACTAGAATACTATTATAATCATATATTTTCGAATCGTTCATTTTTCTGTTCCATGTACATTGTACAATAATAATATGAATATCTGATGTACGTTAATATAACAAGTATTGATTATTGTGTAGACGAAAATGTAATTTTTTTATTGCATCAATCATATATAATAATAGCTAGTATGCCTCCACGCGAAACTAATTTATTTTAGATATATATCTCATTATTTTATTATAATTCGTATTGAACTCATAAATTATTAATTTCATTGTTATATATTTAAAAACGTATTATTTTTCCTTCGATGTGATATATCGTATATTAGTGCAGTTTATATATTTAAATGTATAATTCGATCATTGTAAATGGTAGATGGTAGATCGCAGTCTAATAAGTAAGATTCTATCGATTGGGAACGATTAATTGAAATTTAAAACAAATATATTATCCTATATCAGATTACGCACTGTAAAAAAAAAAATATATTATATGAGGTAGAAGAGGGTATTGTAATATTATGTCGTTACTTAACAATTAACAGGCAGTGGTCAAAAGTTTATAAAATGTTTTCGTAGAATCAGGTACTAAAGTTAAAAATGAATATAAAAAATATCGTAGTTATAGAACAACTTTTTTAATAGTTACAAAATAATTACTTATTTAAATTTAAACAAACTTGAAAATAAATCTAATGGCTAAGTAATATAATTATATACTAAACTTAATTTTTAAAATATTTCGCCTTAATTAACTGAATTAATAATAATACGTATTAACATTACTATATAAGTTAGCAATGGCATGATCATGATTAATTTTCGGGAGGAGGTTCATAAAATAAATTACTGTAAATGGGTGAAGCGCTCGTCGTTCTGTTGCACGACATTACAAGGTAATGTCTGAAATTGCAATACAAATTATGCAACTACGTATTACGTAGGATTCGTATGAAAAAATCTCGCATTTTGAGAGGTGAAAATATAACCCCTTTACTCACTTCCAAGTTGTGCCACAGCCTGTTAGTACTTAACCATCGTTAAATTGTATTCTTAATACATCAGTATACTACAAACGTAATAAATAATAATGCATTGGTGTATTACACGTCAAGTCGGATTTATACAAACTGCCTGCAGCATTAAATTATTAAATAGCTTAAAAATGTGGTTAGAAAGAGATAGCCGACTAGTCGAGGTGGCTGACGCATCGACAACGTTCCTCGTTGATTAAATTATAATTTTATCGCTTGCATCCTACACCGACCACTTCACCACATCATGCTACTCGCACCGGTTACAGTATATTGTAACTAATCGGTTACTATCTCGGATTCAGAGAGTGCAAATCGTGATTTATGATAGGTAGGTAACTAAAAAAGACGCGAGTGAGAATGATTTAGTGTTTAGTGATATCCACCATTCAAAAAACTTAATGCGGTTTTCCTTATCATTTCTCTTCAGTCTTGTTTATAATAATAATACATGATTTTATAATAATGTGTTTAAATCATTGCTTGAAATTATTGAATACAGTCTGAAAACATAATTAAATTTGTTTTTGTTTAAATTTATATAATATTGAATTTTGAGGGTGAATTTTATTATTAACGTGTGTACTTATTCTTTAAAAGAATACTATTATATTATAGTTACTGTACATAATTAAGTTTTGTATAATATAAGAAAATTTAATAACCGCACCATGTCCATGTGCTATACTTATTGTATACTTAAATGTAAAAAACATTCATTTATACCATTTCGTAATATTTTAAATTATTTATTAATATATTTTTACGGTTTAGTAATAATGAAATTCTTGTAGAAAATATATTTTTCAAGATTTAAATTTTCTTGCTTGGTAACTTTTATAAATATTCAATGTTAAGTGGAAAAAAAATTATGTATCTTATTAATTTTTTCTATCTAATATATCAATACGACTATGTAATTTATTTTTACTAAATACTTAATTCTTGTCGGATGTTAATATTACATGAATCGAACAAAATACAAACATTTAATTTAATTTAATCACCATGATCTTATAAATTAGTTATATTATGTACTTTAAAAATTGCTATTGAAATTTAAAAAATTTTTTATAATATACATATAGTATAGTATAAAAGTGTTGTATATTATATAGTATTTTATTTTATTAACTCCCTAATGATTTAAAAATATTAAATTAAAATAAATGTTTATTTCATCATATTTGCTAAATTTAATATTTCATGTTAATGTTTGTCATCCATATAATACCTATGTAACTAATTTGATAGTTTTTTATCATGATATGGTGTATGGAGCATAATAATTAAAGTACATTCCATAACTTACATTCATATGCAATTTAGACTGCACCCTTTGGGTGTGGCAGGACGTCCCAGTCATGTTTTTGACCAAAGAATAATTCAAAATTAGCTAGTTGTGTTATGTACATTTTAGTAGTTTACAAAAAGCAATTAAGGAATATCCTGAAACATTTGATTACCCTTTTTTTACCTGTGTATTGACCCTATTTTTTTCGTCGCTGTATATTATATACTCTGCAGTTTCATGAACAAGGGTGTCAGGAAAGAGGACGAGCGTTTGTAGGGCGTGGTTTATTGTTTTGCATTTAATAGTAATAAAATAACAACTATAATAAGGGTCCTAAATCTTTATTATCTTTAAATATGTGTAGGTAAGGTTATCACTACAATATTTTAGTATTTGTAAAATACAAGTATTTATAAATCACTTCCGTGTTTTTAGAATTGATATTTCATAGTATGCGTTTTGATTATAATTTTGAACAAATATAATAAAGGTTTAGGAGGTAATTTCTGGAGTAAATAGCTTTAGGAGATAACGGGGTAATTTCAAGACTTTCTTATGGTAGTAATTATAAAGCGTTTTAATTAAGAGATGAGAAAATAGTAAAGTTTTAAATTTTAGTATTATTTAACTCAACAGGCAGGGGCTGTGTTTTATCGTATAAGAAAGTAGGAGGAGTGCAATTTTTTTACAATATTGTTATGACTTGAATCTTACTAATTGGAGTGAAACAGTTTCATTCGACTCTTGAAACTTTTAAAAAAAATTGGCAGAGCAGTAACTTTTTTACGATTATTCTTCGTGGCCCATTGCCTGTATATGAAAACGGTCTAGTGAATCCGGTGCAATTAAAATCCCTCTAGGTACTCACTTCTATAGTAGTAATGATAGCAATTAAAAGCGCGAATGAATTAACCGAAAAAATCGACTGTAAAACAGACTTGGAAAAAGTGTAAAAAAAGGGGAGTAATATGGGAAATTTCGGCAAGGCAGATGATGTTCTCAGTAGTTCATAAGTAGCTTCTTCACTGACTAACATAGTCAATATAAGACTTAATTAACACGAATTCAAGAAAAGTGATTTCCTGTACTAAAAAGAAACTGACTGGAAAGTTTATTTTAAACATTTTATTTTTAAGTCCTTTACTACAATGTTTCCATGACAACTATACATCAAATGACTACACATTTTATTCGTTAACAATTTTTTTTCTCAGTTCATGCATTGATAATTTATCATTCAAGCGTAAAGTCATGCCATTTTTCTTTAATTTTTTGCGATTTTGAGTCCATTAAAAATAAAATTATGTACCATTTTACTAGTTTGTCAAATAATCGAATAAAGTTAGTGTAAATTGAAAATTATTTATTACTACTTTAAATGGATATCTTATGTCAATCATTAAAACTATATTATGCATTAGGAATAATACTAATATTCAGCTAAATTCTTAATTTTATAATACAGTTTAACGTTTTAGTTGTGCATGTTTTTTTCAATAGGTACATTAAATAATTTAAAAAATTCAAAATGTCATCTAAAACTGTGTATTGATTAATGCAAATAAAATAAACATTTGATTTTATGCAATTCAATATACAGGGTTGTTATTTATATTGTCGTACTATTTTCCGCGCCATATTATAATAGGTAGCTAAATATTATATAAAATTTCGTAGTTTTAAAATATACCCTTATCATATTTTTTTGACTCTAAAACTCACGTGCATACACATCCACCCATATTTCATTTTTTTCAAATTGAAAAATACTTTAAAAATCGTTTATTTATTTTTTATTTCGAAAACAAAACTCATCGGTCACTCGACAGTACATTTTTCCCTACGACTAGAGAGGTCAAGTCTGTGAAGTAACGTTTTCCGAGGACCTGTCATGGACAGGGGATATTTTCCCGTGTGCAGGAAACGTTATTTTCAATTTTTTGTTTGCTTTTACGTTAAAAATGAACGGAAGAGGGAAATGACACGGAGTATAAACACTGTGACGGCAAAACAAGACAAAAATATAATCGGCTGACCCCTTCCCCCCACTCTTCAGACGTCAAGAGAATGAAAACTTTGTAGTCGAACCCGAATTTAGATTGAATTGCAAAAGAAAAATAGATAGTATGAGTGAAAGAAAAACTTGTATTTGTGCTTGCTTTTATTTATTCTTTTTTACACTTTTTGTTTACACAGTTGCGTGCACAATATATTGTAATAGTGTTGGCTTCATTTCTTAACCCCTACTCACTCGTCTATATATGTATATATATGTAATATATATATATAATGTCAATAAAATCAAAAATGTGTTGTATGTCGTTTTATATAGTTTTATTTCACACGTGTATTGTAGATCAAATCAAATTATATAAAATAATAAATAAACTAAATTATTTTATAAATATATGTCGATAAGAAAAAAGTTTCGGAAGATAGCTAAGTAGTTATATAAGTAGTTATTAGTTGGAGTTTGGTGATTTACTACAGTTGTTAAGGTAAAACAAAAATAAAGTTAACCTGAAAATATATTTTATTCATTGCATTTAACAAACTTACTTAAATTAAGAAAAAAATATTAATATGATTCCATTTTTATCACGGTTCGTTTTATGAATATAAAATGAAGAAATTGTATCAGTTATAAGGTACAATCAGTAGTTTGAACAGTTGGACAATAGTTTGAAACTAGAATAAATATATTTTTGTCTAAGCAATTAATAATTAATCTTTTATTATGATAACGTATGGAGTTTGTGTAAATATTGATAACAAAGATACAAAAATAATACCATTAAATAATTTTATCAATTAAGTACTGATGAGAAAAAAAACATTTATTTACAAATAAAATATCATATGAAAAATTAGACCCCGATATCAGAGCTTATGAACTACAATAAATAAAAAGTATTTATTTATTTATTTATTTTAGATTTTATATTTATTTAATGTTTTTATTGAATATAATTAGTTACGATTGATTGCATAAAATTCATATTCTTATTGATTAAAATATATTGTATAATATTAATCATAGTATAATATTTTCTTATAAACACTGTTCACAATATGGTTATTAATTTATATAATAATATTATATTCTTAAAACTTGTTTAACGCAAATTTATTCATGCAATAATATTACAAGTCTTTTTATGTTTAATATTAATGCACATACTTAGACTGATAAATTTGTATACATATACATTAAGGTATAGGTACCTACTTAATAGTTTTTACTTTTTAGTGCCTTCATAAATATATAATTAATACTATATAATAATTACACCATCTTTAGAGTATTAAATCGTTTTATAAAAAGTAGGTTATCTATGTTAAACATAATATTTATTGTCATTTTTGTTATTATAATCAACTGTGTACATAAAATATAAAAACTTTATTTAAAATATAATTATTATGCGTTGTATACATATACATATATATATAATATCATGGTTTTAATGTTATTGTTTCTATTTGTTTCAGGTAAATGTTCTCTTTCAATCGGTTTAAGTGCTCGGGGAATGTGGGGGCGCATTCTTAATACGTGAGTACATTATTTTCTCGTCCAACGTTAATGTCTGCAATCGTATTTTCCCCTTCACCAAAAAAAAAAATCGATTTGTTCTTGCTGTAGTGTTCTATTTTTTTACTTGGATTTTGTCATCGAGATTCGGGGAAAATATAAATAGTGGCTTGATGCATTGAATACATTACTTATTGACAAATGTCTTTAGTAGTTTAGTGGCCATGGGATAAGACTATATAATATCTACATCGACAGTTTGAAATTAATTGTTCAACGTATTTGGGACTATCCTGGGTATCCTGGGTTTTCTTTTATTCCATAAATGATCGATATTCATAAAACGCTGATGTTATTTTAAAGCTATTTAAATAGTCTAAAATTTTTAAAGTATTCCTACGTAGTTTCATAAATTTATATTTTATTATGTATAACTGAAGTCTTTTTAAATTTTAACTAAAAAATGTATCATATAATACATAATTATGTAATTTATTTATCAAAAAACGTATACTCGTTGTTGTAAATTTTATTACATAGTAGCAGAATTTCTACCAAACGCCCGCATATATTTAAATATAAATATAAATAATTATAAAAAAAATTAAATTTATTTTTCGTACGGCACATGGTCAGTGGCGTAGCCAGGATATTTTTTAGGGGGGGGGGGGGGGTTAGTAATAAAATAAAATAAATCTACAACCGTATTTAAATAATAAAATAATTGAATGATAATGATTATTATCACCATTGCAGTCGATAACTTGAATACGGCATAACAGAATACATTTCACTACAAATAAATGATTGTGTTTCTATATTATAAACATTATATTTTTGATAAAAATACGGCCGAAGGGGGGGGGGGGGTTAACAACCACCCCCCCCCTGGCTACGCCACTGAACATGGTATTCTGAGTATTCTGAGTATGTCTACGACAATAAGAATAGTTCTATGTTAGGTTAGGTTAGGTTCTAATTCAATGTTAAATTACAATATTATCATTTGTCAGTTTATTGTGATTATATTTTTCTATTTTTTTATTGGCATATTACCTATACAACTTCACAAAGGAGTGGCTAATGACATGTATCAACTTTTTTACAACTCAACCTGTCATTATGTCAAATATTAATTGAAGGACCCTTGAATCCTAATGATCTGTATTTTTATTTAAAATTTTCATTTATTTTGTATTCCCCCCCCCCCAAGTAAAAAAATAGTTTTAATTTATACAAAAACCGTAGTTAAATTTTATAGCCTGATAGTTTTAAAGTTATGATTTAACTGTGTGACTTCTTTTCTTGCGCTTAACATTTTTTATTCATTACTTGCAGAGTTTGTCGTAACAAAATGACTATATTCCATTCGCGTTTAGATGTTGACCGGATAGCGACCAGTTTTTGTCTGCAGTGTCACGCAGGACACACACTTAACTATTTTCCCTACTTAATCAACCACCAGTAATAAAAATACATGACGACGCTCGTGTAGGTACATATATCAGTTGCCCAGGTTGCTTCTAAACGTATATGAAGTATAGTACCTATGTAAATTGTATACCTTACTTTTGCATCACTACTATTACTATTTACTTGGAGAGTAATTTATCAAAAATAAAAACTATTTTAATAATAATAAATACTCCAAATACTTTTGGATAATTTAGATATTTAAAAAATTCAAATTCAAATCTTTGTAAATCGATATATTATTTTATATTTTTTTTTCGACGTCTCACTTTTAATTTTAGATAATAACTTAATAAATAATATTGTTAACTAATATTGATATATCGTAAAAAATTAAAAAACATTCTTAGGGTAAATAATAGAAAATAATGTAAAAATGTTAATGAAGAAAATTGTACTTCCTGTAAAGTGCTATTAATTAAATTATTCACTTACATAATTATAATTTCAGCTTATTTATTTTTATTGATATATCTTCATTCTTATTATTTCTGTCTCATCCAACACCTAATACACTATTTCTAATATATACAAAAGTATACATATTTAAGAATAACCAACAAATCATTTTTGTCTATGAATAAAATTATTCATACTTGTCGTTTCCTACAAATATGACAAATGACAATTATAAGTATATATTATAAAATTCAATTCATCTAACCATAGACATCATTAGAAATAATGCAAAATATCTAAAATAATAAATTAAAGAATATATAAAATTAAAACTAAATGCGAAGTATAATGGTAGGACTTTTTATAACTATATCTATATAATAGGTGGTATATATACGGTGCGTACATTCCCCGTTTTAAAGTGTTCCGTTTGAAATCCACTCAGGAAATTGCAGATCTCGAATTGTTTACATATTTTCATTATATAATTTTAATCTTTAATTTTCTATGTATAAAATATGTGTATATTATATTTAATTTTTTATTTAAAAAAAATACTTATTATATTTTTAATGAATAGCTACGTGTGTGGTTATTATATTATATATATATATATATATATGAAGGCATATTTTTTAAATTATTTCACTTACATTTGGTTTAGAGTAACATAAATTAATTTACAATGTGCTTTTTATATCTTTGTAGAAATACGTATACACATTTTCATTGAAATATATAATATATTTCAATTTTCAAATGATATCTATATATAACTAGAATATTTTATATAACGAATGAATTGCAAATTCATAATTAACGTTGCTCCCGGAGGCTGTTAGATTATACCTGACAGGTTCATTTTTACACACATAAAGTTGAGGTAGATGAGGATTCATTGTTATAAGATAAACTTTGGACGTGTTGAGATGGCAGGCGGCCTTCGTTAATTTAATTTAACGTCAGTTAAACGAAGCAAATACGAGTTTTACACAAGTAGTTTCGTGTCCGTGAAAACCTTGTAAAAGCCAGTTACATATTACATTAAATTGCTTTTACAGTTTTCACATTATATATTTTCCACTGACGATGTAATGTGTCTATGATTTCATTTTCTTTAAAAACAATTTGATCATAACTATTATGACAAATATAATATACACAATGACCTAAAATCCGTATTTTTTTTTCATATCTAATCAACATTATTAATATTGTTTTAATTTCCAGTAATTAATCATTTGTTTGATAATTTAATTAATTCGGTTAATGGTAATAAATAGAAAGCTTGACTAGTCAATTTTAATTGAATTGAAAATTAATTCCCATTGGTTTGGACTTTGCGAATCAGAATCTATCTATGTACCTAATATATATATAGCTAACGTTCTAAATGATTATTCGTCAATCGGTTGAATTGCAGTACATAGTATTATTTATTATTTCATTTTAAACTTCAAGCATTTAATAACTTTAATTATTTTAAAATTATACATTAAAAGGCTCACAAAAAAAAAAAATAATAATTTCAATAAGTACCTAATGCCCTAATGTTTAATATACCTTCATATAAAGCAGATGTGAAAATCAGGAAAATCGCTCTGCTGATTTGTAGGTTTCAAGCGTTTTCAACTTTCAAGTGTACCTCATTTATGAATAATTTAGTTATTGTGGCAAATGTGCTAAATTTAAATTAAATAATTAATCGATGCACATAAAAATTGTTTTAATTTTTGAATTATTTTATAATTAATTTTATTATTATTATTTTTAGAAATTAAAAAAATAAAATTTACTGAAAACATCACTTAAATAATACAATACCAAATTATTAATTATTAAATATAATAATATGATTAATATATTATTATTTTTTACTTATAAGTCAACGCCAATAGACCTCAGAACTGAATAAATAGGATCATGATGACCAAAAATACGATTGGAAAACTGATAGGACTTAGAGTATAGAAACCGATTTTGTATTATAATAACAAGCTTTTGAAACATCCTTAATAAGATATATTTTGCGTTTATGATTAGGACTTAAATATTGTTTAATAGGTAGTAATAATCTACTATGGAATGATTAAAGAGATTATATTCTATTCACTCGCACTTTTCAATGAAAAGGTAGACAAAGGTCCAATATTTTCTTATTCAATTATTTCTATTATAGTCTTCTTATTAGACAAAATCTACGAACATTTTATTGAAAACTTATTATTGTATACAGATAGTCATAGTTTTATATATTTGTAAGAAATGTAGGTAGTTGTTAATATTATGCTAAAAATATATATATATATTTATAAAGTAAAATATACTTATTACTTTATATTATATCATAATAAATTATAGACTTATAAAATAATGTTTGCAACTGTTTATTTAACTAAATTAAGTTATTTTAATCCTATATCTATATTGTTATAATATAATGAAAGTATAATAAATTTCTTTATAGTAAATTTTTTGATATAAAATGTATTTTTATTATGCTTAGTCACTAATTTTCGATTTATTTTTTCGTTGTACGAGTTTTAAAAATCAACAGTCTTAATCTTTCCAGAATTTTAAATTATATTTATGTACCGAGTGTAAATTAACTTGGCGAACACGTCATTGTACGAGTTGTTCATCTCCATAAATATCACTAAACCGTGCATGAATGGCTCAATCTGCAAGAGATTTGCTTAACTTCTACTATTATTTGGATCTGTATTTTTATTACCCCGCCCTAAATCCCTGTAAAGGGGGATTAAAACATCAGTTTAATGTATTGAAAGCCGCGTGCCGTTTTCCAAAAGTCCTGACCGCCATTACCATAATTGATACAAATCACTTACTTAAATAAGTATACCACCTACCTCATCTATACTTATACCACCCTTCTTCTTCTTTCTATTTAGCGTATTAATATAACGGCGATGGCAAATAACAAAAACACACAACCCTTGGCGAATAATAATAAAAACCGACCAACCAAAACAGAACAATAAATAAAAGGCTTATTGAGAATTTTTGCAATTCGAGTCACCGAATCGTTTTGTTAATGGCTTAAAACTGATCTTGTAATGAATGTGTAGCGAGTTAAATAAAAAAAAATGCGCATCCGTTTTTCTAGTCAACCTATATCTCTAGGTTAAGTACTATCTTTCGATAGATTGCATCAAAAAATTGAGTTCTAACAAAAAGTTTTATATCTAAAATAAATATTTAGCCATTATTTATTTATTTAAAACTATTTTCATAAATTGAAATCATTTTTAAAATTACTTTTAAAAAGATACGACTTGTTATTCTACCATTTTTTTCTCAATTATAAAACACATCAAATTGAATTTACATTTATGTAATTTGAAATAATTTTTTTCCATCTGTTAAATGGTTTTTATTTATTTTATTTTAATTAAAAATATACTATACATCAATCATATAAATGCTATATTTTTTAGGTATGTTACATAAATTATACATGATATATTTTATTGTAGCAAACACTGATAATTGAAAATAAATATTGATGCAATGCAATATGTAAACTAAAGTTGTGTCAAATCACAATTTAGTCATCAGTAACCTATATTTAGTCATCACCAATTTCTGAATATCATAATTGTTCGTGATTTGCTACCACATCACTTTTCACTAGCCAATTGGCATTTACTACTTATCGAACATAATTGTTGTCACAATGGTATATAGTATATACTATGAACAATATATTATTATGTTTAAATTATAGTGTTGCCGATAATATAACCAACGCATAATGCTTTTTAGAGGTTATAATAGTGTACATGTACGTGTTTGTAATATATATAATACATATAAAGTATAAACGTGCTATTTAGTATTATTTTCAAAATAAAATTTTTTTTTTAAATGCATTTCTCTCTCTAGCAAATTTTCTTATATATTCATCACGGTTATAAAATATTATAAAGGTGTCTATTTAAAAATAAAACATACATAAACCAACAGATATGCTTATTATATATTATATAAGTATTATAAAATAATTGTGAATGAAATGGCAAAATACTAGTAAATACTATCGTATTATGTATTAGTTGTACACTATAAAACATCCGGTCGTACGCACGCACCAGACCACTTAGCCATTAAACAACGGTCGCGTCTACAACTATCTTCGTGCCAAAAAAAAAAAAAAAACTATTAAATTAGAATTAAGCCTCCTTGTAATCGTAGTATTCATGAATGAACTTCATTTCGCTACGCTACAAGATTTAAATGTCTCTTATGTACCTAATAAAGGGTTCTATTTTTTTTTTTGAAACCGCTCAAGTTTCTCTGTACATTCCCGCATGCACGTGGACAGCATACAAATTCTTTATCACCCTGTATCCATTTCCAGCACGGCCTTCTTCATATACATAGTAACAATATATTAATTGGAAATAAAAGACTAGCATTAACGAGATTATATAATACGCTCATGGTACTGCGATGTAACAAGAAACTGTTAATATGAATTGTATTTAATTTAGTGTTAGTATACCTTTGCACATTATTATACTTTTTAATATATATATAATATATATAGTCTATATAAATTATAAAAACACATTTAATTTATCGTTTATTCAGTTATGAGATTATTGATAAAAGTGAATCTAATGCGTTTATTGACAAACTATTTTCTGACTGTCATGTACTTATGTTGCGTATTAGTTGTACAACGTGAATATAAAGGACATTATACAAAAAAATATATTATATTTTTATTTATTAATTTTCTAATTTATTTTTATCTTAATTTGTTGTTCTTGCAAATTGACTGCAGTTGATAAATCGTATTTTATAAATACCACTATTTTAAAAATTTAAAGTGATTTCTTCGTTCGTTTGGAATATATATTTTGTTTCCTTGAAAACTAATTGCATAATATTAGGTATATTATAAGCCGTCATTTTAAATCTCATAATTTTCAAACGAGATTAATTCTTGTAGATAGCAACGATATATCTTTAAAATAACCGTCCTGAGTTCTATATATTACGCACATATATTGATTCGATAAATAAAGCGTGTGATTGCATACATGAGCCGTTGCTCATTTGAATGAATTCAGTATAATATGTACCACCAGCTCGGATCATCGACCCATTTACCCTCATAGGGGTAGTCTGGTAAAACAAAAGCATCCACCCGACACGCATTTCTTTGTCCGGATTAAGCGCAAATACAGCGCAGTGGGTCTTTTCAATTTTTATGACCGTCGGAAACGTAGTGAAAAAAAATAAAAAAAAAAATAATAAAGATAAAACACGCATATACGCATAAAGGACGTATACACTATATATATTAAAGTGAAGGGGAAAGGACAGCAGCTAACAAGAACAAAAATTATCCTCTGGAAAATAGAGGAAAAGAAAACCCGTATGTGAAATTGCCTACAGGGCTGGACTCCGGATCCGCATTGATAAGTAGAAAACTACCCCCTGCCGCCATCAAGTCACTTGGGACATAAAATAAGCTTTTAGCTGGTTTACAACAAGCGGTCGACGAAGCTCATGAATCAATTGCAAAGGCCGAGTGTATATGTGTGGATGAAAAGCCGATCTCATTGCGAGTCACAGCAGCATGTCTTTGTACGTGTGTATATAACATAGACAACGAATACAGGATGTCCGGAAAATACTATATACATTTTAATTTTCTAAGAAATTTCAGTTTTTACGATTTAAAAATATGTAGTCAAGAGTACCGAAACCATTTCTTTTTTCCTATATAACTTTATCCTTATATAAAGTGAATATAATTTTAGCAAACGAGTAAAAAGAGTCGTCGAAGAAAACTGCATGTTGGCCAATGTTTTAAGCGATTGTTTCTTATTATATTTGCAAAGCTATATAGTCGAAAAAACTCGTTAAGTTAAGTCAAAAATAACTTAACTTCGCTAAAAATAAGTTGCATTATTAATCCATACGAAAGTACAAAAACTAAATTTAATAAAATTACACAAATACAAAAATAAATAAAAACAATAATGCATATAAGATTAATTAATAGAAAAAAATACCTTAAAGGCAGATTCTACGAACAGTAGTTTTAAATTATTTAGATTAATTTTGGCGAATTAATGTTTTAAAAGATCAGGGTTACTGTTAATGTTTACTAGTATAAAACTAGTAAAAATTAATATAATGTGACTTTAAAATTATTTAATTAGTAACTGCATATCGTCAATCAGTTTTTAAATCATTAAGTCGTTTCAAGAAATCTATAAAAAAAAGTTACTTGTTATGTAACTTTACTTTTTAACTATAAAATATAATATTATTACTATAATATTTTATTTTTGTATCTATAACATCAAATATTTTAATCATTGAATTTTAACTACAAAATCTCTAATAATTGTAAAAATTAAATAACACAATGAATTGGTGACAATGTCAAGCAAAAATAAAATCGGAGATGATAGATTTCTCGGTAGTTTGGTATGGAAAAAGAATGAAAGGAATGCAATATAAGTCACGGCAAACGTAACGACGTGCCATATCGTGTAGTGATTTATACGTGAGTTTCGGAGATTAAGCACTGGGGGAGTATTTATTATAATATCACATCCCCTTGTGACTGTAGGTCGTTCGTCTTTAGGGTCACACATCACGTGGATGATGGATTCGATATTATTGGATAGAAGTAATAGAATAGTTGTGGTATAATTGAGAGTGATAATATATAAACAAAAATCAGATATATATACATATATATTTTTCTTGATTTGCTGCTCTTGAAATGTGTCAACGAATCGGAATTTTTTGTACCCCAATGAATAAAACTATAAAGACAACAAAACTACCGACATGGGAAATCGGGAAAAGAACAACTGGAAATGTGCCCGAGCACTACAAACAATAATAATAGTCGTAACTGCTGGATAAAAAAAAAAGTTACGTTTCAATTCTTACTTTTTTTTCCACATTACGTCTGGTTGAGTTCCGATTGTGTTGTATATTTGTATAGAGTATAGTTTCTGAATGATCCGGATAATCTAATATTTATGATCTGATTTATTTACATAACATTCAAAAATAATTTATAATAATATGAGCTATATTATTATGTATATAAACCACTAAATATTATAACTTTGTAGAAAATAATATAACCAGATATTGTACAAATATTTTAAATTAAAAAAAAAAATGTTTTAATTAAAATCAATGACAACAATACTAATTTCATGTAATGAATTTGAAAAAAATGTAATATAGCTATTTTCAGTTAGATGAAAATAATATTAAATTTATTAATTTAGTATAATACATATATTATATTGCAAAATATATTATCACTAT
Source organism: Schizaphis graminum (assembly GCA_020882235.1). Classification (NCBI taxonomy): domain Eukaryota; kingdom Metazoa; phylum Arthropoda; class Insecta; order Hemiptera; family Aphididae; genus Schizaphis; species Schizaphis graminum. Next base: position 112,655,867 of record CM037032.1, on the reverse strand, counting down.
TTTTCCAGCATTTTTATTAAATAAAAGTTCCCATTTTCTCATTTGTTTTAGTAATTTATTTTAGTTTCATATTTTTAGTAATTAACTATAATATTATGTTTCTTTTTTTGGTTTATTTTTATCATATTTGCATAAATTTGAAATCTCCATTCTCTGAGAAAAACTCTATTCTGTATAAGTCTATTTCTTTAATATTTGTTGGTTATTTATACTGATATAAGTTAAATTTTATTTGTTTGCATTTGAAATGAAAGTAAGCAGGGTGATTTTTTTATCAAACAACACTTATTATTTCCAAAAGTATTCATGTTTTTGAAAATATTTTTTTACATAGTTTCGAATTGTTGAAAAAAAACTTAAAAAATTATAAGGATAAAAAATATTTAAAAATATAATTTTTTTATAAAAACGTTGTTTTTTTAACAATTTGAAACTAAGTAAAAAAATATTTTCAAAAACATGAATACTTTTGGAAATAATGAGTGTTGTTTGATAAAAAAATCACCCTGTATATCAGTCAATTTTTCTAATGAATTTTTTATTATGTTTTTACAACCATTCTAACCTATAAGCTGAGTTAGTATTTATTATATTTATTAGAGTTTTAATATGACTGTTTGGCAATAGTTTTAACATTTAATTTTAGGCACAATTACAATAATATGTATTTAATGATTGTTTAATTAGTATTTATTTTTATTTTTTATTAAACCAGAACGTATTAATATGTAATTTTATAGGAGTCAAAAGTATTATTTTTAAAACATTTAATTATTGTTGACACGTAAAACACTATCATTGTATCAGAAGAAATTGGTTTCCAATACTGCATGACCTTCATAAGTAATACGTATAACCTTAGTTAAAATAGTAGTAAGTATTTATGTTATATTTGTTTATGGGATTAACATTTTAATTTTATCAAGTTTTTGATTTAAAAAGTTGGTTACATCATATATTTCAAACCATTATGGAATTACGTATTTTAAAACTCGGTAGATATTATATTATACTGACTGATTATTATAACATTATATAGGTGACTCTTATTTTACATTAAATCCTTACGGCTGTGATTTTTTTCCTTGCTACCTATATTGAATATCAATAAATTAAATTTTTGAACTATATCGATTTTTCGGATAAAATCACAATTTGTAACCTTTTCAGTATTACATAAACAAATCGATAAAAGCAAAAACTCATTGAACCAGAAAAACGAATTTCAAAAATCATATATTTTCATTTTGTTTTGTGGAATTGTTGGTTTTTTCATATAAAAAACAACATTGTGTTTGTTACATTTTGTGAGTTTCATATAATATAATATATTATCGTATATAGTATATACCTTATGGATAGTAATATTTTGAAAGTATATATATTTAATTTTTAAATGTTATCATTACTATGTTATTTTTAATTAAGAATGCTCATAAAATGTGTATAAGACTGAAATTTCTTATTTTAACCACCAATTTCAGTATTGTACATTTATGAGACATATTATTTATTAATCAATGTTAATATCGTAATGGTATTAATAAATTAGATTATGAAAACAATAGTTAAGAAACTTTCATAAATAAATCAATATGGTAAAATTATGAAATGTGCATGGTGTTAGGCATATTATTACCCGCAGGAATTCCATCGTTATTCATAATAGAAATATAGATCAAAGAGTTTCTACCTATAGTTACTCAGTAATTAAAAATTTCAATTTTTAAAGCTTGTATGACCAAAGATTATTCATGATAAAACTACATACACACACACACACACACACACACACACTTATTTTGTAGATATTTTGATTTTTTTAATCATTTAAAATTGTATAGTTGAGAGTGGGTCATATAAAAAATAATTTCTTTGAATTATAGTTAATTCATGGATTTTACACGTATGTATCTATTGCTTTAAAGAACGACCCGGATCCAGTTTTATAAGCACTGGGTAAACCGTACCAAAAGGGTCATTTATAAAAGAGATTGTTCTCAATTCTTAAGTGCTATTGAAGTTTCGCATTTTATATATCAAAAGAACTATACTCGTTAAGTATTAAAATAATCATGAAATATGTATTTTTTTATTTGTATAGCCTACAATAACGTTTAATCGGAAATTGTTTGTTTGAATAGTTCATAAACATTTAATCGGGATTTTTCATCGTGTCAAGATCGAATAAACTTTGATATTCATATGTACTGCATTTTAATAAAATATTTGTGTTAAACGCTTAAAATAAAAAATAAAAACCCATCACTTATATATTTAATTCATATTATGTCATCCACTAAATAAATAATAAACTTAAAAATAAAACAAGTTAGTCTAAATAATATATAGACTTAATTGTAATTTAAATTTTATTTTATGATATACCTAAATGTATAAAAAATATATATTTTTTCAACAATAATTAAACGATTTACATTAGACATTTTTTTATTATTTTGAATTTTTTATGAAATATGTTTTATGATTTTATTTCGATATAAAATATCTTATTAATAAACTAAATTAAGTTTATCTTTGATACTTTTTATAATTCATGAATTATGATATAATAATAGATTTCTTGTTTCACTCCTTAATGTAAAATCAGATGTATTGAAAAATTGGTTCCTATGTACGTCATCACATAAAGTTAATAAAATATATGGCTACCTTAAACTTAACATAAACTTAGTAGCCATCACTTTTAATATGTAGAAATTGTAATGGATATATAAAATCGATTCATTAAAATAATTGAAATATTATCCCCATTTCGCATTGACACTCCAGAATTCACTTGACTCACCTATCAATCACTCCAATTTATAATTGACGCTTACAATAATGTTTTTTATAATTTTCTTCGTTAGGCTTGATTAAAAAAAAACCATATTTCTTAGTATTATAATATAATACCTTTACCACCTTGTTTTTTGGGATTTGGAATTCATATTATGTCATATCGTATTTATCGTATTTTAAAACACAACAATATGGGGGTATCTACTTACGACTATTAATTTTTCAATAATATAATATAAATAATAAATACATATATACATAAATAGAGAACTGAAAAATAATATTTATACGTGAAACCAAATTAAAATAAATAAATATAAGTCGTTTATTCGTCATTATGATTTACGCCGTGTATTACAGTCCTATAGACGCATGGGTTTTGTTTTACAAGGTTTTGTGGGGCGGCTCCGCGTGTTTGTATAACAGTGACACCCGTAGTATCGCGATGGTTTATTGGTAATCCAAAACGTTTATTTGCGGTACAACGAAAAAGGTTAATTAAATTTCACGGGACAAACGGTCCGCACGCGTTCTCTCCTATACTCTGACAACACACCACAGTATTACTGCTGTTATTTTATTTAGAACAATAAAAGGCGTCCGGGAAGTTCTCTGCCTGCTATATATTATATATATATATATACGGATTTCTCTCCTCATGTTTCTGGCCAGCATTTTCTCTTTTCGTCGTCGTCGTATAATCATAATTGGATAACAACTAATCACAGCGCGCCCGTTAGTATATAGTTCGGCGGATGTCGGAAATAATATTGTCGTCTGCGGCAGCGGCGTTTTCTCCTACAGAATCGTTGTTTTTGCTGAGCCCATCTCCTTCAAAAGTTGAAACATTCGAACAGTAACTTATATGCCGTCACCACACAGATAACAAACGCCAGATAAGAAACGATCACGATTGCTGGTTTTATATATAATATGTATACATACACACGAAGAATCTAGAAAACGCTGCTGGGCTATCCTGTGCATACCCCCTGCAGCAGCCAAGCATAGTGTTTTCAGTCGTACGTATAATATATAAATGTGTCCCGGGGCAATAAACGTAGTCCTCTTCTCTTTGGTCCAACCCTAAAATTATATAGGTTAATAAATTAAATGACATAATGGCCTCCGTCCGAGTATTAACTGTTCCGTACGATTTAATGTCCGGCGTCTTATTATATCTAATGTCTGATTAAATTTCTGTTAGAACTGCTGTATTATATATATTATTATTATTATCATATATATATATATATTATACATATATGAGTGTGTGTGTGTGTATCGTGATGGAATGACCGCTGTCTCACATAAGTCTCGCCAACCAGTCGCCGCCGTTTCGGTGATATTGCACAGCGTATTTATTATGACAAACTATTCCGGAAATAAAACACTGCAATCGCAATAATTGTAGGTTTTGATTAGCCGAGAATGACGTGACATATAATATAATATATATATATATAATAATATTGTCCCTGGAAACCGGGGAAGACAAGAAAATAAATACATTGTAGCAGCAGCGTTAACCATTCTTAAATGTCTATATAGTACATTACATTAGGTTTAATTCAATATATACCATTCGGTTATTACTGCTGCAGTGTTGTATTATAGTAAGTTCCGATATCCGATTGAATGGTCAGCATTGTTTGTGACTGTTGTGCCATAAAATCCCTACACATAATGCTGGCCAATCAAATAAGCCCAGTTCGTAACTTATTTAATCAATTTATATTGACTACGTGTGCTCATTTATGTAATGTACTGCTAACAGTGCTAACACAGTACATACCCCATTTAATTAAATCGTCTTATAATTATAATTAGTTGCACATTAAATAATAAATTAATAATTACCGATTACCCTGCTACTAATATATGCACTAAATATAGTATCTTTATCCCATAAAAATCATACAGTTTTACTCTTGATTCATATTTTTATGAAACCATAACAATCTCTGATCTTACTAAAAAGTCACTTCACGTATTTTACATAAATTTATTTTGTTTCAAAAATTGATAATATTGTATATTAAATTATCAATTTATTTATCATTTACAATTCATGTATTTTTGCTTAATCTTTTCATCGTATATTTAATAATATTGATCACTATGCTTTATTATAATCTGTAACCGACATTAATCAGATTTAATTTAATCTAAAAAAAAAAAAATAAACTTTATAGTTCATTGATAACATACGTTTAATACGTATTATTGTAAATTATTTTTAATGTACATTTAATTATTTCAAATCGCGTTAAAAATGTACATCCAGTAATAAAATTACACAAAATAATCGTAATATAAACCAACATTATTATTATACTAAATTTATTAGATATCTATACAATAAAACAATATTTCATAATTTATTTTTGACACATTTATAATCAAAAGATTTTTTTTAAATTTATTTTTCAACGATTTGTCACACGCTTTAAGGATATCCATTAATATAATTGTTTCAGTTTAGGTATGTTTAGTTTTAGTTTTTCTTTTATTTATGACCACCCAAATACTCTCACCATCATGTATTGTTCACTTTATATAAAATGACAATTTCAAAGCCATCTGTTTTAGTGGTATATATAATGTTATGTTTTTCGACTCCATGACCGTTTCATATACTTGATACGTGTTGACCTGATGCCAGATCCCCCTTGGTGCTATAAGCGACGGCTGCAAACTTTCAACGTTTTCCGTACGTACACGAACACTAATAATAACTGACGTAGGTTTACGCGAATCCTAGTCGTATTGACTTAAAAACATGTATCCCGTGTACATATTATATACTAATATCACACTTACACTCACACTCAAACACATTTACATTTTATTATTTTTGTCCCTAGGCCTATAAACTTCTTGGTAAATAATAATATGTCACAAACGATCAGTGGGGCTTAATTTCGACTTCCAGTATTTTATCTTTTACCTAACCTACTTAATGGTTTTTTTTGTCGTGTATAATAAATATATTTATATATTAAACACATACGTAATATTGCGGATAAGAATCGTTATTTTGTATCATGTTTATCTATACTCCTTTATAGTTAATAACAATATGTTTGTCAATTAAAAAAAAAAAAAAACTTTTTGAATATTGTAGGCAATTGTATTATACTATTATAAGCACATCGTCGTAATTAGTACATGTAAAAGTAAAAATAATCACCTAATTATGTATCATAATAAAAGTTCTCAGACAGGTATGCGAGCAGCATGTCTCTGTCATGATAATTGTATTAGAATATATTGTGAACATACTACGCTATGCCGTATTTGACATAGTACCGTCGATTAAATCCTTAATTTATGCTGACGTTTGCATAATACTAAATTCATTTAATTATAGCTGTAGTATTACGGCATTAATATTCCACCTTCGAAAATAGTATTAAAAATGTCTAAATATTTTTATTTTTATACATTAATAATCATATTTTAACCATGATACAATTTAAAATTAATTTTCTTACTGCCAATGTATATTTATAGTAAAACAAGTGCATGCTTATTATACAATTTAATTTAATTTAATAAATTATTCGAGGTACCTAGCTGTATTTACATGGTTAGGTTAGGTTTGGCTTAGTATAATATGAGTTATAATAAAGTAAAAACAGTTTATATAAAAAAACACATAATAATAATATAATATAAATATAAATATCATAAGAGTTCATCAAGTATACTTGGATTTATACAAAGTTAAAGTTTTTCATTGTATTATTATAAAACGAATTAAAAACCACACAGTTGTAAATTAAATCCATACAGAGTTAATAATATAATTATAATGGAGTCAGTTGAGGCACAAGCTGTGCATCATAATAATTAGCCTATAGTTTATAAAGTTTGAAAAGTTTGAAAACTAATGTATGTTTAAAAAGAATCGAGTTCAAACATTACTTTTATTGTTTATAAAAAGTTTTAGACGACGTAGTGCACTTTACGTATGTTTACTCTACAGGCGAATCGAAACGTACAAATAAAGAGAGTCCAACACGTGTATGACCCTCAATGGACGATTAAACATTTAAACGTAGGACTAAAACGTTCTATGTGAAGACATTTCTATGAACATAATGTATGATAAGTACTAAGTATTATTTACTTATATTAGCTTTATTTAAGTACGGATGCTAGTAAAATTAATGTGACTTCGGCAATAAGATCCCGACTGAGATTCGAACAATGCGAATATTCGCAAACACGTATTCTATGCGAATAGATAGTAGGCGTGTTATTGTGTACCTTAACGTCTTGTGTAATGCTCAATAATATCGCAGTTACATAAGATACAACATAGGTGACACACAAACATTATAATATCATACTGTACAGCCTGCTTTAGAGCCGTCATAATCCTATAATGTCTAATCCCGTCCGTCTAATTCTCTTTAAGTCGTTCTTTCAATTATTAAAGAAACTACAACGTGAGTTTTTTGTGCATTATAATATATTATTATCTCCACAGTAACCGTACACATTGTAACTTAATCTTTAACCTACAATGTGTATTATATACACGCCTGATGATAATATATTATGCACACGACGACGCAGGCATATAATTAAATTACCGATTTACCACGTTGCGTGCACTGCGCATTATGCACCCTATAGTTGCCTTATATATATATAATAGTAGCTGCATATAACACACGTAGCTGCGCGAGCAACATTATACGCGTGTACACGTATAGGTAGTAGGGTACATGGGTGTTATCGATTGTGCTTTCTCCATATTGTGCACTTCGTCAAGGCCAATTTCACGTTTTTACGAAATAAAATAATGATAACGGCGTTATCTCATACTTGTTATACGATTATTATAAAGCGTAGAATACGATTTTTTATTTTTAAATATCATCGTTTTCAGTTTTTCCAGTATGAGACTGGTACAGGAATATCTGTGATTGCTCAAATACCACTCGGATGATATGCAGTATGAAGTATCTATAAAAATATTAGATGTTTAAACCAGGAGCAATATTTTCAATTTTATTTCTTCGATTAGTCGTTATAAGCTAGAATTATTTAAGTCTAATTGGTCTCATTAAATAAAAACAAATACATTTTTAAGAAAAAATATCCATTACATTTAATACAAAGTATTATTAGCAATTAAAAAAATTATTTTAATTTGTTTTTGAATTTTTTTTAAATATTAAAAAAAGGAATAATAATAACTTTGAAACAAAAAAAATATCGTTATAAACGAATAAAACGTTTGTTTTGTTTTATTTAAAAAAAAAACTATTTGTTTTTTACAATCCTGGAATTGGCTTGGATGGTAGGCATATAAGCCCGTAGGCTGCTTGTTTTTATTTACCACGATTCTATATTTCAGCGGCTGAAAACGTTTTCAAACAATTCCAAAACCAGTGACCATGACACAAAGTAATTTTTTTCATCACCGTACTTTTTATCAGGCTTTTCTTTTGCCTTTCTGGATGTGCTGTAGATATACTAAATATAAAATATATACCATGTATCCTATGTTTAAATACTCATTATTACCAACCTTTGCTAACATTTGAGAAAAATTGGGGTAATATAATTAGTGTACACTATACCTACTTATCATCATTTTATGTATTTAAATTCAAAACAATTTTAAAATGTAAAATTAATGTATTCATTATTTCATTATTTTTTTTTATTTGACAAAAGATTAGCAACTCAATATTTTTGATTTTAATTTGTCTATGAATAGTGAGTTCTATTATTTAAATCGAATTAAATTATTATATAATTGTATTATATATATATAACATTATAGAGCCCATACATCTGTGCATTCGATGTCGACGCTTATTTTAGTTTATTTTTTGGTTTGGCGTGTATTTTGGATGCTTTTCATTTATTCGTGGTTTAGCGACGACAACACTTGATGTCTACAACAGATCTTCCAGAGTTTCAAGGCGCGTATTATACGTATTTGTGTAAACCAACATTTAGCTGCATGTGTTGTTGTGTATTTCTACCCGTATATATATCCTTCTCACAAATACATACGCGCACGCGTTTCCACCTCCACCGGAAGGAGATATGTTTACAAGTCGCCGTACCATTCGATTCGGACCGTGCATCAGCACGCCTGTGTTAGTGGCCATGGTGGAGGGGATTGCGATCGCGATTTATTAGCGGACCGGCCATTATTTACCCGCCCCTATACATTGTGGCGGAGGGGAAGTAACGATATCTCATTGTATGTTCGGCCGCGCGCAGTACCCGCGGGGCGCAAAGGGTTTATTCCCTCGTACGTGCTTGCGTGAGCGCGGACAGCGTCATCGGCAGCGGCTGCGACAACGATACGAACTGCCCGGGGCTAGTGCCCGTCGCCGAGATTAATTCCCTCGAAATTGGCCACCGTACAAAAGAACCCGGCCGTCGCCGCCGGTCGCATATCTCTTTCACGACGCGCTGCACAATCGGAATTAAATCGTTCCAGTCCTCGCCCTTCGGTTCCTACACCCCGCCGTCCTGCCCAGGAACTACGCGACCCGCGACCACCGCTGCCTCTGCCGCTCGATCGAGCGTATTTCTCTTCGACACGGCTGGACTCGTATAGGTTAGTCATAATGCAGCGCAGTGTGTAGTTCCGCTAGGTCGACACCGTTGCCACCGGTCGGCTGGTAATATTATATAACCACAGCGTTTAAAGCGGCTGTTAACGTCAATTGTGTGCATCCCGACTCGTTCGCCCAACTACCCCTCCTTCCGCCTCGACCCTTAGTACCCTTGAAAATCCCAGATCGCTGGAGTTATAGCTCTATGTGTACAAGTAAACGATGCAATAATAGTATAAACGCGATGTTATAATTATATATTATCATGTTAACTGTTTTGTTTCCATAACTTGTTCCTTATTGTTAACTAGAATAATAGACGATTTAAGTGTAAATAGCTTGATTTTCTATGATTTTAATTTTATTCTCATAGCGTTGAGTTCGTGTAAAGTTTACATAAATAAATATCTATCGTCACTTACACTGTGTGTATTCGGTTTGGTGTTAACTGATAACTTTAATGTGCTATTATTTTAACGATAATAAGAGTAACGGTATACTTTTGTTGTAGAATAATATTCTATAACGTACATGATGTAATTATGTATATAGTATATACAATCACTATAGGAATAGTATAGGCACATCCTGTCGTGCATTACACATTTTGGAAATAGAGACAGCCCCGGTACTCTATTTTATGTTCGAGGTCATTTTCTTTACGAATTTATTTGAACTGACTGAAGGGATTCGATATATATATACCATGATGATGAAAAATTATTCTCTTGTTACTAATGATATCAAAGCGTGGTTTGTGTAAATAATTCGTTTGGTGCTAAAATTCATTCAAAGTCTCAGTATATAAAATAAAATATACATTTTTTTCTTCTAGTATGCTCTTTTATCCATATCACTTGAGATGAATATTTTTATTTCCCGAGGAAATAGTTTACGCTATCTATTTAATGAATAGCTAGGTCTATAGACTATAATTCTATATGTATAGTTTGCACGTCAAACTTTGCGCTAGTCATCGTCGTAGAATCCTTTGAAATAACGTAGTCTTTACAATATTACACACGTGGCTGTACGCATTATAATACATATAGTGCTGTGTGCGGTGGAGGTTCAATTATTAACTTTCCCATAATATAGCTCAACATTTTAGTAACTCCTTTGAAAATTAACGAAATTAAAATGTAAATTTTTCATCTTAAGACATACTACTATTCGTTAATTATAACTTAGAATGACGATTTTTATAAAGTAAATAGTTTTATTACATGAACAAGTAATTTGAATTATGCATTTACACCTAAAAAGTCTGTTTTTAAATATAGGTAAGGTTTTGGTTTACTGGTTAACCAGAAATTCGTATGAAATTAATTATTCATGTATTACATACGATTTTGTTAATATACATCGCCGTTTTAATAATAATATTCCTAAATTGAGATTGTGATAGGTACTTGATCGATAAATTGTCAACAATTTAAATTATTTGTGTCAACATTATTTTGGTTACAAGAAACTTATGAAATAATGTTTTTAAATTAAATTTTTATAGATTATATAGTAGTCATTCAATCGAGTATTATCTTCATCTTATTTCAAACAGATGGAACACGTGCACATATTTACGCGCGCACACATACGTATGCGTTGAATTGCCGTCTTGGAGTCAAGAGCAAAGTTTACACACGTCGGAAATTTACTGGTGTTCTAATTCGAAGAAGTCCTCACATCCTGTGTAATACGGCAGAAGCTGTGCCGACGATGATTGATTGCCGTAGGTCCGACGCGTAAGGATCTATATAGAGCCTCTCGGACACGCCCCTCCCCTTTCCACTCTGCAACTCGACGTTAGCCCGAAGGGTGAAATAATACGGGGAGAAGCAGCGCGCGCGTTATATATAGTAGCAGTGGATAAAAAATTAACCGCTCCACTTGTCCCATGAATATTTTATAGAAACGTGAAACACACGCTAGACCCATTTTGGCGTTCACAGTGATACCGTGACCATAATATTATATATGCACGAGAAAAACGCGAAGTAATGATTTCCAATGACCAGTGGCAATCCGTATTTGTACAGGGTGAATATCACCCCTCCCTCTTTACAACTTAACTTCCATTTTAGGCCTTAGCTATTGGTTTTATATAAAGATGTGCGCGCTACTTTGACATTTTTCTTTTGTAGTAAAAAAACATAATAATTTCAAACACTTTCGACTGGACCCATCATTATAGAAACGCTTTGTTGTTTTATGAATTTCAAAGTAATTTTTATAAATATGGTGAAAAATACTGAAACACCCCACCTATCTCTCCTTATTTCTTATCAATTTGATCATTAGATATTTTATTCATATATTATACGCACTGTGATTTTAAGCTACTATGGTAACTATTTATTTCAAAAAATAACAGTGTTATATTTATTTACAAGATTATTTGAAAAGTTTAACATGAGGTGAACTTAAAATTAATCAGTAATAATGATATAGTTTTTCAATATTTATACTCATGAAGTTAATTATAACCAATTTTAAGTTTTTAAAACATTTATAAATCTTTTATTCGGCAACTCCAAAGTTTTGACTTCCTTTCCCCTCCATAAACCTTTAATTATATAATTAACATTTACTCTGCTGCTAATGAAAATATAAATTATACTATTATAAGGGTGAAATTTTACGAGTGTCTAGGTCACAGATAATAATTTCGATTTTATTTCAACATGATATTATATCCGTAAGCATACCTACACATACTTCAATACTTGTGATATAATTTAAGCTGTGTGAACAATTCAACACTAATTTTAGTTTTTCAAACAATATCCCGTTAACTTATGGATGATATATAAACGGGTGCGTGCTGGGTATATTACAATAGTATATAGGTTGCTAGTGCAGATAACAATCTTTTGAAAATGCCGGCAATTGCCGAATTCCGTCCCGGGTTGCTGAAAATGACCGAATTTCGTCCCGGGGGCGGAGCTACTATGTCCGAATTCCGTCCCAACTAGTTTTAGACGGTATTAATATAAGTTCAATTTTTATAGAACTTCAAGAGACTTCACCTGACATCACGCGCATCGTTTTTTTGTATTATCGCAATTATTCGCAATAAAAACGTAAACGATTTAATGATTGAAAAGTTCTCACAGGCTACGCTACAATTAAATCCGTGATCGCAAATTGTAATGATGAACTCTATATTTATCATCTATCTATAATAGTGCATTGCCAAAATCAAAAATAACATTGGAGAGAGAACAGTTTTTGTGTCAGGTGTCGTCTAAGTTTTTACCAGCCTATTTCAAATCTAAAAAATAATAATTTAACCCTTTGAAAAAATAAAAAAATAATTTAAATACTAATTACACATAACATATATTATACTTATACTCTTAAATTTATTAAAATACTTATATGACTGTCATATTAATACATAAATGGCATATACTGTAAATGGAGCTTTTTTAGCTCCGTATATTAATAATAAATAAATAAGGCTGTTTTGCCGGATTTTACATTTTTAAACATGCCAGCAAAGCTGCCAGTCTTAAGCCTGGAGAAAATGTGAAAAAAAATGTTACTGCCGCCTATGTCATAGTTACAGGTAGTAAGACGGAATTCAGACATAGTTGCTCCGCCTCCGGGACAGAACTCGGTCTTCAGTTATGGAACCATAGAGGGCCCGGGACGGAATTCGGTATCAGCCAAAATTCCAAATTAAATGATAATCTCGAAAATATTTCACACAATAACATAATATCTCGTATAATGTGGAAATAGTTCGGACCATATTGTATGTCCGTTATAATATTGTTCTGATAAAAAATAGGCTCAGTATGAATCTATTAATATTATTAGATGTATTTTTTAATTTTATTTCACAATCAAAACATATTTGTTATGCTGTACAACGGAATAGGTGTAAATAATTACCATATAGTCATGCTCTGCTAATTACAAATTATAATGTTTAGAGCCCAATGAACTCTAATATTATTGTTGTAGGTATATTTAATTTGCATGTATTATTATTTATACGTTTCGTTAGATGCGGTTAACGCAAGTAGTTGTAATATGGTTTGTGCATGGCCAAATTTAAGCACTATAGCTTGTTTTTAAACGGGCCCTGCATGTATTGATGTACAATTATTATTCACTCGGAATTACGTAGGAATATATGCATAGTATGTGTGATGTGCGTGTGTATCATTAACGTGGAACAAATAAAGTACTTAACACGCATGGTTGTTAACCCGAATTCCTCAACAGCATTTGTTGTTTGTATTTTATTTTTCACTAGTTTTCAAATATCTATTTATATATAAATACGCGTTGTTAATACGCGTGTTCTAAATAACTGATAAATAGTACGCGATATTTAACAAATTATCTCTAATGACAAATTAGATAATTAGTTAATATAATTCGTGCGTGTTATTCTATAGAAAAACGATAAAATATAAATACCGCGATGGCATATGTAATTTTATATTATAATATAATGCTTTGTCTGACAAATTTATTTTTACTAAGAACTTTCGTACAGTTGTGAACCGTCAATAAATAAATCAGTCATCAATCACTTGTGTATGCATATCGGATTACCCATGTATATATAACCTTTAAACGTCTCCGAACGGCACATATAATGTTGACATTGAACGTATTTCGATTAAAAGAATTGTCTTCATCACAACATATCCGTCTATATACCTATGATATAATGACTATCCCAACCAAATATTACGTAAGTTGCGGTAAAAAAAAAATGTTTCCATGTAAAAAATATATATATATATTTTTAGGTAGAAATGCCCATACGGTTTGCTCGAGTATATCCTTTATCGCACAAACACAAGCGGACGTTCCGGCTAGATATTTACCGGAAAGGTGTTATTTTCCCTCTTTAATGTAAAAATACTGTGAATACTATATACCGAGAGTCCGTCGTCTTTCGAGGGAGGTTTTTTTTTCTTTACTAGAGGAGTTCAAGTATAAATAATTCATCCTAAACCAACAACACGGTAAAACGGATACCGTGTAAACAATGAAGTTTGTTTTACCACATCCGACTTCGTGCGCCCAAAGCAAACGTTGGCAGTGGCGATGAACGTTCGGGGATAACATAAACATCGCGATGAAAGGCGGTGGGTGGATAGGGTTGCAGGAGACCGAAAAAAGAAGGACAGTGGAATAGAAAAAAGGAATAAAAACCTTTATACATATTTAATAAGAGTTAAATATTTACAACACCGTTAATTGCGATTCTCCGGTCTGAAATCCCGACGAGCATTTCGGAAGCCGGAGAAAACTGGACAGCGAACGTGGAATACTAACGAACAACGATGTTGTAAGAATGAGATTAATTAGAAAAAAAATCCGTTTATCTATTCACTTCTCTCTAGTTTCATTATTCGTCGAACCGTATAGGTAGAAATAATAATAATAATTCATTTGTTTTTTTTTTTATTATTATTATTATTTTATATGTCCGTTGTTGTCTTTCAAATTACCCAAATCGACGGCGATGTATTCGTTGCGGAACGGCGAGTTTCGTGGAGCGTTTGAAACCGGCCTCGGTGTTCTTCCGGTGCGCGCGCAAATAATAGATTGACCACCGTTAATATGCGGTGACAATGAATAATTGTGTAATTCATCGTTGTTGTTGGTTTTTTTCCACTATTATAACTATTATTATTATTTATTTTATATGCAAATCGACTGTACACGCGATTTACGGCGAATTAGGTAGGCACAGCGTTTTAATTGTATACTGTTGCACACGCGTTAAACCTGCAGATGGATATCTGTATACCGTCATTAGCATCCGTATATTATATTATATTATATTATAATGATTCTAATATTATGCAATCAACGTGTATATTTATGCATATATTCATAAATATATGATTATACGCAACTATGGTAGGTAATTATATTAAAATACCTAGCCGATGATCCTAGACTGTAAGAGGGACCAAACATTTATTATTTTATCCTATAAAGTATAGACTACGTCTTCATCTGCCATAGTAGTTAATTCAAAAATTTCAAACGAGTATTATCTAATTATAATTTACAAATATGTAAAGTATAGCCGGTAGCTTTTCACTGCGGTATTCCGCAAAATGTTTATCTACTACCCCATCTATTAAAACTTTAAATATTTACTTATAATTACAATTAACTGCTAGTTCTGTTTGGACAAAGTCACTGAATGGTGTTGTGAGAAACCACTGTCTGGCGTTGCCAGCTCTGGATACATGACTATCCGGATTTTTAGCGACGAATCCATATCCCACATATGAAAACACGTGTTCCAAAAACCTATCATACTGTACACTATCGTAACGAAAAAATCTCACAGCTAATGGTCATAGTTGCCTAGAGTTAATTAATTAAAAAAAAAATAGCTTCTATAGTTCTATACATTTGAATGCTAAATTATTCTAACTAAATACCTTAGTAAATATAATTCAAAAAGTAAAAACTTAAAAATGATAGCGATAACAAATTGTAAAAATAAAACATAACATTTTCTTTTGTCGTGACATAAAATTATGAAAAAATAATATTTTCAAAAAAGTTTAAACTATTTTAAATAATACGTTGAGACCTTTGTACACTACACAATCGATATTTCCGTTCGAAAACGGCTCTGTTTTATTTTTTATTATATATATCATTCTTTTTACCAGAACAAAACATATAAAACGTAGGTATTGTATTATCGTCAAGAAAATTTCAGTCATACTTCGTGGCTTATCGTATGTACAATATTTTTTATAAATAAAAAGATTGTGGTGAATTTATTAAAAATATATTACTGCTATGTATGAATATTATATAGGCACCTACTAGTATTTGCACTCTTTCATAAAAATATCGATAAACATCGCAAAGTACTTTACCGAAAATGTATTTATAACACAACAAAATCCAAAATTGAAAATGAAACTTTTTTTTTTAAATATTTTTGACATTGACCAATTTCATGAATTTATTATTAACAAATTTTGTTTATTTAGATATAACATATATAATTTGTCATTATATTTTTATCTTTATCAAAAATCTGCACTCATAGTTATTACAGTATATTTTGATCTTTTTTTTCATCAAAATATGTTTGTTATTTTAAATTTACACAATTTTATCTTTCAATGTTACTTTTAACATTAAAAATTAAAATAATTAATTTTTTTTTTTAGTCAATCAAAAATAATACATTTTATAATACCTACTATTATTTTGTTGAAAAACTTACTATGGTATAATACACGATCAGCGTATTATTTGTCCATATTTTCTTGATAATGACTTTAATATGGTCTGCAAAACTAGCCTGAGCAGTTTTTCTGCAGTATTATAATAAATTGTACAATGACGCTACGGCTACTATTATAATATTGTTATGCTACTTGTAAATAAATTTGAAAATGAGTTTAAATCTAACACAATATTTATTATTTTTTCTTAAAAAATTATTAAAAAGGTTCACATTAATCCCCTTCCTTTTTAAAAGACGAACGTGACTGATGACTTTATTTTAACATGCCTATATACCCAGAGTTGCGGAATATTTTAATTAATTCGGTTGCCTTTGTGCGCAGCGCCGTTGTTGTTTTAACGACTATATACATTTAACAGTCGAGCAATAAGTGCAAGCCGTATATATTATAATATTATATAAATAAAATAATAATTAAAACAACAAAAATAACACGTAATAATAACCAACAAATTTTGGAGGGAGTGGTTAAAATATATTTTTTTTTTTATTTAAAAAAAATTTAGACTTCAACAGCAGAGGTTATTAGCCTGAAAAATAATTTCTAGAATATTATGTGCAGAGTTCATAATAAAATTATATAAAATCCCTCTGACCTACAGAAACAAATCAAATTATTTCTTCAATATCCTATCATTACCCGTCGAAGTAGGTATCGTATATTTTTGTCGGAATCAAAAAAACACAATATACGCACGACAATAACAATAAAACAAAAAAAAAAACACTCTCCGTACGACAACAATAATATTATTATTAGTTTATTGTTTGTCACGTATGACAAACTGTATTGTATATACTATTGATACGAGTCTGGTTCGCTGACAACGACGGCCAATATGGCGATATGAGTTGGATTTAGTTTGGTTGTAAAAGCACAAAGCGATTTTTTCGTATCTTTAAAATTTAATAACTAAAATTGTTTAAGAATATTATTATAAAATCAGTACAATTAACTGAGGGTGTTAGACTTGTAGCTTATAATATAAAAATCGGTAACTAAAAAAAAGTAAAAGTAACACGCGTAAATGGTTTGTAACAATGAACCACGCAAAGCTAAATTGTATTTACGCTCTGCCGTCAAATTATTTAAAAACTGGACAAACACCCTCAATACCCGTATTTTTATTCTGTAATTCTTCGGTCTTCTGTTTAAAACCGTATACTCTTGTTCTATATTTTGAACACCAATCGTCACGTACGATATAATTGTATAATAATATTATATTGAATAGCATTGTATACGTTATATAACATTATAGTCGTCAGCGATTTAATATAAACTATTGTTCAGTAGTAAGTTCCTTGACCTACATAATTTGTTTATTTCTGGATAAATCCTGTTGCCGTTGTATTAGTATTTACAATTTCAATTTCCATTCTAATAATCCAATCATTATCAGTCGATAGTGGCTTCTAAGTTCTAGAAATCCATCTGTGTAAGTCTCAGTTCGCTTCCTCAACACACCAATTTATATCCGCATAACATATTATTATACTTTGAATCCTTATAAAATATTAATTAAACTCAATATATATGTGTGTGTGTGTGTGTGTGTGTACAAATATTACCCCGGAATATACAATAACAAAAATGTGAATGCTGATTTCCACTTAGGTTCCACTCTACAACTTAATAATAATAAAATAAAAAACGATTATTTTTCTGAATATTTATTTACACATATTGTACAGTTATAGTTTATCAAAAACGTAAATACAAATATTTTGTTCAAAATCATTAAACATGTTTAGCATGTTTGCATACAAATAATGAGTAATTGGCGATATATAGTATATACGTATACAAATGCACAGTATCGGGTATTAATCATATATACCTATCTTATATATACATGTAATACGTATATTACTATCTTACTTTGTTCGATTATTCCCGTGTCGAAGCCGCAGACCCAATCATTTCTCTCGCGAAGCAGCCATTTACTGTAGTATCCCGGACAGCAGGTAAGTATTCCATCTCGCGTGCAAAAGTTTTTGACAACGCTGGGAGTCTAACTGCTGATGCTTACACACCACTCGAAAATTGTGGTTTCTGTAGCGCTTTCAAAACACACATACATATATATAGGTATACAGTATATAATAATGCCGCTTCTGCAGATAATTGCAGCGACCGCTTTTATCCATAATTCATAGATTTATTAGTTATTACACGAGTACACGAGATACTAGTCTGAAAATGTTTTCCATTCTTTCAACGCTTATGTAGTCGGTATATAATATCTATCGGGGGTGACTAACATTAGTATTGCACCCATCGTGACTACGTACGGTTCGCGTGTCAGATGTATCCATGAAATACAAGTTTATATATCGCATATATATTGTTTAATCTTTATTAGTTTTAACGGACAGGAATCCAAAAGTATAGGGCCGTGGAATATAAGTAGTACGTATAAATATACTATAGTATACGATTAAATAAATTATAAGTGTCGACCGACGACCAATGGTCGGAAGTTAATATAATTTATTTGAAGGAGTACCTTGCCACTATCACTATACACGATTATAACAAAAAAGAAAAAAATATTTGTTTTTTATTATTTAAAAAATATTTAAATATTAATAAATATATATATATATATATTTAAATATCAGAAAGGAGAATCTTAAACGAAACTTTCTAATCTATCAATGTCCACAAAAACGTTATTAGTATTTTACAATATACATTATCGCAGTGAACTTGTAATATTTAATATTTTGCTTGGATGAGTAATCGTACTTAAGTTTAAAATTAATTTAATTAATCTTAGATTCAGATAAAGTATAAATATTTTTTTTAAGTCACAACGTTTATATGATAGTTAAAATAACATAAATTTTAATTATTTACAAATATTTTGTTTAGTTATTGCGACACTCCGATCAAAAAAAAAAAATTGTAATCTTTCTCTCTCCTAAATATATCCAAGTTTGCTTACTTATTTTATTTTTGTTATATTTTCCAAAATTGTATGGTATATTTACTATTAATAAGTGAAATGTATTTACATATAAAAAGTAATTAACCAAGTACAAACGTGTCATATAATATGTGTTATGTGAACACAATTTAAAATTATTTTTCCAAATTTCCGTAAACAACATATTTTGATTTTTGACTATAATTTTTTATAAGATCAGAAAAAGGATCAGAAGTACTTTTCTTCGTGATTTTATAAAAACTTAGTATATTTTATGGGTTGATTCAGTAAAAAGTTTGACCAAAGATTATTATTTCAAGACGATCTAGAAGTATTACGTTATTTCCTTTGTTTTAAGTAATTTTAGTCGATGGAAATAAACATTAAACATGATTTTACCAATCCATTGCTTATATAATTTTCTATAATAACCAGCTGGCAGACAATCAATAATAATATTACTTATATCTTTTCATTCTTAGTGTAACTTATAATTTATCATCGGTACGACTCACTAAATTCTTTTTGTTTGGTAACCCTGATCTATATTTGTATGCGATCGTTTGCCCTAAAATACACTCACCTCAGCACCGTCAGCGGATATGTATCGTTTTATTTTTGTCTCCGTATTAAATATTATATAACATTTTATCATCGTCTCAGTTTTCCTTTCTTTACACTTACTTCGCCTGAGGCCCGAGTCACTGCCTATAGGGGTGACCAACGTATGTCTCGTGTGACGCATTCACATATTTATAATACTCACATACACAAACAAAAATTATATAATTTTACGTAAACTATAAAAAATTATCTAATATTACCAATTAATATGCGAGAACTGAGTTTAATTTAAAAATTTAACCAGTGAGTACCATTGAATGGATCGGCCTTTATTTACTCACATGACGTATGACTACAATACTATTATAACAGAATTTTTCTCTTTATTACACTATATATCATTTGAACCATATAAAATAAATTGTTTTTAAGTATTTTTTACGTCTCTATACACGACACGCGTAAACACGGTATAACACAAGTTATTTTTCAATTGACAATTAATGTAGTTGATGTATCATCGAAACGATTAATTGCCAATAATCTATTATATCCCGTTTAACAACAAAATAATCATATAATAGTATGGAATAATCTACATTTTTTCGGCTGTTATAGGCGCGGCTACCAAGACTGATTTTCTTTTTAGCTACTTTTGTTGAATAAACTATAACGGAGATGGGATCTCAAATAAAAACCTCGCTCCCTCAGAAACTTTAACACAAAAATATATAGTGACGTGGCACCCTAAACAAATAAGATCCGCAAAATTATTTCTTTTTACAATTTACTTACGACATAACAAGGAAGCGGTATTATAGAAAAAATAATAACAATAACCACCTCTCCGGTTGTGATATGACGTAGTTACGATAAAATGAGTCGTGTAGGGTACGGATTTTAATTCTTCAGTATTCCTATTGTCTCTGCAGCAGGCTCTCTAGCAGCCATTGTCCGTTTCTTTTTCTCTTTTTCTCTCTCTCTCTCTCTCTCTCTCTCATTTTACCGTGGTCTGTCCGTAATGACACCGCGCGTAATCTGCCCGTCGATGTAAAAGATTTGATAATAACTTTTTTTTCATCTTCTTCTTTTTTACACTTTCGACGTTTGTAAAATAAAAAGTTTTTTGCTTTATTTAATCTTCTATAAGTACGTCTTTCTGCGATTGTCTCATGAAGAGAAAATATTTAAATATAAATGATTCAAAACCTTCATAACGACGAACACATATATATAGATATAAATGTATAATAAAACAAGAATATTCTATTTAATACATACAATATTTACTGCGTGTTAAATATTGTCGATGTCACATTTTTTTAAATTTATAAAAAAATATACATTTAAAATTTATAGCTTTTCATGTATACCACATACTGGTGGCACATATTAATTATTTTATTATATATTTAAATTTCATAAATAGCAAATATTATATATAATTAATAAACGATTTGTAGCATGTTTTTATGTTCTATTTTTTTTTTATTAAAATGTCATCAAAAATAATTTAAAAAAACATTATTTGTAATATATAATAATAATGACTTTGAACAACTTAAAATTAGTACACATACTGTACAATTAATAATTGTTACAAGTGAATTGTAGATAGGTACATAGCAGACTAACAGGTTTATCATATGATACACTATTTACTTTAGATATATTAACGAAAGCCTATCATTTACTTATTATAGTCTACTAAATTTTTATTAATTATTTTAAAGCATGTGACCTATTTTATGTGGTGTTTTACTAAAAATCGATAAGGGATTACTTTGTTCGATTTTGTTTTATCCCATTCAAGTGCTGCGTGAAAACGAAAATACGAAAAACAAATCCAATACATTTATAAAACATATACGTATATAATATTATATATATATGAACATATATATATATATATATATATTAGGTATATGTCTATATGTAGGTGTGTATTGAAAAAGAGAGGGTCGATCGATTTTATAACGTTTTGGTCGTGTTGAAAATTATTTGACTGTGAAATTATTATTATATACTTGTGATACCAAAGAGGTACACGGGAAATACTTTGCGCATGTTATATTCCTTTTGCGCGTTTCGTCTAAATGTGTCGATAATGCCTCCACCGATTGTATAATATTATACGTGATAATAATAATAATTTATAATTTAACCATTTCCATTTCGATACGGAGAGTCCAATTTACTCGTACAATATAATAGTGCCTAATCAAAGTAAAACGAGGACCGTCTATAAGTTTTGTAGAAATGTGCGTTTTATTTTTCGCCGTCGGCGCTTATTATATTTATAATATATATATATATATATATATATATTATATATATATATATTATATACTTATAAGAGAACCAAGACTGGGCGGTGAACGTGTCATTTACTTCGCTTTTATAACAGGGGAGGTTATATATATCTATCTAGGTATCTTTATATATAAGACGAGGTGTGCAGTATACTACTACCGAACAATATATATATACACCTGTAATGTGGTACACTTTGGTATAATAATGTATAATATATATATATATATATATACAATATATATACCCTCTACCACCACCGGGTTTTAGAAGGAAACGAGAGTTGATTAAAAATGTAATTAAAACGATTACGGGCCACGGGGCCGACGCCGCCACAGAGGTACTGGGAAATGGAAAAACCCTCTAGCACGCTGCAGCGTCTATATCGTGACCTCCGGCCGTAAATTCCGCCCTTTCACGAGAACGCCTCACGAGCGAAAGAGCCGCCGCCGCCGCCGCGTATTAAATTATTTTGTGTTTTTCCGCCATCGCCAACACCCTCCACCACATATTCCATTCCACATAGTCCTTGTCCGTCGTATTTTCACTCTAATTACACCGTGTGCGCATTTAATAATTATTATCATGAAGACCGGTATATGCACACGCACGCGTGTAAAGGTATATAATGTATTAATGTGTATTATATTATATATATATTGGAATTCAGTACTTTATGTCTCTATGCATATTTATACGATGGTGGCGAAGCGGAAAAATAATTAGTGTAAAAATAAAAAAAATATTAGCATTTAATGAGAAATTCTATTCTTCAATGACAAGTTAAACAATTCAACACATATAGCAATAATATAGTTGTTATATATTACTTTCCATAATCAACACACTAATTTTTTAATACATCCAAATATTATCAAATTGTATGTAATAATTCGCGTAATTAATTTATTTACGCTAATTCACCCTAACCCTTTCCTCTTTAGGTTCGTATTTAAGCGTCTAACTTTATGTTTGTATTTATTATGACCCGTTCACCGTCTTTTTTTTTTGGAATCGCGTGCAAATATATATTTCATATTATAACACGTATGTTTATGATGGTCAACACCTTATCACTGTTCATATCTGTAGACCTATCATCGTTTCTTCATCATCGGTATACTATTTCGCTCAGTCTCCGCCTCTTTTCTACATTTCCAGTCAGCCCTTATTATTGACACCTTTCACATATCTGATTACGTGAGTTGGTCATGAGCAACATTATTGTTTATTATATATTATACTATTAGTTATCCAGTATTGTTATATTAATAATAATAATAATAATAATAATAATAATAGTTTATTCAGTAGAATAAAATGAGCCGAAGCCCAATAGTACAGATAGTATAGTTTGGATACAAATACAATATAACATACAATAAACATCATATAGATATATAAAGTTTACAAAATTTAAAAAGGAAAAATAGTATTAAAATTGATAGGCAAACCCAGCATTACGTATACACATTGTTCATATGAGCGTTTATTATCTCCCTTAAGGAAGAGAAGAAAAAATCAACTCTCGACGAAAGTTAATTGCATAGAGCCTTAGCCAACACAAATAGTTTGTGATATAACTGATATATACAGGAATGTAAAACAATAGTTGTATTGTATTACCCACTAATGACTAATATACAATTTAAGATAATTTTATGTTTAACATTTAAATTATTGATCTAAAATGTATTAATTTATAATATTAAAATCATAAGCAACAGCGTTATTTCTGTATATATTTTATATATACGTATATCTCCATCATTTTTTCCTAAGGGTTACTATATTGATACATTTATATTTCACGTGGCCAAGAACCACGCTATGTTTTGTTAAGATTTGGTATATATTTTATTTATATTTGGTGATATATAATATATATTATATATATATATAATTATACCAAATATTATATTATATAGAGTATTGTGACACAGTTTTCTTCGAGAGATTTGAAAACGAACACTTCATTGCTGGATAAATATTAATTATTATAATACAATACTATAACTAGGTCATCATTCATCAGTATTGTTGTCGCCACATTTCCCAAAACCTGTTTATATACTCTACAATGTATCGAAAATATTATTTCATTATCATATTTTATTAAACCCTTCGTGATAGTTTCCTGTCCTTATTATTTTTAACATCGTAAATATAATATATTTTTTATAAACACAAATGAAAAGCTTCGTATTTTAACCTTTTTTAATTTTCAACATACAGATAAACTTGTATACATTATGTATGGTTCATTTATATTAAATCTCACTATCGGAGCAATTAGTTTAAACAATATTTTTGTACGATATTAATAAATATTTTTTTTCAGCGTATAAAATATGTATTATAACATTAGACAATAGATGATTTTTGAGATTTTTGATGACGTTTTCTAAATAAAATGTACATTATACAGTTATGTTGTCATATATCAATTTCACGGTTCAATGGGGTTCGAGCGGCAATTGTAGATAATGTACAGATGTCGTCGAGGAAAGTGCAGAGGTGGAGAGTCTATGAACAGATGATTTTTCAGGAATTGCTTTTAGAATTTCCACGTGGCAATAGCGCCGCCTGCGTTTAGGTCATTGGCGTAGAAATTAAGAAATCGATTCGGCTACAGCACTGCACGAATATTATAGACCGTTAAATTGTATGGGTAATACGACCCACGTACAAATACGATGCATTCGATGATATTTAATATTATTTATTTATTTATTTATTTATTTGAATAAATAAGACGTCACGATGAGCTTCTCTTTTTGTAAGACTACAAACTGTGTGAATGTAATACATACCGATGTATATGGTACCCGAAATAGTTAACGCTGTGGTGTGTACAGGGTATTTATAATATAGCTGCAGGTAGGTACATAATATATTATGTAAGCCGTTATTAGGTACATGCACGACTACCGCGTGTTTACGTGGGACAAAAGCCTACTTTTAAACATTATTTCTGTGACTACAAGGGCAGTATTTCTGTTGATGATACGAATAATAAATTCGTTGTAATCACTATTACATAATTGTAACATTTTCAACTAAACACTGATGCAATTGTATACATATATATTGTATATTATTTTATATCGTTGAAAACTATTTACGTGTCGATGCTTGCATTATATATTATGTTGCAGCTAACTTCGTGCGATTCATTAATCGAGAAATATATTATTATGTTTTGTCAAAATATAATAACAATAACAATTTTCAACTACAATGTGAATCCGATGATTGTTTTCCTAATGGAAACATTATTATTGATACATACAAACCTACGTGTTTCCATTGACTTTAAATAATGATGCATTATTGTTTATGGCTGTGCTAGAACAACATTACGCATGTTATTATCTGTTTGTCGTCATATGTATATATATTAACATATAAGTACATATTTATAACGATATCAACATGTCGAAAATTGATGAAGTATACCTAACGTCAGATTCGAACACAAAATCCGATTTTCAACAATTTTCTACGATTTTTCATATTTTATATACATTATTTCTGTTATTTTTCTATATACGTGTTATGTACGTTTATAAATTCTCTACCACTCACTGCAGCGATACTGTCGAAAAACGCGTTTATTCATTTTTGCTGTTCAGTTAAGCCACCCCTGTGTATTACAACGCGAACAGTAAAAAAAAAACCAAATAACAAATCATAAATATATCTTTTTAACCAGCTCGAAATGAATTATTGCTATTCGCTACCGACATGCACCGTTCACGGTTTATGGTCACCAACAGCGAAATAAATGGCGCAAAAAAGTGTATATACATATAATATATAATATATATATACATGAAACAATTTTTGTATTTATTTTTTATCCCTTATATGTGATGTGTGGATATTACGTATATATATATATATAAATAGACGGGCATTGTTAGCAAGAATATATTTTTTCGATCACTTTGTGTGTGTGTCGTCAGATATCCGACCACAGTGTCAAACGATGTGGTTTTTTTAGTAAAATATAAATAAATATATTGCACAATATAATATAGGTACTCGATGATATTATTTATTTAGAGAAGAAAAAAATACTTCGCGTCGTCCGCACGTCGATTTGTCATCTCTGCGGTCTATTGTACGCGAACATTTACTCCTATTATCGTACACGACAGCACCTATGTATACACTACAGCGGACTCTGGGTCTACTCGTATAGTTTAATTGACCTGTCTGCGAATTCACGTAGTATCAATTTTATTTCAAACACATTTATGCACTAACCTAACCACGACGAAAGAAAAGAATCGACTGGCCCGTTATATAGAGCGGTCGCACTCACTTTTTGCTGATCTATAGTATCAGTAAAATATATTTAGTTTCTGATTCCACTCATTGACTCCAATCTACTTGCTATATAAATCAAAGATGCAGTTTCGTATTACTTTTTTTTTTTGCAAAAATAAAAAAAAATCGTTAAATTTTGGATAACGAGGAGCTCAATGAGCTTATGTAGACCTCTCTGAAAGTAAAATATCCATATTATAACGTCCGTTGTCGGTGGTATGAGGATTGTTTTTCATTTTTTTTTTTCTTTACTCCTTTGATTGCGAATAAATGGCCTGGTGTCGTCGCCGTGAAAACCACTACGCCGCGTGCTCGTCGTCATTATCGTTCACCCGCCGCCGGGGAAAAAAAAAATAAAAATAAAAGGCTTTTCAGCAAGCAGTCTGCGTACGGTGATGAGCAGCGGCGGTGGTGGTTGGAGACGGTGAACAGCTCATCTGGCGTCGCATTATCCGGCTGATAAAACCTCGTTCCTTGTATGTACAAAGTTGTGTGTCGCGGGAACGAGGATAAGATATATTATATATATATACTATATGGCCAGGGTATAAGGGAATGTTGATAATAATGGATACGTCGTCGTCGTCGTCGTCGTCAGTGTCGCCAGTCGCTTGCAGTATATATACGTATCTACGCAAGGGTAGAATATATGTATATTATATATGTGTGTGTGTATGCGTGTATCGGGCGAGTCGTAAAATTAAACGGAGAAGAGTCGGCTGCTGCTGCGTGCGCGCGTTATCGTTACTCGATCGGGCAGATATCTTTTGGACCGGAAATCGTGGCTATAAAAATTTATGAGTTATACATTCTCCACCGCGCGAAATTCGCCGCAGAGACACAAAGGCGATGACGGGTGGTACTTTTATTTCCTTTAGTTCGGCACGACTCGTGAATTTTTACGCCCTTCCTGCGTATACCAAATACCATGCACTGTCTCTCACTCTCCCTAAGGATTTTGAAGATACTAAATAATATGTATTTATATATTATATACATATATATATATATATATCGATAAACTGCCTTCGAGTGGACGACTTAGATTCCGATCGCGTTGTATATATTTAATGTGTATATACGTCGACTGATATAGCACAACTATAACAATAATAATATTATCATAGAATAATACAGTCGATTTTTATTTTTTTATATATATAAATCCGTAGTTCCGTTATCACCTCCAGAAAGCGCCAATCTCTAGTATACACAATATTATACGTAGAACGATTCCAAATTTTTTTTGGTTTTTGCTATTTTATTAAAAACTCTTAAGATTCTTCTGAACCATTCAATAAAAGCATACCTAAATAAAAACAATTTATATTCAATTTTCAATCTATAATGCGGGCGGTGCAATGTACAGTGATACATCATGCATAAGACACATTTTGACTTTTATAACCCAACAATATAGGTCATGAATTAAAATTATAGTGTGTTTTAAATTCTTCGTGTTATATTGACAATGTTAAATATCAGCATAACTAATAATAGTGACGGCCAAGTAGGTATTTATTAATTATATCGGTCGCCTGAGTTTTGACTTAATACCAAAGAACGCAATAGCTTATTATATAATATGTTTAAGTATAATATTGTTACAGCTGTGATATTATTTCACGACGAACTCTAAAGGATTTTCTATTAAGTAAAATTCATCACTGACTCTACTCACGTAATAAGTATATAATAAACAGTGCACTTTCCACGTTATCGAAGTCGTTAATATTCGAATATACAATTAGTAAATCCCAAATGGCTACTAATTAAATTTCATATACCACGATTATTTATACGTAGTGTTTGTGTATATTTCAGATGGTAGCTATGAAGCCGTCGTTTTTAATTTCAATCGTATTTCGCTTGATTCTGACAAACATCTGCGATCCCTGCTCTATTCCCGACATCGTCATCAACATAAATTCCTATATTAAACTTACGCAGAAAATCCATTTATACTTCGATACCGCGCGTTCTACATGTTTGTATAACTGCTTTCATTAAACAACACTATACCTTCTAATCCCTCATCACCCCTTGCCACCATAGCATTTATACAGATTTGCCTTCTCTGAATACATCCGCCCACGACGATTCCCTTGCGTTGAACGTTACTCATTCGAAATACCTATAAGTACATAATAATATATAATATTCAATTATATTATAAATCTCTCGAGGTTTAATTATACAATACGTCTATAACTAACCGGATGTATTTGATTCCGTATACATATAAAACAGTAATTATTTGTAATTTTGATTATTACTTTTCATAATAACTGATTATAATTACTTACAGCGTTTATGTTTTGTTTATTTGTACATATTATAATATAAAGTTTGCTCAGTTTGCAAAAACGCATACAAACTCAATTTTTGTTCGATTTTTTCAGCACCTTAAAGAGAATAATTATATCATGCAAAAGAAGGTAGCTTTTGATTCGATAGTTCGTGTACCTATACCACATAATATATTATAAATATATACTCAGTTAGGTCTGAGGGTGCACCTTTGTACCGAGAATATAAATCTACTATACTAATAATGTATGACCCCACTCGATTAAAGGGATATTACGAATATTTCATTGTACGGGTAGTTAAACAATCCAGAACCTGACCGATAATAAAGGGTTTAAATTAAGCCAAATTGGAATTGGAACGTTTCATGTTTTTCCATTAATTTGAATCTAGTTAAAAGGCTATTTAATTCTGTGATATCTACGATAAAAATAAAAATACTGAATTATATGCGTTTGAATTATTATATAAGTAATTTTGCATACGATTTTGAAACTATTCTTGTGATAATAACAGCACATACAATTTATTAATCAACACTAAGCTTGTATTTTTTTTATATATATAGAACCACTAAATCGATTTAAAAGAATTTTTGTCTTTTTTTCTGTTTGAACCTGTTTCGAAAATAATTTAAATTCACATTCCTGTGTGTGATGAACTATGCACCGTCTGCAGCTGCAGATGTTTTATATGTGAATACATGAGTATTTCGTAGATTTTATTAGATAGAAAAATATAAATTTATATAATGAATATATACGTATTACGAAGTGTGCATTTGTGCAGTATAGGCATTCAGTTTTTTATTTAGTTCTTTATCGCTATCGTTTTAAACCTCCCCAAGATTCTTGGCATAAAAATTGAAAGTTTATGGCCCGTGGGAAATCCAGAAACCTTTTAAAACACCTGATCGTGTATTCTGTTTGAATGCGACACCTCACCCGATTTTGACCACGTGGAAATATATTAACCCTCTGTCCGGTCCGGTACATAAATCAGCTATTTTAATCGAGAGCATATAATATACAATGCAAGTATACATATTTTTGTATTATATTGTCGTGCATAAAGAAAAACTCGTACAGAACAATCCGGATCTTGAACAATTTGCAACCTGCATCAATAAAGATAAATTCGCGATACCACGTTTCTCTCTTACCTCCTCGGACGGCGTTTAATATACGCATGTGTCGTGTCCGCGATTTAGTGAAATAAGGCACTCCGGGTCGTTTAAAAACGTAGGGTCGAAGCCTTTAGGTCGAGATAGTAAATCATTGTAGGTACCCGGGTGAGAAGAAGTTAAATAGGATAAAAAGAAAGGGAAAAAATCGAGTGATTTATAGCCAGTGTGTAACTAAACTGAACGGGCGCACCCGTGCCGAACCACTCGCTGAATTTCAGAATTTTAGTAGGTACCTATATTAAAACCACTATATTATAACATGTGTCAATTTTTTTTTAATTCTCTGCTTATAAACTTTCTTGTTTTTGGATTGTTTTTTTTTTTTTAAATTGTCTATTCTATAGAAGTAATAACCAAAAAGTGTGATGATTGTACATTATCACGTGCGATATGATATGAAAAAAAATAATATTATATAGTAAAAGGTATAATAATATAATATTTATTAATATAAAATATAAACATAATATTATTTATAAATATGCAGTACGTCAACTAGAATTTTCGCGCTGGTACGATTTTATAAACTCGTTATTGTAGACGCGAATTTTAAGTTGGTTAATGTCCAATGTCTGATCATTAATAATCATGTAAAAACAATTTTGTTGCTGCATGCTGCAATATACTTGCATTTAAATCATTGTAATATTTTATATTTTTGTATCTTTGTGACGAAACGATAAAAATAGATCGAAAATTTAAGTTCACTATGACTGAATAGTGAAAATTATTTTTATCATTAAATAGTATACCGTACTGTTAAAAAAAAATATCGATTCTTTTTCTCATCTCCGTCCAACGTTTTGTTTCTAATTAAAATACGGTTGACAAAATAAAGTAAAAATAAAATTAAAATAATATTTAGTAAATCTGGAGAGACTGCAAAGGGTTCCAATTAAAAAGTATATTTATTTTTTTGTCGATTTGTATATTGTAGAAATTTAAATTTTGTATACTTGCGGCTATATTATATATAATATATAATATAGAAACCGCAGCTAGGCTTCGTAAAATAATTGTCTCGATCAGAAGGCTTTTAGGTTTTACGAGGTTGGGTTAAATTAAGGGTACGATTATATAGTACATTTGTATATCTTACTACGACCATTGCTAAAACATTATACATTTATACATTTATACAGTAAACGATTCATTGGTACGGCGGGTAAGTAATGCGAATTATGATCTCTTGCAACTAAACCGGATATCATGTTTAGCCAACTAAAAACAAAACAAACGCCCAGTACATTAGGATAATATTAGTGTATGCTTTTTGATAGGCTGGGTGAGAGATTGCAAGTTAAGTTTCCATTGGATTTCTATGAAATTTACCACTCGACAGCAAGAAAAAGAATAAACCAATAGGGGTCGCGTGTGTCGAACTTTTATTGCGCGCTCGTTTGTTTACCGTTATTTCATTTTTCCGGTTTCGATATTTAAAGAGGACCTTATATATTATGTGTGCATAAAACATCATTAATTACCGTGTAACACGCAACCCTTCCAAGAGGTTATTAATTTTTATTTTCTTCGATGGGTTTCCGTAGTGTGACGATGGGTGGTGCTAAGGGGGTTTGTTAATTGATGTTGATTTTTGTTTCACATTTCCCCGGCCTAATGGAAGCAATTAGAGTTTACGGAGAAAATGAATACGATATAATAATTATTTAACTTGTCACGAATTGCCATTGAAAATATTCACTGTGATAAAATCTAAATAAACTAACTCTTACTTCACTTTTACTGATTAACTGCGTTGTATTAAATAAGACAGTGAGTAAACACTACGTAATTATTCAGTTTATTTTTGCTAAAAAAAAAAAATAATAATAAAATAAAAATATTTTTCATTTTATTCGTATAATATAAACAATACGCTTTTTTTTCTAAAAGTATTTTTTACATATTTCATTAAAATGCACATAATACAACTACAAAAATTGTTTTTGGTTAGAATCGTTAATATAATATGTTATTTGAACATTAAACAGAATCGTATCTCACATAAATAATATAACAATTTCAGCACTTGGATAGTGTACAATTTTTATATTTTTTATATCACCTGTTACCAATGTAATAATACATTAAATTATAATATATTGTCACTCAGTTCGAGAACTATTTATTAGCGCGTAATATTGTTCTAATCATTTGTTCTAAACATAATAATATACATGATGGAAACTTGTACCTAATAATCCATAATAATTTGACGTCAGTCGCTTTTGAAAGTTGAGATTATACATGGACACGATATCTTAAAACTTGAACTTACTATTTCTCAGCGATTACTCTTGAATAATAATATATTATTATTATAATTTCATACACAATATGTTATACAGAAACGGCGGAAGAATATACACATAGATTAACACACCGCCACAAATTCAGACCTCCGTGATCCGATAAATCCCATACAACAGTTGGCATGGCTCCAAATTATTTTTGAAAATAATTTACCGAACTCAGTTTTTTTTAGTAATCGGTAAATTTGGCCGGCTTTATCAGTACATATTTTTATACTACATACTCCAATTATTAGGTTGTCATATACGATCCAAATAGCTCTTTCATGTCATTTAGAAAATTAATTTAATTGATTATTCATATCAAATGCGTCAAGAAATGAATTCAACTATTATTAGGTGTATTTCATTCGAGTTATTCTTCAATTGAATAAGAAAATAAAAAGGCCATAGGAAATTGTTCGTCTATGATCGGTTAGGTAGTTAAAAATTATTGTCCCATCTCAACTGTAGAAAAACCAGCTTCTGTCTACTATAAAAGCAGACTGGCATGTATAATATAAATGTATATTACGTACCATAACTTTAACTGAACTGTGACACGTACCTTTATGTATTATAACTACATTAAAATATTAAAGAAGCGTATGATATCTCAAACTTCTGTCGGCGTTTTATAGCCAGATTGGTCTCGTTCGGGTCACTGGCACAGCAACGGTTTACCACAAGGTCGCGTGATGTTTTTAAAGGTAACTACGAGTGTCCCCGATAAATGATTCGTTATCTGAAAGCAAGTTAAATTATACGATGTATATAACTTTAAAACAACTTAACCAATGACAAATTAAATTACATTTTATGTAGCATTAAACATTTTAGAAAATTTCAATATTCTAAAGCCGAACTGGCCTAAACACAAAATAATTTGTCCACTAGATGGCAGAACTTATTTTTTTTTCATTTCAATTTAAAAATAGATAAGGATAATAAACTAACTATGTATATATTAGTATATAACTAACTCGTGTTAATAGGTAAAGTAAATATCTGATGTATTTACATGTATATATAGGTACTATAATTTATGGAATTTTAATAACTACTTGTTGAAAGCTAAAATAAAAATAACAAATAATTAAAATATTTTAACTAAACTTACGCATAACTATAATATAATATGATATTTTTATAACTTTAATGTGTCCATTTTTACTGCATTTTCTGATAAAAATTCATATCAAATAAAATTACGAACTTGTATCAGTATTAATATTTTCTATTTAATGTTTAATGGTTGCACGGTTGCACGAAGACATTATCACAATAATATTCGTATTTTATACGAGCAATATTATTAATGTTATTGTTATATTATTAATATCGCCTGTCTATAACATTGCGGTCGTGATAATCGGTGAAACTTAAACGTTAATATCAAACGAGACAAGTGTACCGTACAAAACAAAACAAAATGATACTTGCCTATAAAATTAACATTTATCACACTCGACACTCCATGGCTCAAACGAACGAAAAAGTGTTTTATAGTAATAGTGATATCTTACAATAATACACTACCTAACACATAAAAAATGACGATGAAAGTTTTTGGGTTGATAACAATTACAATTCTGAAGTCAATTACGCTACGATACAAGAAAATACAATTCGATTTGTATCACTTTGATTTTTATTAGATCATCATAAAAATACCGTTATGAAATAACACACGATAAAAGTGTAGCATCTTACACGAATACGTAAACAGAGTAATCTATCGTATGCTCTCCCGTTTTAGCATTTTACTAACGCAGGAAAACTAAAAACATAGTTAACCACCCCATATAATATAATAATACAATATACTTACCTACGTTATTTAATATTGTTATACTGATACGGGAATGTGTAGTTGGCCATGGACTTTTATGATTACGCGTGGCGTTATTCAACGTTCGTTTACTTATTTTATATTCTGTATAATAATATAATGAATGAATGAAATTAATTGGCAAACTCGGAAGCCTTTAGTGTCTAATTAACGACTGTACAATATAATAATAATAGATAACCCACTATACCAAGGTTTGTCTAATTTTAATTTATATTATTAGGTTTTATAAATTATTTAGCGCGTAGAAGCAATGGCTAGTAGATTTATGGCCGGCTAAAAGGCAGCGACTATTTTTTCAGACGATTGACGGAACAGATAATTCGACCAATGCTTTCTGCTACTCCTCCCCTTCACCATTCTGCAGCTCTTCTATATACGTCCTTTAAAACTAAAATTAAATTAATTTGTCATGCGATGTATATTTTTATTTTTTCTCTTTTCTCTCCTCTTTCGGGGCCGTCATATATCCTCCAGAATTTCATTATTCCAGAACGACGAGGGTAAAATAATAATAATAATAATAATAATATGAGTGCGATACCAAGAGGAAAGAGGGGACAGAGTTTTCATGATCGTCAGAAGAACTGTCAACCGTTGTCATGCAGGGCACGGTTTTCCGTCAGGGTGTGTAAAGTAGAATAAAATCTATAATGGTGCCGGGAGAAGGCTCGGCGATGTCGAATTCAATGAAACAATTATTATTATTATTATTATTTTTAGTCATAAAGTTTAGAAAATAAGTATACCTATGAATTATATTTCCGTGAAATGGATCGGTAGTGACTAGCTACACATGTCAACATTTTCAAGTAATATTATTTTTCTCTTTTTTAATTTATTTTTAATGTTTTACTTCAATATACAAATTAATATCACATACTATTATAACATATTAAATAAACATTATTCACAGTAATCTACATATTTGTTATAAAATACAAGTGTTTAATTAACAATTCCTGTACAGATAGAATATAAAGTTATTGAATATTTTTCTCGTCATGTTGTGAAGAAATTTTACTTATAGGTATATGATATTTCGAGTAACTTTCCATTAAGCTATTATGCCTTTTAGATTTCGTTGATTGTTTCACTTTTGAATATGCGCTTAGGTCCCAGCTGATTTTCGTAAATGTATTCAAAGTTTAAAAAAATGACAGTCATAATTGACGGTTGAGCTTTCAATTCGGAGTATGATATATATTATTTCGGTCCCAATGGTAATACATAGGTACTTTTAAAGTAATAATATGGAATTATTATGTTATTATTACTGTTTCTTTTGTCTGTCATGGACGGTGGACAGGCTTTTAGTAGATACGATTATTATAATAGATTTATGGGACTGTTGACAGTTTCTGTAAATTTTGTTAAATTCTTAATTTGTTTCATTTTGTATTTTTAACCAAATATTATTTAATAATCATATTTTAGTTTTCTCAGCACGTCGAAAATGTATTCTAAAGAATATCTAGATAACTAGTAACTTCTGTTATACAATATACTTATTATTTATGCCTCAATTTCATAGATCTATCTGTTAGAAAACTTATATCAATTACCGTTTGTTAGTGAATCGAAACAAATCACTTACTTTATGGATATTAATTTATAACATTAAGCATATTGTTTTTGCCTGTCATTGTCCATCACATTAACAATTAGGAGCACTTTCAGGAACAAATCACCATCAACAGTTAACGCAATATGTACTTCCTTTTGACACATTGATCGGCACACCCAAGAGACTAAGTTTGGTTTCACTTTCTCAGTTAAGTTGATTTTATGCCTCATAAATTATAGCAAAATAGCAAATGCAAAATATAGATTTGATGCATGGTAATTAGATTCTAAGTTTAAAACATAATATATAATCAAATAGTGGATCATACATTATCTCGCTCAAACTTGTTACCTATCGATTATTTTAAGTGTTTCCTAAATTCGAATTCAAGTATGTATAAGCATATTTCCATATAACTTACAGACTTTAGTACGAAAATTGCATAGCCAGCTGTGAGAGCTTGTCGAAAGACTTTCTGATGAATTGCCTCCGAGCAACATATTGTAAAACCAATTTGTCAATGACTTATATATTACACTTTACTGCTAACACAAAAATACAAATTATTCTTTTCTACTCAATTAATAAATAACTTATTTCTAAGTAACAATATATTTTAACGAAAAAAATCATTGTATTATTTTTAAAATAATTATGATATTTTCACTTAGTAATTTATTCAATCATACTCTCGTTTTAGCTGCATCTCTTTAGTCTATACAAAAAATATAAAATATTTTAATATATTAATACTTTATATAAATACATATTATACACAATATATTCACGTGAAATTAAATTGAAAAACTTGCACGTTATAATAATAAAACAACCATACAATTACATATATAAACCATTTAAATCTACAATTTTGTATCAATGTAGTTAGAGAAATACTTATAGTAGGACGAACAAAGGTCGGGAAAAAACCGTATTCTAATATTATTGATTAAAGGGTACTGTAAATGTGTATTATAAATGAGTCGTGTAATGTCGAGAGTTTCGCTACCAAAATCAGGTATCTGATGCACACGCTTTATTAAGACCTTATTTAAATGCGTGTGCAGGGAGAAGATTACGCCCGAGACATAATCTAGTAAATCTATCGGTTATGTCTGTGCTTAAAGTAACACGGTTTGGTAGGCACAAAGAAGGGAGGTATAACAGCTGTCTGAATACATTTGCATGCGAAATCGGCTGCAGGTCGGAACGATTTGATTCCTAAAACGTATAATGCGTATAATGAGCGGCGCGACTCGGTATAATAATATAGCGCGGTCCGATGTCGATTTACGTTTACGGACCGGGAGCGGAGACTCATAAAAAGTGGGTGGAGAGATTGGCCCCAGAACCGGGGGACCTAAACAGTTATCGGATGCGTAGAATAGCTAAACGCGTTCCAACAGATGTATATTGTTTTCGAAGTATCGCATATTATTATTATTATTATTATTATAATTATTATTATAAGTTATAACCATCCATGATGCGACTATAATGTGTTTATCGTGTATTTTTTTTTACACATTTAGATATAAGTAGGTACATAATGTTGGTAAATATTTGATTTGTTTTGTCGCTTTTAGAGAATGATTCTGTAACGTATTTAATTTTGTAACGTACTAAATTTACCATCTATATATGTACTTATAAATTATTATAGCTGTAAAAACTAAAATTAAATATTGATCGTCACATTGTCAAACATATAAATGGTTTAAATATTTTCAAAGTTGTAGTAGTGAAAATAAAATTGCATTTGTAATTAACATTATGAAAAATTAATTTAATAACTATTATGGTATAATATATTAGTTAATACTGTAGTTATTAATATTATTACAGGTTCCAAGTTACAAAAGTACACAAAATAATTTATTAATACATATTATTATTATTTATTATTTTATCATTGTTCATGAATATTCATACATAAATTAAGCTACATTATTGATAATGATAAATATTTGAATATTTGTTGCACATTTTGATAAGTTTCTAATTTACATGTGAAAGTCTTAAACTCGATGTCTCTACTGATAACTTAAATACTTATTCAATATTAATATGATTTGCGATAAATATAATATTGTAACATTATAATATGAAACTATGGAGAATTTTATAAATTTATTTTCGTACATTAAACAATTTCAATAAGTAAATGCATAATAATATTCGTAAATGTTATATTTTAATTTTTTGTTTTAACTTTCATTCAAATATACTTACACCGCCGAGTCACGCGAATAACGCATTTATGTTATGTACACATTGCATAATGTATACGGTATACCCATTTGAGAACGTCCGTCCTTTCTTTACTTACATACATTTGTGAATTGGCCGCGTGTGTTCGATCGCTGAAAGTTGCAATTGTTTTAATTTTAAAACGAAAGTAAAGCCAACAGCTGTCATACAAACTACACCACAGTTTAATATAAATATGAAATCATTAGGTACATCTTATTATATATTCATAACATAGTATCGAATACACGTGCAATTCCCACGTATAACACAAATAATATACAAAGTAATAATACTACATATTTTTATTTTTATCGATATTCCAACTGTTGTGTTTAGTTTAATATTATTTTAATATCTAATTTATTATGTATATTGTATATATACATATAAATATATTGTGTAATATTTATAAGAACAATTAATATTTTTAGTTTTGTATAATTTATTTAATTGCGTTTGTATGCATTTTTTATTACACCCTGTATATGATACACGAAGGTATACATAATATATTACGTATAGAATAGTGTTAGTAGTAGTTTTCCTTGGATTTCACGCAACCCGATTAAATCGTCGTGTGTGTGATACTTATTTATTTATTTATAAACACACGTATCTAATGGCTATATGTATATATATATATAGGTACTACACAGAAACACTTGGTCGTATGTGCCGTTTCGATCAGTAGTTTATTATTTTTATACGATATAATCGATTTAACGCTCGTGATTATTGTTGAATAATTAATATTAATATGCAAAATCATAGTAAGAATAGTAAGATACATAAAATATGTATAAATAACATCGATGAACTAGGGGACATCTTATCAGTTTTTTTTTTTGGCAGTCGTTAGCAAATGTCGAATCTTCGAAACACCTAAAAATAATGCGAACTAAATCGAAGAAGACGGTTAGGCCACACAAACCATAGCTCGCTCCTCCCTTTTTCGATGCATCAACGACTAAATACGCCAAAAAAACCGATCTATTTACTATACCTATATTATACACTTTCAAATTTTTACCTTTCAAACCCGTGTACATAATATAACATGGTACACTGGTGTCGCAATAATAATACCATATAGTTCGAACCCATTCGCTCTGGTTCGGTAATATTGTTATTATTTTCGATCTTACGAATATCACCTTGACCACCGCGGCTAATATTATTATATTATGTATGTAGGTACACCGCGTGGTGAATATATATTGTATAATATAATATAATAGTAGAATTATAAACGATAATTTTTTTATCGCATTACATAATATATAATATTATTATTGTTTTCAATATATCTTTGACGGCCGTCTATGAAACCTAAAAGCTCTTACATCCGCTCCAGTCCTATATACATCAAGCGCACATAACTATTATAATATCATACTTTCCGTGGCGCCTGTTATTTCCGCAGTCACAGCATCCTGCATGCATATTATAATTATTATTGTACACCTTGTTTCGAGATTCTTTGATTTCCGATGACGCTTCTGCCGCTTTCTATATAATATGTACCCTGAGCGCATATACAGTGTATACGCAAGGTTGAAATTCCGGCAAATATCGATTTCCGGTCCGCTGTGGGTGGCGAGGGGTCGTATTTTTTCGTTCGTAAAATCGCGCAACCCCGCCAGAACCAATCGGATTTTATATATTTAATTAAATACCGGATGCTGCGTGGACGTAAAAAATAACCTTTATAACCCAAAGAATCCAGGACAAGCGAGTTAAAAAATAAAATAAAACCAACCTATATATATATATTATATATATATTATATAAACGCACAGTATAAGAAACAATAGACGCATAATTTTCAACGACGATGACGAAAGTGATTTTAGTGTCGACGTGGCAAGATATATTATTTTAGGCGCATAATATAAAATCACGTAGGTAGTCGATATCACTATATTCATTTCTTACGCCATCATGAAAACTGTATTTATATATAATATATTGTATTCTACATTTTATATTATAAATACGATTTTGGCCATTCAGGATTATTACGCATAAAACTTTCAACAAAGGCACTAGAATTACAGCAGTTTGTACTTACTTTAATTTAAAAAAATATTGAATCTATCCAAATTATACTGTTTTAATTTTATTTAAATTTAAAAATAATTTTTTCATTCATTTTTTATTACAAACGTACGGCCTAATTAGCTTAATACCATGTTTTGACATACAATAAAATATATTGCAGATACCCATAGGCATAATTAGTCCTTTTAGTTAGGGAGGGGGGCTAGATTACTAAAAATGTTTTATAACAAATTTTAATTTGATTATTATTTATTATTTCTATTGCAGATGTTTACAACTGATTTGATTATTCGTTTATATGAAACGATATATTTATTTATATTGTAGGCAAAAATAAAGTTAAAACTAATATAACCTTAATTATTTTGAAAATATATTTTTTTGTAGTTACGTAGGTAATAAAACCAGAACTTAAGGAATTCTTTTTTAAAAGATTGTATACCTAATGAAAAATATATAATATTTCTGTTTCTAATCTATTTATTCTGTTATGAAAAGTTAAATAATTGTTAAAACCAGTTAAGTAAATTGGACTCTGCAAACCAAATTCACTTCATTTCGTCTTAGACGGGTAATTATTTATAAAAGTTTAAATTTACACACTTTACTGAAGTCATAGCATTT
This sequence comes from Schizaphis graminum, assembly GCA_020882235.1. NCBI lineage: Eukaryota > Metazoa > Arthropoda > Insecta > Hemiptera > Aphididae > Schizaphis > Schizaphis graminum. The sequence goes on along the minus strand of CM037032.1, from coordinate 112,614,916 downwards.
TGTTCGGTAGCAAAAACTTAAAACAAAATTTTAAGGCTGGGGCCAAAGGTCTATCGTTATAAATAGCGTTCTAAAGCCATTTTTCTAGATTACTGTCTGCCGAGATTACCTTGCGATCGAAAACAATTGTAAGTTTTCTGGCGCCCATTTGTGTCTGAAGACAATAATATATATATTATATGCGCCCCAAGTTGCTGCACTAACTTTTTGATACCATATATTTTCATACGTAGGTAAATAATATACAAGCAAAAAATTATAAAGTATTTCTTTTGGATTTAATAATTATTAAACAACTAGTGTTTTTCGGTGAATAAAATTTCGGTTGATTTAATATAAATATAAAATTAATTATGTTGATTAATTCCTTTAACACAAATGATTTCCATTAAACAGAGAAAGAAAAAACAAAACAAAAAAAATCGAAAAAATAACAATGGCTAGTCTGTTGATTATGCAGAAGGTTGGGTAATATTATTCAAATACAATGACAAAAGAAAAGTTATTAAAACAAAATTGTCCAACAAGCCTTTTTCCCCCTATTGATGGTATTTTAATATTAAGGGGGTTTTAATTTTTTTCTGGGTTTATTTTAAACCAACAATATTACTTGGGAAGATCAGTCAGTGTAACATAATATTATGTATATTTTATACAGTTTATAACACATCATGTAATTTAATATACAATATACATACATTATATTTGGATTATTGAAATTCACTTTATAACTAATATTTTATATTTTCTCGTATATATCTTCTAGCATTTTATTCTGGTACTCAAAATTATTCAAAAAAAATTACGTTTACTTAAAAAAACCATCTAGTCTCATTTGTATTATTTTATGATTGCATTCGTAGTAAAATATAGTTATATGAAGAAATTTTATTTGTTTTATTAAAAATGATAAATATGTAATTTTCTCGTACTTATACGACATAATATTATATATATATATAATATATATACATATATATTATAGGTATTTTACATAAAAAAAAAAATGATGCACTGGATTAATGTATAGGTATTATTTAAAATTACTGATCGTATTTTTTAATAAAATGAAAAATATAATATGAAAATTAGATTGATGCATTAATACGATTATACGCAATAGGTAGGAATTTTTTGTATACAATACGAATTGTATAGCTTTATGACACGTCAAACGCGCACACGTTATGGCGTTATGGGAACTCTTTTGAAACTATGTTTCCCCGTGCTATATAATATAAATTATAAACTATACGAGTTTGAATTAATTTAATATTGTAACAAGTGTACAAGAGTAAAATAATGCCTTATTCACTAAAACTAGTTGCGCAATTCATCGCATTTTTTTCAGTAATGATTAAAAAAAAATCAAGTATGGACTTATATAACTACCTATATTCTATATTCGTTTGATATAACCTTATAATTTATTTATTCATTTATTTTTTGTTTTAGGAGAGCTCATCTCAGAAACTGTTTGGAAAAACTGAAAGAAATGGTTCCGCTGGGTCACGAATCGTCTCGGCACACAACTTTGGGCTTGCTGACTAAAGCTAAGCGGTTCATAAAGGTAATATACATATATGTAATTGCTTGTCCCGCGGTCACCATCTAGGGACGTATTTTTGGTGAGAAATTATAAACCCTTTCGCCATTAATGGGTATCGCTTGGATATAAAATGCTCGAGCACTATATATTTCTGCAGGATCGCTCAAAGGATTATTAAGTACCTTTGAGAAAACTGCCGGGTGACCACATCAAATGGGCTCGCACGTATAATCAACGGCGGTCAATAATTATCGTATTTCTTGATGTAATGATAAAGGGTTAATCTATACTCGGCGCAGATTGCATTGCAGCATAAACGACGGGTTGGGGTAATGGAATGGCTAGGAGCAAACAAGAGTCGGTGGTATGAAGGGACACGATAAACATCTATATACGTGCGTGTATGTGTGTGTGTACTTATATAAGGGATTAAGCGCAATAACTATGGATTTAATCTAGGCTATTGGGTTTTTCGAGGGAGTGTTCTGAGGGTGGCTGTATTTATGTGTACACGTATATATATATATATATATATGTATTTATACGAGTGACAGTTTTAATGAAACCGGATGCTGTTTTTAGTTTATATTATGCGACCGACTTATACGCATATTATATAATATATAGGTACGCAATACGCGATTATTATATACACTACTACAGCATATATTATAATGTATACCTATACAAATAAACCAAACGCTTTTCTGTCGTCAGTGAAAAGAGAAGACTGTACAGTGTACATAGATAATATAAAATATGATAATATGTAAAATGCATATTATGTATTATGCATGCTCGTGGTCAATATTCAAAATCGGGATCAAAACCGTTTCCACGTCTACAGTCGACTGAAGTGTGTCATGTGTTATACGATAAATGTCGGCCGTGACTATCGGGTGGACAGTAATATTATAATACCATCGAAGAATCCGTTGTCCTTGCTTATTTATTTTACGTGTAACGAATAATGATTTCATTTGTATACGCATATTATAGCTATGATAGAATCAAGGTAAATTCGTAATACTATAAGAAGTGCTATAATAGTCCTACAGTTTTGGGCCAGAGATTTTTTCGTTGTATCACCACTCGACATAAATTGGTTTTCTGTGATACAAATAATATGTAACATATTTTCAGATAAATTTTTCTGTTATAAATTACAACACATACAATAAATAATCAGGACTTCGATTTTTAAACAAAAATTTAAAAGTTTTCAGCAATTTAATATGTATAATTTAGATACTTAGGTACAATATACAATATTGTACGATATGATACAACAATATATATAATGTAAAAGGTTTTATTTATACTCGCAGCAAATAACTGTCTCTAGTTTTTCAGTTATTAAACTTTTGATATTAGAATAAAAGCCCTTAAAGATGATATAAAATATTTAGAACATATTATACATCAACCATATTATACTATAGATACATTTTTTTAAATTAATTGATTAGGTAAATAATATTAATAACTACAATTTTCAAATTACCATAGCCTCCGTGCATATATCTTCCAAAACCATTATCATTGAACGATTATTCTTAGTACAAAAAGTTAAATAACTCAAAATGTATTCACTCAAATGTTGATTATGATACTTCCAAATTTTTAGAAAATATGTCCACTAAATGATAGTAAACAAACAGTGGTTAAAATCCAGAAATTTGTAGTAGGTACAACAAATTGTTTGGATTTGAAAAAATTATCATATTAATAATATTTTAAAATTCCAACAATCAGATTTAGAACAACCTCGTCATCGAAAAAAAAAGAGGGTGAATATGTTTCTTGGTGAATAATTTTGTTTCTGTACATTAGTTCTTACAAGAAGTTTATGGTTGTACATACTACTATATAATAATTATGTTATCTTTTTTGTAGCAGACAAAAAAAAAACAATTTGATTTGTTTTATCCTAGTATAAAGTATTGTGCTTCAAATGCTTTAAATTAAATTCAAGTTGTAGTTAGGTTTTTCTGTTTTACAATGTTCTAGACATAATAGAATAAATATATAAATGTTCATTTGTGTGTTTTTTTTATCTTATTTGATTAAAAATATATTTTTGAAGTTATCTAGATACAGCTCAATACCATAACACAACTCATGCCTTCTTTTAGAAATACAGGGCCTCTTAATTGAGATCTGATAAAAAACAGATATTTATTTTTTATTACTTTCAGTAAAATCATTAAACACGATTTGGTTTTGCTCCATTAGCCTCCCCCTTCACTACCAATTTACACTTCATATTTAATGTGGATGAAAAGTTTGCCATTTTAATTGTATAGAGTAAGCACAAAAAACTAATGCGCTTGTAGATACTTATTGAAGGTACCTATTTAAATTGTTTCCACAGCTTGAAATTACAGTAAATTATAATGAAAATTAAAACTGAAATAAATTCTAAATTATTTCACCGAGACTAAACGAGGGATAAATGTTTCATATTATCACTGGCATTTTATTTTTGATCCTTTAACACTGCATCGCTACTTATTTAATTAATAAAAAATGACAAACTTGAATCCTATGTTATATACCTATACAATATACATCATATCACTCAAAAGTATTTATTATTATAATATTATATTTACTGCAAGTCTAAACTATTTTACGTGTATTTAAAGTAATTAACCCAAAATGGAATATCAACTGCGTTATGATTGAATTTATTTATTATAATTTTTTTAATAAAAGAAACATATATAAATCAAAACCATTATGTGTTAATACCAGATTTTTCATTTCCGTATAGTAATTTCACAACATAATTATACCAGCTCTTTTAACTTATAAAATCGCAAGAGTATGTTTCGTGAATAATTTCAGACTAATGGATTTTTTTTACACCGCACGCTATATTACACACGTTCCCAAATAATAATTATTACAACGAATAAAATGTCACTCATTCCCCTCACAGTTATCGACGTGACGTCATGGTGACCCTAAGTTTTTTTTTATTATTATTTTTATTCATTCAAGTCATTTAATTGTATATAATGTTGAACAAATAACTTGTAACTACATGTCGAATAATTATTTAGTGACCCCTAAGTCTAAGGGCATAAATTGAATGCTATTTCAAGGTGATAAGAGAAAAGCTTTTACTGTCTCGCAAGTAGCACCTTTAACCCGGCTATACGCGCGGATGTGCTTTTAAAGGTGACAGTTTTGACGTTATGTCGAATCTAAAGTGTCATTTTTTTTCTTTCTTTTTCTCCCAAAAGTACTTTCACTAAAATAAATTCCTGAAAAACGTTCTAAAAAAATATATAATACGAATTGACATTTTACTATTATTATTATTATTATTATTATTATTACATTTATTCTTTATTTTTTTTTTTTTTGTCGATTTTGAGGGTATTGTCCATTATTTTGATTGCTAAAAAAAACCTGACATAACTCATTGAGAAACAATATTGTCGATACCCATTTTATAAATATATAATAATGTCTACTTTGTACGATATAGAAACCTTTATAAATTTTCTTCTTATACTTTACTTCTGATAATATAATAAAAATATACTTTTGTTTTCTCTGCAAAATACCGAACTTATTTAGAGGCTTCGGGATTAATATGACACTAGTTTAAGTTTCTGATACTATTTTAGTCCAATATATTTAAATATTAAATTTCATCACACCACATGTCCACATTCTCTTTGGGTCAATTATTCTATGAACAGATATCACATTGAATTTAATATTCTCGCGTCGCCAATATTGTTTTACGAGTAAAACTCGGTTTATATAATATGTCATAGGCATATAGTAAAATCAGGTATTTTACTATATCCCTATTCCAAATCAGGCAAATAATAAAAATTAAAAATTTTATATTATTTTAAATATTTAACTATATTTTCTATTAATAATTTATTGCTATATTATATATTATATATAAAAAAAGCGGGTGAGTATCGCTCTGCTGTACATTAGGGGGTGGGGTGGACTTCGGACTAGGGTAGGTTAAATTTGAATGCAATGATAGGTATCATTGTATACGAAAAAGGATTCTGAACGGAGATGATTTGTCAGTCTAGGATATATTATGTTTAAATATTGTCATATATTTTATTTTGAAACAAATTCAAACATTTAAGTAAAAGTTTCAAGATCTTACGTTTAGTAATTTTTTAAAAAAAACAAAAATCGAAAGTTATTTATTAGTAAAACGTTATTTTACACTTGTATTTTTGATTTCAAATTAAAATTAAAACTTTAAACATTCCTAAAATTTTTTAAATTGAATAATCCTCAAACTTTTTTATAATTATTCTAAGCTTAACTTATGGACAGCATAGTATTAAATTTTCAATTCTTAGCTTTTTATAGTAAAATATTTTTAAATTTTTAACTACCAAATAGTGAAAAATATTCATGATTTTGACGAATTTTTGTCAATATTTGAACTTCAAATGCTAATAAAAAATAATTGTGCCTATGTATTTTTATAATTTTTAAATGAGAATTAGAATAAGTTATGTGGAGCCATCTATTAAATTTTCAAGTAATTTAATTTTTTTAACAACATTTATAAGAAAAAAATAAAAAAAAAAATTGATTATTTCAAATGCTTATAAATAGCTCAAAAAAATTCAAAATGTTTTGAAAATCAAATCACGTAAAGAAAATGGCAATCTAAATAACTGGTAAAATTAACGCGGTTTTGTAAAAATTTAAATTTCAAACAATCATAAAAATTTTTTGTCTGAATCCGATTGAGTTTTTTTTACAGATATTTGAAGAAAAATTTATAGAGAACCTTGAACCAAATTTTCAAAATTTAGTTGTAAAAGAAAAATATTTTACGATTTTTCAACCACAAAATTACTTGCAAATTTTCGCAATTTTGACATATTTCGTATAAATTCGAACTTTAAGCACTTATAAAAAAAAATTGTGACTAACGATTTTTGATTTTTTTTATCACTTTAAGAACAACTTATAAAAAACATTGTATTAAATTTTCAAGATTTTCTGGCCGGCCAAAAAACTTTTATCGTTATTTAAAAAAAAAATACTAAAAAAATTAAAAATTTCAATTGTCTATAAATAGTTCAAAAAAAGTCAAAATTCTTTGAAAATTTAACTGTGTATGGAGAACGCTAATATAAACATTTGGTGAAAATTTCAAGTATTTATATAGATTATTTTTTGAGTTATAGCAAAATAAAAAATTCAATTTTGACGAAAACTGGTTTTGTGTAAAAAATCCCGTTTTTCCCTCATTTTTTTAGGGTTTTTCCCTACTCATTTAAAAAATATTGAAAATTTTTAACTTTTGACCCCCCCCCCCCCCAAAGTACCAACTAGATTCAATTTCCTTTTCAAAGAGGGGCTGAAGTCAAAAATCGAAGTATTTTTACTGCTTCAAATGTTGTCGTCAGACACAAAAAAAAAAAAACACATCATTCTAAAATCAATACATTTCATCACTCCGTTCAGAATCTAATACTATGTATAACTTATTAATATATAAAACACTTAGGTACATAAAATATACTTCATTTTATATCCATCGGTACTATTGTTTTACAACTTAAATCATAAATATATATACTTAATTCATTATTAGATGATGTAAATAGAATTTATATGAATAAAACGTCGTTAAAAGTAACCTGCGACGTACATTTTTTACAAATTTTCAGTCAAATTAAAAAATTATTCAGTTTTTAATTAATTTGCGTTGAAAAACCAATCATCATGATTTAAAATAAAATAAAAATAATATCAATGACAGACCCCATTTTACAAATTATAATATTTCGATTTTTTGAAATGATATTAAGTATAGGTTACACTTATAAATTATATATTTTAATTCATTATTTTCAATAAAACATATAAATAACAAACTTTGTTATAAAACAAAATAATTGCACTCAGAAATAAAAAAATCAATATTTTCTGTTTATTGACAAAAGATTAAATTATTGTATCAAGTTAATTAGGGATACGAAATAATATTAATGACGCAATTTTCCATCATAATTGTGTATTAATATTTAATAGCACAACTTTTTTAAATTAAAAGTACTTATTCGTGGATGAGTGCCATTAATACAATATTATGAATAATTCAAAATATATTTTACAAATAGATGATACGAAATTTTCATTTCAAAAGGATATATTTATATATTAAGATAAATAATAATTTACAATTATACTGTATCTCGCTCAAATTTGTGACCAAAGCCTTTTTTAACAAATTCATATTCACATGCCTACATTAATACCTGTTTATATTATAATAACCTAAATTGGTATGGTATGTTGCGCGATTTTAAAACCACTCAATGTCGTGATAGTGACTAGGTCTCGTAAAAACTGACAACCGTAATAACTATAAATAAATTTGTGCGTAAATTCTATTATATACTTACTGTGATTGGTTCGTTAAAGTAGTCGTTTGAGGGTGGTTCAAATATATTATTTTTTCACGAGTGTCCAACGCAATTCAAACGCATTTTTATAACGATATATTGTAATTTATAATACTATATTGTGCATAATATCTATAGCAATTACCATTATACCTGCCTAAACACGTGCGTTAATATTATACATGTGCTCGTATAATATACGCTATCGCAAAATATTAATCTATTTATGTATTTTTTTGTTTGTTTTTTCCCTATTTATTACAGTGCTGACTGTATACTCGGTTTTTCTATCCAAATTAATTGAACGACAATTTGTCAACAACCCGAATATTGTTCGTGAATTATTCATCACCAGATACACACACATACCATATATATTTTATATATATAAGTATATACAATATACGTATAATTAGAGCATGGCTTGTTTTATTTTGAATGTAACACGCGAGTATATATAAATGTCAGTCCGTACACATAATATATATATATATTGTGTAGAGGTGGTGGTACCTACCGCAGGTTAGGTGTTGTTTTAGCGCTTACATACAACTTGCACACAGACAATCACGTACAAACATTTTACACCACAATAGCTTGCCGTTTTACATTTGCGCGAAAGGTCATCGTCACACATCATATTTATGTGGGTAGTATGTACAATCATATATGGGCCGTGATTTTTTTTTAACTATGTCGCTGACAGGAAACTTTCGAAATTTTCGATGCGCGCTATAAAAAAAAACACGAAGTATATAATATAATTATTAATGTATATAAAACGCTATAAATATAAATAATATAATAATTTTGTATATTATTATACGAGTATAGACACACAGACACTGTTGGCACGCGCGTGTACTTCATATGCATCCAGAGGATTAATAATTTGTTTGCTACTCGGCTGCAGAGTTGTGTCAATATAATTGAGAAGTGTGTGGTGAAAATAAGGGCTATAGGCTCCGTCGTTATATTTATATTTATATAATAATATACACGTTTTGCCCGAACAAGAAACATACGGGTGGCATCAATCATCGGGGGTCGTGGAGGTCACAGTGGGGTTGTAAGCACGATAATATAGCAAACCAAACAGTCGACGCGCGTATATCGTATAATATTGTGTATTTATTATATTATGTACATGGATCATTTTTTAACGTGAAAATGTATTAAATTATGTCCTTAAATATTTAAAAAAAATTAAGTTCAGTGGTATAGTGCTTGGCTAAGGTAAAAAAAATGACTGTATAATATACCTATATCATATAATGTCCCTATTGCACGCCGGAGAGGTAGAAACCCAGGAAAACTGAACGTGCTTTTACCCCACGTATAAGCATTTGCATACTAATTATTATAATGTGTATATGTAATATTATATTATTATGATGTCGATGTGTGCGCATATACTTTATAGTGTCACGTCACATGACGTGCGCGGCGAACGGTCCGTGACCAGATAAAAAATTAATTTGGTCATAAATCAAAAAAAAAATTATTTTTTGTGTGTTTTTTACACGAGTTATATATAAATCCGCTGAATGTCGACAATAATATACGATTAAATTCACACACCATATAGCACGAACCGGAATTAACCAACTTTTGAGTTGCTAATTAATTTGATTATCTTGATTAGGAATATCGTATTTTTTTAATTAAATAGATTAATACAACATATTATATTATTTTTATTACAATTTAAATTATTATTTGGATATATTATGAGTATTTTATATCGTATAATCTTTAGAGGTTGGTCAAAACTATTGTTTTTGAATACATATTCACGTATATTGAGTTTTGACGTACCTATAAAATCTGCTGATCTAAAGCCTACCGTTTCTATCTACTCATTCGAATTGCTTTCATTATTGCGCCAATCAAACCAAAGAAAGTTAAACAGTGATCAGTACTAAACGTGCGGCGGAGTAGGGTAAATTGCTGCTATAAATTTATATCATGCTCCGATTGTTCGGGATTGCAGGCGCCGCAGTCTTGCCGAGATTTTCTATTATTAATTTGGACTGGTGGATGGATAAAAAGAGAGAAAGAAAGAAAGATAAAGATAGTGAGAGAGATAGTAGAAAAGAGAAGAAAATAAATAGGAGGAAATGAAAGAGAGAAGTAAAATAATAATAATAATAAATTTGGGATTCCTCTTTTGTCATTGCCGATCCTAATACCACCGTTCCGGTAGTAGTTTGAAGTCGAAAATTGGTCGGCTAAAGAATATAACAATAATATTAAATAAAATAAAAAACTGTTCCATCCTTTTTTTTTTTGGAAGGATGTGTTAGGGAGGGGAAAGCAGCGAATGGAAGCCGCTTCTTTTGTGTTACTGTAGACACACGTAACGACTACCCAAAGACGTAATAAAACTGTGGCTTTATGAGACGTGATGAAATCGCCAGAAACCGAGGGTTGAAGAGGAAGGCCTTATTTAAATATCAAACAGAGCGTATAAGGGAAAAGTGGATTTTTTCGGACTTGTTCCCTTTTCTGTTCATATAAGTAAATTGATAGTTTGTTTATTAGAAAGAGTTTCTTTTTTATTTATTTTATTATTACTACTACTATTATTATTTAGTTTTATTTTTATTCTATTCTGGAGTGATTGGGAGATGAGAGAACAAAGGAAAACTCCTGTAAAAATCAATTGTATTTATATTTATTCTAAGAAATGAGCTTTTGTTTCAAATTTAATTATATTATTAATAGACTATACACTCCATGGTCGTATAAATATTATCTGAAGAGTGTGTTTAATATACTAATAAATACAAATAAAAATCTCACTTTTAGGTTTTTGTTATCTTTGTATAAAGACACCACTTAAACGTTATTAGTTTAAGACTCTACTGCTCAATAACCCATATGTAATACTATATAGTTTATAGAAAAATAAAATATACATTTTTTAAAAAAAAAATTAATATTTTTGCCATACTATAATGTCTTTTTAAAAAAACGTCGAAAATTAATTCAAATATTATTTTTCATATTAAATATAATCTGTATTAGATAACTTGAAATATAAGAGTATAATTCTTTTTTACAATAGGCATGATCCCAAGTGTATTATTATAATAATATTATATAACCGTATAAGACTTAAAACTCAATACTGTCTCGACTAAAATTTTAAGTTTTAATTTTTTTCTGGTGGTTTTAAGTTTTAACTTGTCCCTTTGACAGTTTGCCATAATATTCGTCGACGTCATGCGCTTCCGTTTACTCGTACACATGAGCACATTACGTATATAACGTGAGTCAAATTAGTATGCTCTGTAGACAGTATTCACCAACGTTCCACATAATATAATATATTTCTAAGTGATCAATTATCCTTTCACATTAAATATTGTATACTGCACTCATTACCAGAGGTGGTCTCATGCATATATATATATATATATATATATATTATATATTATTTAACTCCGCCAACTTGGTCGCTCGTACACCGTATGTGTTATGTGTATGTATAAATATACGTACGCTCCAGCGCAAAGTTCTCTTGCGGTTGACCTCCTCCAACTGCTCTCACCGTCAAAACCTTCCCATAATCATCCCGACTAAGCGATGACAGTAGATTGTGATAATATAGACGCGTTCGTCTTGGTGAAACAATTATAATATTCGCAGCACACGTAATTTAGCTGTGTCGCCGAACTGCCATAGAGAGTTCTTAGCCGATATCTATACATATTAAAATATAATTAATGATATACGTAAATAAGCGTACCCATAATGATATACAATTGAAAATATATTACCATTTTATATCATTTTTCCGAAATCCAATTTCAATAATCTTAATGAATTCCAAAAAAATCATATTTATCATATTATATGTGTATAATTTAATTTGAATAGGTTTACCAACACACAATGTTGTTTTTATACCTAAAAAAAAAACTTGTTCCTCAGTAAATATTTACGTTTTTGTAAATTATCATTAATATAATAAGCAATATATGGTATTTCGCGTGAAAAATCACTATGTAAAACGATATTGAGCATTTGCTTCAAAATTACTCTACAATCAATCCGTTTAAATAGAAAGGAAAAGTCCGATAAAAAAAAAAGATTTTTTTTATTTTTACATATTATATTTTATTTGCATAAAATTTTTTTCTTATTTATGTTATTAAAATTAATATTCAAAATAAAATTCCACAGACCATAGTTTTTCTTGTAAATATTGCAGAATGAAAACTAACCTTATATATTTTTTAAGTGCACTAATTCGTATAATATGATTTACAAGTAACTTACTTCTTCGTTTATAATAATACAAATATAAGGTAGGTACATTTTCCGATCGATGATAAACGTATTGAAGTTTCAAGTGTGCAGTGGCGTATAAATACCAAATGATTTTTGGTAACGTTTTTTCCCTCCCATTTGACGGATAAAACATTTCACTCAAAAAGTTAACGAAAAGAAACCGTACCTTAAATTCTCTCGTACGTCAAATATGAGGGACGTCGTGGTATAGATATACATATTATATTATTATATATGGATTCACGGATGCACATATAAATTAAGTAAATATATATATATATATATATATATATATATATATATGTATACTAAATAGGTTGCCATAGAAAGTAGACATCGGACAAAAAAAAATCACACACCCGTGTTATTTTAATATTTATTATATGTTTATATATATATACGCATAACCACCCCCCAAAAACTTCTATTTTCAACAATTTATACGCGTATTTGAATTTTAGACCGTCTGAGACCGTCTCACCACATAACACAATATATATTATATATCTGATACTAAACATCCATATAATATAATATATTATTATCACTGTGTAGCTGCGACGATATAGGTTTTCGGTAATGGTGTAGACGTATTATTATAGCATTGTATATAATATGATGGTATATGTGTATACACCCATACTATAGGTATATACTGGTTACGATATTTACTCGAAAAAAAGTGCACCTAACTGCACAAATCACTGTCTATAATTCGCTCGGGCACCATGTGTGCGCGCAACTGAGGCTGCAGAGATGTGATCACAATATATTATATATTTAATACTTATATGGTTATACGACAGTGATTTTGTTATCGTCTATAATAATTGTGCTTCGATTTGGAAATTTGTTGGTACCCGATCGATTCGTTGTATATTATGTATGCCTCTCAAAGATTCGAACAATAATTATAACCCACAGACATGCGTGGTTAACTGACACGGTTCAACGAAACGTAAGCATACTATTTTTAGAAGAATGGGCTCTCGAAAAATACGTCTTTATGCGTAGACTTTTAAATAATTATATAAATTATGATCTCTATTTATATTTATTTTACGGCCATAAAATAGGCGTGAGCAAAGACTATATTACGAGTAAGGCGTAAACCAATATAACATAATATTACAATATACCGATTTATAATATACACACCAGTCTCGTGTTTTTTTTTTTATACTTTCCGTTGTTGGATATCAATACGTCTTGATTGTTCCTAAAAAAAAAAAAGTTTTATCATAACTCATAAGCTAAACGCATTAAGCAAAGAAAAAAAATCGAAAATAAATTATTACTGTTAACAAGAATCTAACATTTTACAGTTAATATTTACGATTCAATTCTTGAAGGCTATTTATGAAAACATTGCAATTATTATCTTAAGGCACTATGGTTATCACCATTTACAATCGTGGTTTTTTTTTTATGTATACTAATTATAAAACGTATAAAATAATATATAGCACAAACGATAGTAACAGCTGTCGTTCACCTTCATTTCAAACTTGTTGAACTAAAACAAGTGACTATCACACGATGTACCTACTTCAATCTACATCATAATATTATTTTAGTTGAAATTTTAAAATTCAATATTATCGATCATAGATAATGGACTTAAATTGTGTGGAAGTATAGGTATAATATGTTTTAGGAAGATACTTACACTAAAAATATTTTTTTTTTTTATTTAACAGAAAATCAGAATTTATTTAATAATTATGCACTTATTATGACGTATGTATTGCATTTAAATACACATCATTGAATTTAAGAACACTTCTATACATTTTAGTTACATAAAATCGTGTTTCTTTAAAAAAATGTTCATTTAACGTACCTTATTATATAATAAGAAAAAATATTGATTTAGCAATTTATATACATTTAGAGCCCGAGTTTTTTGTTATTATTTTAATCATTACCCATACATAATAACCTATTATGAATAATTGTAACATACAAATATAAGATATTCAGATACAAGAACGAGAAAGTTAGTCATATTCAGCAATAAGAAATTGAGGGTCGAATTGTGGTCAGGCTGAGATACGTACCTATGTCCTATATATCATACATATATAAATAATAATTTCTAAGTTAAAGGTAGTCATTACTTCTTCACGAATCTTATTGCATTTCCAAAGTCCAAACTCTCGTCCCATCACGTATTGTTATTATTAGTGTATACGAAACTTTCTCGCCGCCGTTACGTGACTGGCAGTTATAGGGTTCTCTGGCCCTAGAGGTTTCGGAGGTTGTCGGAGATGTGGAGGTTCTACGAGTAGGTAATGGCCAATGGGTATACAATATATTACACAGTTATATAATATACAATATACACGGTAAGAAATATATTTTCTCGGCGGCGCATCACCCGACGAAGGAGCAGCAGGATAACTATTTGTTTTTAAAACTTATAAAATATAAAAATATAATCGACACGGTTAGGTTTTTAAAGTGGCTTAACTAAATTAACTTTTTACCCGAAAAATTAGATCTATGCATCTTGTGAATGATATATTATTTTGAATGATTTCAAGTATAAATTGATGTGTGTGTGTGTGTGTGTGTGTGTGTGTGTGTGTGTGTGTGTCACAGTCCTAACAAATGACCGATCAAAGTATACTTCGCGTATCTGCTTAAATGGTCTGGTTGCATAATCGATGCAACTGCGATGGTGTAAAAGTTTTTATGAAATTGTTTTTTTTTTTAATATATATAAAATCAATAGGACGTGTATTCGCGTTGCCCCACTTGTTTTTCAATATATATTATAGTCGTCTCGTTTGAAAAGTTCTTTCCTCCACTCCTCGTCGTGTTTTTAATGACCTTGTTACGTCTCCACTCTCTGTGTCAGGATACGTATACGCGCGCACGCGCGCGTGTGTGTGTGGGCGTGTGTATTACATTCCAGCGAGGTTAAATCATTTTTAGTCATTTGTAAGGAAAAACTTGACAAAACGATCGACTACTCGCCTCCGTCCGTCCGGCCATATTGCTGGGTGATTTATGGTTTTTAACCCTGGGATTTTGGTCTCGAGAATAGACAAGTAATAAATGGCACCCGACGGCTGTTGTTTTGCAAATCAGAAAGTTCGTCCAACCGTTTCTTACAGAGATTTTTATTTTTTCTTCTTTCTTTATTTCGCTTATCCAATCTCTCTTCATCTTTGGTCGTTAATATTACTTCCAAAGGAAAATTCATAAAGTTCGACCCCCTACACTTCTGACGTATATAAAGTTCATTAATAAAGTTTAAACGAAAAGAGAGCAGAAAAAACACGGAACTTATATCGAAAAGAGATTTTTTTAATAAACATAGATATAGCACGAAACAACAATAACAACGGAATATAATCCGAAAAGCCTTTTTGCCTGTGCCAAGTGGGTGAGTTTTTTTAATGCAAAATAAATTCTTGAAGAATGTAAAGAGAAAAAGGTTCCTCTCTTTACCCCTAAACCCTCACCAATGACGGCACGACCGTCTACTACTACCCGTTATTCAATATTTCTTTTCTGCTTCAATGCTAAAAATGACAAATGAACTTTTAAAAAGTTATAATTTTCCCCTTGGCATGGCTTTTGCTTTTATTTTTCAGCATTTCTCGCATCTCTTTTGGATTTGTTGCCATCTACTTTTTAAACAATGATAAGCGATGCGTGAATATGGTGGTCGAAGCTAGAGTTTTTTGTGCTCTCAATTTAATATACATTTTTATATTTATTTTTTTAAGTGCATTCACATAACCTATACTATTGCAATATTGCCGATTATGGTTCGTATAATATACTGCTCAGAAGTAACTATAGATATTGAATAATGAATTCTGTAAGACCCATCGTGCGTTATAAGACGTTGTTGCACATCATATAATATATTGTGCTTAATATATTATATTGTTTATCCACAAAGTATATATAGCAAGAAAAAGAAACGACCAAATTATTATAACGACATATACCCGAAGCGATAGGAGCCGGATAGTAAAGGTCTTATCCGTCTGTGCATATATTGTATAAATATATAGCTCATGTATACCGAACATTGTCCCCATCCTATTTATCTGTATAGCTGGGTCCTTCGGGCAATCCCTGAAGCGCGGTGTGGGTCCGAAGTTCTTCGCACATTTGCAATTTGCGGATGACAAGACAAATGCGACTGAAACAAACGGTCGAGTCGTTATTCCTCGTTTTTTTCTTTCACCCTCTCCCCTACTTATACTCTCTCTTTGTTTTGGTTTTTTTTAACGCGATTTCCCGCGAGGTTTCCGCCTCAAGCGAACCCAATTACAGTCGAGCGAGCATTAAAAAAAAAAATGTGGTTTTACTAACCGAGGTCCGGGGATACTTTGTTTTTCGTTCTATATACTATTATTATTATTATTATTATTATTATTATTATTATTATTATTATTATATTCCCGTGACTTCACATCATTCCGCGCGGCGAAACGTCAACTCGAGTGTGTGTTATTGTATAATAAACTGCGCGCACTGTTATGCATATTGTATTTAATTACGGTAGCGAATAAAAATACATTGTTTGAAACGTGTTTCATTCGTCGACATTATTATAACAGAACGTAGGTATAGCGTATACAATAAATTATTATAATAATGCCGTAACCTAGCACAGTATGCTGTAGAACTACTTATAGGTGTTCCATGAATAAGTCAATTTTTAAAAACAAAATAACTACTAAAATGAATAATATTATGATATTTAAATATATTATTATAGGTATGTATATAGCAATATTATTTCTTATTTTAAAATTTTTTTTTTTTGTTTTTTATTTTTGTTCTTGAAAGTTGACTCACTATTTTAAGCCTAACTATAAATCGATATAATATATATGTATATAGGATTTTAAGTTAGCTATGGTATACTGTTATCGTAAAATATCTAACCGGTACAATATAGGATTGTACTATATGTGACAACAATATATTATTTGTAAAAACGATTGAAGACGGTGATGTTCAATTACATTATTTACATTTAATGTGCGTACCCTCACCGCGTGTATATATATATTCTGCAGGAATTACGGTATAGCTATTTTTTAATTATATACAGAGTAAATTTATGAACACATTAGGACCGTACCATTATGAACCTTTATGCAATAATCTAATATTAATTATTTCTAGGGGAAAAGCAGCAATGACACGAAACCAATAAAAAAATAATAACAATAATAAAAACAAAAACCTTTGTGCGTATAAACTGCTAAACAGTAGCTTTTATTTTTATTTTTACGATTAGTTTGAAAAACGATAAAATTTCAAAGCGTTCGCCGTAACTCCCGTGAATCGTATTTATTATTTCGTACAATATAACTGTATAATATGTGTAATATGTATCATTGTATCATATTATATTATTATTACACCAAATTGCGACTGACCATTAACCCATAGAACCAAGTTAACTTTGTCGACGACACAATTTCAATCGTGTTAATTTCGTATTGTATTTCATAATGTTTCTACAAAATATCGAATTCGAATTGTGTGTTAATAACTGTCGTATACACTTCGCAACGTGCGAAATCTTTAAAAAATGTTGTGGAACATTCGTGCCGTTAAATGTGTGACCTAAGGAAGAAAATTAAACCAAAATATAGTTTTTCTTACATCATACAGAGCCATAATCCTTACAACACACCCATCGATTTAACTATCAGCATCAACACAATTAATCCGTCGATAGTGTTATTTAATGTTTACGATCATTTTTGTTCGTTCTGTGTAAAATCATCAATAAGTAGGTATGTTACAATATTGTATAGAACAAACAGTTCTGACAAAAATGCTGGTTGTGGTAGTATAAATCGATGTTTATTATTCTGACGAGTCGTGTTTGTAGATCATTAGTCTGTCAATAAACACAATCAATTTTCGTTTTATGGGCGTAAATAAAATAAATATTTCAAATCAAAAATTCTATTATAACATACGCGTAAAATAATCATTATCTGATGGTTTACAAAGAAGACTCCATTGCCTAATTATTTCACTTGTTCGCCTGCGAAAAAGATACGTGTGCATTAACGCTGACGATTAATTTCAGGTATCATAAACTTTACTCAGAACACAATAACACAAATAAAATATAATGAATTCAATAATTTTTTCCCAAATTTCACGAACTCATAATAAACGACACAAATAAAAAACAAATTAAATGTTTGACACCTACACGAAATAATTTGTTTTATTATTATGTATGTATTATGATAAAGGAACAAGGTAATTACGTATTCATTATAAAAATCATATACTTTTTTAAATTATCATAACAAGTTATAACTTCCGAATATAATTGTTCTTATAATTTATCATTTACTTATAAAGTAGTGACAAATCGACTTTGATAAAGCTTTGGTATAATAATAATAATAAACCATCCGACAAATAGGAACATTAGGATAGTGGCGCGGTGCACACAAAAGTTTTCTTTTCTTTTTAAATCAACGTTGACAGCTCTCTCGGCAGGTTTTTTCTTCTATACTGTAACGTTTACCCTGAGATGTTTTTCTGAACAAGCTATATATGTAATGCTCTTCTCCTCAACTTTCTAAAGTAATAGTTTGGTATACACTTACCATGTATATAAAATAAAAATAATAATATACTCGCAACTGTAATATGTATCTGTCGCAGTTGATTTTCCTTTTCAAACCTAATTCACTCGTTTATTTAGTGAATCGTTTTGTTTTCAAAAAATAAAAATAAATTTATTTTATACTTAACTCGTTTATCTATAATTCTATAATACATTATAATATTATTAAAACCAACATATTATTGAAAAATAATAATGTTACTCTTTTTATAGCAATTTTGACAACCTTACGCTAAATAATAAACTTATTATACCTGTTTTCTATTCCAAAAGGAATAATATAGGGTTACTTGTCAAAAGATTTGTATTATAAAAATCGTATAATTGACAAATGTAATATGTATTTATAAACACTTAAACTTTATAGAGGTCTTACGGACTTATGTCTTGTGGTGTCCCTGCAATATTAATCGTTTTACATCATTTTTAAATAATTGTTAATATTATTTATAAAAATAGACATGCTACATAATACCTTTCAATGCTCTATTGTTATAATATATCAACAAATTTAGATAAATATGAATAAATTAATAATATCTTTCACCAACAACGTGAAATTATATAAGTAATAATATAGATTAATTTTAAAAAATCGATACTTGACTAGAAAATGGGAGATGTAACTAAAGTTTAAAAAAGCTGGATATTATATAATAGCTTAGATGATGGTAGGGAAATGTAGGCGCTTCTTGTTTTTTAAGAAGTATGCTAGGTCGACGACGTCAAAACCAATCAAAAGGAAGGTTTCTCCGTTACTCGTGTCACGTATTATCACGGGCCGCCGCTTTCAAAACAGAACCTCCAACCCTGCCCCCTCGCCGATTCCGCTGCGGGTAATGTCATATACATATATAAACTGGCATGGGTTTCCTTAGCAAACATTTTTTTCGATTCTACCGTTTCATGCTATAGACATTTTTATTCGGTTCGCGCGTTCTCCTCTGCGCAGCTTCGTTGATTGCGTGTTTATATACATATATCCATCCGCGGGGTTGAAAATTTCGCCTAACAATTTTCGTTGTGACCTGCTTTTCCGACGACCCTACCTTGCGCTGTTCTTCTCTGTGACATTTCGATCTCCCTACGACTGCAGCTTACTGCACCGAGCGTGATGCGAATATCATTTGCAACCGAGAAAAGACACCCACCTATAGATATATACAATATACATATATAGACGCAAAACCGAAAACAATTCGACGTTTGCCACTTGGAAATGCATTAGGTGTAGGTACTATTATTATTATATCTTCGAAACATGTATATTATATATATACATACGCGTAATAATATACAGAAAGGGTAAATTGGTTTTTTACCCTAACTACCACCACCATGCCGTACGCTTATATTTTTTTCGTTAGCTACTCGGTAAAAAAATTATGTCAGCCAGACGCGACGATTTTTTAAACGAAATCTACCAAGAAGTTTTTTATTTTGTTTTTTTTTTCACTGCATCTGTTGTGACTTATATAGAAATACACTGTAGCATAATAATAAAAATGTGTGTATATATGTCTGTATATAATATTATACATTGTATATTTCAAACGATCCGCGTGTTTAAATTCAAATTTTGAGCTTATATCGTTGTTAATAGTTTGGTGTGCGTTTGTATAAAACGAAATTATGTTCAAATATTATTCTAAAGAGACAAACAATTGGCATTTAAAAGTTTTTTTCGCAGAACTCGATTCTTGAATAAACATTTTAAAACTTTTGTCGTTTATTTTTAAACGTCATTACGTTATTTAATTTCTCGCTGGTATTTAAATTCGAAGGCGACTGTTTATAAGAAATTAGAGTAAATTAATTTTTTATTTCAAATAAACTTAAAAAAATATGATATATTACGTTACATATAAGACTAATATAAAACACAAGGTTAATAATGTAAAGGTTTATTATAATTCGAAAAACTTTATTATCTATTACGTAATAATATTTAGTTCATTATTCCATTACATACAATATTAAACGCTGTATATATTTAACCATACTAAACTGTTGTTTTAACACAGACCTTTATGAAAAGTATGATTATAACTACCCTCTCAACTTTTAGTTTTCGTTGTTTCATTAAGATTTTAATTGGTTTTATATTGAACGATGTGATTGAGAGAAATCCCAAAAGGTCTCAATGATTTTCCTTTGCCTTATAAACTATCCGTCTACATAAACTGTTTAGTGATAAAACTACAACGTCATTTCGCGCAAAAAGTGTTGAGAAATGAATGGAAGGGGGAGCCAATTTATTTTTCAGGACAAACTTATAATTGCTTTTTGGCAAAAACTTCACAGAAGTAGTCAAATGGTTATTAAATTATGTATTGTGTCGTATGAGGCCCGTCATCATCGCTAATTCCTCGTTTGATCAATCCAAAAACTCCACAGAAACTCGCTGTAAGTTTTTCAAGCAACTCTCATGTGGTTTGAAGTCGGCAGGCGTGACAGTGAGTGTTGTGGGTTAAAACGGCGACATTTAAAGTAATTTGCATTTATATTGAAATTTGGATCTTTTATTTTTTTTCTGCTCGTGGTCCTTTTTTTCTTCTTTTCCTAGTCTTTTAATTTAATTTTGCTCGCAGCATTTGTCTCCCCTCTTTCTTCACATATAATCGAATGATAAAAGAGCAACTTACATAGAACCTTTTCGTGCAATTTAGGTATGTGCGTATTAGTTAATTTCGTAAACTTGAGTTTTCAATTGAATATTACTTAAGTAATATTAGACATTAGTATTGACACGGCTACGGCGGTAGGTACTCGCTGAGTCCGCGGTGAGCCGGTCAGTATAAAAGAACAACACGAATTTCACTATTTGTACGGTGTATTTTTATTGATGATAAACAACGGTACACAATAGCTAGTTGTCGAATGTCACTATGTCAGGTGTTGGCGATATAAAAGAGAATACACAATTATTATGCTCTACGCGGTCTTACGACTAGGCGACGTTGTCACCGTTGTCGGTAAGACGGTTCACGCAAGAGAGCGAGACGGCCGGCGACCGGTACTCGTCCGAACCGACTTGTCTTCCCGTCCCGCCCTGTGCTTTTGCGGCGCGGGGGAAGAGTCGACGGTGTCGTGTCGTCGTAGCCCGTGGTGGTGGTTGATAAGGCATAGACCGGTCGCTACGGTGCCTGTACTTTGTACCGGCGACCGTTGCGTACCGTGTCAGTATACAATTTTAGTACACCAAACAAAATCGAATTTAATTTATACTAAATTGTAAATCGGAATAATTATAAATGAAATTCGTGTAACATTACAAATAACATCATCTCTAGTTTGGAACTTCAGGTAATATTACAGATTTTTAAAAAACAATGTCATAAAATCATCGATATATTAGAGAGTATAACAATATAATACTAATACAATTAAACAATAACAACGTTCTTATACAAACTATAATCTTATACAGAATCATTATTTTAAGTGTTTACATACAAAGTAATGTAAAATTCAATTAAACATTTATTGGGAATTTACAATCAATTCTGTTTGAATAAAATAAGTAAAATAATATTCAACTAACTAAATCTAAAAGTTCCATATTAACATGTTAAAAATATTTATAGATTTTAAGATTCTTTCCTTTAAAAATATTATAAATATGTATAATACATACATATATAATATGTACTTAATCAGTTATATATACATTATAATATTGATTTATTTTAAACCGTTTTTATAAACAGTGGATACATTAATTTACATATTTCGGATAATATGTTTTTAGCTATTTAGTGTGTATTAATAATAAACCGATACATTATATATCGGTGTGTTCGTCGAGTGTGTAAAAACAGTGTATGACGATAAAACCCAAAATGAGAGTTATAAGAGCACTTTACTGTATAAATCTACTAAAATGCGCTTATGACTTAACTTAAGTATAATTTATCGAAGTATATTAAACCTTTGGGTAAGTTCCAAAGGCGTTTTTAGGTAGTGGGTGCATTCCATTTGTATGAACTAAAAATGTATTTAACGAAATTCTGTCATTTATATTTTTTGCCGTCCAGTTTTTCTGTAATTTAAAAAAAAAAATGCTGCAATATCTCTGGTTTTATTTATTGTCATCAGTATTTTATTACAGCAACGCGTCATTATTCCTCGACAATAAAATAAAATGAAAAAATATTACTAAATTTTATTCTGTTTAACAATTTTTCTTCCTAATACATTGATAATAAAATAAATATATTATATTAATATGCCTTTCAATACGCCAAAAGATAAATAATGATAAATTATAACTTTAGGGTATATACATATATATACTTATATATGTATTATGTATGCATATTATTATTCAGTTTATTAGGAAGTATTAACGAACCTTATGGTATTAATATTATAAGTCTTTGAACTTCACGTACAGTATCAGTATAAAATACTACTACTAATAATAATAATAAAAAAAATAAACGTTACGATATCATTTAAATATTATACGAGGCTTCGTTAAAGTTCAGCATTAAAAAGTATACGCGAAAACAGAACGTTTTATTGTATTATATTTATTTTAGTTATTATTTATTACAAAATTATCGTTTGACATTTATTTGCGTACTAAATATTTATTGTTTATCATACTATGTGCACTATATATAGAGGTAAAAATGTTTTTAATAACTTTAGTAAAATTTTTATATACATACAAATGTAAATTATATTTTATGAAATGAGATACAAATTTAGTCAATCCTGGGGACTCCTGTGTATATTATATACGCGTATGTATCGCGAACGACACCTCTCGTATGTTCACCTGCGTGGATGTGTGTTGTGGGATAGTTTGGTGAATACGTTAAGTATAAATGTATAAATGTATAAATGGAGGCAGAAATTGTTTAGCTCTCCTATTTATTACTATTTTTTATTTATTTGTTGTCCCCGTTATCAAACGAAGAAAAGTATAATAAATTCGTCTCCGCGTACCGTACGCAATATTATATTAATATTCCATTTATTAAATTGCAACCGAATCGCAGTGCACGATATATAGGATATTTGGTGGCAGTATGTATACATATCGCACACGAGCGCCACTATGTATATGCAGTACAGAGGCATTGAATAAAAAATGTCCCTCGATAAATGTGAAAAGAAAAAAAAAACCTTAAGGAAAAAGTCAGTTTATGTATATATGCGCGCACGCGCGTGTGTGTATGCGTGTGCTTGGGTAGTGTGTATGTGTATGTGTGAAGAAACACGCCAAAACAGAGAGAAAGAAAAATGGTATCGCTTAAAGCCTCGCGGCCTCGCGTAATAAGCGCGAAAAAGTGGTACGGGTGAATGTGCAAAGGAGTAACAGTTGGAGGGGTCGTGGGGGGAAACCATGTCGGGACACGTCGAGGGAGTGGAATAATAACAAATGGCGGACTCCGTCTTATTGTGCGTAATTTTGCGTGCGCCAGTTTTATTTTTTTTATGGTAAAAAAGTAAAACTTACGTACAGAAAGAGAAAAAAGATATCGAATAAATAACCTAGTAGAAGCTTTTTTTTTATTTATCTCTCTGTTACTCTTTCTCTCGTCATCTCTCTCTGTTTCTCTTTTCATTCTTCAATCGAACTTGTTTGTTCATTTTAGTTTGAGCTGTACTACTACTGGACAAGACTGTTTTTTTCCTCCCCTCCCACCGCTCATCCACACCACCACCCCAAACCGTTGTCGATTTGGTTGTTATACAAATGTCCCATTCTCTCTCTGTGAAGACGGGTGTTGGTGGAGGTTGTGCTTCCGAATAACTTATCAATGTCGACCCTCTAGAAACGACCTATGTATTGTATATATATATATATGGTTAGATAACGGAAATCGTTGTTCTTTCTTTGGTGGGCCAAAAGATATCACTGGTGAGCGTGTGTACTGTGTATGTTGACGATTAGACCCTCAAGGCTGGGTTGTCTCGTGTAATGTCTTCGCCATACAAATGTGTCCCAGTCGTTCATACTTGGCCGGCCGTCTCGTAAGATATTTATCTTCATGTCACTAAAACCTAACATATACATCTCAGCCATGGCCAATATTGCTCGACTAAACATTTTGTATATATAAATTATAGAATCCGGTTTATTGTTGACCGCGGGAGGTTAGACTTTATTATGACATCATAAAATTAACAGTTTCTTAATATTTCTACGTACGTATA
The DNA here is from genome assembly GCA_020882235.1 of Schizaphis graminum. Classification (NCBI taxonomy): domain Eukaryota; kingdom Metazoa; phylum Arthropoda; class Insecta; order Hemiptera; family Aphididae; genus Schizaphis; species Schizaphis graminum. Next base: position 112,589,838 of record CM037032.1, on the reverse strand, counting down.
CATCTATGTTCTTCGTTTATATATTATATTAAAATATAAATAACCTTAATTAATATTTAATTTATGCTGACTATTTTCTATCTAAATGTTTAATAATAACGTATCGGTTAAAAAAAAAATATCTTATAACAATTTTATTTTTATTTTTTCTTAGTGTAAAGGTATATACTATAATAAAAAAATTAATTAATTAAACTTATGTGTATGAATAAATATATTTTTTTCTTCTAAATTATATGTATTTGACGTGTCAAATATGATACATAACTATATTATTTTGTCGAGACTCTATACTTCTATAGACTATATAATAGATAACTATGATTTATCGTTGTTGACATTTTCTATTTTCTATTCATCAAATTTGATTAATTACATATTTACAAACATTTGAGTAAATTATTAAAAACCATGAATTAAGAGGAGAGAAGTGCTCAAACAATAATATTAGTGTATAATGTATATACAATATATAATTTAAAACTATTGTATGTATAATATAGTAACTAATATATTATATTATATTAAATTTATGATATTCTACATTCACCGTACAATGACCTTTTATAATTTATATCATAATACATTACTAATTATACATTCCTTTTAGAAAATCATGATAAATTTATACGCATAAGTATATATATACTTATAAGTTATAATATTAAATTTCAAAATCGTCTATGTAGGGTAGTATAAAAATATTATAAAATATATAAATAATTGGATCTATGTATTTATTATTATTACCTAGACTATAAGTTCAAACAATTTTCTTTATCCTTTAAGTAGATTTTCTTATAATGAAATATTCATTTTAAGAAGTTTTATTTCATAAAAATCTATGTTATATAATATTTAACCAATATTTTGAGTAAAAAAAGAATTGCCAATACAATATATATATAATATATATACACATATATATTTATTTATTTATAAATTTATTATGTAAACTTTTCTTGACGTTACTTCCCTATCACTTTGGACCACCATATGAAAAATGTTCACCTGGAAGAACATCGTATTTAGCAGACTGAAATAACCTACTTAGAGCCAACATTAATCGGCTTAACTCTTGGAAATTTCTGTCTTGATAGTTTTTCGTAAGTTTTGAAGTGAAAAAGAACGATATTATTTATTTATTATTATTATATTTTAATCTTGTATTAATAGCAAAGTTTGTCGTTACTAAGTTCTCAAAAATAGAACACAACCGAAAATTATTATCAGAGAAATTAATAAATTTACCTATTCTACTCATTTCTATTATATTAATATTGCATTATTGCCAGATTTTATTGACTGTCGTCCTGACAAATTGAAAAATTCATTTCACAAGTTTTAAGTTGTTTAAGTTGCCATACAAAGAGACAAATAATAATTGTTCGACATTTTATGGTAGAAAATAAAAAACAGTATACTGTAGCATGGCACTTTGGTCACGTAATTCACGCCTTTGTTTTACAGTTTTTTTTTTTTTTTAATAATAAAACCGACCAAGTCAGAAAGCGAAAAAGCTTTCTTTTTTACGACTCGAGCCCACCGGGTGTGATGACTACGACGACAACGTCGGCAGCAGCGATGACTACGACCGGCTTTTTGTTCAATTAACCCGACGGCGACCGTACCTCTGGGAGTTAATTATGTGGGTATATCACCGCGTGTTTCACCCACCCCTTAGACCCGTTCGACCAACCGAAATCCATAACGTCGTCATTGCCCGTGGCCACACTCCAACTCGGACGTCTGCGTAACCGGAGCACGTACACACTCGAAAGCCAGTTTCCCGTAGCAGATGAATCCCTATTGGCTAAACAATTATTATTATTTATGTATATTTATGATATCTTACACCGATAATAAACGTGCATAGTACCTGCGGATACCGTGTATAACCGTGATTCCGGTAGGTCTTCATCCACTAGTGTATGCTTTATAATATACAGCGAGTTATGGTTGTTATTATTATTTTAACACCCATTCATTTTATTCTAAAGTCTGTTTTATTTCTTATTTAATCTACATTTACAACATTCAAATAGGATTTGACTTCATATAATATTTCATACGAAATAACTTTAATATTTGGGCGAAAATATTCTAATTCGTTGCATAAAATTAAAAGCCTAACTGTTTCATAGATGGAAACGCATTGAATAAAATATGCTATAGATACATTTTAAATAGTCTGTTTAAAGGCTTTTTTAAAAAAAAATATATTATCTACCAAAGTATAAAAATTATCATTTTATCTGAAATAAACTCGTAGTTAGAACTATGATTTTTTTGAAAATATTCTATTGGGATTAAAATAATAATCTTTTACAATGTTTAGTTAGAATTAAAACAAAAAATAAGATAATTAACAATTTGGCTTCTTTATTATTACTTAATAATATAACATACATGAGTACCTACATGTTAGTCTCAGTTACAATTAATCTCTCAAGTCTCGCCGTTTATATACCTACTATAATAATATAATATATACAATACAATAGTATATGACAATGGACTTTGGGTATGTTTACTCTTGTTTTCGCTGAAGCCGCTTGATATAATATTATCATTATTTACCTTCGCCGTCGCAGTTGATTTCGGTGGCTAAACGCCTTTTGCTGTGTCTGTATGTAAAGATGTTTGCTTGCGTACAATTTATAATATATATACTGTATGCATAAATGTTATTCTCTAATCAAAATTCTATGTGGGATTTCAATGACGGACTTACGGTTAAAGACGTGGTAGTAACAAGTACGAGAAACTATTGTTTGCCATTTACACAATAATAATAATATATAGCTACCATATTATTATTGTTGTATTCGCGTTATCATCTGGCAGGTCTGATTTGAGTTTTAACGGGGTGTGAAGAGATACTTCTCGCTTCTCGCTAAAATACGCATTGTTCGGGTGGATTCGCCGTAATTGTTTTAATATAATATATTCCTGCAGTTATACAGACAAAACGATAACGTTATTATACCGAGCGAAAATTATAATATGCATTCTATCTTTGACTTAATTTTGGTACTGTCCAAAAATAAAGATTTTTGTATATTATTTTGTATTATAATAAAATACATATGAAACAGATATTTGTTTTACTTTTCATTTTTAAGTCATTAAAACTAGATAGATCATCAGAATCACGTTTAACCACGTCGGTGAAATATTGTATGTGATTTATTTTCAAACTCAATTACTGAACGTAAATTACGACCACGTAGCTAAGTTTGAATTTATATACCAATAGGAAGCGAAATATATACATACGAATCGTGTAATCATTTTATTATTATTATTATTATTATTATTATGGTTTTTTAATGCGAAAATAGCGAAACTTAGTTTTGTCATTTCCCACGGAGCCGGTAACTTTCCGGGTCTCAGTCTTTTTCCGGAGCGGGAAAAAACAAAAATCTGTGGTCGTAAGACATTTGTATTCATACTATAACAACAAATCGTTGTAATCACCTCGGCCGATTAATTACTGCCAGTGGCTGTAGCGAAGAACGCGCGCGCAACGACTAACAAGCAACTGAAGCTCTAAAAATAAATCATCAAAGGGGAAAAATCGGTGGGGAATGGGAGTTGGCTGGAAAATGAAAAACGTTCATTATCGAGTTTTTAAGAGTTTTTTAATGAAAAATCTGACGCCGACCGGTGGCAGTTGAATATTAGCGTCAATTTGCAATCATTTTTTTCTTCTCCATCAGTCATTTTTTTTTTTTTAATTATTAGAAACTTTTGAATTCAGTTTTCTCAATAATTATATATATAATTAACTGCTATGACGGGGTTAATAATTAATTAGAACCGTCATGGTTCGTTATTGTCGTTGACTATTGCTCCTCAACAATGATCAGAGACAAAACAAAGATAAGATCCCATATTATTATTATTATTATAGCCATAGGTCGTCAGATTATTATAGTGTACACATTTAAAATTAATATAAAATGTATGAGTAAAAGTTATCTCAACTCAGATGAGTTAAACAAATAAGATATTTGTTTGTTAAGCTTATTTTTACGTTTTTAATCGATTACTATAATTTGTAGTGCTCTATAAACGGCGGTGTGCAACGAACTGACACAAATGACGATGTAATGAATAAAAATATGTAGTTTTGAGTATAACCATGGTAGCTAGAGCTGGTAATAGTGTAAGCAGTAATACCTTTGTCAAGACTTGACATTTATTTATTACTTCGTTTTTTTTTTCAAATGTGTCAACATATTGCATGTTTTTACAAGTTTGTTATGGTTATGATTAAAATAACAAATTTTATTAAACGCCTCATAAACACGCGACGTATTACTATAGTTACACGGTTTATCCACTAATGAAACGCTAAAATATAATATAATAATTATATAATATTTCGTTGTCTGATGACGATTCTTATACGACAATGTAGTATATCATGTTATACTCACAAAGTTACAGCGGGGAGTGAATTCAAAATAAACCTCCCCCCGCCCATCTTGTTTTAACTATCGGTATAGAAAGATGATATTCTTGGTGACGAGATAGAGAAACGTTTTTGCTCGCACGATCGAATTCTTGTGTGAAAATCCGGATCCGCTTACGTATACAATATATGAACGGAGCGAGTTAACACGCACGCACGCGCGCTATACATCCATATCTATCTATAGATATAAATCCACGCTGCGATTGTGAGAGCTATCAATTTTGGCAGTGTCCCGACGAGAGCAGTCATAGGTATGGCTTCGGGGTGTAAAGTATAATAATACAGTCCCACGCGTTCTTTCACTCACTCGCTCTATATATATATATATATATATATATATGTATATGTATAATATATATATATATATGTATAATATAATATAAAGTCTCTTTCTCTGTGTCTCTCTCTGGACACGCCGAAACACTTTGCGGGGTTAAACCACCGTAAGGGGATAATTTTTTTCTCTTTATCCGTACGTTTTCTTTCGTCCTCGATTCTAACAATCGATACTGCTTGCCACACCTCACCCAACCACGGCATAGAAACCATTATATAGATTATACGTATTATATAAATTTATAGGGCCGTACCGAATCCTTTGAAGTCAACAAAAGCGACATTTTCTATAACCACAGGATCGTTATTTTCATCTAGCATACACGCTCGCTCGCTCGTTCCAGTACTTCCTCAGCGCTGCTGTTCGTATTTTATTAAGCAATAACTTTTTTCCCTTCGACGTTTCTACCAGGAATTTACGTCGCTTCTTGTTCACGCTATTCGGGGTGTTAGTAATGTATTCTTTGCAAATAACAAATTATATATATATATATATATATATGTATATTTACATTATTTACAGAAACAACGCACCAATCCATTAAATTATTACCATACATAACATGCGTATGATATTATTATTGTTCTCGCGCGGCAATAAATTAATTAAAAATTAAAAACGTCACTTGCACGCGTGTCCACGTGTCTACGTTAGATGACCTCAATTATTATTATTATGCGGCGTTTATAGATGTCATTTCAGAACGAATAAAATTAATACAGTCACGTCGCGTCATCGCTGTTTTAATAATAAATATTATATAGTACTTTAGTTTCAGCATTTACTAATATAATAATATACTAGTAAGACTCGCAAGCAGATATGATGCTATATTGCCTATTCACAGCGCCGTGTTATAAATAATAGCACTCTCGGCAACGTCAAAGTATTATATTCTCAATCACTCTGTCTCAGACCTATCCCACTCACTCAATCTGTTTCTCCGCACACATATACATAAATCAATAATGCTATCTCTTGTGTACCTTTATATCCAAAAGACATAGTAAAACGTTCGTATTCGTTAGTTCATGCTTGACGTTATTTACTATTTAGGTACTAGTATTTACACGTTGGATTAATATGTTTACACTTCACTCGTTGACGGCCCTTGTGAGAAATGTGAATATTATAATTATTGCGATTGTGTACGAATCGGTATTGTTCAGTCATGACATCAGTGGTAAATTCTGCGACCGCATTACAAATTTAATGCCTTCTAGAAATGTTTTTTTTATTTCACAAACGTTCAATTCATATAAATACGATGAGTTATTTTCAAATACTTCAATTTTAAACTAGCAGAAAAACGTGTTAAAATAAATAGCAATCATTTAATTTAATTATTTTAACGAAGTACCGCTGATTCGTTGCATTAAATACATGAAATATGTTTAAGTAAATGTTATGACACCTTAGTTCAACATACGTGTTCTGTGACCATATATACTATAAATCAGCCGAGTTACAATAAGAATATAGTTACTTATTACACATTACGTTCTGACGCTACATAATACAAGACTACGTGGCAATATATATATATTCAAATACAATTTAATTATTATTTGATACTTCTCTATGACTTTATGATTATTTTTAGTATTATAATTATGTATATATTATATATATACTCAGCGATAGTGGATTAAAATTAAAACAGCGAATGGTCACTATAATACTACTGCTTCAGTAGCAGTTGTTGTAGTCAGATTATTTATTTTGTTTCTGTGTTGTTCGTTACGTCGACGTATCACTGTATCAGACGGAAGCTTCTTTTAATAGTAATTTGTTATTAATCGTTTAATTTCTCGCGCGACAAAACAGCTATACTGGGCGCTATAATTCACGCAGTTTTGGAACCTATGTTCTGTAATAAATTATAAGACAAGGCGTTTATGTATACAACTTTTCTTAGCTTGAACTTGAGAATAGTGCCTTTTTTTCTTACTCGAAAACACTCGCCTTTCAATTGAAATTCGCTCCAACTTTCTCTGTAGCAGTACACGCGCACAAACATACATAGACACAAACGCGTGCGCGTGCATAAATGTATGCGCACGAACGGCTGCGATACCAAATAGAATACAACATTTTACGTTTATAATATACATATATAAATACGCACGTGTATGCTAAAAACGTCGTGCGCATAATAAAGACTACGGGCAAATAAAAAAAAAAAATAAATAAGCAACGACTATTAGACGACTTATACCCGAGTCTTAAAAGACTACTTTGTATGCACCACTCGCGATTGTTTTGCACTGAGACACTGATGAATTATAAATGAGTATTGTTGCAGTGAGTAGAAAAATACAACTACAACGCTTGTCGTCGGAAATCGTAACCTTTCTTTCTATACCCTCCCCCACTCCGACATAATACATCCATAACAGCGTTTAGCGACTTTTCTTCTCCCGTTTAAATCTGTCAAATCTGTATTTGTACAACGTACTGTACCACAACGTCATCCGTCACTACTAAATTACACAAGTCCATTAGCATTTAATCATTAAACCTAAGGATAATATATTTTTTTTTTGGTAATTTAAAATTCGATTTATATTGCGCGCTTTTTGTGGCCGTAATAATATTGTTATTAATAGCGATATTTGCTTGGATATATTACAGAATTTGGAATCGCAGGAGAAAAAACACATGATGCACAAGGACACCTTGAGCCGAGAGCATAGATATCTGCGGCGGAGACTAGACCAGTTGACCACCACATTAAATGTGAACAAACGCCGATCTGTGTCCGAATCCAGTAGCTACACGACCGCATCTGGTGCATCGACATCGTCGTCCGCATGCAGCACGTCTTCGTCGCCATCTATATCTGAATCCGGTATGTCACCATATATTTTAATAAAATAATAAAAATTATAAACGCTTACAATGATAATGGTTAACGACATTTGTACATTGAGGTGAAATTGGAGAGTGGTGGGGGAAGGAGTGAATTGATTTTCGTTTTGATGACCATCGCATCGCGCACACTCAAATGTTTGTTTTTCAACTCACGGGAGTTTCTGAGGGGGAAGGTACCGCAAGAAAGGACAAACTAATCTCCGAATTAGTGCCAAGTATTTATAATATCTATACTACTCAACCCGTAATTATGTATTACCATTTTCGCACCAATGGATGGACAACCGCGTGTACTAATAACAAAACTCAAGTGTTGTGCTTAAAAGCATTATTTATAATTTTTTTTACCGATTTTCTTAATATTTACATAATTCATAAGCAGCTTGTAATAGCCACATATAATACGCCTTATATAGTGTTCTGAAATACTTATAAGCAACCCTTATATAGGTGTGTTTAGTCTTATATACTCTTACATATCGAGCGATTTGTACGGCCATTAAAACTATTGGTATAAATGTTTTAAACATATTATATTACTTATCTATAGCTTAAATTTATAAATAATAATATTATAGAATAATAAATTCTTAGAAAAAATATATAGTATAATATATTTATATACTACAGGGTATAACTGAAAAACTTAACAAAAAAAAATAAAAAAAATATATATAAAATTAATACAAATAAAACGTATAAAAAAAAATTATGAAAATTATATGGATAAGAAATAATTTAAGATTTAGTGTTGTCTAAAATAATGTTTTTAAAAAATGTATTACATTTCAAATTAATATATTCTAAAAATATAGAACTCAAATTAAATAAACGTTTTTACCATGAAAATGTTTCTAAGAATTCGATTAACAAATTGGCTATTTTTAATTTTTCACAAAAAATGTAATCAAATTTTTATTTTATTTGCCTATCAAAAAATAAAAATAAAATGTTGTTTTACTTGTCTTGTAGCGCAAGCGTCTGTAAATTATGTAAAAACATTTATTAAAACAAAATTTATATAATTTAATCATACCAATAAATTTAATTATCACTCAACGTAGATGAGTAGTATTGTATAAGTACATAATATAACGTGTTATATAGCATCCGTAGTTAATTCTAGCCATATGATTTTCAGGAATTCAATACTTTGCTTTAAAATATCAAATAGAAAAACCTATTGAATATAGTAATTAAAAACCTCCGGAAGGAACCACGAAATTTGTTGGTAGCACTTAAAACTGATATCATCCTGATTACATATAGGTATACTACTACAGTGTGTCACGCACCTCACATAATATTATACCGCACGCAGGAATATTTACACATCTTAAACATATTATATCGCCCGTTTAAGATAACGATTTTCAATTCAAAATAAACATTAGGGGTCAACACTGTGTCGTGTATACATAGTATACGCATTGTGAGAGTCGTATATGCAATAATATATATATAAAGTTCTCTTTTCCACGCACTGTGTGCATGCAAGACCGCCGACAGAGCCAGAGCCATTATTCGCAATACTTTTAGTTAATCACCATGTGCTTCACGTACCTAGACCGTGATATACATTATATTCATATTATAAATCGTACATTTCCTCAAATGACGGCTTCAAAATCATTTCCGATTATATAATTAAATTATTATAAGTAGCTGTCAGGTACATTTAGTGTTTTGTATTTCTGATCAGTGGACCAGAATGGGTATGAGTTGACGTGTTTTTAAACGATTTTTTTTTTTAAGCTGGTCGAAAAACAAATTATCGTTGGTTGATTGTGACAAATGATTGACAAATTCTGATCAACCCAGATATATATAATATTATAAACATAGCATCGCACGAGATTAAATTTTAAATTATATATGTACAAATCCTATGTTGATATGAGTAATTATGTGTATGCAAACTGAATTAGTTTGTGATAGCCGTCGAATCGAAACACAAGTTCGTCTCTATTACATAATATATTATAATATTATATATTAATTGTATTGATACGCTACGAATTTCATAGTGAAGGCCGATTTTAATGATTTCTCCAACCTGGGTGAACACTACACTGATAATATGATCGCTTTAACCGTATTAAAACATTTGCTCCCTAAATTAATCGCATGAAACCCTTCAACGCGTGATTGTTAGGCGACGGAATGTGTTTTAATCGAATTATATTGTATTATACATATACATAATACAATAATACGTATCTACCGAAATGGTTATTTGACATTTATAGACTACGTCAGTTACTATATTTAATGTAATTATAATAATAGAAAATGCTATTTTAACATCAGTGCGTTTATATTTTAGAAAAAATGACACTTTTACATACCTAGTTACAATAGCCCAATAGCCCGCTTAGTAGCAAGCTACTAATATCGTTATTATATTTTATCATAGCGTTGTTTTTTCATTTTTTTTTTTTTAGTTATATAGTTATAGCAACGTTGTGTCAATTATCATTATTTTTTTAAAAATTTACGCATCATTTAATTTTGATAATTTTGTTTTAAATGACATTCACACATAATATAATCGTCTCTTTCCAAATTAATTTCCAGACAATTTTGTTAGTAATCGCTAGTCGAACAACTTGCTGAAAAAAATGAAAATATTATTCATATATATGTTTTCTCCGCCAGAATACGAATATCAAATAAAAACTATAAGAATTTTTATTGCGAACAAATGAACAAAAAAAAAACTCGAATTAAAACGTACAGACGTAGAAAAAGGAGACACTTCGTAGCTCGTTAGTCGACATTCCTCATTAGTTAGGACCAGCTTTTTATTCGTCCTTCCACGCTGTTGTTCTGCAGGATGACGCCTGTATCAGTTGGGTGGCAGCGATGGCGGCAGACGCATATTCAACTCGTTTAAATTAACTAATTTCTCCGCAATAAATTGTTTTTCAAGTGAATATCTTAGACCCGGGGCATTCAAAGGCCACAGGGTCACGTCTTTGCGCCTTTTTCTCTCGTTAATTTCATTAATAAACTCAGCAAATAATGCTCTCGGATGGTTTTTCTTCTTTGCGAACCCAGGCTGACAGAAACGAAATTAAAAGGCCGGAGGATTGATGAGACCGCCAATTTTTTCACTTCCGCAGCTCCATCTCTTCCTCTTCCCTCCTCTGATCATGCCCTCCTCACCCATGGTACCATTGTATACGATGGTGGGAAGAGTACGTCATTAAATTCAGCTTAAAGGTTTTCGCAGAAAAAAGACAATTCTCGTAATTATAAGCCATTCTTCATAAGAGACTTGAACAACATATTATAATATTATTATAGAAACGAAAATTAATTTCATAATTGCACTACGACTGAAGTAAGGCCCCCAGCTGGTTATAATTTATGATAATATAATAATTATAATTATAAATATTATAATGCGATATTGGATAAGACCTAATTCATCCAATTGTATGCATACAGTATTACAGTTATTCTGTTGTCTACGTTTCGAATTTCAATTTACTAACAAAAATGGACTACGTGCGCTGTACAGTCGGTAAAAACCTTTAAAAACATTTTTATTTTTGAAAAAATCTATATTATTAGTACCTACTGTATTAAAATATAATTTCCATTGCATTTTATATAGAAGTACATATAACGTGTATAGTTATTTAATATATATTTTGTTTGACTATTTTCTACCGTCATGCTCGTGATAATAGGTACATACATGGCATAATAGAAATGTTAATGTTGGTCCTACATAAGAATAAAATTGAAAAATACATAGAAATGTATAAAATAAACCTTTCGTTAAATCTCAGTTATCACTGTGATCGCATGATTGCAAACACTTATTATAATATTATGATATAATCCTAATGTATAATCAACAGCCTACCACGAAAAGTTACAAAACCACCGTCGTCAATAATCTCGTGTATATCGGGTGAATTTTATTATCATAAACCGATAAACCCGGGGTTATTTTATAATTTTTATATGTTGCCGCAAAATAATAAAAAAAAATTTAAAATACAATGCCGTAAAATCGTATAATGACTGGATAATATATCGCATTAATCAAGATGAAAAAAAATCATCCTATATAATATATTATTATATTTAGGTGAGATATTTTTGAGAAAACATTTTCGACGCATTTTATGACTTCCGTGATGGCGGTGGGAGTGGTTCGGACGGATATAATGACGTATTAGAGAGCTGGTAAAGTAGAAAGAGAAAGAGTGATCGAGAAAGAAGACCCCTCACGATTTACCGCGTTATTAGTTTTGAGCCCTCTGGACGCAGATAAAGAAAATTCGACGAAAAGAAAAACAAGACGAGAAAACGCGCGGCAGGTGAAGGATAGGTGGTGGCCGCGGTGGCATCTCGTTTTCGACGCGAATTTCATCAATATATATATACGTTTTTTTCCGCGCGCTCAATTTTCCGTTCCATTAACCGGTCGAATGGGTCTACGGACGGAAATACGTCCGTCGTCGTCGGTTTGAATCGTTCCCGAGTAATTTGGACAGTATAACCACGCACACTGCCGCTTCGTAAAATATCCCCTCGTGCCGTCACCACCACTATTCCATAAAATACCCCCGCTTCACACATTCACGCTAACACCACTTCCCCGATGAGGAAATAAGAAAAGTTTTAGTGCTGCGGTGACCCTAATCCTATGTCCATACACAATATACAATATACATACATAATATAACTATATATACATATATAATAAACATAATCGTATATGTGTTGCGTTTGTGTGTCTATGCACAATGCATAATATGGTATAATAATTGCACCGTGTAATGATCGTCCTGCTGCGTTTATTATATAACATGTTTTGTTGTTGTTCGAAGTATTACCTGAAATTACATCGTGGTAGACAATGTCCGAAGATAAAATTGATGATGATCGTGATTAAAACGTTCAATGAAATTCTGCAATCGTTCACCAGATGATTATCATCTCTGTTACTCCGCTACACAACGATCCTTCCAACTAAATATATTTATTATTTTTAATTTATTATTGACTCAATTTAACAATATGATACATTAATTGTATATTACAAATATTTTTTTTCAAATTTGTCCATATTATATCTACAATACGGAACTATAAAATAATATCGTGGATTTTACATAAAACAAACATGATATAATAACAATATGAAATTGTAAATTTTATTTTATATTTGTTTTTTTAGTAGAAATATTTAAATGATAAGTTATAAATTGTCTTTATATTATACTTCAATATTCTCTTTCAACCAGTACACAACAACATTTTTAGAGACTAATGTACACGTTTGTGTCTGGAGATTTAACATAACGTCTAAATAAACATATTATAATATGCATATTTTCTAAAAACTATTAAAACCACATTATTTTATTTTCAACACAGTCGAGGAAAAACAGCGAACAGACTTATATTTATTCACATGCATTATAATATTATTCATTCTGCCGGAGAGACAAAATCAAAATGTGCTATGACGTGGTTTCACCCATCCTTGCACCATGCGCCATAGCTCGTTAGGAAAAACTACTACGCCAAAAATAACAATATATAGATATATATTATATAATATATACATTCGGGGCATTAATATTTAGAAAGCATCGTGTATATAATAATATATAGCATTATATATTGTATTATACGCGTTTCGACATAAATCGTAAAATCCGAAGAAATACGTTTTGGCGCGTCGCACCTCCCACCGGAAAACTGTGAGACGTGGTGCGGGGTTGGTTATGTGCTGCGGAAAGCGGTGGCGTGTGTGGGCAAACACAGAGAATCTACCGACGACGGATGGTGGCGTTGGCGGTAGCGGAAGACGGGAAAAAATGAAACACCGGGATAAATCAAAACCGGTGCTGGTGAAACAACTAGCGGAGGGAGAGGGGTTTTTGCGCGCCGGAAATCAAAACGGGCCTTATAACGACGACTGCGACGGTGGCGGCGACGACGACGACAGTAGCAGCGGCGTTAGTGGTTTGGTCCTTGTGTAATTTATAGCGTTTAAAAACTATGCGCATTATTTACGGAACCCACCCCGAAATGAATTTCGCCACACGCGACTATGTAATATGTATATAATAAATTTTTACGTGTGTGTGTGCGTGTGTGCGTGTGTTTGTTATGTGACGTTGCCACTTTTATTATATGTACATTGTACATGTATATATACACACACTGCTGCTGCAGTCGTCATCGTCATTATTATTATTATATTTTTCTCGCTCCCTAACCGCCGCCGCACTGCTGGGTATATGATTTACGACGGATCGGCAACGTTGCCGATCCTCCTTGCGCGTTAATAATTCACCACCACCATCACCTCTAACCTCCTCCCCCTTTACCACACCGACGTGTTTACAGTGTACTCTATATACACGATTAAACACGCTCGCGCGTGCGCACTACATAATACACATAGTTGTACCGTAACGGACGAAACAGATACGGCGGGAGAATGATATAGGAAAGGTGAGAAGGATTGAGATGGACGAATAGACTTGGACCCCGGACTGTAGATAAGCGTACAAATGAGGATGTGAATGTGGCGGCAAGTAGAAAGGATTGAACATCGAATGGTGGCGGCGGCCACCGGGTGACCCAAACGAATGCAATTAATACCGACGAGAAGAGATTTATTCTCTCGAGGACCACGACGACGACACCCATTGCATCGGTAATAAATCAACGTCTCTCCGCCTATGTCTTACACCGTTATTCTCGATCGGTAGTTAGTCCTTTTAACCAATAAATCGACCAGAACTCAACTCTTCTCTCGTTGTTTCGGTTGCAATGCTGTATCCCGTTGTCGCGAGCAGTTTGTTTCTAACGCCCTATATTGTATTATGTATTAATGGATATCCGCTAAGATGACCACCCGTAAGTAAGATCCCTCGTCCAGGTAACAAGTTGGGAAGGGGGAGGATCGTCGTCTGAACTTATTCGGAACAATATATAGGTTATCTGACTGTGTTCGGTCCCTCCTATAAATATATATGATTCACAGTAGTCGATTTTTCTTTTCTATAGTCTTTTATTATAATAAATTATTCCTGTGTACTAAAATTGTAAAGTTTAACGCGATAGTCTTTATTGTTGTTCTAAATTACCGATCATAATATATATTTTCATATTTTCCATTTTGTAATTTCAAGTTTTAGTTAAAATTTACAAACAACTTTATTTTTTCAATTATAATTATGTTATTAAAAGTTTTACTTAACGTTAATATAATTATGCTCGCATATAACAAGTTATAAGTTTGATATTTTAAGAGTATAAAGATTGATGAGAAAATAGCGTAGGTATTGGAAAATATAATTATTTGCGTTACAGTGAACCGAGAACGCTGGCGTATAAGAAACAGAATATTATGTTCCGACAACTGGTATTTATTATATTATTATAATATACAC
The DNA here is from genome assembly GCA_020882235.1 of Schizaphis graminum. NCBI lineage: Eukaryota > Metazoa > Arthropoda > Insecta > Hemiptera > Aphididae > Schizaphis > Schizaphis graminum. The sequence continues at coordinate 112,574,711 of CM037032.1, read as the reverse complement.
GTACATTCTGCCCAGTGAAATTTATCTTATTGTGATATCCCTTTCCAACTATTAAAGACTTACTAGAAAAAAACAATATAATATAAAACAATATGACTGTAAATGATGTATAAAACATAATTGTTAACATCCTCCCCGTGCAACCACTATTCGTTGTAAACGTTTTAATACCGTTAAAGTATACTTATTACTATTTACTGTATAAATTAAGTATATATAAATAGAAATAAATAATATTATTGTAATTTTTTTAATTTATGTTTTGTTCAACAGACGAAGTGGACGTGACCGGATGGGTGAGCGATACAGGCAGCGTACAATCTGGGTCCAGCGACAGCGGCGTTGCACTCTCTACTTGCCGCATCACATTATCCGAAATGGTCTTTTAGACGTGAGTACAATAAATTTTTATATCATAATCGTTTTATTGTTGTGATATATTTGGAATAGCACGGTTATTGTGAAACAATATTTTCATTACAAAATCATATTAAAAACCTTCGTGATACGCCCCATATAAATGTGTGTGCAGTGTGTGCAAGCACTATTGAAGAAAATAATATTATGCGAGCTCCGCGCTAAAATGGTATGGCGAATAAGTGACCACTGGACTAACTCGACAAAAGATAATTAATGACATAAAGCTCTTCGATACGCGTCACATATTATTTTTTCGGCTATAAAAAAAAATTGTAATTATTATGTCTTGAAAAATATATTTAAATTATTATTGTCCAACTATGAAATTTATTTCAATTATTAACTTATTACACTACACCTAGCATAATAATTAATACAATGTTTCTTATTGTATTACGTTTGGGTAATATATTCGACAAGTCAGTTCATTAAGGCTCTGTTTCGAACATAATGTATCCGCACTTAGACTGATATGTGACTTATCGTTTGCAATATCTTTCACTGTGATACTCTTCTGTGTCACATTTTTCGGGCTACCACGGTTGTAGAGAACTTTATATTGTTAAATAAAAAAAATTTTACTATATCATAGTTATATTGACGTTTTGGTGATATTATTTTGTTTAGAAATAAATATGATGACCAAGACACGAGAAAGACGACGACGAATACGACGGCGAGGATGAAGAAAAAAAATAATATATTCATAAAAAAAAAACTATAATTAAAAAAAAAATGTATGAAATAATATTTTAATTTATAAAACATATTTATATGTATATACACGTTAAAATTGTATACATGATATACGTATATATATGTGTGTGCGTTTGTGTATGTGTGTATATATATTAATATATATTATTTGTGAAACGTGTGTACCAACACCCCAATAAAAGGCGCTTTTGACCGGAGGTCACTTAACCACTAACGGACGCGATACGATTACACGCTGACCGATTGGACGACTACTATACAACAATTACATTTTTTTATTATTATTATTTTATTCAATCATTATCTCTCTTTCTTAATCATTATTAATTCCTTCGTGCGTGTAACTCACGCAAGCCGCCGATTTCCGCGAAAAATAAATTAAATAAAAATATTATTTACTACTCAGCTCTAGTCACCAAATAATATTATATTATACAATTTTTTTTTTTAAATTATTATTATTAATATTATTATTATTATTTATACATTGGTGATTGGCCAGAACTCTCGTGGGAGAGGTGCAGATGATGGAAATGAATGATAATACAAATTAAAAATGTCAACAATATAATATTATTATATATTATATGAATTTACATATATATATATACGTATAACAACACACATACAACAACTTTTAACCCTTACGCAATTTTATCAGTATCTCATTATTCGTAATTATTGTATTATTTCTTTCTTACTATTAGTATAATATAAAATATTATATTTACAATATAGACGTACAATTTTTTTTCTGTTATTACAATAATGATTTGCGGTATAATATTAATGTTTTATTATTATGTATAATTATTAAATTATTTTAATATTTACGTAGAATATTGTTTGTAAACGGTCGACGGCCATACGCACCGTCTAAATATATATATATATATATAATATACTCACGTATAATTATATTTCTCATCAAACCAAAAAATAAACAGTCTCTCAATTTTTTTTTTTTTTTTTTTGAATTTAAGTAGGTTTTCTTTTTCTTTTCGTTTTTTATAGCAGCATGTACAACAACATATATCTTCTGGTTGCGAATCGAATTTTTAGACGGAAACCGTTTATATATATATATATATATATATATATATATATATATATATATATATGTGTACTTATATATAATATATATACATATTATGCGAGAATGATGATGATCAAACTCCCCTATTATAGATATATATTGTTATACAAGAGGGTTGGTTTTACGTAAGACTTGTTTTCTCAGACAATAATAGTTTTTTTTTTCAATATCATTTGAAGTACTCATACTATAGTATTATATTACCTTACTCTAAAAATATTTTTTGCAAAATCTATTACTATTTTACCATAATGACGTCTTAAGTTTGTTAAATCCTTATTTTTAATTACATATCTTGTAGAAAAATATAAAATAGACGAATCAATATATAAATATCAAGTTTAGACGAGTGGTTTAATAGAATAACAGCGAATTCTACAGCAGCAAATTTATTCTCCACAACCCTGGTACCCCACTCGTCTAAACTCACTTCTGTGCGTTAGGTTAGTTAAGTTATAGTTACGTAAGTTATAATAAAAAAATCAACTTCTCAACAAAACCGTAGTTGTTAGTACTTCGAATGTATACAATTTATTTTAAAAACACAAAAACTACAGATTATTGATCTATATCACACTTTTTCTGTTTCTCCCTCCATCTATGTAAGTATAGACATTATTTGACTTTCTCAAATACACAATGCGTAAACCTTAATGTAAGGGGGTATTGTGGTTAAAGGTATCATCCTCTGGGATGATAAAATGGATTTTCTGTTCACTCAGTGTCTTGATCTCACACGTCTCCATTCCAATGCCACAGTTCTTTTTCAGAAATACGGAACACCTCCCCGGAGTCTACAACCATCCGGCTTATGCGGTATATCGGTATTCCCGTATGTATATACAAATTTATAATGATAAATACCTTGGCGGCGCGTCGCTATTTTGATAAAATATTCTTGTACAATACCTGTTCGAGGTACAGGTCGATAGAATAATAATAATAATAACGCGGTGTCGTTGTGCCAGTATAGTACCTATTAAGCCAAACATAATATTCTATATTATTTAGAAACGTCGAGTTGGGCGCATCAATCATATTTTTCTCTTCTCTGGGGATTTCACGTACACCGTATGGGTGTGTGCACGTGAGGAGGGGGGGCTCTCTCGAAGGTAAACATTTAATGTGTAATTTATGATATTATATTTATATTTTTTTTTTTTTAGAATTTCCTAAAAACATACGTATTATTTTATATAGTTGCATATAATGTATAAAAAATATAATAAAATGGCCAGTACCTTTATTATTAATATAATATTATGATCTATACGTCCACGATAATATTATAAAATATAATTGTATCGTCGATTACATTGGTTTTGGAAAATATTTAATATATCCTAGAATATTATAATATTATACTTATAGTGTTAACCATGCGAAGTATTTTGTATATAATATATACCTATTATGTACCTATTTTATTTTATTTTATTTTTATTCACCCCAGAGCACAGATGTTCTTTATTAGCTTCTGAAATAATGTGAACTCGGTTGCTGTCGGTAAGATTACACGTGAAAAATATAATTCTCCAAATTCTTAAAAAAAAAAAATGATAATTTCTCATTTACATAGCATAGGTTAGAATCACATTTCTTGTTTTACAGAGCAACACTCTTGAAATTTATTATTATCGGTCCTCAGATTATTTTATGCACTATTATAATAAAAATAAAATTATGTAAATACGCTTTGAAAAATGGATGATTTATGCTTAATACCTATTCACTGAAAAAACAAAATTATTTTAACTCCATGAAAAATTAATGAAAAAAAAAAAATTAAATTTATAAGAATAATAATGTCTATTATTTGTATGGCTTCTATGCTAGAAATTGTAACGTTCATAATTATGTCTAAAACTACTACTAATACAAAAAATAAAATTTGTAATCTATTTTCTTAAAATTAAATTTTTACTTGAAAATATATGCACTTTTTTAAAAAGTACTTAAAATGCTACCATTATTCGCTTAAAATATTTGTTATCAGAATATAGTAATCATGATATTATAATAATAATAGGTAAAGTATATATTATTATATCGAATCAGGCTTTAAATGTACCTACATAATATGCGCAATGTCCCGAGCATAGATTATTATTATTATTAGGTATATTGTTGTTGAAACTACGGTATATTAGGTATATTATACACCATATACACATTATGGAATCAGTGATGTGTGACGTAACGCTTGTCAAGGAGAGAAGTAAAAGAAATACACTTATTCGGGTGAAAAATTGAAAACAAAACAAAAAAATAATACAGGGTCTGAACATTTTTAATTTGTGATTTTATATTTTATTTCTGTATCTTCTCTCCGCTTCTGTCAATGTCTACTATAATGGTTATTACATATTATTATTCAAATTAAAAACACAGGTGCAGGAAAGCGCTCAAATCGCAATAACAAGAGAAGGAATTATCTAGAGTGATTCAACAATATACCCTTAAGTTTTCATTTAATGATACATTTATATTAATTTTAATTCTGAATTTTAGAACTTTCAAGTATATTTTTTTCTTTTATTAAGCTGATGATTTTTTAAAAACTGTTGATGCATGTAAATCAAAATTCAAAAGAATAGTTTTTGAATTATTATACATAAAGTACAAGAAATGATAATCTTGAATGATGGACTTAGGTCTTAGATGATAAAAGGAAAATGGTTTTAAAACGATATTATTGAAAATAATCCATTAAAATGTTATAATTGAGTATTATATGTAGTATAACGTACACTAAATATAAATTACATTTATTTAATATGTAAAACAATAATTAAGTACTTTTATTTTTAATACATAATAAATATTAATTATTGAAAAATTGCTCTTTAAAAATTAAATTTAAATACATCAAAATATTTAATAAAATCATCTATTAAACAATTTACAGAAGAAAAAAATGGTTCTTATTTAAAAAAGTAAATAAATTACAACAGGACATACCTTAAATTTAAAAAAAAAATTCATAACATCTGAAAATATAATAGGTTTCCATTATTTTTAAAGTTTTTAAAAACCAGGTTTTAAAAATATATGCAATATGAAAGGATAAGAAGGGCGAGTTAATATACTTGGTGAATCATCCGGTATAATTGCAAGATAATAAACAATATAACAAATTATTGTGTGTATAAAAATTCATTGGAATATAAATAAACGTATTCTAAGTTGACATCAAACTATTTTCTATTTAAATGATATTGAACATTACGTTGCATTACTGATCAGATAACTATACTAGTTTGGTAAGAAACAGATTGTTTTCAATGATAGTCTTGGAAATCGAGACTGATCAGAAACTTACGATCCTATATGATGGGCATTAGGATGAGTCCATAAGTTAAGCCATATTTGATATTTATATTGTGCATTGTCCTTAAACAAAGAAATTCAACGTTACATTAATAAGACACCACTCTAAAAACTATATACAGGGTGTCCCACGGAGTTCTGACAAATAAAATAACTTTTATTCTAATTGATATTTTTTCATTTTTTTTTTTTTGTAAAATTAATAGACGCTTGCTCTACAAGTATAATATAAAATTTTAAATTAAAATTTTTTTTTACACAAAATAAAAAATTTTAAATTTTATTCAATTTTTTTTGAAGAAATTCAAAATAGCCAATTTATAAACATATTGGAAAAAATAGATTTAACGTTTTCAGTATTCAATTTGAGTAATACGTTTGCGACTTATTAACATTTAAATATTCGTTACATTCACTGCTACCGGGCAATTGGTTATTATTATTTCTATGGATACTATCTTAGTTTGTTATCTTGGGTTCATTTTGACTTCTGGTTTTAACTGTTGGGTCTGGTAAATTTCCCGGTAGCAGTGAATGTATCGAATATTTAAATGTTAATAAGTCGCAAACGGATTACTCAAATTGAATACTGAAAACATTAAATCTATTTTTTCCAATATGTTTAAAAATTGGCTATTTTGAATTTCTTCAAAAAAAATTGAATCAAATTTAAAAATTTTTATTTTGTGAAAAAAAAATTTTAATTTAAAGTTTTATATTATACTTGTAGAGCAAGCGTCTATTAATTTTACAAAAAAAAAACAATGAAAAAATATCAATTAGAATAAAAGTTATTTCATTTGTCAGAACTCCGTGGGACACCCTGTATATTAAAACCAATAGTGAGTTGTAAAAACATAGATTGTGTCTTATCGGAATCGATAAAAACAAAAATTAATTAATTTAAATAACCTTGCAGAGAACTCGTCTTGATTTGAGTTATTCATTTTTCTATTTAGTACCACAAAAATGTGCCTGATACCCACGTATATATAATACAAGTACAAAAAAAAATATTTTTGAGCAAAAAAAAAATGCATTTTATTATAATATTTTATGTAGCTACTTATAACACAATATTGTATAATTGATACATTTTTGGAATACATTTTCCTTTTAATTATTTTATAAGCTGTTCAAAGTATTACGCCCTGTGTATATTTATTAATTCATACAAGCATTTAAAGTTGTCTGCGAAACCAACAGTATCTTATATAATTTACATCAGCTATTATAGGTATGTCATAAATAGGGCTGGGACTAATATATAATAAAAAACCAAAAATATGTACATATATATGTAGTTAAAATGGCTAAAATATGTAGTATAAAATAAAAAATATGTAACAAGAAAAATTTAGAATTATTTTAATGTGTAAAATTAAAATAAAATTCTAAATAATTTTTGAATAATATACAATTAATTATTTTTAATTTCTAATCAATTTAATTAAAAAAATAAAATAAAATATAAAGATATTTTCACAATCACGCGAACGCAAGTACTGACATTGTTAAAAATTCGTTAATATATTTTATCTAATAATTGTCGAATATCAAATATAATCTAAGATCGTATAGTTATCAAACTGAAACAAATAAGATAAACTATAATCAAGTTATTAATATTTAATTAATACTTTCATATACTTATTTCCCATATGCATTATACACTTACAATTTTTACGAGTACTATTATCAAAGTATAAATGTATAATACTACTAAACCACCGAAATTGACAACATTTACGAAATATGTTAACAAAAAGCAGAAATGTTACAAATAATGTTAAAATATGTATTTATGATGAAATATGTAAAAACATGTTAAATAAAATATGTTTTATTTTATTGTAAATCACGTGAAATGAATTTATCATTTCCAATACTTAATTCATAATGTTTTAGTAAAAATATGTATTTACATACAAATCCCAGCCCTAGTCATAAACATGAGAATATTACTAAAAAAATTTCTCCGACCAAACGTCTTTCATTCGATATAATATTTTTTCACGTGTAAACCAATTTTCCACATGATCGATGTAAAAATTAATGAGAAACGAAAATAGACGGAATAGCTTTTTTTTTACTATTATATCGTGCCATGGTGAAATAGACGAAGACGGCGCCACCAATGGGACATCGGAAGTGGTGTCAGATCTCACAAAAAATAGTGTAGGTAATTTAATTCTGCCAACGTGCGCGTATATAATGAGAGGTCTTGTATTTTACTTGTGTGTGAGGTTCTGCGTATGAATAAAAACATCAAGACTCTGACCACTAAATCGATTTTGAGATGTACCCTGCACCCAAAATTAATTTTCAACTGTTCATAATTAATAGTTAAAAAGTAAATAAAGTAAAAATATATAAAAAGTTAATATATAACTATAAATATGTAAATAAATAGGTAGATACCTATATTTGTTTTATCCTTAATACAGATGAACAGTATTTAGGCATATTTACGCCTGTAATAGTTTTTACTTTTTAATGCCGATATTAAAAATTAATCTCATAAATAAATAGATCATTATATTATTTTGTTCCTTATCTCTTAGTATTAAATCATTTAATTTTTTTCGTTCAACTCCAAAATACAATTTAATGCAAAAAGCTGTTTTGCATTTTGAATGTAAAGAACGTATTGTATATTCAAATTTGAAGATTTTTTCGTTTACTCGACAAATTTTATCAGTTTTAAATCCATTATTACTTCTCTGCCTTACGAGTTAAACAATATTGTATAGAAGGCGCAATATTGTCACGACTGTTATGTACGATTTACCAACAACTGTTTTGCATTTACTGTTTACAAAAGGTAGAACCGCTGAATATTAAAGACGTTATTTACGAATAGGATAGACATTACTAAAATATAATAACAAATTACTTATAATATACGTATTCATCACAATAATAAGCATTTTTTTTTTATTTTTCAAGAAATTAAGAATAAAAGTATAATGTTGTCATTTACTTAATGTTATAATGAACTTTGTAGCAACAATTATATTAATTAAAATGCGAAAAATTGTTTTAATTATTTAACGATTATCATGTGCCAGTTATTAATTATTAAATTGTGTCTGTATATAGAAAAGTCGATTACTCCATTAGCATTACATAATGTAGATAAGTATATTATTTTGCAATTCTATTTTGAGGTCTATTACCGCCAATCATAATTTTTTTTTAAATCCATCATGCTTGAATATTATTTTTCTGTGTGCATTTTATATAACCATTAACATTTAGTTATTTAAATATTTATTTTGCAATGAGATAGTTAAAATTCACACACATTACAATATAAGTAGTATGAACTAAATATTTAATATATACCTAATGTTCAATAAATTTACATTTCTACAAAACTTTAAAACTGTTATGTATTATTTACGCCATGTAATGATTAATTATCGATAAATTATTTAAGTAGTAGAAAGACCTCCACCACGATATTTTTAGACACAATATAATATGCTAAATATAATATTTTAATTTTGTCCCCTTTAAAAAAAATAAATAATTATCATAATTATTACACCACTGATTTTAATAATTATCATAATATAAACAGTCAAACATACATAAAAATATATCCAAATATATATTCCATACTTTTCGAGTGCCAATTACATTATGTATTTACTATTCAATACCAACCAAATGGGGTATATTATAGCACTCAAAATCACTATTTGTTTTATATTAATTGAATGAAGGGTAAAATAAAAATAAAATAGCAGTAGAAAGAATTTGTTTGAGGGTGGGAATCTTGAGCTTTGATAATTGTATACCTCTACCCTACCCCAATATTTTTGACAAATTCCGCCTATAATACTATTTTAATGATTGTCAGTAGTCGTCACGCATGACCATTAATTACATTATTATCGGTATTATTATTATTATTGTTCATATTATGCGTTTAAGTATATTATCGTGTGAAGAATAACCATCTCTTATACTCTCGAAAATAATATAATAAACCGATCACCGTATGAACCTTGTATCGATGAGTTGTCTAGAACACTGTATTAATAATACGAACGGCGTTTAAAAAATAAATCTTATGTGAGCTTATATAGTTTAGCATGAACAGTACTTAAATAATAAATAATAATAATATTAATAAAATTTATATGTGGTAATTATTATTATAATAATATATGATGTAGTTGTTTAATTGTAAATTTGTATTTAAACATATATATATACATAAATCTATTTAGTAACCATTGTATAAATTTTATATAATATATATTATCATTATTTCCTATAAACATATTGTTTGAAAATCATAAATGGAAAATACATTTTAATATTAATGTTTTATTGAAAAAAAAAAATAATATATAATATATATTATAATAAATAAAATATTTAGAAATGTTTTTTTTATTATTATTTTAGACATTTTACGTCATTTTAAAAATATTGTGTTTTTCGTTATTTCTATGTCTTATCTCATGATATATTGTTCAAACTCATGGAAATATAATAATTAGTAACATTATTATAAGTAATCGTTTAAAAAATATTATTCGACGCACACAGCATACCTAACCTTTAATCATAGAAATAGTTTACTGTTTAAGGGCTACATATGTATATTATTTCTATGTAGACATGGTAATTTCTTTGACGTAAGTAGATAAGATAAAAATAAAAAAACACTAATTTTATTAATCAATTTTTGAAACCTACCTATTATGATAATATGACTCTGGGATATTTTTTTCATGATTATTTTATGTTTTCACTTTTCGGCACATTTTTTTTTCAAATTTAATATCTCAAAATAGAATGGTTTATTGAAACGTGATTGTATAAATATTTAAACAATGGTTTATTGATTATTTATACTCGCTTAGATTTTATTAAAAATAAATAAAATGTTATGGATACCGAAATATCAAGCATAGCACCATAACTTTGATGTACATCTTTCGCTCGTCTAAATTGTAGATTTTAATATTATATCTAACTTATCTGTTTAATATGGGTAATATTATATATTTTATACTTAAATTTGTAATATTTCAATTACCTCGAATTGCTCAAAAAAAGTCTAAATATTTCGAAAACTGCATAGATTATAGAAAATAATAATTCGAGTAACAGTTGAATGTAAGTATCAAAGATTAATATTTTTCGATTTAAAATAAAAAAAAAAACACTAAAATTATTTAATGAGGAATCGTCGATTTGTGCATGAATTTAATATCGTCAAAAATTAAACTTCAGGCACTCATAAAAATATTTAAGAAATTACCTTTTAATTTTTTTTATAATTCTTGTAAAAAATATTTATTTAGAACTTAATATAACATTTTAAAATTAAAGATATCATTACTAAAAATCTTGTTATTATAAAATAATAATAATTAAAAAATGTTATTGATTATCACAAATTTAAATATATACATATATTTTTTTAATTAATATATGAAAAACAAAAAAGAGACCATAGGTCTTTTGGCTTATTTCAAGCTTTTTTAACCAAAAACAAAAAATTATATTTTACATGAATAGATAGAAAATAATTAAAAATATAAAATACCTATAAATATCAATATCATAAAAAGAACCAAACAATTTTATGAAATTGATTTCATGTCATTGAAAGCTAATATTATGTGAACATTTTAAGTCTTACTGTTATCATCATTTACAATAAAAAGACAAAATTTTATGTATATAATTTTATCGATAGGTACCAATTATTCATAGTGTGAATTTTTACATTCCTGTTTTTTCTAAATATTTTATTTGTCTATTTACCTATTTACAAAAAATACAAGTCATTTTTACTTTTGACTTTCAAAGTACTAACTAGATCCAATTTCCTATCAAAAAGCATCCTCAAAGTTAAAAATTAAAGCATTTTGAGAGCTCTAAAAGATGATTTTACAAAGATGACACAAAAACAACACACATGATTTTGATAAATTTACACTATTTTTTTTGTAATTTCATATTATGAATCATAATTATAATTAAAAAAAATAACTAAAATATATTTGAAAAAATTCAAACTAATAGCCCCTTCGTAAACGCATTTATGAGTTAACATTATAATATATAATGAAATCATGGAAAATAAAACTGAAAATGTAATCGAGTGAAAATCAAAAACAAGCAATCATTGTATTATGATTTATGGAATATAATATTAATACGTTCATATGAGTGTAATAAAGTATTTGATTATAATGTTCTGGCTATTTTAAAAATTAAGGAATTTCTGTAATTCAAATAATCCTAATCAATTAAGCCACAATATTCGTGGACTGTATATTATATTTCGATTCGATTTTCGGTAAAATAAATTAAGTTCAAATCAGTATGTGGTCATTGATCGTAAATTTCACGATTTTTCATTCTAGATTTAAAAAAAAAATACCAAAAAAAATGGTCCCTTAAAATAAAAATAAAAATACCGTGGCAATTTTCTTCAATATAAAAAAAAATACGGCGTTGTAAACCCAATAGAATCCAATTATGATTGCTCAGAATCTAATAAATATACCACGTCCACTGGATTTGCAGAATTCCAGCAGAACGACGTGGTTAAACGAAGTATATAGACGATATAATGCGGTGAGGTGCGCCGGTCGATCAATAAATGTGATAATATTATTATGACGTAATAACTACATTTTTATGTAATAATATATCTGCGAGATTATAATATTATATACACCGTTGCTTTCCGTCCATTCCGTTTGTGAAATTGACAAGTAATATACGCATCGTTGTAAAACCAACAGACTCCTATCGGTCCAGAAATCTGACGCTGTATAAATATTAGAGATGTAAGTGCGCAATAAATTTAAAAGGAATTTATTTTCTTTTACTTCTTAAAATGTGCATCCTTTAAATCAGTTATGGTCGATTAATATTAATTATGAAACGATTTTTGACAGCTGACAATGTTGTACTGTTGTCGACTTCCGTCGAACGCGTTTATCAAAATTGCTATTTATGCGATGATTGACTATAATTATTATATGGCTTACAAATAGTTATTAATTCCAGTAAATTCGTTATTAATTATTAACTATTGATTATATTTTGAATGTATTTAGACAAAAGTTTTCATTTATTTGGTTTCATATCGAGAAAATAGTAGTAGGTATAAGATATCATTCGAACCGAGTTAGCTATTTTACCGTTTTAACCAATTTACCGCAATTTTGTCTTCGTGTAAATTTTCCCTATAGTACCTAATAAATATGCCGCTTTCCAGTTGATTTGTCGAATTATTCAGACAGTCCAAACGGCAATGATGGTTATGTATATCACCTATAATATAAGATTATACATTATTACACCGTTAATTACAATTAAACGATCACGATAATTAAACAATATCGATCGATATATTATATGATAAATGTATAGTTTGATTATACAATTAGTATACAACGATATAACGTAAGACAACTATTGATTGTTATTTTGATTTTCTTCCCCACCTTTTTTAAAGAGTTGTTTTACTCGATATTGGTATGATCAAATAGGTAATAATAAAATATTTACCTGTACATTATGATAATATTACATATTATCGATGAGACTTTGTAGTTATATATTACACAAAATGAGAACTGCACGGACTAGGTGTGATGGGTTTGCATTGTACGTACTACAGTGATGGATATATCAAATTTTTAAAGAATATTATCACTGGGGCGACATAAAAAAAATGTCCACGCTGCACGTCATCAACAAAATCAACTTGAAGATATACGAGCCTAAAAAAAGGACATTTCAGCATTAAATAAACAAGACCTAACATATATCTAACAATACCGTAAAAACTCAGAACACATAAAAAGTACAAACAATTTATAAATTAAATTTAACCTTTTTAATTAAAATAATAGAATAAATTGTTAATGACATTCAATATACATACCATACAAGTATAAAACACAACACTATAAAACAGAAGTAAGAATTAAAATTGTTATTTTTTTAAACTTCTTTATAGCTTGAAGGTTCAAAGTGAAAATAATATTCAGTTAATAGCTATAGTCAGTAGCGTGCTCGCGGCGGTGGAAGGAATGTTGTTAATAAATTGTTTTCTTACATTTTATTATTTTATAGAAATTTACAGTGAACGGTCTCGTGGATTTCCATCATAGAAAATCTCAATAATTATTTTTACTTCCAAATTCTAAATATCAAACAAATTGATAAATAAATAAATAACATAATTAAAAATAATATTAAGAAATTGCTATATTTATTATTTTAAAAAAATTATATAATAATTTCAAACATTGTCGTTTTAGATTTTTACAAAACATCATTGTTGCCGGCTTTTCGAACAGTTTTTAAATATATCATACATGCAGGTAAAAATGGATAAAAGGTTGTAATATTATATATTATAATAATAATATAATTTATAATAAATTATATAATATGTATCTAACATTATACGAAAAAAAATGTTTTTTTTCAATATCGTAACAGATAATGTCCTCTGTAATTCACTATTCCCGCTTTCGAGATAAATATTTTTAATACTTTTATAGCATATTATTTTTTTAGGCGTGCTTTCAGACTCCAATACACATCGCGGATGATGACCGATTTGCTTTAACCAATATTTATTTTTGTATGAAATAAAATTAAAAAGATTTTATTTCATGTAAAAAAAAAACATGATACTGTACATCTGTATACCTGGTAAATACCATAAACAAGAAACGATGATTATTTGTTTGTATTACTTTATAAGAAATTCTTTGAATGGAGCTCGCTTTTAACGAATATCAATCATATTTACCATTATTGTTTGTAATTTTAAATAAAACCACATTTTTATTAAGATTTATGATCGGTTTATCAATCCGGATAAGATATACCCAAACATACACATTGATAGAATATAATCAAGTCTTTTACGAAACAACGCGTTTTGTACAAAATACCTCATATTATAAAGATTTTACGAGGTTTGCCGTTTTTGTACATAAATAAATAATAATATAATAATAATGTTATATAATGCTATTTACATGCAGCCAACCATTTTTAGTTGCCTATGCACTCTCCACGTGAGCATAAAAAATAGTCCAATAATATCAACACAGGCACTTACCTATACAGTATATTTTTCGTGACACATAGGTTTATACTATTATTGTAGAAATCTATTTTAAAAGAATAAAAAAATCGACTACATGATTAAACTTTTTCTCCGAGAAATCAATATTAATTTATAGTTTTTTTTTATTCGAAAATTAAAAAAATTAAATGACATTTTAATGTAACATAAAAATTATTGCAGCCAGGAAATAAAAAACAGTAGATAAAAACAATGAATTCATATTTATATTTCAAACAAACTTTATTGATCACGAGGAAGTGTATATTTTTTAATAAATAACAATAATAGAAGTAAATAAAAAAAAAACCACCAATAAAAATATGTCAGTTATTTGCATTTTCAAAGCACGATTAAAATACGACTTGTTAGTTGTCACAAAGTTATAAATCGATATTTCAAGTATGGCGTGAGACGCAGTAACTCTGAATAAAGCGACAATATGGCGTGTGCATTTTTTCGGATAACATTTTTGGTTCAATAGTAAAACTCAAAAGAATCTTTCAGTACTTATTTAAAATTAAACGCTATTTAAACCATGGACGGAAAATTTTTTAAATTCCTTAAAAAGAGTACGAAAAAATGATGAACAATAACAGAACAAAAAATCTTGTGAAGAGATTCTAACTCCATGCATATTCGACATAATCTTCATCTTGGATAAACTACGGGTTACGCTCAGAATCGTTTTACAAATGCGACGATTTATCATTGAAGTTAAACGTATAAATAAACACACTTAAAGGATCCTTCTGTAGCAGTATCTTTATTTTATTTTTACAAACCTAATTCGAATCGAATCCTTTTCGACGCCCGATACGAATGCGATTCAAATAATTATAACAAATGAACAAACGCGTAAATCGCATCTGCAGCTCAAATGACGATGCTCAGTAGTTGTAGAACTTATGTGCGCAATGATTTATTTTCATTCAAACTTTCTATTAAAATCAACATACGATTTCGTATACAAAGTGCCGGAATCGCAAGTCTAAGAATGGCGGACAGTCACAGTGGACAATAACTAATGACAATGATTTATGTCCTGACTAACTTAAATAAATATATATTTGTTACATGAATACATTTAAGTATAACATGGACATTTTACAGTGTACCTACACATCAATACTTTATTAAACACTATTACTTGAGACAGAGTGTTTTAACTTATAGCAGTATAGTTTATACGACTTTATATGATATAAGTAATGTACTAAAAATAATTATAAGAAAAACAACCAGGGAGCTCCATCTATTGATTAATATTTTTTGAATTACAAAACAAAAATTAATCGTAAAAAAATGGTTATTATTCATTTAGGTATCAAATATCGTCAAATTTTGAACATAAAATTTCTATCAATTAAAATTGAGCGTAATACTTATTTTTAATATTTTTGAATTATTATAAGAACAGCTTATGTGAAATATTTTATTACATTTTCAAACTTTTTAACCAAGCGTAAACATTTTTATACATTCAATAAAATTTTAATATCTTTTTTAAAAATTAGTCTAAATATTTTTTGAGAATAGAAAATTAAAATTCAGATAATATTTGAGTAATTTTTAGTATATCAATATTCAAGTGTCAAAGTAAAATATTTTATAAATGCCTAAAAGAAACCATTAGAGGAGAATTTTTTTTTTGCTACCTTGTAAATACTGTATAGACACATCACGTATTTATTATTATTTTACAGCGATTCCATTGGAAAAATTGTGAAATTACGTCTCTGGAGTACAGCGGCTGTGCACATTTAAATCGTGATCAAACAAAGAAGAGCCCTCAGAGAATTTTCGTTAATTCCGTCTACGCTATGTATTTATAAATATTATCGTGCAGTCGTATAAAGCTGTGCCGATATATTTTTTGTAAAAGATGTATGCAAACAACGCAAATAATATCCGAAAACCAATACGGATTTATGCAGAACATTGTAGTCTTTACCTTTTTTTTCCCAAAATCTGATTCAGATTTTTTTCTCCCCCATTCGTGTGCGCATTTGTATTATCGCACGTTTATCATATGTATATTATAGAATATATAAATTGCCTTCATCCCGCACTACTTTGTACAAAATATTATATAATATACGCCCTCTACAACACCTTGGCGTCATCGTAGCCATCGTTGTATACACGAATATCGTTCTATTTGCAAATTCAATATCACTTTATTCGACGAATGTCTACGGGTCCGTATAAATCGACAAAAAAAACCTCTTTGCGTCTAACGTCTCGGTCATTTGCGTGCGTATATTTTATACGATATATTATCAACGTATATTATATACATACACCGAGGGAATATACAATTTCAATTTCCACTACACATATATACATAAGTAGCTACGGGGTGCGCAGCGATGACTATACGATAATGCATTATATTATGTAGAATATTATAATATTGTTACACGCTTGCTGTACGGGACCTCGAGGCCCCGATGCACAGCCAGGGAAGCTAACGGGATTAATTTTGACGATATAAAGCGTAATAAATTGAAAATAAATAACAATATACGTAATAATCGCGATAAATCGTGTACCTATAATATTTTAATAAACATAATATATACGAAGTACCTACTCATCGAATTTCACTAATCAGGTTTACATATATCGTAAAAATTGGTTGACCGGTCGTCTCGTTTTACAAGAGAGTTTATATCCGTTTTATACAATTTTTATAGTATTCATAATAATAACTGTATATAACATGAAGATAGTATCGTTCAATTTCACTAAGTGGTTACTGCTCGAAAAAATCCCGAATGCAATGACCTATTTATATTTTGAGATATTTAATGGCATTGAAAAAATTGTGTAGTTAATATACTGCAATATTATGTAATTTAATTATGTTTTATCATTGTACTTGAATATCGGAATATCATAGTTAAGTGAGAGGAATGATTATCGACGTTAAAAAAAACCATACACGCGCATATGAACGTGGAGGAGATGTCTTTCGAGCTTCAAAGTAATTATTAGATTTCGCGCTGCACACGCTCTGCGATATCATTACGACGACGATGACGATGGTGATGATTTGTGTTAGGTATATGTTGGGAAATCAGCAAACACAATTTTTCTGGTATGATTAAATAAAATCTGAATCACCGCTGCGGACAACTCGTCTTTTTTTTCTCCGACTTCGCCACTCAGATCAAAAAATAATAACTTGAGCGCAATTAAAATTTAAAAATGAAAAAAGCACTACGACAAAAAAATACGAGTTGCCATAACGACAAACTCTGCAATAGCAGGTAGAGGCAACGACGCCGGTCTTTTTTCCTCTCTGTGTGTATATAGCTGATATTATTAATATGACGGTAAATTTATGTTAATTTTTTCAATTTTAGATATTATCATTTTAAACGAAAACATCGTGTCGTTTTAGAGACGACCGTTCATGATGCGGTACAAAATAATGAAAAAATAAAATCATGGACGTAATACTCTGCTACAGCCACTTGGTGTGCAGGGTTGTATCAGAACACTCGTCTCGCATCGCTTGCCACGTCACGAGTCAGTTTTACGACATTCGAATACGTTTAAATTGAAAACAACGATGAATCATGTTGCAATTTGTAATCGAAAAACGATTATCTACACGACTTGGTGTACTCAAATATTTTAAGTGCTCATATTATTATAAATAATTAAGATCGACCTCAACATGTAGTTGATGTACAGTATGTATTACAATATGGTATCCAACCTTTAAACTGTTTGGTCAAAGTTAAGGAGTTTTGAACACTAAGACTAAACATACTTTATATTCGTATAAAAAAATATAACGATTTAAATATCGACGTAATTAAAAATCTTAAAATTTGGAACTTATAAAAAAAATCAATATTTTTTTATGATTTTCTGTGGTTAACGATTCGGCTCAATTTAGAGCACATATTCTAAAATAATAAAATACAGCACATTTTAAAAAGTTTATTTTTTTTCAATTTGTTTTATTTTATTTAATTAAAACAGTAGGTATGTGTACAAAACAATTTTCAAATTCATATTAGTCTTTGTAAATGAACTTCCATTATGACACACCACACCCGCTCACGTCAGTAAATTTAATTCTGGTCGAACCAACCGTACCGTTCACGTGTAAATGTGTAATATCAAATTCACCAATACGGAATTAATATAATATGAGAAATACGTGTACCTATACACAATTATAATTATTATTATTTTGACGCTATGAAACGAAATCGTTTGCGTTTTACATATTAAGCACGAGATTTAAATAATAAAAACGATATACAACCATTTGTGGGAGAAAGGGTAAAATAATAATAATATGTCGTTTCATGTAAAATATTAGTTCCTTACTTCAGTATAAATAATTAACAAACACAATTGACTAGTTTAGATGTTATATTTATTTGTTTCTTCAAAAAAAAAAAAAATGATAAATCAATTATTTAATGTATTTTTTTAGTAAGTTTAATGTGATAGCTTCATCTCAATCGAAATATTTTCAAAAGAACGTATACTTTATAAATATAATATATTCATAGGTGAAAAGTTTTGTTATCCAATTTCTTTCTTCCTTTACCAACACCAAAACAGAGGACAAACTACAAACAATTTGACAACACACTGCTGTTAATATTGACCGATCTTAGTTTGATAAATCTCGAAGTTGAAAAAAAAATGTTACTGAGTTAGTTAGGTATGTCAAACACTTGCAATTACCCGTCTCATTAAAAAAAAAAAAATGTTTTATGAAGCCATCAACTTACATTAACGCTAAAATCAAACTGTATACCTACTCAAATTATATCCATTCATCACACGTAGCATATATTTTATAGAATTATTTTTTAAATATACTTACCTATTATAGGCTATAGGTTTGTTTTTTTGTTTAGTTTTTTTTTTTCATTATTAAAAAAACTATTCGTGGCATCTGTGGCCATTGGACGTGACATTGTGCTATGTACCTACATTGTATTAGCTATAGGTTTGTTTCAATAATCCAATTACATATTATTATTATTATTATCAGTGGTAACACGGCGTATTGGATAGACAATTTGGTTACACCGCCTGTTGTAAGCTAGAATTTATTTTTACATATCTCATATTATAAACAAATATAAGTCATATTATTATAAAGTGCAAATGATATTTTTAATATATTTCAATAATAAAATAATAACCAAGAAACAACCATGTACGTATGGTTTGTTAAAAAATTAAATTACACTAAAACACGATATAATTGTTTAAGTTTAGTGAAATAATTTGAATATTACTACTTGTATAATACTATAATGATTAATGACTGGATTTAATTGTATTATTATACTATTCAATAGATAATAAATTCACCTACTTAAATGTTAACAAGATATTTTTTTTTCAATTTTTTCAATAATTTAAATACGTATAAGTAAAACTTAATACTTTCTAAAAATAGTGTGTCTCTTTACTCATCTAAATAAAATACTAGGTTTTCAATTTTCCAACAATTACTCTTAAGTCATAATAATAATTAGAAGATAAAAAAATGCAAAGTGTTTTAAAAATTTCACGATACAAATTTGTTTATATTTACAAAAAAAAAAACAAAATATGTTATGATTACAAAATAATGAATCATTATTAATGATCAATGGCACAAACAAATTAAATTTATTTTACCTAAAATCATGGCTGTTGATTCTAGCAGTAATAATTATTATTATGAGCACATATAATATTTCATATTATGTACTATTTAAATTTTTGTGTAATTTTAATATTTAAAAAAATTAATTTTGTAAAAATACTCAGTGTGTTGAAACAATTATATAGGTAAAAAAAAAATAATAATATTTTAAGCTTTCAATTGAAATTGCTTTAATGATTGAAATTATTACCCCCCCCCCCCGTTCGATTTGCGGTGAAATGCACACACTGTAAACTATTTATACATATATACATATATTAAAGAATTATCATGTGCGGTGAGTGTATGCCGGACAGTGCGTATTATCTCGTAGTTCCGCCACCGGGCCATTGTTATATTATTTATCATATTCATTATTATTATCAATAATAATATTCTACTTCATATTATTCGGTATTATTAATCAGCAGAGTGCGCGTCGTTGTCGCCATCGCCGAGATTGTTACACTCTCGGCACGTCGTCATATTTATATGATTGTTTCCGTCAGCGACGACAACGGACGACGGCACATAATATAATGATGTATAAATCGTACTTTCCGCGTGAGCGTGAAAACCATTTCCTCCGTTGTCATTTCCAAATGGATTTTATTGAAACGCGCTTTAGACTCGGCCGCGCGCATTGTGTTGCCTGCCTTTTATGTCATCATTATCATCATTACGATTCGCATAAATGGTATAATGCGAATATTGTGCACCAACGCGCTACAATATATCTATACACTCGGCGAATTTATGAACACATACATTATGTTATTAAAAAAAAATTTTCGCATACGTGCTGTACCGCCCGTGTTGATTTTTTAACAATACGTGTGAATTGATTTTCGTATAATCTACTTACGGATGAAAAATAATTTAGGATGTTAGTCGGGACGGTTCCACAAAAAACAAAAATGGATTGACGTAACAATTTAAACTTTTTTTATTTTCACTCGTCACCTTTACATATACCGGGTAATCCATTTGACGTAAGACACTCGTTATTTTCAAAAAAACCATTAGGTTGTTGTAAATATTTTATTTCACAATAAATCGTTAGAGTACAATATTTATGGGTTTTAAATTTCTACGGTATTGTACATTTTTAATTCTAATATAATAAAAATACCAAACGGAATATTTTTTCAAATACTTTAATACATACGAATTTAATTTTGGACTAGTAGTCTATTAGTTATAAATGTTTAAAGTTTAGATAAGCGGAGAGGAAAGGTTCCCCAAAAATGTTAGTCTACTACTCCACGGTACTTGTCCAAACTTTAAATTTAAAACTAATGAACTACTTGTCCGAAATTTATATTTATCGATCGTAACACTTCAAGTTTTCAATTACTATTCTGCTTCGGAATTTTAAATTAAAAATGTATATTTTCATTCAAAAAGTAAAAAACTTAAAATGAAATGACAATAATAAAAGTATAATTTTTCTCCAAACTTGTTGACTTAAAATTATGTGAAGAAAAATGTTAGTACTTTATAAAATAATGAGTACCTTACGTTAAATGGATAACCTTGTTCATCGAAATCTTATGTAATATTATAGTATAAATAAAAACAGCAAAATATTCGTAAATTTATAATTCATATTTTAATATTTTGCATACGACTGTTAAAAAATCGGTATTGGAATATTGTTCAAGTATAAAACAATTAACATTTAATCATTTAGTTTAGCTTGGACCATCAGGGAACATTTTTTATCGATGTTATGCTTATCAATTTAATAATATATTTTACAATTATCACAATGTTACTCAATTTTTGGAAGGTATGGGAAATTTAGTAGTTATTGTTTTAATATGTGATCAATAGAAATTTGTATTTTTCGATGAATAGAAAACTATTTTTAAATATTAAATTGGTGTCTTGAAAGTGTATACATTTTTATCAGCATTTTTAGGTCACTGTAATAAAATGAAAAATATTAAAGAGGATTATATAGATTTTTATATCACTTTTTACATAATGCTTCATAAAAATAATAATATTATATGCATTATACTCGTATCCAACGAGTTTGAATATTGTCAAATTTATGATCTTGAATGTGGTTATACGAGCTTCGGTTTTTATTCTCAGTGCATTTAAATCACGAACTAAGATATAACTAGTATATCTTAGTTCGTGATTTAAATACATTGGCATCGATTTTGAATAATATGGCGGACTCAATGTTATAAAATCACCTTACAAATGAAAAAAAACTGCATTTAAAACAATTTCAATACAAATTATTTACGTATAATACATAGTTAATTATATAATATTTATAGTCTATAAAATATACATGGTAATTACTATTATATTTTATTAATATTATAATATAGCCATTTAGTAATTTATGGTGAAACTGAATTATTGCGAGACTCTTTGTTTATGGTTGCGATTACGTATATATAATAATATACTATATAGGTACTTTCATATGTTGCAGTTTTGTTCAGTTTGTTAAGAACGAACTAATTATTTAGCAAAAGCCAACGGAAATTTAGAAGCAAACACGCGTGCACAACCGCCGTTATTATACGGTACGAAATAAGTAAAGTTAGTCGTGTACTGCAGTTAACGAGCGACGTAGTGATAAAACGAAAAACAAAATTAATTGCATCTGTACAAAAATGGGTTTAAAAATATGACCTCTGCAGAGCTGGTAATTACCTACGGGTATATTAATAGCAGTAGGTCGTCGTGTTAAACTTATCGTATGAAAAGCAATGTTTCCTCTTTCGCGTATAATACAATATAATATATTATGCACTTTATTATGCACTTTAAAATGAATTATTGAACGCCGCAGACAGATGGTAACCTTTAAACATAATGCTTTCTGTGCACACACATACGGGCGCACATTTATTTAATTTTTAAAGAAAACACACACATGAAAATCGATAGATTACCTATTATATTATATTATTGTAGCATTATCAATTAGGTATACAGTATTTATGTGCTTGACTAAAGTGAATTGAATTTTCAAAATCCACAATACCATCATCTGTATTATATTATTCCATAATATACAATATTATTTCAATGCATTATAAAATATTGTTACGCTGTGATACGTTTTGCACCATCTCGATTTACAGACCTGTGAAGTCAAAAACGACGTCAAAATCGTCGGTATACCGATCATCGAGTTCGTCCAAACTTTTCCGTTTTTTTCTTTTATGTCCTTTCAATTACCTACGCAAAACCCCTTTAAATTTATATAAAAACAATAGTGATGTGTATGTACAGAATAATATTATATCAATGTAATAAAATATATAGTTATGGACGTTATGGAATTGAAAATCGAATTTTTGTCGTCAAATTTTATCTTTCGTTTATCAAAAACGGTATGGTTGACGAGTTATTATTATTAACACGTCAAGCTCCATGTAGGTATAATAATAATACAACAGCCATCATGCAGTCAACAAACAAAATACTGCACGGACAAAACGCCACATAAACAAAACTCCGTACATGTCCGGTAAATAAAAATGACAAAGTGATTACTATCGAAATAACCGTCAATGTGTCTAACGCGTACAATGTGAAGTATTCAAATCAGTTATATAAAGTGATGGCACCGACTTTTTTTCTCTAGACTCACATATGTATTTGTTATACCATACAAACACACACACGCACAAATTCTGTCTATAAATTATGTATAATATGTACCTTGTACCTATAAAATAATTTATTGTTAAAGACACAAGAATGAAAGAGTCTCAACCACTTTTTCCGATGAAAATAAAATTTTTAATTATCTCTCTCTATTTTATACTTATTTTATGCAAATTCATATATTATGCATTTTAAGAAATAATATTACTGGCGTTCTTGTAATATTATCTTATTGTAAATTATTGATATGTACATCTCTGATAAAATCGATGCCAAATCTTAAGACAGCATTTAATTAACACTTTATACTTATTACTAAAGAAATAATATAGATATTATACCTAAAAAGCTATAATAACATACATATTATCATTGATTATAAATAGTACTATTTATAATTAATGATATCATATCATACACTGTATAATATCTATTATGAGTTATCAAAACGATTTTTTCGAAAACGTATTGCAATATAATATAATATTTAAATATTCCAATCATTCCCGCATAAGCAGTCAGATAGTGTGCACGCATTTCTACGCTTCTCTTCGATAAAGCTCCGTTATACTTGTATTTTACACTAAAAAACTTCGCAACTTTATTTGGTGGTTTATCTAGATCACCCTACGAAGGATCAATTTACCAAATTCTCCAGGTAAATTACATCATCAAATACAATAACATCTGTTTTTGTTTCATCTTAATTATCATACACACATGCCGTTGCGTAACAATAAACAATTACACAACCACAACGAACTGCGAACGCTGTCGTACGCGGTGACTATTGGACTATAGAATAACGTACCTTACGTTATGTAAAATAAAACCGTGAAAAATAAAGTCATCACCAGTAAGACACTAAATATAAATAAAAATAAACGCATCTCATCATCTTTTTCCTCTCCGCCACAATCGCGAACTGACTTTCGCAAGCTCTAAGTAAAAAAACGGTTCTGTACGCCAAGCCAGTTCACTCCGCTTTCCACAGACAATAATTATATCCCAGCAGCTGACAATGACATTATTGAAACTGAAGACCAAGCAGACGCTTCAAGTCAGGGGCAACCAAACGCTACTAATAATACACCAAAAACCGTTTTACCTCCACTTATATATTTTATAAAAGGCATCCATGACTTTATCGGAATAAGTTATCTTCTCAAGGATATCGTCGTCCCCAGCAGTTTCTCCTGCAAGTCAACAACTACTCATTTCAAAATCCAATGTCTTATTGGACACTCCTGATAACTAAAGGAAAATAATATATTATTTAAATAATAACGCGCAGTATCATACTTATCGGCTACAATATGATATACCTCTGAAGGTTGTTATCAGGAACGTCCATCCGTCCGCCCTTACTGCTAATATTGCATTAGAAATAGAAGAAATAGGCCACGCTGTTAGAGATATCACCAATGTTAAACATCAACAAACAAAAACCCCAGGCTTCACAAACTCCTCATATTTTAAATTACTTGGTTATTAAATCTTCAAAATTAACCACCAAGATTGCACAGCACATGTTGGATCATAACTAGGTAATCAACTGTTTTACCCTCTTCCGTATTACAAATCGGTGGATTTATAGCCTTATGGTATATCTTCGAAATTAAATAATACACTTATTAATATTTATGCAGTATACAGCCCTCATCGACAATCCATTAATCTAACTCAATTTAATGACTTTTTTCCACTCTTAGGCAGAAATTCATAATTATTAGTGACATGAATGTAAAAAATATACGTTGGGGCTGCTGTATAAATAATCCTCGTGGTAATATTCTCAGAGCTTTATCATAAACTAAACATTATAAAATACATGCCCCTCCTTCGCCTACTTACTAGTCTACCTCAAACAGAAAAAGACCAGACATTCTCCACGCCATGACAACCAACCAATATTACCTCTATTCTGACCACTTGTCCATTATCTTAACAACTAATACGACCCCGCTAAACAAACCATATACACCTGATCTTATTTAAGACCAAATTAACTGGGAGAAATTCAGTTCATCTCTTAAAAACCAAATCAACCTGAGAGTCAACTTAAAATCTACCAACAATATAGATAAATCCGTAAACTATCTAACTAAATCAATTCAATATTTATTTTTTAGCTAACCTCTGGTATTCTTCCTCTGCTATCCTTCATAAAAAAAAAGACATAAGAAATCTTTTTTTACATAATGCACGACCCTTAATTTCATAAAAACAAATAGCCCATTTACCATAACCATTTAAAAATTTCAATATTATTTTTATTTCATTCGTTGTATTTTTAATAATTGTTTTATCAATTTAAATTTATTAATAATAAATAATAATATAATATACATTTTTATCTTTACATAAAATATACAATCTATACCTACAATTAGTACAATAATAGTATATTGTATGATAAGTGAGTAATTACAAACTAAGCTAATGTGTGAAAAAGAGACCATCTTTTTGTGACATTATAGGTTTGCACAATAAATTGTAAATTGTGTGTAAATTGTAATTTTTTATTTTTGTAATTTAACACTTATTTCTTGTTTGTTTTTTTCATATTATAAATTATAATACAACTTTGTTTTTAATTCAAAATATGTTAATATAATTCATAACAAACTATGTAATTAATAGCCAATAATAAGTACTGCCATGATTACATAAATATTAATATTAAATTATTATCATTATTAGGTATTAGAAATGCATAAGGCCATTAAGGACACAAAATTTTCAAGTATAAATAACATATTATATAACCATAAAGTTATTCAATAAACGTCAAAAACTATTCTCTATAGTGATTTCTTGATGTTATAGCCTTTTTTTTCGGTAATAATATTACTAATGTACACTACATAATATCATTGTTAGTACTTGTACATTTATTTTTGTTTAAAACTACTGCCTATTGCAAAGGTACTCTTCATAATTACTGTAACTTTTTATGAACATATAATAATTATAAAAATAGGTAAAAAAAAAGTTGGATTAAGTTAGCTGGGGATGTTCAAATTAAACTTGTGTGTGTGTGTGTGTGTGTGTGTGTGTGTGTGTGTGTGTGTGTGTGTGTGTGTGTGTGTGCACGGGCTTATAGATACGCTTAACCCGTTAAGGTTTATTAGAATAATACGGTCATGTTTCAATTGAAACATATCGATTTACCGTCCAATTCTCTTTGAACATGCACACTGTATCGAAATCAAACTTACCCGATTTCTCGCACCGTGGCTCCTCATAAACATTGCGACACCAGATCTACGGTATACAGTAGTGTTGAATCCCTATAGTCTGTTGCCGCCGTTTTCCACTCTTATAGCTACCATGTCTCGTGGGATTGTTCATACAACCAAAAACCCTACCTACCTACCCTTCTTGACCTCTATACCAATGTACACGGTACGGCATAAGTCAATAAAGTCTATAGTGTATGAGGGTTATATGTATATGTGAGGTCAGGAAGAGTATACATGGATCGCAATGGGTTTTTCGTGATTTTACAGAAAATGTACAAAAATGTTCAGTGTCCTACTGCAATTTTTTATTTCTATCGATTCGGCAAGATTATAAATTAATGTAAGTTGCAAATTAAACCATAAATTGAGTTTAAAAAAAACTTCATTGTGCAACAAATATATTTTTCATTCCATTTAGAGTCTAATGTATAATACTGTAATCTCTTTCCTGATCCAATTTAACAGTTTATTTTAGTAAGTTTTTTTATCCGAAAGCTTGGAGTATATTATAATATAGAATTTAAATATTAAAACATATTAAACTCATAATTTATTTTTATATCCTCTAGTAAAATTATTTATGTGAAGAAAAATGTATTTAATTCCGCACTTAAGTAGGTTTGTAATTTATAGCTAGCTATTAAATTATTCTAATACTACAGAAAATACTAACATATTATAACGTGTATAAATTATAATAAATATATTATGTGTAAGCCTTTTAATCTATTATTATAGAAAACTAACACGTAACCACTAAAAATTCACCTAACCGCTTTTTTAACGATTTGGATTTCAGACTATGGCATCGAGATGATTTAAATACAAATCAGTCAGCAAAATCAGAATCACTATTGTGATTAGACTTTTTCTGAAAGTCTGAGCACAAATTAAAAAAAAACTCATACCTATCTTAAATATGCGACTCTCCGCGTTTACCGAAGTGATCACTGAACCATACACAATTATGGTGTTATCGTCATTTTGCA
This sequence comes from Schizaphis graminum, assembly GCA_020882235.1. Lineage (NCBI taxonomy): Eukaryota > Metazoa > Arthropoda > Insecta > Hemiptera > Aphididae > Schizaphis > Schizaphis graminum. The sequence continues at coordinate 112,546,459 of CM037032.1, read as the reverse complement.
CACTCCTGTGTTTCATTCGACAGTTCTCGTGTTCTACTCGCCTTCGTAACCCGTAGGCAAATTCTCTATCGGGTCTTTTATGATTCATACAATCATACAGCGTGCGTGTATTCAGTAGGCAGTTGTCCGATTCGATATCTCATTGTTTACTCGATTGTTTCTCTTGAGAATTAAACGATCCGATGAACTAGATAACGGTTAGTTAAGAGTTACTCTCGTTCGGAATGACTTCCGGGTAAGTCGCAAACAGTATTTTTTCCTTCCGATGTCGTAAACACGTTCTGTGTGTATATTATTATCTTCGTGTTCAAGACACTGCATGATGTATAGTCTTGTCAAAATATAAAGTATTATAGAAAATATAAACAAAATATTATATAGGTAATTGCATTATGTAGATTCACTTTAACAATATACATCGTATATCATTATTTTTGGGAATATGGTTTTGGGCTTGAATACTAAAATAAACCCACTATAATGACTTCCTGTAACCATATTTTAAATACATATATTGTTTAAAAGGTAATCGTTGCACTAATATTTTAATTTTGTATATGATTTGTTATTTAATTATTTATATTTAATAAAATCTTCAATAATCTTTTTAAATAATAAACTGCGACGCAACTTTCCACTTTCTCAGTTTCTTAAACCTAATTATATTTGACTAAGTATGGTTGGTTTAAGCTTGACATTTTACATTTGTTTATCAAAGCATATAAATCTATAATGCCATAATGTACTTTTAACTTTTAAGTAGTAGAAAATTAAGTAATTATGGCAGCAGTGATTTTTATAATAAAGTATATATAATTGTAATTTATCTAAAATTCATAAATAAATAACTATTTATAAATCAGTTTCGTTAAAATTTATGGAGTTTTGAACCACTAATTTTATTGAATTAGATCGCTGATTTATTACTGTTACAATAGCTTCTTCTTACTCCAATCACTTTTGACCGTCCGTCTATTGCGGTTGTCGTGATTACGATTGCATTCTTACCACCTATTTTCCTTTGCAGTATTTTCAGTCCTAATGACTGACCATTGGTCAGCTGTTATAAACCCATTTTCACAAAGCTACTTACATCACTTTACCATCAACAAAAAATTATGTATAATTGATGGGAGCTAATTATAATTTAGTATTTTTTGATACCTTACGAATGGAAATTTTCACTCTTAATTGCATTATTATCTGAAACAAAATATTACCACAAACACATTCATAAAGTGGTTTCCCTTTTATTAACTGTGACTACGAATACTCTTGCACATATAACCTTTGAGCCTTTAGCCCATAGGTATTACCTACATAATTGTAGTTTGTAACTTTTAAATACCAAAAAAAAAATAAAGACTAATTACATATCATAAATACATATAAGAATATAATCACTAAAATATAATAATAGCAACAAAACCATAATAAATTAATGTAAAAAAAAATACTAATAATACTTAAACAATTATAAATTATGAAAATTAAACATTTTAATACAAATTTACAGTATCAAAGGTGAAAAAATAGCTGAACAGTATAATATAACATTAATCACAAAGAAATAAGTTTAAAATATTATTTTCGATATAAATTGGAAAAATATAAAAATAAGTTAAATATCTAACATAGAGGTTATCTGAATATATTTACTAGCTACAATAAATCTTGATAATCATAAGAAAAAGTTGTTAAATATGAGCTTTCTGAATTTTTGATATAAAATGTGAATCGTTTTTTTTATATACCACAGGGTGTTATGCTGTGTAATTACTTTTTTTATAGTGAAAAGATGAAGTAATGGAATTTCTACATAATGGTAACTAAAGTTATTAAAAATTCTGAATTTCTGTAGAAAATAAGGCGAGAAAATTATATAACTAAACTTGGTAATATTTTACCACATGTATACATGGTAGTCAGCTGTATAAAATACTCCGTTTACTAAATAAATATATATTGAATATCAATTATGTAAATAAAAAGCTGTATTTGTTTTTCGATAACTACATTTTGAGAAGGGTGAGTTGCGTAGATCACACCACGATTTTTTTAATCGACATTAAAATGAACATTACATGACAAGTCACTGAAAATATTGGGTTATATTGATACGAAAATGCAGTTATACTTAAATTCCTGTATATAATATAATAATAATATACACCAAAATATCCAAAATGGAATATGTAATAAATTAAAACACGCATAAATTGCAGATGTTATAACTACAATATTTGATTAATTAATTTGTTTTAGTTAAATTTAAGGGAGATACCATACACTTTTAATTCGGTTAATTATTTTTTTTTTTTTATAAAATATAACAATACATTTATTTTTACTGCGATGTAATGATAATTATTTCACTGAACTATGTACTTAATTGATTATAGATTTAATTATAATATCAAGTCATCAGTTTAACCGCTATGACTTTTGGTTATGCGTAAGTGTAAGTATGCATATACTGTACAGTATACATTGAATCATAATAAATGTAGACGTGACCATCCACCCACAAACACTTCTCTCTACATAGATACAAAGTCTGACAGATAATATTAATAGGTATATATACATATATATATAAATATTATACATTAATTTTCACTCTTTTAACTTTGAACCCAAATTTCTCAATCCCGCCCACCTCATCAATATTAATGTACATTTAATATTACAATAACAATTATAAAAAAGGCTTATGATAAAAATAAAAATAAAATAATTAAAATTCACTGAAAAATTCGTATTTATTAACCATTTTATCTGAATTTGAATTAAAAAATTAAATCAAAATAAATAATAATAACATCATATAAAAAAAACTAATTAAATTATTTCATTTGATCATCTGATTAGACAAAGATATATGGTATGATATTATTATCGTACATAGTGTGTATTAGTTTTCATCCTCTCTGGTCGCAGAAAATCAATATAGACATTAGGCACTATACATATACATTCTATATACATAAATAATACTCACGTGACAAGGTTGATAAAATGTGTGAACACCATCATATATATATATATATACACATATTTAAACACATATATACATATACTATATATATATAATGCATATGTATATACATCCATCATATATATATACACATATTTAAACACATATATACATATACTATATATATATAATGCATATGTATATACATCCATAATATATATATATATATGTATATGAATATGATATTAAATAATTAATGGAATTTGATACCACTTAACGGTATCACGCACCGGTCATGCACGTGAACATGTCTTGGCCTAGTTGGCCTTTACACCAAAACGTTGACTTTGATGTAAATATGCAATATTTATAATGAAAAAGGTATATAATATTATATATGAGCTTATCCCTAACCAGTGCTGAATCATAGATACATTTTTATTTTAGTCAGAAAAATGATATCTGTGTTATAATAGGACCTAGTTATAAAAAGTTTGTAAAATATTAGCCATGCGCATTATTTGAGAATGAAAATATCATTATTCTATTGAATATTTTATTTTATTTTTTAATTACCCTATTAGGTATCTTTGTTTAAGTGGTTAAGATTCAGCACTTTCTAACTATTGTGTTGTGTTATTTAAAGTAGACAAAACATCGCTTCTAAAGTAACTATAAATATTTTCGCCATGTTGTTACTTAAACGTTTGGGATATTTAGTCGTTACTATTTGAAGAGATATCTTTTAGTTTTATCTCAGTGTAAAAGACAGGCACTAGTTTCCACTATTTTTTATGAATACGTTATACTGCAAAGATCTTTTTAGCGTGCGCATTTTTTTCTGACTTGTTGGTAGGCAGACTAGTTTTTTCCATTTGCCGTGTATGCTTTGACACCGTTTGTGATTTGCACATTAAGTTTTTGATTTTTTCAGCTTTTAGCAGACGCATATTTTATGTACTTTCTCAAATTTCATAAAAACAGAGATAATTTATAACAATACATTTAAAATAACATATATTATAACATTGTTATATTATGATGACTGAAAACTATCTGAAAACTTATACATGAGTGGGATTCATCTGCAACGGGTGCCATACGCCCGTCAAACATATCAGCTTCTATTACCAAATATACATAATAACTCATTGTGGGGGATGCTAGTGTGAGGGGCATAATGTCATACTAAAAATATATAAAGTAGTCATTTATGGGTTCTATTTTATAGAATAAAAATATTGTATTTTAAGACAAACTGAAATAAAAATAAAATGCATTTATAATAGGTACTATAATAATATATATTATATTATCTTCGTATATAGTACCTACCAATATTATTATATTCATTCAGGTACTACTATAATGTTAGAACGTTAGAAGTCTGAAATGTTTCACAAAAATTGAATTTTTTGAACCAAAATATTGTTAATTTATTAAATTCCGCAGTCGATATATTAATATATTTAAATTTATAATTATAAAATATTATTTTTATATATGTACTAATAAGCTTTCTATTTGATATTATATCACTAAACATTTTTATATGTTTCTTGTATATAAAAAAAATATTAAATAATTTTATAATTTTAAAGAAAACAATCACCGATGATCATTGCTGAATTTATTTGAAAATAAAAGTTATTTAAAAAAAAAAGGTATTTTAATACAATTTTCAAACATTATTATCAATAACCCGTCGTGATGCATTTTGTCGTAATCAAACCTTTTTTCAACAATTTTCTGTTTATAGAATATTTATACCATTTATTTTCGGAAGATGATCAGAAAACACCATTGGTAACAACAATAATTATTATTTTTATAATGATATTATTTGACCTATTGGTAACAAATAATCAAACTACATCGACGGGGACTCACTCATAACAAATTATAAGTCTTCCCACCGGCAAGACTAGGTCCTAATCCCAAATTGGTTTTAAAATTATACTTTCCCTTTTAATTTCGGGCGGTGCCTACTACTGAGTTTTGTAAAGTATATATTAATAATTACATACAAATCGTCTAAACTACGCGAGTTAGCCTCTCCAACGCGATGCTAAATAATATATTTAAATATATTTTTATCGATATATTTAGCAATTTTTTTTCAAATAATTTGCAAGTATTTTTTTAGATTCTTAACGAAGTGAAGAATGTTTTGATTTTACTATGATGTGTGTTTTTTTTTTTTTTTTTGTGTCTGACGACAACATTTGGAGCAGTAATAATGCTCCGATTTTTTACTTCAGCCCCTCTCTGAATAGGAAAATTCATCTAGTTGCTACTTGGGGGGGGGTCAAAAGTAAAATTTTCAAATAGTTTTCAAAAACATCGAGATAAACAAAAAAAAATGACAGAAAAATGGCAATTTTACGAAAAACCACTTTTCGACAAAATCGATTTTTTGATTTTGCTGTAACTCAAAAACAAATCATTGTAAATACTTGAAATTTTCACCAAATGTTTATATTATGGTTATCTCTTTACAGTTAAATTTTAAAAATATTTTGACCATTTTTAAGCTACTTATAGACAATTGAAATTTTCGACTTTTCTAAGTTTTTTTTCTTCAAATGCCGATAAAAATTTTTTGGGTGGCCAGAAAATCTTGAAAATTTAATACAAGATTTCTTATAATTTGTTCTTAAAGTGATAAAAAAAAATCCGAAATCGTTAGTCACAATTTTTTTTTAATAGTGCTTAAAGTTCGAATTTATACGAAATATGTCAAAATTTAAATTGAATTTCATACGCTCATAATGCGAATGTTGGCCAAATACTTTTTTTATTAATAAACAAATACTATAAAGTAACTATAGTAACATATAAAAACTATACTATTTGTTTCAAAATAGAATATATGACAATATTTAAATATAATATATCCTAAACTGACAAATCATCTTCGTTCAGAATCGTTTTTCGTATACAATGATACCTATCATTGCATTCAAATTTAACCTACCATAGTCAGAGGTCCACCCCACCTCCTAATATACAGCAGAGCGATACCCACTTATCCGCTTTTTAAATTTTTTATCCATATGCAGGTAACCGAATTTCAGCCGTCGAGTGTATATCCGGTCGGGTAAAAAAAAATCCTGTACATGAGCCGTTTCGTACGTGCAATGATGTATCGCTCGCAATGCGGTTCACGTGTAGGCGTAGCACGATATTGAGTCACCGAAAATAGAACTTCAATAATTTCAAATGATCTGTCGATAGTGCCATGAGCGTTATCATAATATTATATGAATAATATATGATTATAAAAATAATACGACACCGGCGTGCAATACGCGTGATTCATATTTTTCGTGATCGTTTGCTTTGAATACTGCAAAGCCACTAACGGCGCTTATTGTTCCATCATCCACTGGGGGACGTTTAAACTTTTGGGGTGAAACTCATACATCCCCCACGATTTTTTTCAATACTTAGCTAATATTTGTTTACAGTTTTTGTTGATATTGAGCGATTTTTTTTTTTAGTTTATATTTGAAATTAATAAATTGATATTGTATGTATATATTTTTAAATTAGATTTTTAATATTCAAAATGCTTGCTACAAAATCAAACCAAATGCCAATTAACGATGATACGTAACGTCTTATGTTAGATAAATAAAATTCAAACTAGAAGAAGATCGACACTGTAAATATTCATACAAGATTTTGTTGTATATTTCCAATTCTCGACATACTTTTAAAAGCTTTTGATAAATTATCGAATGACATTTCCGCGCAAGAATCGGTATACCAAAAAATGGTAACGGTCTTTTGTTAAGCGATATTGGTTAGAATTATATTTTTTTTACTGTTTAATTTATTGCAGTGATATTTCTATAATATAGAATACATATTATGTATTTTATGAACTACCTACTAGAAAATTTGAAAAACCATACCCAATTAAAAATGCAATTTATTTTTAAACCAACTACACAATTAAATAATATGTATTACTGATTTTCAATAATTTGATATCATAAATATTTGTGAAAACTTTGAATTATCATGTGTCGAAATTATATTATCATATTACATTTTTAATTTTTAACACAGACAAAATAATTCTAATTAAAAAATTAGCAACAAAAAATGTAAAAAATTATAATATTTACTGTATATTACTATCTGTATGAATTTTTATTTGTTTAATTAATTTAAATTTTTTTATATTATTATCTTTTATCTATTACGTTCAATATATTATAGCAAACCATATTGTATTATGATATTTATTATTTTACCTTATGTATATTTTTTCAAGACATAATAAAAATATAATTAGGTATTTGAAACAAATTTCACTTATCTTTCTAATGACCAAAGTGTTATCGATTTTTTTCTTCGTATCAGTTTAGGGTGTTGTAAGCTGATAAATATTTAACAGAATATATAATAGCGTACACATTGTATGAATATCGATTGATGATTATTATTGGTTTCGTTCTAAAATCGCATAAATATATTGATCTTTGAGAATTTGGAGAGAAATGTTTGTTTACAATATAAATATTAATTGTATACAAAAAACCACAAATCAAGCCAATACAACGATATTACTCTTTACTTTATACAACTTAAAGACGTTTATATATTATATATTTATTACTGAATACCTAGACTCAGCATATATATATATATATAGGCAATACATATACTAAGTATCCTATTCGCTCTAAGAATATTAATTATTATCAATAAATGATTAATGATAAAACGTTCTTCTTTCAACAAAAATTATCGAATTAAAATATTATTCAGGTGCCCCATTATTTAGACGTGCGCGTCTGCACGCCCAACAGGCAGTACAATATAAATACTATTAATATACACGGGCAATGTTGAAATGAGTGATGTGCATAGTACATTGCAAGTAATTATTTTAATCACTTCGTGGCTTTAATTTATCGTTAATGTTGTTTAATTATATACATTAAGACGAGTAATATCCAAGGTTGGGCATTAATATAAGTTAATTTTTTAACTTAACGAGCTACTTTTATTATTATTTTTATTAACTTGACTTATTTAATACATAATAAATTAACTTGGTAAACAACTAATTCATTTTTCGTTGAAACCCAGTTGATTCTATACAGATACATATTTAACTCGTGAAAGACGGGTAAAAAATGTGTTTCCAGAACGTGCACTACCGTTGTTCGATAATCAAAATAATGAGTTTAATTTTGTATCAACTTATTGCTGAGCGGAGCGTCGAGCGACAAACGTATTGATTTTACAATGTGTGCGTATTTTTATTTCATTTTTTATACATTATTTTCATTCCGTGGCCATAATCATATTTTGGAGCAGTAAAAATGATTCAATCTTGAACTTTGAGAGTAGTTTCTGGTTGGATTTAAGTAATACTTTAGTCTTTGGTTGATCCAAAAGTAAAAAAAAAAAATAAAGGACATTTCTTCAAAAACTACAGAATAAAGGGAATATTAACGACATACTATTTTCCATAAGATCAATTTTGTTATTTTAGTGTAACTTAAGAATATACCTTTAGATACCCACTAAAAATGTTACCAAACATTCATGTTATTATTTTCTAAACAAAATAGAATTTTTTTTAAATGTTTTAGAATTTTTTGAATCATTTATAGGGTATTTTATTTTTTTTAATTATGTCAAAGTTATTTTTCAATAAACGTTCATAAAATATTTTTCGAAGTAAAAAATCTTGAAAATATAATACAAAATTCTTGATAAGTTAGTCTTATAGAATACTTATAGCAGGAAAAAATAACGAAAATATTCATGCACATTTTTTTTCTTTACGAACGCGTTTTAAATTTAATTACCAATAAATCCATCAAAATCACGACATTTGCAGATATTACTAACTTTTCCTGTATAACTACTCGACAATCGACATGGTATTGACTTTTAGTAGTTCATAATAATACTAGGTAAATTGTATAATATAATGCAGGAAATTATCAGAATAGAGAAAAATAATTTTATAAAGTATTTGGAATACCTAAGTAATTTTCGAATGATTACGAAAAATTATATTCCAAATAGTACATTGGAATACTTCATAAAAATAATATGTATTCCGAATGCACTATTAAAGTATATTATTAAAAAATTAATCATATCACTATAAAAGCAATGTACCGTCAAATACATTTGTGAACAGTATTAAAAAAGTAATTACTGTACCTACTACCTGATATGAAATGATTTTAATTTAGTGCTATCGTCCATTGTTATGACAATGTATGCAATTTTTTTTTTTTGACAAAAATTTGTTCAACATACCGTATGAAAATAAATCATCAAATGTACTTAGATATAGTGTTTAACACACCGTCACTATTCAGGATCGTTTTCTGTATACGTATACGTTCATCACAATGACCTATGGCAAAGTATATACTCTCGAAACCTACTTTTTATTACTATACAGCAGATCAACATCCCCAGTTGCTTTTTTTTTAATCAACTTGTGATTTAGCTGAGTTATAAAAAATGTAATTAGCTATATTAACTTTGGATTTGCTTAGTTCTCTTTTTTTTTCCATTCACTTAACCAAGTTAAACTTGTATTCATTAATTTGTCTGACCTTAATAATATAAAATCGTAATTCGTTTCGATTGGAATTGATTCGATTGCTGCAGTTTTTTATCGCACATAATAATATAATATAGTTACACTTTTTATTTCGATTAAATTTTAAATTCAAATTCAATCCAATTGAGACACATTGGTCTGTATGTACGTGTATATATATTTAACATAATTATATATCACTTGTATTCATATAATCTTACATTTAGCACCTATACGAGTATATTCACTAAAATATAACATTAAATAATATGCTTCTCTAAATGGTTTTCTTTGTTAGATTTTTATATAGATACCTGTTATATTAATTGTGTCTTACAGTGCATTAGTCGTTATGATATTAAAGTTTTGTAATTTTTAAATTTTCTACTACAATATTAATATATTATTATTGTACAATCACTAAACCTACTAAAAAAAAGTAACCGATATTACAAAAATGTATGTGACCTATATAATATTTGATAATTTATAGGCTTTGAGATGATAAATTGATAAGTATGACTAAGTGAGTTTAATTTCAGCAACAGATATTCAAGAAAACTATTGTGTATTTCATTTCTTAATCAAGATATGAAATACTGTATTTTTTATATTAGTTTAATATTCTTTACATAGCATAGTTTGTATGTAGGTTTAATACATCGACATTTTTTTGAAATATATTATAATATTCTGAAATTTGAAACTTAAAGTAAACTTTAGTATTTATAAAAACAGAATAAGTCACTACTCTACATTACACAAAGTATATATCGCTATTGTACCTCATTATTGAGTAGATTCTGTAATGGTTAATGGTTATACATGTTAAATATTAAAATAATATATTAATATTAATGTTTTGTTATATTTTTATTTTAAATTTTAATTCAGTAATAAATCATTGTATAAGATGAAAAACGATTCTAAACATACTGATAGACCAACGGCATATATTTCTTTAAAATAGCTAATTTATTATATTATAATAAATTTATGTTGCTATTTAGTATTTATAATTTATTTTATCTAATAATATTAAAAAGGAAGATTATATTAAATATTCAATTCATATTTCATCATTAAAAAATAAAAATCGTATCACGTATAAGCTTAAAAAACTAATAAAAAGTTGAAAATTTTAAATGTCAATAAATGGTAAAAAAAAATAATAGTTTAAAAAATCATATCATGTTTAAAAAAAACATACTTTGTAGTATAAAAAAATTGAATCTCTGTAGTTATTTGTTTTTAAATTTAAAAAAAATGGTTTGGTCGAAAACTGGTTACGCGTAAAAATGCCTGTTTCCCCTGATGTATTTTTTATTACATTTTTATCCCATAAGTACCAACTAGATCTAATTTTCTACCTGAAACTATCCTCGAAGTTGAATATTGAAGAGTTTTTATCACTCTTAAAGTTTATGGCAAACAATTTTTTTTTTTTATTATTATTTAAACGTGCTTCATTTTAAAACCAATTGACCCGCTATTAGATTTAAAATAAATCATAAACTCTATTTTATGCTTTTCAACAATGTAATATTGTATAATAATATGAAAAAAAATGTCTTGTATTCTAAGTAAAATACATTCCGTATAAACTTTTTTTTTCGAAAAGTCTCTAAAAAACTACCTCTATGTAAGAACGTATGTAACTGAAAATTTAAAATTCCGCAATATAACCAAAGCTATAAGATTTTAGGGGTTTCGCGCTTTTGTATTTCGCACCAGTCGACCGGTAAATTCATGAAAGCCAAAGAGATTCTTCGTAGAACTTATGAAATCCAATACGTCATCGACGGTCTTCGAGAATGCTTTACCCTGCAACCCATTGTTCCGAGAATTCCAGGAAATCGCTTGTTCAATAAGTATGATGGCTATATGGTATATACCATTGCTTATTGGTCCCGTTCATGTATTCCGTGTTCGTGAGAGTGTACAATATTTATAACAATGTCTGGCATAATTTATTATTATTTTTTTTTTTTTTAAACACGTCATTTTACATTGTTTTAGCTAGATTAGTTTCTAAAAACATAAAATGTACATTACCTCTTCTGTACTGTGAGATCTTCGCCAATTAATAAATACCTTTGCATAGTGTATTGGGGAACTGAAATTGTCAGCAATACGAAATTAAAAAAAAGTGCAATGTCGTAATGATGACTGAACTATGAAATGCTGTACATTTAAAATGTACTCTTATAACGTTACATTATACCTAATCAATAAAGTAACTAGTGGCTAGGTAGGTATTATTATTTAACGTGTTGATTTTGTTTTAAATTGGGTATACGTGGTACGTCTAGTGATAGATTCAATGTTTATCTATCTCGATGTTTGGAACTAATTTATATGAAATAAACAATTAGTTTACTTAATACTATCACACCATTAGACATCATATCCTTTAGTGATAAACTGGTAACTCCGATGAAAATTAATAATGATAGTATAAAATGTATACAATTATGCAACGAAAATAAGTATAAACATTACTGGATGTTGTGATATGTAGCTTTTATAACTTGTATAGATCTATTGAAAAGCTATCTATGTTACAATATCTTTTTGGTTTGTTTAAAATTTAAATTCATAGGTACATTTATAAATTTAATTATATTCTGTCGAATGTTTATACTGTAGATTTTTATTATAAAATTAATAATTACTTATAATTAAAGAAAAGTGGTTAATTAACAGAAAATTTAATCTCTGTGAAGAAAATGCTAATATAGTTATTTATTAAAATTTTAACTACCTACTTAATCATACACATCAGAATAGTAGTAACAACAATTCGTTAATAACAATTTGGAAAAAACAATGAAATACGATATACAATGTATAACAATAATACTTATAACTATGTATTAACAATAGTATGCAATCACAATAATTTTTGTATAAGTAGAATTTTGGAGATATAAACAGATCTATTTTTAATTTCTTTATAGTTTTCATAATTCTACCAGGGGATTTTGCAACTTGCATTATTAATTACTTCTGTAAAATTATACTTAATGGTTTAGTATATTTTAATCATGAGTTCGAGGAGTCTTTCCAGATGCATCCTGTATTGAAATCCTCGATCCCATTGAAAAAAAAACTCAAACTTAACAGATAAAGTTTTGTTTCTAAGTTGTTATTTCTTGATATTTATTAAACAATGGAAAAAATTAAGTTCAAGAGTTCAATACTGATAACAATTAGTGCAATCCTCAGTAAGTATGTAAATTTAAGTTGTTGAGTAATTCTATATCATATACTTACTTATTAGGATAAATGTATAGATAATATGCTCATAATATAGTTTAGAAGTTTAAATTGATAACCGATATAAGTATTACATAAACGTTTTATAAAAGTAATAATAAACAAGGGGAAAGTAAATGACCACTCTGTTATACATTAGAAGCGAAATGAGTAGGTAACTATAATGGATGTGTTAATCTTGAATTCAATAATAAATAATTGCAATAATTGCACACGAAAAACGATTCTGAGTTAAGACCCAATATTACTAATTATATTTAATATATTATATTATTATCATATATTTTTAATGCAGTAATTTATTTAACGATTAGTAATACGGGTTAAGCTATAAATTAATCTAAATATTTTGAAAAAGTCGTTGCTTATATAGTAGGGAATAAATTAATAAACGTAGTAAACGTTTCAAGTGACCCGCTGACAGTTTTTAACATAAAAGTTTTTATTTAAAAAAAAATTGATAGGTATGCACTATGCACGTAGAATATACATTTTAATAATAGAATTCGTGTTATTATTGTTATAATATTATTACCTACGATAATATTAAATTATAATATATTATTGCTAACCTAATATAATTATAAAATATAATTTTTAAATACATTTGAATTTTAATATCCACAAAATATATGCAGTAATAATAAAAATAGTAATTGTGTGTATAAAACCATGTGTTTATAATATAATATTATGAATATTTTTAAAGTAATTGGTATTGGAACAAATATTCGATTATCGAATTTTATTCACCGAATACAATAATTATTATTACAATAAAATTGAGATAAAGCGTATTTTAATTAAAATCATTCTGACTGAAATAATAATCATAATATAGGATTGTAATAACTTTTCTTATTTTTTTTTTCGCGATTAATATAAAACAATCGACTTACAAATTATAAAAAGACCGTTCGTGAAAATATATAGCTATCGGTTTTCATTTATTTTTTTTATTTTTTTTATGCAATCCAACCTTTATTAAATTTATAATTTTAAATTAAGTTTTTAATAACAAAATAATTCACCAAAAAGCGTACAAAATTAAAATATCTTTTGCCAAATTAGGTATTATTTTATAATATATTTCCACTAACATTATTGTTTTTCGCATACTTTTAAAAATTATCTTATTTACGAATTTATTTAAAAATCAACGAATACTACTCGTGTTGCTAATTCGTAATTATAATGTATTTAAATCATTGTCTTTACCACATCAATTAGTACACACACCCTAATAATAATATTGTAACTTAAATGCGTTAGGTTATTATTTCAATTAAATCATTATAATATAATCACGTTCGACGTTACAGCAGGTATTGTGTAGTGTTTCGAATGCACACAATAATTATTATCGTCAGAATTTCGCACTGAATATTGTGCATATCTAACTCGTATTTCATAAGTATTATAGATATGTAGGTACGTTGTATCAATATTATTTGCAAGTATTGTTTTGAGCCCCATTAAAATCTAATACTATTATATTACATATTATTGTGTTATTAAAAGACTTATTATCAACATTATATTGTGTTTATTTTATTTTTTTATATACAACCATTAAATTACTCTCGTATTTTTTTCTTCCCTTCTGTACTTTGAAAGGGAAATATTTTATGGATACCCATGTATAGTTGAATCCTGTTAAAAATCTGAAGGATTTTCAAACCGAACACGTTCGAGCAGTGTATTGGCGTAATCGGTGTATAATATAATTACATATTAAATTATCATATAACATCATATAATATTATTATAACAGTAATACGACGATAAAATCCTAACGAGTGTTGGGAATTAAATGAGTTAAATAAATTATTATTAATCGGAGTTAAATTATTATACATTGAGAAAAAATAGATTTGTAATGATTTGCTTGTCGATAAGTTTTATACAAAATATTAAATCCGTTTAAGAGAATTTAACAGTAGGTACCTATATAAGGATACCGTGGTATATGATATGTCCCTCTAATATTGTATTGTATTCTATACACTATACAGGTAATGGCGATCGGCTTAAGTATCTAAATTAATTTATTAGATAATTAAAATTTTTTTATAAATATTTTGTTTTTATTTTATATTTTTATTACAATTATTAAGTTTTTACTTAAACACATAAATCTTTGATTTCATATTTCAAAACAAAATATTTGTTTTTTTTTAGTATTTCAATACATAAAAATATAATGTTAAACTAACAGTTAATGGTTAATTAGTTATAATAGGTATAGTTATAATAATACCTACCTACTTATATTATGTAATATGTTATAAACTCGGAACTATAATTACCTACAGACTCGAAATTTAATTGGTATGTAGTAAAATACTCCAAAATATATTTTACTTCGAAGTATGAAATTGAAAATTGTTACTAAAAATAAGATAAACAAAAATGACAATAAATGTTATAAAAGTGTGTTTTCAACAACGTGGTTCTTATATGGCATTAATTTATGCAAACAAATTAATAATATTTTCAAAAGAATAAGGTTACACACTCAAATAGATTACATTGTATTTAGAAATTATCTGCATTTACTAACGAAATAATACTGATGCAGATACCTATAATTAATTAAATATTTTTCAAATATATAATATTGAAAAAATTGTCACTGCAGTAGTTGGTCACAAATCAAAATTATTGTTATAATTTATACTGTTTTTTCAGTTAAATAAATAAATCAAATTTAAATGAACAATTTTTATTTTTCATAAAAATCTAAAATACCAAATTTATTGAAATTATGTGTATTAGTATTTTTTAAATTACATATTATTGATTCCATTAATTATTCAAACAGATATGTAAGTTTTTTAAAAGTTTAGATTTGAACCTGGTTGAGCAGTATTATATCAGTCGTGTATGTAAAAGAACAGATACAGCTGTTTATAGTAATATAAGACATTCGTTGACATTCAGTATTGATTTTCAAGAATATTATACAACTGACAAAAATTTCTTATGCCACAATAATATTGTAATATTCGTATCAGATCAAGTCGTCAATATTTAGCGATATTATGTAATATAATAAAATGTAAATAATTTACATCGTACAATATTTAATCTTCGCGTTAGTACTATGTTAATTATGTATTAATGTCCTATGTACCCCTAAGGCCCTAAATGTAATCTAAAATCAATTATGTCATTTCGCAGGGCTATATCAATAGTTATAGGTACATCACGTTTATAATGACTTGAGTCGTAGGTGTATAATAATATTAGTGACGTATAACATGCACTCAAAAATCTTTTTTGATTTAATTAAACCATATTTAAACACGAGTCGCAATTTCGTGTAAGTAAATACTGCACTATGCTCTCTGCATGTCGTAGACACGCGCAGGTCAACGGCGCATACAAAATAATTATGATTTCAACAAGACGTGTGTTAGGCACAGGTGACAGGACGTGTACATATGAGTATAACTGTACACTATTACATATGGTAAATAATATATATTATGCGTACCTTCGCCCGTTGACAAATAATACATAGACCTGTACACCTAGAAAATAATATTATAATATATAATAATAATTGTAGGGTGAATTGCGATACCAACACGGTCGATGTGATATAATGTTATAACACCTATTCTGTATTGTATAGTGATGATGTATTAAATATGTTTGTACATGTGATGCAAAAGAAATTAATAAGTATTGCGCACGTGTAGATAAAATGAGATATTTTTGTTTTTCTTCGAGACTCTGGACTAGCGCAAAATCGTCTTGAAACGATAATAACGAGGCAGATATTTTCGAAGAAAAGTAAACTATTATATAATGTGCAACACATTATATAGTACATTATGTAATATATAATATTTTAATAAATATTTTATACCAATACTGCCGCGGGAGCAAAACGAAAATATTACAGCGATGATGATAATACATATTATAATAATAATAATACAGTATAAATGTACAACAATAATATACACAATATGTAATATGGTTTTTTTCCATTTTCATTTTTAAAAGTGGGATTTATATAATAATACATACAAATGTATTCAAAGATAAAACTTTCATGAAGTCATTTTTCAGGGCTTGTATAATAGTTTTATTTAAATGTTGTACAAAATAATTCTGTAGAAAGTTATATTTGAATTTTCTCGATTCTGGACACAAACGAGTTAAAATCAATTGAAGATGAGTAAATTTCAACCAATTTATATACGATTTTTGTAATTAATTTGTATCGGTTTAGTTTTTTACTTAATGTACACTATTATTATTTTACATTAATTTAACGATAATTACTTTCAAATTTCAATTCAATCCAAGTTTATTTAATTAATAAAATATATAATTAAATTATTATACTCAAAATAAAATTGAAAATTGTTGAACCTATTTTTGTCGCCATTAAATTATGAAGACAAAATGTTTCATTAAAAATAACTTATTTTTGATATAAAGCATTCAAGCGAGCATTTCAGAATCATAATAATAAAATTATACTTAATTATAAAAATAAATAGGCACAATTAATGTATAATAATTCCCGAAGAACAAAATATGATAAATAAAATTGATAAAACATTTTTGTCATAATGGTATTAAATTATATAAATTATAATATTCAATATTAAAATATCTCACTAATTAAGTTACTTATATTCATAAGTCTTCTTTTCAATTTTAGATTCAGAATTGAGCGGTTAAAAATAATTTGTTATTGTATTTTTTCCGTCTCTATCATCATCTTTTGGAGCTATAAAAATGATCCAATCTTCAACTTTGAACATTTTTTTTAGTAGTTAACTGGTTATATTTGGTATTTTGAGAGGTCAAAAGCAAAAATAATAGGGGAAAAAAATGAAGAAATACTTGAATTATTTATTTAAAACATATTTTTGGCAAATCGATAATATTTTATTATAGTTGTAATTTCAAAATGAATAACATTGTGACTTGGAATTAAATTTTCATAGAAAATTTATATTATACATAATATTAGATATATGTATCTATATCGATAATATATAATTTTCAATTTTTTTTTGTAAAAAATTATAAATTTATTTTCTAATTACAACTTCATATAAATAGTAATTTTAATATTTAAGGTTTAAAATTTTTTTACTAGGATTCCCAAGTCATAAGTTTTCATTATAAAACTTTAAAAACAATTTTAACCTCATAAAAAAAATATCTAATATATATATGTATCAATCCTATTTTATTTAATAATAATAAAGTAATAGAACAACTTCTTTTCATTCTTGCTACAAAAACGAAAGTGACTCACGAAAGTATACTTTATAAAGGATTCAATTTTTTTATATTTAAAACTTTAAACAAATAAATCGTAAGACATTATGGTACTAGCTATTATACAATATTGTTTAGAGAATAATATGAAGTTTTAGAATGTATTACATAATTGAGTTCATTTGTACAATTAGAATAGGTTATATACATAAGTCTCAAGTTTTGATATAATATTAAGTCTAAAGGTGAATTATAGTATGTAATAGTAAAATATTTAAAAATTATTAGTAATAATATTACTATGATATAGTAGAGAATTAATTAAATATATACATATACTCATCATTTATGTATTTATAATATTAGGTTTTAATATTATATAATTTAAAAATGATTCAAATCTTTAGTATTAATATTTTTCCATGAAGTATTCTTTTCACAAAAAAAACCAGTTCTCTGTGTAATAATACAATTCTATAAATAGTTTATATATATTAGTATTGTTCGAGTAAAAAAAACACATAATAATAATCTCACTTAATTAAGTAAATAATATTTAATAGCGAGAATTGTTTCTCAACAGTTTTTTATTAAAATAAAATATTTAAAACCATAAGGGAAAAATTGTTATTTTTGTTTAAATATCCAATTCCGTCAAACTTTGAGCTTCAAATGTCTATAAATAATTGTGATAGCATAGTTTCAATATATTTAATTGTTGTAAGAACAACTATAGCTTTTTTTACAGTAGTGGTATTCTGTCATCTATTAAGAGCACAAAAATATATAAAATATAAATATTTAATAAGTTATACAATTCGGCATGCGTTAATACAATTTTTAATTACAACAAATATTGCTATTTCATGTCATTCTATTTTTAACGATTTTTTTAAAATGAATAGGAATTTTTAATTTTGACCCCTTAAAGTAACAACATTGATTTTAAATACTAGTATTTATAATCAATGGTAACAATTATATTGAATATAAAACTTTCAAAATTCGAACTTTTTTTCTGCTCCTAAAAATGATGTCAGACATAAAAACAACATTACACAACACAAATCATTACTTTCATTACTTCGCTCAGAATATATAACAAAAAGTTAACACTAAAACTCGAAATTTAATGACCTAAAAACATAAAAATATAATGAGCTAAAAATGTGTAAATATGAGATAAAAATTTTTTTACAAATGCTTAAATATCTAAAATATTAAGATAAATAACACTTTTTTCGTAATAAATTTAATTTTATAAATCAAAAATAAATCCATTAAATAATAAAATACTACAAAATTAATAGTATTATTCTGTTTTTATGTAAAAGTTTTTTAATACATAACAATATGTATATTTTTTATGTATTTAAAACGTTAAAAAAAACCATGAACTTTCGACCCTTAGTTTTGTCACTTATAAGATCTAACATCTAAACAGCTCAATAACTAATAATAATATTTTAGACTATTATATTATTATGATATACACGTATATCTATAAAATATTAAGTATGCACCGAATAGCAATTTACAATTAAATATTTGAAATAATAATTCAACATCAAAAAAATAACAATATTAATATATTACAAAAGTAAAAGTTCAACAACTATCGTAAAAGACTGCTATATTATGTATACCTACCGACAAATATTATTTGTTGACTTATATTTATACTTTGAATTTTTACGATATTTTAATTTTTAATCAAGTTGAATGATGATCGTGTAAAATATTTTATTTCAAAAATTCTCATAGCTCTCTTAAAAATTAAAATATTTTAAAAACCAAAGTACAAACACATAAAAAGTGTTCTTGCGTTTAAGTTTGATAGAGGGAAATTCACTCTAATATAATGCTAAATCCCCTAACCTAACGTAACCTGGGTATATACCGTATTGTAATAAAATAAAATAAAGCTAACAAAAAAAAAAAAAAAATGGTTCTGCTAAACGTACATATTTTTCAATTATGGGTAAAAGAGAAAATAAATAGAGCACTGGCCGTTGACATCATTTTAATAATAGGTATGTCATGTTAACTCTTACACCAGTAAAAATTACATTAAAAATAACTACATGTAGGTAAGCTTTTTGTTGAACCTTCATTATTAATTCTGAGAATAATTGTATTTCGGAAAGAGCGTTACCCTTTTTATAGTATCATATTTTATGATATTATGGTATTATTGATGTAATAACAAGGACCCAAGTCAATAAATGGTTTTTTAGGTATTTTTTGTGAGTTTTTTTAACTAGAATTTATAATATGACTATATCACAATAATTATATGCAACCATACCAGTTGGCATAATTTAGCTTTATACGAAGACTGCATCAAAATCATCGCAGTAATTTTTATCTGCGTTATTATCATACTATGTAAAAGATTGCTCTAAATAAATTAGAACTTTCATTTGCTGGTTTTAAATTATTTATGTGTATTTAAGCTGTTTTAATTATTCATACATAAAAATTGAACACAATAGACAACTTAAATATTCTTAAAAATTAATGCCCGAGCTGTGTATCAAATGGCTTGACACGGCTCTGGTAGTTTATATTTTTTATTTTTAAACTTAAATATTATAGGATCGTATATAAACCTCTATTTATGCACAATATATGATATGATATTATATTATAATATATCATACATTAAACCGAAAAGCTGTTATTACTATTGTTTGATTATACTATTTATTAGTATATAGTCTATAGGATATATTTCAAAATTATATTTTTTATATTACTCACGAGTTATAATTATTTTCAAATATTTTAATGTAATGCTGCTCATATAGGTACGAATTTATTATTATTTATATCGTAATAATTGTAGTATTATTATATTACTACAATTTACCTTTCGTACCAATGTACCATTCTGGTATAGTGGTATCTAATTTTATAATGAATCTATCGATAGTATTTATTTTTTTGTGTACACGTTACACAGTCCTTAAATAATATACTAAAACTAAATAATAGTAATTTTTATTCTATACCTGTATTACCTATAATAGGTAGTAATTATTAATATAGTAGGTAATTGATAATATTTGACCGTATACACTTATACATCGAGTTATAATTTTAATGATAGATGTATTCTTTTATTAATTAATTCTATAATAAGCAGAGATCAAAAATTTAACGTTGTGTAGCGAAATTTTATAAAATCACATAGCACAATTTTGTTCAACAGAATAAATTTGTGTTTATTAATGAATAATTGATCTATTATAAAACTTAAATGCAAAAAAAAATTGATGTTTTTACGTTATCTTTTTAAAATTATTTTATTATTTAAACGAGTTAATGAATACTGATATTATGTAAAATATTTCAATTTACTCGCTGTTATTAAAGCTAACAGCACAAAATCGGTTCCTCAAAATGCAAATTTCGTATGGCTTATATGTTGTAAGCTTCCATGTCTGTGGCCACACGGTAGTGACGTCCTCTTAATAAAACTGTTTGATATGTACGCAGAATTGATTAAATCTAAATAAATTCCCCGATTCCCATATAATGGATAGATTATCTGAGTAAAAAAATCGGTATATTTTAATTAACTGAAAAAAATAATTAATAGATTTTTGATAGGATATTATTTGCATTCAATAATAAGTGTACTAAAATACAAGTGTCTAAAATTCTAAATACAATATTCAGCTGGTTTGGCTTGATTTTATACTATTTTAATCGTAACAAATTTTGTTCAGAACGTATTGCTCATACGACATGAACTCTAGACTAATACCGCTCGGATATTATCCAATCTTTGACACGATCAATTTTTATTGAAATTAATTACTCATACATAATTCGGTATAATATAATTTTAAAACTTTTTTTCCACATAGATGCGCATTGCGCAATTATCGCAATATTATTTGTAAGACCAAAGTATTATTTTTATCTTTTATCGCGAGTATATAATACGAGTAAATTATATTAGAAATAACATACCAAAGTAATAATTTTGTGTTATTATCTATGTATCAGATCATTACAGCATTTATCTACATTAACATTTCACTGTAATTTGTAATATTACGTACATCGAAAGTGTTTAAGGAATTCATCGAGTGACACGATCACGCAATTTACAATAAATTAATTAGTCGGTCATCCCGGCTTATTTTTTGATAACGTATATCGGTCTGCCGTTCTAATCGTCCAATAACAATCCGCACGGATAACTGTCGTTGACGACGACAGCGTTGAATCGACGATAAACATATAGTGCGTTATTATATCGAAAAACTAAGAGTAGAATTCCTTTGATAATAAAAATCTGTAATTATGATAACTCTGTATGACTAAAAATACAGCGACAAATAACGATAGTGCGAACACATTATTATTTATTATACAGATAGGTAATTGGGTAAATGCACAGCTCGAATTGGAGGGATGCGCTGGGGGGACGGCGAGTTACTCAACTATTTTATTATTTTTTTATTTTTTTGCGTATACCCCGACTATTATTTTTTGATGAAAGTCGTAATGTCTATGCCCACATTAATTTTTCATCAAAAATAAATTTAAATTGTTGCCATTGATACTGAAATTATGATTTGTTGAAAACTTTATAGTTTTTAATATTTTTAAATTTTTTCTGGGATGTTTCAATTTCGTTATAAGTTTATCGTATCAAGTGACAATTTTTAATAGTATTAACAGAATATTTATGTGAAAATAAATTCATTAATTAGATCTACTAAAAATCGAAAGGTATAGTAGGGGTATTTAAAAATCTAGTAATGATTTGGGGGGAGGGGCCCGCAAATTTACGGATTCGTGTTAAATTGTTTTGCATTGAGAACGGAGTTTTTTTATCCGTTATTGGATTGAGGTGGTCCTTTACTTAATTTCTCCCAATTCATTTGGCTTATATATTTCTTGTAATTTGCATATACCTATATATATATACTAATAGGTACACACCGTAAACAATTACGATATAACGTATCATGTAACCGTGTATGTATATGCTTATAATAATGAACATAATAGGTAACAGTCGCATTGTAAGTGTAACACGGTAAACGCCATTAGGCCGGGTGTCGCGTCGTGTCCAACAGTTGAGCTCGATCAAACCGTAGAAATTTCTCGGCACATCATAATATTATAATAATTTAATATGCCGAACGGTCGACTATTATACGTCTATACTCAATATACGCACACACGACACGGCCTGACGACGGAATCGTGTGCCAATAACCAGCTTTGATCGGCACGTATATATTAATTCCCGGTATACCTACATATCGACAATAATTATATCTCGACGCATACCTGACCACTGTTATTAACCGTATTTTAATAGTTTCTCTCCGGTTTCGGTATACTGTATAACAGGGGTGGCCAAACCGTGGCTCGCGTCATAGTAGGTTATTTTGCGGCTCGCAGATTATCGTATCATTTTTACAAAAAAATAATATATAATAATATAATAATATGAATTTACGTATGTTTATGTATGACCTTTTTTTTTTTTTACATTTTGGCTCTTCCCTATTTATTAATATATTTGGTGGCTCGCGAGTCTCTTCTCGCTGACCATCCCTGCTGTATAATATTATGCCATGTGCGAGCAGCACTAATCTACGTCTTGCGTCACTGTCGTCTCTATTCCCTACTCAGCGCATCGGTGCGTGCAGGGCCGCTCAAAATATTGGCCGGTCGCTGTCGCAGTGTGTTGTCAACCGATTATATTATTATTGACATAAGAATTTGCTATATCATATTATTATATGATAACAAATAGCGTTAAAAATCCGTTTTGTTTTTAATGCAGTCGAGTCGACGATAATAAGTTAATTAGCTAATATAACTACGTATAATAATAATTATTGATTTCGTCGTGTTATTATATAATGTGGTGAAGAAAAAACGCTTAAACGCCGTCATATATTATAATAATGCGCGTGGCGGTATGTCACAGTTGCTGTTGTTGTTGTTGTTGTTGTTGTCACTGACAATATTATTTTATATCACGAAACGCGTGCAATGCCGTCGTCGTCGTTAACGGAGCTCCGCGTGTTCGCGCATCGTGTTTACGCTCATTTGACGCGGCGCGTATACGACAATAACGACACAGATATTATTATTGCATTAGGCGCGCGCGGTATGCGGATAAGAATGCGCGTTGTGCGATCGTCGGATCGCGACACTGATTCGGCCGAGCGGGGGGGCATCGTGTGTCGGGGATAAGCGCTTTGCGGATCGTTTTTCCGAAACGCGTTACACGCGATCCAGTGAAACCAGTCCAGTCGACGCAGTAGTATTTCGTGGTCCGCGGCGGTGCGCTATGCGGTTTTGCAGTGGTGCGCCATCATCTACCCGCGGCGTGTCGACGACACCGTAATATAAGTATTAAGTAGGTATAAGTGCGTGCACGTCGTCATCACACGTCCTATCCGTCGTAGAGCCGATACGACACGTCGAACACGGTTCATGGAGACAGCCGCGTAATAAAACGATATAATTAGTGTGGCTACGAGTGCATCGTCACGTAATGGTGTTGTAGTTTTGAAAACAAAACGGCAACATAACCGACCGCCGGAGGGTGACGAATGGTGGACCCGGGAGGGGAGGGGGAGCCCGATTTGAAAACCCGTTGAAAAATAACATTATTTATAACGAACGTCAAGGTCGTCGAACGCGGCGTCTTGGTCCGCGGGTTATCATCGCGCGCTCGCGCCCGCCCGTTCGCCCAAAGTTCATCAGCTGCGGCAGATAACGAGAAACGAACGCGCGCCGGACCGGTCTCGTGCAACGGCCGTGCGGTCGACCGTCCGTCATTCGCGAACCAACGTCCGAGCCGTGTGTGACTACCGCGCCGATACACTGTACTCATCACCATCATCATCATATATTATACGCGACCCGCGAACGCAGCGATACCGCCGACGGAGACGACGACATGGGCGTGTTGTACGACGTGCTTTTCAAGCCGATCGGCCGCGGCGACCTCTCTACCGCGATCGTTGCCGACGGCCCGACGGCAGCCGGCGACCACCCGCCCGAATGGGTGTTGGACAGGCGCGGCAGCGGTCCGCTGGTCTGGCGCCGGTACGACCTGCCGCCGTCTTGCCCGCGGAGGCGCGTCCGGTTCCTGGACGCCGTCCAGGTGCGCGTGTTCGAGCGCGACGACTGCGCGGACGAGCGTGACGCCGACCGGGACGACTGCGCCGGCGACGCCGACGACGAAGACGGTCAACTGTGCTGGGCCGACGACTGGTCCTGGGACGACGACGACGACGACGCCCGCAACGGGTCGAAGACCGCGTTCCGCGGACAGGAGGACCGGGACGATTATCCCGTGCTGGTCGCCGTGTCCGTCACCGTGCTGGGACTGTGCATCGGTCTAACGTACCTGTTCGCGCCCGTCAGATGGCTGTTCCACCAGCTGCTCGTCGACTGACCGCCGAGCCGCGGACGTCGGGACGTGCAATCGACGCCAGCGGAACATTCGGACGGCGGGACGACACGGCGGCGTCTGGCGACGTCCGCGGCGACCACTTGTTAGACGTCGCCGCAGTGAAACTGCACTTTTCGCCTTCAACTGCCCAGTCCGCCGTTCGATTTCGTTTATCGACCGCGTCGAAGGGGTTTTTTTAAAAAAAAATCCAATTTTATTCACACGATTTCTCGTCACTGTACATTATTTATAAATTATTTATTTTCCACCGAGCGCGTGAGAAAACCGATTCGGTGAATCTCTTTTTTAACGTCCCCACCAGTCCGAGTGTGGACATATTTTATGTGTTGTATATTACATGTATTATATATACCGTACGCACGTATTTACGGTTTTCCGGACGACGTTCTATTTTTTAGTTCGTTAAAAAGTCACTGAGAGCAAACTTATTTTTTCTCGTACGTATCGCTTGCTCGATTGCACACTCACACACATGAGCAAAGATGTTTTACGCAAACGTAAGACGCGCCCACGGAACGAAGTGAATAATATGTAAGCACGTCGAGTGTGACTGTATAAGTAAGCATCACACGCATATAGATACGATTACGAATTGACAACGGTGCGTGTATACGAATGCGAATATTATAAATTATTATAGTTACGGTACAAGTTTCTATAATAATAATATTAAAACACCGTAGGAACGTGCGTACAATTTTTTACGTTTTATTTATTGTTATTATTATTATTTTTTTTTTTTATTCTTAACGTCCCAAAAAATAATATTATACCCTTGCCAATATTGTTATGTATATTATTGTGAACCTATGTCTACGTATAATATTAAATAATACTATTACTTATTATTACTATTACTATTATTATTATTATTATTATTATTATTATTATTATCGTTGTTGTAGCGCAATAAATTGTTATTGCACTTATATTATATTAATTAAATACCGCCGAGCTATGTATAAGACTGAAAAATATAATATAAAATATAATCATCATGTATGTATATAAAAGCAAAATGTGTCGTTTACGTTTATTGTTATTATTATTATTATTATTGTTGTTGTTGTTGGTGTTGTTGTTATTCGACTTATCGCCTCGGCGGCAGACCGGAAATTACGAAAACGCAAAACTTATTACGTATACGTCGAGACCGCCCCTAATGGGTATTTTCGCACACGCTGCGCATCGCTATACTATACACACGTAATATAATATACGAGTATATACATATATATACATAGTCGTATACATTGAAAATGGTATTTTTATGTTCAGTACACATATATGTGTTTGTGTGTGTGTGTGTGACTCAAAGGCTGACAAAATGATATGTTTTAACGCTTTAAACGCGCTCTCTTACGTTAATATTACTACTGACTTTTGTTGGCCGATTCATACAATAATATGTTATAAAATTAATAGTTTCCAATTGGTTTTCTGTTGTTTTTTCAAATAGCTTTAGACATTTGAGCAAGATGGTATTTTTATAATCTCTTTTTTTTTTATAGGAATATTTATAGCTTGTACCTCGTGTTTTACTGTACACTGTTAAGACCGTACCAGAGTTATTAAAAAATATAATGTTTACAATTTAAACACATTCCGTACGCTACAATAAATCCACAACTTCTGTAGTTCGATTCCTGCAAAAAAAATATAGGACATAGAAACCTAAACATATTTTTATGTTTCATATAATAGTTAAATTTCGAAATTGGCTATCTGATATTTTTAAATAACACTGCCAAAAACAATAAAATTCACAGAGTGAAAATAAAATCTAATCATTCTGGCCACCATGTAAATACAGTAATTTAATCAATAAAGAAGTGGACAAGTAGGTAATCGATCTGCAGTCTATCACGTCATAGATTAAGTCGCACTGTAATGCAAAGTACGTGATGCATTGGCAAAGGTTGTTGAGGTGAAAATGTTGATCACAATATAAAATATATAAAAAAAATTATCATATAAAATCTGCACGCGTGAATTAATTTTATTATAATACGCTTATAAGTTGTCACCGGCCGACTAAGAAATAATTCTATCTCCATTATCCATGATTTTAATTTTTTTTTATCTGTTCATAGAAAACTAATTAAAAGTTTTAAATCATTTCGTATTATCACACATAATATATTTTAATTTTATAAATGATAATGTAAAAAGGGTAATACTCGTTTGAATACAATAAATAAATAAATAAGCAATTTTTTAACATGTCTAATATAGTAATATGCATGATGCATAATAATGCCTATACAAATTTATGAATTTTATTTTTATTTTAAAAATTAAAATATATAAACTGTAAATAATATATTATTATTGCTGCAAGAATGATAGTTTTAGGAAACATAAGGTAGTATTGATCTACGGCAAGTATTGTTACCAATTATTCAGTGGCGTACTTGGTGTAAGCGTTTCCATCCCTCTCCAGGGAATTTATTATATTTCTATGTAAGTAGGTATTCTGGTAAACTTATAGGTACAGGAAAAAAATACTAAAATATTCATGTTAAAAATACTTTTTTCTGAAGAAAAACAATATTTGATATCACAATGTCAAATATAGATAAAGTGTGCTATAAAAATTTAAAATTGTGATGTAGGTTTCATAAGCTATTATTTTCAATCTCATAGTACATATAACTATATAAGGGTAATTTTACTTAGACGTTGATCTTAGCTATGTATGCTTTATGATCGCGGCAATCATAAATTTATAAATTATTCATAATAATTAACAAGCCCCCTCTCTCGAAAAAAAATTATAATGCACTGCCTTTTTTAAAGGGAATACCTATATTTAATATCAAAAAATATTGTAGATGTAAATAAACGTATATTAGAAATTAGGTCAATTATGATAAATACACAGTATAACAAACATTTATTGTATCAAAATATATACAAGAAATACATTGTATTTTTGAATTGTAATCTCTATGAGATTACAATGAAAATTAGGACATTTTGGCAATTCTACTGAAATCGAAACATAAATGATTGACCGACGTATGAGAACGCTTCGAATAAACCTTCAGGCAAAATAATAGGATAGGAATGTATTAAAATTAAAATTTTGATATATTTATAGCATATTAACATACGATTATAAGATTGGATTTATTTTGCTAAATATTACAAAAAAGGTTTTCAGTTTTTCATGAAATAGATTTGCAGATTATACAATACAAAATGTTTTTGTAAATTTACCATTGGTTGACATATAATATAATTAGTTTTACCATAATATTATCGATACCTTTGATCGCATACAGATAATTTATATGTATGTATACATAGTATATTTTGACCTAAGTCGATAATTATTACTAACGTTTTAGGAGATGCGTGTTAACGATTCTATAAAAATAAATGGGTTTTATATTTGAACTGTGATTGTTGCGATCACTAATTTATAATAATTAGGTATACGATATGGTAATAAACCTGCTCACTATTTTATATTATAATATTTTC
The DNA here is from genome assembly GCA_020882235.1 of Schizaphis graminum. Lineage (NCBI taxonomy): Eukaryota > Metazoa > Arthropoda > Insecta > Hemiptera > Aphididae > Schizaphis > Schizaphis graminum. The sequence continues at coordinate 112,517,407 of CM037032.1, read as the reverse complement.
ACGTTTACAATGCGTGTTGTGCCATGTAACTTAACATTATATTTTGATAATATAGCATACGATATAGTCGGCAGTTACGATTATGAATCTACAAAATATTAAAGCGACATATCAGCTATTGCTATATAATATTCCGTTTGTATGGTCTACCAATAATAATGATAAAAATTACAAAATTAAGAATGCACGACGTACCGAATACCTATTATACAGATGACTGTTAAGTATCTACCTGATGCACAATATAAAACCAAATTGCTATAACGAATATTATTATATTAAAACTCAAAATTTAAAATATCATATTTTAATTTTGTTATTATAATGATATACATATATAATATATATAAATAACATTAAATAGGTTGTTCAATGTGCATTCTTACATAGTTCAATATAATATATTGTAATATACTACAAAGGTGTATGTTATATATATTAATAGCTTTAATACATAATTAATTTATTAAAATAATAAAATATGTTATTTATAATAGTCTACAATAATTGTGTATTCTCTTTGTATATATTATTTTAATATATAATTCATTATTTTTATTTTTATATGACTTTAGGCGCACAGATGTAATTAATGAATAATACATCACAATACCTTTAATAATAGGTTACAGCCAGGGTAATACAAATTATGCAGAGTCGGCAATTTATAGTTTTATTATTTCGTAGTGCAATACAGTTATTATTACTTATTTCCGTTGCAGGTGCACGTGCAACAGTATAATACATATGCTTATGCGTACCTACCTGTATATATATATAATATATTATACCAATATATTTCGTGAAAGGTACATATACCGATCGACTTTAATCGGAGAAATTGATTTTTGTATAAATAACTTGATACACAATACAGATTTTGCAAACTAAAAAGTTTTTTTTTTTTTAATACGAACGGTAGCCTGAAACCACGATAAACTGCGATTAAAATAGCCATATATTTATATACTATAATGCAAAACGGTGATTATTATAATAATTACGAGCTTTATTCTTAGTACTTGTGTGTGTAATATTTTAATTTATTATCTAAATAAAACATTTAGGTAGGTACTGTTATATAACAATAATATTTATTAGCAAAATAAAATATACATAATCACTCATCGTTCATTTCGTGCAGGCCTATAAAGCAATAAACACGTATTTTTTTTATAATAATAATAATATTATATTATATGCTTATTGCTTACAACAAGGACACACGTACACATACTGATACCATATTATGCACTATCGTGAGAATTGGCTTGTACATCGAATCAGATAACCGTCGTAGATAATAGACGACTGTTATTATTATTACTTTGGTTTGATTTTGACTTTGACAAGTAATTATACATTGAGACAGCTTTGTCACACATCAATGATATTATCGAAACAGTCAATAGTTCTCCTATAGCATAGTACATTTTTTGTGACGGATCTCTTGAATGAAGAAAATCTTTTGAGTAAATCGACTGTTATCAGTTCATCTAATTATCATGACGAATGAAGAACAATATTATCTAAGAAACCCCTTATATATCACAATGTAGTGATACTTTTAGCTATAGTAACTACATTGATATGTACCTAAGTCAATATTGGTTATATAAAAATGAAAAAATAAAAACTACGACTAAATAAATGGTAAATACTTTATTAATTGTTAAGTACTTAAAGTATTGTTATCGAACCATGAGTTTTTACTTCATATTTAATAATAACTATTATTGTCAACATAATCGTTTTTCCAATATTATAATAATATGGTGATTTTTCTATGGTGAACGGTGTTACGTTTAAAAAATTATCATAAAATATGTATTGATTGTTTATCATAGTCGACACTCGACAAAATTAATTTATTATTACTTAACGTATTTTTAATGAAAATTACAGACTTATACCACATATTCTTGGTTTACCCCGTTTACCCCGGAAACATAAAACTATTAAATACTATTCCGATTACTGAATAAACTGGTACCAATAGTTGCTGTAGACCGGAGTTGATAAATTATAATAGATATAAATTGTAGGCAGATACTATATTAGTACTAATATCACCGTTGATTATAATTATAACGCTATTATAATCAAATACGCAGTTACTCGGCAAAACTGATAATACCAATATATCATTAACTATATAGTATATATGTATATTGTATATTGGTATATAATATATATCTAGTGTTTTACATATATATAGTATTATTGGAATTACCATGGGATCCTCCTAACTCAGTACTTACCCCTTATAAGAGCCTTTGATCAAACCACAGTGGCGCAGTGTTAATAATTCGAAATTGTTGATTTAACATACCCAAATAATACATAGTATGCAATATATTCACGAGGAATTAATTATCAGATAATGAATTACGAATTCCGATTAATAAACAAAATAATACTATTAGCTTTATATATCTACATATTATTCTTAATTGCATTATGTAAAATTTATATTTTTTTTTTATAATTTTATTCGTGGTTAAAAAATGCAGGTACTTACCTATATTGTACACAAAGAATTGTTGATTAAGAATCGTAATGCTGTATACGAATAGGTTATTTGAAAAACTATATCGAGATAAACGAAGTTTGCGTAATTTATCGAAAAGATTTATAAAAGAAAAATTTAAATATGAATTATAATATAACATAAATAAGCAAATTTTACATATTTAAGTAGAATTGTGTATTCATAAGTCATTATTATGCATATTATATTATTATTATATGTAACGTGTCAAACAACTAAATTTATTATAATAGAAAACAGATGAATTTACTCAAATATAATAACCAATTATTTTCATATCAATATATATCCACGCATTTTTATTAGGACAAGTTAGATCTTTATTAGGAATTTATCAAATAGGGTTTTCAATAGGATTCAAAACGCATGTCAAAATCGAAAAATTTTTCTCAGGGTAGAATATGTATATTTATTTTCTAAACATAAAAGCATTAATATAATCATATATCATACAAAGCTGCACCACAGAATCTCTTATCGATAAAAAGTATTTTTTGGCCACGTCAAACGAGAAATGACGGTTAATTAACGGTAAACAATGTTTTTTTTAGTTAAAAATAAAACATTATTTTAAGACAATTAAAAATATGTTAATAAACAAAATGCTATAGAATAGTTACAAAAATTTTTTGGTTTCCAACTCTCCAAGCTAAATTTTAGATTCTGAACGGAGTGAAGAATGTATTGCTTTTACAATGATGTGTGTTTTTTTTTTGTTTTTTTTGTTTTTTTTTTTTTTTGTGTCTGACGACAACATTTGGAGCAGTAATAATGCTCCGATTTTTGACTTCAGCCCCTCTTTGAATAGGAAAATTCATCTAGTTGGTACTTTGGGGAGATCAAAAGTAAAATTTTCAAATAATTTTCAAAAAAATCGAGAAAAACAAAAAAAAAGTGACAGAAAAAGGCAATTTTACGAAAAACCACTTTTCGACAAAATCGATTTTTTGATTTTGCTGTAACTCAAAAACGAATCATTGTAAATTCTTGAAATTTTCACCAAATATTTATATTATGGTTATCTCTTTACAGTTAAATTTTCAAAATATTTTGACCATTTTTAAGCTACTTATAGACAATTGAAATTTTCGACTTTTCTAAGTTTTTTTTCTTCAAATGCCGATAAAAATTTTTTGGGTGGCCAAAAAATCTTGAAAATTTAATACAAGGTTTATTATAAGTTTTAATTATCGTAGTAAAAAAAGAATCAAAAATCGTTAGTCACAATTTTTATTTCTAAGCATTTAAAATTCCAATTTTTACGAAATATATCAAAATTTAAATTAAATTTCATACTCTCATTATGCGTATGTTGCCAAATACTTTTTTTATTAATAAACAGATACTATGAAGTAACTATAGTAACATAATATAGTAACTATACCTACTATTTGTTTCAAAATAGAATTAATGACAATATTTAAATATAATATATCCTAGATTGACAAATCATCTCCGTTCAGAATCGTTTCTTGTATACAATGATATTCATCATTGCATTCAAATTTAACCTACTCTAGTCCGAGGTCCACCCCACCCCCTAATGTACAGCAGAGCGATACTCACTTACCCGCTTTTTAATTTTACAAAACAAAAAAATAAGTTATAATGCGTTTATTGAGGTAACCATGGTTTTTAGTGATTTTGTAATTATTAACATTTTGTTTGCATAAAACAAAGGTATAGGCAGGTAAATTATAATATACATAGGTACGTATAAATTAAACGCATAATATATATTTTAAGTATATACGTGTACTAGTAAATATATATATATATATGTGCAAATTGCAATAAATATATAAGCCATATGGTCTGTATAAATATATATTATGAGTATTATACATACAATGATATTTATATACATTTAGAATATTAATATTTATATTATTGCGGCAAGGCCGTAACTGGGGGGGTCCAGGGGTCCGGACCTCCCCCCCCCCCGAAATTTTTAAAAGTAGAAACATTTTACCGGTGAATGTAGTTTATTAACTATAAATTGTATTAAAGAATAATTGTATATTTTAGTTAAAGCAGTAATTTAAAATAAGATAAAATTTATCATTTTATTTTATTTCAATATCGTAATAAAGATTAAGATTAATAGGTAAGGTTAGCCGGTTAGGTACTAGATACAATAGAAGGTGATTGTCACAGACAATATAAACTTATACATGAAAGTCGGTCGCAGAAAATCCAAATTATTTAAAGGATATAATAATATCGTGTGTATTGTAAAACGTTCATTTTACTGCCGTTCGTACTCACGTAAACTTTATAAAATGAGTAAAAGAAACCAAATTCAAAATTATTTTACAAAGCGTCAAAAGGTATGTTAAAAATTTACTGATTATTATTATATAAAATGGTTTTAATACAAATTTATTATGTGCATAAATAATTATTAATTACCATACTAAAGACCAATTAAAAAGTACTACTTTAATTATTTTATACTAATGATGTCCAACTATCCAAACACAAGTAGAAATAGTAAATTTGAACGATAACGAAAATATTGAGATTGAAAATAACGATATTAGTTACTGTTTAAATAAAAATGTGTGTGATGAACTAAAATTAAAATTTTTAACTTCTCCTTGGATGCCAGATAAAAATTATGTATTTCCAACATCCGCATTTTCAAATAAAAAAATAAATTTCCATTTAGCTGGTTTGAACGTTTTCCGTGGCTTGTTTACTCGAAAATTGATAATGGTGGCGCCCTATGTAAATACTGTGTAATATTTGGTCAGGAATTTGGAGGCAAAGGCAATAATCAAAAACTTTCCTCTTTAGTATTTAAAATTTTTAATAATTGGAAACATGCAATAGATATTTAATGAACATTCTAAAAAGGATTTTCATAAAACTAACGTTTTACGAGGTGATAATTTTATAGCAATCTATTCAAAAAATCAACAAAATATTGCACAATAATTAGATTCAGCACGTGCTGCACAAATAAGTTTAAATCGAAAAAGATTAATACCGATAATTGAAACTATAATTTTATGTGGCCGGCAAGAAATAGCTTTTCGTGGTACTAATGATTCCGGACCACTTTCATTAGAAAATGTCAAACACAATGATGGAAATTTTCGTGCTTTATTGCGAATGCGTATTTCATGTGGCGATAAAAACTTAATTGACCATTTTGAAAATAAAAAATGTAATGCTTTTTATTAAGTCCTCTGATGCAAAATAATTTTATTGAAATTTTCTGGAAAATTATACAGGAACAAATAGTTGAAAAAATAAACAATTCAAAGTGTTTTTCAGTATTGGTTGACGAGACTACTGATATCTCTTGCTTTGAACAACTATCTATATCGTAGCATAACGACCAGTGAATTTGTTATTAGTTTAGTGACAGCTAACACACTATTTTCATTGACATTACCTTTATGTAAATCATTACAATCAGTAACATGTGATTTAAGTGAAGCAGTGACATTTGTCGAAACTGTTTTGAATGAAGTTGAAGACATGCGAATCAATATAAACCAAACATTTAAAGAAATATTTCAAAAATCAAAAAATATGTTAAAGTTGATAGACGGAGAGGATCAGATACAAATGCCAAGACTAGTTGGATGTCAAAAAAATAGAACTAACGTTAATGTTAACTCCCCAGAAGAATATTTCCGTATAGCTATTGCTATTCCTTTTTATGACGATTTTATTCAACAACTAAAAGATAGATTTTCAAAACACAAAACAGTTTTGTCTTCTTTATATTTATTATTACCAAAAATGTGTCATAAAGTTGCAATATCAGCTACAGATTTTAGTTTATATTCTGACTATATAGATATTGATTTATTACCCACAGAAATTAAACTATGGAATAGGAAATGGATCTCACATTCTTAAAACGATCGTCCTAGTACAGCCGTTGAAGCATTAAGCAATTGTATTTCTGAATTATTTCCGTGTATATACTTTTTATTAAAGGTTTTAGCTACACTACCAGTTCCAACTGCAACGCCCGAGAGAACTTTCTCAACGTTGAAACGGGTGAAAACATTTTTGCGAAACGCTATTGGACAAAATCGTTTAAATGGCCTAGCATTATTAAGTGTTCATAGAAATATTGAAGTGGATCCAGAAGACGTTTTAAATAAATTTGCTCTTCAAAAAGATAGAGCTATTTTACTAATATAAAATAGTCAACTTATTGCATGCTTATTGCTTATAGAATATAAATTAATAATCATTTTGTAAATTTAATATTGAAAAAATTGTATTTTATATTTTTTTATTTCTACTTTTAAATAATGTGAATAATTCTATATGTATATATAAATAATTAACTATTATGTAAATTTAATATTATAATGACGACTTAAGTTTTTAATAATGATAATATAATCAAATTTTATATATTTTACGTAAAAATGACAAGTATTTAGTATATATATTTAAAAAAATGTCGGACCCCCCCCCCACCCCCCGAAATTTTTTTCCAGTTACGGCCTTGTATTGCGGGATATTTAAATATAATTTAAGTGCTATAGTTTTAATGTAAGAAAATAAGTAGGTACATAATAATGAAAAAACAATTATAAAAAGACTTATAAATATAATATTATATATTACAACATTATTAGTAACACTGCAATATATTATGTTATTACATTGACATTCATAACATAATTCAGTTAACCTTTATACTGCTTTGTTTACAAATTACAACATTATACAATACCTATACACTTGTAATTTATATATATTATTATTGTAATAATACATATAAACATTATGTTGAATATAAGATAAGGACATGAACACAATATGCGTTTAACATATACCTAATTTATAAGCAGGTGCATCGTATAATATTAATATATCACCTATACTTATAACACCATCAAAAAAAAATATTGCCCCCCAAGCAGCTTTTTCAATATATCTAAAAAATAAAACCATTCAAATTTCAACTAACAAAAATAAGAAACAAATTAAATTATTAAAACAAAAATTGAAAAGTCAAGAAGTTACTATAAGTAACTTAAAAGGGTTACTAAAAAATTTAAAAAATGAAGGTATATTAAATGATGAATCTGTAGATATATTGCTTGATAAATTTGAAGGTATGGCAAGTGAAATTATTAAAAACCAAGTAAAGAATTCTGTGTATGTAGCTAAAGGCTGTCATTATAATGTAGATATTAAACAAATTTGCCTTGACAGTTGACATTGCACTACTACTCACCCAAAGCATATGCTTATTGCTGGTAAATTAAATTTACTTGTATTGTTTCATAGTTATTTATTGCATTGGTGACCTACAGCAATATTTTCCTATTACTGTGTGATATTAAAAAACAACAAATAAAAAAATGTTTTATTATTGGTTTTGCCATTGCAACTACCTAAATCTATAATTTCAAGAGTAAGAGCATTATTTTCCGAAACTCCTCATTTTAAGCATGTTTTAAGCATTTTTAACAAATAGATTTTCACAGGATCACATTGAAGTACTATTTTCAAGATTTCTACAACGATTTGGTTCTAATAACAACCCTAACACATTACAGTTTAAAATAGCATTGAAACAAATTTTAATGAAAAATGCTATAACTTGTAAAACAAATGGAAAATGCAATACTTTTGAAACTGTTGAAGGTAATGAAAATATTTTAAATAAAATGGTATTACTTAACACCACTAATACAATTATGTTAGATTCTAAACAAAACATTTTGTATTATACTTCTGGTTAGTGGTTACGCTGTCCGTAAAATAAGTAAATTAATTAGTTGCGATACATGTATTGACTCACTTGTATTAAATAGTACCTACTGATCATGATTATTGTTATCCAAATTTTCATTCTAAATTGGTTCACATGAAAAATCAGGGGGAATTGATTTTAACATCAAATAGTGTATTTAAAATTATTCAAGCAACAGAATTTTTTTTTTTTATCAATCACAAATTTACTTTAAAATATATCAATGTTCCTAATTTAAGTAAAAAAATAATTGTTTATGTAAATAAAATAAATTTGCTTTAGATAAATTAATATTTAAGATTTTAAGGATTTAAATTGTGTAAATTTAGGACTGCTGGACCGACCTCATAAATTGATGTAAATAACATTATTAATTGTTAAAAAGTTTTTGAGTGTTTGTTTACATACCATAAAGGAAAGCAGTTTTCATCTGACTTATCAGACATCTCATCAGTAACCGAGTCGACAACATTCGACCAAGACTATTCTTTTTCATAACCAATAATGCTAATTTGTAAATCATAATATTTTACGATAGATATTAAGATATATTTATAACGAAACAGCGCACCCACTATACTTAGTGCTCATCACATATCAACTCGTTGACGTTCGATCACCGACGCGCCAACAGTTGCAATCGCACACAATGCGCTGACGATAACCGTAAAACGTTTCCGTACAAACCTCCCTCATAAGTCATAATGTGTTTTATCTATAATTTTTGTTTTTAAAAACGTAATTGCCATTATATATAACCACGATCATCAATTTAACATCGCGGTTTTATGTCACATGATATTTTTGTGTAATAATAGTCGTTTCAATTACTTTTTTCAACCGTTCTTATGTATGAATATATTGTGCCGCAGTGACGAAAAATACACGTCAAAAACACCGCAAAACCATCCTTTTATCGTAGGTATAAATACATTCAATACAATAAGAGATTTTAAAACGACTGCGCCGAATAGAAAATTTATATTTATATAATGATCGCCTGCTGTTCCCTGAAAATACGTTTGTTGATAAAAAAAAACTATTTAAATCTTCTAAATTATTTAACAATCAAAATTCCAGCATTCTCAACCTCCCCTTTTTTTTCAAGTTAAATATTGTCTAATAAAATATAAATCGAGTAAACCGACTATGAAAAAAAAAAAAATGTTATTTAATAAACGGGTACGTCGTACGTCTGAATAATTTTTCGAAGTCTTTGTATTATTTGGGTTGGTGTTGTTTTTAAAAAATACATTCTATATTTATTTTTAATATACTTTATGACAATGTTTTTAACTATAGTCCTACAATTATTATTACGGCGTATAATGAATAATTATGATTGATTAAATTTTTCTCCTTTTTAATAGGTACTTTCCTTCTGTATTTCAATCATGTTTATGACAGAGCCTAATGAATTTGAATATTTTGATATAAGAGATAATTGATTGTCAATTGATTTTAATATCAATGTGGTTATCGTTGGTTCTTGTACTTTATTAATTTTGTTTATTCAGTTTGTAGACACATTTGTTATGTGAAATAGTGGTACAAAGTCATAGTTGTTGTCATATTAATATAACAATTGTTTGGTTTTAAAATCATTGCATGTAGGGGTTATTATATAACAATAAGTCAATAAGCATCGTTTATTGATAGGATTCCTATCCCTATATTAGCTGTAGAGTCTTAGTATCTGGGCATATTAACGTTACAGTATTCCATTCACCTGATGCATATATCCAAGAATATTTTGTAAAACGTTATTTAAGTTTTTACGTTTCTTATACGTCACAAAAAACTGGTAAATGTTGAAGGTCAATAAATAATTGAACTTCACAAGTCGCATGGGTGTTTCTGATTTTAATATTATGTGGATTAAATATTATTACATCTAATGAGTGGCTACACCTACAGGGTGTCCCACTGAGATCTGACAAATGAAAAAACTTTTGTTCTAATTAATATTTTTAAAAAAAAATTTCAGTATTAAAAAATAAAAAAATAAAAATTGTATTATAACAATTTAGCGCAATTGTCTATGAATTATATTTAAAAGAATATTAAAAATATTACCTAATTAGAACAAAAGTTATTTCATTTGTCAGATCTCAGTGGGACACCTGTATACGTCATATAATCTTGGTGTGTAAAAGTTACAAATTTTTCAGTCTTGACTTATTTCCAGATATTCATTTAAAAGTTTAATAAAAATATAATTATTGTTTTTTATGGGTACTGGAAAAGGTGTTATGTGATATATAATATAATTATTGACCTCAAACAAAAGAATATATATATATGTATAGTATAAATTAATAACGTAGGTATCTATAAAGTTTAAAGAAATATTTAATAATTTAAAAAAATCAAGGATATTATTTATTTTTCCTGGATTTTGTAGAATAGATATATTATTGCTTAGGAAATATTTTTTCGATTTCTTTTAGCTAATATAAATATTATTGTTTTTGGATTAATTATTGAAGAATTTAGTTGTCCATTTTGGCCCTCAATTATTGACTCAACAAATTCCTCAATCTCCTGATTAAATTCGGTCAATATTATAAATAATGTTGTATTAATGTCTGCGAAATATTTATCGTTGGTATAATTGTATATGCTATTATTAACATCACATACTAACTGATCTAACGTTGTTTTTAATTTAATAGTATTTTCATTTATTGCTGTAGTTACGTTGTTAAAAAAGGCTGGACTATGCTTGTTTGAATATTAATTAAACCTAATGTAATTTTATTTTGTCCTATGCGAACTTTAATTTTTTCGTTAATTTTGGTTTAATCGTCTTCGTTCAATAACCCAAAGGATCACTTTTCAAAAGCACCTATTTTATTTATTAAGCCTCTTTTGGATATTCTTTGTGTTTTAAAAGTATTATAAGTGTTAAATCTTTTATTTAGTTATGCAACTGTATTATTTATTAGACGCTAAACTGTTGACAAATTTCCGAGACATTTCCTATAGATTTTGATTAACGAAATGTTATTATTTTATTATTTATTTCGATTAAATCGTTACATTTAATTTCATAATTTGTGAATCATTAGACAAAAAAGGTTATTAACTTAAAAAAGTATCTATTGTTAACTTAATTTTTTAAATGTACTTTTTGTAAATTCCTGAACTTTCTATTTTATGGTCCGTGTCTATTTCAACAATGACAACTAGGTATTAAAGAAGTAAAAAACATTCTCATAAAGTTGGAAAGTTTATTGCAGACAGTGCTGATACTGCTGCAGGTGCTACTGCTGCTACTTTGATTCGCTGTCCGGGCAGTAGTATTTGATAACTCGATGGATTATACCTATTATAGTAATTATAAATTGTACCAAGTTAAAATTTGAAATACCATGGTATATATTTAAAATATGTAAAAAATAGAAAAAATAGAAAATTGAACATTATTACATCACCGTAACTAACAAAATGTTTAAAAGACTGCAGCAACAAAAACGTACCCTGCAATTCAATTCTATTATTGAATAGTGTACATCTTGTGAATTTGTCCCTTCCTCACTATACGAGCTATGACTTGGAATATTTTTTATGACTTATGCCTTTGGCATTCTGACTTATGACTTTTCTGATATAAAATATATAAGTATTATATAACATTATATTATCACATGTCTTTTATATAAGAATGAGGATATTGTGTATATCATATTTCATTATTATTGATTTTATTTAATGTTTAAAATAAAAATAAAAAATATGACTTATTGACTAATGTCAAACATATTATATCATGTCTGGCAAAAAAAAAGACTTACATGTAAATCACAGTAGTACAATTTTATACTTACAACATTGTATTCAATGTAGCTTGACATTGTTCACAGAATTGATGTACCAATCTATAGATATACAAAAACACCTAAACTTGACTCATTGAGTTTTTTGTATAAACCGTCAAATATTATAACATAAGATATTACTAAACGTGTATTGTTATACTTATTAGTCAATGTTTCGAGTAAAGCTATGACGTATAATATGTATTTAGTGCATTATTGTGCTCGATTGCCAATGTAAAACACGAATTATTTTTTAATACATAACCAATGAAACCATGGTACTCGTCGTGTGCATTTGTAGCCCGTATATGACAATAGGAAGCCTGAAAGAACAAGTAATTTACCCAGATAATCTTTCGAACATGCTGACTAAAAACATTACTGAACTTGGAGACATGCTTGGCCCAAGTCCACCTGTTCCCTTTGGTGCAGAGGGGGACGCGGTTGGGACGTGACTGCCGACTGGAAAGATGTTCTGTCCGGTGACGAAAAACAAAGGATGATCTTTGCCAGAATCTTTTACCACAAGTGAGCATTACAGTGCAAACTTTAAATGCGACTCCATTGGATTATTCAACCCAACTTAATTGCATTTTCAGACCATCATTTGCCCTTCTGAATGAATGCACCAGTGCCGTAAACATAGACGTAGAAAGTGTCATACACCTGAAGTCAGCCAAGGACTGCCACCCCTAGCTCATCATGCTATTAATTTATGATTATTATAAGTAATATAGATATTATACTTTTATTATTTATAGCTCGAGAAAAACATTAATTTACTCGGTTTTTTGTTTCAGGAAACTCCATTTGCACATATTGCACTTTGGTTGTGAAGGCAGGTGGAAACTTTCAACACTAGGACAAAAGATAGTATCTTACTTACTCTGTGTGTCAGTAAACACTGTATTGATTATTCCTTGTTGTTGTTTTTAATTTCCAGGAAAAATATACCAGTATATTAGCAATTGAATGACTGAAAGATAAATTAGTCAATGGAATTTCTTAATGTAAAAATCATAAATGTTGAAAAAATATCTTGCCAACCTATAAATTTTAATGAAAACCATGTCATTATTAATTTAAGGATTTATAAGATTAATTATTTTAGATTCTGAACGGAGTGAAGAATGTATTGATTTTACAATGATGTGTGTTTTTTTTTTTTTTTTTTTTTTTGTTTTTTTTTGTGTCTGTCGACAACATTTGGCAAAAATGCTTCGATTTTTGACTTCAGCCCCTCTTTGAAAAGGAAATCGAATCTAGTTGGTACTTTGAGGGGTCAAAAGTTAAAAATTTTCAATATTTTTTAAATGAGTCGGAAAAACCCTAAAAAAATGACATAAAAACGGGAATTTTTACGCAAAACCAGTTTTCGACCAAATCAAATTTTTTATTTTGCTAAAACTCAAAAACTAATCGATGTAAATACTTAAAATTTTCACCAAATGTTTATATTAGCGTTCTCCATACACAGTTAAATTTTCAAAGAATTTTGACTTTTTTTTGAACTATTTATAGACAATTGAAATTTTTAATTTTTTTTAGTATTTTTTTTTTTAAATAACGATAAAAATTTTTTGGCCGGCCAGAAAATCTTGAAAATTTAATACAAGGTTTCTTATAAGTTGTTCTTAAAGTGATAAAAAAAAATCCGAAATCGTTAGTCACAATTTTTTTTTATAAGTGCTTAAATTTCGAATTTATACGAAATATGTCAAAATTGCGAAAATTGGCAAGTAATTTTGTGGTTGAAAAATCGTAAAATTTTTTTCTTTTATAACTAAGTTTTGAAAATTTGATACAAAGTTCTCCATACATTTTTCTTCAAATATCTGTAAAAAAAACTCCACCGGATTCAGACAAAAATTTTTATGAGTGTTTGAAATTAAAATTTTTACAAAACCGCGTTAAATAACGGTTTAGCCTCAAACGATTTTTGATATTTGTTGTTATTCAAACAGTATAAGTCGTAAATACTTGAAAATTTTACCAGTTATTTATATTGGCATTTTCTTTACGTGATTTGATTTTCAAAACATTTTGACTTTTTTGAGCTATTTATAGACAATTGAAATTTTATTATTTTTTTATAAATGTTGATAAAAAAAATTTAGCTGGGACATATTACTTGAAAATTTAATTGAAGGGTCCACATAACTTGTTCTAACTCTCATTAAAAAATTATAAAAATACATAGGCACAATTTTTTTTTAATAGCATTTGAAGTTCAAATATTGACAAAAATTCGTCAAAATCTTGAATATTTTTCACTATTTGGTAGTTAAAAATGTATAAATATTTTTCTATCAAAAGCTAAGAATTGAAAATTTAACACTATGCTGTCCATAAGTTAAGCTTAGAATAATTATAAAAAAGTTTGAGGATTGTTCAATTTAAAAAATTTTACGTGTGTTTAAAGTTTTAATTTTAATTTGAAATCAAAAATACACGTGTAAAAATAACGTTTTACTACTAAATAATTTTCGATTTTTGTTATTTTTAAAAAATTACTAAACCTAAGATCTTGAAACTTTTACTTAAATGTTTGAATTAGTTTCAAAATAGAATATATTCCAATATTTAAGTATAATACATCCTAGACTGACAAATCATCTCCGTTCAGAATCGTTTTTCGTATACAATGATACCTATCATTGCATTCAAATTTAACCTTCCCTAGTCCGAGGTCCATCCCACCCCCTAATGTACAGCAGAGCGATACTCACTTACCCACTTTTTTAAATGTATGTCTATACCGATCTACGTAGATACGTGTATTTTCTTCTTCAATTCGTATAATTTTAAACCGGAAAACAGAATTATATGTATTTAAATATTATTATGAATAAAATATAAATAAGGACGACGTTTTTATATAATATGTTTTATAGATTTACTGAGTTTCTTAGTGTACATGTAATATTGTAACATGTAAATTGTATAGATGTGAATTAAATATGTTATGTAGATGTTATATTATCATCTATATATTCTAAATACATGACGTATCGTAACTATTTTATGTTAAAAGTGTTTAAAAAAAATATAAATAAATCTTTGAATTATTGTTACGAAATCTTATCGATATTGCCATTAAAATTTCCATATATATTTTTATTTAATTCAATTATAACAAATGAAAATCAAATGAATCGCATCAGGAAAATGATAAAATAATAAAAAAATCTCTCTTTATATACATGAGTTCAGTGTTGGCTGCGGCTAAACTCAAACAAAAATTAAAAATCTACAGACCATACAAAATAATTTTCTTAGATTAGCTCTAAAAGCGAGGTAAGTATTAAAATAAGTAATCAACTAGTTCGTACGTAAATAATAAACTCCACAACTAAAAAAATAAATCCTGAATATTACAGTTCTTAGACTTTAATATTAAAGATCGATTAAAAAAATTCCGTTAAAGTACTCAGAACAATTGAAGGAGTTCTCCATTATAAAATTGGAAAAACCTTAAACAGATAACTGAAATCATACCTTCTTCAAAATGTTCTTCAATGCCTTCGTCATCAGCAATAATTAAATTTTGTACACTTACATTTATAATCATAATATATTTTATAAAGATTATTTAAAAAATTAATTAAAAATACATTCATCACTCCGTTCAGAATCTAAAAGAAGCATGCACATGCATTGAAAAAATTCGATTGAATAATAAATAAAAAATAAAATATTCAAATATTTAACGATCTTCAACAAATTAGTATATTTTTTATGGCTTCCGAGTTAGGTATTTTTTAAATATTATGTCCAACGAAAAACAATGATATCAAGGTATATAGTTTATGGTTACTAGTCAGTAGTTAATGACTTACTGCGTGATGGATCCATATATTTATACGTATTTTTAAAAAACTAGAGTCTAAGACTTATACAGCTATACTTAAATCCAGGTTTCCTTGTCATGTTACTCGTGTAGAATGTATATATACTAAATAGTTCAATCTATAATATGCATGTTACTAATTAACTTTACTCATACTTACCAACATTTAAAAAAATATATATTTATTATTATGATTCATTAATTACTTATCTCATTATATTCAAAAATCTACTTTTATTGATATTTGTATACTAAATAATACCAAGTTAATTAATTTATAAGAAATCATGACACTTATGCCCTCGAACGATTTTTATCATGTACTGATTAACTTGTAACTTCACAAATTACTTTTTATTTTTTATGTATTAATTTCAAGTTTATTCAGATGTATATATATGTCTAAATTAAGTATATACTTTTATTATCTAATATATTTTTAAGAGGAAATCAATATTTTCATTTACCTTTAATACACTGATTCCAAAGTTAATGAATAATATTTAAATTCAACTACATCAAAAGCAAAACTAAACTTAAATTTTCTTCTAATAACGATTTAAGGCTATTATTAATTAATTTTACTACCTATACTTATTAAAGGTAGGTATATTTACAAATATAAAGCACCTATTATATTATAGTGTACCTATAACTAATGGTGTTATTTCACTTATTAATAGGTTTAATTTTTCAAAAGTTAAGGTATTTGTTATAAATTTTAATAAATTGATTATAAAAATAAAAATATAAATGTGAATGTATGGAATCATTCCATTGATCAAATCTTACGTGTAGAAAATGTTCACATAATAAGGGAGTCATTATTTAAACCACTAAATAAACAAAATAGGCATAGCATATTATACAACAATATTACATAGGTACCAATACTTCCACGAAAGCTAAATATATATTAAAGCCTATATAATATAATAATTTATAGAATTATTTGAGGTAACTAGCAACTAGAGACTTCGGACCGATATATTATATTATAATGGTTACCACTCACTCGTTCTATATGACGAGTGGCCAGTGGCGTTTATAGCTCCGTAGTTTTGTGGTCTTACATGTAGATTAGATGTATCTGTTCGGTCGTTGGTTATAGTATTTCAATTTCCATGTCATCAATTTCTAATGGCAATACAGTTCGTAGTTTTCTCTGGTTTAGTCAGTGGATCTTCTTCACGAAACTTGTGATTTTTAAATGTTACGCTTTGATTGCGTCATCTATCGTATATTTTTATGATCGATGATCGTAGTGTTCCGTTTACTCGTTACTAAAACTTTACTACACTAGGTTCACTTCACGGCGGTAAAATAAAGATCGCAGGGGCCACGCCACCGCGGTCTAAGAAAACAAGTCTAAAAAATAAGTTAATATAGACTTCTTGGAAACGATCAAACGAACAATATGTTCAGCTGTTTCAAGCTTACCCAATAAACATATTATACTTGAATTTGGTTGATATGAGTGACTGAGTAGTGAGTTCATATTAAACATTTAAAAATGAACTAAATATGAAAATAAAAGTTTATGTAACGTCATATTACAACATAATAAAGTAAAACAAAAAAGAATAAAATATAATTAAATTAAATATGATAGAAAATATTATTAATATATTTTTTATACTTTGTGAAATAATCAAAATTGGTTAAATTAATTATGGACTTCTTTAATTATTGGATTAATTCTTATGACCAGTGTCCAATAACACCTAAAAGAGTTAATAGACATTTTAAATTAACCTTTTATTAGAATCACCAAGTAGGTACTGGATAATTGAATAATTTTTAAGAACATTCTTATCGTTTTAATGGTATTTCAAACTTTCATTAAGAAGAACCAATAATAATTGCTTTGAAAAAATTAAAAGTAGCTATTCAAAAATATGCCGAAAACGATACTTTTCAGTTGTTCCAAAAGTTATTGGTAGAATGTACATACATTATTAATTATTTAATTTTAAATAATTAATATATAAATATATTAAATTAGTTGAATATGGTCGTATGGATTTTAATTTCGGGCTCATATGAAAATAAAATCAAGTAGATCCTCAAGTACAATCAAAAATAGATAGTTTCTCTACTTTATTTTAAATATATTTATTTAACTCATCAATAAAAAAAAATGTTTTATAGAATCAAAATTATCTGAACATTCTGAACCAATGTGATCACATTAAGCGGAACTGCGGAACTCACTGTATTACCTACAAATATTAATAAATATATTACACTATTTACACTTGATTGATTTTTTTAATATTTTTTTTTTTTTATCTATACTTAAATATTAAAAAAAATATTTGCTTCATTAAAACTTACTTTGAAAAATGTAAATCTTATATAATAAAACGTGAAAAATAGTTCGTTTACTATATAAAGAATGCGCTGCGGTCGCATAGGAAAAAGCTCTATGCCAGTATACCTATGCCGTATAAGGTCTATGGCATTGTATTAAATTATTAAATATTATTAATAATTGTATTATTATTATGCCGATCGATGTACGAGATATTTATATCCTATTATTTTGCTTAAATTTACACGTATACTGTATTACGTAGAGTACTGATGTTTGATTCTAAGCCCATTTATTCATTTATCGTATTTATAATGTTTTGTTGTTCTCGGTATAGCTATAACGGGTTGTGTTGTATTATAAAAGTGTTTCTCGACGACGTTTATGTCGCTTAGTACTGTATTCGTGTACTTGGGTTTATGGCGATAATATTTTATATTTTTGTACACCAAATAATGAAAATGTTATTAAAACATTGATACTGCTGTCGTTTTGTCAACATGTAGCATTATTAGCATTCTATACTAAGGATAATATATTATAAATTATAATACAAAAAGAGCACAACATATTTTAGATAAATACATTAAAAAGACAATTAATAAGAACATCCAAGCTTCATCAAAGTTTTATGCAAAACTACTAATAACTTTCAAGTTTAAATTTTAAAGATAAAAAAATATAACACATTAACAACATGATGTAATAAATGTATTGTGGATTATTTCACTTATTACACTCACAATACTGACATTGTCCGCGATCCGACGCAGTAAAGTATATTCAATTTTTAGCAAATAAAAAATTTAGATTTCATTAATTTCGCCCACATAGTCTGCAATTCGACGCAGTCGGATTGCCTACCTAAGTGATTTAGTTATGTATAAATCGATTTTCCCAAAATATAAGGCGTTAAAATTTCGTTTGACTTAAACTTTTTCTCCTACAATACAACATCAGACTTACGACGTCAGGAGGTATAACAATCCGCCGTAGGCGGATTGCCCAGCACAACTATCGATTCACACTGGTTGATGACTAATTGCTAGACCCTCAATTAACATTATTTTATTTATTTATTTTATTCTCATGCAAAAAAGTACCGGGCAAACGATACGATATGTATCCAATCCATAATTGCTCAGCCAGGTATAATATTATATTACATTTGCCCAGGTTGAGGACTGATAGCTAGACGCTCAATTACAATTTTTGATATGTTATTTTTTTTTTTTTAACATACAAAAAAGAGCCGGGCAGGGGACGGGAAGCGATATTACACCAAATGATGACTGATAGCTAGACACTCAATTACCATTTTCGGTACACATTTATTCTTATTGATTTCAAACAAGCACCGGGCAAGCGTCAATACAAACTTTTACTCCGAATGATAACTGATTACTGATAACTCACACTCATAGTAATAAACTCTATAACAATTTTAGTGACCGATTTCTAGACACCCGACTATCATTTCCAACTGAATTTCCCATGAAACGATTTTCACTCGACCCCCTCGAAGGCGTCGACGGCGGCTTCTACAAGCCTGGAATCGAGGCACACCAGCCGCTAGTAAAATATAAATTAAGAATATAGTATTTCAAAAATAATAAATGTGTATACAATTTTTGTCTAACTATACTAATAATAATTGGGTTTTAAATTATTGTTTTTTAAAAATGTATTAGCCAATAGTTTTATTTAAACAAATTTTTATAAATGTAATATTTAGTATTTACATGACAAATAGATACTTTATAAAGTATATAAGTACCTACTTATTAATAATTTACATTACTGTTGAATAATAATTCTAACTAACAATCACGATTAAAGATATAATATGAGATATATAAGATATATATATACTCTATGTGCCATAGAGTAATATTACTCTATGAATCGTGCAAGGTGGATATATATCCACCTTGGAATCGTGCTAATAATTCATATTATGGTAAATTGATAATTTGGTAATGATAAACGTGGGCGAGGTACGGGTAAGTTTCCCCCGCGATTATCACCAGACACCAATGTCCAATATCCGTCTTGTTGTGGATATCAGAAGGTTAAAATAAATAGTAAGCCGTTTTATACGTTAAGATAGAAGTTTTTATTAACGTCGATTTTCGTGTGCGTCACTACAACGAGGTCGCGGTCGTGCGGGTAATTGTAGGTGTTGTCGAGATGACGGGCGACGTAAAAAAGAGACAAGCTCGAAGTCGGTGAGAACTCGAGCGAGTACACGGCGGAGTAGGCCGATAAGGGCGAGTTATTAATATTATGTAGTACATTGTACATGTACATTTAAAAATACGCACGAACGACGGTTGGCAATGACTCGACACTCGACAATAAGAAACATATACAACGTATTGGTACAATAATAATTACGAAAAAGTATAAAATATATTATACTTATATTATTATTATTAATATTATTTACTCAATGGTATAAATGGTTAGGAACGAGGTTACGGCAACATGGAAATAATATACGCACAGAAATAGATTAATTATTACATTTTTTAGAAATTCACTTGTAAAATTTTTCTCCATAATATTAGCTGTATCTACATCACTTGTACTTTTAATTTTTGACATCAGTTCCTAGTTTAACAATAGGTAATTTGTACCATAACAATTTATGTGTAAAAATATATTATTTTAAGACCACTTGGATAATAAGATAGAGATAACTATTTAATATTTACATAAACTTTTATATTTATATGTGTATGAATGTATTAATAAAAAATAATTTGCTTATTTATGAAGATACCTGTATATTAGTAATTTTTTTATTCTTCCTTCTAACTGTTTGTTGAAGTTTTTTAACTTTTTGCCGTAAAGTTTTAACATTTTTTCTCAAACCTGATTTTATTGGAGTCTCTTTTTCTATTATCCTTCTTTTACAATTAGGTTCACAAGAAATTGTTGATGGACTACAATCTATTAAAAAGTTATATTTTTTATTCAAAATAAATAATTAAATAATTGTTTTTTAACCTAACACACCAGTTTTATCTGTATTATTAGATTTAAAAAGCTCCCTTTTAAGGTTTCTTTTTGGAGAAACATCAGGCAGCACATTATAATTTGATGAAGACATTGTCTCACTCATTGTGTAGTCCAGTGGCTCTATTACTGAAATATAAATAATATTTAATTTTGTTAGAAAAATATATAATTAGTGCTGATTTTTAGTTATTACGAGAAGTATCATTTTGAACATTGGGTTCACTAAATTGGCAATAAGAATGTTCACTTTGAACCGAGTTTATATCAAATTTTTCTTTGCTAATAAATAAACTAGGGACTGCTGTTTCCTTAAGCCTCTTAATACCTGGGCGTTCTACAAACTCAGTGGAAGCAAAATGAATATCACATATCCTGTGATGTGTTGGGACAAAATTGTGTCTCTTTATACCAGCTATCCACTTTTCTTTCAGTATATGATTATTTGGAAATCTACAAAAGTTATTTAGTAAAATTGTATGTATTATGTATAGATAACCATGTTGAAAACTACTACCACAAAATAGATTACATCTAATCTGTGTTACTGCCTACTACTAATACATACTTAAAGAAAACCACTTTGTCACGACCAGAACGATTAACACATCCAAGCACACAACAAGTTTGTGGCATTTTAAATTAAAATTGTATTTTGTTCAATTAAACAGCTAAAGTAAAAATAAATAACTATTCTACTTTTTTACTTTTTTATTTGTAAGTAAAAGTCAAGATACAATGTTCATTTGTTTATTTTTATAAACATTTATGGGTGATGGATATTATTTATTTTTAGATCATATTTAAATCAGATATTTTTTTTTGTACATATCACTATCAAACAGTGGTGTAGTTACAGGGGGCAAAGGGAGAGATTGCCCCCCCCCCCAAACCTACTCTGAAAATTAACTTTTAAACAAAATTTGGTAATTTAAAAACACTATAATTGTAGTTGTATAGTATTAAGTTCTATATTGTATCATTTATTTTATTATTTTCATTTACTGAAATTAATTACTAATTACTACCAATATATACTTAGATATTTGACTTAATATAATCCATAATTATTATAAACAATTTTGAAATTTTGGCCCTCCAACTAAAATTCTTAATTACACCATTGCTATCAAATATTGCTTATTATTATAATAATTAATCTTATTATTTTATACAAGCATATTTTTATTAAATTTTAATTAATTATATTCCTGTATAACTTATTTTGCATTATATGTTTTTGTATACCTAATATATTAATATGTGTGATGTGCACGTTTAAAGATATACTATATAGTATATCTTTAATCATAATTCATAGTACATCTTTAATGATCGTAGTGATGTGACATGAAATACCCGTAACCCGTCAAATGATACATTTAAAATTAGGTATCACGTTAATCATATTGTATTATGATAACACTACAGAGCCCACAACCACGATTAAAGATAATATACTATATAGCATGAAGACTAGAATATTCTAATATTCTAATCTTCATGCTATATAGTATATCTTTAATCGTGCCAGGTCGGCAGGACGTCACCACAATAACAATGATAACACAATCAGTGTTGTGATAATGTTAACATTCTTTGATAAGAGAATTCGGCCATTTTGTCAGCTTCAAAATCATTTTCACAAGGTTAGGACGTATTTGCATTTCCAAGTCGACCACAGAATAGATTATATATCTGTGAAGTCGACTATCTAGTGTTTTTGATATATCTGTGGTATCAGTGTTGAGTGTATCACAAAATAGATTATATTGATTAAAATATGTATATTATATTTATCGTAGATGAAAGTATATGAATACCTACCAATTCAAATTTTGACTTGCCAGTTGTCACTAAGATTGGTCTTTGCCAACTGACCAATTATTATAATTTAGATTTGCAGGTCGCAGCTGCTAGCTGCTCGAAAGTGCTAAGTAGAACAATCTGTCGCGACACTTCCGGTTTGGACCACGACGGTGATAATGACGATATTGTGCATATTAATACTGCGCGGGTCGTTTGCCTCTGTAGTCGGCGGGTCGCCGCCATCGCACTAGAGTGTTGTCTTTGTCACTCGTCTGTCAGTCTGTCATCTTGTCGCGTTGAGCCGGTACCAAAGAGGCGGCGAGTTTTTATCATATTTCTCGAAATGGGCAAAGCCGAGATCGCCACCAAGAAATCGAACAACTCGGGTACGTGTTGGTCTCAACCCTCCTTGAATTGAACAGCCCAGACTTGCGATACTACGTATTTTGAAACTCACAGTACTCAACGGTAGTTTCTGTCAGTCACTACAATTTGAGAGCCCTTGTGAAATTTTTAAATACTAGAAAATTGGAACTACCTATTCTTTCTCCAGTTTTCCTTGATCATGTATTACTGATTGTTCTATATATCTATTCAGTTTATGATTATACTACCACACTCAAATTTGAACGAATTACATAAATTGTGATTATCGTTATTTTTGTTTCTTGTAATACTTGTTTGTAATAGATCGTTAGATGTGCGATTTTTTGTTTCCACCCGGTATAGTCTTATATTGACACAGTATAAAACAATTTAATTTTTCATTTGATTGAAAAATGTATTTATGTTATTAACTGAACAAGTTTCCGTATAACTTCATGAAAACAAAATAAAAAGATAATCAAATAAAGCCTATGATTAATGTATTTAATTAGTTTCTATTATTATCAAGACTGGATTTAATTAATTTCATTGTAAGTACTTATGTCTTAAAAATTTATCTCAAATTATAACATCATATATCTAATTAATGATATAAATTAAGCTCTAGGTATGTAATATGAATATATGATTAATAATACCTTTTTTAACAATAATTAAAATATTTTCTTTCTTGCTTTTTGTGTTGTTATGCATATTAAATGTTTCATTTATAAAAATCAGTCCAATTAATTAACTTTTTTTATCTACTATTTCTTAAAAAAGAAGATATTCAATTAAATCTTTTATATAAATGTTACACCATCTGTGGTGTAAAGAATGGATACCAATATTTGAATACCACCAAGTAAACACAAGGCCCCTGTAGTCACCAAGTGTACTTATTTTGCCTTGAGGTTGACTTTTTACTTTTGAACAATAAAAAATTAAATTTTAAATTATTTTTTTTTTTAGCCTCCTTATGGGATTTTATCCGTGTAGAATTTAAACGTGGCTATTCTTTAGAAAATGACGAAAAAGAATTTTCAGACAGAAGAGAAAAAGTGTATACTTTTATGAAAATACCCTTAGAAGTAGAACGATTCATGTTTTATGGCTTTTGTCAGGTAAGCAAACTTTATTTATTGAATAACGTATGATATAGCTTACTAGATTTTATTTAATTATGTTGTAATTTCAGTGTGCAGATTCATTCCTATTTGTTTATACATTCCTACCATTACGAGCATTAGTAGCATTAAAATCATTAATTTGTATTTCCTTATCAAAATTTAAGTAAGTATTCTTCAAACTGTCTTTTAATTATTATAAATGCATTGTACAGTTTTTTTAGAAAGAAACATAAAAACAAACGGTTATCTGCAGCGGAAACATGCGACTTATTAAAGATGGCTGTACTAATATCATGTTCGATGATGTTATTGCCGTGTGATACATCAATGATGTATCATGTAATTAAAAGTCAATCGGTTATTAAGTTATATATATTTTTTAACATGTTAGAGGTAACTATCAAATTGCTTTTGATTTACTACGTAATATTTAAATACTTATAATATTTTATAATTTAAGGTCGGAGACAGGTTATTTTCGTCATTTGGCCAAGACATTTTAGATGCATTGTTTTGGACTGCTACTGAACCTAAGACTAGTCGGCGTGAACACTTTGGCGTTTTACCACATTTTATCATTGCTGTTTTCTATGTTTGTATCCTTTTAAAAAATAACTCAAATATTTAAATATAATATACCTAACACAATGAATGTCAAAATGTATTTTAAATTCTCCTTAATATTCAATATCAGTTTTACACAGCATACTAGTATTATGTCAAGCTACCACATTGAATGTTGCCATCAATTCTAGTCACAAGGCATTACTAGCAATCATGATGTCCAATAATGTAATGTTTATTTTAATATTTTACTATGAGTGCAAAATTATAACTCAAAGTTGTTTTTTAATTGTAACTAGTTTGTGGAGTTAAAAGGAAGCGTTTTCAAAAAGTTTGACAAAACAAACTTATTTCAATTATCATGCAGTGATGTTCGTGAACGATTTCATCTATTCATCTTATTACTAATAGTTGTAGTGCAAACAATGAAAGAATATCAATGGACTAGTGGTTAGTATTTAAATATTTAATAATCATTTCACTTTGACAAGAATTAAGTTTAATCTAAGAAGAACAATTAAGAGAAAAATATTAATGTCTAAAATTATCTTTCCAAAAAAATTAAATTTGTTTTATATTATATTGCAATCAAATATTATATTATTATACTACTATATTATATTAATTTTAGGTTTAGCTTATTTTTATGAATTAGATTTATTTTTTTTTGTTTTTTTTTTCTAAATATTTTACTTTATTATGTTGTTTCAGAATCATTTTGGGAGTTAATGCTTGACTGTATTTATGTCATGATATCAGAAATGTTAATTGATTGGACAAAGCATGCATTCATTACTAGGTTTAATGAAATAAATTTGTCAGTATACAGTGACTATATTTTGAGCTTTGCTTATGATACTGCGCAATCTCGCCACAAAAAGGTTATTATTCATAGTGTACCGATTTGTTGAATTAATTTTTAATTCAACCATTTTGTCTTACAGGCATTCACTGATCATTCAGATTTGGTTGCAAGACGAATGGGCTTTATCCCGATTCCATTAGGAGTGGTTATGATTAAGGTTCTAACTAGATGCGTGTCCGTTGATGGACGACTAGCTTCCATAATTCTACTATTATTTACATTTACATGTCTAGTCACATTGAAAATTGTTAATCTTGTCTATATACTTGGAAAAGCTTGCAAATTAATAGATCTTCATAAAACGGTTTGTGAAAACGTTAATTTACATCAAAAATTATTAATCCAATTGCATTAAAATTAATATTATTTTATTTTTAGTCTCTAATAAAAAATCATCACATTATAAATGGCATAAGCTGTCAAGACATGGCAACTAGTCCAATGAGACCCCCAATCCGTAAAAAGCAGTCTTGGAGTGACAACAAAGAGAATAAACCTTCACCACTAATTGATGTGCCGCCATTGGGACCTACACCAATGTTTGCTAATAGCAATGTTAGTTTAAAAATAAACTTTAAAAAGCTTATTTTTATTTGTTATTAATATTTCACTATCTAATAAGTTTTAAATAGAAAAAGAAATCTCAGTTATTTATTTTATTTTTCAATATTCAATAGGTCGATATAAAGGAGGCATGCCTTAATACACAAATATTAGAAGACATTATGGAATCAGATTTGACGCATAGTGACTCTGATTTAAACTTATCCATGATCCGCGATGCTGATACACTGAGTACTAAATCTGCTTGAACAATCTTTAGAATACATAAATATGAATTTTTTATTTTCATATTCTGTGTTAAATAAGACTGCGAAAGGGAATATTATTATTTTTTAAATTATTGTTAACTTAATAAGTGATAACATAACAAACCCTAAAAATTGTATTTATTATACCATTGTTATGACGTAGTATCCATAGCAACTTACTATGTTACCATGTACATTTGTGATGACCAATTTCCCCTTAATGTTTTACTATATTATATAAGGTTCATATACTTTGAATGTTATGTTTTGGTTTTTATTGTTTTACTATTGTATTGTTGATTATTTTCTTTAAAAATTTAATTAAAATGTCAAAAATTGCTGATGGTAACTACACTGCGGTTATTTACACATTGGTAAATCCAATAAATAAAACTATAAAAAAAAAAGTTTATTTTTTTAATATTATTTTATAATATAATCACAATTTTTTATTTTTTTATGGTGTAGATCAAAGAAAAACAATATAATGATGTTATTGAAATCATTAATAACATGTCGGATAACAATAGAAATGTAAATTTCTTACAGTGAAATATAATAAAATAATATATACATATAATTTATAAAAATTTGAATTTGTTAATTTTAAATGCATTCAGACAAGGCCTGGCTTATCTTTATTAGCCTACTGCTACTATTATACAGATGACTTTCAAAATGCATCAACAATATATGAACAGCTGGCTGCATTATGGCCACAGGAAGTTGATTATAAGTTACAACATGCTCAATCACTTTACTCTGCTGGACGATATGAAGATGCTTTAAGAGCAGCGAATGGAATTACTACGAATGGTTATGAAAACAAAGTATAATCAATGCAAGCAATGATAATACTTATATTTTCACTGTGTTATGTGTTAGATTCGAAAACTAACAGCCGCAATTAGATATGGCATGGAAGACATAGCAGGTGCACGGTCTTTGTTGGAAACCAATTCTGGTCTTAATGATGATCCGGACACAGACATAAACTATGGATGCCTACTCTACAAGGCATGTTGATAATTTCAATAAATTCTTAAAAAACTGACCTTTTCAAAACAATCTTTTCAGGAAAGTCTGTATGAAGAAGCATTACAGAAATTTTTAAACGCACAAACAATGCTTGGTTACAGGCCCCATTTGTCATACAGTGTTGCATTATGCTATTACAAGCTAAAGGATTTCACCTCATCACTGAAACACATAGGTTGTTTTTTAATAATATTAAAATACATACCATCATTAATAAAATTATTCATAATTATTCATTACTCGAAGGTGATATTATTGATAGAGGCATAAGAGAACACCCTGAACTAGGGATTGGCATGACAACTGAAGGAATTGAAGTTCGCAGTGTCGGTAACACTCTGACACTTCATGAATCAGCCCTGGTTGAAGCATTCAATTTGAAAGCTGCAATCCAGTTTGAAAAGAATGACAGTAAAATAGAGAATATTTATAAATAATATTTAGTTTTAGTGTATGATCATACAGTTTATTTTCAGTTGATAGTGCTAGGGAAGCTATGACCGATATGCCACCAAGATGGGAAGAAGAACTGGACTCTGTCACATTGCACAACCAGGCATTGTGTTCGGTAGATATGTCACCCACACAAGGATTCCATAAATTACAATTTCTCATGCAGCAATCAACTTATCCACAAGAAACGTTACAAAATCTTTTGATTTTATACTGTAAACACGGATACCATGATTTGGCTTCTGACGTTATATCAACATACTCACCAGTCAAGGACAAATATCTATCTAATGTAAAAACGATTAATTAGTCTGACACGGTGTATTTAAATTATTTATTAATATTGTTTTTAGTATATACGAGAATTTGTGGATGCTGTTATTGCACAACAAACTTCGCCTGATGAAGCATATCGCAAACTTGACAATATGGCAAATAAATTAGCTGATTCTTTGCGTAAAGCCACACGATCAGTACAAGAGTCGAGGGAAGCCAGAGACGATAAAAGAGCCAAAAGTGCTTTACTTGATTATGAGAACACTCTTGAAAAGTATACATAAATTTCTAAATTACTCATTTGTTTAAAATTTACATTTAAATATTTTGTAGATTTATACCGGTCACAATGGCTCAAGCAAAAATCTATTGGGATCTAGAAAACTATGCTCAAGCAGAAACCATATTTTATAAGTCTGTTGAATTCTGTAATGAAAATGATACGTGGCGATTACACGTAGCACATGTTTTATTTATGCAAGAAAAATTCAAAGAAGCTATTGCATTTTATGAACCAATTGTAAAAAAAAATTACAATAATGTAATTACTTACTAATAAATATTGATCTAATCTTTAAAAAAAATTAATATAATATGATTAGTATACATTTTCAGATTCTTTCAGTGAGTGCCATCGTATTGGCCAATCTTTGTGTGTCTCATATAATGACTGCACAGAATGAAGAAGCTGAAGAGTTAATGAGAAAAATTGAAAAGGAAGAAGAGCGGCTATATTATCAAGAGCCCGAAAAAAAAGTTTTTCATCTTTGTATAGTCAATCTAGTTATTGGGTAAAATAAATAACTTTTAATAATTTTACTGAGTGTAAAAGATTTTTGATTTTTAGAACATTATACTGCTCAAAAGGAAATTATGAATTTGGGATTTCAAGAGTTATTAAAAGCTTAGAACCTTATAATAAAAAATTGGGAATGGACACATGGTAAATTAAAACTTATAAGTATTTTGCTTCATAAATTTTGTATCCATATTAAAATACTTTAACATCTTTAATGTTTTCAACTATATTGTTTCAGGTTTTATGCTAAACGATGTATGTTGTCATTGATTGAAAACATGACAAAACACATAATCGTCATGAGAGATTCGTTTTACAATGAATGCTTAGTGTTTTTAAACCAATGTGAATGTAAGTTAAACAAAATATACTATATAGTATTTAAAATGTATAAAATCAAACAAATTTAAATATATTTATGGTTATACACTTACATTTTTAGTTTATGGCAAAGAGGTGGCGACAATGCCCGAAGAAGAGGAATCAACTGGCAAAAAAGAGTTAAATAATGTCACCTGTGAAGCAAGGCTTTTGAAATCCCTTATACTTCGTCAGTTAGAGTACTAAGGCTTAACTGCATAATAATATAATCAATATTAATTTTATGTAATTATGTCTGTAGGTACAACATCGTACACTTAGTAATTGGTCATATTAATTTTAAATATAATAATATATACATTTAGTTATAATAATTTTTAGCTCTTATCTATAATCAGTGATATATAATCTAAATAGTCATGTTCAGTTTATGGAGATTATTGAATTTATGAAAAAATTTATGAATTATCTTAAAAAGTGTTTATAGCTAATTACATTTTTTATTTGAAATCAATGTTATGTTGATTACAATAATTTACTTTTAAATTTAGTCTGCTCATCGTACTGAATTATTTGAAAATAAAATTGTATTAGAAATTTTTTTTTATTTATTAAATTTTCTTTATATGTACAATAAATCGTATAAATAAAGAAATATATCTACTCCTTTAAGCCTAAGCTTGTGATGGAGTAGAGAGTTAACAAATGTAATAATAGTAATTTAAAATGCAACTTAGAATAAACAAAAAGATTTGGATAGGTACATTCTTTCGCAAAAAGAAAAACATATCTCAATAAGTATATGAAATAAAATAAAATAAAAATTAAATTAAATATAAAATAAGAATACAAAATCAGTCACATTTGACTAACCAGTTAAAGTTTACAATACAATACAATACAATATAATATATAAGAGAAACAAAACAACATCATAAAATATATAAGAGAGAAACGTGGCAAGATTCAAATTATTCGTTAATTAAAAACTCATGGTGAATATTAATACATTAAATAAAAGAAACAGATTAAAATAAAATCATAATGACTGGAATCACTGAAATGGTGGACTCTATTTAAGAAGTAATTAATTCTGCAAATAGCCATTTATATACGACTTTTTTCTCATTAACTTGACCTTCATGAATATTTTTTTTGTATAGTGTCGGCATCTGATTAAAATAAGTAATAATCTAATTTTAATACCTAAATATTGTAATTGAATTTACTTATAAGTTATAATTATAAAGAACATATTAATATATTTTTTTAAAACAATATTGTGCGTTTTATCAAAGAAGCAATTTGATGAAAATAGTAATCATGACAGAAATTATTATAAACCTTATGGCCAATTTCAACTTTTAAAAATATTTTAATATTTAATTAATGTACCTATAAATTATTAAATAATGATTTAACTGTTAATTTTTATGTAGTAGGTAGCAGTGGCGCAACCAAGGGGGTGTTTTGGGTGTCTGGACACCCCCCTTGAACCGTGTAATAGGAAATTTATATTTAATTATATTCAATAAATATTCAATAACCATTGAAAAAAAATGTTCAATCTTTTTTTATATTTATAATGTTAACTGCCGTCATAATTTATTTTTAAGTATCATTAGAAAGTATTGTTTAAAATATTATTAAAACAGAATGCAAATGTGTTATCTAATCTAGTGTTATAATTTATAACTTATAAATGTTACTATGTCTTTCGTCCATAGTTTATCGACAAATTCGGAAAATAATCATAAGATGTTGACACGACTACGGCGGTAGGTAGGTACTCGCTAAGTCCGCGGTGAGCCGGTCAGTATAAAAGAACAACACGAATTTCACTATTTGTACGGTGTATTTTTATTGATGATAAACAACGGTACACAATAGCTATTTGTCGAATGTAACTATGTCAGGTGTTGACGACATAAAAAAGAATACACATTTTATGCTCTACGCGGTCTTATACGACTAGGCAACGTTGTCACCGTTGTCGGTAAGACGGTTCATGCAAGTGAGCGAGACGGCCGGCGGCCGGTGTAATAGGATAATCGTACCCCCGGATAATCTTACGGGGGAGGGTAAAGTTATCCTAGAATAATCGTACCCCCGGTAAAATTTTCCCAGTATAATCGTACCCCCGGTAACATTTTCCCAGTATAATCGTACCCCTCTAAGGGAGTAATATTTTCCTAGGAAAATGTTACCGGGAGTACGATAATCCTGGGATTAATGTACCCCCGGTAACATTTCTCTAAGATAATCGTACCCCTCTAATAAGTTATATTTTCCTAGGATTATGTTACTGGGGGGGGTACGATTTTACTGGGAAAATCATACCCCCCACGGGTAAGATACTTTGGGGGTAAATTTGTACTGTGGGTGAGATTGCAATAATATAATTTTACTAGGCACTAGGGGTAAATGGAAAAGTTTTTTGTATCAGCATTCAACAGATATCTAAGGTTTGTGTGGATCCAATTAAGTTTGATTAAATATTTCCTGTGAGAAAGAAATACAGAATTCTTCTAGAATCAACATGGATTTTGAATAAATACATTATATTAATAATTATTAACAAAACCTTTATTGTAATTATAATAATTATTATGCCTTAAACCTTTAGACAAAAATAAACAAAAAACAAATATCTTTAAATTACTTGTTAATATTCGACGTTAATTACAACATCGTAGTGTACATTATTCAAATTTCTAATGTATAAACATTTTTCTGTGTTACTGAGTGGTTTTTTTTATAGTGATGTCTTTGTTGAATAACTGCCATTTACATTTACAACATCGTAGTGTACATTATTCAAATTTCTAATGTATAAACATTTTTCTGTGTTACTGAGTGGTTTTTTTATAGTGATGTCTTTGTTGAATAACTGCCATTTACTCAGTGGCGCAACTAGACACTTGGGGGCCCTAAAGTCAAATATAAAATGGGGCCCCTAGGAACAAATATTCTTAAACAATTAAAGGTACACAGTACACCGCTTCCTCCTCACCCATAACCAAAAGGTAATCAAAACCTTTCGTATATAATAGAATTTAAAAGTAAAATGGAAATCTTTGTTAGTTGACTCGAAATGAATGTACGATTTGGGCATTTGGCTAATTCTTTTTTTTTTGTGTTCGTAATTAATAAAGGTTAATATGAAAGAAAATTTTAGGAAAAGAAGAAAATCTGGAAATCAAAAATATAACATTTATTCCACTGGCCATCAAAAAATAGATAAATAAAATAATGTTATTAAATAAATGATAAACTATCTAATTTGTTCATACATTTTATTTATTTATTCATTTATTATTTTTAACAACCAAAGGAGTGCATGGGGTCAGCTAGTAATTTCATAAAATTAAAAATAATTGTATAAACTAACTTTTTTTCTAAATATTATGAATTTATAAAATAGAATCAGTATTAATATTTTTATAGTTTTTTGTAAAACATCATCTAAAAAATGCTGCTCTACATATATTGAGAAAAAAATAGTAGAAGATATCAACTTTAATATAATTCAGAAAATCAGAAGTATTATATTATATAATTTATATATTATATTATACATTAATCTATAGCAGTTCAATTATATTGAAATATATTTTTTTATATACCTATGGCCTAATATACCTTTATTATACACATTTAAATATTTGCCTACACTTCAATTATACAATCCATTAAAAAATTCAAGTTTCGATTTTTATAAAAGAAGTTGGATAATGGGTTCTTTATACTGATAGTCACCTTGACTTATTTCTAATTCTTCTTTATTTTTATAAAATTAAAAATATTGTACACAAAATTAATTAATTAATTAGGTGGTACACAATTAAGTTATTAATTATTTTAGCATAATAAATCAATATATGTAAATTAACTGTTTCATGACTCTTACAAATGTAAACACAACTTAAAAAAAATAAGATGTAGGTAAGTACCTACTTTTAAACACAAAACATTTAATGTATACAAATAATATTTAATTTTTAAAAACATATACAAATCAAAATATAAATAAATAAATTATTTAATTAATAAATGTAATTTAGATTTTATAGCTTAATTATTTTATTTTAAAAAGTTTACTTTCCTAGCTTTAGAGTTTGCAAATGTATTAATTACATGATCCAACTTAATTTTTGCAGCAATATCTTTTTCTATATTTAATACTGCAATATTAGATAGACGATCTTGACCCATATTATTTCGCAGATAGTTTTTTATCAGTTTCAGTTTTGAAAAAGATCTTTCTGCCGATGCTACTGTTACTGGTAAAGTTAAATAAATTATACAAGCACTTAAAACATCAAAGAAAGTTGTACATAAATTGTTTTTTATTATATATAAAGTAAGTTCTTTAATAGATTTGATTTTTTGTGGAATAAGTTGATCTCTAATACATAATAGTTGTCTGGTAAAGTCTGATGATATATCAGACTGATATAATTGAAAAAAATCCATTGATGCTTTAGCCAAATCATTATCACTTAATGCAATTAGTGAAGTTGGAAATAAAAAATCAAAGTTCTCAGTCACCTTTCTTAGTCCTTCAAATCTTAAATTGAGTTGAAATAGTACCATGTCAATTACAGGTAAAACTATTTTAACACGGAAATTTTCATCAGATACACTGAGTCGACGATCTCCTTCTACTTCATCAAAATGCTTAACAGCAAATATTTGCCGCCTCACATGAAAATTCATTGAAATTCCCCATTTGACACATAAGTGTTTGCATTCAGATAAAATAGTTATTTCGTAGTCATTTCTTAAATTTTGTATAACTTCTTTAGCATTTTTTAAATTTCTACAAGCACTATGTAAATTTGTATGTGGGTTCTGAAGTGTCTTTGATACAACGTGTAATGGTCTTAAAATATGCTCCCACAAACATAATAATAAGACAAATTCAACAGATTCTAATTTTTTTTTTAAAGATAAGCTAGTATTTCTTTCTTCTGTTTTTGTACTAGTCAAAGACATATTGGTTAATGCTTTAAGTACATCAATAAACCTTGACTTCAATGCATAGAGAGATTCATGTCTTGATTCCCATCGTGTCGGACATAATTTTTTTAAAACTTTAGTTTTAATTCTTTTTGATTGATCATCACCAAAAGCTAATATTGCCCATCTTGGTGCGCTTCCACTAAAAAAATTATAAATAGCTTGTATGGTATCAAAAAACGATGCCACTTTTGGTGAACATTTGGCAGCATCTGATATAACCAAATTTAAGTTGTGGGCACAGCAATGAACATATGACGCATTGGGGACCTTATCCTTTATACGTTTTTGGACTCCACTATATACTCCACTCATAACTGAAGCTCCGTCATACCCCTGTCCTCTACATTTATTGATGTCTATTTTGAACATAAGTAGGATTTCACTAATTAATTCTTCATAGTCCTGAGCTCCATGTTTATCAATTTTAAAAAATCCCAAAAATGATTCCTTAATACTGATATCAAGATCATCATAATTTATTACTACATACCGTATTACAACACTGACTTGATCTAGTTTTACAATATCTTGAGTGGAATCCATAATTATTGAAAAACATTGTGAATTTCTTATTTCATCACAAATATGATTTCGAATATTTGTAGCAAGTAATTCAATCACTTCATTCTGTACCTTCCAACTGAAGTATTTCACCTTTTTTTTTTCATCATTTAGAAGTTGATTAATAATAGGGTCATATTCAGCTAACAAACGTACTGAACGCATAAAATTACCTAAGAAATAAAAATAAAAAATATTTTGTTGTAATTAGTTGGTAGGTAATAGGTATATATAATATTATTTAATTAGTACCTTCGCCATCAAAATGCTCTGAATTACATTTTTGTTTGTGTTCATGGCCTCTTAGTGCTGTGTTACCAGCAGTTAGAAAAAGAATTATTTTAATTATTCTCTCTAATACATTTCTCCAAAACAAGGCCTCCTCTGAGTATTGTCGTTCAGATATTTTGTCAATTGTTTCATTTTGTTTCCATAAGGCACGAGTTTTACTTGCTTCAATATGTTGCAATGACTTTTCATGGGTAGTTATTTTATTAGTTAAATTTGGCCAGTCATTTACACCATTAATCCAAGCTTTTTGAAAATATGAATAATGCCGATTAGCAAAGAGCCAACATGTCTCACAATATACGCAATCCAAACCAACTGAATAACATAGCCAAAGTCTCGGCACTATTACACCAGATTTTAAGGTTTGTTCATAATAATAAGAAGAAAAATGATAAGATGAGCCATCTTCTCTTTTTGTAATAGGAAATACAATTTCAGGTCGACATGGTCCATATGACATAATACACTTCTTAATAGCAATGTTTTGAATATTTTCTTCAAAATAAAATCTATCAGTCGGATATTTATGATGAATATTGAATCCTAGCAAAGATGTAAAACAATTGACAAGTTTAAAAAACAAATTATAAAGTAATAATAAAAAACACATGATTTATAACATAATATTTTACCTAATGACTGTAATGTACTAATGTATTATATTTATAACTAGAAATAGTATCAGTAATATCACCATTGGTTTTATAAGTTTTATTACATATATAAATCCATTTGATACATTTAAGGAAGTATCAGCATCGATAATAGGGCTTTTACTCAGTATGAAAATTAAAAATGAGATATCCATTAATTAATGATATAAGATACTATAACATAATTAAAACAATAGAGTCCAACCAATTAAAGGTATAGGTATTATTAATTTATCTTTAATAGTGATACAAACCAATATTGATATAAACTTCATAGGTAACAAACAAATAAAAGTAGGTAATAAAAAGAAGAAATACCTTGTTTTTCTAATATGTTAAACTCATAATTAACATCATCATTATCATCATTGCTAAAATCAACACTCATATTTACATCTTTTTTAGATAAATTAAAATCAGTACCACTATTGGCACTATTTGGAAGAACAGCAATTTCTATATAAACGTATAAAATGTGTAGGCATTAAATTAAACTCCACAAAAACAAATGAAAATAATAAAAGTAAAGAAATACCTTCTTTTTCTAATATGTTAAATTCATAATTAATATCATCATTATCATCATTACTAACATTAACACTCATATTTACATATTTTCTAGATAAATTAAAATCAGTACCACTATTGGCACTATTTGGAAGAACAGCAGTTTCTATAGAAATGTATAATATGTATAGATATTAAATTAAACTTCATAACAAACAAATAAAAGTAATAAAAAAGAAAAAAAGAAATACCTTCTTTTTCTAATATGTTAAATTCATAATTAACATCATTGCTAATATTAACACTCATATTTACATCTTTTCTAGATAAATTAAAATAAGTACCACTATTGGCACTATTTGGAAGAACAGCAATTTCTATATAAACGTATAAAATGTGTAGGCATTAAATTAAACTCCATAAAAACAAATGAAAATAATAAAAGTAAAGAAATACCTTCTTTTTCTAATATGTTAAATTCATAATTAATATCATCATTATCATCATTACTAACATTAACACTCATATTTACATCTTTTCTAGATAAATTAAAATCAGTACCACTATTGGCACTATTTGGAAGAACAGCAGTGCCAGTTTCTATATAAACGTATAAAATGTGTAGACATTAAATTTAATTTAATAAACAAAAAAAATAAATAAATTAGATTAATGGACTTACCTAAATTCAATGATTTCTTTTTTACAAAACTATCAAGACTACCTCTATACTTATTCACTTGTTCTTGCCTTTTTAATTTTAATTTTCTTTTAGATGAGCCACTTGGATATTGTCTCGACGACATAATAATTGTTGTCAAAACCGTTATTATTTTGTATTTACACACTACACTATTAGTCAAAAACCACAACGGCCGAGGAATAACTTACGAATACTCGGAATACTAAATATACGAAGGTCTATGCGTCTATGTAAACATTGTAAACTTAGACGAGTCCACTTTTTACTAAACAAGCTGATTAGTGAACGAAATAACGGTAACGAAAATAATAAATATTGAATCGCCAACCAGTATTATTAACAAGTACCTAACTAATAAGTAATTTAGTAATAAGAATTAAGAATAACTATAAATAGTGACCATCCCCGGCACCCGCGCCAACACGACCAATCCGGCACACATCGGCTATCGCCGTTGCTATCAGCTCGTCAATAGTTTATTATTAGAGTTACGATTTTACGAAAACGAATTTATATTAATTATTATAGCCTAGGAAGTTCTATTGAATATTTAGAACACTATTCTTGGTCTGCATTTATTAATTAACCATGGTCATGATTTTATAATATTTATAAATATTAATACCTTGTAGTATAAATGTGTAATATTAAAATAATAGTACCTATAGGCATAGGCTATAATAATTATAAGTATAAGTACTATAAGTATAACCATCTCATTTTAAGCTATACGCCTATACGTAGATGTTTATAATAAAGTATCGGAAATAAAAATAATAATTATAAAATGTGAAAAAAAAACTAAAAACAAATTTTTATTGTGGGGGCCCCCGATAAATCGGGGGCCCCAAAGTTTCACTTTGCTAACTTACCCGCTAGTTGCGCCACTGCATTTACTTGTGGCAGTCATATAAACGTAGATCGACGTTTTTAATAAAATTGCGGCACCAAATATTTCTACGTCAGTACCCCACACAGCTGAAATAAAAGACATACGATTTCGTTCATAATAGTTGTACTCATAAAAAAAATTAATTTCTTTTTACAACACTAAAAATATTTAAATAGGTTAATTTGACGTGTTTTAAAAAAAAAAAAATATCGATTTACAAAATGGTTAGGTATACATTTAAATTACCATAATTTTCTATTGTATTTTGTTCCAAATATTTCTTCATATTTTCCTTTCCCCCTATATATCATTCGATATTTGAACTTGTTTTGACAATCTGAAAATAGTATTTATATATATATATATATGTCTTTTATAATATGATAATAAATACAAGTATAAATTTTTTTTACCTCACAAACATGTTGTCTTATGGTAAAATGATAATCTTCGTCACCTGTTATCCAATACGATAAAGATCTATATAAACAGTTTCCATCTCCAACAATGTTTTTAATTTCAGATGGAACTGTCAAGACTTTTGCAAGTATAGTTTCGTTTGTTGCTTGTCCGGACCGACTTGTCTTCCCGTCCCACACTGTGCTTTTGTGGCGCGGGGGGAGAGTCGTGTCGTCGTAGCCCGTGGTGGCGGTTGATAAGGCATAGACCGGTCGCTACGGTGCCTGTACTTTGTTATATGTATAATAATTATTAATTTTGTAAACTTCTTGACAATTGCTAAAATTATATGTAACTTTTATCTAAACATACGTGATATAAATTGTTCATTTAATAAAACGTTGGACATCAGTAGTGCATTCAGAAATAATTATGGTGGTAGTTTGATTCAAATCGTTTGAATAAAACAATATAATAGGTAAATATTAAATAGTAGTCGTCTGAAATTTTCTACTCATTAACTTAACAAAAAATAATGAGGGGAAACTGTATACGCTACTGGCGGACACCTCCCTTGAAAAAATCCTAGTTGCGCCACTGGTAGGTAGTAGGTACTATGATATATTAGTTATTAAAGTATTTTATTTTGTCGTAATTGATACCTACAATTGTTATTTGTTAATCATTATCTATTAAAAAACATGAATGTTTTATCATTATTCCTGTATTACAGAAATACACAACACGAGATTGTAGAATAAAACCACAGTAAATTTGAATAGTCCAATCAGAGAACAACGGTCGTGTAACAATATACAATATGTTAAATTGTGATGAAAGTATTAACATATTACACTCATTAGGTACTCTTTATAGGTAGAGGGTAGATAGAACAAAGAAAAAAGGCTAAAATCTAAATAAAAGTTAAAAATTATAATTAAACTAATAGTAATATAATTATTAATTATACATCTCTCAGACTTCTCGGCTTGTTAGTTGCTAGATACTTAAGTAATATAGAAATTATAATTGTTGGTATAGTTATTAATTGTAGCACAATTAGTTATTTTATATTTATATAAATATATAGTATTAAAATTTAATTAATTCTAGAAAATTTATAATAATGACTGGAAAACCTGGAAAAGTCAAGGAATTTCATAATAATTGAGGATCTGTGGCAACCGTGAAGCCATAAAGGGGTAAAAACTCTTTAGAAAATGATCAATAAGTAATAATTTAGATAATAATAATAATAATAATAATAATAATAATTACATGACAAAATATTTTACAAAAACAAAAATATCCAATAATATAAAATCCCTAATTAATATAAATTAGAAAATTATAAGAGTCAGGACTCTAAATAGTCTAAGCCAGAGGTTCCCAAACTGTGGGTCGCGACCCAAAAGTGGGTCGCGATTATACTTTTGGTGGGTCGCGCTATTTTTTTTAAATAATACAAAAATATAATCATCTATTACTTGTATGGTAAAAAAAAAAAAAAAAGGTCATTCATTGATATTGTGGGTCGCCATATTTTAAAAAATTTTCAAAATGGGTCGTACAATAAAAAGTTTGGGAACCTCTGGTCTAAGCTAATAGAAAGGTTTAACTTAGGTACTAAAAATTTTTATTTATTTAATTAATAATTTTAGAAATTATTATTGTACATTTTCAACCTGATTGTCCTGATTAATATAAAAAACTAAGACAAAAATTAAAAATAGATAAAATTATTGTTTCAAATAAAAACTTTGGTGTGGAAAACATTGATTTAACTATTTAAGTTAAATATGTCTCGACATGTATTAAAAGGTATATTTATATGTAAAGTATACTTTTAAAACAAAAATAACTCAAAATATGCATTTATATGTGCAAAATAAAATTTCAAAACTATACGCTTTGCATGAAAGCATGGAACGTATTTATTTCGTACTCTGCTTTTTATATAACTGTGCAAAATAAATATGCAAATGCTCAATAGTCTTCAGTCCTGAATCCTGATGATTAAATACCTATCTTTGCCCAAACGACCAATTTTATTGGTGGGATCAGGTGTGCGGTAATACCCCTTAATTTTAAAATAATTCCAATTGGCCTTTTGCCCCCATAATGTGCGATTAAATTAGATTTTAATTTTTTTTTACTGACATTTATCAATATTGATATATTGTCAATCAACTAAATCATGGTTACAATTTTAAATTTCATTGGTTATAGGGTCGCGTCACACTATCGCGGTTCCGCCGCGTTGAATTTGCCGCGCGGTTGATTGCTGTCACATTGTGCGGTAAAAACGCACTCATTTTGCACTTTTGTGGTCAACAGATATGTTGTGCTTTGCGTATTAACAATTTTTGTAAAATATAAATTTTTTAAGTAGTATATTTTAAGATTTTCTAAAAAAGCTTCTAGGTAAGTATTTACATAATATAAACTAATATTTAAATATATATATATATATATGTGTGTGTGTGTGTGTGTATAGTTATTTATTGTTAAAAAAATTAAATTGTACTTAAATATCAGTTTATTAAATATACCTATATCTGTATAGAGTAATTATTTGACTGAGCTTATTTATATTATGTATAGATGTCCTCACTAATATAGGTATCAAAAAATATTGACATATATTATTTATATTTATGTAAATAGGATGGATTAATGATTATAATTATTACATGAATGCTTTGAGAGTGATATCGGTAGCAGATTCCTATGGGTATTTAAATTCTCCTAGGAGAGAAAAAGAATTTTGGGTTCATCCTTTTAATAAAAGTAGAGAAGAAAAAGAACGGTTCATTAATTTTTATACTGACATTAGAAAATACCCTCAAAAGTTTTTTGAATACTATAGGATGTCAATTACATCTTTTGACGAACTTTTGGAACAACTAAGACCACATATTACCA
This sequence comes from Schizaphis graminum, assembly GCA_020882235.1. Taxonomy (NCBI): domain Eukaryota; kingdom Metazoa; phylum Arthropoda; class Insecta; order Hemiptera; family Aphididae; genus Schizaphis; species Schizaphis graminum. Next base: position 112,475,721 of record CM037032.1, on the reverse strand, counting down.
AAAAAATTACAACATTTCGAAATCCAATTTCAGCTGAAGAAAGACTCACTCTTACAATAAAGTAGGTAAGAGGTGTAATATACATGTTGAATACAAATTTAAAAAAATAATATACAATATTATGCAGTCTACATATTGTTACCTAATATTTTAGAATAATTATAAATAATTGTTTATACTCGTAGATAGAAAATTCAAATTTGTAATGTTACAAACCTAGTAGCTAAACCTACTTATAATATAACTTTTAAGTTTTAAGTATCATTAATTTACAAAGATGAAAGAGTACTTAAGCACATATATCAGTATTGAATCAAAATACTATAAACGTTTTGAAATAACTAGACATAATGCAACTAATGAAACGCTAGAGGTACACATAATATATAAATTAATATAATATTGCATATTTAACTAAGATAATAAATTTAAAATAGGTGGGTATTTTATAAATAATAAATATTTTTAATTATTAAAATAAAGTAATAAAGTGTAGAAATAAAAAAAATTAAAATGTATCTTTGTAATCATAAATAGCATAATTATACAAATTTATATTTACATTTTATAATATTATATTATTTTCTTTAAAAACTTAAAATACGTTAAATTAAAATTTAAGTCTGCATAACTTTTAAAAATCATAGATAAGAAAAAATCATTATAAAATATAAAATGTATAATCAATTTTAAAACTTCATAATTATAAGGTTCAAATATTAAAATAACTAAAAATAAATGGTATTTTATTAATAATAAATAACACTTGTAATATAAAAAAAAGTTTTTTAATATAATTTTAATATTAATTTTCACCAAATGATGAATTAGATGTTTGAGGAGTATGAATATCAACTTGGTTATTCGGTACAAATTGTTGATGAGGTGTATTTGAAGGAGATTGATAAGTTGGTAGAAACGAACTATTATATGTTTGAGCTGTTTGAGGAAGGCCAGTTTGAAAATTTGTAAGAAACTGTTGATAATAATATGGATTTTGTGTATTCGTTGAATTAGAAATATAATCATTTTGATTATTAAAATTACCATGTTCGACTGGTATAGGTTGAGATGAGGGATTCAAAATACGTTTAACTAATTGAGAAAATTCAATTTTAAAATCCAATTTTTGATTTTTATTCATTTTTTTAAACTCTGGTAAAAAAAGAAAGAATAAAAATATTTATCAGGGTTATCGTCTTCGGGCTTTTGTATCAGTGGAGGATTTTTCATTAAATCCAGCAAACTAGCTTGGAAATTCGTTATTTTTTCTTTATTTTTTGGTTTATCTTTTTGAAATGCGTGCTCTGTATTACTACTTAGATTTTAAAACTCGTTTTTTTGGCTTGAACAATCTTCTTCGACAAGGCTGTCATCCACAGAAATGAAAGCGTCAGTAGAACCATCGGTACACCATAGTTTGTAATATTTCCGGTAATTCTAAAATTAATATAATTATTAAGTCTATTGTATAATTATTGCAGGATAAAATTATTATTCTAAATCTATTCAATAACATGTATTCGATTATTTAAGTTTAATAAAATAAACAATACTTACTTGCAAGTGAGCCTGCAAGCTAAAATCCTACCCTGGACAAAATAACTATTAATATTTTAGTAGATAATGCTTTGTAATTTTAAAAAAATATTAAAAACTGACAGATCAACATTAAAAAAAAATCATGGGTAGGTAAAAATAGCTAGGTTCCAATGGAAAATCTTATGTGGTAAACTTAAAATGTACACTACTATACAACATACATACTTCCTTTTCTTGACGACAGGTTGCGAAAAAGATAGTACGTCAAAGTATGCGTATTTTTTTGCATTTTTTGCTTCTAAACCACTTGCAATTTTTCTTGTTTCATTGATAACCCTCGCGTAGTTATCTCTACAATGTTTCCATTTTTTTTTCAGTTCTTCGACTAATAAAAATTATTGCAAAATAATATAACATATTATATTGTATTATACAGGGGCGCCGGAACGATTTTTTTGCTGTGGGGCCAAATATTTCAAGCTTTTTTCTAGAGTGCATAGGAGCAAAAATAGGGGTATTTATTTTTTGGTGCTTCATCTCCAACACCTCCCCAATTTTACAGTACCTATTGCCGAGGAAATGTGTACATAGGTATAATTACATTTTTTTCTCACAAATATTTATTAAACAAATTCAAATCATGTAGGTATAAAAATTGTAGGCAAAACAAAATTTATTTTTCTAGAATGGGAAATAATAAATAATGAAAGTTCATATTATGTATTTTTCTGTCAATTAATGTGATATTCAGTATTTTAAATTACTAACAGATATAGGTAGCAATATATTACTATAATTGTTGAACAAAATTATTGAATAATATTTAGGTATTGTGGGCTAAATGTAAATATAAATAGGCCATGAAGTCGTGGGGGCTCTGCCCCTACAGTATTTATTTCGTGGGGGCGATTGCCCTCACTGGCCACTGCCCCCATTGTTCCGGCGCCCCTGGTATTATACAATTTGTATATACAATATAAAATAGTAATATATAGCAATATATTTTGTAATTACTTTATGAAATTACAGTGGAACCTCGATAACTCGAATCGGTTGGGGGCGAAAATAAAATTCGAGTTATTGAAAGTTCAACTTATAGAGGTTCAAGTTGTCATAAATTGAAATGCAGTGGCCATGGCATTCTTTTGAGTTATCAACAATTCGAATTTTAGAGGTTCAAGTTATCGAGGTTCCACTATATTTTAAAATGTATTGTCAACAATAAAATATAAAAATTATAATAAATAAAATAAAATTAATAAATAGGTAAAATAAATTAAAAATTAAATTACCTAATTTATTTATTTTATTTAGTTAAAAAAATGATACATCCTTATTGTTGAAATTAATATTTTAAAAAAATGTTAAATTAAGAATATAAATTCCGTGGATGAAAATCAAACCAAGCTAAAATAGTATGAAAATAGATATCTTATTAATCTTATTTACTTTATTCAAAATGGTTTTTAAACAAATTATAAAAAATTGCAAAAATCAAAAATTAATTAATACATTTTAGATATTTATCTACTGGAACCAATTTTGTTGCGTTGCAATACGAATTTTTTTTGGGGCGAAGTACAATTGGAACAATAATAAAAGAAACGTGCCGAGTTTTATGGGCCATTTTACAGCCCAAAGAAATGCCAGCCCCAACTAGTCAAGAGCAATGGACAGATATAGCAAACAAATTTTATAAAAAAAACAAATTTTCCAAACTGCGTCGGGGCTGTAGACGGAAAGCATATCAAATGTGTGAATCCAAGAAATGCGGGGTCTATATTTTTTAATTATAAAAAATATTTTTCTATTATTTTAATGGGTGTAGTAGATGCAGAATATTGTTTCACGACCATTGATGTCGGTGCTTATGGAAAAGAGGCTGATTCTGCCATTTTTAAAGAATGCCCGTTTGGTAGAAAACTTTATCCCGGAGAACTAAATCTTCCTATACCAACTTGCCTACCAAATAATACAGATTCTCCGCAACCTTTTGTCTTAGTGGCTGACGAAGCGTTTGGGTTACTTAAACATTTGTAGAGACCGTACCCAGGACGTGGACTCGATGAAAAACGAAAAATTTTTAACTACAGATTGTCGAGGGCCAGACGATATGTTGAATGCGCATTTGGCATTTTGTCAAATAAATGGAGAGTCTTACACACCCCTATATTAGTTGAACCTGATTTTACAGATTGTATTGTAAAAGTATGCTGTATTTTACCTAACCTACGAAGGAGAGACGGATACCAATTTGAAGATACTTTTTTAATGATTTGGATGATATTCAAAACTATGGTAATGCCGGTGTTCGTCGTGAAGGAATTTATGTACGTGAATATTTTGTAAATGAAGGGGGGGGGGGTCGGTTCCTTTTCAGTATCGTTAGTAATTAAGTAAGATCACTACTTTTATTAAAATATCATATTATACTCCTTATATACTCCTAATAATTAGTTAATATATAAGTTTTATTAATTTTTACATATAAAACTATAAAAACTATTAAAAAATAACAGTTTAAATAATGTTTAACTTTTAGATTCTGAACGAAGTGATGAATGTATTGCATTTACTATGATGTGTGTTTTTTTTTTTTTTTTTTTTTTTTTTTTTTTTTTTTTTTTTTTTTTTTTTTTTTTTTGTGTCTGACTCCAACATTTGGAGCAGTAATAATGCTCCGATTTTTGACTTCAGCCCCTCTTTGAATAGGGAATTGAATCTAGTTGGTACTTTAGGGAGGTCAAAATTAAAATTTTCTAATAGTTTTCAAAAAAATCGAGAAAAACAAAAAAAAAATGACAGAAAAATGGAAATTTTACGGAAAAACCACTTTTCGACAAAATCGATTTTTTGATTTTGCTGTAACTCAAAAACGAATTATTGTAAATACTTGAAATTTTCACCAAAATGTTTATATTATGGTTATCTCTTTACAGTTAAATTTTCAAAATATTTTGACCATTTTTAAGCTACTAATAGACAATTGAAATTTTCGACTTTTCTAAGTTTTTTTTTCTTCAAATGCCGATAAAAATTTTTTGGGTGGCCAGAAAATCTTGAAAATTTAATACAAGGTTTCTTATAAGTTGTTCTTAAAGTGATAAAAAAAAATCCGAAATCGTTAGTCACAATTTTTTTTTATAAGTGTTTAAAGTTCGAATTTATACGAAATATGTCAAAATTTAAATTAAATTTCATACGCTCATAATGCGAATGTTGGCCATAGTAACCATAGTAACATATAAAAACTATACTATTTGTTTCAAAATAGAATATTTGACAATATTTAAATATAATATATCCTAAACTGACAAATCATCTTCGTTCAGAATCGTTTTTCGTATACAATGATACCTATCATTGCATTCAAATTTAACCTACCCTAGTCCGAGGTCCACCCCATCCCCTAATGTACAGCAGAGCGATACTCACTTACCAACTTTTTTTAATTATATATTATAATTATAATTTTATATATTTGTATGAATTAAAAAAAAATCTATATTATTATACTCATAATTTAATAATTAATTGATTTATTATATTATTTATATTAGGTACCTATAGGTATATACTATATAATGTAAGTTTCTCATAATTTTTACTTTTATTCTTATTATTATTTTATACAAAAATCTATGTAAATATTTAATATTTATTAATTAATTAATTTCAATGTAGGTACCTATTTATTAATTATTATATAATAATAGTAATAATACACTTTGTTAGGCGACTACAAATAATGTCGAAATAAAAATATTCTCGTACATTTTTTAACAGGCAAAACTTACTTTTTAGTTCTTGTTCTTCCTTGTTGTACCCTTCCTATTCATCAAATACTCTTGAAGCTATATTTACCCAGGCCTTGGTCTTAGCATAGCGATCAACAATGTACTCTTTAGAATTAGTTTTCCATAAACATTCTTCTTTTTCGATTTCTAATATAAAAAGTTCATTATCGAAAACACTCATTTTAGAAAAAAAATGTAAATGATAAATAATAATTTTTATCCGAAAACGTGCGTTGTAACCGCTGTAATGTGACACGCTTCATTGGAAATCGTTGGTTTTACTTCAGAGTGGTCAAAAATATTGAACGGCACGCCACGACAAAACCGCGACATATCGCGATTTGAAGCGGTAAGTTTTGGTATAACGCGGCGGAAACGTTATAGTATGTCGCAGTCCATATATAAATAAAGGTTTAAATTTTGCGGTTTTGCCGCGCGGCGGAACCGCGATAGTGTGACGCGATCCATAGACAAATATCGTGCCATAATTTATTATTAAATTTTAATTTTTCATTAAAAAACTCTAGAAGTCTTGAAATCCCGTGAAAAGTTTGTACATAATAAATAATTGTTTAATATTTTAACTTTTAATTTTTTGCCCGAGAGGGGGGATTTTTCCGTTCGGTATGGGGGGGATGCACGAATAAGGTTTTTTATTATTCTTATTCCTAATCTTATTATTATTAATATTAGGTACTATTTTTATTATTATTATAATTATTTTATTCTTATATAATAACTTTTATTTAAATTGTGCGATTATCGGCGATTGCACTATTGGGGTTTCTTGTTATCTGTCACAGAACACCGGGTATAAAAGGCCCGGCGAAACGACCAGCATTAACATTCAGTACCTGTTCTCCGTCGTAGCAAGACCCACACCGGGCAGACTTGCGCGATTATAGGGAAGGCATCTGGTATAAAAGGCCCAGCAAAACGACCAGCATTTAACATTCACTGTCTGTCCTCCGTCGTAGCAAGACCCATCTCGGGCAGACTTGCGCGATTATATGGAAGGCATCCGGTATCTATATTTTTTTATTTTTAGCATATTATGTTGCCTGCACATTATATTGCTTGTACTCGTATTATCAAATAGTGATTTTATTCACATCTACTATTCGCATCTCTAACATTTCTTTAGCTAGAATTCTTAATCGTCACATCTGTATTAAATATTTTCGTTAACGCATATTTAATTTTTTCTGTTCCCTTATTATGCCATAAAAAATCGCTCGTAGGAATTAATTATATTTTGTAAGTGTTCAAGTATGTTTCCCAAACAGAACGTATATTCGTAAAACCCGTTTCCCTGTGCATAGTCGTCATTGTCGATATGCGCAGAGTTACGGCGGGTTGCGTTCCGCAGAAATGACAGTCGCGCGTACGTCGGATCTAGTGAGCAGATGGCAAAGTTCCAGTGACTCGTCAAAGTTCCGCGTTACGGGTGATATCGCTCTCGTTTGAACTGCTCGTCTCGTGTGCCACTGTTATGATCTGACAACGCGTGCGATTCGATTCTGATCCGATTATTCGGTGGCTGCGACGTCGTTGAATGACATACGAATCTGTTCGAAACATTGTACAGTTGTACACATTACGAATACATTAATTTTTTTTTAATATTTGTAAAATTGTAACGTAAATAATTGTCTATTATACAAGAATTTTTTTGGTCATACATTTATCCACGTTAATTTAGTTAAGTTTGTTATTTATAAGCTTCTAGTTAGGAATATTTTTTTTATAGATTTCCTATAAAACATGAACAACTAACTCAACTGGGGCCAAACTCTGTTAAAAGTGAATTTATTTAAAATTTTTTGAAAAACCACCCATAGGCATAGATTTGACATCTTCTTCTTCTTATATTATAAAACGTGAAAAATAGTCACGTCCACAATAGCCAATATCGCAGCAGTCGGCGGTCGCATAGACAAAAGGTCTAGGTGTAGTCGCCGTGGCCTAATGATTGATTATATTAATTATTATTATTAATCAATTTTTTTTCATAGCCGATACAAATATACAAATATTTTGGCTATAGGTTATAGGTATATTTTGCATCAGAAAACTGATGATTTACAAATTCACTACAGCAAATGTTACGTTTCCAGCGCTCCGTTTCAAATAAATAGAAGGGGTACGATGAAAAAAAAAAAGAAGATGGACTTTATTCCCCACGTTTATACAATTATATTATAAATAAATTTTTTTTTACAATTATTGGACTATTTGCAACGTAATTAATAATAATAATAATAGGCTTATAGTAATAAATTATTCAACGTTATATGGTACCAACACTAGTCCATATTATGTTGCAGTATTAAATGTATAGTATTGCAATTAGTGATTTTTTTTCTATACTTCTTACAAAAATTATTGATGAAATTACATACACTTGTAACGTCCCCTCTTCGCCGGGCGTTCGTCTCTCGAACCCTACGTGTTTTAAGTTCTGTTTATTTTAACGAGGTCTCGGGGATTCGACCTCGGTGTGTAATATTAATACTAAGAGATCAGGGTTACCTTATTAAAGTAAAGCACATAGGTATAATGTATAAATTACGTGTATTATTATTATAGAATTATTAGAATTATTATGTAAAAGTAATAGTAGTTATTATATTGGCCTATATATACATATAAATGTGTTAAATGGTTTACCGATCCGGGTAGATGATGACGTGCCGTAAGTGTGTATCGTTGATGGGACCGTCGGATCGTCGCGAAGTTGTTGTTCCTGTTGTCTCCGTGTCGCACACACTTTCTTCACACACCGCCTCGGTCGTAATTATATACACCGCTGCCGTGTGCCTAAACCCTTGGTCAGCAGTCAGCTGCGCTCGCCATTCCTCACACACAGCATATTAGGCAGCGGGTGCCCTACTTAAGGAATAATGTACGATGCCGATAGACGGCAATCGTTACACACTTATCTGTGATAGTTTTGAATAGCGATTGACGAACGGGTTCTAAGTTAATCGTTGTGACCATAGTTAATATTAAAATGTTATGACTTTATACCTACTCGATTTTAAGTGAAACTATAAGAAAAGATTTTTAAATTTAAAATTGAAATAATATCCTGGTTGGTTAATTATTATCGACTTATCGTGACCAATAAGTAAGTTATATTATTAATTTTGCTCGTGATTTGTTTATTATACTGTTTTACAGGTTTTAATAATGACATCCTAGACATCAAGTCTCTACTCAATACCAAAGTATTGATTGACAAACCATACAAAAAGAGACGTGGTCCACAATGTCACAACTGTCAATCCTATGGACACACGCGAAATAACTGCTGTCACGAACCTAAATGCGTTAAATGTGATGAAAACCACCTTACAAAAGAGTTAATTTTACTCAAATACTTTTACTCAACTACTGACTAACTACACTGATTAATACTTTATAAATTGGTAGGCTATGTCAACGAAAAAAAGTATTCAATAAAATAGTATTCAATAGTAAAAAAAAAGTAATTCAAATACCATTCAAATACTTTAAAATAAAAAGTATTTAAAAAGTATTCAATACGGAAAACAGTATTTGAATACTTTTACTCAACTACTTTACAACACTGAATTTGTAGCTTGATTTGCTCAAAAAAAGTCAAAATTCTTTGAAAATTTAACTGTGTATGGAAAACGCTAATATAAACATTTGGTGAAAATTTCAAGTATATATATCGATTAGTTTTTGAGTTATAGCAAAATAAAAAATTCGATTTTTTTGAAAACTGTTGGAAAATGTTTACTTTTCACCTCTATAATGCACCAAGGATATCCACTTTGCCATCGGAAACCACCCCAAAGTTTGAAATTGAAACATTATTTCGACTAGTTATGCTGTACACAGACACAAAAACAAAAAAACAAAAAAACACACATCATTATTGTAAAATCAATACATTCATCACTCCGTTCAGAATCTAAAATGTAAGGTTATATAAATGCTTAATAATAAACATTTAATTTCCAATCAAAATTAAACATTTATAAAACCATTATAATTGACAATTGTTGTGTGGGATTACTCACTAAACACTTCTTAAGCTTCTTATTAATATCAATTATCATTTTTAAAAATTGCAAATAGTTAAAACCATCTGCGATCATAAATTTTTTTTCAAGAATACTAAGTTCATCTTCTCTACATTTAATACCTGCTGTATACATTCCTCGACGAAAATCCTATCTGGATATATGACCATGATTGTTTCTATATTTGTTAAATTTATTAATATGTAAAATTAATAAAATAAATTCCTTATTAAATACAAAATATTGTATTACTTATCAAAAACCTTGAAATACTGTTCTAGCATTATTCTATTTTCGTTTAAATAATTGTTTATATTAATTATTGTCTTATTAAATAAAACACGTAAATGTAATTCCACTGCATCCCAATCTTGTCCTTATTTATACGAAGCATTTTGTTCACATTTCGATCACATTTTACTTCTATATCCGAAGATTTTGCACACGACGTCCCCGACTTAAATGGCTTATTTCCCGCCCTTCCACACAATATACTATTTGAATTCGCACTAATCGGCTAGCGCAGATTACGAATCGAAAACTATTTATATTTTACATCAATCATGTCGTTTACAATTTACCATTTTTTTTAATAAATTTTAATAATATAAACAGCGGAGATTAAAGTTTATAACTATTATTATTTTGATTTTAATGCGTTAAACTGTTTTTATATTATTTAAATTTGAATTGTTAGAATTTTGTGATTATTTTTACCAAGTCAAAAGTTTAAACTATTATTATTTTGTTTTTAACGTTAAAGTGTTTGTATATTATTTTAAATTTGAATTGTTCTAATTGCATGACCTGCATAACTATTTCCATGAACGCAAGGGCGAGTCAAAAATTAGTGTGTGTGGCTCGCGCGGAAGGCCATTTCAGTCTTGGGCAAAATGCAGCAGTAAGTATAGCCTGCGCCTACTGCCGCACACGACGTCCATGACTTAAATGGCTTACCTCCCGCCCTTCTACACAATATACTATTTGAATTCGCACTTATCGGCTAGCGCTGATTACGAACAGAAAACTATTTATATTTTACAATTTTCAAGATTTTTTGGCTACCCAAAAAAATTTTATCGGCATTTGAAGAAAAAAAACTTAGAAAAGTCGAAAATTTCAATTGTCTATAAGTAGCTTAAAAATGGTCAAAATATTTTGAAAATTTAACTGTAAAGAGATAGCTATAATATAAACATTTGGTGAAAATTTCAAGTATTTACAATGATTCGTTTTTGAGTTACAGCAAAATCAAAAAATCGATTTTGTCGAAAAGTGGTTTTTCGTAAATTTGTCGTTTTTCTATCACTTTTTTTTTGTATTCCTATTCAAAGAGGGGCTGAAGTCAAAAATCGGAGCATTATTACTGTCGTCAGACACAAAAAAAAAAAAAAAAACACATCATAGTAAGATCAATACATTCTTCACTTCGTTCAGAATCTAAAACTATTCAATAAAATAGTATTCAATAGTAAAAAAAAGTAATTCAAATACCATTCACATACTTTAAAATAAATAGCATTCAAAAAAGTATTCAATACGGCAAAAAGTATTTGAATAGTTTTACTCAAATACTTTTACTCAACTACTTTACAACACTGATTAATACTTTATAAATTGGTAGGCGATGTCAACGAAAAAAAGTAGTCAATAAAATAGTATTCAATAGTAAAAAAAAGTAATTCAAATACCATTCACATACTTTAAAATTAAAAGTATTAAAAAAAGTATTCAATACGGAAAGAAGTATTTGAATACTTTTACTCAAATACTTTTACTCAACTACTTTGCAACACTGATTAATACTTTATAAATTGGTAGGCGATGTCAACGAAAAAAAGTATTCAATAGTAAAAAGCGGGTAAGTGAGTATCGCTCTGCTGTACATTAGGGGGTGGGGTGGACCTCGGACTATGGTAGGTTAAATTTGAATGCAATGATAGGTATCATTGTATACGAAAAACGATTCTGAACGGAGATGATTTGTCAGTCCAGGATATATTATATTTAAATATTATCATATATTCTATTTTGAAACTAATTCAAACATTTAAGTAAAAGTTTCAGGATCTTACGTTTAGTAATTTTTTAAAAATAACAAAAATCGAAAATTATTTATTAGTAAAACGTGTTTTTACACGTCGTGTATTTTTGATTTCAAATTAAAATTAAAACTTTAAACACTCGTAAATTTTTTTAAATTGAACAATCCTCAAACTTTTTTATAATTATTCTAAGCTTAACTTATGGACAGCATAGTATTACATTTTCAATTCTTAGCTTTTGATAGAAAAATATTTATAAATTTTTAACTACCAAATAGTGAAAAATATTCATGATTTTGACGAATTTTTGTCAATATTTGAACTTCAAATGCTAATAAAAAAAAATTGTGCCTATGTATTTTTATAATTTTTGAATGAGAGTTAGAACAAGTTATGTAGACCCTTCAATTAAATTTTCAAGTAATTTGTCCCAGCTAAATTTTTTTTATCAACATTTATAAAAAAAAAATAAAAAAAAATTGAAAATTTCAATTGTCTATTAATAGCTCAAAAAAAGTCAAAATGTTTTGAAAATCAAATCACGTAAAGAAAATGGCAATCTAAATAACTGGTAAAATTTTCAAGTATTTACGACTTATACTGTTTGAATAACAACAAATATCAAAAATCGTTTGAGGCTAAACCGTTATTTAACGCGGTTTTGTAAAAATTTAAATTTCAATCACTCATAAAAATTTTTTGTTTTAGTCCGGTAGAGTTTTTTTTGCAGATAGTAGAAGAAAATTTTATGCAGAACCTTGTACCAAATTTTCAAATCTTAGTTATAAAAGGAAAAATTTTTACGATTTTTTAACCACAAAATTACTTGCCAATTTTCGCAATTTTGACATATTTCGTATAAATTCGAACTTTAAGCACTTATAAAAAAAAATTGTGACTAACGATTTCGGATTTTTTTTTATAACTTTAAGAACAGCTTATAAGAAACCTTGTATTAAATTTTCAAGATTTTCTGGCCGGCCAAAAAATTTTTATCGTTATTTTAAAAAAAAATACTTAAAAAAATTGAAAATTTCAACTGTCTATAAATAGCTCAAAAAAAGTCAAAATTCTTTGAAAATTTAACTGTGTATGGAGAACGCTAATATAAATATTTTGTGAAAATTTCAAGTGTTTACATCGATTAGTTTTTGAGTTATAGCAAAATAAATAATTCGATTTTGTCGAAAACTGGTTTTGCGTAAAAATTCCCGTTTTTCTGTCATTTTTTTTTTGTTTTTCTCGATTTTTTTGAAAACTGTTGGAAAATGTTTACTTTTCACCTCTATAATGCACCAAGGATATTCACTTTGCCATCGGAAACCACCCCCAAAGTTTGAAATCGAAGCATTATTTCGACTAGTTATGCTGTACACAGACACAAAAAAAAAAAAAACAAAAAAAAAAAAAAATAAAAAAAAAAAAAAAAAAAAAAACACACATCATTGTAAAATCAATACATTCATCACTCCGTTCAGAATCTAAAAAAAGTAATTCAAATAACATTCAAAGACTTTAAAATAAAAAGTATTTAAAAAAGTATTCAATACGGAAAACAGTATTTGAATACTTTTACTCAAATACTTTTACTCACCTACTTTACAACACTGAATTTAATACTTTATAAATTGGTAGGCGATGTCAACGAAAAAAAGTATTCAATAAAATAGTATTCAATAGTAAAAAAAAGTAATTCAAATACCATTCACATACTTTAAAATAAATAGCATTCAAAAAAGTATTCAATACGGCAAAAAGTATTTGAATAGTTTTACTCAAATACTTTTACTCAACTACTTTACAACACTGATTAATACTTTATAAATTGGTAGGCGATGTCAACGAAAAAAAGTAGTCAATAAAATAGTATTCAATAGTAAAAAAAAGTAATTCAAATACCATTCACATACTTTAAAATTAAAAGTATTAAAAAAAGTATTCAATACGGAAAGAAGTATTTGAATACTTTTACTCAAATACTTTTACTCAACTACTTTGCAACACTGATTAATACTTTATAAATTGGTAGGCGATGTCAACGAAAAAAAGTATTCAATAAAATAGTATTCAATTGTAAAAAAAGTAATTCAAATACCATTCACATACTTTAAAATAAAAAGCATTCAAAAAAGTATTCAATACGGAAAAAAGTATTTGAATACTTTTACTCAACTACTTTAGAACACTGATTAATACTTTATAAATTGGTAGGCGGTGTCAACGAAAAAAAGTATTCAATAGTAAAAAAAAGTAATTCAAATACCATTCACATAGGTACTTTAAAATAAAAAGCATTCAAAAAAGTATTCAATACAGAAATTAGTATTTGAATACTTTTACTCAAATACTTTTACTCACCTACTTTACAACACTGATTAATACTTTATAAATTGGTAGGCGATGTCAACGAAAAAAAGTATTCAATAAAATAGTATTCAATAGTAAAAAAAAGTAATTCAAATACCATTCACATACTTTAAAATAAATAGTATTCAAAAAAGTATTCAATATGGCAAAAAGTATTTGAATACTTTTACTCAACTACTTTACAACACTGAATTTAATACTTTATAAATTGGTAGGCGATGTCAACGAAAAAAAGTAGTCAATAAAATAGTATTCAATAGTAAAAAAAAGTAATTCAAATACCATTCACATACTTTAAAATAAAAAGCATTCAAAAAAGTATTCAATACGGAAAAAAATAAAGGAACAACAATAAGCCCATATAATAAATACCAATTATCAGGTCCAGATAAAACACCATTACAATTAATTGGAACTACATCAATTAATCTTAAAATTTAAAATGTGACATTCCCAATATCTGTTTGCGTAATAAAAAACCTAAGCAGTACGATAATACTAGGGAACGAATTTTTAGAAATTAACAGAGCAAAAATCGATTACACTAAGAAATTAATAACGTTGGATAAAACGATTAAAACTAAAATAATGAACAGTAAATTTTCTCAAATTGAAAATCATATCGAAAATATAGAACATAATATAATTACAACATCACCCAACATTATTGAAGCTAATATGGACATATTAAACACCGCACCACAATATTCAATAGCGCACACAATCTCGGCTGACCTCCAATACGATACAGATTTATCTAACAAACTTACCCAAAAATATGGTAACATGTCCTACATACTTGATGTTTTAGATTTAATACCAGGGGAAATAACTACCATTGATACTGAACATAGGTCCATACATTACCTAATATCAAAAGAAAAACATAATATACCGACATCCTATATAGACGTTTTTGACAATTTATACAACCTAAAAAACTTCGCGATAAAAGAAAAATATGAACACATAGCATTATGCGTAGAAAATCTAACTCACAATGAACTTAAATGGGACATAATTAAAAAAATGATATTTGAAATATTCAATGAAACAAGAATACGCTTATTACTATGTCACACTCCCACCATATTAAAAAATAAAAAAACTAACATAATATCAAATATAAAAAACACATATAACACTATTGCCAACACAAATGATTCTATAAAAAACGACGATCCTCAAGCTAATAAAATTTTCTCTAAATATCAAATAGGGGAAAACGTAAAATCCGACGGAAATTGTGGATTATACGCGCTAACCAACGCAATTAATGATAACAAACCAAATAAAATAATCACTCTAGCTGACATATTAAACCTATTAGAATTATCAGAGTTACCTAATTACTGGTGGCACGATGACCAGCTCAGCAGCATCGCTAATCACTTCGGTTTCGACACATACATATACTCCGATTCAACCAAACACGGATATATATACGGATCAGGATCTAGACCTCCTATAATGCTATACAATTTAAATAAAGGAACACACTGGTGTCCCGGCACATTGATAAAAAACAATAGCAAATCAAATAAAATACCACAAAAAATTATTAACACAAACAATTATATTTCCTTAGAACAGATAAAAAAAGATATCAAAATAGAAACAAACATAAATAATAAAATAAAACATAATAAAGAAGTTCAAATGGTAAATACAATTATAAACGAAGATAGAGAAAAAATATACGATAAAGAAGGAACTCAGATTAAAATATCTAATAACTTAACGATTGATCAACATAATCAAACAATAAAATTACTAAAACAATTTATACATATATTTTCTACCGACACAATAAATATAAAAGCGGGTAAGTGGGTATCGCTCTGCTGTATATTAGGGGGTGGGGTGGACCTCAGACTATGGAAGGTTAAATTTGAATGCAATGATAGGTATCATTGTATACGAAAAACGATTCTGAACGAAGATGATTTGTCAGTTTAGGATATATTATATTTAAATATTGTCAAATATTCTATTTTGAAACAAATAGTATAGTTTTTATATTATGTTACTATGGTTACTATGGACAACATTCGCATTATGAGCGTATGAAATTTAATTTAAATTTTGACATATTTCGTATAAATTCGAACTTTAAACACTTATAAAAAAAAATTGTGACTAACGATTTCGGATTTTTTTTTATCACTTTAAGAACAACTTATAAGAAACCTTGTATTAAATTTTCAAGATTTTCTGGCCACCCAAAAAATTTTTATCGGCATTTGAAGAAAAAAAAACTTAGAAAAGTCGAAAATTTCAATTGTCTATTAGTAGCTTAAAAATGGTCAAAATATTTTGAAAATTTAACTGTAAAGAGATAACCATAATATAAACATTTGGTGAAAATTTCAAGTATTTACAATAATTCGTTTTTGAGTTACAGCAAAATCAAAAAATCGATTTTGTCGAAAAGTGGTTTTTCCGTAAAATTGCCATTTTTCTGTCATTTTTTTTTTGTTTTTCTCAATTTTTTTGAAAACTATTAGAAAATTTTAATTTTGACCCCCCTAAAGTACCAACTAGATTCAATTCCCTATTCAAAGAGGGGCTGAAGTCAAAAATCGGAGCATTATTACTGCTCCAAATGTTGGAGTCAGACACAAAAAAAAAAAAAAAAAAAAAAAAAAAAAAAAAAAAAAAAAAAAAACACACATCATAGTAAAAGCAATACATTCAAGAATCTAAAACCAGCTAATGTACAACCATGTCAAATACAAATAAAACCAAATTCAAAAGAACCAAAATTTAACCCGCCACATAGGATTTCACCTTCACAAAGGCAAGAATTGAAAACACAACTAGATAAATTAATGAAGGCTAATATAGTCAAACACACAAAATCAAACTTTGCTTCACCTGCATTTTTAGTAAAAAAGAAAGAAAAAAATAATTATAGGCTTGTCGTTTCCTATAAAGATCTTAATAACATAATAGAATCAGACCAATACCCGTTACCCAGAACAATAGATTTATTCCGAAGTTTAGAAGGTTCCAAATACTTTACGACCTTGGACTTAAACTCAGGTTTTTTTCAAATCCCTGTGAGAGAACAGGACCAATATATGTTAGCTTTCACCACAGTACATGGACTAATGACTTTCACTAGACTACCACAAGGTTTCAAAAATTCAAGTGCAATATTTCAAAGAGAACTTAACAAAGCATTTTCTGAACATTTATACAAATCAGTCATTATATTTATAGACGACCTAGCAACTTTCGGAAGCAACTTTGAGATGGCTTTAGACAACCTAAAAAATGTTTTCGAAATAATAAGCCAATATGGATTTTCATTAAAAACAGCTAAATGTACAATATTTGCTGATAAAATTGAACTTTTAGGACACCAGATATCAAGTTATGGTATCAAACCTTTACCTAGAAACACGATAGCAATAACTAACTTTGAAAGACCTAAAACTGCCAAACAAGTTCGAAGTTTTCTAGGATTAGCAAGCTACTACCGGAGACTAGTAAAAAACTTTTCACACATAGCGAATCCATTATTTCAATTAACTAAACACGACAATAATAAAATCATAACTTGGAACGATGATCACGAAGACGCATTCAATAAATTAAAAACAATTTTAACATCTGAACCAGTAATTGCACACTTCTCCGATGATAAAGAAACATATCTAACTGTTGACGCTAGTATAATCGGCTTAGGAGCAGTACTAGAACAACCAGACGAAAACAACAAATTAAGACCAGTAGGTTACGCATCACGAAAAATATTAGACTCTGAAAAAACTTACTCATCCACAACTTTAGAGCTTTTAGGTCTAGTTTTCGGCATAACTTACTTTAGAGAGTTTCTATGGGGACGAAAGTTCACAGTATTTTCCGATAATATAAGCTTACAATATTACAAGAATTTAAAAATACCATCTGCCAGAATAGCTAGACTTACATTAAAAATATTAGATTTTGATTTCATAATAAAACACAAAGCTGGTAAAGAAAATAAAGTCGCCGATTGTTTATCTAGAGAAAACATAATGAATATAATAGACGCTGTAATTTTTGAACACCACACACATTCTAATGAATCTGAATTTATACATAATATAAGCATTGATGAAAACACAGAAATAAACATAATTGAAGAACAAGAAAATGACAACTTCTGTGCTGAAATAATAAAAGCATTAAATAATTTACCTACATCTAATAAATATAAAAGACTATCAAGGAGATACATAATAACAAACCAAATATTATATTTAAAAAGACATATTCCCAAACAAAATATAGACAACGCTATAGTTATTCCAAAAAGTTTAGTGACAAATATAATCACAGCCTACCACAACCCCCCTTTAGCAGGACATATGGGCATAACAAAAACAATAAAAGCTATTCAAGTAAAATACTATTGGCCAACTCTAATAAACGATGTAACAAATTTTATCAAATCTTGTCATCAATGCCAAATTAATAAAAAATCACAAGGTAAACCAGCAGGCTGTTTACAACCAATACCATTACCCAAATGCAAGCCATTAGATAGAATAACTATTGATTTCCTAGGACCATTACCCTCTAGCAATAATAAAAAATATATACTTGTATTCACATGTCAAAGCACTAAATATGTCATAGCAAAAGCCACCAAATCATCTGATTCAAACACAGTAGTTAAATTTCTCATACAATATATTACACAATATGGTGTACCCAGATACATCACATCAGACAGAGGTCTACACTTTAAAAATAAAATAATGAATGACGTATGTACAAATTTTGGTATAAAACAAATATTTTCATCTAGTTACGCACCTCAATCTCAAGGATTCACTGAAAGAATCAATGGGGTAATATGTCAAGCCATAAGACACTATATAAAAGACAATAACCAATCAAGGTGGTCTTTCTATTTACCATATATAGTATTTAGCTATAATAATTCACCACAAATATCCACAAACTATAGCCCATATTATTTACTACACGGGTTCAATGCAAATATAGGCATAGATACACAAATAATTCCCGAAAACTTATCATATGACTTTAAAAAATCACTTGAAGAAATAAAACAAGTTAGAGAAAACATACCATTCTTTCACACAAAACCAATTTCTACGTACAACACAGACCTTATGGCATATATAAATACAAAATTTGTCTATATACAAAACATTTTAAAAGCATCCATAACTTCGATGTACATCGATCTAGTGACCAAACAATGTAATCTAGAAAGACAAATACTTATGCACAAACTATCATTAGCATCGTACAGCTTATCAGAGTTTGCATACTCAATGGGTGAAGGACCTGGTTACACCGCTCTAAAATCAGGAGAAATAGTATACCTACTAAAATGCAAACCTGTAGATGTTGAACTAGACAGAAGCCACAAAACATGTTTCCAAGAACTACCAGTATTATATAACAAACAAAGATTATTCATGGCACCAAAAACCCACACTCTACAAAAATATGGAACAGAAATCGATTGTACAATAATACTACCAACAGGATACCCAAGCCTGGGCATAAACGAGTTAAAAAGTTAAAGTTAAGTTAAAAGTTAAGTTAATTTTAACTTTTTAACTTAACTTTTTTGAATTTAATTTTCATTAACTTAATTTTTAACTTAATTGATGTTTATTGATATCAACTTAATAAATAACGAGTTATTTAAAAAAAAATCAAAGTTACGTTATTTAAAAAATAATTAAATTATAAATAAAATTATTATTGAAATCTGATGCATATTGTTTATACATTTACTAGAATAGAATAGAATACATTAAAACATGTATATGTATTATATTATTATCTATTAAAATAAATCAAAAGGTTATTCGTATATCTTATTTTGTATACTTTTGGTACCTACTACAACTACATAATTCTTTTTATCTGTACTTTTATTTTCCAAATTTACTTTAATGTCTATTTTCTGAGTGTAATAATATTTATGAATTTTATTTTTTCAAACCATATGATTAGCTATTTATATATTAAAAAAAAATTTTAACTTAACTTAAGTTAATAAGTTAATTGAAAGTTTCCATATAACTTTTAACTTAACTGAGTTTAAAAAAAAATTAGATTAACTATTAATTTTAAACTTTTCAAAATAAATTCTATAAACTTAACTTAACTCAGTTAAAAATTATCATTAACTTGCCCAGGCTTGGATACCTCATGGAAGGAGAATGGATAAGCATGTCACCAAACTCAGTAACACAAAGTAATTCAAATACCATTCACATACTTTAAAATTAAAAGTATTAAAAAAAGTATTCAATACGGAAAGAAGTATTTGAATACTTTTACTCAAATACTTTTACTCAACTACTTTACAACACTGATTAATACTTTATAAATTGGTAGGCGATGTCAACGAAAAAAAGTATTCAATAAAATAGTATTCAATAGTAAAAAAAAGTAATTCAAATACCATTCAAAGACTATAAAATAAAAAGTATTTAAAAAAGTATTCAATACGGAAAACAGTATTTGAATACTTTTACTCAAATACTTTTACTCAACTACTTTACAACACTGAATTTAATACTTTATAAATTGGTAGGCGATGTCAACGAAAAAAAGTATTCAATAAAATAGTATTCAATAGTAAAAATAGTAATTCAAATACCATTCACATACTTTAAAATAAAAAGCATTCAAAAAAGTATTCAATACGGAAAAAAGTATTTGAATACTTTTACTCAACTATACTTTACAACACTGATTAATAATTAATAAATTGGTAGGCGATGTCAACGAAAAAAAAAATTCAATAAAATAGTATTCAATAGTAAAAAAAAGTAATTCAAATACCATTCAAATACTTTAAAATAAAAAGTATTCAAAAAAGTATTCAATACGGCAAAAAGTATTTGAATACTTTTACTCAAATACTTTTACTCAACTACTTTTACACTGATTAATACTTAATAAATTAGTAGGCGATGTCAACGAAAAAAAGTATTCAATAAAATAGTATTCAATAGTAAAAAAAAGTAATTCAAACATCATTCACATACTTTAAAATAAAAAGTATTCAAAAAAGTATTCAATACGGCAAAAAGTATTTGAATACTTTTACTCAAATACTTTTACTCACCTACTTTGCAACACTGATTAATACTTTATAAATTGGTAGGCGATGTCAACGAAAAAAAGTATTCAATAAAATAGTATTCAATAGTAAAAAATAGTAATTCAAATACCATTCACATACTTTAAAATAAAAAGTATTCAAAAAAGTATTCAATACGGCAAAAAGTATTTGAATACTTTTACTCAAATACTTTTACTCACCTACTTTACAACACTGATTAATACTTTATAAATTGGTAGGCGATGTCAACGAAAAAAAGTATTCAATAAAATAGTATTCAATAGTAAAAAAGAGTAATTCAAATACCATTCACATACTTTAAAATTAAAAGTATTAAAAAAAGTATTCAATACGGAAAGAAGTATTTGAATACTTTTACTCAAATACTTTTACTCAACTACTTTGCAACACTGATTAATACTTTATAAATTGGTAGGCGATGTCAACGAAAAAAAGTATTCAATAAAATAGTATTCAATTGTAAAAAAAGTAATTCAAATACCATTCACATACTTTAAAATAAAAAGTATTCAAAAAAGTATTCAATACGGCAAAAAGTATTTGAATACTTTTACTCAACTACTTTGCAACACTGATTAATACTTTATAAATTGGTAGGCGATGTCAACGAAAAAAAGTATTCAATAGTAAAAAATAGTAATTCAAATACCATTCAAAGACTTTTAAATAAAAAGTATTCAAAAAAGTATTCAATACGGCAAAAAGTATTTGAATACTTTTACTCAAATACTTTTACTCACCTACTTTACAACACTGATTAATACTTTATAAATTGGTAGGCGATGTCAACGAAAAAAAGTATTCAATATTTTTTCATGCCTGTAAAAAATTGGTTATATATAATACATATATAATATCATGAAAATAGTTTATGACTAATTTATGCAATTGAATGTGTATATATTTACCGCTTAAATCATCTTATTATAAATGACAATATAATGCCAACTATAATTCCATTGGTAAACCCTTTATAGTATGGATCATGGTCATATTTTGGACATTTTCCCTATAGAAAACATAAATGATAATTATATAATATCTTGTTATATCTTGAATCTTAATCTTAATTTTAGATTCTGAACGAAGTGAAGAATTTATTGCTTTTACAATGATGTGTGTTTTTTTTTTTTTTTGTGACGACAACATTTGGAGCAGTAATAATGCTCCGATTTTTGACTTCAGCCCCTCTTTGAATAGGAAAATTCATCTAGTTGGTACTTTGGGGGTCAAAAGTAAACATTTTCAAATAATTTTCAAAAAAATCGAAAAAAACAAAAAAAAAAATGACAGAAAAACAGCAATTTTGCGAAAAACCACTTTGCGACAAAATCGATTTTTTTATTTTGCTGTAACTCAAAAACGAATCATTGTAAATACTTGACATTTTCACCAAATGTTTATATTATGGTTATTTCTTTACAGTTAAATTTTCAAAATATTTTGACCATTTTTAAGCTACTTATAGACAATTGAAATTTTCGACTTTTCTAAGTTTTTTTTCTTCAAATGCCGATAAAAATTTTTTGGGTGGCCAGAAAATCTTGAAAATTTAATACAAGGTTTATTATAAGTTTTACTTATCGTAGTAAAAAAAAAATCAAAAATCGTGAGTCACAATTTTTATTTCTAAGCATTTAAAGTTCAAATTTTTACGAAATATATCAAAATTTAAATTAAATTTCATACTCTCATTATGCGTATGTTGCCAAATACTTTTTTTATTAATAAACAGATACTATAAAGTAACTATAGTAACATAATATAGTAGTTATACTATTTGTTTCAAAATAGAATATATGACAATATTTAAATATAATATATCCTAGATTGACAAATCATCTCCGTTCAGAATCGTTTCTCGTATACAATGATATTCATCATTGCATTCAAATTTAACTTACGCTAGTCCGAGGTCCACCCCACCCCCTAATGCACAGCATAGCGATACCCACTTACCCGCTTTTTTATTATGTCAAGGTTAAATTTTAAAATTATGTTAAACTGGGTGTATCTTATCCTATACCTACTATTGATTAAAAAAAATACAATCAGTGGAATCAACATAAACAAATACCGGTTGAAATTAATAGGCGGAGGAATCGATAAAACCCCATTAATATAAATACTAAAATACATAGTATTAATAAATATGCTACAATATTGCCGTAGGTAATAAATAATAATTTTTTAAATAACTACTTTGTAATATATAAATATTATAGTTTTATATTCTAATAAATATATAATGTGGATTCCAAATTGTAAACGTACTTAGATAGTGTGAAACCAAACGCAACTAACCAAATTAGAATAAATAATACAACAATTAAAAAGATGACGAAATAGCAATTGAACAAATTAGAATAAATACTACAACAATTAAAAGGATGATGAAATAGCAATTGGTCAAATTAAAATAAATACTGCAATAATTAGATTATAAAAAGATGACGAAATAGCAATTGAACAAATTAAAATAAATACTACAACAAATAAAAAGATGATGAAATAGCAATTGGTCAAATTAAAATAAACACCTCGATCATTAGATTATAAGAAAATAATTAGACGATAATCAAATTTAAATATCAATCGCACAATTACTGACTGACCAGATTATCTACATCATAAATAACGCACATAAAACCACAACGCACTCTCAGCATCGGTGCAGTGAAGAATCTCACCAACTCAAGATTCAAGTCTCAAGTAAAAAAACACCGCCAACGCTCCAAGGCACACCAGGACAACGTCGAAAACACTAAGAGAACAGGACAAGATCCAATTGCATACGTTATGAAGTCCTATATATTCCATCTCAACAAATTCCTTAATGTTGCGTTGGTTCATTACTTCTAAGTACAAACTTACATTGGTACATTAGCATTATTATTTAAAAAACTCAAAAACGTTCGTATAATTATTTGCACTGCCTAAATATATTATTCCAAAATACTATATACATCCAATATCCTATACAAATCAGATCGTAAATAATAGTGTTCATCGACTCACGACACCGAAACATCTATCGACGAAGAAGGTAAGTGAAAATTTAACATATACATACATAAAACTAAATACATAGCTTCACGTCGATCCAAAAATATAAATAGTGGTAGAATAAAATAATGCAAATAGGGTATTCAATTTCAATCGTTCAATGATTAACCACATCTAATTCAAATCATAATTAAACACATTCCCCACGTCACTTATTTCTATTTATTATTTTATTTTACTAAACCAACTGTTATTTACATTTTTCATATCCTATGCCCACTTTGCTTATTTTTAATTCTACTACAACTTACTTCTTTCTTATTTGTATCTTCATTTGAATCTATAATAGAGGACAAAAATATAAAATACATTTTATGTACTATAATTTTAAAAAATTTGAAAATTTATTATTTTCTAAAAAAGTATGATTGAAATTACGTTGACTGTTGAAAGCCCTGGCTAAAAGCCTCCTGTTCCACTCCTCATTGCGCCAGCACGGAAGTAGACTATAGCCCGTACGGATGAACAGATGTTACATGAAACACCGAACCGAAAATTATTTTTACTTAATTTATCTTTTAATACGCATTAACAATATTCATTATCTAATGTTGTTTTAATTGAAGATACATCTGCAATTGTCTCATATTTGTATAATTAATTATTATTAATATTAATTATAGTAAATAGTTATAAGTATAATCATATTTAAAATTACTATTATTTTTATTTGTTTAATCGTATTCAATATAATAAAATATATTAATAATAATACATTTTTAGATTCCTAACGGAATGATGAATGTATTGATTTTACAATGGTGTGTGTTTTTATTTTTTATTTTTGTTTCTGTCATCACTTTATTGAGTATAGTTATAGCTCGTGCTTTGATTTTTGACTTCAGCCCCTCTTTGAAAAGGAAATTGAATCTAGTTGGTACTTTGGGGAGGTCAAAAGCAAAAAATATCCAGTAGTTTTAAAAAGCGTCAGGGAAAACCGTGAAAAAATAACCGATTTTTTGATTTTGCTGTAAATCAAACACAAATCATTGTAAATACTTAAAATTTTCACCTTATGTTTATATTACCATTATCTATTTACGATTAAATTTTCAAAATATTTAGAATTCTTTTAAACTATTTATAAAGCATTGACATTTTCGATTTTTCTAAATTTTTTTTTCTTGAAATGTAGATAAAAAAATTTGCCTTTATAAAAAATCTTTAAAATTTAGTGCAAGGTATTTTATAAGTTAAACTTATATATTATACTAATTCTGATGATTTTTTAGTCAATGATAATTACTATTATCTAATTAGTAGGATATATTAATATATTATTACCTTTATTTAAATTGTAATAAACTATAATAGTTGTACAGAATTTCGTAAAAAGTTAAATTCCATAGGCTCATAATCTTTTTTCTATATTGATGCTGGAATTTGTTTCAAACATTTATGAATTTTCTACTTAAAAATTCCTTGCAAATCGTCGCAATTTTGGTATATTTCGTAACACTTTAAATACTTATAAACAAACATTGTGACTAACGATTTTTGATTTTTTTTTTTTACTACGATAAGTAAAACTTATAATAAACCTTGTATTAAATTTTAAAGATTTTTTGGATAGCCAAATTTTTTTTATCGGCATTTCAAGGAAAAAAACTTAGAAAAGTCGAAAATTTCAGTTGTCTATAAGTAGCTTAAAAAAGGTCAAGATATTTTGAAAATTTAATCGTAAATAGATAACCATAATATAAACATTTGGTGAAAATTTCAAGTATTTACAATGATTCGTTTTTGAGTTACAGCAAAATAAAAATATCGATTTTGTCCTAAACTGATTATGCGTAAAAATTCCCGCTTTTCCTTTACTTTTTTAGGGTTTTTGCTTTTGAATACTAGGATAAAAGGTTTAATGTTCTCAATCATTCTGTAGCCTTTAGTAGTTAGTACTATTATAGAAAATATTTATTTAATATTTCAGATATCTACCTTTTATCTATTTCGGTAGGCATCTGCACTGGTTGGGCCGTCGCAAGAGAACGATAATGCCGGCACTGTTGAACAGTACTTGATCTAAAATATCTATAAAATAGACAAAGGATAAAAAAAATATATTTATTTTTAAATAATTTTAATTGTAGGTACGTACTTTAAGGAAGCTGGTATTCGCATTCTATTCCATGTTCTCCAGAACATTATTAGATATTACAGAATCGTTAATTTATTTTTGAATTTGAAAAAATTCGAATAAGTAGGTAGAAATATTTTGTGTATTTTAAAAATACAAAAACCACCGTGGTTACGAAAAATATTATTATTTTAAAAATATGTAGTTAAATTTTTAGTGTGCTAAAATTATAACAAATAAAGTATAAGAAACATTTTTAAATTATTTAAAATTTAGACCCGAAATACAACGAATAATAAAACCATTAATAAAATAATAAAATCATTATTTTTGTAATATATAAAAGTTATAATTGACTAAAGTCTTCTAATCTTTCTTTCTTTTTTTTAAATACTTAAAATAACACGCAGTAATTAATTATTAGGAATATTATAGATAATGGTAATATAAACATTTGGTGAAAATTTCAAGTATTTACAATGATTCGTTTTTGAGTTACAGCAAAATAAAAATATCGATTTTGTATCTATAATAAGACAAAAATATAAAATACATTTTGTATACTATAATTTTAAAAAATTTGGCAATTTATTATTTTCTAAAGAAGTCTGATTGAAATTACGTTGACTGCTGAAAGCCCTGGCTAAAAGCCTCCTGTTCAACTCCTCATTGCGCCAGCACGGAAGTAGACTATAGCCCGTACGGATGAACAGATGTTACATGAAACACCGAACCGAAAATTATTTTTACTTAATTTATCTTTTAATACGCATTAACAATATTCATTATCTAATGTTGTTTTAATTGAAGATACATCTGCAATTGTCTCATATTCGTATAATTAATTATTATTAATATTAATTATAGTAAATAGTTATAAGTATAATCATATTTAAAATTACTATTATTTTTATTTGTTTTTTTTTTTATGCAATGCGGCAATTTTTATAAGTTAATAACCTTCTTAATATATTGTAGGATCGCAGGTAATAAATTAGTAATTTATAATGCAAAATACTTATCTGCTAATTTAATTTACACTTACTAAAACAATTATATTATTACTACTCAAACCAGTTATTTGGAGGGGGTTTGAAAGGCCAAAAGCCCAAAAATTAGTAACTTAGATACCTACCGATACGAGAGAATGACGCCTATCTAGGCGTAGCAGATGACAGTCGTCACCGTCGTTGCACAAACTATTCGTCAGTTTATATTATTATATAATATTTTATTCGTTGGGTGAAAAGCTTGAAAATTTAATACAAGGTTCCTAATAAGTTAATATAATAGCAGTTTGAAAATATTTAAAATACATAAGCACGAATTTTTTTTATAACCATTTAAAATTCAAATTTTGACAAAATGTATTTAATTAAAAATTTACAAATTTATAAAATGTTTAACTTTTATAGCTAAGGATTGAAAATTTGAAACAAGGTTCCACGTAACATAATGAATCTAATTTGATTAATTTGGAATTTATTTTATAGGAATCTACATTTTTTTTAAAAATAATATAATTAATATTGTATAAAATATCCAAGACTGAAAACTCGTCCCCGGTCAGAATCGTTTTGTTGCATTTCAGTACATGTTTTTTTCAAAGTGTTCATGATCCTCATTTTCGATAAAATAGCTCCGCCATACACTAAATACTAACTCAAAAGTATTTTTGTATAAAAGTATTTGATTTTCAAATAAAAATACGTCCAAGACAGTATTTAAAATACTTTCCAAATACTTAAACCAAAAGTATTCTAAATACATTTGCTCAAATACTTTACAACACTGCACTATACATATAAGTATAATATTTTGTTTGAGTAATCATATTATGTTTGGGTAATTGCATAAGCATACTCGTCGATTTATGAATTTTCATTTTGTATATAGGTATCTAATTGTTGCATTATGTTATTTTTATATACCTAGGTCAAGTTTGTAAAACTAGATGGAACAATATAAGAGACAATTTTCGTAAGTCAATGAGGAAAAATATAACAAAAAGTGGTCAGGCAGCACATAAAATTAAAAAATACAAATATCAAGACCAGCTTGAGTTTTTAAAGCCACATCTCCAAGAAAGGGACACGATGACCAATTTAGAAAACGATGATTCTGATCATGAAGTTGGACACGATGTATCTGAGGAAATCACAAAACAAAGTAAGGAAGTTAATAATAGTATAGAATATGAAGAAGAAGAAACACCATCTCCGCCGGTAACAAATAAGCCACTTAAAAAACGAAAATTAAATACTCCAGAAACAGCTTCATCTACTTTGATGAAGTATTTAATTGAAAAAAATGAGAGCAAAAAAGACACATTACCAACCGTTTTACAACCACATCCTGTTGATGCTTTTTTAGCTAGTATTTCTCCATCTCTGAAATCGTTTTCACCATATAATTTAAATTTAGCAAAGACTAAAATTTTTTCCATTGTCCAAGAGCTTGAAATGAACATGATTTTGAAACAACAAAGGCAAACATCTTATACTACGATCAATTCACCATCACCACCACAACACATGCAGTATTCCCAACAACAACCACTTTCAGAGTATTATAACTTATCTGTATCTGATACCCATACACAAAATCATCCATATACTTCTACACCTATTCGTAATATACCCACGGGACAACAAACATACCAAAACATTGACACACAATCTGTTCAATTGCCATTTTCTCCTTCCCCTGCAGTATCTCCAAACCAAGACATGCATTCAGGACCAATTCATTATGTCGGACAAACAAATGGCTCAAGAGTTGCTACCTACTATGAAAAATTTAGTGCAAATAAAAATAAGTAAATAATTAAAACTTACAGCGTAAGTATAGCGAACAAAGTATGTTTATGATTACCTAATTATAATTTGTTTAGTAATTTATTTCTCGTGTAATATATGAAATAATATTTACCAAAGTATGGTTGAAAAATACAAATGTTTTGTTTTATTTGTTATTTTAAATTTTAAAATATATGGTGTGTTTGATTGAAGTTTAAAAAAATGTATATTATATACATCTTATAAAACATATTTTTAAGATATGCAATACCTTTCTGTAAAATTTATATTATACTATTTTATGAAATACTATTTTAGTATACATAGGTACAGATTGTAATATTTGTTATAATTATATTTACAAATTGAGCAGTTTTGATTTTTCAGTATTAAAAATAAAAATATAAAAAAAATAAAAATATATTTTTTTTTTTTTATGTGTAACACAGACTATAATATATTAATAGGTTAGTAAAATATTATAATAGGTAGGTATAATATTAATATATAATAACGATCGTTTGGGTACCTTAGAGTTACTGCAAGTCTTTCCATGGTAGTTATTGCCAGCCTCCAATGAGTGTCTTGTTTTTTTATATCATCTTGAATTTTTAATAATAAAATATCAAAACTATATTTGGACATCCGAAAGTACTCAAAAAACTTGGTTTCGTGATCTACTAATTCATTGTATAGTGTTGTGAATTCTCCTTCAATATTTCTTTTCTTCCACAAATCATGAACCCAGGTTCGTTTTCTTTTTTTTACTATTTGTTTTTTTGCTGCTTCATCTTCATCCAGTAGTATTGCAATCATTGCTAAATCTTCGATTTCTAAATTGTCCATCTTGAAAATAAGGTATGAAAACGCTCTTCCATTACAGAAGTTCTGTCTGTCACTGAACGAACATAAAATTCGTGATCAGAGTGTAGTGCACAAAATGGAATACCGGACGACACGGACTTGTGTGAATTAGATGGTATCGGACAGTATTATCACTGAACGGACGGTACGGATACGGACCGGACACGGACCGGACATGTGTGAATAGACCTTAATACGTAGCTTTCCGTCAAATAATGAAATTAAAATTATAAAAAGTTAACGAGGTAAAGACCTAATATTATTAGATAGTAATAAACTAATAAACATTGACAAGACACGAATATGAAATGGAAGTTTTCAAATAATATTTGTACTTCGAGCATTCTAACAGACTCAGGAAAAAATTTTAATTCAAAGACTCGGTAAGCATAAACATTCCAATATAATAATAAAAAGCCATAAATAGCATTTCGACTAATCCGAATAAGAATATTTTATTTTTAATTGAAATAAGTTAAAATTATTTCGTTAAAGTTAATCGTATTCAATATAATAAAATATTAATAATAATACATTTTTAGATTCCTAACGGAGTGATGAATGTATTGATTTTACAATGGTGTGTGTTTTTATTTTTTATTTTTGTTTCTGTCATCACTTTATCGAGTACCTATAGTTATAGCTCGTACTTTGATTTTTGACTTCAGTCCCTCTTTGAAAAGAAAATTGAATCTAGTTGGTACTTTGGGGAGGTCAAAAGCAAAAAATGTCCAGTAGTTTTAAAAAGCGTCAGGGAAAACCGTGAAAAAATAACCGATTTTTTTATTTTGCTGTAAATCAAACACAAA
Organism: Schizaphis graminum; assembly: GCA_020882235.1. Lineage (NCBI taxonomy): Eukaryota > Metazoa > Arthropoda > Insecta > Hemiptera > Aphididae > Schizaphis > Schizaphis graminum. The sequence continues at coordinate 112,445,169 of CM037032.1, read as the reverse complement.
TCATTGTAAATACTTGAAATTTTCACCTAATGTTTATATTACCATTATCTATTTACGATTAAATTTTCAAAATATTTAGAATTCTTTTAAACTATTTATAAAGCATTGAAATTTTCGATTTTTCTAAATTTTTTTTTCTTGAAATGTAGATAAAAAAATTTGCCTTTATAAAAAATCTTTAAAATTTAATGCAAGGTATATTATAAGTTAAACTTATATATATACTAATACTGATGATTTTTTAGTCAATGATAATTACTATTATCTAATTAGTAGGATATATTAATATATTATTACCTTTATTTAAATGGTAATAAACTATAATAATTGTACAGAATTTCGTAAAAAGTTAAATTCCATAGGCTCATAATCTTTTTTCTATATTGATGCTGGTATTTGTTTCAAACATTTATGAATTTTCAACTTTAAAATTCCTTGCAAATCGTCGCAATTTTGGTATATTTCGTAACACTTTAAATACTTATAAACAAACATTGTGACTAACGATTTTTGATTTTTTTTTTTTTTACTACAATAAGTAAAACTTATAATAAACCTTGTTTTAAATTTTAAAGATTTTTTGGATAGCCAAATTTTTTTTATCGGCATTTCAAGGAAAAAAACTTAGAAAAGTCGAAAATTTCAATTGTCTATAAGTAGCTTAAAAAAGGTCAAAATAGTTTGAAATTTTAATCGTATATAGATAACCATAATATAAATATTTGGTGAACATTTCAAGTATTTCGTATTTAATTTTAGCCTTGCTGATTAAAGTATAAAACTTGGTTATTTGCAGTCAAACATAAATTTTCCAATTTTTCAAACATAAAATTAAAAATATTTCTAGTTTCCACTATTGTATGTGAAATGTGAATTATAAATTTTATTTCTAAATTATATTATATTAAGACAAACAGCCAATCACTGATGTATTTCAACAAATAAATATTTTTTTTTAACTATATTTTTGTATTTATCTTATAACAATTTAAATGCATATTTTTGCATATTTTGGTAAATAAAATGCATATTTTACAATTTTTTATTGCATACAAATCCTAGCCCTGATTATTATTATTATTATTTATGTATGAACATTGTTAACTACCTGTGTTTTGTACTAACAAATAATTATGTCTAACATTTCATGTCTCAATATTTTTGTTTACCTGAAATAGTACAAACTGTCCGCCATGTAAATTTTATTACTTTCTGAAAAATTTATATAAAAAATTAATATTAATAAAAAAATTTTATCGTTATTTTAAAAAAAAATACTAAAAAAAATTAAAAATTTCAATTGTCTATAAATAGCTCAAAAAAAGTCTAAATTTTTTGAAAATTTAACTGTGTATGGAGAACGCTAACATAAACATTTTGTAAAAATTTCTTGTGTTTACATCGATTAGTTTTTGAGTTATAGCAAAATAAAAATTTCGATTTTGTCGAAAACTGTTTTTGCGTAAAAATTCCCGTTTTTCTGTCATTTTTTTTTGTTTTTCTCGATTTTTTTGAAAACTGTTGGAAAATGTTTACTTTTCACCTCTATAATGCACCAAGGATATCCACTTTGCCATCGGAAACCACCCCCAAAGTTTGAAATTGAAGCATTATTTCGACTAGTTATGCTGTACACAGACACAAAAAAAAAAAAAACCCACATCATTGTAAAATCAATACATTCATCACTCCGTTCAGAATCTAAAATAGTCAAAAATGTTTTTATATTTATTTTAAATTGAGATTACGTCCTCTTTCCACAGTTCCCGAATCGAATTCATCAATATTACTGGGTCCAAATTAATATATTTTTTTTTCGATCTGCAAAGTAGCTAAACTAATAAGCCTTTCTTGCCCCATAGTCGTTCTAAGGTAAGTTTTTAACCTCTTTAGACAAAAAAAGGATCTTTTACAACCTGCTGTATGAGGAGGTATTGTTAGGAATATTTTTAATGTCTCTGGAAAACCTTTTTGAATGTCATTTTGTTTTTATGTACTTATTCTATTTTTGATTCTAATTTGTCAGGTACTGAATTATTGCCATATTTTTTATTTTACTATTTTGAATATAGATAGAATAATAATTTTGATAATGCCTATTACATGCACGAAATTTAAAATTTTGTATCTGTTTATATATTATTATATATTTCAGTGATTTTCTGCCTTCTGGTGGTGCAAAAACATACCTTATTTGCAGCACCACATTTTAGATGTAGGGGTGCAAGTGCTGCATTTGCAGCACCCAGTTTACGCCACTGACGTTCAGAATTAGACTATATACTAAATAAACTAGTAGGTATCCGTACATGAATAGCTAAGTACTTTTTACATTTAAACTTAGATATCACACTATTGCTATTTGCTTTAACCACATTTACCGTAGAATAGGTGAAATAGTGCTTTAATTATAGATGTTTTTCTTGTTGCTTTGCTTTTCTTTATTTCAGTTAGATATGTTAGAATGTAATGCACCTGTTGAAGTTGGACCAACAAATGATATAGGTTTCTTTATAAATCGAAGCTTGTCTGACATTGAAAAAAAACATAGTGAGTGCATTTTTTACTGATATAAGTTTAATCACATATTATTTTCAAATTTTTTGATTTAAATAAATTAAAAACCTGTGTAGTGTGTAACTTAATTTATGTACATAACATTTTTTAAGGTTTTAAATAATTTATGGACACCACCAGTAAATTATGATTTTCCAATATTAAAAATGAACTCTAAAAGAAACTTGAAATCTGTTAAATTATTTTAGAGCCGTCTTTATGCAAGATCTATAAAGAAGATCTTTATAGATCTTGGTCTTAATGACTCACAATGCTATCAATCCATGGAGATGTGCCTCTAACAGCTAAGGAAGTGGTGGACGATCTGACAAAAAAAGCCCAGAAAATTAAACTTTTTAATTTTTATCCACTGGTCGTAGATATGGAAATCAAAACTGATATATTTTCCCTTAACCACACATTTATTACTGTTATTTTCATTTTGGTGGTACATGGAGGGCTGTTTTTGGATTATAAAGCCATTCAATTGTTTAATTCATATCTTATTTAAAAAAAAATAAATAAATAAAAAATAATTATACTGTAGTTGTAGTATTTTACTGCCTTATTATTTAAAAAAAATGTTTTTAACTGTACAATTTGGATTTTGGATCGTTCTATTTTTAGTCATTAGTGGTATATGCGAGTTTGAGAACCACTGCTACAGTCGTACATGTAAGTGATTTCTGCTAGATTTTTATTAATATAAAAAAAGATCTGTGCGTTATTTGCGACGCCGCGGCCGGCTCGCCAGATTAACACGGTCGCCCGTTCCTTCTTCTGCCGTACATGGCCGTGTGAACAGTGCTTTACAAAAAAAGTAATAGGTAGGTACAGTAAAAACTCGATAAGACGGAATCGCTTGGGACCATGCAATTTTTCCGTGACAAAGTTTCCGTTTTGACGGGATTCAAAAAAATTAAATTTGAAAAAAAGCACCAAAGAAATTTTTCGTGTTACCAGGGTTTCCGTTTTACCAAAGTTCCGTCTTATCGAGGTTTTACTGTAGTACTTAATAGTATAATAACAGTTTGTTATGTTCGTACTGTCGTTTATATACTAACACTACTAACATAAAACAGATACTTTAAAATTTAAATAAATACAAACAAAATATAAATTCAACAGCATATCTTTATTAAAACACATAAAATATTCGTTCTTTGATTACAGTACTTTATCCGTACCGTGACTTTCAGAAGAGTCACCTTTTCTCACATTCCGATACTCTTAAATAGGTATCTAATACATTTTGTTGTCTCAGCTCATTTGCTTCATTGACCTAAATTATATGAGTATTGTTTAGCATTTATAAACAATCTTTTATTCAAATAATCGATTTAATAACCGCACAGCCCTAAACATAATAAAGTTGTAACATATTGAGGTCATTAATCGGGATAAAAACTATCCTATAACGTATGACGGAGACAAAATTACAATATGAATCGCTTTTTATTTAACAATGATTTTTTTTTACATATTTTTAAGGTTAGTTTTATGTAAATTGATTGAAATTTTACTAGAATATTTGAATACACCACTGTGATAATACTGTGATGACTGATATTGACATGATATTATGTTTGTACACAGACTGCACTTCAGCATAATATATTACATCTATTATGTATATTTATTAAAATTTTCTTTTTTTTTTTTTTTACTCAAAAATGCGATCACACGCATGTTGCATAATTTTTTATCAAATGAGTGCTGATTGTTTTATATAGCTGTTGTCTGAATTATCAGTATCTGATGATCATGAATAATTTAATCTACGTAGGTAATATTTTGCAGATTTCAACATCATTTTTGTTTTTTATGTTGATATTATTGTAAAATTTCAATCACTTAATTTTTAACCTTATTTTTTTTTCTGAACACTCTTTCTCTTTATAATTAATTATTTGTATGTATCTCTCGCCCTTTTTTTTTTACATAAATATTGTAATAGCAATATATATATACATATATAATATATAATATATACATCTTATAATACTTCGTTCTCATATCCAATATTTATGTTTTGTCACTTGCGGGAATCTGTTTCATCGTTTGAATAGACTGTCCATATATGTGCCAACAGTCCTGAAACCTGTGTTGAAACAATAAGGAAGCCTGTTGTCGTTGTGTGTTAGAAACTGTCGTGTTCGTCTAAACTTATAAATTTTCTCTTTCTTTTTTTTTTTTAAAAAAACGATATAAAGGTAATAATATATTAATATATCCTACAAATTAGTTAATAGTAATTATCATTGACTAAAAAATCATCAGAATTAGTATAATTCCTACATAAGTTCAACTTATAATATACCTTGTATTAAGTTTTAAAGATTTTTTATTAAGGCAAATTTTTTTATCTACATTTCAACAAAAAAATTTTTTTCTGTCTGGGAAATAGTATTTATGGAAAGAAGCTTGGAAAAATCTTCGGATATAGAAGTAAAATATGATCGAAATGTGAACAAAATGCTTCGTATAATTAAGGACAAGATTGGGATGCAGTGGAATTACATTTACGTGTTTTATTTAATAAGACAATAATTAATATAAACAATTATTTAAACGAAAATAGAATAATGCTAGAACAGTATTTCAAGGTTTTTGATAAGTAATACAATATTTTGTATTTAATAAGGAATTTATTTTACTAATTTTACATATTAATAAATTTAACAAATATAGAAACAATCATGGTCATATATCCAGATAGGATTTTCGTCGAGGAATGTATACAGCAGGTATTAAATGTAGAGAAGATGAACTTAGTATTCTTAAAAAAAAATTTATGAACGCAAATGGTTTTAACTATTTGCAATTTTTAAAAATGATAATTGATATTAATAAGAAGCTTAAGAAGTGTTTAGTGAGTAATCCCACACAACAATTGTCAATTATAATGGTTTTATAAATGTTTAATTTTGATTGGAAATTAAATGTTTATTATTAAACATTTATACAACCATCACGATATAACCTTATATTTTTTAAAACTAAAATTTAAATATATTTCAACGTTTATTTTATATTGAAAAATAAATATTTAAAATTAAATTTATATTTTATCAGAAAGAAATATTAAAAACTAATTTTTATTAAATGTTAAGAATTATATGTAAATACAACATCAAAAATTCAATGACAATTAAACATTTAAAAATATACTTAAATAAATGTTTAACATATATTAATATTTTAAATCAACAATTTTAATTTAATTATAATTTATTTGTAAGAATACATAAATGGTAAAAACTCGTATTGACTAAATTCTATTAAATATATCAAAATAGAATATTGAAAATTTAATTAAAATTAAATAACCTTATGTAATAAGTATATATTATATAATAATATATATATTATATTATATAAATAAATAAATATAAATAATACGGTAAAATTATTGATAGTTATAATACCAATAATAATAACTAATATTCAATAAACGCGCGTCGGTGGCGGAGTCAGGAAGATGGTTGAGGGGACTGCTGCCCCTCTCCCCCCGAAATATCAAAAAAATTTAAAAATTATTTTAATTTTTAATGGTCTATGAAAATTACTACAAAAATCTTAAATTGTTCTTTACAAAAATTGATCATCCCTCTTCGAAAAAGACGCGCGTAAATGAAATACTTAAAAAAAATAAACCGAATTGCAAAGACCTCGTACTCAATCCATTGTGCCATTGTGGGTACATTTATAATATAATGTATGGAAATTATTTTGACGGAAACGAGTATAAATGTATAATAATAATATAATATACGAGTATGTCATCATTATCTCAATTGGTACTAAAGAGTAAGAAAAAAGTACATTATTAAAAAGTAAATATATGTAAAGGTATGTAAAAAGTACATTTTTAGTCAAATAGTGTGATGTGCTACCCATAATTTATATATGCAGTGTACACCAGCGAAGGATGCTATAGCAATAAAAGCATGGTTGTCCTTTTAAAGATAGCGAACAGAGCTCACGCTTAGGGCATCGCGCTTTTTACTTTTTTTTAAGGTCTCGCCATAAAAAAAAAAAAAAAGGAAAATTGTATATACTATATGCCCTATCTTAGTTGGGTCTCACAACTCCTAAAGACGGCCCTGGCTAAGAGTGATTTTAAGTTCCCAAAAACAGTATTTAATATTTTTTTCTTGTTTATTTTTTGATCTGTGTATTGAAAGAGAAAAAATATAATATAGCCATATATAGGTTATGAGTAAAATAATATAATGAAATATTTTAGTAAATGCGTACTAATATAACTATATGCATTCTTTATTGTAGTTCTCAAGATTTAATAGTCTTAATGAAATATTAAAAAAAAAATTGTATTATACGATCATTATTCATCAGAACATTTTTGTCGATATAATGTGTTCTCCCAACTCCCAAGCACCCGCGCCTGGACACACGTCAGACATATTATTATTATACTTATTTTATAAATTTTATATTAGGTTTTATTGGTTTATCTTTCAACGTCAATAAATGTAAGTCTATGTCCTTCACTAGATGTCGTTATCCTTATCAATTCTCATACTCTATTATGGGCTTCGTCCTAAATTCCGCCGATACTGTTACTTGTGATCTCGGTTTCATCCTGGTTCCCTCACTCTCTCGTAGGGCCCATATTGACCACATAACATGCAAGGCGTTTAAGACGTTAGGTTTTATTAAAAGAATTGCTAATGAGTTTGAATTATCTCGATCCTTAAAGATCACTGTATTGTGCGTTGATTAGGCCCATCCTTGAGTACGGTTCTGTGGTATGGAACCCCCAATTACTGGTCCACTCCCAATCTATCGAACGTGTCCAACGTAAATTTCTCAGCTTTGCAGGTTTCAAGCTTAATAATATCCACTATCCTCCACACGATTATGGCCCGGTGTCGCATAGGTTGAATCTACTTCCACTGTTAGATCACCGTTCTGCTCGCGACTAGCTCTTCCTTCAAAACCTACTTTGTGGTAAAACCGATTCTCCCTCACTCCTTCAACATATCCATTTCAGAGTCCCTACACGCCATACTCGTAACGTTGCCCCATTTACTATACCGACATCCAGCACCGACTATCTGGTTAATGAACCCCTTACTCGTTGTGTGAGACATGCAAATCTTGACCCCTCTTCCTCCTACATATTATAGTTTATTGTAACTATGTATATAATTGTTAGTCTTATATCATTTTGTAATTTTGTAATTTAAAAATAACCTGTTATATTTAAACTGGGCTCCGCTCGTCATATAATAAATAAAAAATAAAATAAAAATATAAAATAACCCATAATCCGACCATAATAATATAAAATATATTGCATATTAAATTTAAAATTGTTGATTATTATATATTATTTATTTCACAGATCCATCATGTGGCAAAAAATAGCGGCTAAAATTTTTTTAAACTCCTTTGCTGTAGGGTTTAGTGGTGCTGCGATGACGAGTTATATGAAAAACGTTTGGTAAATATTTAAACATTCAATTGTATAAATTAATCATAATTAAGCTACTTTCATGAGATATATATAGGTACATATACATATATATTATTCTATTATATATATTATTAATTACATAATATATATGTACACATTTTTTTTTTTCATTTTTATAGCTCTAAAACGACCCCACAAGAATCCGAACCGGTTCAACAAAAAATCGAGATTAATCAAAAATGCGAATGCCATTGCGAATGCACACAAAAAGCGGGTAAGTATTAAATTTAAAATTTTTATTATTATATATTATTTATTTCACAGGTCCATCATACAAAAGTATTTTAATTCGTTCATGGGATTTTCATATGCTGGGGGATTCGTATCTGGCGTCTCATTCGCCGCCAGATACGTATGGTAAATATTTTATTTCAATTGTATAAATTAGTCATAATTAACGAGAAATTGCAAGGGCCGGTCAAATATAGATTTACCGGGCCGAAATGTTGCCCCAGTCCGCCCCTGACTGATTGTATTTTTTTTAATCAATAGTAGGTATAGGATAAGATACACCCAGTTTAACATAATTTTTAAATTTAACCTTGACATAATAAAAAATTAAGATTAAGATTCAAGATATTATAATAAGATATATTATTATAATTATCATTTATGTTTTCTATAGAGAAAAATCCACAATAAAGATGGATGCTGTGATTACGTCAAACAATTTTCGGTAAATATATACACATTCAATTGTATAAATTAGTCATAATTAAGCTACTTTCATGATATATATATTTATATATATTTTTTTTAATTAAATATTATACATGTACACATTTTTTTTTTAATTTGTATAGCCCCAAGAGCGAAGAACCGCCAACCCAGACATGCGAGTGTAATTGCGTGTGGCACAATAATACAAGTAAGAACAAATAAGGCGATTGGCCGTAATTAAGGAGTTGTAGGTAGGCAATTTCTGATTTTTCTCTGTTACGCGTTGTCGTTGCGTGCGTAGTAAATGAACATTAGTGTGAGTGTTATTATCTTACACCCTTCCGTCTACGCACCGGTCCAATTCATTGTTGTCTGTTGACAACGAAAACAATAATAACACATCATACAAGAAATTGTTAACAGAACTCATTGGAACCTCAACATTTGCTAACCTAACCAGTTTTTCGTTTATCGCGGATTCTAATAATTGTAGCGACCGTACGCCGCATAATATAGGTCATTTTGCCTTATAATAAAATAATTTACCTATTGGTTCTATTTATTTAGAATTATAAAATAGGTAATATAAACTGACGAATAGTTTGTGCAACGACGGTGACGACTGTCATTCTCTCGTATCTGATGGTATCTAAGTTACTAATTTTTGGCCCTTCATCCCCCCTCCAAATAGTTATTTAATAGTTTTTTATAGTTTGAGTAGTAATAAAATAATTTTTTTAGTAAGTTTAAATTAATCTAGCAGATAAGTATTTTGTATTATAATTTACTAATTTATTACCTGAGCCTACAATATATTAAGGAGGTTATTACTTATAAAAATTGTCGCATTGCATAAAAAAAACAAAAAAACAAATAAAAATAATAGTAATTTGTAAATATGATTATACTTATAACTATTTTCTATAATTAATTAATTATAATTTTTGCATCACAAAAATAATGATTTTATTCGTCTAAAGATTCAACAATCGAAAACCTCAAGGTATCTATAAATATAAATCAAAACCCTTTAATCTATATAAATATTGAAAAATTTATTCCTTGATTATTTCTATAATTTAATTAGTTGGTTGAGAATTAGTCATTAATTACAATGAATACTAATCAAACCATGTGTTTTTAACAGACGGTTATCAATGATAATAAATTAAAATGTAATGAAAAAAATATAGTGTACAAAATTATGAATAAAAAATTTAACAAAGGAGTTTTAGAAAAAGAATCTGTAATAAAAGGCACGTTTTACCTTGTTGGCTTGTTATTAATACTTTGTCTAACATATCAGTATGGCCTAATTACTCCAAATATTTTAAAGTGCTACGAATAATAGACGATATGTTTTTTTACAAAAAACTTGAAATTAAATGCTTGATCTGTGTGGGTACCAAAGTTCTTAAAGTTGATACACGATCAATCTCGAACTTACGAAAACATTTAAATGTAAGTATAAATAATTTTTATACTCAATACATTATTATTTATTTAAATACTATTATTAATTGATAATACTATTTAATATATTACATACCAGATGTCTAGTTAGCAGATACGTATAAAAAAATATACCTAATAATTATTAATTTATCTGTTTTTAATTATTTTATTAGTTTGACCGTTCATATTTTAAAACATTATAATTAAATTATTAAGTGTTAACCTATTCAATCTGTCATAATATTTATTTGTATTCATGTTAAAATAGGTATAGAGTAAGCATTTGCAAATTTTGAAAAAAATTGATGATATAAATACAATTGAAAATGAAAATGCTCACAAAAAAATTAAATTGTGCAACAAAACATTAGACGTGAACTCTCAGCCTTGTGTTGATGATTTTATGAATAAAAATTTTACTAGCCAAGGCAAGTATCGTATTATAACATTTTATCTTTACAACAAAAAAAAAAAAAATTTTTTTAAATAATTATTAAATTAAAATGGATTTGGTCGTTAACTGTAAACTAAAATAGTAAAATATTCAAAAAGTTTTAAAATATTAAGCTTCTGTTAGTTCAATTTTATTTTATTTTGTTTTAGGTACTTTAGATCAGCTTTTACAGCGTTTTATAATTAGTGCTGGTATACCTTTCTCTATAATTGAAAATCCTATTTTGAAAGAAATTATTGAGAGAGGTTTTCCAAATAAGAAATTAATGTCAAGACCAACCCTGATGAAGCGAATTGAAATTGAATATAAGTCATTAATGTATCAAATCAAGACAGATATGTCAAATTGTAATCATATTGCTACTACAGCAGATGCGTGGTCAATTTTTAAAAAGTATAATAAGTATCATATATAATAATTAATAATTATATATACATCGATATAATACGATGTAATTAAGATAATAATTACTATGGTAGTCAATAGATTATCGATTACATACACACATACAGTACTATATAGTTTATCCGCAGCAGCCGTAGTCAACTCATACTTTATAATTTTATAGTTGTTACTTATTACTTGAAATTATTTAATTTAAAATGCCAAAAATTGGTAGTATTCATTGTTTTAAAATAAAGTGTTGGATCGAAAAATATCCAGAATTAAATTAATTTTTTTTTTTTAATTTTATATTTTAATATGATAGTTAATGCTAATACTAATAATAATAACATAATAATGAAAAAGCTAAAATAAAATTTGAAGTACCTATAGTAAAATTTTGTTTTTGCACGATTTTGCACATTTTAACATTTTAATTGCACGTTTTTTAGATGTTGGCTGCACAAAAATCCGGTCTTTACAGTTATGTCCGTATAGCGACATATGTGGGTTGAAAAATGAAACTACAATCCTTCACAGAATTTCAAAGAAACGATTGATTTAACTTTTATTGAAAACAGTCCAGTAGTTTTTGAATTTATATAATATACAAGACAAAGAAAGAACTTGTTGTATTATTAAACTTAAATTAATAATTTAATTTGTGATATATCATTCAACTTATAATATTCCTAATAATTAATTACTGAGTGTTATTTTAATTAAGTATTTAAAAAAAAGAAAGAAAGATTAGAGGACTTTAGTTAATTATAACTTTTATATATCACAAAAATAATGATTTTATTCGTTGTATTTCGGGTCTAAATTTTAAATAATTTAAAAATGTTTCTTATACTTTATTTGTTATAATTTTAGCACACTAAAAATTTAACTACGTAATTTTAAAATAATAATATTTTTCGTAACCACGGATTGTATTTTGATAATCAACAAATAATTATAAATTATAATCTACAAATAGTCAAAAAAAATATATTTGTAATATTTTCCGTACAAAATGTTCTGCAGAACATGGAATAGAATGCGCATAGTAGCTTCCTTAAAGTACGTACAATTGAAATTATTTAAAAATAAAAATATTTTTGTTTATCCTTTATCTATTTTATAGATATTTTAGATCAAGTACTGTTCAACAGTGCCGGCCCATGTATAATTCTCTTGCGGCGGCCCACCGCGCCCAACCAGTGAAGATGCCTACCGAAACAGATAAAAGGAAGATATCTGAAATATTTTTAAATTAAATATCGAACGGGCGATGGCACGAAGCGAAAAGGGCTATTTGCTAGGCGCAAAAGCCGGAACAAAATACAAATAATAAATCGAGGACACGGGACGTGTGCGACACGACGATGAGCGCGAAAGCTCGAATGCGCGTAAACCAAGCTTACCAAGCGCGGAATACGGCAATGGCGCAACGGTTTTGCGATGACCAACGAAAACAAAGACTGCTTCGCTAGCCGGACGGTAAAAGACAAAGGACACGGCGGCGGGGGCGGCAGCATCAGCGGTCATCGGCTAGACCGCGACGGTACGGTCCCCCTCCGGAGGGACAAAGTTTACACGGAGCTGTCTGCTGTACATCGCCAAGGTGGCAACGTTACGACGCAAGACTTATCGCAGCACCAAATTAAATATTAAAATGTGTATCCAACAATTTATTTTATTTTATTTCATATACATATGAATATTGGGCCCTACTGAGATGACTCGTGGGGGGGAAGGTTAAAAATATAATAATTACATATAAATTACAAAGTATATAGTTAAAAATGAAAATTTACAAAAAGAAATAATTGATAAAAAATTATGGAATTTGTGACAGCGTTGTAAAAGAATGTCGGAGTTCTGTGAATTTGGTATAGGTCTAGTCACAGGGGGTTCTCAGGATTTTTCTATGGGGGGGGGGGGGGGGTTCTGAAAATTTACTTGAATTTAATAGTATATAATATCAAAAGTAGACAAAAAGTGTATTACTAAAATATAAGGAAACAAAGATCCTTGGGGGGGGATCTATCCCCCATATCCCCCCCGTGAAAACGCCCATGGGTCTAGATGCGATGCTATACGTGATCAGACCATTTGGGGACTAAAAGATACTAATATAAAAAAAAAGGTGTTGTCGGAAGATGTTCAAACATTAAAGAGATGCATTGAATTGAGCACAGCTATGGAGTTAGCCACCAAGGACGTGAAAAAATTGGGCCAAGACGTTGAAATGAATTATCAGAAGCTATCGAAACTTATAAGAAAAAGTTTAACGGATCAAAGAATGCTAACAGTTCAATGAAACTGTAGCCGTCGAAGTTTCAACCATCTCTGAACGTGCGGGTTTCAGACGTTATATGTTTTTGCTGTGGTGTCAAGGCCCGAGGGACATAAGAAACCAGTCTGTAAGTATGTATAAATCTTATACATGTTCAGTGTGTTCAAAAGTAGAACATTTAAGTAAGATTTGTAACTTTGTAAGGCTAAAAATAAAAATAAAAATGTAAACAATTTGGGAGAGTGTGATTTGAATTTAGACAATTTGTTTAATTTAGAGACCATCAACTGTAATTTTGTTAAATCCTTTTGTGTTATATTAAGTGTTGAAAATAAGTTAGTTGAATTTCAAATTGATACGGGTTCTGAAGTTACTGTTTTAAATGTTAAAAACTAAATTGCTCTAAAAATAGAGAACTGTGAAATAAAATGTACTGATAAAAAAAAATAAAAAATAAAAAAATTTAAAAAAAACACACATCATTGTAAAATCAATACATTCATCACTCCGTTCAGAATCTAAAATTAGTGTAAAATGTTGATACAAAAGTGGTAAAATAAATAGGTACTTATGAACTTACATAGTTACATCTCTCAGATTCCGCAATGAGTTTTGCTCTTTTTGATCGTAACATATTAAAATAATAATTAAAAATTTAATATTAACTAATAATATTTATCGTTAATTCTAAATTATTAAAACATATTAAATAAGCAATCACGTTCTGTTGTTTATCAAATAGAATAATTATTAATGACGACCAAAAATAATAGTCTATAATTTTCTGTGGTATTACCTAGCTACGGGTTCCTCGTGACAAAATAAATTTGGCAAAGACAATGAAGAATTGGATAAATATATTTAAGCCATGATACGACTGTATGTTAGTGCATATTTTAAGGAATAATATAATATAGTATTCTATGGTAATATTTAGGTATTTATTTTTACATGCATTTTTGAACGGTGTCATTGTGTGAGTAGTTAATGTACATTAATGTGTATACTGTGTAATCTATTATTTATGGCCTATGCGGCATAGGTTAATAAGGCTAACTTGAAACATTGATAGAAAATATAAATAGTACCTATACCTACTACCTAGTATTAAATAATTATAATTTAATGTTGTACTATTTGACAAATTTTGTATTTGTACTTACTTTAATATGGCTTAATAAGTTCCCACTGGATGTTTTAGATGCACTTACAATTTGTGGACAATATTCACACGAAGCCCTTAGTTTCTCACCATTTATTGTCATTAACTTGTAAAAACGATTGAACAAATATTGAAATTTGGGTAAATTTGTTGAGTGATTTTGTTGAAGTTCTTGTGTTGATGTACTTGCCACTACACTAACAGGAACATTAGGATCACCAATATTTTCATGAATACGTGCTTTTTTTGGTTTGGGCTCTGATATTTTACTAAAACATTAATTTAAATTCAATTAAAATTAGTAATAACAAACTTATTTAATTGAATGAAAGAACCTTTTTATTGAAAAAAAAAATGTTAAAATAGAAATCTGATAAAAAAAAAAAAAAAAAAAATAGAAAAAATGTATATCAAAATAATATTATTCTTATATTTTTTATTCTATTGTGAAATTTGGAATTTAATATAAATAGAGTATTATATTGTTTAGACTAGAGCCACTCGTCAGTTGTGTGCTCGTGGCGGTTGCACACCTTGCTTATACCCAGTATTTACGCCAATGAGCATCAATACATCATGCCTATACCAGTATACTACGTAGTACGTATATTTAAACGAATCTAATCATAATATTACCGTTAACTAGATACTAGAATGATGTCCAGATCGATAACCAAAATGGTGAATCCCGAATTTTATTACAAAAAGATGACAACGTAATACAACGACCATGACAAAATAAAATAATAATTTATTTTCCATGACAACGACATATTAAGTATTAATAGTAATATAAATGAGATTAATTTTGTACTATAATCGATTACAATATATATTTTTTTTATTATATTTATATATTTCATTCATAATGTTATACTTACGACTATTACGTTCTTTTTAATTTTTATTATTAGGCTGTCTGTAAGTTAATATAATATATATCACCAAATCTTAAACAAATTATGTGAAATAAAAATAGTTTTTTTAACTTCTAACATCAAAAATTAAATTAAGGCCAACAAAAAAATTACGCCCACTAAAATTTTACGCCCGGGGATCAATCCCCGGCTTTACCCCCCTAGTTCTGCCTCTGTGTTTTAGTAATACTAATATATCGCTCCATTACAAATAATACAGTTATTTATATAATATAGGTAACAGGTATATACTTTCAAAAGTTTACACTTTACAGCTAATATGGAAGTATAAATAAATACGTTCAATAGGTTGAGGCGTCGCGACTGCGAGACGCGAATGAACGTTAGCAATTGAATAAGAATAAAGTAATTGTTGTTTACGAGATAAACCAAATATTATTATTTTCTGAGCTATTTATGTATATTTAACTGTTGGCTCTGTTTTTACCTTGAAATTTAACTTAAAAATTTAATTTATAACTTCCAAAATAATGATTTGCGCAATTTTTTTGCACCATCGTTCTTAACTCGTTGAAATACATATGTTTCAATAAAAAAAAATAAAAAAAATCACTTGGGAGCTAAACTGTAATTGTTCCAAAAACAAATTACCTATTTAAAAAAAATATGAAAAAATAAGGTCGCCGGTAAAGTAGTTTTGTTCCAGTACGAGTGCTACGACACATATTATTACGTATTAGATTATTATTTAACCTGTATTTTGTAATATTATATCGCCACTATGCGTGCGCAAAACATCAAAAATCGTGTTTTGCACATGCGCAGAATACCGAAAATCGTGAACTTAACGTGGCTATAACTTAAAAACTAATGATTTCTGAAAAAAACTTTTTGCACCATCATTTTAGATTCTGAACGGAGTGATGAATGTATTGATTTTACAATGATGTGTGTTTTTTTTTTGTTTTTTTTTGTGCCTGTCGACAACATTTGAGGCAGTAAAAATGCTTCGATTTATATAATTCAGAGTAGATGTGGGATCGCTCGGTCGTCGGTGCAATAAGCACGCGACGATCACCGAATAGCGTCCCACAGCCGTACATAGAAAATACTAAAATAATATTAATAAAAATAAAAATAAAAGTATTAAAATCATACAATAATAACATTTTTTTAAGGCCAAGGGGGGGGTGAACCCCTAAAACCCTCCCCTGGCTACACCACTGTTTATGACATATTCTAAAACTAAAAGCACTGACGTACATTTTTTTTAGATCCTTCATATACATACTAAATTATTAAAATAATCGTTCAATAATAAACATATTTGTTTTTGAAAATATATAATTTAAATCCCTAATATTTATTTACCTAAAAGATTTTTTTTTCGATTTTAAATGATATAATCAAAATAATTAATTGTTTTTTAGATTCTGAACGGAGTGATGAATGTATTGATTTTACAATGATGTGTGTTTTTTTTTTATTTTTTTTTTTTTTATTTATTTATTTATTTTTTTTTGTGCCTGACGACAACATTTGGAGCAGTAAAAATGCTTCGATTTTTGACTTCAGCCTCTCTTTGAAAAGGAAATTGAATCTAGTTGGTACCTTGGGGCGTCAAAAGTTAAAAATTTTCAATATTTTTTAAATGAATCAGGAAAAACCCTAAAAAAATGACGGAAAATGGGATTTTTTACGCAACACCAGTTTTCGTCAAAATCGAATTTTTTATTTTGCTATAACTCAAAAACTAATCAATGTAAATACTTGAAATTTTCACCAAATATTTATATTAGTGTTCTCCACACACAGTTAAATTTTTAAATAATTTTGAATTTTTTTAAACTATTTATAGACAATTGAAATTTTAAATTTTTCTAAGTATTTATTTTTTAAATAACGATAAAAAATTTTTGGTCGGCCAGAAAATCTTGAAAAATTAATACAAGGTTTCTTATAAGTTGTTCTTAAAGTGATAAAAAAAAATCCGAAATTGTTAGTCACAACTTTTTTTTATAAGTGCTTAAAGTTCGAATTTATACGAAATACGTCAAAATTGCGAAAATTTGCAAGTAATTTTGTGGTTGAAAAATCGTAAAATTTTTTTCTTTTATAACTAAGTTTTGAAAATTTGTTACAATGTTTTCCAGACATTTTTCTTCAAATATCTGTAAAAAACACTCTACCGGATTCAGACAAAAATTTTTATGAGTGTTTGAAATTTAAATTTTTACAAAACCGCGTTAAATAACGCTTTAGCCTCAAACGGTTTTTGATATTTGTTGTTATTCAAACAGTATAAGTCGTAAATACTTGAAAATTTTACCAGTTATTGAAATTGCCATTTTCTTTTAGTGATTTGATTTTCAAAATATTTTGACTTTTTTTGAGCTATTTATAGACAATTGAAATTTTCAATTTTTTTTTATTTTTTATTTATAAATGTTGATAAAAAAAATTTAGCTGGGACAAATTACTTGAAAATTTAATTGAAGGGTCCACATAACTTGTTCTAACTCTCATTCAAAAATTATAAAAATACATAGGCACAATTTTTTTTTATTAGCATTTGAAGTTCAAATATTGACAAAAATTCGTCAAAATCATGAATATTTTTCACTATTTGGTAGTTAAAAATTTATAAATATTTTACTATCAAAAGCTAAGAATTAAAAATTTAATACTATGCTGTCCATAAGTTAAGCTTAGAATAATTATAAAAAAGTTTGATGTTCATTCAATTTAAAAAATTTTACGAGTGTTTAAAGTTTTAATTTTAATTTGAAATCAAAAATACACGTGTAAAATAACGTTTTACTAATAAATAATTTTCGATTTTTGTTATTTTTAAAAAATTACTAAACGTAAGATCTTGAAACTTTTAGCTAAATGTTTGAATTAGTTTCAAAATAGAATGTATGACAATATTTAAATATAATATATCCTAGACTGACAAATCATCTCCGTTCAGAATATAAATATATATATTATGTATAAAGGTAGAAAGGAATAAACAAACCATTTTTGGGAGGAGGTGCTATGATTAATTTTGATGGGACTTATGAATTTAAGCCCCCCTCAAATTGCGCTTATGGTAATATCCTTGACCGCCAAGATTTGAAAAATTTCTAACCGCTTCCCTTAATGATATCGAAGACATTATTGGTATACACTATACACGCAGACGCGGAATAGCGATGAACTTACATTGCCCACAAACAATGTACAAACACTGTACACAATGCCCGGCTATTGTATAACAATAACCAGGAAATGTACCCAAATTAAAAGCAGATTCAGCTTTGCCCTCGCGAATATGACAAGCATTGTGCACAATGCCCGAATTATGCACTTTGACCGTAACATATATATGTAATAATACATGATAAGTTTTTTGTAGATGTATTGATGAGTTATTAATAACATGTTATATATCTTTATAAATCGTAATTTAAATTATAATATCATTGGATGATGTGTAATAAATAAATAAGTGTTTCTTTATTTTAAAATATTTTTATATAATAAATTTAATGGTTTTTGGGGATTATGGGTGGCTGAAGGTGATGTGCAGGGCTTTGCTCTGCAGCCCGCACAGTAATGTGATATTTAATTTTGTGGAGAATGCTTGTTCATCCAACATCCACTGAGTCCCCCTTCTAGTTTTTTTCCAAATCAAGCGCTGTATAATATCAGGATGTGTTGATAATAAACGATGCATTTTGTTGTACCAACCTTCTGCTGAATTGGATGTTCTTGGCATTTCGTTAACAGTTCGACTATGTACAGACCACATTTTAATTGGAAAACATGGTTCATAACGCGTTGCTTCTTTTTTCTAAACCTCATTCTAATTTTTCCAACCCCGTAGTTTTCTTCAAAATATGTTACTAGATCAATTTCATCGTCCTCAAATTCTGATTTCAAAATACCCTACACTTTCTTCACTTTTTCCGGGGGCAAAAATTCTAAACTAACATTTTACGGGCTTGAAAAACACCATTTAACATTTTTCTAAAACACAGATTTTCTTTAAGGGGCCTCGCTACTGCCATCAATTTGAGCTCAAAAGACGTAAAGTTTTGACAAAATTAAAGTTAGTTTAAGATGTCCGATTTTGATTCTGAAAAAAATGCTGAACTCGGCAGAAAATTGTCTATAGATCGTACGGAATACTTTGTAAAAATTAAATCTTATATTCTAATGAAGTGGTAATAAAAACTTGAAAATATGAATTTTTTCAATTCATAATATTAAATTTAAAATTTAAATTAAAACCAGAAAGTCTCGTATGATCTATAGACATTTTTCTGCTGAATTTAAATATTTTTTCAGAATTAAGATCAGACAACGTGAACTAACTTAAATTTTGTCAAATCAATGAGTAAGTTGTCGTAAAATTCGTAAAGTGAATTTTTATTTTTATCGGGTTATTGACATGTGCATGCGCGTACTCCAGTCGGTACACGCATCGTATTTCACTTACACTAATAATCATTTACAACTAACACACAGATCTCGGGCGGCTAAGACGAGATTATGAATTGCCTAAATGTTGTCCCTTAAATAATAACCGTAGCGAGGCCCCTTAAGTTTCATATTCTAAAATGTAGATTTTCTAAATTTTGTCATTCTAAAACTTGATTTTCGAAAACATGCACCCAAATCGAGTGAGAGATATCACAACGGATAGTAGGTAGTATATATCATCATTGTATATTAATATTTATTTAAATATAAAACCAGTTTGTTGTTAAAAAAAACAACACTTCTTGATATATGCGTCGGTAATGGTAATTATACATCATATTATAATCACTTATTTAATTGTCATTTATGCGTGACAATAACTGAATAACTTTGGAGGGCTCGATGTTTTCAATACCTACTCACAAAATATTATATCAAATGTGTAAATGCCAAACAATTAATAAGGTTTTCCGGAAAATGCGTTTGAGCACCTTTGGCACAAGGGAGCATTTACGTCCTGGTATAGTGTTTGAAGGATTAAAACGATACATTTGGTCCTTTCGACATTAGAATACATGATGTGAGGTGAAGGAAAAAATGAAAAATTTATGAGTGCCACTATGCATATACATGTTCTATATCTGTGTCAGGTTTTGTAAAAATATTTAATTTCTACATCCACTATATTATAATACGCTTTTACGTTTAAATAATATGTATACCTAGATTAACTACTGAATATTTAAAAAATATTATTTGAATATTAATTACTCTTATATTACAATGATACACATTGATAACAATATTTCATATTTTCCTAAGTTGAAAAATGTAAGAGCACAAAAGCAATAAATGAAAGTTGATGTTGAATTTGAAGATTCAACTGTTGAATCGAAACCATTGTGACATTAATGTATGGTTCTGTTTAAAATTGTGAGGGTAACACAATTATTACACTTCTAAAATTTGTCAGATAGATATGTATTTTAGTTACCTATCTAGACAATTTTCAACGCTGCTTCAGAATCGGAGCATTAAAATTAAAAATGTATGTAATCTTTCATTATTTTCCTTTTGTTATATGATATATAACCCTAAATCTCTAAGGATATCAAGACATCAATACAAATGTAACATTATAATTTTTAACAGGAAATGATTACTGCTCTTTAAATTTAAAAATTATTGGAATTTTGTAATAAAATAAAAAATTTAAATAGTATATTATTATTCAATGACGAATTATAAACAAATAGGTAATAAATAGGGTAAATAGAAAAATATTGTATGACAAAAAAATAATAATAATATAGTTGTGTATA
Organism: Schizaphis graminum; assembly: GCA_020882235.1. Classification (NCBI taxonomy): domain Eukaryota; kingdom Metazoa; phylum Arthropoda; class Insecta; order Hemiptera; family Aphididae; genus Schizaphis; species Schizaphis graminum. Next base: position 112,424,038 of record CM037032.1, on the reverse strand, counting down.
TTTAATTAGGCATCATATAAATACCTACCTCATACCATATCATAATATAATATATAAATATATATATCTATATATATACACAATATGATAGAATATGGAAAATATAAAATAAAAAATATATTTACTTAAAGGTAAAGGCGCGTAAAAAGTTGTTAAATAGGTAATATTATTATTTTTTATATTATATAATATTAGTTTAATATTTATAGCTCATATTATGAAAATAATACATAAAATATGCAAACGTTTATTGTATATACAAAAAAAATATAATATATTATAATAATAAGATATAGTTAAAAATGTTTAATATAGGAAATTAGGTATAATATATGTGTTGTTCTGCGTATATAATATTATCATCAAGATTAGTCTTGTTAATCGATTCACTTAATATAATATACAATAATATTTATTTTATGTATATATTATGTATACAACTATATGATATACACGATGGTCATTTATTGAACTAAAACAATACTAAATATTATTATAATATAACTTTCGGCATTGTTGCGTTGGCAATAATATTATTTTAACCAACATTAGAACGACGACAACCGAATCGGGTGTATAAAAATATACTAACAACATACCGAATTATTTGAAAGGCCGATGAGAAAATGTTTATATTAACTCCACGGAAACTGAGGAAAAGCGAACATCAAAACCGCGTCTAACATATGACTATTGTGGTTCACATACAATTTTAAGACGGGGTTAGGCAATTCGTGATTACAATTTAAAAATAATAATATTTGATTGTATTAGTGTTGTAACGACAAACGAATATAATGTATACACTGTACATATAAATATATTATATATTATTGTCTATGATAATAATAACTTAATAATTATATAAACTATGATAAAATATAATATCACCTACAAGCCTCATTCATCATTTTTAGCATTTAACCGGAGCAAACGGTAAATATTTTATATTTCTGGTGAGAGTAATTATTGTATAATTAGTAGGGAAGGGTCGAGGGTATGAGTAAAAACAATACATAGATAGGTATTAGGTACTAAGTAGTTAGTAATCTAAAAATAGTTGAAATATGTAAGTAGAGCCGAAAATCAAACCCACTTTTAGATCGATAAGTACGATAACAACGTACTTACAGAAAATAAAAAAAAAATGTAACATGTAACAGTGTAACACATATAAATATTATATAGGTACGAATCGTTCCTATATATCCGTTGATAAATCAAATAGATACGAATCAACAAAATATAAAGAGGTACGAGACAATTTAAGATAGTTTTTTTCAAATAAAATATGTGTAATAAAAACAATAAAATAGTAATAATTTTTTAGCGAACTGCATTCGAGAACGTAGCTGCACGACAAAACAGGACACGTTGTCGTCATTCGAAGTACGAAGGTTTGACGGACCGGGGGTCGTTGTGGAACCGTCGGTAAAACGTCTGTACATACGTGAATACGCACTTCCAGTCGGGTTTTCGCATGACGACCATGTCTTCGACATCCAGCAGTGGCGCGATACCTGCTTCGTCCCTGAAAAGCAAAAAATTTCTGAAAAGACTGTCTGACACGTGATATGGATATAACATAACATGTACGGAAGTTTATATAAATATTATATATTGTCTAAACCACTCTCATAATTCAATATTTGTATTCGATGTCTTATGCAACGAAAAGGTTTTCGATAGTTTTTGCAAGCGCTCGTGGGATTACTATACATATATAGTTGCAGTGAAACGTTATCATTCCAGCCGATATAGGTATTTATTATACATTTTTATATTATGTGTTTATATAGAGCTAATCGAAATTGTTGGAAGATTTTATCTTTAAATAACGTTTACAGAAAATATAAAATGTATTATAGCAAAACTAAAATCAATATAGGTAAATATACGTTACATATAAACACATTTTTTAGTTACACACCTAACACTATAACCTATTTAATATGTTTTTAAATTAGTAAAAAAATAATGCTACTTACTCAGCTACTTTGAATGCAATTTCGAAGTTTTCTCTTCGCTTTTCGGGTGTTAGTTTATCGTAGTCGAATGCTTCCGGGTAAAAATGATGGATGAGGGCACAGAACGCAAGACCATCACTCCAACACGTCGAGAAATTAGTTACTTGGAGGTTCTATACGTCATGAAACAGAATAATATATAAATATACAATCGCGTCAGACCCAACGCATTTAATTGCAATATTGGTTGGAAAACGCGAACTAAAATCGTACTAAATATCAAACGTGAAGCTTAAAATATATAATGATTAAATTGATTACATACTGTACATTTTGTTAAGTCGTATGACATCCCAAACAACGCGGTTAATAAAATAAGTAAAACATTAATAAATACATAATTGAATAAAATTAAAAAAAAAAAAAACGATTAATTTTTACATGCACCGTAGTTATTCATAATAATAAAATCATTTATCATTTATCATTTATCCAACATATTAATAATTTATAATAAATAAGCCATATGCGTTGTTAGGTTTAGGATATTATGCAATATTATATATTATAATACAAATATATATTATATACTAATTATTACTATTGCTGTACTATTCATTATTTTCTGTTAAGAAACAGATCTTTGATATTATAATTCATAATATATTATGCATATACAAAATATACACCGTCGTAACGTCATATGTTTTATACTATATTATTATAATATATAGGATGTGTATTATACATATAGTAATATAGTATATATAGTAGGCATATGTGGCCAAACTTTATAAAACGAAAACAACAAAAATGTATACCTTATATTCCTTCGTCTGAGCTTTAACCCAGTTGAGTAGGCGATCTTTGATTGACGAAGCGCTCCGCGCCAGGGCGGGGTCGGTGAATTTATAGCAAGGACGCGTTTGTGAGCTATAAGCAAAACGCCCCGAATATGTTACCATTATTATTATATGTTACTATAGAAATTTCATTCAAGCATGACATGCCGAAGTTAACATAAAATAAAATGTATATATTCTATAAACAAGTATGTATACAATAGTCTTTAAGACAAAAATCAAATAATTTTTTTTATATAATTTAAGAAAAAGAGTATTATCGTTTCGTGATTATTATTATTTTTTTATTATTATAAAATGTAGATACCTATAATTACCTACATAAGAGTATGGAATACAAAACCCCTTACAATCAACAATCGAATATTAAAATACTGCAAATCATTTAAGTATATGACTTTTAATAAACATTTAGTTGTATCTCATATACATATTACATAATATAGTAATAATTTTATAATTTTATTTTTATATTTAAAAATAATATTATAAGATATTGATTTTTAGATTAGAGGTTTACCAATTTCCCACATGAAATTAAAATTTTTATCCAACAACCAGAACCAAATTAGAGTTAAAGTAATCAAGAACATGTAATATTATTATTATAAAGCTATAAAGTATATCGATATTTATATCAGTCTTTCTGAGTATATAATTTAATCAATCGAGTTACATCGTTAAGTTTAATGTTAGTATTTGAAATAATAATAATCCGATAGATGGGTTTTGAAGAGTTTTTATACAATTAATCTTAATTTCTTAAATCTGCCGTTTAAACTAAAATTACTTACTTTGGAGCCGAGTTCTGGCGTTCGAGTTGCTGGAACTTGGCAAACGGTGAAGAACTAACGCTATTTGCTGTAAACATAGTAATTTTAAATAATTAGTTACACGTTTCGATGAAATGTATAAAATAACAATAAAAAAAAAAACAATTTACCTTTAGTCAGACGGTTACTAGAAGTTGTTGTCCTAGTATGCACTAAAAACCAAAAGCAATATAAATACTAACGTTCAAGAAAATAATTAAATTAATTGTTATCCTACCTTCAGTTTTTACATACGATCCATTTTCGGTTTTGCTGGACACACTCGTCGTTTTCGACTCGGTAACTTCTAAAACAAAATTAAACGAAAAATTGTAATAAAGTAATTAATTAAAATTTAAAAATGCACACAAATGCTATAAACAATATAGTACAATGATGCGAACTATGCATACGTATACACGTGTATATATTATGCATTATCGGATATTATTAAAATATATAAAAATAATAACACAATAACAATGAAAAATAAATCATCAAACGTTTTGATCGGGCGAGTTTAAAAAATTATAATTAGTATACATATTTAACAGTTCAATTTCGTTTTAATATAACACATATTATAAAAACAAGAAAAAAACATGCGGCAGAAGTGCTAGCAAAAAACTGCAGTCGTGTCGTTTAACTGCAATCGCGGCTTAATATACACACGATAGGGGACAATCGAGCGAGCGGATTTAGTAAATAGTAATGCATGTATACATAAAACATAGGCTATGACGGTATAATAAAACAGTAAAATAATACAGCATAACAATAATATTAATATTATTTAAAACGCACGAAACAGCAATCACTATACCTATATTATACTAATCTATGTTGTTAAGGGGTTAACGTGCTAAGATATTTTTATTATTTTTCTGTTTGAAAAACACACACACAGAAAACGACTACACACAACCACAAGAACGTACTTATTGGTGTTCAACGCAGTGCGCACATAGACACGAAGAATAGCTACAGATGAATAGACACTCTTCGATTTAATGTTATCCACTCGCTCCTCGGATATCCTCAAAATGCAGTACAAATGTGTGTGTGTGTGTGTATAATATATATTAAAGAAATACATGTTAAACGATATACGCGATTAGGAATAAAGTTTAGAATATTAAAAACATATAACGTAATAACGTAGTATTATTGTTGTGACTAGAAAAAAAATGCGCAAACATAATTATTATACAGTGCACGCGTCATGCCGTATAAAATAATAATAATTATCGTATACAATATTATATATATATGTAGAATAAGAGTAAAAACGAAATGCAAAATATATCACGAAAAAAAAAATAACTAAAATGTCAAAAAAAAGACACATCATAATATATGATAATAAAATATACGGTGGAGAGGCGTTTGTCGGTGTAAGGGGGTTGGGGTGGGCAGACTGGTGATATTGTGACGGAGAGACGATCGCATATATTATACGGAGACGCCGGGCCAGGGCTATTTGGACGGTCTGGTGGCCTCTTTGAAGAGGCTCTCGAACGTGTCGTCCACTTTGTCGATGTCGTCGTTGAGCTTTACCAGTCTCGGGGACGCGCGCCTGCAGGCGGACGCCGACTCGGTGCCGGCGTGCAAGTATTGCCGGACGATGTCCTGCTTTTGGGCGATCTCCCGTTTGCAGTGCGTGTAGCCCTCGTACGGGGCGGACGCGTGCCTGAGCGGCGCGGCCGAGGACATGTGCGGGAGCGGCGACCGGGCGGCCGCCCTGCTCTGGCCCACGATCATCTGGTGCCAGGACTCGGACTTTTGCAGGACGGACGGCATGCGCACCGGCGACGTGGTGGGCGACCGTTGCTGCGTCACCACCCGCGGGTTCCTGGTCGGCGGTTTGGGCGCAGTGCCGGACGACGACGACGACGGCAGATGATTGTTGTTGTGGTGCGCCGAAATCGCTTTAACCGACGACGTCGGCGGTTGACGGACTGGCGCCGGTATCGTTTTCAACGACGGCGACGGATACAACGACGGTGACGGACCGCCGCCGACACGTTCGGTCCGCTGCTTGCACTTGACTATAGTGGCCGTCTGAGGGCTGCCCATGACCCGGCTGACCACGGTGGCCGGCTGCGACGCGCGTTCGTATTGCTGCGGGGCGGGAGGACTGGCCGGGTCGTCGGACGCGTCCGAATACACGAACGGCCTGTGGGCCGTGGTCACCGAACTGTTGTACAGCGGCAGCTGATGTTTCGGGTAAGCGACCGTTCGGGGCGGCTCCAATAACGACGTCTCTAACCTCGGGACCGGCTTCACTGGCGCGAACTGCTGTGGCTGTTGTTGCTTGGGTTGTTGCTGCTGGACCGGCTTGAACGCGGACCGGACGCCGTGCGAAAAACCGCGGTTCTCTCCCGACCACTGGCCGGTGGGAGCGGCGGCGTTGGGTTTGAACGATGGAAACTTCTTCGATCGGTAATAAGCGATGCTGTCGTCCGACGGGCATTTGCAAATGTCGTGCCAAAAAGTTTTCGCCACGTTTCTGTTGGGCGACACGGCGGCCGACGCGGTGGTGGCCGCACCGCCACCGCCGATCCTCCTCTCGAACGTCGTCTTTATCCGACCAAAACGGTTGCCCCAGTTGCCCTGTAGTTTGCCCTGCAACGGGTTATAAGCCGAAGCCGTTGCCGCTTTCTCGTCCGCCTCGGCCTGCTGCCGCAAAAGGGCCAAGTACTTCTTGTCGTTGGCCGTCTTAGGTTCGAACAAGGGCACTCCACCACCAGAAGTAGTGGCCGACGGTGGTTCCTTGATTAGCGGGACGCGTCGTGACCGGTATTCATCATCGTCTCCGGACGACCGACCCCTCTCGCCGACCGCACCGCGTTTAAGTTTCACGCGTTTCCCCTGTAGCCGAAACTTGCGGCAATGATCATTGGACGCGATTTGTAGCAACCGCTGTGCCGACGAAACAGATCTGTTGTCGTTGTCGTCATCGTCACCAGAAGAAGACGACGGAGACGACGAACCGCCCGCAGACGATTCGGACGAATCGCGAATCGATATCGTCGTCGCGGTAGAAGTCTTACGCCTCTTGCAGTCCAAGTCTTCGACGATCACATGCTGTGCCGGAGGACACGAGAACGAGTTGCAGTTCTGCAGCGCATGTCTCGACGGTTCCGGTATGACGCAGTCCTCGGCCAAGTGATTGGTGCGTTTCGGAGGTGGCGGCACGAATTTGACCGGTCTAAACGTCTTGGGTGCGGCCACTTCGTAGCCTCGTGGCGTGTTGCGCACAGACTCCGACGTCGCGAGTGTCGAAGTCGCGGGTGCTGTGGTTTCGCCGTATCCGTTCTCCTCGAGCCATCGCCTGGCGTCCTTCAGCTCCTCAGACGATACGCCGACCGTGTGCCTGTCTTGCCGCCCCACTGCAGTCTTACGATTCCAGCATTTCCGAGGCGGCGGCGTTGGTTTTCCGGTCTGATCGGAGGACGACAGTTTCAGGCTAGTCTGCAATTTCGTTAGCAATTCGACGACGGACGAACGCCTGAGCGGGTCCAACGCCGGTAATGCGCTCTCTAGGTTGGCTAAAGCTCCTTGCACTTGTACCAATATCTTTTGGTTCACTTCCTCGCCCGACTCCGTTCCCGAGTCATCAACCGCGGTCGCGATAGGTTTTACATTTAAATTACACATAGGCTTCAATAACTCACCGTTTTTTCCGTTGCTCGTGATGTTTTCTGTAAGGCCAGCCTGGGCGACGATATCCGTACACGCTGAAATTACATGAATAATATACATCACATTCTGTTATGAATACAACCAAAACCACGGTATAGCAAGTACACTGATACTTACGATCAAGTATGTTTTAATCAACAAACTAACGACCGTCGAAATAATTAATAATACAATATAATATGCGTAAATATAGTATTTCAAATGTCCTGGTTTTATATAACCTAAGCGAGCTAATGCCAACATAAAAATATCAACCATATGCCGAATTTAAGATACAATATGAAATGATGCCAGAATCTAATCTCAGAATTCCAGTGGAATTCGTTTTAAAAAAAATATGGTGGACGATTAAGAATATATTATAATAGAATATAGTTAGAATATAGTAAATATACGCATACGTCATATACATTATACATTTATACTAACGTAGCTTATATACAACGACATGGTAAATGGTAATACAATGTGTTTAAATTAGATGACATGGTTTGTTTACGTAAAATATTGGTGGTATAAAATATATAATAGCTACCTAATAACATTATACGTTTATTTACAATGACATTTCTACTATAATATTTTGTATTTAAATGATTTTATTATTATTATTTTTACGTTGATCTTATATTTTAATATTTATCTATAATGCATGGTACACAATAAAATAAGTATATAAGTATTTTGAGCAATTATTATTTTAATTTTTTTTTGGCAGATATAAAAACTAATTTAATTCTAATAATAACAATAACAACAATTATAAGTACCTAAAAGTTAAAACCATTATTTTCTTCTTCATATTGTTCATTTCATTTTTAGATATTTTAAAGTAAAATAATATTTCACTGTAGTGATAAAAAAAAATTGAATATAGTATAGCTATAGAATAGTTTTTACACGAATTTTCTTTTTTGTAAATACAATATGACACCTATATTATTATACTATATTTCATAAGATAAAATAGCTAATTTAAAATTGTGAACATATTATTATTTAAATTATTACTTACACAGTTACACTAATATATATATAATATGGGACAATTTCGTAATTAAATGAATCGTATAATGCAGTTAAACTTAAGTTACCTTTATGTTCTGCCATGATTTGCCTTAACCTGGCTCTGATTTTTCTCCTTTGATCGTAGTCTGGGCAAGATTCCAACTAAATAATTAAACATTTGTTAAATAAACGTACGAGTAATTCGTAAATCGTAATACGAGTGTTCTGTCATATTGATAATAATGATACTAACCAAAATCTGTAATTGTTTTTCGTCCCAAATATTATCGAGTTCTTGTTCGTTTAGATTCTTTTTAATCACAGGAGATTTCTGAAAAAAAAAAACAAATGGCAAATAGTACTGGTGTATTACGAGAATGTTTCTATGGTATTATTATGTACACACAATAGGCTTCGTTCTATTTAACCGGTCAATATTGTGTTAACAGGTGTCAATCTAAATAAGGACCCTCGTGTACAATACACATAAATACAAATTTATGAATTCACTTGTAAAAATAGTTGGCAACATGTTTTATTTGCTGGTACACGGCCAAACGTTAGCCTAATAATATTCATAGAACCAAGATTTTGGGTTTTCCGTTATGTGTTAGATCTACAGCTACCTATGGCCTATTGAAAATTAATACGAACACAACAAAAACGAAAACCTTTGAATTCAGGTTGAAGATGTGTATTAAAATTCTGAGAACAGACCACACTGTACGCGTTCCCACGATTCGTGTTTCTGGCGAAACTTTAAAATAACTACCTCTTAGACCTACGTCTACCTGTACAATAACACACAATTGTATATTTTTTTATGATCAGATATTTGCAATAAACTGTAATTAATTATTATTTATTACCTATATTATATACTCGATCAATCAGACTAATCTGCCAAACGTCGTACCCTGTATTGCATATTATACCGATATAACAACCTACGCTGATAATTAAAACGTAGAACAATAAAAATCGATTGACTGCGGGCGAACTGCACTCTCTTTGACGTAGGTACCTACTGAACTCAAAAATAATAGTCGAACGAGAGAAATATGATTAGGTGAGAAAAAATAAAAACGATTTTTTTGTCGGCGACACGAACACACTCAATATACACAGAAATAGTTGCGCGTGTAGCCAAGTATAAACTGAACTGCGTGGCCAACGGAGCATTCAACGTCGAGCGAACCACCGCGCTGACCAAAATAGGATTTGCCTTCAAATATTATTTTCGTCGTGAAACGCGCAAAGCCAAAATGCGTTGTCCAACGGGTAGGGAAATTAACAGTTAGTAGAGTAGTCATACTATTATTGACCGTTGTATTATGTGCGTCTGAACAAAGATGCCGATTATTTTAACATCATAATATTTTGCTATACGCAACGGACAGGTGGTGTACCTGTCTTATAGGTGCCTTTATTGTGTATAACAAAATATTATGTACAAATGCCCGAATATATCGCGTCCCGGCCGGGGAAACAAATAAGCGCCATGTCGCATTTACGTTGTAAACAATCGCACAAAGCAATTGAAATATTCTCTATATTTATAAATGTATAATACGCATATTGTTGATATATAAATATAATGTATACTGGTGTGTGACGTAATTTAGTAGCTAACAGTTCTCAAATAATAATAGATTCATTATTCTTATTACATTGTTTATATATACAGGGTGTCCCACGGAGTTCTGACAAATGAAATAACTTTTATTCTAATTGATATTTTTTCATTTTTTTTTTTTTGTAAAATTAATAGACGCTTGCTCTACAAGTATAATATAAAATTTTAAATTAAAATTTTTTTTACACAAAATAAAAATTTTTAAATTTTATTCAATTTTTTTTGAAGAAATTCAAAATAGCCAATTTATAAACATATTGGAAAAAATAGATTTAACGTTTTCAGTATTCAATTTGAGTAATCCGTTTGCGACTTATTAACATTTAAATATTCGTTACATTCACTGCTACCGGGCAATTGGTTATTATTATTTCTATGGATACTATCTTAGTTTGTTATCTTGGGTTCATTTTGACTTCTGGTTTTAACTGTTGGGTCTGGTAAATTGCCCGGTAGTAGTAAATGTAACGAATATTTAAATGTTAATAAGTCACAAACGGATTACTCAAATTGAATACTGAAAACGTTAAATCTATTTTTTCCAATATGTTTAAAAATTGGCTATTTTGAATTTCTTCAAAAAAAATTGAATCAAATTTAAAAATTTTTATTTTGTGTAAAAAAAAATTTTAATTTAAAATTTTATATTATACTTGTAGAGCAAGCGTCTATTAATTTTACAAAAAAAAAAAAATGAAAAAATATCAATTAGAATAAAAGTTATTTCATTTGTCAGAACTCCGTGGGACACCCTGTATATACATATAGGCATATAGTAAACCTTTTGTTTTGTTCTACGTTTATCCTAATCATTATTTTGATATTTAAATGTTAAAAACTACGACTACAATAAAATAATAATATAACTACGTAAGACTAAGAAACTGACCAAAGCAAAAAGATATGCATTGTTTTAAATTTGTATTATATACAAATAAAAATGGTAAGGAAAATATATTTTTAACAAAAGAAATATACTATGTTATAAACAAAAAGATCACCACCTAATAGGTATACGTGTATAATATTATAAAGTAACATTGTCTCACAAAGATTTTTAAAAATGTACCTAGGTCCTATTTAAAAATTATGGCAGCATAAATAAACACAAACAATTTTCACAGAGTACCCAGGTAAAGAGAATCATGTAAAATATATTTTGATTTTGAATTACTGATAAGTGATAATGGTGATGGTAATTTATTTTTCATCTATAAGCTATTTAAAAATCAATTTAAATAAAACTTGACTATTTTTTAAAATATAAATTACACCTATTATATAAACAATTATATAGATATTTTTGTATACTAATTCAATACAGGACCTCAATTTTAAGGTACACAAGTTCAGTTCTATGAAATAATTATTTTTAAGTAACAAATTATAACAACATTAAGACGAATTATGGAAGATGAAGCTATTTTTAACATTTGTAAAATACTACGATTGTGTAATGACTATCAACACAACCGTTAAAAGTTTTCTAACATATAAATACCATAAAATATTTTTTTTTTTTATATATAGTATTAAATACATAAAAAGAACTACTGACTCTTTAGTAAGATTGTAATATTTATTGTATGCAAAGAAATAAGATAAATTTAAAAAATTTATTCATAATCATTATGTTGTGGTATATTAGTATGCTTAAGTATACTAAAACTACAATGGCAAATGTACTAAAAACTAATAAAAATAATTAGTTGTAAACAAAACTTTTCAGAAAATATATTTATTTTTTGTTTATGTCGTTCATGACAATATAAATGCTTATTTACCACTTTCTAATGTATTTGCGTTCTAACTTTTAGTTAAACATATATTTCATATAATAATATTAATATTAAATATTTTTAACTTGCAGCTGATTGTGTTGTCGACTCACCCGCCATTGTGTTATAGTTTTAGCCTGATATCTATTACCAAATTTGGTACTAGTCTGTACTCTATATAGTTAAATCAGAAAATATGTTAAATTTTTTAACTTCTAGTTTTAGCCATTTTGTAACTGTTTATACCAATAGCACAAGAGTTTTTTGAAACAATATTTATCTTACAACTAAAATAGGATGATTGGTATCAATGGTATCTATTGACTGGAGGTAAGCTAGTATTGAGAAATTGTATGTATCCAAATTTATATTGTGTGCTTATAAAGCAATAAAGCATTATATACAATTAAAGACTCAGCTGAAAGAAGCTTTTTTAATTTTTAAATGGTTTAATAGTAACATTACTATTTATTTTTTCTTGTTTCTAAGATCAAACTTGGTTTATCTAAGTTAAATTTATCAAAATTAAAATTATAGCGGTAATATTTCAATAAAGATTGGAGAGTTTGATGTTGATCTCTTATAAAAGTGATATACAAATTAATATTGAAGAAGTTATAAAAAAATTAGGCTTTCCTCAAGTGTATTGAAAAAATAATTAATATTTCGATAACTTTAATTAAAAGGATACGTGGCAGCTAAGATTAACTACAGTCTATGTTAATTTAATTTAAATTAAGAAATATTAAAGAGGTATTTAAGTACCTAATTATAAAAAATTATCGTTATACTTGTAATTTGAATTTTAAGAATGATACATTTTACATAGAATTATAATAACGGATGTGAGGGGAGCAACTAACATTTTTTCTTGTCCCATTTATGAAAAAGTTTGAGCTGCTATTGGTTTGTTTTAATGTATATTATTAGTTGTATAAATAATGTTTATTTGTTTTGCAATATACTAAAATATATCAATTTCTGTTATGTAATATATGAAATTAAAAGATTTGTAAAAAATTTTTATTAGCCTTTTATATCTTGCATTGAAATTTATAAATTTAGCAACAAGTACCTAATAAATAGTATAAAACAATATTGTGTTTTTTTTCTTAGTTTAAGTCAATAAAATTTATTTTAAACTTTGCATTATAATCTATATTTTAAATAATGTATATTATTGTTGTACCTGTGCTCTTTGTTTTTCCACTTGGTTAACAAGTGCAGCGCTACTTGTAGTAGTAACTGAAGCAGGAGATTTGTTTCCTTGTTCCATTCCATGTAGAATGACTGATGCACCTAAAAACTTATTGAGTAATGCACGGGCTTCAGTGTCTTCATTGGTATCACCACTTTCTACAACTATAATAATTGAAAATGAATTATAGATTAGCATAGCAATTTCATTTTCTAAGTACCCCCAATCAATACTTATATTAATAATATTATATATATTTATATTAATCATTATTTACCTAAATCTGCATTTCGCATTCTAGTTAAAACATCTTGTACACCAGTTACTCTTGAGTTATTGTCAAGAAAGGATGTAGCGTTTCCACTGTTTTTAGTTGTATTTACTTTAGTAGTTACTGTTTTTTCTTCAACTTGTTGTGAGCCATTAGACAAATCAGATTTAGCAGTCCTGTTCTGTTTCAAACTAGATGAAACTGGAATATTAAATAGTTAATTAATTATTATATAGCATATACTAATACACCTACACTATAATATTTACCTAACACTTAAAATTTTTAAGTAATTATTGTTATTTTATCACAAGACAAAAATCACTAAAACTCATTATAGGTTAATGAATTTTTCTTTGTTTTCACTAAAGCCATAGATAAAGTTTAATTTTCTATTTTTTTAAGTTTATCCTTTAGTATAATTGTATCAATAATAACTTTTGATTACAAAATGGCCAAATATAGTTTAAAATTTAATTATTAATTCACAAAGAGATTATTTTTCTAAATATAAGAAATTATAATCATAATTGTGTTAGAAGATTTAATAATTAATTATTAATTGCCTAATAAAAGATACTAACTAAAATTTTTACATTTTACAAGAGATCAAAAATTATAATTTACATAAAATTATAATATAAAACTATGAAAAAATTACATTTAGTATTTATCAACTGAAATACTGAATAATCGCAGAAAAATATTATGAGGGATAATATTGATAAGATTATTAAAACTATGTAAAATATTGTAGGGTATGATTAAAAATTTAAAAAATATGTTAAAGAAATAATAATCAAAGAAACATTTACAGTTACTTTGTTACAGTTATACCTAATGGCTAATAGATAATAAATTACCAGTGGCTTGTTGAAATTTATGTTGAAGTGCCTTGATTGAATCTCCACGCACCAAACTTGATCGTGGAGTGGACTGTGGTGATTCTTCATTTTTTTCATTTCCATTCAATTCTTTTGATGAACGTCTGCTGTCTTGATTAAAACTTTCTTGGCTAAACCTTTTTTGTATATTCTCAAATTTGTCATTGGTTCGGCTTCTTTTTACTACTTTATTTCCATCAATACGATCAGAATCATTAAGTTCTTCACTAATTTCAGTAATTTGGGGACCAGTATCTTTGCCGATAGCTGTAGTGACTGTAGTGACTTTAGCAATGCCTTTTTTGGCATCTGAATTATCTGGGTTCTGATAGGTATAACGTCCTCGAGTAAGTTTTCCTGATGGTTCTTGGTCATTCACAGAAGACAATTCACCTATAACAAGTCAAAAAGATATCAACCATAGTTTTACATCAAAAACCAAATTTATATTCTAATTAAATATTTATTTTTCATAATTGTTTAAACTTCATCTAATATCCAAAAATTAAATTAAAATTAGGTACCTGATAAAATCAATTTATGTTCCCACTGTATATGTGAAATTTGAAAAATTATAAAAGCTATGATAAAAAGAAAAAATACTATGGGCCATGTGTACGAAAATATTAAAAAACTAAAAACTAGGCCAATATTCAAGACACAGTCCCAAGAAGGTTTCATTTAAAAATATATGATGCACTAAGTTGAACGTAATATAGTAGTCTTAACACTTGCTGTTGCCATACACAAATAACGGCTTTTGAAGTGCTTCGAGTTTTTTTGTGTTTTAATTACGTTTTGGAAGAAGTCCAATTTGAATTATTTTGTTTTATTTTCACCTAGCCTAACGCTCAATCACGTGTCATTGTTACATAACATAATCTATAATATAAATTCGCCATTTCTCATAATAGTTTGATTACAAAATTTATTTAATAAAACTACGCAATTAAAAAAAAAGTTTAACATGCATAACATGGCCATATGGAGATACTAACCTTTCAAGAAATCTTGTGTGACTGAAACATTTCCAGATCCATCAGATCGCATAACACTCTTTGATTGAAATACTGTCGATTGACTTTTACTTTTAACTATAGTTTCTAAAATATTTTAAATAATGTTGAATTATTTAAAAACAAAAAGCGGGTAAGTGGGTATCACTCTGCTGTATATTAGGGGGTGGGGTGGACCTCAGACTATGGTAGGTTAAATTTGAATGTAATGATAGGTATCATTGTATACGAAAAACGATTCTGAACGAAGATGATTTGTAAGTTTAGGATATATTATATTTAAATATTGTCATATATTCTATTTTGAAACAAATAGTATAGTTACTATATGTTACTATAGTTACTTTATAGTATCTGTTTATTAATAAAAAAAGTATTTGGCAACATACTTGACATATTTCGTATAAATTCGAACTTTAAGCACTTATAAAAAAAAATTGTGACTAACGATTTCGGATTTTTTTTTATCACTTTAAGAACAACTTATAAGAAACCTTGTATTAAATTTTCAAGATTTTCTGGCCACCCAAAAAATGTTTATCGGCATTTGAAGAAAAAAAACTTAGAAAAGTCGAAAATTTCAATTGTCTATAAGTAGCTTAAAAATGGTCAAAATATTTTGAAAATTTAACTGTAAAGAGATAATCATAATATAAACATTTGGTAAAGTGGTTTTTCGTAAAATTGCCATTTTTCTGTCATTTTTTTTTTTGTTTTTCTCGAATTTTTTGAAAACTATTTGAAAATTTTACTTTTGACCCCCCCCCCCCAAAGTACCAACTAGATGAATTTTCCTATTCAAAGAGGGGCTGAAGTTAAAAATCGGAGCATTATTACTGCTCCAAATGTTGTCGTAAAAAAAAAAAAACACACGTCATTGTAAAAGCAATTTATTCTTCACTCCGTTCAGAATCTAAAACTAATGTATCACGCTTAATTTTTTCAAATACCATTGTTTTGATCATCTTCAGTTTTTTTAATAATCGAACGTAACGGAGTTATTTGGTTGGAGTCTGTAAATCCATTTTCTTCAAAAGTCGAATACAAACCCTCATCTTTAGTATCAAGTATAAAACTATCTCTAAACTTTGCTTTTGGTTTTTGTCTAGGTTGTGAGTCCAACTTGGAATTCTCTTCTGAAAAATATTATATAATATTAATTATTCATTGAATAAAACGAAAATAATAAGTAACTAACAAGTAATGAAAATATAATTTTTTCAAAGATTGGGAAATGTACAAAAAAATTAAAACAAATAAATAAATACGTGGGGCCTTTATGGTTGTGGAAGGAGCGGTACCGCAAAAAAACAAACAATTAAAATAATGTTATTCTATTTAAATACACTAAAAACAGTACAAACATAATATTTTTGTTTATCTCACACCAACATACCAATACATATTTTTTTGTACGAGTTGTGTATGAAAATGTGTAATGTTGGCGTGTATTGCTTAAATTGAGGGGGCCCGGGTAGACGGAGTGCCTCTTCTTTAAAAAAAAATGTTTATGCGTACCCCCCTTCTAATTATATCTTAATCGATAAGACATACAGACATTATTTACACTTTGATATTACCCCCTTTTAATTTTTCCTATAGATTCAAGCACTTTTGGCGGGGTTTTTGTATGGACTTCAAAGTTCAAATTAACAGAATATAATAATAACATGACACAATGAAATGGTTTTAAAATCCTATACCATAAATTTAGAAAATGATGTAAAATATATAATGTATATAGGTACCTATAATATGTACATATCACTTAAAATACGCATTTGAACAATACGATAAAAAACTTTTAATTCATAATAACAGAAAACATCAAATTATGACATTATATATAAAATTATAAAAGTTAATAAATTATAATATTATTATTTATACCCGTACTCAAGCCCGGATTAAGGGAGGGGCCAAGGGGGGCACGGTCCCGGGACCCATTGATTTTGAGGGCCCATCTTTATTTGTAAAATATATGTTTTTAATACATTTAAAATAGTTATAAAAATTTTTTATATTTTTTTTATGTTCTTAATTTTATATCACGAAAAATTACTAAATGATATTCTAATAATTGATAACATATATATGGTAATAATAATATCTTTGATATTAGGTATTCCTGATCTATTCGCATGAGGTACCCATATAATTTATATATTGATTGATTTTAATGAAACGATTCAAAAATTTGTTAAAGAAAAAGCAAGAAAAAAATTTAAACTATTATTCTTTTTAACTAAAAAAAAAAACAGTGTTTTCTTAATATTTCAATATGTGTACAATAAATTAATACATAACATTATTTTTTGTTTTGTACAAAAGTAAACAATAATACGAGTACCTATACAGTCTTCAAAATGTAGTGTTAAAATTTTTTGAAGGTAAAGTTGAATGGGGGCCCACTAAGTGTATGGTGTCCTGGGGCCCAATCTAACCTTAATCCGGGCTTGCCCGTACTCGTACTCTATACATAGTATATAGGTACATAGAATAACACGAAGAATTGAAAATAACCACTATAAATAACTTACTTGCATGTTTTTCGTGTTTAAGCACCAGATCCTTTAGCTGCGGGGATACCGGTGGTTCCGGCATGTCGTCGTAAATAGGTTCTTCTTCGTTTTTACCGATGCTCTGCAACGCTCTAAGCCCGAACAACGGTTTGCCCTTATGGTCTGTGATCAGCTGGTCGACGCCTCCTTTTTGCTCGGATGTTGTTTGATATACGGTGCTTGACGACTCTTGTACCGTATACGTGTTCTCGGATTGCAGTGCTTTCAAACCGAACGATTTATGTTTTTGCTCAGAAACACGAGTGTTGCGCGAGTCAGTTTCGCAACGGGCAGACGACGGTGAATCGTTATCTGGAAAAGAAACAACAAGCCTCAATTAAAAAAAAGACAGAAATATAGATAGATCATTTATCTTAGAAACGCGTAGGTATACTGCACCGGGGTTTGTATATTATTGTACTCACCGCTTACAGACGATTGATTGGCGTTGTTTTTCCTGAGAGCTCTCAATCCGAACAACGGTCTACCATTGTCATCGGTAGGACCCACGCCGTAGCTAGACGTAATCAAATCAGTAACGTTTTGTTCTTGGTAAAGGTTTGTGCCGCTGCTGACTTGATCACTTTTTACTGCAAAAAAATAATTAAATAATATAATGACAAAAATAAATAATTAAAATAATAAATGATGAGATAAAATACCCGAATATATAATAAAATATGGTTGACTCGTAGTATAAATCTCAATCGTAAGACGAAACGTTTTGAGTCATTATTAAAATAAAAGCAAATCAAATAATGATATTATTATATAATTATTAATAATTATGTTATAATAACAAACAGTTAAAAATAATACATCACGCCAGGCATAATAAACAACATTACTGTTATTGCGTTTGCAGATCACAAGAAAATACGGGGCAACCGTTTATTGCACCAGAGTCTAAAATTATATAGTATACCTATTATATATTTTTATGTTATCATGTTTTTGCTTTAGTTTTTCGTAATAAAAAATATTTTTTGTTTATAAGCACAATTTACATTTTACAAGGAAGAAAAATAAATTTTGATTTTTAATTTAACGGTATAAAGAATATCTCTATTTTTATTGTAACTATTGTCTACTAGAATATTAATGTCAACAACATTACGACACGTTATTTTATGTTAAAATAATTATCGAGTTAATACTATTAGGAAAATCATTAGTAATTCAGTCTAATAACATAAAAATGATAGTTATTTAACTGCGATTGTTATTGTTATTTAAATCTCATAATGTAAATGCATTAATGCATTATACCTACAGACATATTACAGGCATATATTTTAATTTTATACAATAACAATATTGGCGTCATTTAATGATTCACCTCTCATATATAAAGGGTACAATTAGGTACAATTCAATGTTATCGACTCCAACACATATTTATTTTATCTAAACAAGTACTATAAAAAAGATATCGGAGAGATCAATACGAAACGTACACTCGTACCATTATATACTGATAAAATGTTAGTTAATATTATTATATAGGTAAATTATAGTAATTGCACGTAAGTACAAATGTCCAATAGATACCGTCGATACTCGATATCGACTACCGAACAAAATGTATACCTTTAAAAACGTGATTTGTACAAAATTACGTTTTATATATGTCTACGGCTTATCATATGCTAACAATTTCAATAAAATAAATTTCACCTATTTACTTAAATATTATAACTGTGAATTTTAATTACACCAATTGTTTTTTTTTTTATATCTAACTATTTATTTTCCGAGTGATGCCCATTATTTTAGTATAGAAATATTTTTTGATAATATCATATTTAATATTTTAATTTTTAAAATATCGGCAACAACACTAACAACTAGCAATATTTGATGAGAACGAATTTCTAAATTCATATAGGATTATGTCAATGATATCCACCGCACGGTTAGTGATGTGCGTATCGAATGCGTTATCGTTTTATATTACTTATTATATCTAGGTACTATGGGAAAACATCAAATCTGTATAGATAGTGTCAAAGAACTGTTACGTGACGGTTTTTTTTCCTAATTTCCATATCAATTATGTTACGCAACTGCAATTTCCTATCTTGGTAACAAACATTTGGGATCGTAAAAAGTAATTCAACTACAGTAAAAAAGCTCTTATACAAGATCATCATTTTTATTGGCCAATATCAATAAATTAAAATTTTTATGTATAAAAAATAAATAAATTAGGAAACATCTGTAAGACCGGGTTCACCCTACACCGTGTTGTGTTGTGTTCTGTATGCTTATTTATTTATTTAATATATAGGTAACAAAATGTTTGTAGAACGTAACTTACAAGGTGAATATATTCAATTCTACGCGACACGGTGTAGTGAAAGCGGCGACTTAAGGTTTTAGTACACATAAATAGCATATTTATACTTTTGATGAAATATAATGTTTATTAGTTGATTGTTGTCTTGATAAATTAAACATTATAATTTAGAAAACAATTCATTTAAACATTGAATGGATATATTTTATTTTGGAAAATTTATAGACGTATAATATTGAGATATTGAAATAGACAGTTATAAATGCTGATATATTTAGGTTAAGGTTAAGAAAAGTTTTATTTTTTTGGTTGGAAACGAATCAATTTGGAGATAGCCATTTTAAGTTTAATTTAGTGTTTACACAGACTATCCTAGGAACAATTACGTCAACTATTCATAATCCCATTTATCTAAATTAAATCACTATGTATTAGCCAACAAGTGAGTATACCAAAACGGAAAGTATTCTAAATGTACAAAAAAAAACCCAATTATAGGATTTAATATTATATAAAATATTTTAATTCGTTACTTATAATATTTCTAAACAAAAGTTAAAAATAACAATAAGTAATATTTCGATAAGTACAATAAACACATAGTGTAAAGATTGATTTTGTGAGTAATTTGTTTACAATATGATCGATTTTTACAGTTATAATATACTCTATAAATTGTCTAAATTAGGAATATTTGAAAATATGTTATATTATACTTCTATGACCTATTGTTGTTTCCAAATACACATAATAATTTCAGAGCAATAAACCATATAGGTATACACTTTGATTTGGAAAAAAGTATTTTAGTATTTTAAACACACATGAGTACTTTTATAGATGCCAAGGTGACTGACAAATGTAGGTACATAACAAACGATGTTATAGTTATGGCCTATATAGGTATCGTCACTTTTAGGTCACTGTAATATGTGTACGAGATGATATTTTGTATTAGATTTTACTATAATGGTGAATTTTTTATTATTCGCAGGAAATGACCAACGGAAATACGGTTACGGACTACAAAATAATTGACCGGTGCGCGTGTGATTTAGGTGTGTCACCCATATAATGTAACAACTACCATCAGTTATAAGTTATGTGTACCTATAATTTATTTTCACAAAATTCTGCCAGATATTTGCATATGCGCTTTATTCAATTTAAGACTAAAACATGATATTATAATATTCAAGGAATGAGAGTAGTAGATAATTTGCCACTAACAACCTATTGTTATTTGAAACGGGAGTGGAGTATCTAATTCGATATCTATTACAGTATATGGATGTAACAAAATCAAAAATAACACATGCGAATAGAAAATAATATAAGGCCGTGTAACCTAATAACTGCTGACTACATTTTCATTTTCAATTTAGTAATTATTAATAACTAATATTGGAATAAATTATTAACAATTACCTATAATAGTTGTATAATATACTAACTAGGTACCAAAATTGTGAAGTAATTAACTCAAGTAAATACAATTTATATTTATATGGTAATTTAGCACACATCGCTTGGATTCACATGAATTTATTGTACCATAGAACTACAGATTATGTAATTTCTCGAAAGTAAAAAAAAATAAAAATAAAGTATATTAAATTGAGAAGATTGAAAATATCATAGTCTGGAAGATTGGTTATGGTTCGGAAGCGCTATAGTCAAAGCGGTTAGACTAATATTGATCCTACGCAGAAAATTTTAAATGTACATTATTTTTACATATTTAAATATAATATAATATGCTATGCCTATATGTATATAATATTTCTAGGTTATAAGTGAAAAAATATTAAAAAATTAAAAAAAATATGTTTAGTTAGTTAATTTTAATTAGAAATTTTTTTTAAGACACTACGCAAAAAATTGGCACGACTTTCGGCAATATTTATAAGAGTCCGGGTCTGATAGCCTTCAAGGGTTATTTTAATCACAATTCCTAGATTTATGGACATGAGTATAAATTTGTAGCTTACACCCACATCTAAGTTCCGATATATTAAAATTTAAAATACACTACTTAAAACGCTCACTTCTATCGTTATTATTTAGTAAATTAAGTTCATATAACAATATACAGTTTGTTTATGGTAGAAAAAAGTGATGTCATTTATTATTATTTATTACCGATACGAAAAAGCGTCTGGCAATGGGCCCGTCACGAATTATCACCACTGACACGATTTTTAGTTAAAATTAAAACGCACATATTACGCATATCCACTTAATCAGTAAACTAGGATATTGTGTTATAAATGTTATACTTAAATAGTTAAATATTGGTTGCCGAAGTTCAAGATATAAATACTTAAAACATTTTGTTGGTGTAAAGAAAAACAAATATGTTTAAATAATGCCTAAGTATTACATTATTATTTATTATTCATATAACCTAACCTACCTATAATCTATATATACTTATAATAAAATTATAAGTAGGTAACTTATATGGTTGTGTTCTGTTATCATTACAACATTACCATGGTCAATATAATAAACTCATCTAAGACATAATAAAATATAGGTAAATATATATACCTACATTTTTTTTCCTATATACAATATAATAAATCTATATAAACAATAAATAAGTATCTACGTAATTATTATTTTTTATTTATTAACTATTTATTAATTTGTATTAATATTAGTTATAACTAATAAGTGAATAAGTGCTAATAACTAAGAACCGGAAGTTCATGTATTTGCATATTTTAACAGAGTATACCGAAAATTTGGTAAATCAGCTACAAATTTGAATTACCTTTACAAAATGTTGTTTTGAATACGCATATATATGTAATTCTAAATTATGTCGATTACTTTATTTATTCTCATATTTAAAAAAAGAATTGTATTAACTGCATAATATATTTAAAGTTAAATACTATGCCATTGGCAAAATAAGTTAGGTACTTCTAAAAAGTCTATCGATAAAAAAAAAATATTAAATTTATAAAATTAATTATAGTTATATTTGACAGCGAGATGTCGGCAGTCTTTAATTGGGATTGAATATAATATTATTTTTTTTTTTTAAATAGTTATTTATATTAAGTGGGTACTTAATAATTTTCAACTAAAATTTTTATTTTTATTATTATTAAATATATATAAATATATAATACAATAATATTTTTAATTACCAGTGAACGAAATTGAAATAAAAATTGAAGCGTTAAAAGGTTTTTTTTATATTTATTAAATTAAAAAAAATATAAAGGCAAATTTCAGTGTTTTTAAAAGCATTATAAATGCATACAGATTTCGGTAGTTTTTAGTGCATAACCTTCCGGTCTCTACTATTTACTAATAATTAACAATTAGCGTATTATCATTAAACAATATGAAGATTATTTAGGTAATATAAGTATTTAACTAAATAAATACAAATTATTTGTGTATATATAAATACATTTGTTTTTTTGAACACTTATTAGTTATTATACCTATAATCTAGACTACACCATTCATATATATTTTTTATCAAATTATATTTAATTAGTATAATTATCACAAAGGTACTTATATTTATTAATTTTACAAGTGTTTAACATTTATTTTAATGATTGTAAAACGGTTTATGTCTTTCTACTTCAGGTGCCAAGTACAACAACTTATAATATAATAGTTGTTGACACGCTGTTAATCATTTGCCCGCATTTTCCGGGTTTATTTTATATTAAATACAGATAATCAAGTTTGATTTCGTAGTTTGAATTTTAATTAGACGCGCACAAATAACTATGTAATTTTTAACCGGATAATACAATAATTAAAGTGTGTACCTTACAACGTGAATGACAATTGTTTAATTAATGATTTATGATTACCTCTGATTATTTAATAACATAGTGATGTGTGTTGAGTGTATGTGTATGCAATAACTAATCACGACTAATAACTAATAAGTAATAACTTCTTCAAAATTAGAATAAAATGCTGCTAAGTACAGGTTGACGGAATTTTGGTTTTACATTTTAAATAATAAGTTAGGACGAGAGTTTAAGACGTCGGGTAATCATTTATATAAATGGACATTTAAGTATAACAATTATGAGAATGAAAAATCTTTAAAAAAAATAAATAAATAATGAAGTCGAAGGGCACATTCAATTTCAAATATACAATAGAATTTAAAAAATCGTAGAAAGTAAAATCTCGCCAGAACGAATTAACTATATTAAGTTTACCGTTCCGGAACAATATGACGTGTTAATTTGTACGAAATATGTTTTTATTTAGTAAAAAAAATAATACACCTGAATCTAAGACTAGTGGCTATATAAATTACTAGTTAAACAGTAAGCAAAACTTAGTAACAAATTAACAAGTGACCTTTATAGCATTTCAATTATAAAAATGACATAATTAATTTAATTAACTTTCTAATAAGATCTTTTAAAAATCTTGTAGTTACGTTAATAATCTGTTCAGATAAAATTATTAGTGCGAAATAATAAAATACGAAATTTACATTTATCGAAATATTCTTAATAAACTCTACATAATTAATATATTATATAATGTATTCTACTTTAAAGTTATAGGGATTTATCATCTACCAGGTACCACACAATGTTTTTTTTTATATTATGCATATGTATATAGTATGTTGTATAATATGATGCTCAGATTATTAGAGATACTTTATACTTATAACTTGCATGTATTTAGCCATTTAGATTTAAATAACATATAAACGATATTGTAATATTATTAGGTAGGTATTCAAAATTCAAATTGTTAAAAAGCTGCATAATTAAAAAATTAAAAAAATTCTATTATTAAAAAAAGAAAATTACGTTTTATAATTTATTAAAATGTTGGTATGCTTAATGTATGAAACTATGAACGATTAAGAAATTTTAAATATCCATTGTACTTTTTATCTATTAATTAAATATTTATACTAGCAAAATAATAAATGATAGGTAGTAGGTACACTATAATATTCAATAATAAATTAGTTAGTATTTTATTTTTAGATTTAGGTAATAGTTAATATCTATTATGTGTATAAAAATTAAAAATACTATAAAATAAAGATTATTTTATAAATAAAATCAGTTTTAATATACCTACGTATATCACAAAAAAAAATGTAGTCTGTACTAAACTTTGTCAACATTGATATTTATTGATTTGATAAAATATCCATTATTCACCATAATTTTTCTCACTTTAATTCTGTTTTACAAAGAGATCATTTTATTAATTTGTTATCTTTCCAATTTACAACGAAAGTTTAAATTTTGCAGAGTCAATACTGGAGCATAGTACATTTTATGCTCTACGATTCGAGCAAATAGTAAATGTGGTTTGTAATAATGTAATGTGGTATAATATTAGAATTTAGGAGCATAGTAGAACTTCTGATATAAAGAAATGAAATAATAATAAATTAAAGTATTATGCGTAAGATGTATAGTCGTTTTTGATACCTTATTGTAAAATTATTTAAAAATGTTACATATTCGTAAAAAACCAACAAATCATTACAAATAATATTCTTATCCTAAAATCCTAAAATTATATATTTGGTCAATTGAATTCCACTAGACTACTAGAGCATCAATAAAATTAACTATATTTTTCTTTGCTATAATTTAACAATAGTTATATATGTATGACATATATTGTACAAAATAGATATTAAGTATTTTGTTCTATTAATTTGGTCATTAAAACTGTTTTCGATTTAAAACGCAACACCTAGCAGGAATACGAGAAAAAAAGAAAATTTTTCGAAATCACATTAATAGCATCAGACATCGTTTAACTACAATAATTTATATTATATTATATTATATATTAAGCACGATAAGACAGTGAATATTCAGTATGTGAGAAATTACACAATAGTATGTTATTACAATAAAAATATATACGACTTACATAAACATGAAATAAAAACCGAAATGTTGACATTTTTTGTTTCAAGATCAATACTAACAATCATCTAATAATTTTAGAATAGTCACTTTTAAAAGTCATAAGTAGCAATAGTATCATAAGTAGTATTTGTTTCTATTTAGGTTTATCCA
This sequence comes from Schizaphis graminum, assembly GCA_020882235.1. Taxonomy (NCBI): domain Eukaryota; kingdom Metazoa; phylum Arthropoda; class Insecta; order Hemiptera; family Aphididae; genus Schizaphis; species Schizaphis graminum. The sequence goes on along the minus strand of CM037032.1, from coordinate 112,397,978 downwards.
CGCTAAACGCATACCTGCAAACATCGAAACATATACCTATTATAATATTATGTTATATCTACTTATACATACGTCACGGCGTCATGATATAATGTTAAGACCGGTAGGTTGACATTAAGGAGTGTTTTCGGCCGTTAAAAATACTCTTAGCCCAATGCCCCAACGGCAGCCGATCGTAATGATGACCGGCATTATATAGCGTCCGATTATAATTTATAAATAGAACCACGCGCGGCACGCGTATCAATCGAACCGCCACCGCACCACCGATATCAGCTACCCTCCTCACAGTCCGACGGATTAGTGATTATTGCCGTTGTCCATCCGGATGAACGGATATAATATTTCAATCGTCATATAGATCAAAGATCGTAACGATAAATCGATACCACGACACTTGCCCGGTGAAAAACGACATAATATTTATGGTTTTTCGTACGATTTTCTTTTTCCAGAAACCCGAGATCTAAGTACTTATACGTACCTACTTTCACGATATCACGCGGCTGCGGTTTAGCGCGTTTATCAATAACACATTTAGCACTTGAATTAACGGGGGACAGCGTTTCTCTTCTTATAAAAAAATATTTACTCGTACCAGTCGTACCCCGTATATCCTAATCAATAAGATATTTAAATATTCAGGTGTTTTCATAATAAATTTACACTTTTTTCATCGCCCTTCTATAATTTCTTTCAAACCCTGATAATAATACACGACATTATTTGATTGTACTAAATACCAATTAACGTAATTTGTTGTGCATAGTATACGCGTTGTCGATTTAATAATGTTCTGTACGTACCTATTACAACACCTGTAGGGCGCGATTTTTGGCGATGGGCCCTATTCGCATAATATAGTCGACTTCTATAATTTGACTGCAATACGTCCGAATACACTCCAATCACTCTTGTCGGGAGACGTGTGCGAAAATCCACGTGGAATAAATTTTTCGCAATCACCGAAGGGGATCGAAAACGGGAAAACGAGCTGGATGCCGACAACGACGACGAGGGCGTAACGATATATGAAATTATTATCTATACGAAAATCGGACGGACGAGGCGACGACGTGCGCGTACATGCGGTCCGGTGCCGTGTGACGGATTGCCTGCCGCATGTGGCATGTCGGACGTCCAAACGGAGAAGACCTCCTAACCGCATCACGCGCGCTCCCGTCCCTCCTACCCCCTCCGGCTACGTTCAAACCGTCGGTATGGCGGCGCGGAGCGCAGGGAGTTTGGCCGCCGCCGTTTTGGTATAATATATTATTATATTATTATTATATTATCGTATCTCATCGTATATAATAATATAATATAACGATGTCGATAAAATAATATTATTATTTTCATTATTATTATATTATATCGTACACTGTGCACGTCTTCTCCGTTGTCGACGTCGTCGCCGGCCGATAACCCGACAACACGAAAACCTCATACTTGGGGACGAACAAGCGTATACGCGCGCGAGTATGACGTGTGTACCCAATAAAACAAATAAGTAATAACAATTATTATAGGTATACACATAAGATTTGCTATATAAACACTGGCCGCAATGTTTCGTCGGTGTCTCTACAATAATAATAATAATAATATACCTATTGCACTCGCGTGTGTGTATGTTTTTACTCAAACAGGTTGTTCGCACGCCAGACCATAATATAATATTACGTCATATTATATAGGTATTTACCTTTACGGTATTATACCGTCGTCGGTATACATTTTTCATTTGTACCTACCTACACAATTAATACGTATCATAATATTATAAGCTCACACGTCTGCCGGTCGTCGCGATTACAATATTATATTATGTTTACAATACGTATATACACACCCCCGGTGTGAGGTAATAAAATCCAACGGTGTGTCTGGATACCTACCCCTACCTACCGATACACGCGTGACGGGTCGTCTGAGGGGCGAGGGCACAGCAGACGCGTCTTATAAGCCGTATCGTTATCATGACGTGTGCGGCGGCTATACACGCCGAATAAAGGAATCGCCAGGCGATCGTCGTCGAACAACCCGCGACTAGCGCGTCGCGGTTATTGGCAAACGGACAGATTTTTATGTATAAATATAAAGCCTTAAAATATGATAATACGCTGTATTAGCCGATACTACCATGCAATATAATATATATTATATTATAATATTTGAAGTACACGCCACACGCGTCCATAAACGGTCTGCTCGAGTTTTTCGCCAAACCGAAGTGCGATAGCTCCGCGACGAGCATAAACTATTTCTGTATATAGTGCGTATTGTGGTACGGACACGTGTACAGATTTTTATGGGCTGCGTATACGGTTTTGATTTATGTGAAAAAAAATGCAGTCGGGTGGCAATTATATTGCGTGTGCGTGTTTATTGTAGTTGTTGATTACGCGGCCCCGGACGAGCAGTGATGGTACGAAACGATATTATAATGACCGGTGATCGAATTGCAAGTAGTACCTCTACGTATAGTATTATTATTATACTATTATGGTATATGTATTATACGGCCACGTATCTAGTCAGAAATTCGAAAAATCGTTTGGCGCGCGCCGCCGCGGTTGGTGGCGCATATTGGAATTTGGAATAGCCGAGCGATATTCAATACGACGCGCGTACCTATTATATTATTACTACCGACGAAAGCTGACCACAAACTGTTGGAACGTGTGCGAAATGGTCGGCTATGATCACTATGATGCGCACGATTTCAAATGACGTCGATCGACAACGTTTGTTTATCAATATCATTATTTATCGTTTTTCTATGGTTTTATTGCACACGATATAGGTACCAGGTGTCAAGTACTGGAAACAGATATAATTAATCGTTTAAATTATACTTAAGCCACTTTTTACCTATATGTATAATTTATTGAATTAATAATACAAACTTAATCTAAAAATAATCGATACATAAATATTGTAGTTTAATGTAAAACAGTATAATAGTACGTAAACACAAAAATCAAAGATGTATACTGACGTACAATGTATACAAGCTACCAAATGTATATATTCTTATAAATCACGTTTTAGAATAAATTAAAAAATATTAAATAAAATTTTTTTTCTAATTAGTTCCCTGCAGCGGCCTATATATTAATTAAATAACAATTATAAATTAATAATTATTCACCTATATTTTTTTATGAACTTGCAAAACTATAAAAATACAATACCATGAATTTTTTCCTGTATTAGTTGCTTTTGTGTTTGATTGAAAATAGAAGCACTAAAATATGTCAGTGTCGCGCCGTATTGAAGTGTTCACTAACGCTAATTCCAGCAAGTCGTTTTCAATAGAATAAATACATGATTTCACTATATACTCACCGTCTATTATAACTTATAAGCACACTGCTTAAATTATTACAGTAAAAACTAAGAAGATTTCTAAGCTTCCGGCTGTCCGTAACAATTTCTCAATTTCCGTAAATTAGTGGTTTGGTATACGTAACTACAATAATTAAATTCCACAAGGAAACCGGAAACCAATGTAATTAACAAAAATGAAATAAAACGAACTAGTGTAAAATTTGTCAAATATTGATTGTTTAAAATATAAAATTACACGCTCGGTACACTAACTTATGTTTTTTTTTATATTTTTGAATATATGATGACTCCGACCTCCCAACACCTAATATCCACCCGTATGCCAATGCTATAGGAAAATTACGCGACAAACTCAAAAGTGTATGATACTTGATATAATATATATATATATGACTTCCATTTTTAAATAGGTAATAGGTAATCATTATTATAATAAAATACACTGAACTTAGTGGTTTAAACAAATACTTACTTAAAAGTTAAAATATTGTTATTTGCCGGTGAATTTTTTTTTTGGCATGGTCGTTATTATTTTAAATATACATTTAATCACGTCATGCGTTTGCTCAATTTTTTTAGCATCTTAACATTTATTACTTGTCCTTGTAATTTCCTTATTTAGGGCATATAATTATGTTTGAGTAAAAATACTATGTATAGATTTAATTATTTTAATATTTTGAAGTTTCTTTACAACATGATAATTGTAAAAAATTTTGTCTTTAATTATATGATGAAGATAAAATAACCAATTGTATTACGTTTGTTTGAAGATTTCAAAACTATGATTAAAGATGTAAAATTAACTTCAATCGGCATAATAGTAGGTAATAAAAAGTCGATTATAAGTATTGCCTCGATCATTTTCGCTGATCAATTTATTTAGATGTTATGTTGTTATGTACATACCATAAGCTATATTTAAATGTGACAGATGTCAAATAATATATATCAATTTATAATTTAAATAGTAGAAAATTCTATAGAAAACTATCAAAATGTCAATTAATAAATATTTGTAGGTATACTTATTTCTATAGTAAATAATTGTATTACAATAATTTTTAACAATAAGAATCAAATACTTTATATCAACTTGATTTCAAACATTCATGAATAATATAATATGATATATATTATTTAATAAAATTAAAAATTAAAATTAAATATTTTTGGAAGATAATGAAAATTTGCTCTTCTAGATAATATTTCTCAAATTATAACTTTATTTTACAGTTAGTGTTACCTATAAGTATAACATCTAGATATTGACTATAAATTATTAAATAAAATTTATTTTTTAATTGAGATTGAATACCTATAATGGATCAAATTGTAAAGTGTTTTATTATAATATTTTTATACATATATTTTCATAAACTAAAAAAAGACTTCACAATATTATTTTTAAGTCACGTTTAAAGCTTTTATTGTAATTAAAATACATTTAAATGACCAATCATTATTTTTAATTGTCCATAATATAGTTTTTGAATTAATTTAAATAGTTGTATTTCTTAAAGAGTTGATTAAAATTATATGTTTTAGAATATAACAAATATTTCAAACTCAATTTTATACATGAATGAACTTCAGATAGCTTTCAGCAACATAAATTATAAATCATTATTTTCTGTTAAAATACATTTTCCTTTTTTGTTCTTCATAACGGTATAATACTAAGAAAGTAACATTTAAACTACAGTGTTACCCACAAAATATTGATTTTTCTTTACTTTCACGAATAAAATTGTTGATTTTTTCCTTTACGTAAAAAGTATACAATATATAGTTTGATATGTACGATTACCTTGTTGAATTAAATAAGTAAAATAGAATGTGGTAATAATTAATAATTAATAGTGATTGTAACCTAACCATTATATACATCTGCCAGTATTCAGTAATGATTGTCAACATTGAGTGGTGATTAACGGAAATCTTATATATTTCTAATCTTCCTAGCTATTTAAGCATTTATATTTTTTTCTATAAAAATTATTAATTTATTCCCATAGCGTTAAGAGCTAAAACATGTATGATACTAATGTAATAAGTTATTATAAATTTACCTTTGGTAGTTTTAGTGACTGTTGTTGAGGACGTTGAGGTAGAAGAGGTAGAGGTGATAGTTGAGTTTCGAGAAGACTTTTCACTTTTATTGAATCGTGACTCTTGTTGTTGCTGAACTACAGTCATTTTTTTTGGCGAAGGAGATCGAATTTTTTCGGTTGGTGTACTCTTTTGAGGTGAAGGAGATCGGACTTTTTCAATGGGAGTTATTTTTTGAGATGAAACTGGTGTCACAGTTTTTTGAGGCGAAAGAGATCGTTCTTTTTCAATTGTTCGAACAGTTTTTTGTGTTGGTAGCGGTGTTCGAGTTTCCACAACTGACTTATGAGCCTTTTGAGGCGAAGGAGATCGTGAATTACCAATTGGATTTGCATACGATTTTTGTGGTGAAACACTTCTTTCCTTTTTGACTTCAGCTTTTTTAACATACTCGGTCTTTTGTACAGTTATGTTACTTTGGTTTTGTTTCTTGGCTGGTAAAGCATCTTGAAAGTTCTACAATCAAATTTTAATAAACAATATTTTTTAAATATAATACAATAATAAAATTATGAAATAAAATAATTTACCTTTGGTACACGTACTGTAGTATTTATTGATAATCCGTTGTTTGTTTCTAATTGACGTTTCACTACTCGAATTTGTGCTCTTATTCTTCTCCTACGATCATAACCAACTGCCTTTTCAAGCTAAACAAATAAAAGTATGATATAATAAGGAAAATGAAATAAAAATCTAATACAAAAATACTTGCTATTATAAATACTTCCTACATAAAAAAATAATTGTATACATTTATGTATAGTAATAATGTATAGGTAAGTTAATTCAAAATTTATATTCTTAAAATTTAAATTATAAGTAATGAAGCTAATTTCAACAAGTAAGCATAACTCAGGTATTTGAAGATTTAAAAACACCCTATTTTGTTTTTGTCAAAATTATTCAACAAGACAGTTTGACAACAACTTGATTGCAACATTTCTAAAATATTGATAAATTGTACATTTGAAAATAAAATATTATACAGTAATCAATTTAAAATAAAAAAATTATATAATATTATCGTTGTAAGTAAAATCTAGTAAACTAATTCAAATATTTTTTCATATCTAAAATCAAATAACAAGAAGTATATAAACATTATTCATTTTTTTTTTAAATTTTTTATTACCTACCTAATTCATGTTACTTTTTTACAAAATTGTTTTATGACTTTTTGCACATAAATTGGTACCTACTATTTTTTTTATAATAACAATTTCCTCGTCAGAATATGTAGACAATAGGAATGTTAGTAGTTGCCCAGTTAGATCACACATACTACTGAACATTCACTTATAATCATAGAATATTATTATAATACACATTGCCTAAATACAACCCCTTAAAATGATTGTTTTCAAAATATTATTGATTATTAAAATATTATTATATATATAATATTTATGTGTTTATGTTCAATTGTATAAGGTTTAGAATTAAATATAATAAAAACGTACAAAATAACCATGCATTTAACATGAATTAAAAAATATATAAAAATTATTTATATTATGAAATTTAATATTATAAATTTAAATAAGTTTTGAAATATATTAAATAGGTAACTTAAATATTTTAACTAAACACAACTATAAACCAATTTTTAAAATAAATATCGGTTTAACGGCATTTTGGATAGGCATTAAAACTACGGGAAAGTATATTTTTGCTCATCAAATCATGATCATTAGATTTTACGGAACTGCCACTAAATAAGCATTATTTTATGTATCATTATCATTATGCAATACGCGTTGTGTTTTAAATATAAATTGTATATAATTTATTTTTATTTTCAATAAGAAATAATATAACAACATTTTTACCAACTAACCTTAAAGGAACGGTTATTTTTGTTTCTATTGATTAACGATGATAAGAAATTGTTTGTAATCGTTAGATTTTAAGATTTTCACATTTGTCTTTATTGACTTAAAACTGACGTCTATAATATGAATAATATATTTACCATAATCTCCAAAACGTGTAAATCAAATATTTCTTCAATTTCCACTTCTTCGTCAGTGTTATTGACAGAAATCGATTTAGTTGTTGTTGTTGTCAATGTAGTTTTTGGCACTGATGTATTTTTTACTGTTGTTCCAAAATCAGTTTTAGCAGTAGTGACGGTGGCTCGCTGTCTGGATGACGAAAAAATTGTATCTCGTGCACATTGATTTCCACTAATAGTGGTATCTTTTGTACTGATTAATATACTTCGCTCAGGACTTTTAGTCGTACTACTTCTTTTTGGAGTTTCCACAATTTTTCTATCGGGACTTTTTGATGATATTTTTCTGTTTGTAACCTCGTTAGTTTTAATAATCGAATCAGTGGCCGTGGTTTTTTCTGGACTTGAGACTCTTTTAGTTGAGACACGATCTGCGGTTTTTGTGTCAGTTACTGTGGTTGACTTAATACGTGTTTCCGATACCTTACTTGTATTTAAGGGTGTGCTTGGCATTTGTTGTCTAAAAGTGGTTTTATTTTCTTTGTACGATTTCTGAATGGGTTCATTTTTTTCAAAAGTAGCTGTTCTATCTTTAACCGTTTTTGAACCTGATAGCCTTCTGGGTCTATTTATTTCTTCAACTTTAACATTGAATGTTTCAGTCTTGCTTATTTTTATGGGAGTTTTGGTTGTTCGATCAGGTGAGCTATTTTTAGACTCTGGCGATTTTGTTCTCGGTACATTGGTTTTGTCTTTTAATGGTGTGTTCTTATCGATCTTTGTTTCGAACGAAGCACGTCTTTCTTTAATTGATGACGATCTAGTTATTTTAGCAGGGGTTAAATGTGTTACTTTTTCGGATATATCATTTGATTTTTTATTTTCAAAGAAGTCTTTTCGAGATTTATAATCAGATGCTCCAGAAATTTTTCTTGTCAAAAGAGAAGTTGGAGTTTTATTAATTTTTGTCAAATCTCGATTATCTTCAGTTTCAATATTAAGTGTTTCTGATTCGATTACATCATTTATAATATCTGTCTCTTCATTTTTTCCTTTTGCAATAGATTCAAATATTTGTTTGGTTTTTCTTACTGCTAGAGGACTTTGAGGTATTTCCGTAGTTTTTTGTATCTCTTCTTGCTTGTTGACATTATTCAAAAACTTTGAAACTCTGTCAGCAACCGTAACGCTACTTTCTTCATCTAAATCTGTTACAACATCATATCTATTGCTCTGCAAGCTGCTGTAATCATTAACATCTTCTGGTTCACTTACAACATCAGCATACCTTGGCAAGCTTGCATCATCAGATACTGAACAATATGGTTGACCAAACCTCGCAGAATACTCAGGTGATGATTCCCTAGATGATAGAGGTAATTGAACAATAACATTTAATAATGCATCTTTGTTGGTCATTTTTTTACCGTATTCTTCTTCAGCTTCATTTCTTATATTATCAATATCTTGAATTTTTTTTATATCGTCTTCATCTTTGTCGTCTTCTTCCGAAGACGAAGAAGACGTTGACGAATTGGATGATACATTTTTAATGTATTTTGGTTTATTGGTAGAATCGTCTAAGTCAGTATCACTTTCAAAATTATCTGGAGGTTGTTCATCCTCTAAATCTTTTGATTTTTGTTCTACATTTTTAGTAATTTCAACTTTTGTAGTTTTATTGAAATTTGAATAAGTGGATTTTTTAATTTGAGGCTTAGTTATAGACGAGGTTGATATAGTCTTGGTGAAAGGTTTAGTTGCTTTTGATGTTGTTTCATTTATATTAGATTTTGGTGAATTAGGTGTTCTAGGTTTGGTCCCATTCGAAGAAGGAATCTTCTTTGAGTTTATGTTTCCTATAGTTCTTTTTGAATCTATAACTGTTTTTATTTCAGTAATTGATTTTACAGCACCTAACTTTTTTTGTGAAGATTGTGGACTGATAAATTTATTTTTTGAGTCTTTCTTTTCAAGAACTTTTATTGTTTCTTGAGTCTTGGGTTTAGTTTCTGGACTAGTGATTTTTTGTCTAGATGATATTGTAGTTTTTTTGTCTACCAATAATTCTTGACTTGGTTTTTTAATAATCGTTTTTGGTGTAATACGATCTTTTGAATTCTTATGTATCAAAGTTTTACTATCACTTCTTGTAATTTTAATATCCATTTTTTCTCTTGAAAGGTCTTTTTTAACAGTTTTATTTGATGAACTATCTTTAACATCCTTGTGTATAAGACTTTTTTTCGATGGGGTTTTCTCTAAAGTCGAAGGTACAGCTTTTTTTATTGAAGAAGGTATTGACGAAGGTATTGCAGAAATGGTTTTTTTAGAAGATGTAACAGATTTAATATCAGAAGCGTGTGATACATTTTCGGCAGATTTAACGTTTGAGTTTGTTTTATCTTCTTTCGTAGCCGGTTTAATTTCTTTTGCAGGAGATTTTTCTTTCGGTTTTATTGTTATGTCATCATTAGTGATTGTGCTCTGTTTAACTACATTTGATTTTTCTTTTTCAATAAATTCTTCCTGTTTTGATTTATTTTCTTTTTTAACATTTTTCGAAGGTGATTTTTCTCTAGGTGTTTTATTTTTTTCAGTGATATATATTGGATGTGTTGTTATTTTTTCATTATTTACTTGCTCTGAAGATGCACACACTTGTTCTTCTATGATGAATTTTTCTTGAATGGACTTATTTTTTGTATCTAAGATGTTATTTTCAGTATTTTTTGTAGCTGTTTCTATACTTTCATTTTCATTCAAATCATTGTCGATTTCAGGTTTTATTACTTTAATTAAATTTTTGTCATCACTAATTTTATTTTTAGAATCATAATTGTTTGTATATAAATTATCTTCGTGTGTTATGCGATTAATTTTATTATCCTTAGTGACTTGTTGAGTTTGAAGTGTTTTATAATTATTTACTGGTTTAAACGCGCTTCTTTCAGGGCTACTCTCGTATGAACTATTTTTTACTTTAGATGAGGATTTTCTTACTTCTTTTCCAACTGATCCTTCACTGCTATATCCAGGAGATTTTTCTCTCCGTACTGGACTAGTAGATGATGATTTTTGGCCATACTTTGAAACTGAAGTAATATTAGTTTCTTCTTTAAACAAAGTTCTTTTAGCATCAGAACTTTTATACTTATCATAAGTGCCATGAGTTGCGCCAGAACAATCAGAATCGTCCGAAGAATCGTATTGTTTACCTCGTGTGGGTGTAATGGATCGTTTTTTTGATAAATCTTTTGTATGCGTGGATGACAACTTTCTTCTTGTAGAATAATTGAGTGATCTAGAAGGACTTCCTGATTTTTCTGGTGATGCTCTATACTTTTCAGGGCTGGCAGATTTAAATCTGCGCTCTGGGCTAGTACGTTCTCTGCAAGGTGAAGGACTAGACCTTTCTGGAGTTGATCGTAAGCTCCTAGCAAAAGCTTCATGCGATGGACTCAAATCCACACTAATTCTAGGTGGCTGGTATGAATGTTGGTGGGTGGTAATGTATTGATCTTCGGTATTTTCTTTTGATGTATCAATAACTCGATCATCAACTTTTTTAAATATCTTATCATCATTAGAAACAATTGAATTTGACTTTGTAGAATCTGTAGTTGACTGTTGAGTAGATAGATAAGAGTCCAGTTTATGAAGTTCGTTGATAATTTTACTATCCGTTGCTATCTCAACATTTTCAGAGTTGTTTTTTGAAATATTTGAAATGTATGTTTTTTCTACAAAATTACTGTCTTTATTTGATATATTTTCCGATACAGGCTCAACTAGTTCATTGTTAGATGTATAAGTCTCTGTAACTTTTTGATGACTATTTGAATATTGATTATTATCATCTCGTTTAATATTGTCTAAGTTTGTAGAAGTTATTGATTCAGTTACCTTACTATCAATATTTGAGCTGTCCGACTTATCATATGATGTATCAAATGTCAACTGACGATCTTCGTTAGTCTGTTCGTTTACAATAAATTTGGAATTCAAATTTACATCAGCTTTTTGAACTTCTTCTGAAACCGAAATAGTTGTCTGTGATGATTTCCACATCGATGACGTAGAGCTGGACATAGACGTTTGCAATGAATTTTGAGTATACTCTTCAGTTGGCTTTAAAGAGCTAGTCTGTTCAATTTCAACTATTCCTCTATTACCATCCGATTCATCAATTTTCGACGACACATAATAATTTTTATTAGTATTTGATTGTCGTTGATAGTCTTCTGTTGGAGATTCGGAATCTCGGATCTCTTTAGTTTTCATAGTCATGAATCCTTGGTCCGTTATAGATTCAGTATGTGTTCTGGTTGATGAGCGTTTAGTTGTTGTTTCTGTTTGAATCATTTCTCCTGTCGTATAAAATTCTTTAAGCCGTTGTTCTCGTAGTTTATACATTCTCATACGAATCTCTTTTTTTTTTCCGAAATCCTCGGTTTGTTGCCACTAAAAATAAAACAATAATATATCTTCGATTTTAAAAACTCTTATTTTAATTTATTTCAATATATTACCATTTTACGTAACATATCCTCATCTTGTATAAGTGCGATGTCCGATCCTACTTCGGTCGCCATGATATTTTAATTATTTGATCCTGTAGTCTATAATTAAAAATACATACCTAATATTATATATATAAAAAAAAAACGATTTATTATAAGTTTAAGCAGGTACAAATATTAAATTAATGTGTTTTCGTTACGCATAAATAAACTATGTAACAACAAAGTAGGTATAACAAGATACGTGCTCTATTTATGGTTACTAAAAAATTTCTATGGCAAAGCAGACCTACAAATTGCATGCATGCATTCCACTATATAAACAAGTTTGTGTATTGTATAAATTATCATTAGCGCCATTACCCATAAGCGATATAGTTGACTTAATATTTTAGGCTGTACTGCTGTAGTGACAAATAGACAACAAGAATTAAATTAAGCATTACTTGGCCTCGCATTTAGACTAACTCCAAAAATAGACTCAATATTAAAAATATTATTTTTAGGTAATATTTAAAATAATTTTTTATTTTACAAACGTGACTTTTTTAACGCAAAAATTTGTATTTTGTTTTATAAAATTCTTATCGGCCGATGACTTTTAAATACACAGCTTTCAACGTGCCTATAATACTATGTATAGGTACCTACGACGATAAAGATTTTGGGAAATGTTCAACCTACACAGTATACACAGATGAATGTGGGAGAATGGTTGTTTGCAAAGAGAAATTCAGGGCCATTAATATTTTTTTTTTTTTTTTGACACCATAAAGTTGAGTGGGTTGTTTGGCATAAAAATTATAATTAAATTCAAGTACCGCATTTCCTATCGGTTCGAATATTGTTACACATATTTTATAATAAATAATTTAATTATCGCCTTATAACTGTATAGCCGTATAGGCATTACCTACGTCATCCGAAGATTTGGCGATTGTCAACCTATATGGTAAACCATCTAGGTCATTTCAATGCACTTTAGTCATGTAGAAAATAGTCTGTCCTTGATGGTTTAAACAGTTTTAATAAAGTAACGAAAGGACTGTTATAATACCAAACAATATCGATGTATGTTGAGACCCCAATGATTTCCTTACAAGGAAGTAGTTTTAAACTAAGAATATAAGTGCTGCAGTGGCCTAGACCTCAATTAGTTTATATTACGACATTATAGTTAGCTAATGTTTCCTAACAAATTCAAAGGGATACATTATCCATAAACGTCAATATGTTTTACATAATTAATATTATTATTCAATTTCTTAAAAATCATTAGACATTTTTACCGAACTAAATGTTGTCTAATTGATCACTACCAATGTATAAGTTTTTTATTTTTTGTTTATTTTATAGACTGTTAAATTTTATATTAAATTTGAAAGCTACAATCAAAGTAGAATTGAAAATATGTATGCTATTTTAAAATGTTAATTTTGAAAATAATAAAAAATATATAATTAGTTTATTTTATTTACAGGAAAAATAAAAAGATATATTATTGGCAGTAAGCACAGTGTATTATAATTTATAATTATGCATTTTCAAGTTATTTATTATTATTTTATTAATGACTGAATTTTTAGGTTAAGCTTATGAATATCTATTTTACGACAACCATTTTATCATTTATTAAGTAAAAGACAGATGTTTAGAAATAATCAAGTAAATATAAGGTTACCTACCTCGAAAAAATAAAGTGTACCTTTTTATTATAGTTACAATTAATGAAATATAACTAAACGTTATAATGACAAATTCAATTAATTTGTTTATGTAAAAATAATATAGATACTATGTATCTATTATAGTACCTATCTATTTATAATACAATATTCTTTTTTATTTATTTGTAGGTATTAGGTAAATATTAAAATACATAGACAATATAGTTTACATGAAACAAATGTTTTTACTTAAGTATATAATACTCTAAAATATTTTAATATAACCTTTGGTTATAGAATAGTCTATTATATAATCAATAATACTACTATTAATTAAGAACATAATACTATATTTATTTAATTACCAATCGACTATAAAGATGCTCATCAATTGGATATTATTTTATTTGGTTTTGATAATCAAAAATAATGCAATAAAAATATTGTATGTAATTAAACTATTATTATATGATCCACGTAGTTAATAAAAAATATGGAGTATAATCTTTTTTAAAATACGAGTATTAAAATTAGAAATGTTTATTTGTTTTGTATGGAAACCAAACAGAGGATGTGTGGGGGCAGTGCAAAAGGATGTTAAGTTAATGCGATCGCTACACGTGAAACGTCAAACGTGAACCTACGTTCGTTAATAGAATAATTATATATTTATATATTATATGCATGAAACGATGAAGAAATACATTTTGTTTTTGTAAATTGAGTCCAGTGATTACGTATACTTATAATTTATTATAAAATATTTTACAACATGACAAATTCCGTATTACCAATATTATGTAGTTTATATTTTAACTGTTAAAATATTAGAATAATAAAATTTGTGTATTTAAAATTTTAAACATATCAGAGTTATATAAAAAAGCATTTTTGAACCTTGCAGTGAATGACACATTTAATATTTTTTTAAATCCTTTTTCGTATGTTATGAAAATTTTAATGAGTTTTGTGACATTGAATTTTAGGATAACCGGAAAACGTGACCAATTATTTGTAGTCATATTTATTTATAATATTAAGTAATAGAATAATTTTCAATATAACTATTCATTTTATCATAATACTAATTATTTATTGTAAAATGTATAAAAATGTCATTTATTGTCACTGTAATATAAAAAGCGCATAAAAATACGACTAAATCATACAGGATTAAAGATTTTTCGGTAACAATAATAATAATAAAAAATATTAAATAGGAAAAAAGAAATTTGACCTACACGGCGCAAGAGACCACCATGCGTGTGGTCAGTAATTTGTACACACACGCAAGTAAATATTATGTAGTTAAGCGGAAATTAACGATTGTTTATTTTTGGGAGAGTACCTTTACGAAAAATATAATAGTTTTGGCTAATAAATAATAGTAGCGTCTCTTGTAGCTAACACTGTAGCCTGTAAGTACGAGATGCATATATACGTATTACGTACGCGATATTTCAATAACAGCTCTGTAAGCAAATTTCTAATTTGTATATAAGTTAATTTTTAATACACTTATGACTCAACCAAACCTTGTTAAAAAAAATATTTAATGAAGTTAAATATTTATTTTGTTATTATTTTTTTAAACGTTATTAGTTTTTAAATGAAAATATTATGATGCATTTTTTAAATATGAGTATTAAATATAGCTTATTTATTTATAGTCATATAAAGTTTAAATGACCGGAATAGGGACTAGTGGAGCAAAAAAGTAGTTCCTCACGTCAATCGTGGTACAACGATTATCTAAAAGTAATATTACCTATATAATTATTCCTCATGACTTCATCATTGGGAAAAACATATAGTGTATCAGTATCATGTCTGCAAAGAATTGAAAGTAGAATTTTGTTTGTCATCATCCATTGTAAAAAAAAATGTCACTTTAATAATAAGTGATAACAAATATGATAAAAAAAAAGTGTATTACTACTATTACTAATTTCAGATGGATTTCCAGCCAATTGTTATGTTAATTATATTTTATTTTAATTATATTAAAATGTTCAGACTTGGCCAAGCCGATCAATTGTTTTCTATTGCGCCATTCTATTCTAACCTACTTTAACCCTCCTTCCCCTTCCCGACACAAGAGTGGTAACAAGTAACAAGTACTTATGTATTTATGATATAACGTTACAAAAAAAAAAATCCCTTATATTAAGGTTTGGTACCTATATTTTTTTTGTGGCAGTTAAGGAAATCCACTTATTTAATATAAATTATTTTCGTGAAATAGTGAAATTAAACACTAGCTTTACAAGTTTTGTTCTATTATTATCTTACAAGAAATGGGATAAATTCAACAAATTTAAATATTTTTAAAACTTTTTATGATATGATATCAATTCATATTTTCATACACATTATAGATTCACGTCCAGGACTCGTATAGAACTGTGTACACTCGTTCGTCGAGTAGGTACTATGTACGTTATAGGACCACTAGTCCACGACTATATTTGCATATCTGTCGTCAACGGTAACAGTCAGAGATCGAGTCGTGCTCGTAGAATTCTTATCGCGCTTCAGAAAAACGAAGTAGATATTATAGAAGTACGAAATATTATTATCACATGTATAACCGCTAAACTCGCATAAAATCTCACGAATGAAATACAATGTAAAATAATAATATCTTTTGATACAAACGTCGGTTAATAATTCATTATCATGTTTAGTTAGTGAGATATAACGCCTTTTTTAGCCAGTACGAGTTTTCTAGATTTATATATTATATTCTTGTAGGCCCCAAGGTACATGTTTTGTTTTTAACTTTAAATGACTAAATATGATTATACGCACTAAACATTAGTGTAGGCAGTATCTATAACATAAAACATTGTACGAGTATACAATATACATTAAACAAATAGATATATGTATAAATATATAAATATATATATTAATTATAGGTATATATTCTGAGGTTGAGAAGTTGTTGTTTTATGTCTTAACTCATTACGTGAGATAAATTCCAACTACAATGAATTATAGATTAGAAGTTATTTAGAGTGCGAATAATAAAAAAAAAAATCTTTTATTTCAACGAAAATGGTCAATTTATTTTATCTTAAATTCAATGCGAGATAATATATATATACATTATTATATAATGTAAACGTATTTAGAACAAACATTTTTACGTCCAAAATAAATATTTATGATGTACGAATAATTTAGAAAAAACCTAGTTGTATTGATTTATTAGAAAATCCATCATCGAAGTAGTATTAACTTTATACCTAATTAGAAAGTTTGAAACTAATCATTTGAATATTGACGAATATAATTCGATAGTTATTACAATTGAATGACATTCAAATATTCAATGAGTAAGTAGTACCTACCTAATATGGTATCAACCGTCGTATACCTAACTATAGAAAAACAATTTTATTTGAAAAATTGTGTAGCAGATAAATAATTTTTTTTATTTACAAAAATTTAAAATTACGACAGAATATAAACATATCTTTCATATTATGTATAAATTATTTAATACTTATTGTTTATTGTAATACCTACACCATGTTGCCATGTATATGTTGACACATTAAAATTACTTAAAAATAATAAATTCTACATTGCAAATTACAATATTAAATTAAGAAATTTAATTTGATGTCTATCAGCTTACATTTCGAAATTATTTGTATCTATTTACATACAATAGTATACAACTAAAATTTCAAGAAATAATAACAATCATTATGCATTCATCGTTAACTTTTGTTTTCATTCAGCACTCTCTGCTGCAATATTTGATAAATAAAGTCGATAAACATGTCAAAATAAATATAATGTACATTATTCCTTATTAAGAAGCTGATATAGTAGAATACATCATTATCTACGTTTATCAAGTATAGAAAAATATAATTTTTTTTTTTTTCAAAAAGATTAGGTGACAAATAAATATAATTACTCCGTGTCTAAAATTTACTACAGCAAAATACTTTTTAAATATTTTTACTTTTCATTAAACTATATTCATATCCAAGAAAAAAACAATATAATTAATAATACAATTATTAAAATATTAAATTATAGCACTAAACTACAATAAAATTCTCTCTTTATAAATCGTATTAAAACAACAGTTGGGCCAATGTGATTTTTTTTTCTGTACTAGCTTTAACCAAAAAATTGAAAACATGATAGCTCAATTTATCTATATTAACTCAAAATTCGTTTTTTTAACAACAAACATTAACTACTTTGTGAATCCCACGTAAAATGAACAGAAATAATTTTATTGAAGTATTATATTATTATTGTTATTATTTTAATAACTACTAAATCAATGCATAAACGATATTATTTTCTTTACACATACCTAATCCTGAATAACTTTCTTATAATTTACTTTGATCTAACAGAAGAATAAGTATTCGTTGTGTCATTCATTGTTAACAATATCAAAGTACGAGAATTTGTTATAATTTTAAATGATTAAGTTGTTTTTATATTTACTTTTTATTTCAATGAACAATACACAATTGATTTATGCTATCTATTATCGGCGCCAATATATTACATACACATTATACTATACTTATTTGTAAATAATTATTCATTATTGTTATTATTATTTATACTTAAGGCTAAATGCCGGTGGCTAATATCAATTTCTATTATTTTATTGCCATTAATTAATTCTGAACTGATAAAAACCATGACTGTACAGTTTATTAGGAAAATATGTTTTTTCCTATTCGAATATGTATAACATATTTCAATGGTATTTTAGTAATTAATTGTATTATATTATGTAAGTAATAACATAATTTTATAAACACTGACCAGAAATTAAGATGTTGTTCATTAATCAAGTATAGGTAGTGATATAGGATTTTCGAATATCATGTACATGATATGATAGTATAATATTATACTGTAATGTTATTAAGATACAACTAAAATCATCATTGTGCCCAGTGGTGTATCCAGAGGAGGGGCCACAGGGGCCATGCCCCCCCTTTATTGACTGTTTTTATTATTTTTTGTTTTAAAGATTTATATATTTTATTTATATACATGAACGCATACTAAAATATGTCTTATAAAATTTTAGACAGTGTGTGCCCTCCCCGCTAAAAGATTCTGGATACGTCACTGATTATACCTACTCAAAATTTAATCAGTGATCAGTTTATGCACCTACTAGTCTAGCTGTAACGTAAACAGCTTACAATCTTATAAAAGATTATTTCTGGTACAAGGGTTTAGAAAAAAAGTAGACCTATTAATTATATTTATCTTAAAATATTATGTTTAAGATTTTTGAGTGTTAAAAATAATAAAAACAAAATTTAAAAACAGTTTTTACACATGTTTTATTAAGGCGACAATACCACACAAATTACTGATAAAAATTAATGTCATTTTAAAAAAAAATAATTTTGATTGATGATTTTTTACGTTTCAAATGGTTCAGATAAAAGTATACCGGAAGTACAGATATTTTCAAACTAAATAAAGAGAATAAATAAATAATAACACGAAATAAAAACTTTAACGAGATGTATGTGTTTTAAATAAAACTGCAATTATTATTGTATCCATATATCCCCATCCAGTGGTGTAGCCAAGATTTTTTTTAGGGAGGGCGGGGGTTTTAGTAATAAAATAAAATAAATCTACAACTGTATTTAAATAATAAAATAATTGAATGATAATGATTATTATCACCAGTGCAGTCGATAACGTGAATACGGCATAACAGAATACATTTCACCACGAATAAATGATTGTATTTCTATATTATAAACATTATATTTTTGATAAAAATACGGCAGAAGGGGGGGTTAACCCCCAACCCCCCCCCTGGCTACGCCACTGTCCCCATCAATGTCATCGTTACACATAAATATAAAAACAAAAATGTACCTTATTGATAATATACTAAGTTAACAGCAGGCTATACAGGTTCAATTAAAAAAAAAGCGGAATCAATTTAAATATTATAATAGATTATAATATTTCATAAAAATAAGGTAAATAAGGTAATACGATATTTTATTTACTTATACTCGTATCTATTAACACGTAATTAATTATCATTATAAGTAATAAGTCTGGATATGGAGAGAAAGTGGTTTTTGGGACAGAAAATGATCAATACATTTATCAATATAATATGTTAATGAACATTTAGATACATTCACGCGAAATCTACATGGTTTTTGTGGATTTTTAGATTGAATAAATTATGGTTTTTGGAAATATTTTATGAACGCGCATTTAAATGCATTTAGATAATTAAGAGACCGTAAATCGTAATAATTATGAGGAACTAGTGTAGATACGAGTACCTATGTGTTATACAAGAAAATATATTTTATTTAACTAAACTAAATAAATTATAAGGGTACAATTTTTGTAAACTTCAACTCAATATTATAACAAAATTTAATGAAATTTGTTGTAAATATGTAATAATACAATTTATTCTAACGCTTACTTTGTAAAGATTAGTCGGATTTGATAGATTTTGTAAAAGTGATGATAAAAATATTTGTTTAACTAAGTTTGATATTATATATTATATTAAAAAAAAAATTAAAATTAACTAAATTTGTTATTAGACTGATTGTTTATAAGTTTAGTTTGTTTATCTACACATTAATTTACCATAATATTTTAGTTTTTTCAAGGACTATATAATGATAATAATAATATCAATGAACTCATAAAATAAAAAAACATTATATACAATCACCCTTGTAAATTTAATTTAAAGAACAAGATCAATAAAATTTCAAAATTGTTAATTCACTTCAACAATCGATTTGTATAACATAACATATTATAATAATTATACGATAAAATAGTTATTTTACATTTACCATAATAAATAATATAATATTATACTAATAAAAATACGCAATGACTGGAAGAAAGAAAATCGTGAATATTATTCAGTATAGCAATAGTAATAGAAGAGTAATTATTATGCATATACATAAGATATAACGCTTCGTTAAAAGACGCATGGGCGCTACAACAACGTCAAAATGTTTGTAAATTATTGTTCACCTTAATAGACTAACATAACTTGACAAATAACACGTTCTCTTAAAAGTCACATACTACGATAAAATACATCCGAATTCACAGAAGATTTTACTTCATATATTATTATTGTTTAGTTTAAAACCATATTAAATTAAACGACGGAGTCAGGTAAGCAATAACATAAAATTTTATTATTTTGTGTTTGAATGTGACGAATTAAAATAAATACGATTTTTAATGTCGTATTGAGGTATACAGAATTAGATTTATTCAAAAGACAGGTAACAACACGTCTGGATCCTTGTGTATATCTTTTTCCGTAGCCAGATCGGCTTATTATCGTATATACGTAAAGTCGTAGACCTTAGTGCGACGAAAAACCAAAACTGGTTGCATTATTCACCCGTTGCATTCCATGAAACGATATCTCATTTTTTATTCAAATTTATGAACACTGCCGCCGCGATACACTGACTATAAACTCCGAAAATATACCTATACAATATATTATTACTGATACACGCATCATCAAACGGACTACAAAACATAGATCTCTATATAGGTACCTATGAGTGACTCATTATGTTGACGTGTAGACTGTAGAAGTTATTACACCCGTATAAATGTATAATATTATTAATCAGCTAATAAAATATTTTTACTACGACAGAACATTACTACATAATTTTTAACCTCTAATAATATCGTTATTTTGATACTTAAATCTGCACGTATTCAAACTTTTTATATGATAAGATTTTAAATATAGTTTTAAAAGTTAATTACCAATATTAAAATGCGTGATTGGCGTTACAATTATTTGTACTGTGATAATTAATGTATAAATTAAAATTATTTCTTTATAAAATAATTATTGCAAGTTTATGACACTGTAGTATTATCAATTATAACACAATAATATCATACTATATTCAATGCTCTTTTGGGAGTGATTATACAGATTATTTTTTTTTTTTTTTTATCGTTTTTTTTTTTTTTTTTTGATAATTTATTAAAACGTAGTATAGATGGTTTTAAGATGCGATTTACCGATATAAAAAGGACTGAACGAACCTAAATATTATTATAAATCCTTATAGACTGCATCGTGTCCATATATGGTCATTGTCCATTGATCATAAACATTTAACCCCAAATCAAAAATATCCATGACACTTTAGCTAAAACCATAACTAGTTACACGACGATGTTAACAATTGTATACAAAAGAAATGACTCATCCAGGTATCTGTTGTTTGTACTTTAAGATTTTATCATTTTTTATACTTTATAATACGTTAAATTTGTTATTTTCAATAAAAAAAATACTATTATTCAGATTAACTGAGAATAAAGAATTATATTGTTTATTCATATAATATTATAAATAATACATATAACTTAAACTTCTTAACGCATGAACCGACAATAAAATAATAATAATAATAATAATAATAATTTAATAATACCTTTTTTATTATAAGCTCCAGTATGTTAATAGGTTTTATCTATTAATTTGTATGAAGAAGCACGTTTAACAACAATTAAATATAAGTCCATGTCGTTAATTGAAAATCGAATGGTTATTAATCACAGTTTAATCACTATGTTATAACATGTTAATAATAATAATAATAATAAAAAAAAAAACACAAACTAATATATAATAATATGGTTAAGTTAAAGCGGCATATATAATATTATATCGTGCAATAATTCCAACTACCTGTCTCACAGGGATCAGATATTCGTGTTTCGTTCAGTAAATTTTAAAATAAATAAATAAATAATAATTTAAAAGAAGATTTAATAGCGTTTGAATAGTGAATTATATTAGTAAATATTCGCGCGGTGTATGACCGCTGTCTGGTGAAGCACTATGGATACTAACCAGTAACCGGTGTGTCTGGAAACGTCGGCCGAGCGGATTACGCGATTGCCGTCCTTCGCCAGCCTACTCCTACGGGGCTCGCTACGTCGTCAGTCCGGAGGTGGTTTATACGAGCCTATATGCATACATAATAATATTATATATTATTTTTTATGTACCTATAATTTCAATACACATTATATTAAGTAAAAAACACCTGATGTAATATAATAATAGCACTGAGTGATACATATATGTTGTTATTATATTGTATACTATATTCCTCTTATCAGGCAACGAATCCCACTGCATTCCAAGTGGCCGACTCGGGACAATATTGCTGCCGGAGCGGTCTCACCAAAAAGTCACCCTCTATAATATATTATAATCTATAGGTTCATCGTGTAGGAGGTATACGTACATCGTATTGCGGTACACAAATACGCGATTACAAAAACCATTCCCGGACGCGTAGACCGGTCGCCACATCGCTAAACAAAACGAATATTGTATTAAAATTTTATCGAGCACATTATATAACAGTTATACAATATTAATGTTCAATATAGTGTTCACATGCCACTACGCTGTTTATTATGTACGTTTTTCATGTGTATCGTTATATTATACGATGTTGAAACGTAAAAACTTAACAGAAAATCGGTAAAGATCTTTTAAGATTTTTAAAAATCCTCCGGCATTAACGTATACACGGTAGTGGTTTTGGTGTTCACCGTACCCTCTACCCGCCCGCTATTTGCATATTTTAATATGTTTTATTATTATAAATAATACATATTTTTCGATATAATTCCCACCAAATGGAAAATCGGAAATCATATACCACTGAGCCTCGCCTCCATCCACCCTGTATGTACACGTTTTTCGTGATTTAAGGTAGGTATATAATAAAAATAATAATAATATTTTATATATTATAAAATGTAGGTTTAAGTTACCAGAAAACATATTGTTAAGAGTTTAATATATTTTTATATCGATTATAATTGTATAAAATATTTTCTTCTCTCTATTATTTAGGTATGTGTGTAAATCTGCATGCAAAAAGCCGAGCAGAGTATACTGCAGATATCGAGCGTACGTTCAAGGGCGTCCGCAGACATTTATCATTGGTAGGGCAATGAGAATGTTAGATTATACGTAGGTATATTAGTGCTGTACAACAATGTACCATATAATATTTTGATAGTAAATTAAGATTAATGTTTCATACATTTCTTTTTCAGTCATTCAGAAAATGTCAGTATATCTATTTTGTTTACTTTGTAAAAATCTTTTGTTCAAAACTCACTAAAAAAATCTCGTGGAACTAAACCTGCAGAAATATCAGAGTATAAGTGCAAATACCCTCCATACTCTGAACTACTCACCATCTCTTGAGTTTTCTTACAGGTGTTGAATGTGTGTCTTACACATTGCATTTGATATAACCGTTCAACTCGACGTACATAAACGGTAGTGGTATATTACGTGATAGTGTGATGTGCTATTATATTTTAAAGCAATGATAAATTGTATGTCATATCATTCAAAAATACGATTTTGAACGAAGCTAAATTTAATTAAATAATTTATACAGTTTTTAACTTAAAAACCCAGCAGAAGTAATTAATGATAATACGGGGTGTAACCGATAGAACTGACTTTTGGAATAACTTTTTTTCTAATCAATAAAAAAAAAAAAAATTTTTTTTTATATTGTACATGTAGCGCTAGGGTCTATAAATGATAAATAAAAAAAAAAATAAAAAAAAATTGATTAGAAAAAAGTTATTCCAAAAGTCAGTTCTATCGGTTACACCCTGTATATTTTAATGAATGAAATGAATCAAAGTAATACTCAAAAGTCAAAACTATAAATTAGGTATCATGCTTATTAGAATAAAATAACATATAGAATTGTATTTGTTTTTATATCACAGAAATTTAAATTTAAATCCTCCGATTAAAAAATTATGACAAATAAAGTTATAATAATATTATATTTAATTTTTATGTATTCGTTATTAAAAAACCAATTTTCATCATTTCCAATCCAAAAACACATTGTTTCATAAAATCGTCTATTATGAACATCGTACTTACTTTTTTTTAAAAATATATTTAGGATTTTTAAAAATTTTCTTAGTTTTAAACTCTTAGTTGCTTTCTCTATTAAATTCCCAGGTCTAAAATTTAAAAATTTACAATTTTTTTAAATATTCTTATGAATAATATTGATTGCTTAATATTTAAATTATAACTATAGGTATATATACAAAAATTGTAGATAGGTAGTACATTTTTACCTCCAAATTTATTTAGTTAATGATCAAAAATTGAAAAATATTTTACAATATTTGTAAATACTAAAATACACAAATACACAATATTTTACATAAAATCTGGAAAAATGATTTACACCTAGTTTTATCAGCATTTATGTGTGCGTATGAGTAATTGATATAAGAACAGTAAGAATTAATAAATATCTCGAGATTGGGAAATTAACAAAGAACTAGATAATTATTATTTCAAATTATGTATAGATTAATAATTATTTACCTGGACTAGGAAAAACGTGTTTCCATAAATGGCCAGATATCATTTATTTATTGATTAATGGTAATGCCATATTCATACAGTGCGTATTGTATAACTCTATAATAATCGTATGTGTACCATACTACCATGAAATAATTTGTACGATCTATCCCAGTTACATATGATCAACGAAGTCCAATGGTGTGTAGACGCAGTGTGTTCGCGTAAATGAGTGAAGGGCGAATATTATGTTACTAAGACGTAAATGGTTTGACGTTTGTAGAAGAGGCACTATTTATAGTTTGATCATAATTATCATTACATTATTCCATAAAATACAATTATCATTGAATAAACAAATAAAATCCTTTTTGATGTAGTTATAAGTGTATTACCCCAATTCTTGAAACTAATTAATGATTACTTAGTTACTCATTAGGATTTAGTGTTAAAAGCATTTATCATTTTTACGTATGTGTATTTGTGTATTCGTGTGTGAAAGTAATATGATTAAAGTGATTAACCAGCAATTATATAGTAAAAAATAGTAAATTTTATTTTATTTCTACTATTTTATTTGTGTATAATATTTATGAACTGATTATTATCATTTATCAAATGATTTCTATATAGCTTATATAAATACCTAATTTTAATAGTTTTTTACATTATTATTTAAAAAATTATAAATCTTGAACATATTATTATATTAAAGCAACGAAATAAATAATTTTTCAAAATATTTATTAGTGTTCAGGTACATATTATATTAAAAATAGGTGTGTTTCGCTTATGATTTTTATTACACTTGTCATGATGATTGATACAATATGATAGATATACATGTCAGTATAATTATTGGATATTAATAGACATAAATGAGTGGGAAGTGTGAACACCGTGGTGGTGTATATTATAATACATATTAAAATAATGTTGTGCACCTTTCTATCGTGATAGCAATAGTAATTATATTTGAAAACACTTTTTTGAGTTAGATATGAAGATCATTGTATCTGACTAAGCTATTTTATATTGATATATATTTTAACTTTTGATTCATAATTTTGTTCGAGTAAATTGAACAAATAACAATATTGTGTTTGTATCACTATATAAAATAATACACGCACAAATGCCGGTGTATATGTAAAAAAAACAATATTCAATACCATTTTATTACATATAATACTGTAAAAATAATCTATAAAAATATGAGACAATTTTCATGTATATATAACTCGTTTATTAACTGCAATCTATTTATTGCGACCATTTAAAGAATAATTTTATAATTTTATATTACATAATATAAGAAGCTCAAATTCCTTTAATTCATTTATAAATAATAACTAAATATTTAAACTACCTAATTTTTAACTAAAGGTTATAAATATAATAAAATAATAAAATAAATAAATAAAATATAAATAGCAATACTAAACTTTTTTTAAAACATAGATTATAATTTGTATGAAAATCCAAAAATAAGCTTAAATATAGGAATAATAATTTTAGATAATAAAGATGGTATTCGTATTTGAAAAATTCTTAACTATTATATAATTTATTCAGCATATTCAATAAACTACAAACATTTTAAAATTTCCTCTAGATCTGTGTGAAAGTTTGGAAGATGAAAAAGCAATGTTCAGCATCGAGGACAATTGAGATTAATGTTGTTTAGAATAATTCGAAGGCCAAGGACTCCTCTTCGATACTATTTTTCATTTTATATTAGTATTGCCTGTTAAGGCTATATCCATTTTAAATGACTCATATGCTACTTTACTTGTCTTTTAATTTCCAAATTATATTAAATTCTATATTCATTATTACTTATTATTCATCAAGCATAAAAAATAATTTATTCACTATTATATACAATTTATCATAATAAAACAAAACTTTTAAATTTGAATAATATATAGGTAAGCATATTTTATTATATTCAATAGTAATAGTAGATATTGTTATAAACATGTATAATATATCTCTATATTTAAAAAAAATTAAAAAAACAGATGTAGAATTCAATCACTATTTGATGACAACAAATATTATTTGCAAAAATTGCGTAGGATTTTTTTGTGGAGTGAGTAAAATGAGTAGAATAACTCTTCTTTGACTTTTTTTAGTTTACAATATATACACAATGTATCTTTAAAATATTTTATTTTATTCGATTTAATTTTACAATGATAGATTTAAATTTTGTTTGGTCTGAAGACATTTTATAGTATAATAAATGCTTCAATTGTTGTGATAGGTTTCTGACAGCTCATTGGATCGTAGTTTGTACTCTAGTGGATCAAAAGTAGATATTTTTAAAATAATCTAGAAAATTCAAAATATTTATACGAACATTTGTTAACATTTTAATATTATGATTAAATCCAAAAAATAGAGCGTCACCACTCAGAATAGTTTTTGAAAGTATATAGGATTTTAAAACTTATGTATGTCCAAGTAAAAATTATACAACGAACAGTTC
The DNA here is from genome assembly GCA_020882235.1 of Schizaphis graminum. Taxonomy (NCBI): domain Eukaryota; kingdom Metazoa; phylum Arthropoda; class Insecta; order Hemiptera; family Aphididae; genus Schizaphis; species Schizaphis graminum. Next base: position 112,370,431 of record CM037032.1, on the reverse strand, counting down.
AATCATAAATTTTAGAACTATAAGTTATATCAGACAAGTACTAAAATTACTTTGACTTATTATTATTGGGTTTAAAATTACATTAAATATTGAAGCAACTAGGGTCTGATCAATAACAAATTCTGAAAACACTAGGTCTAACGAAATAAAACTTTAAAAAAATATTGATAATTATTGAAAATAATGACCATGAATGTTTTTAAAACGATGATAAATATATTGTATTAAAAAAATAAATATTTTGTTTAAAGACATTGACTTTAGATTTAGTCAATAGCTATTAGCTATGTTATTAAGGTACTTATTTAGTTTTAAATACTACCTACTACCTAGATAACTTAAATAATGAGTTTTGAAATTTTAAGTGGTGTTATTAGCTTGCACACTTATTTTACATCTAAAATCTAACATAATTTTTATTTATTGTATTTTACTCTAGTATATTGATTTAAAATGTAGGTATTATTTTATAATAAAAATAATGTGTAAATTTGGTCTATCACATATAAAACCAAAGTATTATTCTGTGTTGACGCGCACAACATTGCTCAACGTGTTTGTGTGCGTAGTACACAGAACTAATCAATGTAAACTGATATAAACTTACTTTTAAATGTGCCAATTGTGAAAAACGTATAATCCACTCAGTGTAAGCCTGGAAAAATATTAAAAAATCTTGTGTTGCCAAAATGTGCATCCAAAAAATTGTATATTCAAATAAAACTATGTAGTTATATATAAAATAATTCATATTATTAAAATCCATTATTATCAAAGTTCGTGTGTGGGCTTGTATGGTTTTATAGGGACAAGACAATTTTTCAGCATTTAAAATAGGTAGGTAATATGTGTAATGATGGCGATAGTTTTAGTGTGGTAATATATGCAGTTTGTACAATGTATACAAAGTAAAAAAACAATAAAAACCTCCTACCTCTTAGCAGTTGTGTTAACTGCTAGTTGTCGGTGACATATAAAATAATCAGAACGATTTATTTTTCGTAATATTAATGGGTTTCAATTTTTCTACAGTTATACTGGGAAGTTGAATTTGTATCTTAATTCAGTATTTTAATTTTTACACACGTTTGTATCATACTGTAGAAACCATTTGTAATGACACCGATCATAATAATATAAGGAGTCCAGTGGCGTACTTAGACCTGAACTTTGGTGGGGGGGGATTAAGGGGTTACAGGTACTAGAAATTTTAGTTTTCTCATAATAAATTAAATCACCCAAAAATTTCAGGTAGGGGGGAGGGTAATTCCCCCCGTTAGTACGCTACTGATAATGAAAACCTGACGTACTAACCTTAATAATTAAAGATTCTAGAAAAAGTTCTATATTGTATTTAATAATTTAATAATGAACTAAACATAATTTATTATTATAACATTGTTTATTTAATTATAAATATCTATATTTCAAAATACTTTTTTTTATTCTTTTTAATTATTATTATCATACATCTAAACTTTGAAACTTACATAAAATTAAATAACTCATTATTACATTTATCTTTATCAAAATAATACAAAGAAAACTTTAACATAATACAAATATTTGCAAAATTAAGAGTTAGATTTTGAAATAAGTTTATTTTTGGAATGATTGAATACATAAAATTAAAACTTTCTACTCAATCACAAATGTACATGTAATTTTGTAGTTTAAAAATGCCGAATTTTATAATTAACTAGTGGAAATTTAAAACGAATGCTATGATATAAAACTACCTATATGTTAATATTTGTATATCTTATAAGAAACAGTAAGTCATTGTTTAAAGCGGAGGTTAGATTCTTAGAAAACAAATTACCGAAAAAAAACATTAAGTGAAACAAACATTATTATAATATGTTCATGCCAATAAATATCAATGAATTATATTAAATATATTATTTATATGAAAAAAATTTTATGATTTAATGATTTCCGGTTTAGCCATTGTTCATAAAATTATTTATTGTTTTCAATATAATTACTTTAAACAGAAATAAACACAACACTGGCTTGAAACATTGTGTCACAGAATAAAAATGTGTTGACAAACAATCTAATTCTCAGTACATAATATTGTAAATATAGGTATCATCATAATATGGCACTCAAGAAAATTATAATTAATCTTATACACAATACGGGTGAAAAATCGTACCGATGGTGTGGCTTGTGTGACAAGACGTTCTCTCAAAAAAGTCATCTGACCAGTCACCAGAGGACATATACGGGTGAAAACTCGTAATAAAAGTAGAAGGCCGTAGCCATTTTCCTCCAAAATTGAGATACCGTTTTCCTCCACTGTCCATTTTCCTCCAATAAATAAAATAATAAAATCATCACTCATTATGAGAATGTTAAATAAAATAAAAGAACAAATTAAATATTTAAAGTATAATTATAATATAATAATACACCGTACGCGCTGAACTTGACTGGTGGCTAAAAAGAGAATGAATATAATAAAAAAGTACGCACGTCAATAAAAATGCATCAATCAATAAATAAAATAATAATAATAATAGGGATTGGTGATAACGCAACCAGACAATATTTAAAATATAGTAAAATCGCTGCAGTAAATAAAATAAAATTTTTTTATAATTATATGACATCTCAGCAACAAATGAATACCTGTTGGAAGAAAATAAAAATTAGATTACCTAACCTCATATGAATAATTATTTCAATTTTTGTAATTACATACCTAGAAATTTCTCTGTTTTTGTAATTTAATAATTGTATCGTCGATTGCTCCAAGACGCTTGTTTGCTCAGTAATCCTTTGATTTTTTTGAAATATGTATACTTCTCATTTTACAATAAATATTTGTTTGAGTTTGCTTTACAATATTAAACCACATAAATATATTAGGCTTTTCTTTATAAAAGTTTTCTTTGAAATGAGAGTGGAAAGACTCACATGCATTAGTGGTTCTTGATAACAAAGAAGACGATTCTGCCCAAATAATTGGTGGAAATATAGAATTTTCCGAAATATACGTATCGGTTAAATAATCAGCGTAGGTACTGACTCACTCTTTAATCGTTGGGTATAATAAAACGTATACATAATATTTATAATTTAACAGCAATAAATTTATACATGTATTGATTGCAAAAAAATTATCATATAAAAATATCATTGCCAAGTTTTTACCAAGTATACTACCTATCCATTGTTTTATTTTCAAATATTTAATTTCAGAAAAAACTTCGAATATTGTTATTTGTCATTTAACTATAAAGTAATAATATCATTGAGTGAAATTTGAGTCATTATAATATTATGATGTAATCTAATTATATTTTTGACTTATGCCCTAAAAAATGGCAGTTAAATAAAAAACATTTTCTATCAATTAACAAATATGATTAACATTATAATGATAAAAAGTGTAGAGATAAACATATTTATTTCCCCACAATTAATGCATAATATGATAACTGATTACAACAATCAATATATAATCACTAATTTTTTTTTTTTTTTTTTTTATTTAATTGTTTCAATACACAGGGTATTTTTACAAACTTATACAATTACAATATATATATATAACTATAATGATAATGGATAGTGTTTACAGCAGTATTTACATTACTAACAACTAAAAGTTTTAATTTTTATGGGATTATGAGTCTAGGTCGGAATCTGAGGTTGAGGTGTTATCAATGGGTTCAAGCAGGATATCCTGAGGTAGCCGAGGTTTGAGTCTTAAGTTGGCGGATCTTTTGCCGATTTTGTAGTGACGTGCCCCATCGACTTTGTGAAGATTTTCGTGAAATTTTTTGAATTGTTGCGTTATCCAGGTATTGCTAATTTTATATTAATATAGTACTTATATAGACTTTATTTATATGTAAAAATTGTATATATATACAATTATTTTATTGTTCAATAAAAAATACAATTAGTGTATTTGTTCAGTTAGTAAAAGGTAGACTAAAAATACAGGTTTTATATCAATTCAAGTACAAATGGAAATTTTAGTTTTTTTTTTAGATTCTGTGTTTCAAGTATAATTATCACAAACGAATGCATGTGTATAAGTACGGTATAACGTACATAGGTACCTACATTTATCTTTTTATAATGACATTAGACCAGAACCAATAAAATAAAAATAAATTTATACAAAAACAACATGGAATTATTGTAAATATAGAATATTGTTCACCGATTATAGTATCATTTAACAAGACCAAAAAAAAAAAAAAAATTCTAAAAAAAAACAAATACCTATATTTTTATTATTTATTTCGTGAACATTGAACATACGAGTAAATTCACTTATTAATTAGCTATATATGTATTCTTATTTCTTTGTAACAAAAAATTGTTTATATATACCTATTATACCTATTATTATTATCTTTAACAACGGCTTATATAAAAATATAGTTCGTGTATAGATATATATAAATATATAATTTGTATTTTATTGATTTATTGTGAAGTTACACCGATTGGTCTTAGTAAAATTATTTTCATTAACATTATATTAAATTAAATGAAAGTATTTTGTGTAAAAAAAATATAACATAATACAAATGTTTGGTTTTCATTTATATTAAGGTTTAGCGTTTATTGTTAATCTTAATCGTATTTTTCTTGGATGAGTATAATTATTTATAGACAAAAAAAAACAACTTAAAACTTAATCACTGACATTTTATGTAGAAAGTAAAACATATTTTATAGATAATGTAGAACTTTATAAGTTTCTGAAATTTATATTTTGACGAAATTTAATGTTCACGCGTAAATGGAGGATGTTTTTATCAAACAATTTTTGTTTTTCTGTTGTAACTTACTAAACTTAAAACATTTAAATTTTCACTGTTATTCAAACCACCATTTTCTGTAAACGAAGAAACTTTTAAAATGTTTAGAATAATTTTAAGGTTTTTATAATGATTTGCAATTAAAATTTTTACAAAATTTGCAAATTATTTTATAGTAAAAAATGTATAAAGTATTCAATTTGTGTAGTTAAGGCTTGGAAATGTATAAAATATGTTTATATTGACATCCAACAATTATATTAACACAATTTTCGGTATAGGCATTTGAAACTCAAATTTGGATGAAATTCAATATTTAAACGAAGAATAACCATTTTAATTAGGTATTTGATTGTATCTAATTTAAAAATATGCTTGGAGTCTTGAAAATTTTGTGGATATATTATTATATTTTTTACTATATACAATGACATTTTAAAAATAATTAGATTAATTTTATAGTATTTTCTGTCATTTTATATCACGGATCTATTCAGTATTCACACCGTTCTACTGTGGAAAATTGTGATTTGCACCACCGTATGTAGTCGAAAATAATTTTTGTAATTAACACCAAAATTAGTATTAAAGTGTTTTTTCAAAACTAGTACACTATTATAATATGCTATAGTATTTTATTTTTAACTAGTAATATGAAAATTTTTTGTCGAAAATAATGCATTTATTATATAATATATATCTGATATGTCAATGTAACATAAATTTATTTTTTAATTCTTATATTTAATCTTTAGTTGTGTATTAAATTATATCAAATATTGGGTTTAATTTATCATTGTTTTTAGGACTTTAGGTAGGTAGTTGTAACTTGTAAGTTAATAAAATAACATATCTTAGGGAGAGCTTATATGATGACTTAAGCCCTCCTGAGCCTCCCCCTATTTATACCCACGAGATTGGCAGACCGTCTTATCAGTGTCGCTTTTAGTATCCAATGATTTAGGAATTCAAATTTAACACATCCATAACAGTGACCTATTCAATGATAAGATACACTCAACACCAACTGAATAACAGAGCGGTTACCTACTTTTCCCTTTTTTTGATTTGTTTATAATTAATATTTAATACCCATGACACTTATATAATAAATAATAATGTAATACTTTATTAGTTTATTAATTTTGTTTTTAAGATAATCTTTGAACTTGTATACATATAGGTATAGTTGTTGTACGTAGACAATTTTCATAAAATAAATATTGCTACTCATACAACACGTATTTATATAATTTATTAAAAAAAAAAAAAAAAAAAAAAATATTAATACTTTGTCGTTGACTTTTTAATACCCATTACTGAATTACAGTAGCAAGCCACAAGGAGGTAGGTACTAAGAACTATAATAAGACACGTAACAGCGTATAAGCCATTTGTTAGTCAGCAGTGTTTTTAAACTCGACGTGTAGAAAAACAAAACAATGGTATTTGAATTATGTAGGTACTTACATTTTTTACATTGGAAATAATGTATCACTTTATAATAAAAATAACACAATTTATTAATTATATATTGTGTATACCTTATACAGGCTATACGGCTATACATAAACATATTAAACATTTTAAGTAAGAATAGAATATCTACAAAAAATAAAAATAATACCCAAGAGGCCAAGAATCTAAATAATTTAATATACACACAATAAAAGTATAAACATTGTTTTAATAATAATGTATTATTTATAAAGTTATATGTATTTATGTACCTAATTAAATAATTATATAATTTTAAAAGTGGTTAATTAATTTTGATTATAAAAAGTCAAATAAATACATTGTTTTAATAACTATTATTTATATTGTCTATACGTCAAAATGTCTTTCATAGAATTCAAACAACCTAAAACCTGAATAAAATTATAAATGTAGTAAATACTGAACCGCGTATATGTGTGCCTATAAAACATATTCAAGTATAAACACAAGTATGTATACAATAAACATTAAAAATAATTTTAATTTTAAGCAAAAATTAGGTATTGAATAGTAAATGTGGACAACTACTATTTAAAAAAAAGCGCAAACAGAATAATCATAAAAATAATATAGACAATATTTTATATTACGCCAAATAAATAGTATTATTGTATCATGCTTTTGTTCGAAATCATCATTAATTATTGTGATATATCAATATATACATTTAAAATAACTTAATCGACGTGTAATAAACTATTAAATAAAAAAAATAATACAAGCGACATTGTTTTATTTGCCATTGCAAGTCCCACTGTCCAATGGGTGTTTATTTAGTCGTTACATACATAATAGCATAGGCCATACATTTATTGTGGAATGATTATTTTTAAATTTAAATATCAAATAAATATAATGTAACATCATTTTATTGCAACCGAAAAACGTAGTCTGTTTTCCGAGTAATTATGATATAATTTCACATCGATCCAACTAATACATAATATTAGTATAGTATTGTGTCGTCACATATTACCTAAATCCGAATTTATTATCTTGTCACACGACTTTAGGCGACGGCGTATAGAGAAGATAAAACAGTGAAACCCATAATAACATGGGTAAGTGAAGATTTCTGGAGAAATTTAAACATAAATTATATTATTTAAATTTGTTGACGATCGGCACATTGCAATTGACGTGATTGTAAATAAGTGAAAATACATTTAAAAAATATGTATAAACGTACTTTAGTTGTTTTACTTATTTGTCCTTACATAGTTACATAGGTAGTATAAAATATTGCATACGTTGTATTATAATGTCATTAATATCATATGTTAAGTTCACGTTAAATTTTATGATGCTTGTAATTCGAAACATCGACACGCTATACTAGTGAAATTATATTCGTGACGTTGGCATGGCATAAAAGCAACAAGTTATTATTATTATTGATGTTACTATTCTTAGTAAATTTGTCAGCTAGCTGATACAAATCTCATAGATTTGCGTTTGGAATGTGAAATTAGTGGTGTAATATCGTTCAACCCTCCCTCTCCATCAATCAATTTAAAAGGATGTAATTTTAAGATCAAACATTTGGTTTAATAAGATGTAATGACAACATAGATTTTTGGTCTCTAAGGGAATATAGCAAATTTTAAAATTATCTGTTGTAAATTATTTATAGTATGCGTAAATTAAATGATAGGACATTGTGATGCATTGTAAATTATTTTTAATAAATAAAAAAATAATGTATGATTTCTTTTTGAGTAAAATAAGTGCTATAGATTTTTAATTGTATAAACTCCGTGTAAGTGCACAAGTCACAATTATACGCACGTAAATTATTATGTTCTTATAATTTAAAGAGGCGGCTTTTTTTTAAATCTTTCTCTAACAATAAATGTCTAACTGTATGAAGCGGTTGGTGAATAAATTTATTTTTTTTAACAAAATATTGACCATTTTTATAGTCCGAGCTCCCGACAGAATAGATTTTTGATCTTCATTAGTTATTAGTTATTACATAGTTTTGGTTAAAAAAATATTGAATCCCACTAATTTATTACTACTTACTGCAGGTTAATAGGTTTATAATTTATATATAATCTGTCACAGGTTGTAACAATTTGATAAACGGAATGGTCAGAATTAATACCTCTGTCACAATAAATTGTGATTTTATGGTAGAGAATGGGTGGGTCACCCCCTTCCATTTGCTATGTACATTTTTAAATACGTAGTAACTTTAAATTCGTATAGTCATCATAGTCATCAAAACATAAAACATTTATTATAAATAAAAATTACTTCATGTAGGTATAGTTGGTATAAATTGTTCAGCACAGAAAATTACGTCTTGATTAGTTAAAAAATAAAATGAAATGCGAATATGAAAAATATCATCATCACCGACACCACCTAAATATAAGAGTGTTAATCTTATTCAATATATTTGTATGACTGTTGTAGTAGTCTTAAACCGTAATCCGCGGAATAAGGGCAATATTTAATATTCCGAAAAGACAATAACAATAACATCGTTAATACGAATCGAAAATGAATTATGCAGAAAATATCATTTTTTCGGTATTTATATGGTATAGTATTTTCTATATCTCGGAATAAAAAAACATTTTGTCAGCCTGTCGACGCGAGCCAATATGGACGAGTAATACCTACCTATTTACTGGATACTAATAGGTCTTCCTTGTACATTCATCTACTGGCAGATGCGGCGCCGCGTTTGACTGCTACAAAACAATATAATATAGTAGTACCGGCGAGAATGTATTTTTTTATCGACATACCTACGTCTGTTACAGAATCGCCGACGGCAGCGATTACCTTTCATTTCATCGCAATAACGAAACTCGTAAACAACTGGGGAAACGAACCCAAACAATACAGGAACATAATATACATCTCTTGATATTTTGGCGAATCACCCTGTATATTCATATATTATATCTATTTTAATGTACTTTACACAATGTGTAACTTATTTGGATGATGTTTCACAGATAAATGGTGTCTTCTGTATAACGTCAAAGAATCATTTTTCTAACCAACAGATTCCAGAGAATATTATAGTATCGTTCCAATATTTAAATTTCAAATCAAAATTTACAGTCAAGAATACATTTGGTTATTATCTATTATGTATGCAATATATTTATTATACGATCCCATCTAAAAAATAATAATAATAGAGTAGAACAATTTATAATCATTTTAAAGAGATGAAATTCGATAATTATTATAGCAGTGTTGTATAGAATTCTATAGACAGCCACAAGTATCACATATGAACAATGTACATATATATTATATATATGGTAACGTAAATACGACTAAGAACGAATGTATAACTGTTATTTACTTACTACCTATATTAATTATAATGCAGTCTTTTTAAGTTTTGTGTATAACATCTAATAATAATAATACAAAAGTGATGAGCCCAATGATTTTTTTGTTTTTTTTTTTTTTGACAACGGGGAGTGGTGGAAGAAATGAAATTCAAGACAACTGTCAAGAACCACGCAATACGTATATTTATCGTAAGGTTCTTTTCTTTGTATCGTATAGTAATAAGATTACATTTATAATTCGGTGAAATAAAATATGTATTATTTACTATGTTGTGGAAATACGTCGGAAGTGTAATTATTACAAATATGCGTGGACACAGAAATAATATATACATTATACGCATTTTATAATCGCAATATATTTTCACACTAGTCGACTTTTTTTTTTTGACAATGTCGATTCTCCCCAAAGATTGCGCCATTTCCTTTTTAAGAGGAGCATAATAATTATATTATCGGCAACACGCGCAGTAAAAAATTACATACTGCGTCTTACCGCGGAATACTGCTGCGACATAAAAGTGGGCGACACCCGTTATTCCTGATCTACGCTTGCATTCAAACTAACTTTGTATCTACTTATATGTATTAAGCACTGCAGCTGGATTTTCACGAATTATCGATTTATTTATATTTATTTAACGATTTGACAAGCCACAACAGGGATCACTGAATTCCACAATAAGATGGTAATATATTCACTTATATACAAAATCTTAAGACATGGTATTTCAATTTAATCGTATATACACTATACTCTACAGTGATTACAAAAATAAAATTCAAACAATTGATTATAAAACCTTTGTAATTATTAAAATATCAAACTATGTAGAAAATAATTTTTTGATTTAATATGATGAACGTAAAACAAGAACTATTTCTGGATTGAAAGTTATGTTTATTATATAATTATATACATTAATATAATACACCAAAGATTCCTTTTTTACATACCATAATTAACGTACGATTAAAAAATACTTTTAAATAAAACGTAAAGATGTTATATTATATTACAGGTATATAAAAAAAATATATCTAGCTTAACAGTAGAAAAAGAAAAGCTTTACTAGAGTTCTGATAGTCATGATTATTATGCATTTATGCAAATATCAATGCGTTAAGATCACTATAATGTTATCTACCACGCATCGCACTATCTCATAATTTACGTCATATCACGATGAAAATATTATTAAAACATAATACAAAAATCAAATTATTTTTAGTCTCTAAAATTTTAGATAATACTGTTTTAAATTAATAATTAATTTAAAAAAAACGTATCATTACGGCTGTTTTGTAATAAACGCGAGCTACGTGAAATTATCACAATATAATTATAGTAATTTATCGTTGGAACTGCGTCAAAGCGATTATCATTATTACACATAAAATTTTAACAAAAAACACAATTCCATTTTTTTTTATCGAAGATCATATGACATAAGTATTTGGCATTTGCACACGTGAACATTTTTCAACGTTAATATTTTATTTTAAGCACATTTCATATTTTAAATTTACAGCAGCAATTTAAACAAAACAAAAGTTAGGTTTATGTATAAAAATGACTATATTAGTTAATTATATTAGGATAAATCAAATCTATATACTTAAGATGTATATTGAATAATACCTGTAGAAATCAACGCTTTTGATGAGTTATAAATTATAATATAGATGATATGATTAATGATTATAAGGTATGCTTTAAATATTTATAGTATATAATATTAAAAACTAAGAATTAGGTATCTAATCGAAAATCTGATTAAATATTGATATTAATAGTAAGTAATCACAAAAATCTGTATAGAAGTACATATTTATTTACTGGAGAGATTTTTGCCACGACTCGTTTTATGAATTACTAATTACCTAAAAAATGTTAGTATCTTAATAGTTTAAATAGTAAATAATAATAAACATTAATAATATTAATATTATTAGGCATTTTATCTAAAAAATAAAATTTGGTTATTATTAATTATTGGTATTATACAGCGTATTTCGTATACAAACCATAAGCATATTTCTACACATGATGCATTGAGTAGAAGAGAAGTTAAGTCATTAAAATTCATGGCTATGAATTTACTAGTTATAGTTTGAGTGGGTCATATTGTCATTTCCACTCAATATTACTTTGACAAATTTTACAAATAGCTTTATTTAAAGAGTTTCCCGTCAGTAATTTGTGAGCTATGACAATGATGAATGATAGATAAATTATAGTCCGGAGGAAACCCAACCTACCTTTAACTTGCACGTACATAATAATATGTCAGTTGACAGTTGCTTTGGTGATATTTTTAATGAAACAAAATCAAATAACTACAGTTTGGCATTTGTAAACAATATTTTTATTTTTTAAATTATTATTGCTAGCGACCATTTGAAGTTCTGATTATATAACCTATAATATAAGCCATAGGGTACGATTTAAGAAAAAAAAGAATTATTTTGTACATAATTATTTAGAGGTGTTTACATTGTGATTACATTTAATACATTAAGAAAACGCTATACCCGCGTGTGTTGTCTGTCTTATGACACGTTATAATTATACACACACAATCTGCATGGTAAATTTACGTAGGACTTATTACAGTTTATATTTATAGTTAATGTTAGAGAAAATTTAAAAATCATTGAATTTTTAGAGAATAATATAAGCTGAGTCCGAGTACGAAGAATTTTTATTCATGTTTTAATTTAAAATCAGTTGACAGTTGCTATAACAAGTATAGGTATCTACTCAGATAATTTTTTATTATTTCAAATTCATATAAGTCGTTTTAGAATAAATACATAAAAAAAACTCTTAACGCGAGCACAGCTTATAAGTTATATTCTATTCTATTAATTCGATAATATGTAAATATGCTCTAATATTAACTATAAATAAACTGTACAGTAAGAATCCGGTACGTAGATTTTCTATATATTACGCCCGTTGTAAGACAAACGTAACACATGTGGGTGTAGCGTGTAGCGTCTTTTTAAGGTAATACGAGTATTACCACAAAAACTAAGATTATCGTTATCAAAAAATCATTTAAACATTTAACAATATATATTATTTTAAATTTTAATTCGTGATACTTTTGCACGAATTGCACGATAGTCTACAAAACTAGTCATATTATATTCTAATATTATATAATATAAGTAGACACACAAGCTACCTATTATTTAATTTGCACATCTATAATAGATATTTCCATTAACTCAATATTAATAATTATGCATTTATTTTAGAGATGTTCTTAGATTTCTAACTGCAAGAAATAGGACATAAGTATAAAACACAATTATCATTTTTTATTGATTTATGATTCACGATTACACATGGACATGACATAAGCCAGCGATGAACAGTAAAAACAGAATAAACAATCATAATATATTATTATATGTATAAGTAGTTCAAATATTGTCATATTTTGCTATTAAATAATTTTTGCAATTGTATATTTCAACTGACGGACAATATAATGACCATATTTTAGCCTTATATAGTTATGTTTAATAGTATTATGTCAATAGATAATAATTTTTAAATCCTAAGCAGAAAAATCAAGTATGTAAACAAAAATAAAATAAAATATTAATTAGCATAATTGTTCATTTGTTCATAACTGTTTTTTTTTGTTTTTTAAGCTCGAGGAAATAAAAATATATTGGCGATTTTTTCACTTGTACCTACATAGTGCATACATATCATTATTTAGTATTTACCAGATCAATTGATCGATGACTGTTGAAATAAAATATTACACATTTACAACGATATCCGTATGGAAGATAAGCCGATAAGCATATATAATATTATAATAGCCAATAAGTCGGTGTTCGGTTAAAACGTACTGGTTTTCGTATAATATTACTCGGTTTCCGGGACATTTACGGGGGATACAGATAAAATAAAATCAGCGTGGTTCCTCCACGCACTACGGCACCACATGATGCGATTAATCGAAATACGTGTAGGATCGATTCACACATTCGGAGGTTGGACGAGAACAATCGGAGTAGGAGGACGAGTTATGTGCTGGCTCATTAATGTGTGCTGTTGCATATGCGTTTATATATATATAAAACACTTTTCGGGTCCGGTTGTCCGTTCGACATTGTCTTTGCCTCTCGGTGGCGTTGCCCACTCGGATCTCTTTCGTCAGGTCCGTGATGGTAAAAAGTTAAGCGGAAAGTAGAATTTGTCGAAAGGTTATCAAACTATTGTGGTGGTGAGATAGCGAGTTTTTAAAAACCAGAAAAACCATTTTTAAACTTTGTAAGTGCCGAGAGCATCGTTTGTGCGACAGTCTTATCGTTAGGTTATTCAATATTTATATATATACCTACCAAATATTATGCATATAGCTTTTGATAGGCTCTATTTCATTACCAAAAAAGCGGGTAAGTGAGTATCGCTCTGCTGTACATTAGGGGGTGGGGTGGACTTCGGACTATGGTAGGTTAAATTTGAATGCAATGATAGGTATCATTGTATACGAAAAACGATTCTGAACGGAGATGATTTGTCAGTCCAGGATATATTATATTTAAATATTATCATATATTCTATTTTGAAACTAATTCAAACATTTAAGTAAAAGTTTCAAGATCTTACGTTTAGTAATTTTTTAAAAATAACAAAAATCGAAAATTATTTATTAGTAAAACGTGATTTTACACGTCGTGTATTTTTGATTTCAAATTAAAATTAAAACTTTAAACACTCGTAAATTTTTTTAAATTGAACAATCCTCAAACTTTTTTATAATTATTCTAAGCTTAACTTATGGACAGCATAGTATTAAATTTTCAATTCTTAGCTTTTGATAGAAAAATATTTATAGATTTTTAACTACCAAATAGTGAAAAATATTCATGATTTTGACGAATTTTTGTCAATATTTGAACTTCAAATGCTAATAAAAAAAAATTGTGCCTATGTATTTTTATAATTTTTGAATGAGAGTTAGAAAAAGTTATGTAGACCCTTCAATTAAATTTTCAAGTAATTTGTCCCAGCTAAATTTTTTTTATCAACATTTATAAAAAAAAAATAAAAAAAAATTGAAAATTTCAATTGTCTATTAATAGCTCAAAAAAAGTCAAAATGTTTTGAAAATCAAATCACGTAAAGAAAATGGCAATCTAAATAACTGGTAAAATTTTCAAGTATTTACGACTTATACTGTTTGAATAACAACAAATATCAAAAATCGTTTGAGGCTAAACCGTTATTTAACGCGGTTTTGTAAAAATTTAAATTTCAATCACTCATAAAAATTTTTTGATTTAGTCCGGTAGAGTTTTTTTTGCAGATAGTAGAAGAAAATTTTATGCAGAACCTTGTACCAAATTTTCAAATCTTAGTTATAAAAGGAAAAATTTTTACGATTTTTTAACCACAAAATTACTTGCCAATTTTCGCAATTTTGACATATTTCGTATAAATTCGAACTTTAAGCACTTATAAAAAAAAATTGTGACTAACGATTTCGGATTATTTTTTATCATTTTAAGAACAACTTATAAGAAACCTTGTATTAAATTTTCAAGATTTTCTGGCCGGCCAAAAAATTTTTATCGTTATTTTTAAAAAAAATACTTAAACAAATTGAAAATTTCAACTGTCTATAAATAACTCAAAAAAAGTCAAAATTCTTTGAAAATTTAACTGTGTATGGAGAACGCTAATATAAATATTTTGTGAAAATTTCAAGTGTTTACATCGATTAGTTTTTGAGTTATAGCAAAATAAATAATTCGATTTTGTCGAAAACTGGTTTTGCGTAAAAATTCCCGTTTTTCTGTCATTTTTTTTTTGTTTTTCTCGATTTTTTTGAAAACTGTTGGAAAATGTTTACTTTTCACCTCTATAATGCACCAAGGATATTCACTTTGCCATCGGAAACCACCCCCAAAGTTTGAAATTGAAGCATTATTTCGACTAGTTATGCTGTACACAGACACAAAAACAAAAAAAAAAAAAAAAAAAAAAAAAAAAAAAAAAAAAAACACACACATCATTGTAAAATCAATACATTCATCACTCCGTTCAGAATCTAAAAAATGTTGTGTACAAATCTAAATTTTACATTGTAGTGGTATCCTACGCCTGAAACGATGCATTAGCTATTAAGACAAAACGCTTGTTTAGACTGTTTATTATTATAGGTACATACCTGATGTTTATTACCTATGAAATATGATGTAGCGGTAACCCCTTCCCGTCAAACACTTAAACCCATAAGGTAAAACGGTGAACAAAACAGAGCTAGTAAAACCAGCGACAATAATTTATTTTACGGACATCGTCATTATAATATTTGTCATTATTTACACAGGTAAACAATAATAATAATGATGATGCAACCTATTGGAATAACAGTCCACGGCTACTAATATTTTTCATTATTTTAAATCGCCATAAATGTCAAGACTGAAAATATTGTGTTTCATAAATGAACTCAAGAGACATATCTCATTTATCTAAATTCAATCTTAAACTGCGTAGTTATACATTATATTTATAAAGAATATTGATACATTGAATTCCAAAAAAATTATCATGAAATATTGATTAAAACTTAAAACTACTTATTTTTATAAGCTCAAATAACTATAATTACGTTCTATGAAGTTTTTTAAACTTACTTATTATGTTGTATAAATAGTATTATAATAGTTATTAATATTATAAACTTGTTTATATTTGCAAATTTGTATATTCAATATATAAAATATATTTTAAAAAAAAAATTATTATATCTAATGACATTTACTTTTTAACAATTTTTCAAACGTTGATGATAATGTTTTTTATCTACACTGTTTTGTTACATGTATACATTACTATAAAAAATATTAATCTATCTTAAATTTTAAACGAACCAAAAAACTTATAACTGGGTTATTATATTATGTCGTATAATTTTTAACACCAAGAAGTAGTAATAATCTTAAGTTTCGTGCAGCATTTGAATCTGCTCAACTGTATAGTATTTAATATCTAGCAATAAAATTCTGATGTACATATTAAAAATTATTTTTTAGGATTTAATTTTTTTTAATTTTTTGTAAAACATTTGAGGATATTGCGAAAAACATAAAAGACTTCCGCACAATAGAAACCATATATTTACAAAATGTTGACCTTGTGTAAAACAATAAGCTATCATATACTATATTGATGCATCAATTTATTTATTATTAGTTTTAAAATTTAAAATTTAGATATGTACCCTATATTAATCATATTATTATAGATATATGCTATAAACTTCAAAATTTCAAATACTTAAAGTTTATCTATAAGATATTTTAATTTAAATCAAGCATTTTATTTCTTGGTAATGTACCTTTGAACGCAGTTAATTTTCAAAAAATTTATGTTTATTTAAGTAATTCTGGAAATGAAAATACACGATTAATCACAGGTTTGTAAATGTAACGAATGACGTTTAAATTAATAAAGAATTTGTACAAAATAAATTGTTTCGAGAATTAACCTACTATAGACTATTGCTGTTTAGTATTTACTATTTACATTATAAATTGTATATAAGTAATATATTATAATTAATGTAAAATGGAATTTGTATTTTCTTATGATAAATATGATTATAATCTTTATTGCTTAAAGTTTGTCTTATAACTCAATATTTTAGGATTAAAATGTATGTTGTTTAAATTTTGATAATTGATATGTTTTATACCTAATTTTTTATATTTCCTACGCGTACATTTCGATTGTATAAAATACGTCAATACATGAAGTCAATAATTTCGAGATCATTTATAATGTCAGATGTCTTTATTTTGCTACACCCAAACGTTCCGAACACCTACAAGTTACAACAGTACAATTTTGAATTTTTGAATGTTAATAAAAATATTATCATGTTTATTACAATTATGTATTTATATTATCATTGGAGTCTATTTTTCGATTTTATTAACAACTACATACAAATTTATTTTACAAAATAATGTATTTATGTAAACTGCGATTAAGTACGAGTAGTTGAGTAGGTATACTACTATAGTACTATATATTATATTATTTATATTTTATAATAAACATCGTTTACGGAGAATATGTTTATCTATATATTATGAGTATTATGACATATTATCTTTAGTGCGCACAATTATTTATAGGATTATACGACATAAATTAAAAAACAATTTTTTTCTTAAATAAATCATAGTATAGGTACTTATGTTTATTATAATACATATCTATATAAATTTTTAATAATATTTTTTTCTATTAGGCGCAATGTTGTTAGGTCATAACATTATTTAAGGAAATAAATAGTGTACTCTATGTCTTTATGTATAACTTTTTTTTTAAATCAACAGTTATTAATTCATGGTAAATGTACAATTAAATGTAATTCACCCTCAATCCATCATGTACAATATATGATAATATGATATGATTAAAAAAAAATTCTAATTGTATCTAAGTGCCTCTCGAGAGTTGATTACATATTTTATTTTAGTATATTATCTTGATAGTAATAATAAGTAATAAGTACATAATATAATAATAAATAATTAGAATTGACGATTTATAAAATATTAAAAACTAATAAGGCCATTCATTTATTTTTCAAAAAATTTTTATATATTCGTGTTTTAGATTCTGAACGGAGTGATGAATGTATTGCTTTTACAATGATGTGTGTTTTTTTTTTGTGTCTGACCACAACATTTGGAGCAGTAATAATGCTCCGATTTTTAACTTCAGCCCCTCTTTGAATAGGAAATTGAATCTAGTTGGTACTTTGGGGGGGGGGAGGGTCGAAAGTAAAATTTCCAAATAGTTTTCAAAAAAATCGAGAAAAACAAAAAAAAAAGTGACAGAAAAACGGCAATTTTACGAAAAACCACTTTTCAACAAAATCGATTTTTTGATTTTGCTGTAACTCAAAAACAAATAATTGTAAATACTTGAAATTTTCACCAAATGTTTATATTATGCTTATCTCTTTACAGTTAAATTTTCAAAATATTTTGACCATTTTTAAGCTACTTATAGACAATTGAAATTTTCGACTTTTCTAAGTTTTTTTTCTTCAAATGCCGATAAAATTTTTTTGGATGGCTAGAAAATCTTGAAAATTTAATACAAGGTTTCTTATAAGTTGTTCTTAAAGTGATAAAAAAAAAATCCGAAATCGTTAGTCACAATTTTTTTTTATAAGGGCTTAAAGTTCAAATTTATACGAAATATGTCAAAATTTAAATTAAATTTCATACTCTCATTATGCGTATGTTGCCAAATAATTTTTTCATTAATAAACAGATATTATAAAGTAACTATAGTAACATAATATAGTAACTATACTATTTGTTTCAAAATAGAATATATGACAATATTTAAATATAATATATCCTAGACTGACAAATCATCTCCGTTCAGAATCGTTTTTCGTATACAATGATACCTATCATTGCATTCAAATTTAACCTACCCTAGTCCGAGGTCCACCCCACCCCCTAATGTACAGCAGAGCGATACTCACTTACCCGCTTTTTTTAAATGTACATATAAAATGTGAAGTCATTAAGAAACACACGTTTTCTAATATTTTCTTTTAACCTGAATATTTTTTTTTTTAATTTGAAATTCTCTATTTGTTTTCATCTAAACAGTAAACACCAAAATCGAATATTTGCTTGAAATATTGATGTAAATTAGTTTATCGTACCTATCATAGGTATAATATGGTGTTTATGACAGAATAACTATTTAATATGGTGAATTTTTTAATTTTTCTGTACGTAGGGTTTGTTTATGTGAGTCAACTGTATGCATAATTGTATTATTATTAATTTAATTATAATTAATAATCATCCGAGTACATTATTTAATATTTATGTATAAGTATAAGTAGGTATAATTTATTCTCTGGTGATTGGCAGTTTCTATTGCAATGTATTGCGTTGGTGAAAATTAATTAAATTGCATTTATTAATATTTATAAGAAATACAATTAAGTATTTATTTAGAAATTACTTGTAAAATATGCTTAAAAATTAACATGATTTCACATAAATTGCTTTTCAATTTTTTACATTATTTTGTTTTATATTACTGTGTACGAAAATTTCATCATAATTAATAATTTTAAAACTATTTTTGATTTTTTTTAACAAAAAAATGAATAAAATTTGTTTGTTATCGTTTTAAAACTTATATATTATATTGTGAAATTTGAGATGTATATGTTAATAAAATAAAAATTAGAGTGTTTATTGATAATAAAATTGTTAACATATCAAAAAACATAAAGGTATAGAATTAACTTAAGGTATACGTAGTCACAATACGCACCGGGATCTGGTTAATTAATAATTTCAAAGAAAGCATGGTACACTGCAGTGGAAAAATAAATAATTACATCGAAAACAATGATAATTTATATGATAATTATTTTTGAAATAAATTATATTTCATAAGCAAGATCTAGTTGCAACCTACAATAAAAAAAAAATAGTTAAGTCGATACCAAGAGGGAAGAAAAATGGAAGAATCGCTAAACAAAATGACTACCTACTAGAATCACGTTTATTTATATACCTAACTATCTTACTACGTTATATATTAACCTTTTTTTATGCAATAATATAATAGTAATGCAAAAAATGTAATAATGATAATACGATATAGTACTCGTATATTATAGTAATAGTATAGAATTAGATCTGAGTAGGTATCACTAGGCGTTACACATCATATTATATTAATATATGATATTACAACAGATTATCCGTATTAATTTTCTTTGTGGATTTTAGAAGATTTTTGTTTGTTGTCTCATACCTATATTATTCTGTATATAGTGACTGCTAGAGAAACGTGGAACTCATGAACATTTTTTGCTCTTAGCAACCTGTTTGTCGTCGTTCAAAGAGAGGTGTTGGTGCTTACTGGTTGATGGTTATATTATATAGTTGCAATTGACAGGATACGCATAAGGTTGTGTCTTCTTTGCCCGCGCCCCTCATACGATAACTGTTCGCATATACCCTACATTCATGGGCGTTCTCACGGGGGGGGGATATGGGGGATAGATCCCCCCCAAGGATCTTTGTTTTCTTACATTTTAGTAATACACGTTTTGTCTACTTTTGATATTATATACTATTAAATTCAAGTAAATTTTCAGATCCCCCACCCCATAGAAAAATCCTGAGAACGCCCCTGCCTACATTTACGTATGATAATTATTATTTATGAACCTTCGATAATTTACATAAAAATAATATATGTATAGTGAATTTTCCGAATTATATGGACTAAACATTACTACTCATTATTCGTGTAATAATTCATGTTATTCCATTGATAATTTTCCATACATATTGTATTATGCGTGTACGCTAATTATATTACGTTAACCTCCACCCACACCCCAACCCCGAAAAAAAATTGGACCAGTGATGCCCCTGGTTATTACTCATATATATACTCTTTAAATAACATATTATAAACAATATATAGACGCAGAACTGTAGAATATAATATAATATATACAATACAATGTATTGAGCCCCAGGTTAGGTTAGTTATTAGCTAGTATTATAGTTATTACATTACCTATTGATATAAACGAATATATCAATGAAATTGATATCAAGTACCTATAGCTATAGTACAAAGAATACAGCACAAAGACAACTTCTACAACTAGAAATACAAAATAGAAAACAATATTATATTTTAATTAATTTATATTAAAGATCCTTGACTTTTCAAAAATAACTTGATCCATACTCACACTGAAAAATATACTACTTCCAAGTTAGAAAATTAAAAGTAAAATAAAAAAAACAATAATACACTATTTCCAATTTTTTTTTTTTAATAAAATATTGAACATAATAATATGTACCTATATATTGGTTATTATATGTGTATTCACTATAATTTTATGTATTGGTATATATAAATTTGTCAATACAATAATAATTTTTAAATGATTAATATGATAAATCAATAAAAAAAATAGGTAAGCGAATATCACTCTATACTATACATTAGATGTTGACAGGGTCACTATTATGAGAGTGTTAAAATTGAATTTAATGTCATATTATTGTATACGAAAAGCAATTCTGAGCGGAGACAGACCTGTCAGCTTATGTCAGCCTATAACACTAATGGCTAATAAGAGTATTTTGTGATATGATTTTTTGTGTAACTATTAAAGTTATTTATTTATTTATTTATTTAATATTGCAACATTATTATAATAATATATATTTATACATTATAGTCATAATACCATTATTATATCAACTTATACAACTCAAAATTTAATAACATATTTCTTAGATACCGTAAAACATTAAAAATTGATTTATAGCATAAATATTTAAAAATAATATCTTAAAAAAAAACAAAAAATGTTATTGCGTATAATAAAATATACAGTAATAAACATAATACATAAAAATTTTAAGTTCCTAAGAATACCTATTGTTTTTAAATTTATAACAACATAATTAACATCTGTATTTATCTTTTGTGTTATACGCACTTATTCTTAGGTACTCATTAATTAGAATAATTAAATCGATAATCGAATACTTTAAAAAAAGATGAAATTATAAAATCATTATTGTTTGAATGTTTTGATATTTATGTTTATCATTTTATTATTAACTAGGAAATCTTCCGTGACACAATGTATAATAGAATTTTAACTACAATTAATAATCCTAAGGTTAAGTTAAAGTATGTAATCATTCATAAAATTAATACACATTTTCATTTATACTTTTTTTTGTCCGTTATTGTGACTATTTATACAAGTTTATGGTGATCTCCACATTACACAATATGATTATATTTAATTGTCACTAAATTAAATAATCATATTTGCTTATGCTGTGGACAACTTACATACCATAATATCGTACAATGCCATTGTTATTATTAAGTTTATTGTATGAATGGTATATGCATTTGATTAAATGGATTAAATGTTATCAAACAAGCACAGAAACTATTTTAAAAATATTACGGTTGGCAGAAATAGAAGAACGTAACAATGGTAAAAACGTAAGTAAGCTAATGTTTAGTCTCCTTCCGCCTTCGTATAGCTGATCACTAACAGAATATATTTTTTGTACACTCGAGTAAAGATTAAAACAAATTTCATTAGATGGCTAATTTGTTAGATTGAGCAAAGCAAGGTAACCACCTCTTTTAGACCAAGTCGATGTATATTAGCAAGATAAAAATCCACGCATCGTGACATGTATTATTTATAACAGAGTTTACTGGCTCAGCACTTATATCAATATTTTTTTTTTAACTGCTGCTCTGACGGCTACGTAATGTTCTGTGTTTCTCAAGAAGGTACTATACTATCCTGTTTGGCGTCTATTTTGACCTATGTCAACGTAACACAATAATAATTCAACGAAATTGTCTCGGCGTTTCATGTCCTCGAATGGCTCGAATGAAACAGACAGATTCCAAGTATTGTTCGACTTTTAAACGTTCAAGGTGTCTTAATTTGACTGCGTTTTTTTTTTTTTGCCAAACGCATATTACGATCCACTCTTGATTAACAATCACATAGCCAACTAGGTAACTGCATGCGACTAGTTATGTTACAGATTTTAATTACACCTGCAACTTACTATAAAATTTAAACATATATATTGACATACGATTTTGCAATTGTATCGACCAATGGTAATACTATATTTTTTTTAATGTTAATTGTTACAGGTCGTTATTATAATTTTATTCGATACGTCAAGTCGGAGAAAGTAATATAATATACTTCCTACATTTTCTTAAGGCATAAATCAACGTCGCAAACCGCACAGTTTACAAATATGTATACAATGTAATAGTATAATGCGTATTATAATACATATATATTATATATACATATAGTATTTTGGATTTTCTATCGGTCTTCTATCAGCTAGCTGCATATATTGAACAAAATTGCAGTATTTGAAATTCAACTTTCAAATAACATACTATTATGATAGGTTAAACGACGCAGAAAATAAGCTAATGCATTTCAATAAAAACATGATGTTATAAGAAAATAAAATACTATAGGTACACTTAATGTTACCTTCCTACGTGCATAAGTGTATACAATACCCATAATCATTTTTTTCATTGTTGTAACCAACGGTAATTTTTTCATATGCGCGCATGCATCACGAAAAATAATTCCCTATTTATTGACTATTTTAAATTGTTTGACGATTTAATTAATTCTAAACAAGTTATTATATAAAGTTCTGATTTGTCGCGCATTTAAATGACCCGACTTCACGCTTACCTATACATACAAGTCATTATAACAAAAAAATAGACTATATAATTGATGCCCACTTTACTACGAAATACAAAACTCTTGACAGCTTATAATAGTTCTGTAACCAAAAACCGATCATCAGTTTCGACTGTATAGATCCTTCAATTTTTATTTTTTATTCGTCGTATACCTTCTACCGCTAAAATTTAATATTGTAACCCACGCAATAAATTACCCAATTATGTAGAAAAACGATTTCGGGTCGAAATATGATAAAATCAGTGATTTTTTTTATATCACTCTTCGTTATTTTTTACATAAATTGTCAAAACGGCGAACAAAAACTGATTAGAAATTTTAAAAAATGATCTCACCCAAAAGTACTATCTATAATCTATGGTATAGTTATTTTCCTATTTAAAAACGCACAAAACTTTTTGAGTTAAACGAATAACAAATTACAAACCACAAATCATCTTAATTGTTAATAAAATATTTTAAGTTCTAGTGGCGTATATACGATTTTAAAAGAAAAGGACGGATTTGTATTAACTACCTAAACTATTTTAACCTTATAATAAATATAAAAACGTATTGTTGCATAACTACAACTATTAATAAGATAATACATTTATGTATGAATTGGACTCAAGGGAAAGCATCGATCCTTAAGCATGTAAGCGTGTTTATCGTTCACTCACGTCATAGATAAATACTTTTAAAGACGTAAACCCTAAGGAGTCCCCCCTTCAGAATTTGAAAATATGTTAGGTAATGAATGTTCTTTATACCATAAAAGTGTATAGCAAATAATATAAAAATTTAAATTAACCATTTAAAAACGTTCAAAACTAGTTTTAAAAATTAAAAACTACACAAGGCTCCAATGATAATATTATTCTTATTACCACTAAATTTGGTAATAGGTCAATATTCACTTTGATAATAAAAATAATAATAATAATCGTTAAATTTATACATCGCTATACTACAAGGTGTGAATTTTCTATTTATTATAGTTTCACGAACAAAATCAATGAAAAAGTATATCTTGTCAATAATTGGGGTGTTTTTTTTTTTACTTTACTTTATTTTGCATTCGATCAAAACACTATCACGCACAACACACTATGCATAATGTATGATTATTTCGTATTTCTATTTAGAGAGAAAAAACACAATATAACAACGCGCTGCACGTTTGTCATCTTTAAAGCCCTGTGGTCACGCAAGTTGTCTCGATATGGAGGTAGTTTTGAAAGTAAAAACGAATATAATATAGGTTCCTACGTTACTATTGCTAATGCGTACAAGGGGTTTTGATACTAAATATGGAGACAACCGAAGGTTATCTACTATTCACGTTATAGTCATCTGCTGGCGTACACGCGCTTACGACGAGCTCCGTTATGATAACATTAAGTCTTGTATATATTATAGTTGTGTGTAACTACACGGGACAATGTGCAATATTATGACGTAAATTGGACAACATTTGCCCGTCCACGAGTATCTGAAAAAGCGTCACAAATCGCAATGTCCAAATCCAAATAATACTGTATATATACCTATATAGGTACTGCGCTGATTGAAATCGATTTTTATTTCAATAAATATCAACGTTATTAACTAGGTATACGATTATAATTATACGTATATATGTTTATTATTTGGTCAAAATTTCACGGTGATCGATCATACTGATAATCAAACAAATTGATTAATAATTTACCTATTGGTAAATAAAACTATTGGTGCGAAAAAAAAATAAAAAATATAATCTTATTTGTTTTCATACAACAAGTGCCTTTTTTTTTTATAAAAATACTGAATTCAAGAAAGAAAACGTAAATACCTATAATTACTGATTAAAAATTCAGTATTTTCTTTAACTGTCAGACACTCGTCTAAAAAAAAAACCAAAATTAGACCTTGAAGTACCTATGGCGTTCTGCTAAGTAGTTGGTTTTATTTTTTTTTTTATTTAAGTTTGTACTAGGTCAAGTTTGAGTCTCTAAGTTATAAGCTTAAGTATTAATATATTAGCATACAAACATATAGTGTTGTTTTTAAAATGTTGTTTTTCTACAACGTCGCGCGCCATCTGAACACAATTATATAAAAACATATTAACACTTATTTACATAAGAACGCCTGGTCGCCTGGACATGTTTTGTATTTTGTATTGACAATACAAAATTAAAATAAATAATATTATAATTTTAATCTTTCGTCGTATTGAAATAGAGTCTTATTCGTTTCCGCCAAAATATCTGTTTAATTGTCAACATCCATTGTTTGAGCATATGGCTGCAATTGATCACATACCTACAAATATGCAATAAAACAGTTATGATAATAATAATTAATATTGTATACAATTTCAAACTCATGTTAATACCATCCAAATGATGGAATCAGAAATACATTTATTTTACATTTAACAAATTTAAGACATGATAAATTCATTGGCTTTATTTAATTTATCACGGGCAATGCCTGTAGAGGATCCAATATGAAGGAGCATCTATAAATAATAAATATATCAACTTAATGTATATAAAATAAAATGTCTAAGACGATATGATAGTTATGAAAATCTCCATTTTTTGACCGATTTTCATAAAATGTTCGTTATTAGATTTTACAAGATCTGTAAGTCTTATAAACTTACCCATATACCTATAAACGTTTTTATTTCTTATTTTTTACTTTTCATATATGAATACTTTATATAGCCGACTCAAGGAAAATAACTATAATTTATTTATGTATATTATGACGATCGTTAATACATGACAAATTTCATTGGTGCGCCTCAAAATTCAAAAATATAACTGACGTAAATACTTACAATTTTCACTAAATGTTTAGGTACCAAATATAAGCATTGTATATGAATGTTATATATATATTTTAAATGTTTTAATTCTTTTAAAAAGTGTTAATTAATATTTTCAGGCTTTGTGAAAAAGTTTGAAAATTTAATGCTAGATACCATGTATAAAATATAAATAGGTAGGTAAATCTTTTAACAAATTTTAAAATTTTAAATATTTAAAATGCATTGAAATTCAAGTTAATAATGTATTACGATTTGAATATTTCATTTATATGTACCTATCTATAATTTAAGATTGCTGTTATATTATTATAAATATAGCCTATATTTAGGTTAGGAATATATAGATTAGCTATTATGTAAAATTTTTTTCTTATATTTATGTTTATTACATAATATTATACATTATATTTGTTTTTTAGTTAAATTTTAATCGATAATTTATTGTACGTACATATCTACTAAAATATTTAAATATTGCATATTACATAAAATGACTAAATTGTAAATAGTTTATGGTTATGAGTACTTAGTACTTACTACCTACATATCTAAATATAGAAGAAACCAGAAAGTGATATTCTTAAAAATATCTAATTTTCTAATTTATTTTTAATATAAATTTAGACGGAAGATAATAATATGTTTATCATAAAATCAGTATAATGCAATATAATAATAATGTTTATTTTATTGTATACATTTTAAATGTATAGACTATAGATGAATGCTAAATATAGGTACGCGTATTGCGTACCTATCTACCTACACATAAATATATTGTAATGTAATGGTATTCAAGACTATGCCATGCTATAAAAATAGAAGAATAAAATAATTGTATAATAATGTATTGTTTTTATTGGCGTAATTTATTATACCCAAAAGAATTATCTTTTGAAATCTTTCCCTCTTTACGAGTACCTAGTTGGCTATCATAGTAGGTACTAGGTATCTATATAATCTTGTATCTTTGTAAATCAATTTTAAATCGTTTCAAAAGTTTTGGAAAATTATGAAAAATTATAACTTTAAATAATAATTAAGTATAAAAAAAACCCGTTGTTTTCGAATAAAATAATAATGGTTTGAGCGATGCTTAAGAAAATAAGAAGTACGAGACATGTGTTTAAAGACGATCAATGTTGCAGACCTTTAAAACGGTTCTACAGCTGTATAGAAATTACCATTCAGTCAAATAAGACGATAAAAGTCATAATGAATAGCATCTTTTCATCGCATTATAGCTACGTCTGCGATAAAATAAGTATACAAACAACAATGAATGTATATTATTATTTTTGGTGTATAATATTATGTTAATACTTAATAATCATTTTCAGATTAGGTTTCACGAGAGCGCCTTATACGAATGTGGTTGAGCACACATATAATAATAATAATAATACTCAGACAATAATACCATCGGTACAATCTCAGTTGACACGTAAAAGTAGGTAACTAATATTATAATTTATAACGCAATTTTGATTGGTTATATTATAATAAAGGCATGAAGCTCGACAATTTTTTTCTGTACAGTACTTGGCTTACTAAATATATTTAATATTATTACAAATTATCGTATACGAGTATATAAGAATAATGACGTCACTTTTGTGTGGGTAGATCAAATATGGCATTGCTGTCAAACTAGTGAACACAGAACAGGTATAAAACGACACATAAACGTAGTCCGTTCGTTTTATGGTCACGCAATTCAATTTCGAATCAGTTCTTTCCATTAATCAAAATAAATCAAAATAATCAATAACCACGGGAAGTTGATCAAAAATTGTGTTAATAAGATGACTTACATTTTCAGCTATCGGTTATACAATATACATAGCTACATATAGATTATAGATTATAGGTACCAATGTACCTACCTATGTATAAGTACATAATAGAGCGTACTTTTTCAATCTTAATTTAATGAACTTTATTATTAATTTATTTTTGACAAAATAGTTTTTTATATCACTTTAAAAATCTTTTTGAAATGGGTCCATTAAAACATAAGGCGCGCAGAAGTTAAGTTTATAAAAGCGGTGCTCACTTTCGTCTTTAAATAAAAGTAACACGAATGGTGCGCCCCAAATTGAATTATTAAATATATAATATATTTTTCAAATTGATTTCAAACTTTATAAATGTATTTAAATTTTTAAGATAAAACACTTACCTATTTAATGTCATTATAATAGCCAATGGACATAGGCGCAAATAGGGGGGCGCTTAGGGGGTATTAGCACCCCCAATTTTAAAAGTAGCACCCTCAAATTCAAATACTTTTTTTATAATATTACAATCAGTACCTACCTAGCTATTCAACGCTATGCCCGGAAAATGTAGATCTTAAACACCCTCAGTTTTTAAATTGAAAATGCGCCTATGCCAATGGATATACTTATTATGTACAATAACGAAAACCTCGGGTATGAATAATTTGATTCGAGAAACGTTCGTCAATAGGTTGGTACCTATAGTTTATAACAGACGTTAGATATTAGATTTAATTAGTAGTCAATAGTCATTAGTACAGTTAATGTAATATTATTATAATAAAGCAGCATTATTATTTATTACCTTTTGTGTGTATGATTTTTAAAATAATTATTTCACTATAATTTTAAATTTTTTGTACATTAACTTGTAAACAAATTAGGTGTAAGTTTTATTTGGTAATGTTACTATTTAGGAACTACTTATAAATAATGAATATTCATTGTAGGTGTGAAAGTAACGCATTCAAAAAGGTACATAATATTTACCTTACTTGGTATACAATTCGTGAGCTTCATATCATAAAATATAGACTAGTGGTGTACTTATCCTTCACGCCTTAAAACCATTTTTTTTTCATGTTCCAATAATTTATTTGAAAAATAAAAATAAGTTTTTACATTATCCTACGGACTTCATTACATTAGGTATAAGTACGAATGATTCTCAATTATTTTTGGATTTTTTAATTTTATAAAATAAATTATGAAAATTTAAAGATGGGCCGTGTCATACTCCCCCGCCAAGCCGTACATGCGAGCACCACCGATGATTGGTGAGTACCCCGGTCGCCATCTGACCAGATGATGATGATGATGATGAAGGTAGTATAGTGGTAAGTAAGTACCCCTGCCTGTCACGCGGGAGACCGGGGTTCGATTCCCCGCCGGGGAGCCAGCCATTTGACGCGACCACACGTGATGTGGCCGGTCATAAGAGAAATATCGAGAATTAAGTGAAAAAATTACGCATGGTACGGAATTTTTCAACCCGTGACCCACGAGACTGGAGTGACAGTATCGTAACAGTAAGCCATCGCGGTCTTACCAGCTTAATCTCGATATTCTCCTATCTGGGCCAGAGTGGCAGACGTGTGTACGGCTGAGGAGAAGCGCAGGCGCTAGGGCCGTGTCATCTGTTAGTTGGGTTAGTAATTCCTATAGGTAGCGGCCAGCAGGTAGGTACGCTATTTGTTTTATAGAAACACTATTTAATAGGTCAGGGGTCCCCAATTAATATTTTTGAAGGGCCACATTAGGATTCTGAAAAATTTTCACGGGCCATCAAAATTCTAAGCAGGTAGGTACATATTTACATTAGGTATTTAAAAACCAATAATATTTAACAAAAACAATAATTTACAATAATAACACATAATATAATGTTGTCGTAATAATGTGTTTTTTATTATTTGTCTGCGGGCCAGAAAAATGTGTTCAGGGACCGCCATTTGGTGACCCATGCTATAGGTCTATACCTAGCAATATTATATACGAGTTAAAGTTTTGTAAATATATTATTTTTAAATGGTAAACTGTGTTTATTGTACGTGTAGGTAATTTTAATTTATACGTCACTATTTTTAATTTTCAAACACATTTCTCAGCAACTTTTGAATTTTTACAGATTAGGTAAATCTAGTTGTGTTTATCTCTATTACACTATGATATTAATATACTATATTACTTCCGTACTTTTATTGGGAAAAAATGTCATAACTGATCGACCTTTTTATTACCAAATAATAAATATCATAAATATTATGAGTTATGACCTAAATTTATAACAATAAAGCGATACAAGTATAATAATATAGTACCTTATTGCTCATAAAATATTACCAAAACGTCAAATCCAGTGGGGAACGAATTTTTTATCAGCAAGACAAGAAAATGTCAGTTTTATACCTACTTTTATACCACCCACATTATTTTATTCACCTAGTGGGTAGTACCATAAAGGTACTCCCATCCAACATTCCATGATTAATAATAAATTTATTTTACTATATATAAATTCTAATAATATTCCAAAAATGATTTTTCATATTTTCATAAAATATAATTACTGCTATTATTAAATAATTTATCATTATTAAAATTAAATTCAAATAATGGATTCTAATAAAATCTAATAACAACTTAAATAACTAATACCTAAACATTGTTCACACATAAAATATAATATAATATTTTATGTTACTGGGTTATTCTGGACATTTTTTTTTCAATATATGTGATTTAAGACAGCTACTGTATTTTGAAAATGTTAGCAAAAAATAAGAAATTACAGTTATTTAGTCATAATTCAAAAAATACTATTACTAGGAATTTTCCACTACATTTTATACCATGAACCTACTATGTCATACTAACCTATATCTACAATGGTATGTACTTAAAAATTAATAACAGCTAGTAAAATTATTATAAAATATATATGATTTAGTTTTGGAAAAATTACTTTTACTTCAGTATTCAGAGTACTTTAAGACTAACAGGAAAATGAATTAACAATAGAAGTATAACTTTATTTTAAGATTTGTCATAAAGCTATAGTTGAGTGTCAACAGTGGCGTAGCCAGGGGGGGGGGTGGAACCCCCCCCTTTCAGCCGTATTTTTATCAAAAATATAATTTTTATAATATAAAAATACAATCATTTATTCCGTTATTCGTGATGAAATGTATTCTGTTATGCTGTATTCACGTTATCGACTGCACTGGTGATAATAATCATTATCATTCAATTATTTTATTATTTGAATACGGTTGTAGATTTATTTTATTTTATTACTAAACCCCCCCCCCCCCCCTAAAAAAATCCTGGCTATGCCACTGAGTGTCAATAATAATATC
Source organism: Schizaphis graminum (assembly GCA_020882235.1). NCBI lineage: Eukaryota > Metazoa > Arthropoda > Insecta > Hemiptera > Aphididae > Schizaphis > Schizaphis graminum. The sequence goes on along the minus strand of CM037032.1, from coordinate 112,338,506 downwards.
TAGTGGCTAGTTCATATTTGGGTTGGATTTAGATGTAATATAATAAATTAATGTAATATAATTAAATGTAACCATTGGTTAAACAATACTCATTTAATCAAATACTCATAAGTCATAAGTATAATAAGTTTACATTTTTATTATCATGCAAGATTATAATATATTTACTTAGTGTTAAATGGACATTTTTAATATATATTATTATACTAAAGTGTAACTAATAAAAACTATACAAAAGTTGACAAAATGTTTTTTTTTTTTTTTTAATAATGTATTACATCACACTTACTAAATTTTTTTGGAAAAATATTATACAAAAAATATATTTACCATAGGATATTATTTGACAGTTATTTCTAAATTAAAACTGAATTTAAATGTTGTTTTTTTATTTTATGAAATCATAATTACTATACATTTATAAGTTATACCTTCTTTAAAAATAAGGTTTCTCCAAACAGTTATAAAAGGTTTTTTTAATAAATCCAAGTAACAAGGAACTTTAAATCAAATAATTTCAATTAATAATATAATAATTCAACAAATACTAGTTGTATTGTGCTATTTATGAATAGGAGACATTATTGAATCAATTTTATTAAAATTGTGATCATTAAAAAATAATAAGACAAATACACTTAAGAAGATTAACTAACATTTGCACCATAATATAAAAAAATTACATAAAATTTTAAATAAATTTATACAACAGGAATAAAAGTAACAATAGATTGTATTTGTATATAAGAATAAAATGAGTTTAACATTTGATTTAGCGTTCTTACCTATTGGTTTCCATACCAAATTACTTCCAGTCTTTCCAAAGGGACTAGTTTATAGTAATTTTATACTGATAAGTAATATTTTATATATGTATTTTTTTATACTCAAATGTTAGGTAAATTAAAGACATGTTAAAAAACTATAAATAATATCATTTTCTTGAATTATGTTCTATTGAGTAGTATTGTATGATGGCGGAGGTTCATCAGGATGGGTAGCATTATCTTCTCCAACAGCAACAGCATAAGATGGTGGTGGAGGAGGAAACTTTTTCATGTTAAAATCGTAGTCTGGGCGTAAAAGATTCTGAACAACAAAGTTTGATTCTATATAATGTATAGTTGGTTGAGCTGAACTTCTTTTTAATGTCAGATACTTGTAACAACTCCAAACTACACCAACAAAGTATCCCTAGAATAAAAAAAAATATTGTTTAAATATACAAAAAAAACTCAACAAATTTAAAAATAAGATATTTATTATTATTTCTCTAATAATTACACTTATAGAAATTAAAAAAAAATCTATTATTCCTAAATGTGTTATTTTATTAAAATGTAACAGAATCAATTTATAAGTTAATTATTATATATAACTACGAACCTTAGATATTATTGTAACACACAAGGAAAAAATGACTATGAATGATATAAATCGTGGGTTTACTGATGTAATACTACTAGACACATATTGAGATTCGGTGCGGATCATAAGACGCTGAAAGTCTGGCAAATAACATAGATATCCAAAAGCTGATAATCTAAAAAAAATTATTAAACATTTTGGCTTATTTTAAACATATCACTATTCACTTACAGACATATAATATTATATAATACAATATATATTTAAGTAAAAAGTAAATAACAATATGCATTTATAAAAGCATATTTTGTTTCACTTACATAGTCACAAATAAATCAAACAATTGCATACAAAAGAATGGAATTAACATCTTAGGTTTTCCTTTGATGGCACCATAAATCATGGAAATAGTAATAATTAATGTGAAAAATATTAAAAACACTCCATAATTTAAATCATCTGAAAAAAAAATTAAAATTAAATAGGTATTACTAATTTTAATTTATAATTCTTAGACTATGTTTTAGCATCTATTATTTGACATTTACTATAAATTTAAAGTATATAATTTATACAAAATCCCACTACAGTAAGAATAAATGTCCCCAACAGATATCATATACAATATTCAGAATTAGAAAGATTAAAATATTATTCAGTAGAACTGTACAAAATAATGTAAAATATTGTAAATTTAAAAAAAAATACTAAAATATAAACACAATATTTGAAACTTTAAACACATGTACTTACTCATACTAAAGATGACTTTCATATTATGATTAATTTATATATAAAAAAAAAAAATTAAATAAAAATACAAACAAGTAAGAAAATTTATTTTTACTTTTGTTAATATTTACATGTTTTGGTAACCAGGGCCGGCGCTAGCTTTTGCGAGGCCCTGGGCGAAATCATATTTCGCTATGGTTGTATATATTATTATATATACAAGTTTTGATCCGCGAGGCCCCGGGCAAGTGCCCTGCTCGCCCCCCCCCCATTGCGCCGGCCCTGTTGGTAACTATTAAATAATAATTGTTAATATAATTGAATAATTATTATTTGATTTAGATATTAGCATTTATCAATCATCATTTATATTTTAAAATGATGAGAAAAAATTTAAGTTAAGCCACATATAGGACAGATTATCTAAAATAACAAGTTTTATTTTTGACCTTTTGTCAGGATACCGAGACACTACAGTCGAAATTTGAAATTTATATATTAATACATATTTATATTGGACAAATGGAATTCTTAAATTGTAACTGGAAATTAATTTAACTGTAGCTTACCCATGTTAATTGGACGACCCATGAACATTCCAAATGAATACCTTTCACCCTTTATACCACCAATTGTAGGTTCAACCATATCATCTTGATCATAGTTTGATAATGGAGAAGAGCCATCAGTAGAAACATAATTATTAAAAGTTGGAAAATTACGTTCAGCTAAAGCAGTAGGTAAGTCATTCTGATCTATTGAAGTTCTTGTTATATGAACAGGTTTTAATAACTCTGGGTGTCGTAAAAACACTCCAAGTGTACTTATTGCCAGTAATTGTAACATCTACAAAACAAATAAATAAATATTGATTTTTATAATAAAGTAATTATAAAAAATTCATATTTTCTTTTACCAAATGCCATAATCCAAGAAAAATTGTTCCTGTTCTGACATGACAACAGAGTAAGCAACGCCACTCATTTTTACGACGCTCAATAAATTTGAATGTTGAGTTAATAGGTTGTTGAGTTTGCATCTGAAAACATTTGAACAATTATATAATTTGAATACATAATTAGAAATTGGTAATTAGTACAGTAGTACCTACTATAGTGTCATTCACATTTATATGATACCTAATATTATTTTGTAAATTAGGATTACCTAACAAAAATGCATAATGTTATTGAAAGTATTAAATGAATTAATATAAAATTAAATTTTATAATTATTTAAATATTAAAACAGTTAAAAAAATATATCAACCTTTACCAATGTACTCATGCATGTATATTACAATAAATATTATAAAATAACAAAATATATTTTTAATGAACTTATTCTTTATGATTAGTGTACGGATGACAATAAATGATGCCTAAAATAATTTAATTAAAATAATACCTCAAATTCAACTAGGATATCTATAAATAGGAATAATTTGTTATTTTCAGATGTAAAAACCAAAGTACCTTAAATTATATATTATATTAAGTACAATAAAAGTTGTACCTGTATTAAAGATAATATGAGATAATATTATATCATTTATTAAATTGAAATCAAAATTTTTTCACACTAAAAATAAAAATAATTATAGATATAAAAAGTAGTTTAACTAAATAAAAAAATGAGGGGGAAGCAAAAATAATTTAATCACAAAAATAGAAACTACCTATAACCTGAATTTTTGTTTTTAAATTAGTCATAAAACTCATTTTATTGCTTACAAATATCTAAGTATCTATCCTACCCAAATAATTGTATGTATGCAAAAGTTCACGAAAAAAGATGCTTAACTTTAAAAATAAGTATGATGATGATAATCCTATAATCATAATTTATGAAATAATATTATTGGATGAGTTTTGTAATTTAGATTTAGATTACTAGAAATGTTTTATCTTATAAATTATATTATAATTATAATATTTATAATAATATATTGAATTCTATAAATAAATTATTTTAGAAGGTTTAAAGATTATTATTGCATATCTGAGAGGTGTGAAGCAGTGCATTGGAAGAGCACTCAGACCCATTTTCAAATTAAATTAATGAATTTCAAGGCCAAGTCTATTTATGGGGGTTATTAGGAATTGTATAGAAAGATAGATAAATTAGCAGTATTGATGATGGGTTAATTTTTAATGATATTAAAGGTAGTAGGATTTAGTTAATTGACCAATGATAACTTGAATCAGATAAGTGGGGGGGAGTTGGTTAAATCATAGAATATAACAAAATCAAGAGTTGACTAGTGTCTAGTAATAAGAATAATCAAATCATTCAATTATTTAAAAATTATTCGAGTATAAAACAATTTAATGATAATAAATAAATAATTTTATAATGTATCTAGTGTTTTTATAATTGTTTATACTTTAATCTTTATTTTATAGTATAAAATATAAATAAATAATAAGTAAAAACAAATCATTTATCTTAACATAAACATAATGTAAAACATTGTTTTGTAAGTTACAATATTTAGCTACAAGTTAATAATGCTCATTTTTAGCTTAAAAATTAATTATTGAAAAAAGTAAATACATAAGCACAAATAGAAATTTTAAACGACTAGATAATCATAAATCGTAATTAATTCAAATGAATCATTCAATCATTTGATTATTTGTATTTAAACTAATTTCTCGATTTATTTTTATTTTGACAACTAATCATGAGATTATGCAATTAATTTTTTTATTAATTACTAATCATTCAATTATTTTCATCATTAATAATTAACCTAAATTAAGAATCAACTCTAGAATTTGATTGTTGGGATAGTAGGGATCAAGTTAAAATTAAGTGAGATTGGAAGATAGTTCTTAGGTCTTAATCTTAAAATATTAAAGATGATTTTGAATAAATAATATTTATTTAATTCAATTTTGTATCATAAGAGAATTTTGTAATATTTAAGTTACTGTCTAGAGGTAATTATTTGAAACAAATTATTGTGTTATTGGCAGTGGCGTATTAACAATTTGTTTGGGTGTGGGGGGGTTCAAAGTTTATTACATTATATATTTATATGTATAAATATAGTTGAATTATAAAATTAAATCATTTCTATTATCATTCATATCTCATTTACTAAATCATCAACCCATGGGATTGGCCACTGATCACTAGTCTGGTACCAAATAAAGAAGAAAGATATTTTAAAATAACATAGGTAAAAATGAATAAAGAAAATGAGTATTTGTCACTTCCATACGAGCTTCCATAGGAGCTCAAGCTAGTATTGAGAATTTTTTTTAAGTAGCTATAAAACATATTCAAACTGAAAAAATAAGGTTTTTGAGGTAAGATTTGACTAGACGTTTTTAAGGAACAGTATTTTTTTATTTAAATTAAAAGAGAATCCTTTTAAGTATGAACTACATTAAGAAGTACTGTTATATAGTATTGATTTTTTTCCATGCTTGTAGAGATTAAGTAGATAGTATTGTGGTTAGTAGTATGATAAAGTACTTAGACTTAAATCTAAATTAATGATATGAAATTTTATTTGAAATGTCTGAAATTTATAAGTCTTCTAAAAATATTTTTTTTAAATATTCTTCAAAAAATGAGCAGAAGATTTATAGGTCAATAGAAAGATTAGAGTTCAAGGGGTTTCGAGATAAGGATTATACTTGAGTGCTTCCAGATACATAAGAAATAAGGTAAATGTGAGAATAATGGGAAATTAAATAACCCTTTAAATAAAAAAAATAGGACATTGGTTGGGAAGGTTTTTTTTTTTTTGGAAAGTTTTAGAAGATGTATGAAATGTCTTTCAGACTAGTATGAGCCATAAGAAGAGATGATTCCAGAATGTGTTCAATTATTTGATATAGTATTATTTAAAATAAATTAGATAATAAATAGGTAACAAATTATTTTGAATTATATCTAAACTAAAATCAATAAAATAACATCATCAGTTATCAATGACTACTAATATTATTATTTTACTTTATTTATTATTGTTTTCACTTGTTTATTTTGATTCTTTTTTAAATTATAATTTTTCCTATATCTATTGTTACCCAATACAATAATCTATTATACCTAACACTTTATTTTACCAAAATGTTAATCTTAATCACTGATATATTAGACACAATTTACATAAAGATTTAAATAATGTACTTGTATACAAAAAAAAATTGAATAGTGTATGGTTAACAATAATTTATCTATTTTATTTATATGTTGGTATTATTTAAAGTATAATGGACAGATTTATTAAATGTTGAGTTATTTTTGAAATAATTAAATTTGATGAGTTTTGAATTTAATAAAATTGATTACTACTGAAATACTTAAAAATAAAAGACAGTTGAAAATTGTACTAGACATTAGGTATTTTTTAAATTTTTATAAAATAAATAAAGACTAAAAGGAAAATGTTTAAAAATATAATTATTAGACATTAAAAGTTGTCAAAATATGGAACAATAATAGTAAAAAGATAGGTAATCTAAAGTAAAAGACAACTTTTATTTTACCTACTCCTACTAAAATTAAGATTATTTTACTATGAGACATTTGCACAAATCATAATAAAATAAAATATATAAAATTATAGTTCTTGAACTGTACAATCACTTCGACCCGTCTACAAATAATAGTCACTTAAATGGCTAAATATACTTTTTAACCACGATAACACATATTAATCTAAAACAATAATTTATACATAATCTATTTTACTAACTACTTTAAAAGATTTCAAATACATTATATAATGTAAAATTATATTGTATAAAAATGACAATTTTAGACTTCAGACTTGTATATTTGATTGTCTAGTAATTTAATTTTGTACTGGAATAGCATTCACATTTTTTGCAGTAAAAATTAAAAGAAAGGGGGTCATAACTCATTAACTCTTATAAATATTTTTAAGTCCAACAGTGACTGTAAGAATGGTAATATTAGAATACTACAAAAAACCTATCTACCCAAAAGTGGTAGGTACCTGCTTCACAAAATGTTTTCAAGTAATCAATTTTTGTAAATTTTAACACAGTATAGGTACAGCTCAAAATTTGAAGTTTCAAGTTTATAGTATAAATTTGAGAAATGTATAATATGTGTACCTATTAGTAATATATACACAAGTAAATAAAAACAATGTACACATATATATTGGGTACAAAGTAGACATTGGTCTAGTCGATTTATAGTTGATATGATAATTATGGTTTTAAAATAAATGGTGCCTACTTTTGATATGAAGGTTTTTTCATAGAAAAAAGTCAAGGCATATGACTATGAGAAAACAAATATTTTAGATAAATTAATTGATTTTTGTTCAAAAAAAATGTGTGACTGTAGTACGAGTTAAATAAAAAATTTAAAAAAAAAATGGAAAGTTTCAGGCAGTAGTAGGTACCTACATAGATAAACTTGACAGTCACCACAATTTTGTTGTACATTGTATCGCCAAGCACAACAATACAGCATAGGCCCCATTGTAATATAGTCACCGTATTGTTAATAAGCAATCGACAACTGGTGCTGGTTATGTTGACGCACAATATATAATTATACCCAACGGGTTTCATACACTCGTAAAATCTACGACGCACGAGCAAATTTGCATAGTACATACGAGGTGTTAACAATAATTATTAATTAACTAATGCCTAATACCAAAATACAGTCGAAAAGGAAACGATCGAAAAACAATGGTCGACAGTGAGATTGCGATCGGACCGATCGGTCGTCGTAAACATTTGTCTACACAGTAGAGATACGAGGAGAAAGCGGGAAATGCTACTTATCGAGTGGCAAGTACACAGATTGAGAACATCAGACTGGTGATCAATGATCATAATAACTAAAGGTTTGGTTCGCTCGGTGTTCTGGGCACTGGGAACACCCAGAACACCGTGGCAATCAATAGTTATGATGCGGTATTGTCTAGACTTTTGGACTGGAAAGGAAAATATCAAATAAACTTACTGCGTCGACGGGGTAGTACAGTAGCAGTGCAGATGCGGATAATAATTTTATGTTGTTTTCCAATGAGTGGACGGCGACAATGACATTTATTTTGATATTTAACGACGAGAAAAGACTCAAACGCGAGGCGACGCGCTACGGTCGCTGACAGACGGTGGAATGAGCAGAATTGAGAATGACGTAAACTCGGGACAGTCGTGTGCCGTGGGAACGAACACTGAGCGGTGAGCGTCTACGAACGGTACTCTAATGTTTACGTACAGCGCACAGCGTAAATAGTAAAATATACGTAATAGTGTAATAACTAATACGCGAACAAGTCCGGAATCCGGGAGTCGGGACTCGCGAGTATTGATTGATAAACGCGACGAGGACGCGGACGGAACGGTGCAGCGACTGGTGGCGGCGGCGAGTATTAGTGTAAAAAGTAAATGGCTATGGATCGAAATATCGACTGTTCGTCGTTCGTCGTCGTCGGCGACGTCCTTGAGAGGGTCGCGGATCCCCATAGATAATAAATTATTTATGCGCGGATCGAATTTATGGTGTGAACAGTGACCACTGGGCAGTTGAGAATTTGTGGTCCGACGTGGTAGCACTACACAGTACACAGTGACGGTCATTACTCATTAGTCATTAGTGAATAGTGGCGTTGGCTCGAGTTCCTAAGACGTCAGCTCACAGTAGTGAGAATCACCACTGGAAAGATTAAATTTAATCTATTCTAAGGAACTACTGGTGTACAGTGTTATGTATCAAGATTAATAATATAGATAATATCATACAGTTGCTGAAAAATGTAGAGCTTCAGCACCTAGTTTTTTCATTGCAATTGCGCAAGAACACAATTACCAAGAATGTTTATTTTTATTTGGAATTCATGTTTTCTTCCTGGATATTGGATAATATTATATAATAATATTACTCGTGAGTCGCGGGGGAGAACTTACTGGCCGATGCTCGCCCTATTTATTTAGAAATACGTTTTAGATAACCATTTTTTTTACTACACATATAAACATAAAATGAATATTATAATATTTTGAACTGTGTTTTTTTTTTTTTATATAGTTATCTATTATTTTTTATTATTAACATATAATAGAACATTTTATGTCTGCTGACTACAATGGACTCTAGTGCATACCAAAGATTTATCTGTAATTCTTATTTGTATAAATTCGATACGATTAAAATTTAAAAGTAAGAAACATAATAATTAATAGTGATATGATAAAAATCCGATAAAAGGCACTGTGTTATTTGTATAGATAAATAATAATACAGTTATTATTATTTATTAATATTGTTAATAGGTACTAGGTAGTAGGTACTTATTTAATTTTGATAGAACGATACAATGATAAAACACGACATGATGCAATAATATAATGCATTTTAATTTATGCGAATGTAAATGCTAATTATTCAACAATCAACTATTATTGGTACTTGGTATTCGACAGTCATCTATCTAGATTCTAGATCTATAAAGAAGAATATGTATGAATTCTTTATAGATCTTGCCATCTTGGCAAGTTGTACGAAAGCATTAGAGGGCCTCAAGAGTCGAGATTAAAAATAAGATCTCTTTTACACCAAATAATTTCTCGATTGATCGACCAAATACATTTTTAAAACATTTTTTTTTAAACATTAGATTATAATATCTTATTTTATAACTTTTCATGAAAAAAATTCTCGTATTGTACAAATATTTTAATATTAACTTTTTTAATAATGTACAATAGTCAATAAATATTATAACTTATAAGTTGTAACTATTAATGAGTAATGAAATAATGAATAATTATTATTGTTGTTACATTTTGGTTTTTTAGTTCTTGTAAAATGGAAACTTGCGAATACGTTCAACACTATTTAGTATTTTCATTTAGGTCTTAACACTCTAACTCTAAACTATAAAGAAATGTAATGAAAGAAATTGTTTGCATTTAAAAAACCATCGACAGGGGCGTATTTATGAGGGGGGGCTGAGGGGACTTCCCGAAATTCAGGAAATATTTATTAAGTCTGCTTATTAGTTATTACCTATATCCTATCAAATTACGTAAATGCAGGCCCCTCCAAAAAAAAAATATTTAAATACGCCCCTGCCATTAAGTATTCTGAGTATTCAAAAGCGTAGCCGCATAGGTAAATATTTTAAAATAGAAAATTAAAAAAGTTTATTTGTGTAGAAGAATAAACTTTTCTCTATAGTCTATACAATGATATTTACTATTTTAATTTTTAATGAAACACAAATTCATGGTTTTCCCAATTCTCAACATTAAGTGTCGTGGACGTTTTGTGGTTACAAATTTACAAGTTTACAACACGTTACACGTATTTAAAATTTTAAACATATTGTAATATTGTAATTTGTAACAAATGTGGTTCTATCTAGTACCTATCTATAAGACTATAAATCAAGATATATTATGTATTTATGTTTTTGATGTGATGGTGTCGCGCTCTGCCGGTATTTTTGTTGTTTTGCTGGTACCAAAAGCGATAACGATGAGACGTTGACGAGAGACGAGACCACGATTTAAGATAGATATTATCTTAAATCGTGGACGAGACTATGAGAGTACGAGACCGCAGCATAGAAATATAGAATACTGATAACTGATTAGACCGCACTAGGCACTACCGCAGTACCGCATAACGACAACGAGTGATGAGTGTCGAGTGACGGTTGAGAATTGACAAATTGGACCGGACTACCGAAATTGACAGTTCAACTTTCTTCAACAGTTGTACAAGTTTTGCACGAAACAGTAGTACTAGTTATTTTGATATTTTGTTTATTTTATCTCTCCGAGAATATCGTTCGCATCCGAAACGATCGGATTGCTCGGAATTTATACGAATTTTCTTCTCCGTTAAGGCGATGCCGTCGTTAAATTATATCCTTCCCGGCTGCTAGACGCTAGCTGATATACCGGTTTATCTCCACTGGGTCTACGAGTCTTCTTCAAGATGAACAAGCCAGATTTGAAATTCGAGCTACACAAGAAATATTTTCGTCGCTCGTTGGACCTGTTGCCCAGCGAGAGTGCCGTATTCGATTATTCGCGACTCACCATACTGTATTTCGCACTCATTGGTTTGGACATATTGGACGGGTTAGATTCGCTCTCTGATGATCATAAGAAAGACATTGTCGAGTGGGTGTACAGGCTGCAGTTGGTACCTAACGAAAATTGTTCCGTTCACAAATGTGGATTCATGGGGTCCACTACCGTCATCCATTTAAAGAATCATCCAGGCTCTGAAAAGTATTGCGAAAGCAACGTTGCTATGACATACATGGCATTGTGTATTCTGATCACAATGGGTGACAATTTGAGTCGTGTTAATAAATCGGCCGTACTTCAAGGTGTAGCATCTCTACAAAAACCAGATGGCAGTTTCAAAAGCAACTACGAACATGGTGAGAGTGATTTGAGATTTGTATACTGTTCACTTGCAATATGCAATATTTTGAATGATTCTTCGGGTATTAATGTAAATGATGCCATTAAATTTATTTCAAAATGTCTGAACTATGATGGAGCGTTTGGACAAAACCCAGGAACTGAATCACACGGTGGTTCTACTTATTGTGCAGTTGCGTCGTTGTCTCTTTTAAATAAAATTAATCTTGTCTTAGATGATAATAAATCAAAAATATTAGAGCGCTGGGCAGTAAATCGACAAACTAAAGGAGGTTTTCAAGGAAGACCTAATAAAGAAGCAGACACTTGTTATTCCTTCTGGTTGGGTGCTACACTCAGTATTATGGGATCACTAAATAAAATAAACCCAGAGAGAAATAGAGCTTTTGTTTTACTTAATGCTAACTTGATAACTGGTGGATTTAGTAAAAACATGGAATCTATACCAGATCCAATGCACACCTGCTTAAGCTTGTGTGGATTAAGTTTGATTGGCGAAGAAAATCTAAACCCTATTAATCCTGCATTAAATATTACTATGAGGGCAACAAATTATTTAAAACAAATTCAAGGAGCTTGTACATCACCGAACAAAGATATATTCAATACAGATACTGATAATTAAATTAACTTCCTATATTATTAGATGTTAATTTTTAAGATATAATAAAACAATTAATTAGTCAACTTGAACTATGACTGATTTATATACTTTTTTTTTTACAACTATGAACAATTAAAACTATATCAAATTCATGTCTTATAAAATATTGTTAATATCAACATATTAAACATTAATTTATGTTAAATTTTTCAAATTTGACAAGTACCACTGAGTTCCAATTTGTGATGTAAATTGTAAAATATATAGATTTAAAATATGACAATCTATTTAATGTTATAAAAATTAAGGAATTGTAGGTATATCTTTCTTTGTTCTAATGATAATTATTTTTTATTAAAAATATATACAATTTTAATGAGATAAAGACTATTATTTTGTATTACGATTCTTGATGCTTGAGTTTGTACAATCTTTTCTTAGGTGTTTGTTTTTGACAATCATTCCATATCAGATTCAGTGGAATTTTTTGTTTTCTAGGGGTGGATTCTAACTAGTAACTATGTTACATAATTTTTTTTCTATACTTTATGAATCTATATTTTGCTCTATATCTTATTACCTTACAGGTAGTTCGTAGTTGTGGCTTGACGCTACTTTTAGTTTTTTTTCATTCTTTATTTTACCTTTTAGGATTTTGGCTTCTATGACATAAATAAAAAATAAAATTAAAACATTTTTATCATGGACTAAGACCAGCCTAGTCTATCATTCTATACCAGGAAGCTTAGTCCGTGATTTTTATCATTTTATCAATATCTGTGGTTCTTTAATAATCATGTACCAGCTGTTACTAATTGCTGAAACGGTAGTATGAACTTGAAGCTAGAAACGATAAAACTGATAGCATAAGCATATTATCAATCATAGATTTGCTTTGAGGACAATTTTTTAATTCTATAAAACTCCTTCAAAAGTTATTATTTATTTTTTTACTTAAAGCTCACAAGTATTTAGACGTATACTTATTATTATTTATTATTTTTTTTGTAGAATACGTTTAAATTTTTCAGTATGAATTTAGCAGCATTAACAAGAGCTGGTAAGAACTTATTTTTTTATGTATAAAAATGTAATAAGTATTAAGTATATCATTAATCAAACTCAAAACTACATACCAACCAAAAACTATTTTTTAAGAATAAATATAATTTAAATTATTCAATAAATATAAAAATATATAGAATTCAAATAATTAATTAAAGAAGAATTTACTAGAAATCAATACTGAATAAACATAGTTAATGGATCTTTTAGAAAGTGGAGAGGACCAAGAGTTGCTTAAAGAATTTCAAAAAGTTAGTAATTATATTATAGGTGTTTGAGAGCAAATTTATGTACCAAGAAAGATAGATTGGTCAGAGGAAATAAATAAAGCCCAATAAGCGTTTAGTGTTCTGATGAAATGCTTAAGGATGAATATCATGTATAGAAAAACAAAAGTTAGATTGTACTTTGTGATTATAAGATAAACCCTCATTTATGGTTTTAAAGCTTGGAAGACCACTAAAAAGACAGAAAAGTTTGAGAATCTTTGAAAACAGGATATAGAATTATCCTAAGAGACCAGATAAGAAGATATTACAAAGAGTTATGTAATATGATGAAACTATAAAAATAATACTAGTAAAAAGCTTTATTAATGGTCAAAGCAGTGACCACTTTAATCTTTTTTGTATGGTGACTGCTCTAGGGTTTGATTTTGAAGGAGGTCATGAACAATTGTTTTTATTTTGTTGATATTTCAATATTTCATAAGTATTATATACTTGTTATATCAAAATATAAATATATCAAATACTTCAAAATCAATGCTATAGATAACCACATTAACTTAATTTTATTATTTATTAATTACTTCATAGTTCATAGCAACAATAATTGTAAAAATATATGCATAGGTATATAACAAATTATAAATTATTGGGCATCATAAAACTAAACTTTATTTTTTATTAAATTCTTAAGTGTTTTAGTTATAAAAGTAACAAACTAATAAGTGTACAAATTAAAATACAAAATATAATTTTTATTCTTATTTAGTGTAAATTGATCCATTATTTTATCTATATCTGCATGCGAACAAGAGCATTGAGTTTGTCTTAAGCTATTCGTGTACTCAATCAGAGAGAAGTAGTACAAGATAGAGATAGATGGTGGTTTAATACTGATGTAAAATAAAACTCTTAGAGAATAGTCATTAGTCAGTGTAATTAATATGCCAGCAGAAGAAGAAGAATTAAAGTTAAAATAAAGTTATTTTTTTGTAATATTTACCAGTTGATCTACAAGCTTCAGTTAATATTTTTTTTAAAGTAATGAAATTTAATATAATATTTACACACATATATATAAATATTACTCTACAATAAATGTCTTACATTTTTATAGTTTTAACTTTTAATTATTAATAGTCAATTATGTTAATGTATTTCATTATGTTCATTATTTATACAGGTAATACAGTTTTGCGATCAACTATTCGGGTACCATTTAGATCAGCATCGCAAATTAACTATATCAATGTGAACAGAGATGATGAATTTGAAAATTTAAGTTGGAGCGCTATGTCAGATCAAGCTATTTCCTATGCATTTGTTTCTGAACTGTGTAGAGGTAATTAATCAAATTACGCAAATTATTATAAGCACATATTTAGTGAAAAAGTTGTTTTAATGTGCTGAGTAGCATATGTTACAATTTTATTTTCAAATTACAGGTTAAAAATGACCTCTTAATAGAATACAACCTATACATTTTGTTTTCTGTATATTAGATTTAGATACATGCAACATGGAGTATTTATTTTCTTGTGCATCAGACATAGTAAATAGAATAAGTATAGAATTCTTGTAGTAATACAAATTTTGATAAATCGTAGTTATTAATTACATTATACATTTTATGGTAAACTTATTGCTATAGTAATAGGTATAATCAATTTCAAATAACATCAGCCGTCCAACCTGTTTTTATTAGGTGGTATACAATCCCATGTAATCGTCCATAACTTTTACTGCTTAGTCGGAAAAATTAGGTTACAAGCAATATACTAAGTGTATATTCTTAATTAGAATATACTGACATACTGTAAAATTTTTTTTTTTTCTTTAAATATTAAGCAAACATGTTTTTAATACTTACTGTTATTTTAAAATAAACTATTTTTAGGTGCTGCTGTATCATTGGCTCATTTCTTCAAGGAACCAGCCACTATCAACTATCCATTTGAGAAAGGACCTTTATCACCACGTTTCCGAGGAGAACATGCTCTTAGACGTTACCCATCTGGTGAAGAGAGATGTATTGCCTGCAAATTATGTGAAGCTATTTGCCCAGCTCAAGTAAAATTACTGTTATGATTATTATATACTGACATGTTTTTTGTATGTATATATATATATATATATATATATATATATATATATATATGATTTGTATAGGCTATCACTATTGAAGCAGAAGAAAGAGCTGATGGAAGTCGCCGTACCACACGTTATGACATTGATATGACTAAATGTATATACTGCGGTTTTTGCCAAGAAGCATGTCCCGTAGATGCTATTGTTGAAGTAAAGTTAAATGCAGTTATGGTTTCATTAAACTATAGCTTAATATCTGTAAATATTTTTTAGGGTCCAAATTTTGAATACTCTACTGAAACACATGAAGAACTTTTGTATAACAAAGAAAAGTTATTAAATAATGGTGATAAATGGGAATCAGAGATTGCTGCTAACATACATGCTGACCATCTATACCGTTAATACTAATAATCAACTTAGTAAATATATACGTATAGTTTTTCTTCATTATAAAACAATATGTATTACATAAGTTGTTAGACTTCATGCATAATAATATTCTTAAAATAAAATGTACACAATTATAAAATATATAAAAATGTTAGTTATTGAAACTGTGTTACAGCCTACAAAATAATATATTATTCTAAATTTAATTCCACTCAAGTTTAAAATTGTTACATTAAATTATTTTACTAATTTTTAGTATATATATTAAAAAGCTTCATTATGATTTGTAATTATTTTTTTGAAAAATCAAAATTTATTGGTTAAATTTTTAACTATAGGTTTTATACTGTAATCAATAATAGTAATATTTATTATAAGTTTTTTAAAACCAAATAAATGTTGCTTTTAAATTTTAGGCAGTAACATAACGAAATAAAAATATAGATGATTGCCTTGTTAAACATAGCTATTGTTTTTAATATTCAAATATTAATTGAAATAATATAATTAATTATAAAATATAAGAGTAGCACAGCAAGTGAGACAATTATTACATTTTAAACCTGGTTTTACGTTATTTATTTAAAATCAAATATTTTGGTAATATTCTTTTATTTTAAAACAAAAAGTAGAAATTGTATTAATTAATAATAATTAAATAATTATGACATCTATATACACACCGGCACACCGCAACTAGTTTGGTCTAAACCTTCTGAAAAGTGCCGCCGTCATGTCAATCTACCTGGCAACGACTGTAATTTTATAATTTGGAAAAATTATCTTTATGACTATAATATATTTACTAACAACAGTTAGTAATTAGTATGGATTTTACTAGTTTACTAGAAGTGTAATTTACCATTTCACCTAACAGTTTTAAAAGAAGTTGTTGGTACTGAATACATTCTTTATTCATAAATAAATCAATTATTTATCATATTGCCCATACCACTCATTTTAATAAAAAATCAATAGCTGTTTTCTTTGTTTGTGCAATACTAAAATATCTCAGTGTTTAAAATGTATACTGAAAAGAAGTTCACACATTTATAAAACTTAATAATTGTTTTTTTTTTTGTACCTTAATTACTCAAAAATAAGAGTTGAACTTAAAGACTTAAACCATTGATAATTAAAAAGTTCATAGCCGTATCTGGGGTGAAGCGAGCAAGGCGCTTGCCTTGGGCGTAAAAATATAAAATGATAAATTAAAAAAATTATTATTAGCTATAAAAGATTTTTTACCGACTCGTAAATATAATGATATTTCCTGGCGCATTATTAGAGTTCTGTTTCAGGATAAAATATGGATTGGTACGGCTCTACAAAAGTTTTAATATTTTTAAATTTAGAAATATATTTCATTAGTTTGACTATTCTTAATCTTAAATAATCCTATAAAGTTATAACTTTTTTAAAAATAATAACTCAATAGAGTTCTCAGTACATAAATATTTAATTTTCTTTTAAAATCGTCGCCGTGTCTAACACGGTATTCGTCTCCAATGTGTTAAAAATACCTTATTCTTAATTATTATAATTTTAAAAAAATATGTTTGAAAATAAATAATCATTAAAAGATTATTGTTATTAAATTTTTTAATAACATTTGTTGAGTAAATAAACTTTAAAAAGCGGGTAGGTGGGTATCGCTCTGCTGTATATTAGGGGGTGGGGTGGACCTCGGACTATGGTAGGTTAAATTTGAATGCAATGATAGGTATCATTTGGGGGTGGGCTATAGTAGATAGAAATTATTAAGTGATTTAATTTAAATTTTGAAATATTTCGTATAAATTCGAATACTTTAAGCACTTATAAAAAAAAATTGTGACTAACGATTTCGGATTTTTTTTTATCACTTTATGAACAATTTATAAGAAACCTTGTATTAAATTTTCAAGATTTTCTGGCCACCCAAAAAATTTTTATCGGCATTTGAAGAAAAAAAACTTAGAAAAGTCGAAAATTTCAATTGTCTATAAGTAGCTTAAAAATGGTCAAAATATTTTGAAAATTTAACTGTAAAGAGATAACCATAATATAAACATTTGGTGAAAATTTCAATTATTTACAATAATTTGTTTTTGAGTTACAGCAAAATCAAAAAATCGATCTTGTTGAAAAGTGGTTTTTCGTAAAATTGCCATTTTTCTCTCATTTTTTTTTTATTTTTCTCGATTTTTTTGAAAACTATTTGAAAATTTTACTTTTGACCCCCCCCCCCCCCAAAGTACCAACTAGATGAATTTTCCTAATCAAGAGGGGCTGAAGTCAAAAATCGGAGCATTATTACTGCTCCAAATGTTGTCGTCAGGCACAAAAAAAAAAACACACATCATAGTAAAATCAATACATTCTTCACTTCGTTCAGAATCTAAAATAAAAATAACCATAAAATTAAAAATTTTAAATAATGTTATTTTTATTATATTATATACAATTTTTTACCTGCAGTATGCATATTATGTAGTTGCTTCAACTTTTTTATTAAATAATATCTTAATTATAATTTTTTTGTATACAGCAGAATATTTTTATAACAATATTGATTTTATAAAGAATTTTATATTAAGGTAAAAAAAAACGAATTTGACTTATGTGTTTTCACTTTTCACGCAAAATATCTAATTTACAGTAGGTATTTCTATAAATTTTAAATGTTTATAAAAGTGGATATGTAATTACTATCATGTATAGTGACTGATATTTGGTAATGTCTGTTGATATTAATTGCATGCATTTGCATGCTCTGTAAGATAAATTACCAATTAATATGATTTATTTTTAATCAATACAATTTATAAGAAAAGTTCTATTTGGTTTTTACTTTGGTCGTTAGTCGTTACACTTACACATGTCAATGTACAATTAATGTGGAGCGGTAAAAGACTAGAGATCAATCCGCAAACCGCAGTAAGTTATACTCGTATATTGTAATTGTATATTTGTATGTGGCATTGTGGCGTATGCGTGAAACGGCCATATTATTATTCTCTCAGCGAACGGACTATCCTACTATATTTTTATTTTTTATAACCCACATAATATTACCATTAATTACCTATGTAAACCATATATATTATATAATCAATGATATTACATAATCCGATAATCATGATTCGCGGTATTTTATTACTATTATTATAGCTATATTAATATCATGTTGTTTTAAATTTTAATGATCAACTCATTAGCTAAAAATAAAATAGTAAGCAATCAATTTTCATACACACAAAAGCTGAAAAACGAAACGTCGAAATACTTTTTTGTGTTTTATCCACGTTATATTCAAATACAGGAGCGATATTCTTTTAAAATGAGGGTGATTGCGTGTGTAAAATCGGGACTAATGGACGTATAAACGCAGTTTACAGATTCGGGAGAGTTAACACATATAGTATAGAATTAGAAACCCCGGTGGACTTGAGGCAGTTGAGGTAATACTGAAGTGGAACCACTAGAACTAGAGAAGTTTACCATCGTTAGAGTCCATAGGTTGTTAAAATTGGGAAAGTTTACAATCTCCCTCTCAACTATATTTTTGATTTAGAAATTTAAGTAATTTAACAATAAGACAAGAAATAATTACACTATTCCCGTCTATTGGACATTGGCTATAATATTTGTGTATTATTTATATACGTAATTTAGTAATCTTTCAAAATTTTAATATAATGTTATTTAACATAACAACAAAAATTATTATTTCTAAATATAGAGATTACGAAAACGATATAAAAATGCAATAATAAGTGTACAATAAAAAAAAAATAGATTCAGTATATAATACGTAAGTAAAATTGCTAATTAGTAAATTTTACTATCGGACCTGCTGCTTTAGGCAAGGCTGTAATCTGGTGGTGTCCAGAGGTCTGGACCCCCCCCCCCCCAAAAAAAAACTTTTTAAAAATAGAAACATTTTAGTGGTGAATACAATATATTGACTATACATTTTAAGTATAAATATTAAAAAAAAATAAAGTTTGACCCCTGAAATTTTTTTTCAATAACGGCCTTGGCTGTAGGTGATTCTGGACATTGGTTAATAAAAACAATTAATATAAAAACAAATGTTTTAATGCATCAGTATTATATTTTGTATTAAAAATTATTATACTGTATACTAAATACGGTTGTGTCACATATCTATATATATAAACAATAAATGCTGTTGGTGAGTACCAAACTACCAAACAGGAAACAGGAAATCCGATAGCAGATGGCAGTTGGGCAGTAAATTACTACCTATTGTGTTACCTGTAGGCTGTAGTTACAGGTGACAGGTGAATTCATTCGTGCGTTGACTCTTGAGTGGTTGGATGTGTAATATTAAACTATAATATTCGTTTTCGATTTTATTTGCCGTGTGTGTTTTTCTAGTTTCGATGCAAATACTTAATATTTCATACCACGTACAACGACATTTTAAGTGTCTTGTAAAGTTGTAAAGTTATAAATATTACCTACTTTCAAAATCAATTAATAAATACATAATAGATACCTATTGTTATTATTATTTTTATTATTTCTGCTTTAACCGTTCGTAATGGACGAAGACATACGATACCAACGCCTTCCCCAATCATTCTCTGTCAGAGAACTCGGGTCTTCCGAGGCCAGGGGCTTATGGGGAATCAAACACACGCGGAAGCCAGTTGATTTGATGGTAGCGAAAGCTAAATGCTCGTCCACGCCCTTGCAGCCACAAGTCGAGCTACTAATCACCGAAGACGGATGTGAAATTATTGGTGACAAATTTAGAAAAGTTTTCCCCATTCATACAGTTTCTTACGGAGTTCAAGTTAGTATTACCTTACGCTGATTATTAATTATAATAATATACCTATTGTGCTTATGTTATTATATAGCTTTATGAAAACAATATTTATTTGTTTTTGTTAAAAGTGAAAATAAATAAATGTCACGTCCATAGGATTTGGTTTATACAAGAGTTTTCTGCATGATAGTTGTTAAAGAACAAATAAGTACGGACAGAAAACCATTTGATTGTGTGGCATTTGTCTGCGAAAGTCGTCAAGCTGCAAGAAATTTGACTTATACTTTAGCTACAGCATTTCAAGTAATTTATTTAAATTAAATATACATTATAAATGAATAAAAATACATGATAAAATGTGTTTTAAATTATGTGGTCCTCAGTGATGGAAAATAGTTAAAATAAAATAAATACATATTAGGTAGGTACCTAGCGAATAGCTATTAATGTAATATGTTTATCAATACATTAGTAGTTGTAGGTACCGAATCTAGGACGTTTCCCCCCCGTGCCTTTTCCCCCCCGTTACAATGGACGTTTCCCCCCCGAACAGGACAATTCCCCCCCGAACAGGACAATTCCCCCCCGAATAAAAAAAAATAAGTAGACAATAATAATATACAATGCAAATAAATAAATGTAAAAACAAAAATGATTGAATTAATATATAAATATAATTGTATAAATGTAAATAGGTAAATCTACTGCAGCTTACGAAAATTAAATAATATAAATCAAAAATATCACGGAATATAATAAAAGTGTTTATCAAAAATACTAAATTAAATAATGTTATGAAAAATATCACTGAATATAATAAAAGTGTTTATCAAAAATACTAAATTAAATAATGTTATAAAAAATATCACGGAATATAATAAAAGTGTTTATCAAAAATACAAAATTAAATAATGTTATAAAAAATATCACGAAGTATAATAAAATTGTTAATATTAAAATACAAAACTAAATAATATTATAAAAAATATCACGGAATATAATAAAATTGTTAATATTAAAATACAAAATTAAATAATAATTATGAAAAATATCACTTTATTCTGGTAAGATAGCTCACGGAAATTAAAAAATTTAAAATATCATTTGAAAAACTTTCGCATAATTTTTTTAACCTATCGTCCTTACCTAAATTACTACGAAAAGCTCCTGATCTATAATTTAAAATTTTTATTGAAGCACTTGAGTGGCTCATTTGTAGAGCTTCAATAAAAAGCCAAATATTTGGATGGTTAATTCGCACTAGAGTTGCAAATTTATTATTCCACCCTTCCGAAATATTGTTTGTTCTACCTATACCAGCTTTAGTTAACTCAAACACGTTCCACATGGAAGGTGGAAATAATGGAGGTGTTCTGGTAAATATGTACTTTAATTCTACATTTTCTTTATTTCTATAGCGACCGTTAACATAAGTTGTATCAAAGTACGTAAGAATTTGATCAGCATCTTGGTTATAAAATTTTTCATATAAAATTTCCATACCTAAAACACAACCACAATCTACATCTACCTATTTATGAAAAAAAAATAGTTATTAATCATAATGTACATACCTTTTTTGACATAATTGACTGGTAAAAATGCAAGACCAGTTATCATTGCGATATCTCGTTGGAATTGTTTGTCTTCCTTATATTTTTTGACTAGCCCATACTCTTGAATTTTACGCCATACTGATTGACACAGATGAAAATAGCAACAGTGAATTTTTACTTTCGGTAGTACTTTTTCAATCGCACTAACGACAGCTTTCTCAAAATCTATTGTTATTTGTACCACTTCACAATTTGGACATTTTGCACAAATAACAGAAAGCATTTCGGTATATGTATTTTTTGTTTTATTTTGAAGAAGAATGTACACCAAAGGAACTGTTACTGAGCCCATTTTAACATGAATAATATAAACTTGGTTAAAGCCTGTAGGCGCAGTTGAAAATGTTCCATCCATGTACCAATATTTTGACGTTTTTAATAATTCCAAACTTTCTGGAGATGAAAAAATTATTATTCTATTTTCATTATTCTGATTGTCATATAATAAAAACGGTTGAGGATTTTCACCTCCTGTTGTTGCCCATATACCAGTCACTTTCAACTCATTTATTGGTACTAAGGGTGGATAAGATGCATTTTTAACTCTTCTTAAACTTCGTTTTATGCTGTTTTCGGCTGGCATTAACAACTTTGCTTCGTTGGATAAATTTATTGTAGCTTTGGAAAATATAATAGAAGGAGGCTCAGAATGATTTTTCGCATTATTTTTCATTAACGATAATGTTTTTGCTACTTCAACTTCAACTGGGCAGGCACTATGATTGTGATCAGTTGTAGAAATAATAACTTTGATGCTCTCATCAGTTGTAATACTTCCCTGACAGCTATTTTCATTGTTCTTGGATTTTTTTACACAATTCCAACGTATACCCACTTTAACAAGTTTTTGTTTAACATATACAAAATTTTCAAAAATTATTTTTTTACCACCTCTTTTAGTATTAATTATTTCCATTATAAATTTATTAAATTCACAAGTCACAAGAACGAACTGTTTACGCACAATGTTACGAACTTTACTAAGAGATATAAAATCAAGAAATGTAATATAGATAATTTGAGGTAGGTTTATCAATCATTGCCAATTAAATTGGATAATAAATAACCTAAGTGAATGATGATAATAAGGGATGGGATTTTATATTTTATTTTTTATTTTTATAGTATTAAAGTTACCATTGTTACGTACTAATTGGTTACTAATTCAGTAATACTTATCGATGCCTATATGGCTATGAGAAAATTGTTATCGGCGATAACTTGTACTTACCTATGTAATACATACTATTATTATTATAATATATAATTACCAATTATAGGTATATAATAGTGGTAATTTGAGTGGAAAGGCCTAGCTATGATAAAATTGTTATCGACGATAATTTGTCGTACTATATAATTTAGTATTCGTACCTTAAACTAAGAAAACGCATTAAAATCGTCAAAAAATGCAAAAAAATATGTTTAAATAATCAATATCATACATTAAGATGATCGTATACTTCTGGTAAAACCAAAGTACCTATTTTCAAAATTATTATTATGTAAAAAAATATAAACATCAATTCGGGGGGGGGGGGGGAAACGTCTCAGTCCGGGGGGGAAATGTCCAGTACCGCTAAAATTCCCGGGGGGGAAAAGGCTCGGGGGGGAAACGTCCATATACCGTAGGTACCAATATAATATATCCGCTTAATAAAATAGTATCCAAATATCTTAATATTGTTTAATCGCTTTTAAATTATTTATACCTGACCAAATAGTATTGTCATAATTTAATATAATATAATAATATTTGAAATAATATTTTAGTCTTAAACACAATACATTTTTATGGTTTATTATTGATCAAATAAAAATTTATAGATATTAGATACAATAATTTGGTCATTAAAATCACATATGCATTACATTTTTTCCTTCATAAAAAATTTTAAAAATGTTTTTTATTCTGTCTATTAATAAATTATATATACTATATTATTTATTTATTTTAAATATATTTATTATATTATTTCCAAAATATTTAATCTATCTAAAACCAAAAATTAGTCTGAACAATAAATAGATTATCATTTTTTTTTTTCTTTTAGGCGTATAGCAGGAAAGTACGTAGTACTGGAACATCTAAATCTCGCTTTGCCATTGATTTAAGAACTGCTGATGAACTAGAAATGGATCTTAAGAAAGTTGACTCTGAGGCATAATATTGTCATATTGATAGTTTTATTTTAAAATTAAATTTATAAATGTTTTTATATTGAAATATTATTTAAAGAAAAAAAATGCTTTGATACCTACATTATGTATGACTATTTAACTTAAGATTTTACTATGATTTTCTAATTATTACTTATTAGTATTAGTATTAAACACAATTACAAATATAATTGTGGTATCTATAAATACATTTTGACTCAATAGTATTATAAACAATTTTTTTAAATTTGATATTTTAATGTGGTTGTTGGTAATATTAATTGTTTATAACTGTCTTTTTTTTTATTGTTTTTACCAACGTTGGTATTAAATATTATGTATTATATTTAAAATATACTGCTTAATTATTATTATATAATGAACCTAAAAATTTAACAGATCCTATAATTGTAATTGGAAACTTAATTATCTGTACAATGTTAATGTTAAGTACTGTAATAAAAATGTCTTACCATTATGATTTTATAATATATCAATGGTCTTATTCATACAGTAGGTAATATATTAACAGTTCTCAACTATTTTATCATTAAAGTTTCTGAATCAGTTACATAACCATTGTACTTATTATTACAAATATGTTAACAATATTTATAATAAATTAGATTTGCAATTTGGTAAAACAATGAAAAATTTTTTACAATAGTTTTTCAAATGTAAGTAATGTAACACCATTTAGATTTTCTGACCTGACTTAAAGAAATAGAGGCCATGTATTCTGTTCGCTTTAGGGCACTTTTTAACTAGAGATAAATAAAAATTAAAACAGTATTAAAAAAAATAAAACAATATAATATATTGGTAGTTGACTACCAAATATAAATTGTATCCATAAATCACTACAATACCTAGAGAGTAGAGATACTGGAGTAAACATCTAAACATTCGTGGGTTCTGTGCTTGTGCATCACACGCATATCAGGATATACTATGCCGTATGCCATATACGTGTTTTGTGAACACGATTCACATTTTTTGAAACAAATAATATCATGACAAAGTATTGTTAATATATTTAATTTGTCATGGATAATATAATAGCCCATACGTGGATGTGGACCTAAGTATGCACTTTTGGTAAAACATGTTATGGGAAATAAGTTTTGTGGAATAAAAGTTTAGTTTGTTTCACACTTCCTATCACAATTATCCTATTCAAACACTTCTGTTTCCATACACATGTCGATGACTTTTATAATAATAAATTTAACATTAATATTGTAAATACTAAATAGTTTTACAAAAGATTGTTCAAACGGACATAAGTCAATAGTCATTGAATAGTCATTATGTCTATTACCATTGAGTAGAGTATATAGTATATACATAATAATTATATACTCAAATACTCAATAGTCAATGCTATTACTCGCGATTAAAGATTCTTTGCTATTACTCTATTATTATTCTATAGCACGGTCTTAGATTAATATAGTTTCTATAGCCTCGTGTATGTTTCAATAATTTAATATCTTTTACGACGGAACACTGAACATTTAAATTTATCTGTTGTTAACTCTTATCAATTTAAACATCGAATTTATCAAATTATCCGGTATTTATTACTAATTTTTAATATTTTAAAATTATTTCTGTAAGTTTATTACTGTTTTTGATTTTTGTGCATTTTAGTAAACACAGTACATACATAAAATGGTAATAATGTTTTCTTTTTATTGTATCATTATTTACGGGTTATTCATTTATATCTTTGATTGAAATTTTTATTATTCTTTTCGTTTCAGTTACCTCTTTCATTACTCAAAACTGCTCAGAATCACCCGATGGTAAGTTCATGCATATATAATATATACAAATAAGGGTAATTTAATGTTCTGATTCTAATTGTCGGTAATAAAATATTTAAAATTTTAATATTGACTTATTTAGGTAATAGAATATAACTTTTTTTCCGAAAATAATATGATTATATTTTAACTATAACTGTTGGGGTGGTTGGTATATCTTTCTGAATATTAGCTTATTTTTATATTTTTTAAATAAAACATTTGTTTTTAGCTGGTTGAATTAAAAAATGGTGAAACATACAATGGACATTTAGTTACATGCGATAGTTGGATGAATATCAATTTACGAGAGGTTATCTGCACATCGAAAGTATGTATTATTTTGAAAAATAACATTATTTACTATTTTTAATTAGTATATCCAGACATTCCATATTGTTATTAAAGAAGTGTACTGTTAGATGTAGCAAGGCAAGATCTTGCATCTTGATAGGTACTGGTTACAATTTAGAAATGTAGCCAATAAGAAGGATTTGTGTCTGTAAGAGATAAATATTGCATTTGGAATTTAAACCATGACTAAAATGTTGCCCTTAACCTTCAAAAATGTATATTATTGTTTAACTATAAAATCTTCCATTAATTACTTAATACATGGATTTTGTTTTACATCTAATTATTTTACATTTTTAAAAATTGTTTGGAACCAATTAAATAAAGTATTATAGTTATCCTGAACAATGGATGTGAAGGATAGAGACATAGGGTCCTATAGGTCTGTTTGATTTTAATATTTAAATTTGAAATAGCGTCAATGATCTCAAATTATTCTTATAGACAATAACTCGAAGTACAATATAAGGAGATACTTATTTTCTTCATTTTTTTTTATAGGCCTATAAGATGTATTTAAATTTTTTTTATTATAGTTTATAATTTTCTTTGAGAGTTATTTTTATTTTTATTAGATATTAATTGGTTTATTGCTTATTAATTTATAGATGTTTATTGATCATCAAACATACTTATATCAGAATTAATATTAATTTCCTCGATTTAAAGTATTTTAAAATTTAATATACCTCTCATCTTATAGGTTTATTTGTACTTGTTTCTATTCTACTCTAATTGTTTAGGTATTAAAATATTGAAATATTATTTAATTATTAAATTTTATTTTAGGACGGAGATAGATTTTGGAGACTTCCGGAATGCTATATCAGAGGTAGTATGATTAAATACTTAAGAATACCAGATGAAATATTTGATATGGTAAAAGAAGATATAGTTGTAAATAAAGCTCGTGGTCGAACAGATAACCAAAAAAATCGTGCTCCTAGAGGAGCTAGACAAGGTATAATAAATATATTTTTTAGAAAACATTTTATTATTTTAATTGTTGACTGTATAATGGTTATTACCTATTACATTACATTATAATTTGATACGTTTAAAATATCTCGTAATTACTAAAATTAAAATTGTATTTATACAATTTAATTTAGTATTGATTACATATTAAATGTTGGTAAAATTGTATTTTCTGTTTTAGGTTTTGGAGGAAGAGGAGGCGGTGGTAACAACCGTGGTACTGGACCACAGCAACAAAGAGGTGGCCCAAATAAGTTTAGAGGAAAATAAATTGTATATTTTATAAGTTCTATTTATGCAATATGTGTGTATATTTAAATTTATAAATGTATAATTCAATAACATGTGTAACAAAATTTCTCATTTTTTTTTTTAAAGTAATTAAGAACATTTTACTTAACAACTAAGAAAAGGAAATTAAATTAAAAAATACAATCATAAAAATAACTTTTGAATTAGCATTAATATGATCTATAATATTGTCAAAGTTGAAATTATGAAAGAATTAGGTATTCAAATTTAGGTAAACATTTAATCGATAAAAAGGTGTAAATTTATTTTTAAATGTAATGTAAGTACTGAAGACTTGATTAAAACAGTGTATCAGTGTTTTAATTTTTTAAATTTATGCATGCAATAAAAAAGAAAATATATTCAATTTGAACAATATGTGACTCTTAATTGCTTGATTTCCATTTATGAGTAATGTGTGTAGGATATAAGATTTATTATTAATACACTCCCTCCATTTTTGTATTTATTGATTGTTCTTCAATTTTGACATCTCAAAGTTTGAAATGTTGAATTTATTTTTTGTAATTGTACACTCTTTTCTTTTAATGTATGCCATTTTTTTGAGGGAGTAATACGACTGCTGTTTTACCTAAAAGTTAGATGTTACTATGTTAGTATTTAACCCTTGTCAGGTTAGGTTATTCAAGTTCTCATCAAGACCTGAATATTAATTTTTAAATTAAAGTCTTCCTAGTAGTTTAGTAAACAATCTCATTTTTACTATAAAACAGGACCTACTTATGAGTAGGGTTTGCAAGTTCATATACATAATACATCAATCTTGCTAAGTCATATTAAATTATGATCAATGACATAAAAATTCTCTTCAAATGTTTTAGACATTTTTAGAATGATGGCAAGTGGTTACAACAAATATAAATAACTAAATGCTTTTTAGTGGATGGAATTAAAAGTCTATCGATGTAGATATGAAAATTTATAAATAAAATTATACACCATGTAAATAATTTAAATTAAAAAAAAAAAAAAAAAAAATACACGACTGAAAATCCAACATTGTAAATATCCTTGTATACACAGTTAGGCAAATAATCATAATTAATTAATCAGTCAATGTAAGCTAATGTCAGTCATTAGACCCAGTTGTTGAAGCATTTAATAATTTTTGATAAGAACTTTTCTTTGAATAGGAAACAAATGTCAGATTAGTGCAAATAAGAATCAGAGGTGGTTCTTTCTATATAATATTTAGTAGCCATAAAAAAAAATCGGGTAAGTGAGTATCGCTCTACAGTACATTAGGGGGTGGGATGGACCTCGGACTAGGGTAGGTTAAATTTGAATGCAATGATAGGTATCATTGTATACGAAAAACGATTTTGAACGGAAATGATTTGTCAGTCTAGGATATATTATACTTAAATATTGTCATATATTCTATTTTGAAACAAATTCAACATTTAAGTAAAAGTTTCAAGATCTTATGTTTAGTAATATTTTAAAAATAACAAAAATCGAAAATTATTTATTAGTAAAACGTTATTTTACACGTGTATTTTTGATTTCAAATTAAAATTAAAACTTTAAAGACTCGTAAAATTTTTTAAATTGAATAATCCTCAAATTTTTTTATAATTATTCTAAGCTTAACTTATGGACAGCATAGTGTTAAATTTTCAATTCTTAGCTTTTGATAGTAAAATATTTATAAATTTTTAACTACCAAATAGTGAAAATTTTCAAAATTTAGTTATTAAAGAAAAAATTTTTACGATTTTTCAACCACAAAATTATTTACAAATTTTCGCAATTTTGACATATTTTGTATAAATTCGAACTTTAAGCACTTATAAAAAAAAATTGTGACTAACGATCTCGGATTTTTTTATCACTTTAAGAACAGCTTATTTTTAACAGCTATATTTTCAAAATTTTCTGGCCGGCCAAAAATTTTTTATCGTTATTTAAAAAAAAAATACTTAGAAATATTGAAAATTTCAATTGTCTATAAATAGCTTAAAAAAGTCAAAATTCTTTAACTGTGTATAGATAACTCTAATACAAACATTTGGTGAAAATTACAAGTATTTACAATGATTAGTTTTTGAGTTATAGCAAAATAAAAAATTCGATTTTGTAGAAAACTTGTTTTGCGTAAAAAATCCCGTTATCCCTAATTTTTTTAGGTTTTTCCCGACTCATTTAAAAAATATTGAACATTTTTAACTTTTGACCCCCCAAAGTACCAACTAGATTCAATTTCCTTTTCAAAGAGGGGCTGAAGTCAAAAATCGAAGCATTTTTACTGCTCCAAAAGTTGTGGTCAGACACAAAAAAAAAACACACATCATTGTAAAATCAATACATTCATCACTCCGTTCAGAATCTAAAAGGCTTCTAATAATTCTTCTAAAATAATATACTGTAATATAATTTTAGACTTTTATTATGTGATGTCAATAAATGATCAATTTTACAATAAGTATTTAATATTTTTGTTAGTTTCTTGGTAGAAAATACTAAAAAATTAAAATTGAAACATTTTCCTGCGTACTTGATGTCTTTTTGTAGATTTATTTTATGTTCATTCATAAAATCTTTATAAAGAGTGACAGTTAATTTGTATAATATATGTTTTTGTTCAAGGCCCACAAATTGTTAAAACCAAACAAACTTAAGACATATTATACCTTTTTATTTTTTTATTTATGATATAAAACATAATTTTTGTCAATTTCAATAAAAAATACGGTAAATAAAAAACATGCCATGTATGGATAATAATATTGTTAATATTATTAATTTAGCCTAAATAATATGTTTTGCTAACATAACATTCATACATTTTAAAATTAGGTAATAATAGCTAAGCGTGGGGAGAATAGGATATTATAATGAAAATAATCTAGGACAAATAAGAATAAATATGAATAAATAATATGTGAAATTGGAAATTTTACATACATAGAAAAATATTTAAAAAAAAAAAAGGTGAGACTTTTAAAAACATACACAAAAATAAATAGTAAACATAAAAAAAAAAAATTATAATGTTCAATTGTTAAATTAGGTTTGAATTAAAATATAGCACCTAGATAAAGATTACATTTAAAGCTCAATTTAACCTAGTTAACAGATGTTTTTTCAGTACTATAGGTAAAAATAATGTTATCAATAAAAAATAATACTTTTTAACTAAAAACTTACGTATAAAATGTTTGTAGGTTTCTTGATAAATAAGTATAATTAATGTATCACTTAAACATAAAAATCATAAAACATACATTTTTTTTTGTATTTCAATAGTGTTGCTAAAAAGCGAATAACTTCAATTTTTAAACCGCTAATATAAATTAATTTTTTTTACAAATATTTAGCAGAGCAATATTTTAAAAATCACAAAAATTAAACACGATAAAAAATAAAAATAATAATAATAATAATAAATCAAATTTTATAAAATAACTATAAGTTATGTAATTTTTTTCTTGTTTTTTTTTTTAAATATGATAATACATCAAATTTAGGAAGTGGCCGTCTCAGTCTTTTTTGTGATGGGAGCTTTGGGTCTTCTGATTGGCCCTGGCATCGCTGGTGGCGCTACAGTTTTAGGTGCAACCTTTACTTTTGGAGGCAACTTTGGAGGCGCTAAACTCATTCTTGATGCTAAAGTGACTGGTGGCTTTGTTGTAGTAGATGTTTTTGATATGTC
The DNA here is from genome assembly GCA_020882235.1 of Schizaphis graminum. Taxonomy (NCBI): domain Eukaryota; kingdom Metazoa; phylum Arthropoda; class Insecta; order Hemiptera; family Aphididae; genus Schizaphis; species Schizaphis graminum. The sequence goes on along the minus strand of CM037032.1, from coordinate 112,306,947 downwards.
GCCATTAGTTAATTTTGTGGTACCATTTGTTGTCACGCTAGTTAACGGTTTCTTTATTGGAGCAGACGTTGGACGACTTAATGGTTTAGGTGAACCATTAGTAAGTGGTTGTTTGTTAGCCAAAGACGTCCGTGGTGTGGCATTTGTTTTTGGTGTTGTAGCTGTTGACTTTGTAGCTGCTGTAGTTGTTTTCGGAGTTGTAGGTGTTTTGGGTGATGATATTGGTGTTGTTTTAGTTAAAGTTGTTCGTGGTGTAGTGGGTGTTGTTTTGGCTGATATTGGCCGGGAGGCAGGAATTGTGGTTTTAGGAGCTGGTTTTGGAGAAGCTTTAGTGACAGTTGTTGCTTTTAAAGACGTAGATTTTGGAACAGTGGTTGGTCGAACATTAGTTGTTGGCTTAGAAGAAGTAGCAGTGGTTGGTCTTGATAATGGTTTTGATGTTGTTGTAGATGAAGTAGTTTTTTTAAGAGTAGAGGCAAATGGTTTTGAGGCTAATGGTTTAGTTGGAGCAGTTTTTGTTGTTGTTGTTTTAGTTTTAGATAAAGTTGTCTCTATCTTTTTAGGGGCAGATTTCTTAGAAGCTAAGCTGGCACCAGTGACAGCTGCAATAGCAGCAGTACCAACAGCTGCTGCAACTGCAATTTCGGCAACCTAAAATTTAATAAATTATTATTAGTTGATAAAATAAAATAAAATAAATAATTTTTAATGAATTAAGTATACCTTGTTACTTTCATCTTGGATATCATTTTTTTCTACACAATCCTGGGAAGTTGGAATCTTTTCAGTTGATTCTGGGTTGATTTCTATCTTAGGTTCATTTACTATTTTGTGGTTTGATTCAGTAACAATATCATTTTTATTTTGTACTTGATCTTCAAGTTTGTTATTAATCTCTGACTGTTCTTCAATTTCAGGCTTATCAATAGGTTTGTCAAGTTGTGTGGTTGGTTGAACATCCTCATCAAAATAATCTGCACTTGTTTCCATTACATACAATGAATCACTCATGTTTCTGTTCTGGAAATTCTCTTCAAATGTCATGCTAGTACACATCATATTGGATTCATTTATTAATGTATCAGATGCCGAACAGTATGGTTGTGGCATATTGTTTTCCACATCAGAATGAATTATCATCGATGATTGCATTTCTTCATCACTATCTGTTGTATGATTTTGTATGGATTCATTTTCTTGTTGTAAATCTTCACTGTGCTTTTTTACAAATTCATCAGCAATTTCTTGTTCTTGTTTGAAATCTTCAACATGATTATTTTCAACTTCTACATTATGTAAGTCTTGTTTAAAACCTTCAATATGGTTATTTTCAAATTCTTCATTATGTAACTCTTGTTTAAAACCTTCAATATGATTATTTTCAAATTCTTCATTATGTAATGCTTGTTTAAGATCTTCAATATGATTATTTTCAACTTCTTCATTATGTAGGTCTTGTTTTAAATTGTCAACTTGATTAAGTTGAATTTCAGAAACATTATTAAAATATTTTTGCTCAAAATCTTCTGATTGAATCTGTCCTGTTTTGTCGATATCTTCTTCACAGTTTTTAATAGCTTCAACAATTAATTTGTCTTCTTGTTTTGAGGGTTCTGTATTATTAGAAATTATATCAGTAACATTATTATCATAGTTTTGTTCAAAATTTTCTGCAGAATTTTGAATAGTTGAAACATCATATTGATCTTCTTTTGGAACTTCTATGTTTTCTTGTATTTTTTTAGCAACATCATTATGTTCAACATTTTCAGTATTGTTTATAATTTCAAAATTATCATCATGGTCTTGGATAATATTAATGCTGTGATCTTCATGTTTGACATCTTTAACCAGCTCGGGCTCATCATTTACATAATTATATTTTAACTCTAAATTTTCAGTTTGTACAGAATTTACACTGTTATTTTCATGTTCAAAATTGAATGTATTTCCAGGTTGAAATTCTTGTTCAAGATCTTCTACATCATACTCATTATCATCTGTATGAATTGTAACATTAGATTTTGGATTTTGTTCTTTTAAATCTTCTTTAACTTTTTGATGATCTATGTATTCATGTTTTACTTCTACATGATTATCAACAATATTGTGTGATTCAAGATGATCAATATTATCATCAACATCTTGATTGCTTGATTCACTTTTAGTTGCGTTTAATAAAGCTTCATGAATGCTAGCTGAGAAATCGGATTCCGGCAAATATTGTTGTTCATACACAGAATGGAAAGGTTTAGCTTCCTCCCTTATACATAAAGGTTCATCTACAGGTTCATGTTTTAATGATTCGGATACCTGATGTTCATTTATACTTTCATTAGGTATAATAACATTGTCATTATTATGATGCATTTCATCAACTTCATGGGTAACATTAGGTATTATTCCAGCGGGATCTTCAGTTTGATCAAAACAAAAAGGATCATGATTTTCCTTGTCATTATTTTCATCAAAATGATTAAACAGTATTTGTTGTTTGAATGTTTCAGAAAATTGATCATCATCATTTTCAGACTCAAAAGTTGATTGATTATCCATAAGCATTGGAGTATGAGGTTCTGAACCCAAAACAGCATCAGTTGTGCTTTCACTGTCATTGAATTTGCGATCTTCGTACTGGGCAAATTTATCAATTTGACTATTATCCAAAAAGTCATTTTTTAAATTATCACTATGTTTAAAAGATTCATCATCAAATTGTAAAGTTGAACCAACTGTTGCATTTGTAGTATTGATTGTGTCATCAATATTCTGTGAATTCATATCCTCTTCATGTTTCACCATTGAGAAATCATTATTTAATTTAAGATCACATTCATTTTGTGATTCATTAACACCACTTGTAAAATTAAATTCATTGTTTTTGGACGATTCTATCACTGATACAAATGGATCTGTATTTTGAATTTGAGCATCATCATTCTGGTATTCAGATAAATCTTGAACTTTGTTTAAATCATCTTTATCATCCGAAACGAATGGATTTTTATATTCATCTGAATTACCATTGGTAATAAGTTCATTTTGAAAAATGAAATTATCAATAGTTGCACCATGACAAGTCACTTCTTCATCATTTAAAGGTTTAATGCCATTCAGCATGGTAGAATCATCATTGGGCTCTGAAATTTAAATCATTACATCTTTAGTTGTTTAATAAAACATTGTACACATATTATATTGAACTAATAGTTTTATAACCATTAAATTAAAAATAACAGTATTTTTTTTTAAAACCATACATTTAATAGGTGTTATACATAATATACTCACATATGTTGTCCTCATCTTACAAATATGTAACATGGCAAATTTTTGTTTGGTACAACCAATTTTGTGTGTTTAACTTAAATATTAGAGTGAAATGACCTATTATCAGAGCACACAGATAAGAACACTATCTGTGTCCTCTCATCGGTTTTTACAGTATTTTTTTTTCAAATTATGACTAACCTAACTATGAGTATGAAAAACATAAATATTTAAAAAAAATTATATTCACTTAAAATATTAAGTGCCTTAAAAACCTAATGAGATAACACAGATAATGTTCTTACTTTTAAGTTCGATAATCAATTATTTCACTCTAATATTTAAACTTAACATACAAAATTGGTTCAACTGAATTAAAATTTGATACATGTTATACATTTTTAAAAATTGGGACAACACATAGGTTTAGCATTCTCTTGACATAATATTTTCACCAAGAAGTATCTTATTATTTGTGACAGAAGTCTAAACTTAAAATAAATATAAATTATACTCCATCCCAAAAGAGAATAATCACTTTTCGCGCACGTAGACCTGTTTCTCCCACCTAAATCAGACTGACGGATATGGACGAAAACCGGTCGGCCGACTGATTATTCTCTTTTGGGATGGAGTATAGGATACATGAATGTCATCACTCATTTGTTAAGTAGATGGAATTTAAATTTGATTAACATGGAATTTATAACCATAATATAACATTTATATTTTTTAGTACTTCATTAGGTATGTTTATTTTTATAATAAAATGCATAAAGCAGTATTATTTTTAAATCCCAAGTTTCTTAGATATTTAACCACTAAAATATCTTAAAAACAATGATAACATAAATAGAGTAAATTTGTTGAGTTCCAATTCAAAATATTAATGTTTTACTACCAGCTTCAGAAAAAATTAAATCAAATTTTATTTTAAAATAGGATTCATATAATGAAATGCTGTAAAACATAACCTACAATTTGTCATTATAAATTATATCCCACTATATAGAGTATATTTACAGTGAAACTTCCAATTAACGGTCACCAAAGGGACCATAAATAATGACCGCTATTTAGAGGTAACCGTTCTATAGAGGCGACAATACATGACATAACACTTGATGGGACCAAAAAACCTAACCGTTACATAGAGGTGACCGTCCTACAGAGGTGACCGTTAACGGAAGTTTTACTGTAATACTAATCTAATATTAAGTTTTATAATTGTTTATAAACAATATATAAATATAAATTTTAAATCTATTAAAATGTTAAATTAATTTAATTTAAATTAAATAACTGTTACCATAAGGATTGTTGAGCTTAGACAAGTCTGCTGCGTGAACTTTAATTTCATTGGTGAAGTCATTCTCATCAGGCACAACTACATTGTCTAAGTCTTTAAACTTTTGTGGTGATGATGAAATAAAATCATCATTATCCATGTTAAGAAGACGTTGAGCATGGTTCATCGTAGAAACTGGTGGTGAAGATACTGGCACAAACTCTGGGGCATCTGGATTCAGTTTGTAATCCATGTCCTCGGCCTGAAATAGATGTATGATAAGTAATTTTGCCAAAAAAACATATTCAATTATATTTGTCTGTTAATAGGTTAATTCAGTGGCGTAGCTAGGAATTTTAGTTGGGGGGGGGGGACATAATTTCAAAATTGTTCATAATAATCATGGATTATATTAAGTCAAATACACAAGTACATAGGTAATAATTAGTAATTAATTTTAGTAAATGAAAATAATAAAAGAAATACAACAGTATATATTATTTCGTAAACATTTGAACTTTAAATGCTTAGAAATAAAAATTGTGACTAACGATTTTTGATTTTTTTTCTACTACGATAAGTACAGCTTGTAATAAACCTTGTATTAAATTTTAAAAAATTTTTGGATAGTCAAATTTTTTTTATCGGCATTTTAAGAAAAAAAACTTAGAAATGTCGAAAATTTCAATTGTCTATAAGTAGCTTAAAAAAGATCAAAATACTTTGAAAATTTAATCGTAAATAGATAACCATAATATAAACATTTGGTGAAAATTTCAAGTATTTACAATGATTCGTTTTTGAGTTACAGTAAAATCAAAAAATCGATTTTGTCGAAAAGTGGTTATGCGTAAAATTGCCGTTTTTCTGTCACTTTTTTTTTTGTTTTTTTTCGATTTTTTTGAAAACTGTAAGAAAATGTTTACTTATGTAAAAGTACTAACTAGATGAATTTTCCTATTCAAAGAGGGGCTGAAGTCAAAAATCGAAGCATTATTACTACTCCAAAACGTGATGACAGACACAAAAATAAAAAAACACACATCTTTGTAAAATCAATACATTCATCACTCCGTTCAGAATCTAAAATATTTTTTTCCAATATACAGTTTTTTTTTTAATTACCAAATTTTGCTTAAAAGTTAATTTTCAGAAGAGGTTGGGGGGGCAAGCGCCCCCTTTGCCCCCCCCGTAACTACGCCACTGGGTTAATTAATATGAATAAAGATAACAACGATAAATTATCATTATTATTTATTATAGGTACATATTAGTAGGTAATCACTAATCAACTATACAATAGTTATGTAGCTATTATATGACTCATTTAGTAAATAACATCTCTTTACGTCAGAATTATTGCTCGTACTGTTGACGTTCTCTTGGTACGTCTTTATTCCCGCGTCTTCAGTTGGTTTTTTGTAATAGTTCCATCCACCACCGTCTTCTTCAGATTCTTCTCCACTTTCGTCAATTACGTTGGCTTCTCCTTCTTCTGTAAACATTAAGTAGAATGATGCAATGATTAATATCATAGTATAATTTTGCCAACCTATTATTTTATTTATACGTCTAAATAATTTTGTCACCAAACTACTAGTTGCATACATTAGTATTTTAAATGCAATACTACACATTCGTAAAAAAATATAATAAGGTAATCCAATTAAAAATATTATGACCAAATTACCTAGATCTCTATTAAGTCAAATAATTAGTTACGTCGACCTAACTTATGTTCATTCCAACACGTTACGAATTTCTAAACTATATTTAACAGTGCTAGCATTGTGGTAATACAGAAGTTGTAACATATACATATGGACAAGAATTCTTTAATAAATATTAAAAATGTATTTTAGTTATGTCTTGAAGACCACAAAACAATATATACCTAATAACATTAATGATCATTCAGGCGTCATATATTATTAAAAACATATTAAAATATTATTGTCAATATTATTATCCTAAACCATATTAACAAATATAAACCATTATATTATATAAATATTTTTGTAGATGTTGTGTTTTGAATCGACCAATAGTGATTATTAAGGAAAAGATTTAATTAATACTCTTGTTAAAGCCATTAGTCCAAGGATCTTCACTGTTATTTTATTGATGATTGTGATTTTCTCGAAAACAATTGATATATTCGTAATACGACGTACTCAATTTCTAATGTTTATTATATAAGCATTTTTTAACTACCACATATTATTATTATCCGAAAACACTGGTAACTTTTTCTTAAAAATACCACTAGCTTTACTTTAAAGACTAAAAATAATATTGATATAGCTAAGAATAAATTAAACAACAAAATATCGGTTATCTAATTAAATGTTCTTGGTTGGAAAATAAAATTGCAATTATTTTTTCATGTTTAAAATGTAATACAAACATAAATTATTTGTAATCATAATATTAATATTTATAAAATAAGTTAATATAAATTAAATTTAGATAGATACTAATTACTTTAATCTGAGTTATTAAGCATAGATGTTAGAATAATCATAGGCGGATATTGGGGGGGGGACTTGGGGGGCTTAAGCCCCCCCAGAACGTAGTCAAGCCCCCTCGGAAGGTTCTAGTATCTCTAGTATATCTTCTAGTATCTTTGAAGTGTCTAATAATGTGTTGACGCTAATGGATATGGTAAAAATGTTAAGCCCCCCCACGGATATGACCAAATATCCGCCTGTGTTAGATGTAGATTGTAGATAGATGTTCATAAAATGTTTAATATAGTCATCAACATGTTTTTATTTATGAATTTCCGAGTATTTTATTTTAATATTGATACTAAATACTGATATAGTAATTGATGAAGAGTTTTAATGGTTTTTTCATTCCTTGTCAAATATTTTATCATTAAATTAATTTACGCTTTATAACAATATAATGTATAGGCATACGTAATCATACGCATTTATCAATATCGTGGAGTAATAATTAATTACTATGCGATATATAGGTATATAGTCATATAGACACTGTTTATTATAAGTATAGAATGTACTGAATATCAGTTTTTAATCTTTTTTTTTCCGTGGACATAGCAATTACATTGAAAACCAGTATAAATTTTATTTGAACATTAAAACATACAAATTCATTATGTGTAGTATAATTTACAAATGATAAACTATGTAAGATGTCTATACAAATCTAAAAAAATTATACATAAAAATTGTATATTATTATCTTAAATATCATCTACGTATCATTAACTATTAAAATAGTGATAAGATTTTAATTTAAAATTGATTAGTGTATGGCATAAGAGTGATTAATATGTTTACTAAGTTGTAATATAGTATAAAATCAAAATCAAATTTAATTGATCTCCAGAAAAGAATACACGATAGAAAAAATGATAAATAGTTATTCTACTCACAAAACAAAACAAAAAATACAAATAAATACATTAGGGTAAGATTAAAATTAGGTAGTTAATTAGGTATCCGTATTTTCTTTTGGTGATACTAGCAAACGAAAAATTTGATCAATCGGTGTACTTTTAAATCACAATTTTTGTTATTTGCGACAATTCGTGAACAAAAAACGTTCTATTTTGAATAAACTAAGGACAATACCCGGTTTTTTTTTTATTAAAAATTAAAATATTTTATTTTCTTAAAAAAATCATTAAGTTATACTTATTAGATTTTAACTTAAAATCTGCATACATCAATTACTTTCCTTACTTTGTAAATGAATAATGGAGTCAACAAATTGGCCAGTAGAAAAAATATAATATTACAACAAATTAGTTTTTCAGTACTATATTATAGTAACAAAGTCAGTAGACCATAAATAATAATTAATGGTTGTACCTATGTTCTAAACAATAAAATTGTTGACTCTATTTTGTCATATTTGGATTGTTGTATAATGTGTTAGCTCATATAATAGCGATAGCTTTATCACACAACGATAATCACTACCAATGAGAATGCTTCAATTGTGCATTTGTGGTACATTTAAGAAATGAATAGGTATATACAATATCAGTTTTAAAGAATTCAATTTATTATTGATAAAATATAATGTTTTTAAAGCATAGTGAAAGCAAATATTAAAGGTAATAATGATTATTGAATATTGATTAATATATAGATAAAGAAAAAGGCAAATATTTGTTGAATGACTAATTTGTAGTAATAATAATAATTAATAAATTAACTATCTGCGAATGTACTATTCGTTAATAATGTATTAATATATTTGTTATTTCATTAAAAGCTAAAGTGAAATATTTAATTCATATCTATATTACATTAATAATATTTATTTGGTATAATAAAATTTACTTAAAAATTAATGAAGGACAAAAATAAATTAATAAATATGTAGTAATAATATACCTGACTATCTGCTAATAAATGTATATAATGTACTTATATAATATATAAAATATATTCAAGTAAATAGTATTATGAATTGTTTAATTCTTTTCATGCACATAGACGCTGATTACCAATAAAAAACCGATTTATATTATTTATGGATAGACTAATCGAAATATCAAAACAAAAAGATAAAACTAGAAATATTTTCAACGAGTAACAGATACTATAAGGTGTAAGTGTAAAGGGCAACAACGCAGTCATCACACACTCGACTACGAATGGGCCAGAAATAAAATTAGAGATCGTTTTCCCTCACATTTTATGTGTCAGTGGTTACCATTATTGAAGTATACCGTTAACATATTTTATTTTATAAAATGAAAATTACAAACCACTGAAAAAATATTCGATTCATAAAGTTAATGTTTATTAACTAGATCATTGTTATTATGCCACCTACAGTTGTAAGCCCACACCAAACATGATATAGTTTAGTTACATGAAGATTACCAAAGTATAAAAATATTTCAAATCTAAAACATGGTTTACAAATTACAGGTTTTATGCAAAATTAACATCCATTGTTGGTAACGCTTAATATTAAAAAAAAAATAATTAGTAAATAAATATTAATTACCAAAATATACCTAGTACCATGCTAGGTTAGGTTATAGTATAAATTATATATATATATATAATATATGTATCAATATATCGATATAACCATAATTTATTCTGTGATATAACCCACATAGTCCACTTTACAAATCTCTCATTCTCATGTATGAAATAATTACTACAGAAAAGTATTTTTTTAAACTTCAAAAGCAATAAATAATATTATATGCCGTTGATTCATAAATCTTGGATTAAATACTATTTTAGTCTTTCATAAAATATTATATTTAACCCACGCGTTATCATAACATCTAATAATTATCAACATTATAAATAAATAAATAGAAAAATAAAACGATGTTTTAGTAATAAATTGACCATTTCGACAATTCGATGGCGTTTATTTAAAAAGAACACTTCAGTATTATGATATTGAAAAAAATATTCTTAATTACAAAACATACTACCAAAACTCATATAGCTTACGTTAATAAATAAACATCTAATACAGATAGTGATAAACTGATAACAAAATTACATTGTTAATTGATTATATTATTATATAGACATATAGTATGACATTTTTATTTCAAGAAATAATACTGTAATTCTTTTATTTGTATAGATACAATCCATTATTATTGATTATTTTACTATCTCAGTCAAAAGAGTGGTGTTTCTGTTTTAAATAAAAAGAGGGGGCAAGAGCAAAGGTTTTGACGAACCAATATAACCGAAAAAAAAATACTAACATATATACGTAAATATACGTAAATATATGTGTAGTCAATATATTCAAACTTAAACACCATAAATATTTAATATTATTACTATGAAAATAATTTTCTAATACCAACACGATACAAATATATATCTATATATTTATAGATGTACCTATAAAGTATTATAAGTACATTGTACATACAAAATTATAAATAGTCATGTTTTTATTAATAAAGACCTAACCTAACCTAGGGCTCCTTTTAAAATCAGACAGGGGCAAATGTCAACCTATAGATCTCCTTTAAATGGCATTACTAATTAAAAATAGTAGAACTATGATTCAATATGTATCAAATATATTATTTAGTCATTAGTTTTATATTTACTTATTTAATATTTAGTATCCACTACTTTGAAAAACAAAATATTTTTAAATTACAATAAGTGATGGAGGGAGAACAAAAAAGATATTATATACCACTACTATATAGATGTCAACCGTTAACTGGTCGGCCCTTAATCGCCACGCGGACAGAAAGGGGAAACGCAATTTTTCACTCATTACACCAACGATAACATCGCCTCGTCGGCGCCAGGATTCTTTTGTTAGGGGGAGTATATTATGTTGAATAAGGCAAAGAGATGAGGGTTGATTTTAAATACGTATTACACATTAATAAAGTACATAAGCGAAAAAAAATTATATCCTTATATGCAACACAAAATATAAGTACTATTATATATATATAAACACGATTGAATCATTATTTGTGCAGAGCGTGAAATCATTATGAACGCGACTAGAGTAGGTGGTTCAACGACCCGGACAGGGGAAATGGGGGGCAATCTAAGGGGGGATAGCATTAAGGATAACAATGAGACCGAAACGAATTTCAACCGGAGCGGAGTTCGGAAAACACTGACCATCGAGGAGAGAATATTATTAAAGTCTGGCATCAACGCATACAGCAACTACTGTTTACTACTACAATGGGGACTACTGGTCGTCATCATTAACTCAAGAAAAATGTGTTCTATGATGCAGAGGAATTTAGTGAAAATTCTTACTTACATATACTCAACATGACAGTTATTTACCATAACTAAATAATTTTAAAGTTCTATTTCTAAACGCAGTGGTTTTAAAACAGTTAACATAATTATACTAGATGCAAAACTATCCTATCATAAATCTATGTTTTTACCGATAAATCATGTTGAATTCTAATATATTTCAGTTAAATTATTAAAGACTATTATAGTTTGGAATTTTACAAACGAGAAATTGTCATAAATTATAAACTATGATTAGTCTTATTGCATATAAAAAACTAATCGAAAATTTAAAATCAAATACAATTATAGGGAAGTTAAAATTTGTAAATTGTTCTATATACATATTTAATTTAAACTTGTTAAATCAATAATATCATCAACAGTACCTATTAATATTTATAAACATTATTTTGTTTTTGTAAATTAATTTATATAATAAATATATTAAAATAAGAAAAATTTTAAATTATTAAAATGTCATTTTCTTCGCAATCCATTATGATATTTTGTTTTTTGGCATACTTGTTATATTCCAAATCCTTTAACTATAATAGATATAGTGCATACTAAGATTTTATAATTTCTCGTCAGTAAAAGTCTGAATTAAAATTATCATTCAGAGTTTAACAGAATTACTTGTTACAACCTAGAATTAACTAAGATCAATCGTTAAAAAATTGTGGAATCCCGAAATTTATTGGGAGAATCAAAACTCAGGGTTACCGATATTCGTACTTCACCGTAACATTTATATACATACCTATACACACTACACTTAATTTATTTAAATGTTATCCAAAAAAATGTTAAAATATGTGTATTGATTTAAAAAATACAATTTTTGATTTTCTAATAATTCTTTTAATAGTATCCTCTAGAGTTTTGAATAGCTATACAGCCAAATGTTACATATAATATATTACAAAATAGATAACCACGTTCTATATATGCCTAGATGAAACAGTGGTTACTCTGTTTTTGTCTCAAGCAAAGTTTTTAAATTCAAATTAAATAAAATTAGTAATTATGTAATGTGTATAAATAAGTTTTTGTTGAAATATTAAATATTTTTCAAAAATTGAGAATCTCAATAACTATAAGTACTTACACAAAAATTGGATAGATGAATAACGTATATTATACTTAATTACATAAACACGTCCTATATTAACCATTGTCGCTTTAAACAGAAATTATGTCTTTCAAAGGTACTAGTGTCATTGTCGTAGTAAAGGTAATAACGTAAATTAAACAATTTGATGATTATGAGAAAAATAGAAAAATATACAACTATTATGTATATTTATATGCATTGGCATATTATTGTGAAGAATAAAGATTCACGAGTCATGACGTCCATTAGTACTTAAAGCGTTTTGTCACGTTCTTATATTTGAAGGACACATTAAATAAATAACTTTTGTTTTATTCATGGTTATAACTTATTAGTCTATTTTTTTTTTTTATTGTACCGTTAGATTTATTTGTACAATATACAAATGCAAATTCGCATATAAGTGTAACAAAAGGTTAAGTAAAAGCGTTGTATAATATTATATTTTTAAAGTCAATTAAATGTATACTAATTTTGTCTATAACTTATAGCTAAATAATGTTGTACTAAAATCAAGATAACTCGATAAAAAAATTAATTTTAGTAAAATATACAAAGGATAAATAACAGAAATAAAAAATACTTTATTAGTTTACTATAGTAAAAAAGAATTAGAGTTAAATATAATAATATCATTATTCATTACTTATCGAAGCACACAAACTAATAAATAGTATATCTAATAGGTATATATAAATTATTTCAGCTGATTATCGGATTATATTATGAAAGTGACCTAATTCTAAAATCTAAAATTTTATACAATATACTAATAAATAATAATGATGCTAACAATATTTTTAAAATAAGAAAATTTAAACAATTACTATTTATAACTTTAAGTATATAATATGATATAGTTAGATGGCAATAATGTTTTATATCTTTTTAAATGCATTTGATAACATTTTTTTTTCTAACTTGAATATAGCTACTATATTTCTATTAATATCATTTGGTATTACTTTGAGATAGTACTACACAATTTTAATTAGTGGACATGCAGTGATTAGTATTTTGCTGACAGAAAATTTATCTCTAGCAATTTTTTTTTTTGTAGTCGGCATTTTAACAAATAATTAAAAAATGTATGTTTTATCAACATACCTTTAGGTTTGACCAAACCGATTGGCTCGTCGGGTGTGTCTACATCAGTTTCAGGACCAAAATCACTGGTATCTTGACCGTATGACGTGAGCGTTTCAGTTGCATTTCTCGGTTCCATTGCTGTTTCCATTATAATAGCCCTTCTTTTGGCTACTAACTGCTTGGGATCCTGTAGAAATACCGTTATCACTGATATATTATCCTTAGATCCTTGCGCCTTAGATTTGAATACAAGCTTATTGCAAACTTCGGATACGTTACCTGTAATAAGAAATAATTGATTAATTATTATTTATGAAATTTCAATAATTCTAAAACACAAAATATGAACGAATAAATAATATAAATAGGAATGGCAGATGAAATTTCGGCCTTTAAACATAGTCAAAATATTCATTATTTTTCTAGTAAGCTTTCTAGAAACTACTAGCCGTTAGGTATAAAAAATTTTAAATGATTATTAAACTTCATATTATGTCCTATAGTATCAATATAGATAAAGTACTAAAGATTTTAATTTTTTTTTTTAACAATATCTGGTTATGAAACAAATAAAATAAAAATAAAGGATACATATAATTTTCTAACAATAATTTAGCGTCCTCGTTAAATTTTGGTCAGAATATAATTGACCTATTTTTTCTTAAAAAGTCAAGTTTAGTACTTTGACAAAGAGGTATTAAGCAACAATCTCGGCAACAATCAACTACTTATTATTATTTTAAAAGTATATAGGTAGTTAACAGTTATTAAAATAAAAATTATGATTATTTTGTTAGATATTCGTTAGGTATTTAGGAATTATAATAATATTGTTAAAAACATTAAGTAAATTCAATGAAAAACAAAAGTAATTTATGTTAACTATAGTAAAATAACTTTTAAATGGGTAAATAATATTCCAATGGATAAGTAAACCAAAAGCAATTTTGACGATACATTAATTAGCTAGTCTACATCTATGGTATATTTAAAAATATATATATAATTAGTCGTGTTTTATTATGCTTAACACTTTAATGAACATTTACATCATTAAAAACATAATTTATCGAAATTAATGTCAAGAAATTATACGTTCTTATTTTTCTAATAATTAATACTTATTATTATAATTTTCATTTAAGCCGATTTAAGCTTACATTTAGACGTTTATTTTCAAATTAGTTGCACTTAAATACACAAGACATTTAGAGCGATGTTTGCAGAAGAGTAAACCTCAATAATGTCGGTAAAATAGTTTTAGAAATTATGTTAAATATTCATAAATTAATTAGTGTTTTAAAAAAATTCAATAAAAAATTATTAAGGAGTACCTACATTTTTATGTTAAAAATAAAAAAAATACTAAATAATAAATGAGAAGTTTTTAAAATTAAAAGAAATAGAACTCTCGTAGTAATATTTTAAAATAAATGAAATTCTAATATTTTATAGTGTCCTAATGAGTCACCCATATCATAGGACATAGATTAAATATATAAATGTATTACGTAATATAGTAGATACTATATTAACATATATATCCTAAAGATAAGATGACGATAAACAGTAGGTAATAGATACATATCACAACCGTCAATAGTGTAATTAAAAGTATATAAAATAATTTAATAATATTTAAAATTTCAAATAAAATATAAGCTTATACATGTATAAATATTATACTATATTATATAATTATATTCTTTTAAAATACATTTAGGATCACACAATAACGCATAGTATCAAAATAATATAAACACATAAAAGTCAAAAGGGTGTGCTAAACAAACTTCCGTGTGTAGTGTTATTAATATTTTATCTTATTTTTGTTGGTCAACGATAGGCGAGTTTCCAATATACGGTATTTTAAAAGAGGGTGCAGATATTTTATGGGCTCCTGTTTACTGTTGAATAAAACTATATAACATTCAGTTTCTCTAGGGAAATTTCCCAAGCTTCCTTCTACTATTCAATTAAATATTAAAACACCAACTTAAGTGCTGAACTACATCAGTCATCAATATAAATTTATAATACCACTAATTAACACATACGTTTTTTCTTTCATAAGTTTATAAATTTTATAAGCTTGTAATTTACAGCTTTAAACATTTTTAATAATACGCAAACTTGAATATCTAATATCTATATTTAAAATTTTGATGGATAATGTACTTCTACATACAAATGTATATAACACTGCTGGGGTCTGATTAGGGATTATAGTATTATTTAAATTATTTCGATAAACGTTAAAACGTTTAAAACCTAATTAAATGTTTTAAATATTTTTAAATTAAAAGTTTCGTATTCGTATATTGTAATTAGTCGATGCGTGATGAAGGCAAATATTTTATAACCTTTTAAATTAATTACAATTTACAAGTAGACACAATATACGAATAGTATTATGTATTATATATTATAATACCGAGTATAATACTATATATATATATTATATATATATGTAATTTTAGTGTTTAATGGTTATAGTTAACTTCAGTAAAAGCCAAAACGCAATACTAAATAATATTATGCATAAACATTCAATTCAAATTGGGTTTTTCATACAGCCAAGCAGTGAGAGGTAAATAAAATTATAATTAATATTTTTTGCGAATTTTTTTTTTATATGATCCCGCGTTACATGAGATGTTTTTATTTTTGTTATATATAGCAATAATAACTTTCCTCTTGAAATAAAATAATAAACAGGTATTGGTAATTTGTCAACTTATTTGTCTTTACCGGAAATTTTTTTTACGAACATCTTAAATTAGTTGAAAAAAGGATATAACTCTACTGTGTAGTAATAAATAGATCGCTGTAATTAATATATTTGATATGTTAAACTCGAATTATTCAAATATATATATATATAGTTACATACGAAAAACTATTTTAAGCGAAATACGGTTTATTAGCCTCTATATTTTAAAGGACATTTTATCATATATTTATAGGTGTATTACTATAAGTAATTTATTTCCCATCGTATTTTTCTATTAGTAATACAGTTGGTTTACATGAACTAATATTTAAAGAAAACATTATAGAAAAAAAGTATATAATGTAATATTTATACTTAAAAAATATTGTGATTAACTTATAATCTTGCTTATAGCTTAGAAGTCAATATAGACGGATGTATTATATTATGGTGTTGTTTATTTTACGATATTTTTAAATTTTTAAGAGAAATACTCATGAGGAATACTTAGCTATTAAAATTAAAAATGTATGCATAAATACGAAATAATAACGAGAATAATAATTAGTACATTTTTACAATTTTGTCAAAATTTTAACTTCAAATGCTTATAAAAAAAATTAATTTTGCATATTATTATAATATTGTGTATTGTCAATATTTTTAAATTTTAATAACAAAACTTATGAGTAAGTTTATGTTATATTTTCAATAAATATATAAACGATTATATTAATATTATTTAGTAGCATATAGTTATGTTTAGTGGTAATTTTAAATAACACATGAGACTGGAATACCGGCAAGCAGTGTTCCAGCTTGTTGCGATTTGGTAGCAGACAGACACAGGGCGTTTGCTCGGGAATATTGATCCTGTAGTCGTACTAGTCGTCGTTATACTCGTGGCGGGCTACGCCCTGTAGACGTCTGTCTGGATCGACGAAAAATAATGACACGTTGAAAATGAAAAGTTTAAACGAAAGTTTCATATGATCAAATTCTGTTAATATCCTATGTTAGGCAAGTTATTAAGATTCAATGAAATAAATAAACAGAAATAAGGTATTTGATAAAATAAGATATTTTAATTAATTATGTTTGAAGGTAATTTACATTAAATTCTTTAAAAAAGCGAATATTTCATAGCAAAGTTTCTAGATTTTCAACACATTTTTTTAAATATGAAATTACCAAAACATAATATAATATTACTTGTAATTATATTTCTTAAATAAGATTATATTTTTTTAAATTATACATTGAATGTAATAATGAACATTTAATACATTTGGTTAAACAACGTAATAACTTAAATCAATAAGATTATATTATATAAATATATATATTTTATTGATATAATTTAGAACTTCAGCAGCAAAGTCCAATAATTACATTGTTTTTTTTTTATACAATATACCGCAATATGCGTATTAAATATGTACATATAACATATTATATACATAAGATTATTATTTTGTGAGTTATAATTCAATTGTAAATGTAAAAATGTTGTAGGTAACAAATATTACAAATTGAGGACATTTTGGGGGTATTTTCAAATTTGTTTTATCTAAAAAGGCAACAAGTTGAACCAGCATAATATTAAAAGAGAAACTGAATCTGTAAGACACGTCTTTATATACATTTTCTTCTATGTTTAATTTTCGGATTTTAAAGAGTTAACTTTATTTTAAATATAATAAGTGAGAGCAGAAAATTTAAATTAAATTTTAACTTCTAAAAACCGCAAATTACGAAGAAAAGAAAAACCCTACTAAAGGATTTGAGAGCCCTACATTTTGTTTCAACTAATTATCATTAATATGTTCATTGCAAAAAATAAACGATTATAATAATATAATATAATAATTAATTATTGTTAAACAACCCGAAGAATATGAAGCAAGAATATTCGTTTTAACTTTTAAGTGACTCAAGACTTAAAACCATATACACGAATAATAATTAAGCAGTGCTCTTAATTAAAAAAAATAATAAATAATAATAGGTAGTAGTACCTTATACACTATACGATCTATGTTCATGTTGTATACTCATTTGTGTAAAAACGTAGGAATGTTACTATCATAATTAATATTTAATGTTATGTTCTAAAATATAATAGGTACACCGTGTATTAACATTTAAAATACAGACTTGTTCAATGATTACGTCAAATTAAAACTAACTACCTATAGATATATTTGTTGTTATACTTATTTAGTGAAATAGTAAAAAAGAAAATGTTTAATAAAAATAGATTGTGTTAAAATTTTCGTAATTATGTAAAAAAAATTTTAAATTATAATGATTGTCATCATACTTTATTTTGAATATTTATATTGTCATTAATGATAAACTTATTTTCTCAATATTACATACGAACAAATTTGACAACTAAAAAAATTTATACAACTTACAGTGATTTAAACAGATAGTAGAATTGCAATAATAAAAACATAATAATATATGGTCATGGTAAAACTTAAAAAAAAACACTTATTACTTACATTACGCTTAATGCACTGTCAATTTTTTATAACTATAATTATAAATAATTTAATTTAAATACATAGGTATTAATAAGTTATTACTTATAACCTACAATAAAATAATATATTTTATAAAAATTTAACTCTTAAATATTATAAATTACATACTGGATGTCTGGATATCATAGAATATAGAAAAAATAAAATTTAAGAAAGTAATGAATGTATTTTGAAACTGAAATGTGTTTCTATAAAAAAAGGAAGCGACCAATTTTGTAATAAGTTTCAACACGTTACTAAAAGTATTAATTTATTTTGTACATGGTATATTGTTTTAATAGGATTCGTCCATGCATAGTTAAATTTTTTTAGCTACTTTTATACTGTAAGTAAATTTATATTTCTGCTTATACCTAACCTAAGTCAAAAGTAGAACAGTTTAATTATTTAGATATTTAAGTTGATTACTGTTATTTATAGTACAAAATGTTGAAATGATTATTGAACACGTTTATATAATATGAGCTATTATTATTTATTGTGGTATCCGAATATCATGAATTATGATTATAAATAACCGTATAAATAATCGAATGGGCAAAATAACAGCATGCTATTGAATTACTAATTAGTAATTACGTGCATAATTTCTTATTATTATTAAAGTAAATACACAAGTGCACGGAAGTCAAAAACCCATAAAATTAAGATGCATTGTAAGACGAACTAGATAGTATTCGACTACTTTTATATAATATTATGTACACGGATGGTGGATATTAAGACTTCGTAATCCTTTCACCATTATTAGAAGTCGTTACACACCGGGAACGAACCATTGTTCTGCAGATGGAGAAAAAAAACTCTACTGACACATTAGGTTTATTCTGAGTTGTGTCATTGGTTGTTCTTTCATACTATATATAAATATATTGTATACATACCTATTTATGTGTTTCTTTTTTTGTTAATAAAAATTAGATTATTCTAGTATAATATAGCACCTGTAATTCGTTAACGATTTCGTAATGACGTAGTTCGAATACAAATATAACTTTCCGTGAATATATTAAAAAGTACGCAAAATACTTGACTACAAGCCATCGAATAACATTATAGGATATCGTTAAGAAAATCAAAATAAAACATAGCAAATACGTATTCTACTTGAATGCATATGATTAATTAATATTATGTATAATTTATTTATAGAATTTGGGTATTTTGACGATTACAGATACACTATCGTGGATTCATGAATATTAAATGGGATTAAAGTAATAATGACATAAGTGATTATACTATAATAATAATAAATAATTATAACATTACGTTCTTATATGGAAAACTTATAAGATGCCACCTTGATGCCAATTTATGATTGAAGTACAAATAACGCGAATTAACACTATTCTAACGTAAGACCAAATAACACACTCCCGGACGTTAAACACGCACTAAAAAATCCAAACACTGATCGCAATCTATGTACGAAGGATTTTTACTGTACGTCGAGTGTGTAAAAACAAAAAAAAAATACAAAAAAAACAATTAAAATACGTGCACGCTTTTTGCCGACGAGCGCGAATAGCGTTTGGTGACCAACTGCAGTATGCAGCTGCGGAGAGCGGCCTACGTCGCGGTCGTGACGGCCAGACCGTTGCCGGCACTTCGCCGCCGCCGCCGGGCCAGTGCTGCCCGCGGCACGGTAATACCACCATCGTCGTCACCCTATCACCCGCCCGTTCGTAAGCGGCCAACGAGGAGCATTTGCGAGGGTCGAGGGGCTAACAGCTGACGCCTGACTGCCGAGTGCTGGTTGTCTGGTTGCTGCAAATGCAGAGAACATTGAGGATAAGGATTACGGCGAATTCAGAATTTACGACAACCACCGCCGCCGCAGACAGCAATAATAATGATTTAAAACGTTGTTTCTAAAATTGACTAAAATATACACCGTGATTTTATTACAATAATATATTTGATCATTCGAAAATCGTGTCATCGCGGTGCCGGCAACGGTAACCCCCTACAAGACAGACACGTCTATTTCGCGGCACTGTGACTTATCGTTTCGCTTTTTCGATTTTTTTCCATCTGTATAGTAATGGTTTTTTTATTTTTTTTCGTGTAGTCATTATATCACGCACTCCACGGCAACCTTGAACGCCGCTGTCGATAGTCGATGGTATTTTGTGGCGAAAAAAAACCGTCTCCGCTCGACCTGTATAATACGAGACCCGCCCGTGAGTCATTCTATATTACCAGACGGCGCTGTCTTTCTTGGACGATGACTATAATAATAATAATTATTATTGTAAACAATTTTTATCGGTTCGCTTCGTCAATCTGCTACCCCACTACAGATATCTCATCACCAGGCGACGTATTGCGTCTGTCGAGTGTCGAACGAAGCGGCGCCCTCGCTCGGACGTGCTGTTTACATACATCAATATATCCGAGTATCCGACCATAAATGATAATAACAATATAATATCATATTACATTGTTTATAATGACGCGTGTGACGATCGTGACACTGTGGACTCGAAGGCGGGTGGAGGTGTGGTTCGTATTTTTTAAACGGTGGATGGTTTGGTTGCGAGAAGCGTCCCCCGCGTATTTTTCCAGATACATAATACACACAGCATAATATTACGAAAATCAATACGCCAACCGGCCAACTGCTAGGCGATAAGGCATTGGTTGGTCAGTTGTTAGATTTTTTTTTTTAAACCGGAAACACCGCGCGTGTTCACCACGAATAACGTGCCCTCCCCAGACGAATGCATGTAGTTATAATAGTTACACCTAGGAAAACATATAACTTTTTACAGTAGGTATCAGATAGCGATCAATAACTAATACATACGTAAATTGATGAAAAAAGAAAAATTTACAAAAGTTCCACGTTTTTAAATGTTCTATTTACTTTATACGGTTACCTTTTAACAGCCATTCTCGTACAGTTGGAGACCTCCAACTTTCAATATTCAACAATGCAAATTCGCGATCGCTAATGAAAGTGTAACCAACTATATTACATACATTTACAAAATAAAATTTAATTTGGAAAACGTGTCAAGTAATTTGTAAGTAGGAACCGAGTACAAAAAAAATGTGTATAGGACGGTATTGAGATTTGAGATTGTCTCCGAATATCTGGTGATTATTTGGTAAATAGCAAATACACAACAAATATTATAATATTATTTTAAAATTATTGAATTTCCATAATCATTGATGTCACTATTATATGAACTACAGACAAAATTCAATAGGCAACTCTATACAATTATTTTTAAATTAACATTTTTAAGTCAAATTATTTTTGTATATATAAAAGAACAGGTGTTTTTTATGTTCCAATTTTGTGACGACACTACTTAAATTTTTACACAGAGATGTTCTAAATACCTTTCTGAGTGTCACTACGTCTCTTGATTTTTCATTTTTTTGTCTAAGGGGAAGGAGGGGAGATTGTATTTAAAGGTTACGGTTTTAGATTCTGAACGGAGTGATGAATGTATTGATTTTACAATGATGTGTGTATTTTTTTTTTGTGTCTGACGACAACATTTGGAGCAGTAAAAATGCTTCGACTTTTTGCTTCAGCCCCTCTTTGAAAAGGAAATTGAATCTAGTTGGTACCTTGGGGCGTCAAAAGTAAAAAAATTTCAATATATTTTAAATGAGTCGGGAAAAACCCTAAAAAAATTAGGGAAAACGGCATTTTTTACGCAAAACCAGTTTTCGACGAAATCGAATTTTTTATTTTGCTATAATTCAAAAACTAATCGATGTAAATACTTGTAATTTTTACAAAATGTTTATATTAGCGTTATCTATACACAGTTAAATTTTTAAAGAATTTTGACCTTTTTTGAGCTATTTATAGACAGTTGAAATTTTAAATTTTTCTAAGTATTTTTTTTTAAATAACGATAAAAAATTTTTGGGTGGCCAGAAAATCTTGAAAATTTAATACAATGTTTCTTATAAGTTTTTCTTAAAGTGATAAAAAAAAATCCGAGATCGTTAGTCACAATTTTTTTTTATAAATGCTTAAAGTTCGAATTTATACGATATATGTCAAAATTGCGAAAATTTGCAAATAATTTTGTAGTTGAAAAATCGTAAAATTTTTTTCTTTTATAAAAGTTTTGAAAATTTGGTACATGGTTCTCCATAAATTTTTCTTCAATTATCTGTAAGAAAAACTTTACCGGACTAAGACAAACATTTTTTAGGAGTGTTTGAAATTTAAATTTTTACAAAACCGCGTTAAATAACGGTTTAGCCTCAAACGATTTTTGATATTTGTTGTTTTTCAAATTTCAAATAGTATAAGTCGTGAATACTTGAAAATTTTACCAGTTATTTAGATTGCCATTTTCTTTACGTGATTTGATTTTCAAAACATTTTGACTTTTTTTGAACTATTTATAGGCATTTGAAATAATCAATTTTTTTTTTATAAATGTTGATAAAAAAAAATTAGTTGGGACAAATTACTTGAAAATTTTATAGAAGGGTCCACATAACTTATTCTAACTCTCATTCAACAATTATAAAAATACATAGGCACAATTTTTTTTATTAGCATTTGAAGTTCAAATATTGATAAAAATTGGTCAAAATCATGAATATTTTTCACTATTTGGTAGTTAAAAATTTATAAATATTTTACTATCAAAAGCTAAGAATTGAAAGTTTAACACACTATGCTGTCCATAAGTTAAGCTTAGAATAATTATAAAAAATTTGAGGATTATTCAATTTAAAAATTTTACGAGTCTTTAAAGTTGTAATTTTAATTTGAAATCAAAAATACACGTGTAAAATAACGTTTTACTAATAAATAATTTTCGATTTTTGTTATTTTTAAAATATTACTAAACGTAAGATCTTGAAACTTTTACTTAAATGTTGAATTTGTTTCAAAATAGAATATATGACAATATTTAAATATAATATATCCTATAGACTGACAAATCATCTCCGTTCAGAATCGTTTTTCATATACAATAATATACCTATCATTGCATTCAAATTTAACCTATCTTAGTCCAGGGTCCACCCCACCCCCCATAGGCGTCACTAGAGTCCAAATTCTGGGGTAGCAAAAAAAAATTATATACAACGAATTTACATTGCATTTTTTTTTAGAAAGTGAATAATTGCTATTATATAACATGATTATTATTTTTTAATAACACAATATACAGTATGCACTTGAGTAATAAACATCAATTATATTTTCTAAATCTAAATTTTTTAGGAGTAGCAAAACGATACCCTTGCTACCCCAATAAATTTCTGGTGTAGCAAAGATACCCCTTAGTTTAGTGACGCCTGTGCCACCCCTTAATGTACAGCAGAGCGATACTCACTAACCCGCTTTTTTTTAGCATGTTATTTAAATAATGTAACGATTTTTTCAAAAGGTTGTACCAAATGAGTCAACGAGTATATTATCATTCATCACTCTTATCATTTTCATTTTCATTTTATTAGTCATTTCAATTATAAATACACATCATAAATTAAATTAAATTATAATAAAAAAAAAATAATTTATATACGAATTGAATATTTAACACACCAGCGAAGCTGGGTTATTCAGCTAGTGTTATTATTTTTTGCAGCAATATATAAAGCTATCTATTAAAATACTAACAATCTTTAAAAAAAGAACATTTCTATGCGAATATAACTAAACTATTTGCATTTTACTGTCAGTTCTTAATTTAATTGCAAATTTGAAAATGAAATTACAGAACTTTTACTACTTCGTCATACGCTCTGAATTTAATATTTTTTCGAAATTTATAATTATGCAGTATAATATTGTCTGAAGAATATTGTCATTTATGTATTAAAATTTATTTTTATTGTTTGATTTTTTCTTACAAATTAAATCTTGTTCTTAATTTATAGAAATAAAACTATACCTTAATGTTGTCGTTGATTTTAAATATTTAAGTGTTGAACTGTGTTGACAATGAAACAATTTATTTTCAACTAGGTAGTAGAGAAGTGTTATTAATTTAAAAATTGATAACAGTACTAGGTACTTTTTAATTTTATTATTATTAATGTTGAATACAATGGTTAGATGATATAATACTTATCAAAAGTTGACGGTTTAAACCTAAAGATTATCATGGGAAATTTGTAAAATAAAAGAAATTTAATTCTCTACTACTAATATTTCCAAATATATTTATTTATTATAAAATGGCACATGCCCTTGAAATTACAATATAAATATTACCCTAAAAATAAAATAAAATGTAACGTCATCGAATCAATAGTGGGATCTATAAGATGCACATATATTAATATCCAATATAGCATACATGTTAATTACAATTTAACTACTAAATACGACTATATTAAGTCATGAAAACCAACTACGGACATACTACTTAGATTTTTAATAGATATTTTAATAATTATAGTTTATAATTAATAAGTTTAATTTTTGTCTTGTAGAAGAACTATTTAACACGCAAATAGAATAATAAACATGCCAAAAATCCATAAAAATGTCAACATTGACACTATTTTTCATAATTTATAAGAACTTTTTACTTATTACAATTCTACATTATATAAATTACGTTATTTGGAAACTCCACCCTTTAAACAAGAATTTAAGATGTTAAGAAATAGGTTTAACTTTTATTTTAATCGAATTAATAGTAATATAATATAAAACATAAAAGTATATTACAAAAATGTTGTAGACCTGAGGGAATATCAAAAGACACGTGTCCGTAGCCCTTTATACGCAGAGAATAGGGATCAATACATTTATAAAATGGCTCATAAATAATGGACATGGCTAGTTTTCAGGGGGATATAACTATTATTGGACAAGTGTAAATTTAAAATAAATAAAATATTCAACTTTGCTAACCTTTTGTTCAAACCATGTATAAAAATGAAATAGTAACAGTGTTATGTCATATGACTAAAATAGATTTTTACTAAAACAAATGTGTGCTATATAATCAAAACAATATTGATTAGGTACTACATAAATATATTTTTATTGAATCAATTTACCTAGCTATAGAAATTTATTTTAAAAACTTATTTACCTATCATATATCCTTTTATATTTATAACTAAATTAAATATAAAGATTTTTTAAATTAAATTTAAACATTGCGATGACTAATAATCTCTGAAATTAATAATTATCTATTTATAATTATAATCAAAATAGTTATGATACAGAAAATAAAATAAGAGTTATTATTCAGAACATCATACCAATGTTCAATTTAATTTTTCAAATTTTCAACAATACAACTCAATACTAAAAAAATAATGATAACAATTTGAAAGCAAATTTTTTTAAAAAAACAGAAATAATGAATTCCTACAGTTAATATTTAACTTATTTAAATTATTAAGCTACTACAAAGTGCACTTAGAAAATATTTTTGCGGTAGACTGAAGACACTGCTATAAAGGAGTTTTGCCCAACAACACTTTTTAGAATATTTTATGGTACCTACGGTTTTTATGTGTTTATGAACTATAAAATTATATA
The DNA here is from genome assembly GCA_020882235.1 of Schizaphis graminum. Taxonomy (NCBI): domain Eukaryota; kingdom Metazoa; phylum Arthropoda; class Insecta; order Hemiptera; family Aphididae; genus Schizaphis; species Schizaphis graminum. The sequence goes on along the minus strand of CM037032.1, from coordinate 112,280,656 downwards.
TTATATAACTAAATTAATGCATACAATATACAGTTATGTTAGGAAAATTAATTATTATGTGAAACATGTATAGAAATTGTTTTTTTTTAAATATGAGCATTATTGTATAGTTAATGTCTATTGATATTGAAATAGAAATCCGTAATTTTATTAACTTAAATATAGTAAGTAATATGCTATAACTTTATTAATCACAAATATTTTGTGAACCAGTAATATGATTATAATTGTCATTCTGACATGCAACCCACGAATGCTACTATAAAGATAATTTAACTTTTATTCATTTCTAATTAGCACTTATGAGATTTAAAATAAATTTGATTTATGGAACTTAACAAAAAAAAATAAAAAAAAAAACAAAATACAAAATTCGTATTTAATCGTATTAAAGTTATAGGTATTTCCAGTGACGTATTCAGGGGGGTGTCCTGGGGGTTAACCCCCTCCCCAATTTTTTTCTAGTTCTATTCATTACTGAAGTTTTGCAAAATATTGTTAACGAATGACAAAATATTTTAAAACTGCTTTATACAAATTAAATAATATATATTTAATCTAATACCAGATATAATAGGTATGAATTTTTGATGAAACTATGTAAATATTTGTGGAGATAATCAGATAAAGTATTGCCAGGAATCAGGATACCCCCCCAAAAAATACCCAAAATACGCCACTGGGTATTTCTATTACATACCTACAATGTATTTAAAAGGATATTTATATTTATCTTTATAATATATCTTTTCTTGATTAAGTAATAACATTGTTTCTCTATAAAATATTCTAATTGATAAGTAAAGACACAACAATCATGAAAATAAGAAAATGAGTCGAAAAACAACGAAAAATATATTTTTTTAAAACAAAAGTGTAATATCACAGTTTTTATATTTGTAAAGATAAGAATTAAACTAATAATTTAAAGTTAAGAAAAGACGTTGAAAAAAATATTTTAATACAACAAATAATTATACTTACTATTACTTTCTTTACGATTTATTTCATAATACGAGTATTTATACTTGAATCATAATTTTAACATTTTTTTTTAGATAATTCGTATTTTATATAAAATATCATAAATTATAACTTATAAGTCATACCAATAAGTTATATAGTTATTTACATAACTCATAAAATAAATAAAAATAAATAAATCATATAAAAAATTATACAATTTATTGAAAAAAAAATAACAAGTAAAATAAAGAATTTCAATTAACAAACCTATATAGATCGTCGTTTGAATAAATAATATTTTTTTTTAAAACAGAAAATTATTATTAATAAGAAAATATAGATAGTTTATGTAAGTATATATTAAATAGTTACGCTATTATACCCAACTTTTGTTTGTAAAACCCCATACTTTGATATAAGCTATTACTTGTTTGATGTTATATAGGGGGTGATCTGATAATTTAACAATGAGGTTCTTTTCCTGGCTCAAACCAAATTTTAACCACAGATACCTTCCGTAAAATTAAATTTATAAGGTTTCTTTATCGTGTTCAGGTTGGTGTTAGATTTCGTGGCACTACAGACAACAATATACACTGCATCCACAATACATTAGGCTAATGGCGACACATGGCAACTAGTGTTCAACGTGCGTGGAAATGAGTGGATCAGTTGACATGATCTCGTTAGTATATCACGTCAGTATGTTGTTATTATGATAAATATTTTATTGTTACGACTGCTAAATAGAATTAAACTAGCAAACTTTTACGTAATTCAAATACCTACACGTAAAAAAACCGCGATAGAATCCGTTACGTCAACTACAGACTCGACTACAGAGTATTGGCCGCAATAATAACGGTATACATAAGAGTATAACAATATATAAATAATCCAACCTTATATTTGAGTGACTAACATAGTAACATAATACCTAGACGATTCAAGTACCTATTGTACCTACAAGTTAAACCTTTTTTTGTAGTCTACTAAATTGTAGAGCATTACTTCCTATAACTCATAAGTCATAAGTTAAAGTCAGCTAAAATTCAGGGCCATATTAGTGCATAGACACTATAGGCACTGTGTCTAGGGCAGTAAAGCTTACGGGCATTTTCGGGACCTACAAAAATAAAATTTGTGGCAACTATTTTTTTTTTTTTGTTACAATTATATTGTTTTATACTTAAATACGAGGTATAAAGAAATACTCTAATTGGTATAAAATATAAGTTTTTAAACAATTTAATTTTCTATATAGGTATTTGAAGACTTGGAGTAAAATGAATTGTTTTGAAGATTTGTTAAAAATATTATCATATAAAAGTTTATATTTGATTTTTTTTTGTTTTTAAAGGATTAACACCGAATTTCAACACTTCCTCTACTAATCAGAAGGTTTTATACCCATTTTAATACTGGACACCGCAGGGCCGTATATAAACGCATGGGAATTAAAGTACTGTATGTGCCTACGGCTAAAGCTACAACTGAAAATTTCGGAGTGGGGGGGGGGTTTATTTAAATATAAATACTGAAAATTTGTAGTCAATTAACTTTATTCACCACTATAAAATGTTTTTAATTTTAAAAAATTCTTGGGGGACCAAACCCCTCCAGTTACGGCTTTGCCTAGAACTTACGATTAATCCGAGCCTGCTAAAAGCATATTAAAATTAATCATGTAATATTTTCCTTTTGATTTTTTTTAATTCCAGTAATTTTTTTTTATACGGGATCTTAAACTAAATTTTTACATTTATTATACAAAAAAAAAAAAAAATAGTAATAAGAAACATTGAAAATAAATAAATAGCAAAAACGAGCCAAACTATTATGTCGAGTATATGCTAAAATAATAATTAAATGAAAATTTAAATTCTTTTGGTTATTCATTTTTAAATGACAACAAAATAATAAAACCCTTTTTATAAAAAAAAAAACTGCGTAAATATTTTGGTTTAACCATATCTAACTTTATTTTCCCGATTGTCTTTAAAAATATTAGGTATATTTAAAATATTTTTTGACCCCTTTAAGGATTAATTAGATCCAATTTTCTACCAATAGAAACTATTTTCAACGTTGAATATTGAAAATATTTTACTGTTTTAAAAGGCGATCATCAAAAAAACATATTATAATAAAACCAACTGTATCACTTCGCTCAGAATTTGAAATGCTTTTTATATTATTATAAAATAAACATATAAATACACTATAGTATATATATATATATTATACGTGCATTTACCTATATAAAAAAAACTTCGAGAAAATAGTTTGAAATATTAAATTTAAAATTGATGTTCATATTATAATACAATATAATCTAAACAATATGTAAATGTAAAATAATTATTTAAAACAAGAAATTTTAATAAAATAATTAAAAATATGTTAATATAATATCGTACAACAGAACTATATTTATAAATAAGCCACTTTCACTAATTATAAAATTTAATTATTGCATTCAATTACTTTTTAATTTGAAAAAATAAAAAATAAACAATTACATACCTAGTTAGGTAATTAAAAAAGTATTATTTTGATATTTAGAAGCAAAACAGATACTATTTTATAAATGTAATATAAAAGTAATAGCTAATATATTATATGTGTATATATATTATATATACATATATTGTTATTAATAATATAAGATATATAATTAGGTATTGCAAATATTTAAATATTTCGTTTATTATAGATTCTGAGCGAACAAAAACTACATTTATAATTTATTATTTGATTATTTATTAAAATAATGACTATAGTAGCCAAAGTGATAAAACCAAAAAATTCATTCTCTTCAATTTTAAAGTAATTTTAGGGTGTATCTCGTAATTGAGTAGATTACAGTAAAGTATATGTTTTAAATTTGAATTCAATAATAATAAACCATTGTGTACAAAAAGCGATTTTGACCTGAACATATTATCAGCAACTATCTTTTATAATTTATAATATTACTAATAATAATTTATTTTTTTATCATTTAGTAGTACAGTAGGTTGAATATTTTAGCCGAAAATATGGCATATTATAATTACTATAGTACTTCAATAAATGATGCACAGAAAGTACAATGATGTAAAAAGTTTGTTACACATACATAGTTTAAAATTATATTACATATTTTGAAAAATGTCAATGTACCTACATACAGAAATTAATAATTTCCGTAACGTTGCAAAATGACAAGTCTTTAAAGAATTAATATTTTTTGAAAAATAACCTTATGATGAACGTTATATTTAATTTTTAAGATTTTTGGTTAACAAACAAAAAATATCACAAATAATTCGAAAAATTTCGTATACCCTCAATGTACATTGTACTATCTCTATCTTCCCCATATATAGATAATAGAATAATCTATTTTATTCTATTATTTTTAATATTAGAGTGGATCAACTTATTGGCTATATTATCAAATTTAAAGGCAATAATATTATATTGAGCATCACTAAAGTTCTTTTACATTATAAATTACTAATATAAGCTGTAACAAGAGTCAACTATCAAAATATTTCACATGTATACTAGCATGTATACATTTTATGTATGTATTTAATTTTCATTTTATATTAGAAATTTATAATCATAGTCGTTATATGTATTAACAAAATAAACTTAATTGATTACAAATAATCTTTCTTTAAATCTCTAGAAAAACTAGAAAGTAGTAATATTAAATTAATTGAATCCCTTGGAGAAAATAAAACATTTAAAATTTAAAATGTCACTGAATAGACGTAGACAGGACTAAAATAGAACAATCGAGCTGGAGTCTTTTGACTCTTCTACTGTTTCATTTTTACTTTAAAATATGTACGCATGCACGTTAGAACTTAGCATGTTGTATAACTGTATAACTACCGACCGCATTACAACATATGGTATAAAAGTGACGAGGTAAATATAGACTTGGTCGATTGAGGGAGAAATTCCATTCTACTACAGTTTTCGAGGAGAAAAAACGACCATAAAGATAGCATCATTGCATAAACCAAGATGAGATATTTGATAAAGTGCCATAAACACATAACATAAATACAAAATAATATGTAAAATAAGTCAGGAAAAGAGTAAATATTTACTTGAATTAAAAAAAAATTAAATACCTGCTTAAGAGTATAATTAATAAGTTATCATAATTATCAATATATCTTATATTTTAAAAACTCACACTTTATCATTGATGAAATACTTTCTCATTTAGCCTGTACTCATACAAGCTAGGATAATTTATTTTGATGATGATCTCACTATACGACTGGGGACTCATAATTATTACTTATTTGATACTATTATTTGCATTCTAAATTCAATTCATTTCATTTTATGATACAGAACAAACAAAATTGCAAACTATGATATTCTAATTAGTTTAGTTTTAACTCTCTCTATTTTTTCTCTGTATATGTATACAGTATACAGAATGAATTAATGTTGAACATTTTTAGGTGGTATTACTTTAAAATTAAAAATTTAACATCCTCATATAAGATATATCATATATCCATCATATACAACACGTCTTAGTGTATTATAATAATGTCAGGATTAAAATATTCAAGTAAAATAACCCTAGATTCAATAGTTTTATTTCAACGTACTTTCATTGATCAAACGATCTATTTATTCAGTGGGGACACTCGGTAACAACAAATTACCCAGGGGCCATATGAACGGAAAAGTGACGTCATTGTTAAAGAGAAAGAGGGTGTTCGTACTTCGAATGCATGAGTCACGAATTGTGGATACTATTAACATGGATCATGAAGGTGTTTGTTTATATTGCGTGCGAACAGAGCATGATTTTTATGTAGATATAGATCCTATCGTTTTTTTTGCAATGACACATTAAACAACCAGAGAATAATCCTAAAAATAAAAATGTATAACCACATGGTGCGAATTGTACTTAGTCAATGTCTTAAATTATTACTGTTGTGGAGGTGTTGGTGAAACTATAAAAATTAAAAACATTGTAAACGTTATTAAAAATCTTGTAGCGTCAAGTATGCGAAAATGTAAGTGTCATAACAATGCGCAACAGCATTAACGATAAATAATAATCGTTTATTGCACAATAGAAAAATTTTAAACAAAAGAGAAAGATAATAGAAATAAGCATGATAGAAAAACAATGAACCAAAAAGAGACTATGCAATTCTGTTTATTTATTTAAATATTTTTATTGATGAAAACCACAAGAACCAACACGAAATATAGACTATAGGCCACTAACTACAAATATAATAAATTATTTATATAACAAAAAAATTATACTTCAGTAGCGGTGAGATTGATTATTGAATATTGAAAAAAAAATACATTACGTAATTAAATTTGTAAAAGTAGAGTTTTCGGCTAATTAATAATTTTTGCCATCATTTAAAACTTATAAATACGAGAACATATAGGATAAGAATTATTATGTACTTTTAACAAATGAAACAAAAATATTGATTAATTTATTTTAATACTATCAAAATAATAACATTATAATAATATTGAAAATTATTCGTTTAATTTAGTTATAAACAGTAATGAATGTAAATGAAAAACCCTTCAAATAATAATAACAAAAATAATTATAGTATTATAATTTATTAACTATACAGACATTTTTAAAATATAAATATATCTGTAATCTTTGTTGAAATTGTATTGTGCTAGGTATTATAGTTTATAGAAGTAAACTCTCGTAATACTATTATAGTAACAACTAATAAATTTACTATATTTTTAGGTATCGCGAAAAAATAACCACGTGACTAAAAAAATCTAGTGTTTTTAAATTATATACATAGGCTGACATTGAAATCTCGTCAATATGTTTGTTCGGTAGATACACATCATTTTAAATTTTTATTATGGTTTTTTTTTTTAAAACATATACTTTAATTTAAAAAAACGATTATAAAATATTAGTATTATATATAAAATTGTTTTAGGAATATTATATTGACATTGTAATACATATTTATTATGAGTTATGACTAAAAAAAAACGACTGTTTTTAAATTAAACATAGACTGATATTGAAATCTCGTGAATATTTGTGTTAGGTAGGTAAACATCACTTTAATTATAGGGTTATTTTTTGGAGAGTAAATCTCCGAGGTGATTTGTTAGGAGAATCATATTTATGTAAGAGAAGCAATAGCAACTAGTTCCCCCGACGCTGTCGACGTAAACAAAAAATATATAGGTACAACTTATTACTTATATACATGTTCATTAAATTATAAAACATTGATGTACACAATTTTAAATTTTACTATCAATTTTATTACTTTTTTATTAAAGTATGAATCTTAAATAAAGATGCTATAGCCTGCCTAAAATATTATAAAAAGATAATTTTTATTTAGAGCTTAAGATCATCTATATCCCTATATTATATTGTAAGCATATAGATATAATACTATTGTTCTAATCACACATTCACACATGACTATTATATACTACTTAAATAATAAAGTGATAGAATAGGGATGTGATAAAAAAAATTGCATCCAACAAAACGTGCTTAGACGTTTGATGAGGTCATTTACCGAAATAAACAATATAATATACAGTTTTAAGTACGTGATATCCGGGTTAATCAAGGGAATGTGGCGTCTAGTAAAAATTTTCGTCGCTAGACGAAATAAAAAAAGGATATCCATATAAATATACATACAAGATACTTTTTTTAATAATAAACTAAATAAACATTCATATTAGCTCGAAAAGTATCTACTATAATTTAAAAATATATGATAATTTCTACATTTTATATTTCATCATATTATTCTGAAGCAGAATATTTTTTTAATTATTTCTATGCATAAAAATTAAATTTCAATCTATTATAGTTAATTAGACATATATTTTCAATTACCTATGTAAAATGTCATGAGCCAAACGAAAAAATGGTCTACATAAGAATATATTATTATTATGAAACTAAAAATGTATGCTGTATTATTAAAGAAAGTTTAAACTAAAAATTATAACGATTAAAAACAATAAAATTATATAATATTTTTTTTATTTTTTATTTTTTAAAACTATATATATATAGGTATATAAATACTTAAAAAAATTATTTAAAACGTTAACATTTTTCGATTATTTAAGTATTAACTGCTAAAAAAATCATCCTGTATACACATATATTAAGTAACCACAAACGACATACTTATATTTATACTATACTATATACAACACTCAACACCTACACATGTCCATTGCTCTACTATTGTTTAAAATTTGGCGGTCGAATAGTATTAACTATTTTCTGTTCACCGAAATAATATGGTTCCGCCGCAACTACCGAATGATCATCGCTATACGAGAAATATACACATTTTCTTGGCGGAGTAAACTAGTAAATTTAAATTGGTGCACGGAAGGAATACAATATAAGGTTACCTAGCTACTATCTATTTACTTAGAGAAGAGATATATAAGTTAGGTTACCTAAATATATAATTATTTTAAATTTTACTATAATACATTTAGAATTGTAGATCTATAAACAAAACAATACAGAATAAGAGTAATCATGTAGTACTACTGTACTTTTTGTATATAGGTACTAGTTTAAATTTAATCAACAATGTTTTATGTTTATGAAGTAATGTCTTATGGTTTTTACTTTAAACTACATAAAGTTATAATGTTTTAACGCGTTTCAATATATATATGTGTGTCACTGTGTTTCCGTTCAATAAATATTTCAGAACTTGAATATAACAGCGAAAACCTCTGATGAATGTCAAATTATGATAAAAATAAAAAATATTTGAATACGTAGTATTTTAAAACGCCTACATACTGATACAATGGTATTTATTGTTTTACTTTTCATTCTAATAAACCCCAATAAAATAATATTACAACTAGCTGCTAGGTACCAAGCCAGTCGCACTACTATAACGTATAGCTGATTATATTATTTGTATTAATTATAAAATAGTTTTTTAAACAAAAATCTGAAAAAAAACTTGAACTTGTGAAAATTACATAAAAAAATAATTTTTTTTAAAAACCAATAACCACTAGCCACTATAGTCTATAGGCTATAACCCATCTGTCTGTAATATGATTGTATAGTGTATATTGTATACAGGTAGTCACAGTGCGCACTTCCTGTGGTAAAAACACAGATAGTATCAATCGCATTTGGAGGACATCCTGTCAATTAGGCCCTTATTAGTTATTACTATACCTCTCAAACACGTAAAAACAATATTTATTGATCATTTGGTGGTAATAATAATAATTAAATTTTAGTAAACAATTTAAACACGTATATGGTATACTTATGTGTTATATTTGATTCTATGCGTTATTTCGTAAATCATAAACAAAATTGGTGATGCACATACCTACATGGAGAGGGTATTTTAACTACGTAAGAACCATTTCATACTTAGATATTAAATTGTATAAAATAGGTATAATATGGACACTGAAATATGCTTCATGATAAATACAATTTGTTTTCTAATAAGTACATATTAAATTATCTTAACCTGTTTTTTAGTTAATTTACCTATTACAATTATTATTTATAATTATTACCTTAATAATGATGGATGCATGATTTAAATAACAAACTAATGATTTTTACGTACCTATACTACTAGTTACTACTGAGGTATAAATATAAATGTTGATAAAAAATGAGGAAGATCATTTTCTTATTTTACATCTTTAAAATATAGTAGCAAGCGAAGATGAAGAATTAAATCAAAGTGTGTTTTGAAGGTGTATATTAAAATTTATATAACAAGAAGGTTGTTCAAAAAATATAATAGAAAAACTACATCACAAATGATGCGTGACCAATTATAATAGAGATCTGATGAATAGACCTTGAACATACATAGTTTTCTCATGATGGCTTAAAAATCATTTAAGAGTGGACGACTTGATAGATCGATAAAAATATGTTATAAGTATGTTTTTCTTTAGACATTTGTTCGAATTACAGAAAGTTGTAGACACTTCTAAATTCTATTAAAACCTAAAAAACTTTTATAACGGTTTGTATTTAAAAATAATTTTAAAGAGCTTTAACATGGTGTCTACATGAATACATGATAATGATAAATAGGCGAGAAAAATTATTCAATTCGTACATTAGCCAAATACAAACAATTTTATTATATAAGTTTAATATAATTAATTTAAATATGTATACCTGAGTCCTCAAGAGTTAAGATACTGGAATGTTTAAACTACCGTTGAATTTACGAGATTAAATCGAAATTCTTGTTAAAAAAAAAATGTAAATGTCATCTAAACGTTAAAAAAAAATACTAATCCGATTATGTGTCAAATTCAATGATTAAACGAAGAATCACTAATATAACACAGACTAATTATAACGAAAACAAATGTAAAAACTAAAACACTATTTGATAGCATTTGATCAATGTCATTTTGACGATTGACAAAGATTTCTGTGAAAAATCAGTGGTAAATTATTTGTGCTTAGGTAGGGGACAACAATAAAAATCTTATATACTTTCTGTATATCTATGTGGAAGGAAAACGATCAACATGACTGGTGTAACAAAACTATATAGGTACTTATTGTATACTCTGAATGCCCCCGTCCTCCGCGGTCCGATATAATCAAGCAAGGACATAACATTATAACAAGGTTATCTAGTGAAAATTCTGTGTAAGAGCCTTTTTAAAAAAAATCACAATATTTTATCTTGTAATTTGGTTAAAAAATCGAACTAATTAAAAAATAAATACAATAAAAGTCAATATTTAAGAATGTTAAATAAATTCACTATAATATGTATATATGTTTATGGATTGACTTTAACAGTATACAAGTGATGGATCCTTCCTTATTCCCAATAATTGATACTGACTTTTATTACCAAAATGCAATTTTGTATGGAGTGCAAGTTAAAAATAGCTATTTATCTTTAATATAAAAGCATTGACATTTTACTGGGGTCGGGGTGTTTGTATGTACTAGCATAATTATGAAGTTTAAGAACGGTAAACCAAATAAAATCGCCCCTATAATATTATATGTTATATAATATATTTGTTTTACTTACCGTCGGTTTCAAGCAATTCGTTGTAAATAGTTTCTGCTACATCTTCAGAAGTTACATACTCCCAAAAACCGTCACTACTCAGTACTAGAAATTCTTCATTTCCATCTAAAACTAAAGATCTCATCTCTGGTTGACATGTAATATGTGGTTTGTATTTAACATCACCTAAAACATTAAGCAATACATATAAATATTGTAATGTAATATTATTATTATTATTATTATTATTTAGATGTCATTTTAAGTATTTTGTAATTTCTGAATTATTTAACATATAGAAGTGTAAAATGGAATTAATTAAAATAATTTAAATGTTAACAAAATTGATATCAAACACATTGTTTATATTATATTACATGAAAAAATATACTCGTAACCTACTATACACAAGAACAAGTTCCCAGTTTTTTCTTTTTAATATAATGGAGATTTTGTTGTAATAATTATTTCAAGTGTATACCAAATGGGTAATATTTGTTTAAATAGGTAATATTGTAATAAGACAATTATTTCTAATTATATTATATTTATAAATGTATAATAGTATTATTAGTAACTGTGTAGACGTAGACTCAGGGCCGGATTTAAGGGAGGGCTGAGTGGGCTGCAGCCCAGGGTCCCCTACAATTTTATGATATTAAAATTAGGATACAGAAAAAATATTTTATTTATAGTTCCAGGCATTTAATTTAATTACTTGACATTATTATTTTTTTTTTTCATTTAATTACTTACACTTAAGAGGATGTCAACGCACTGTTTGTTTTCTCTCTCTTGCCCACGCACAACATAGACAAAACGCATTTACACAGTCGCTCAATTTTGGTTCTAGAGTAAATATACCTATTATAAAATTAATTTTTGATAATATTTCTGAGTACAAAACGATGAGTTTTTTCCATTATTCCCAATAAAACGTTAATTATATCTTTTAGAAATAGCTATAAATTACAAAATTTTTAAATAACCTTTAACTTTTCAAAATTTTAATTTTTTTAAAAAAACTCATCGTCTTGTACTCAAAAATATTATCAAAAATTAATTTATAATAGGTATATTTACTCTAGAACCAAAATTGAGCGAGCTCTACTCAGACTGCGTAAATGCGTTTTGTCTATGTTGCGCTTGGGCTAGAGAGAGAAAACAAACAATACGCTGACATCCTCTTAATAATAATTTTACTTAATATACTAGTTATACTCGATTTGATTGTTTTTATAATTATTTATTATTAAATTGTATTATTATATAATATTATTATATAATTTTCAATAAGTTAAAATGTGTTTTTACTTTTTATATAAACCCTCACCTCATTAATCTGCCGTTTTCGTTAATCCGGCAGTAGCGTGATCAGATATTATCTGTCGGATTACCAAGATTCTACTATATTAATGTTTGTTATGTCTAATCACTTACTCATGTAAATTATCTATATCAGAATGACAGAATACACACACACACACATATATATATACATTTATTTTTCATAATTTCATTAAAATATTTCTTGAAAAGTGAAATATTTAAATTCAACATCTCAAGGAAAATCATAGTAGAACTATTTGAAAACCATTTAGAAATCAAAAAATAAATCAATGTATTGGAATTTAAAGAAAATAATTGACTACCTCAATAATTCATCAAATTATACATACTTTTATAATATATATTATATATTTGTTAAACTTATTAACACTAATACACTATAGGCTTTTATTAAAATAACTAACCATATTTAATTAAGGATAGGACGGATAGGTACAATTAAAACAATACCAAAGTAAAATTTCATAATTTACAATATTATAATAATGTTACTACATTATATAAGTAGGTGCAATAAAATACCTACATTAAAAATCTGTTAATATCAGTGCTCGAATTGGGGGGGTGCGCAGGGGGACGGAGCTCCCCTACTATTTTTATTTTTTTTTTGCGTTCCTCTACTATTTATTTTAACTTGGTCGGGGGGACGGTACAAACTTATGTCCGAAATAATTTTTATTAAAATGTGGATTTCAATTGATGTCAATTATATAACAAATTATACTATTTTTCATATCAACATTATTTTTGATATTATTTTATTAATTAATTATAATATCACATATACAAGACGTAAGACGTATATTATTTAAGGCACAGATACTGAGATACTGGTGTGTGATAGTACTATCTTAAGCCGTGTTCCGAATGAAATGTTATCATTGCTATCATATCAGCTGACGAAGTATGTTGTCCAAAAAGAAATGTAAACGATGAAGAACATACTTATAAAAATATGTGGTCTCTTTTTAATAAAAAACAATAAATATTAATTTCTTCTTCTAAGATATTATATTATTATTTAATAAAATATATTATATTTATACCTGTTTGGATTTAAATATGTGTTGCTGAAAAGTGGTATTCAAAATGTATGTAAGGTAGGACTCTGGTGGGGGGGGGTGTGGGGGGCAAAGCCCCCCACGGGTCTGTGTTAAATAATTTCACCCTTGGAACGCAGATTTTAAATCGTTAGATTGAGCTCCTCTACTTAATTTTTCCCAATTCGAGCACTGGTTAATATTAAATTCAAGGCTAATGAAAAACTCACATTCAAAATTAAATTATTACAAAAAAGAATTTTTTAATTATAGTATTATCATACTAAATCTTATACTGTAAATTATATTTTATTATTACTAACATCGACAATGACTATTTTGTCCTACAACACCATTTTCAGTGTATTCACAAATCCAATTTTTTCAATCAGTAACATTTAACTTCATATAACAAGTGTATGATATGGAATTCTTCCAATCACTATCTTTTAAATAGAATCAATCCTCTTCTAATGTTATTGACATTACTTAATTAATCATTCAAGTCCCCTTATTAAAGATTTAAAACAAAAAAGCGGGTAAGTGAGTATCGCTCTGCTGTACATTAGGGGGTGGGATGGACCTCGGACTAGGGTAGCTCAATGCTAATTGGGAACCACTGGAATATACAACTAACAGTTACATTATTATCATTCTTTTAACTGAATCAACAAATTTAAAATAACATCAAATTTTTTCATAATATGTATATTATATTAAATTAATTAAAAAATATGTGATTTACCTATAGCTCTAGATACTGCCAACTGACCATCTACACGCCAAATACCTTGACATTTTGATATGATTCCACCTTCATTCTCTATTCTTTGAGCTTCATCCTAAAATAAACGATAACACAAGAAGTCAAAAATGTGTTTTTTTTATGTATTAATATGACTATGATAGTAATAGACAATTATTAATTTTATAATAAATTACACACTAAACATATGTATGATTACCAAATTAATGTTGTACCTAGTTTAAATAAGAATATAGCATATTCAAACATTTTTATAAACAATGTAATGACATTTTTTTTTTATTGATTTCAATATTTTTTTAATACACGTTGTAATGAAATATTTTGATAAATATTTATTTCTTGATTTAAACTGTAAATGGAACCGAATGGAATCAATCATCAAAATATAATTTTTATTATTTTTATTATTATTATTATTAAGTATATGATTTTAAATTAATCTATTAAATAATAAATATACACTAGCAGCTATTGTAATTTAATGACAGAATGAAACATTACAAATTATAAAATATTATACCTACATACTACATTACTACAAAGTTTGATAATATCAAAAAATATATTACAATGATAGCATTTAACCTACGTCATATAAATGTACACTTGGTTTGTACTAAAATAATTGATTTGTTTGAATTATACATTAAAAATTAGGAATGATTTCAAAGGACACTTGGCGACTGAGTAGAAAAGGTTAATTAATAACAAAGTACATAAATGATTTCAGTAAGCTTTTGGATTAAGGATATATCAAAATTAATGCATTAAGATAGCAAAACATTATTTTAAAAAGCAAAACACATTTAGAAACTCTTTCTAAAGAATAATTTTTATTATGTATACAAATACTCAGTGCTTGGAAGGAACGCGTTCAAAGGAATCCGTTCCTTTGATTTCGTTCCATTTTTAGGAACTTTTCGGGAACCTAGTTCCTTTTTCATGTTTAGGAATGTATTGGAATTTCGTTCACTTTTTAGAGGAACATGAACAATTTTTTTCGTTCATTTATTTTTAAATAAAATTAATTAAATCATTTTTAGAATAATACTACTAATACTGTATATAATAGTAATTAATGTAAACTGTATTGTCTATATTAATAGTTATATATTTAAAGAAGTATTGTTTTAATTAAAAAAAAGCGGGTAAGTGAGTATCGCTCTGCTGTACATTAGGGGGTGGGATGGACCTCGGACTAGGGTAGGTTAAATTTGAATGCAATGATAGGTATCATTGTATACGAAAAACGATTCTGAACGGAGATGATTTGTCAGTCTAGGATATGTTAATATATTATACTTAAATATTGTAATATATTCTACTTTGAAACTAATTCAAACATTTAAGTAAAAGTTTCAAGATCTTACGTTTAGTAATTTTTTAAAAATAACAAAAATCGAAAATTATGTATTAGTAAAAAGTTATTTTACACGTGTATTTTTGATTTCAAATTAAAATTAAAACTTTAAACACACGTGAAATTTTTTCAATTGAACAATCCTCAAACTTTTTTATAATTATTCTAAGCTTAACTTATGGACAGCATAGTATTAAATTTTCAATTCTTAGCTTTTGATAGAAAAATATTTATAAATTTTTAACTACCAAATAGTGAAAAGTATTCATGATTTTGACGAATTTATGTCAATATTTGAACTTCAAATGCTAATAAAAAAAAATTGTGCCTATGTATTTTTATAATTGTTGAATGAGAGTTAGAACAAGTTATGTGGACCCTTCAATTAAATTTTCAAGTAATTTGTCCCAGCTAAATTTTTTTTATCAACATTTATAAAAAAAAAATAAAAAAATATTGAAAATTTCAAATGCCTATAAATAGTTCAAAAAAAGTCAAAATGTTTTGAAAATCGAATCACGTAAAGAAAATGGCAATCTAAATAACTGGTAAAATTTTCAAGTATTTACGACTTATACTGTTTGAATAACAACAAATATCAAAAATCGTTTGAGGCTAAACCGTTATTTAACGCGGTTTTGTAAAAATTTAAATTTCAAACACTCATAAAAATTTTTTGTCTGAATCCGGTAGAGTTTTTTTTACAGATATTTGAAGAAAAATGTATGGAGAACCTTATACCAAATTTTCAAAACTTAGTTATAAAAGAAAAAATTTTTACGATTTTTCAACCACAAAATTACTTGCAAATTTTCGCAATTTTGACATATTTCGTATAAATTCGAACTTTAAGCACTTATAAAAAAAAATTGTGATTAACGATTTCGGATTTTTTTTTATCACTTTAAGAACAACTTATAAGAAACCTTGTATTAAATTTTCAAGATCTTCTAGTAGGCCAAAAAATTTTTATCGTTATTTTAAAAAAAAATTCTTAGAAAAATTGAAAATTTCAATTGTCTATAAATAGTTCATAAAAAATCAAAATTCTTTGAAAATTTAACTGTGTATGGATAACGCTAATATAAATATTTGGTGAAAATTTGAAGTATTTACATCGATTAGTTTTTGAGTTATAGCAAAATATAAAATTCGATTTTGACGAAAACTGGTTTTACATAAAAAAATCCCGTTTTTCCGTCATTTTTTTAAGGTTTTTCCCGACTCACTTAAACTTTTAACTTTTGACCCCCCAAAGTACCAACTAGATCCGATTTCCTTTTCAAAGAGGGGCTGAAGTCAAAAATCGAAGCATTTTTACTGCCCCAAATGTTGTCGACAGACACAAAAACAAAAAAAAAAAAAAAAAAAAAAACACACATCATTGTAAAATCAATACATTCATCACTCCGTTCAGAATCTAAAATTATAGCATAAAAAATGTACCTATGTTTATTTTTATTTTATTGTACTTCACATTAAAAAGGAACAAGGAAAAGAACGAGAAAGGAACTTGTTCCTTTCTCCAAGACAGGAATGGTAAAGGATTTAGTTCCTTTTTAACAAGAAGAACCTGAACGTGAACTAATTCCTTTTTAAAAGGAACTTTCCAAGCACTGGTTGATAGATAAATGAACTATTCTTATTTGTAGTACATTCACTGTTTCTGATGGTTGTTGCCATCACTTATATTATCAATACTGTGTGTTTTGACTAGTTAACACAAACCAATCTATTAAATATGCTATAAATTCTTGAGACAATGGTAGAATAATTTAATTTTGTTATACTTGCACAGAAAATATTTTTTACTTTAGTACGACACTGTCATCAGTTAATAAATAAATATTTTTGTCGACATTTTGAAATTGAAAGAATAAATTATTTAAAAAGAAATAAAGTTTTAAAATACCATACAATTTTTTGATATATCAAATGGCATTGTTATACTATCCAAAATTTCAGAAATGGTATTAAGAAATACAAAAAAAAAAAAAAACTATGATTATAATTTTTAGGAAATAATAACATACATATCTTTCTGGAACATGTTTGTTTACTAAACATAAAGGAGTTCCATTTTTCCACAATGTAGCAATTGAATCACCGACCCATGCTACATAAAGTTTTTTCTCTTGTTGCCTATATAATGCACATACAGCAGTTGTGCCACTTACTAAATTCTGAAAGAAAATACATAGGAATTTTAAATGTGTTCTAAAACAAAATAAAATTAAACTTACATATTTCTCTGTTTTTTGTGTAAAGCCTTTATCTGTAGCAAAAAATGCTTCATACAGTGCGTGTTCTGGATTAGTTGGATAGTGCACTGACTGTACTAAAAATTGATGTAAATACATTGAACTATAAACAGCAGCATCTAAACCATTATGTCCGTCATATACCGCATAAAAAGAAGCTTCACCAAAATCCTG
This sequence comes from Schizaphis graminum, assembly GCA_020882235.1. Lineage (NCBI taxonomy): Eukaryota > Metazoa > Arthropoda > Insecta > Hemiptera > Aphididae > Schizaphis > Schizaphis graminum. The sequence continues at coordinate 112,262,660 of CM037032.1, read as the reverse complement.
ACACAAAATTTTAACATTATTAACATAGTCTTAAATAATTTTTTGAACATATTAATAATAGAAATATAACTTAAGACATTTTGTTATGTAAACCTTAATAATATTGATTTATTATTTGAAAACACATATTTTTTTTATGATACCTAAGCATTAATTTATGTTATTACTTATTAACTATAATATTGTTTATAATTTAGTATTTTGAATCATGGAGCATACCTTAACATCAAACAATGTATGCAAATATGGAACAACTGATATATAATCTTCCATTTGTCTTCTGGTATTTTTTAACACAAATGATGACCACCATACTGGAGTTGATATAGGTTGATATGGAATAACAGTAGCATGATTTAAACAAACTTCATTCAATTCTCCAATAACTCGCTGCATTAACCATAATGCTTGATAATCTAATGTAAATATAAAAGAAATATGTATAATAGGTGGGTAGAGTACCATGCAATGGATTGGATTATGTATGATAAAAAGTTTTTAATAATAATATTTATATTATTAGGAAAAAAAAATACAGATTATAAATTGTTACTGCATTAGTAAAGATTATTATTATTAAAAACTGAAAGTATTTTTATTTTTTTATTATTAACTTTCAGTACTTATTCAGAAATTATAATTATATAAAATAAAACAAAAACCAAATTACTGAAAACTAGTACAAAATCTAAACAAACTAGTCATAAAAATAAGTGAGATTACAATTTTTATGACAGGTTTGAAATTAGTATTAGGGATAGATGGGAAATAACGAAAAATTTTAAGAGATTTTAAGGAATTGAACCAAATTAAATTTTTGGCAGACTATATTGAAAAAAATGTGAGAGAAATTATACATTTTGATTCTCATTGAAATTTAATTTACAATGTGAAGAATCATTAAGATCAAATTTGTTAGCATTCAAATTTAATAATTACCCACAAGTAGTAGATTGAATAGAAAGATAATTGTTATAATTTATTATAATCAGAAAAAAATACAAACCCTCCTTTTCAGGTCGGTATCCAAAAAATTTTGGTTCGGCTGCCCACTGGACTCTGAGATTGTTAATAATTTTTTGAGTTAAAAATACAATGAGATCACTAGGACATTTTCTGTAAAAATAAATTTATAATCATAAAATGGACATATTATATTATACAAGAAACACAAGTATAATCTGTTAATAAAAAACAAAGACAAACTAGAAACTGTCTATTAAGTATTAAGTATTTACATATCTACATATTTATCCACTAAATCAGTTTTTTTCTGCGTATAAGACATCTTACCTGTCCTTCAAATACTGATGACACCAGTCGGCTGCTGCTCCAGCTAATTCACATAAATCCAAGTCAAATCTAGGTAATTTAACAGGTAACTGTTCACTAGTTACTGTCTCTGGAAATTTGTCAAAAAATATTTGCCAGCGCTCATCCATACTGAAACTTATTTGAATCAAACACTAGGAATTAACATTGCTCAGATAAAAAATAGGTATCAATTTATAAAAATATATGGAAACTAAGTTGCATTAGATTTTATTTAAGTTACTATATATAATAGTGTGTTTCGATTTGATAAAAAATAAAAATGTGAGTTAAAAGTTAAAACTTAAAACAGATTAACAAGTAACAACAGTAATTTTCTTTTGCAAATTTGCGGTAAAAATAAAAGACTGAAAAACAAGCACCCAGTAAAAAAACAAACAGTGCGTCCAAAACAATTGTTGATTCTAAGTTTGCCAGTAAGTCAATATTTTTAAATTTTAAAGAGTAAATAGAATACAAACAATACCGTAAAAATCGTATTTAAAACATTAAACGATCGAAAATTATGTGATGGTATGATATCATATTCATAGCGATATTTAAATTTTAAATATTTTTTTTTTCTAACAACATTTTCGAAATAAATAATATTATTATATTTATATATACGTTCACTTGTTTCTTAATTCTTATTTCTTATCTGTTATCAAATTCCGCGCGTCATAAAACATTCTCAAATCACTTACTCAAAACATTTCGTTTTTGTGCTATAATGCTTTATAATATGCAAATGCAAATATCAAATAGTGCTATATTGATATTTGATAACTTGATATCATTGAACATAGTCCACGTTCACTGTGCAACGTCTATCTAAGTATCAAATATCAATATTATTAAATTTAGTTCAAAATTTTTTATATTGATGTATTTACATTAATGCATAACTACTAATTATTGTTATCTAAGTTTCATTGAAACATCTTTCAAGTCAATGATGAAACATGAAACCAATCGTGTTTCTACCTACAATTTATATGAATCTTTTTAAAAATTAAACGTAAGCAGACACTGTAATTTAAATTGTATTCATCATCTTGGAATGACTGACGAATTTTAGCAATAAAAAAATGAAGCTCGTTCATAAAGACATCGAAAAAGATGGCAAAGGGTTTGTATTGATTGCATTTATACATTTAAGATGATACATATAAAATAACATAAAATCAATGGTTAAAATATCTTTATAAAATATTTTAGAGTCATTGTACTTATACCTGAAGAAGCTGAAGACATGTGGCAGGCATACAATATTATAAGACAAGGTGATCAAGTTCGTGCATCAACTATAAGGTATAGATAGATAGATAGAAAACTATTAATCATTACAAATATTTTACTAATTTTTTTTTTGGAAATGTTTTAAAATAAGTTGTTTTTTTATATTAATCTGAAACTTCATCTACAATAAATGCTTATTTAGGTTAGCTTATTAGCTTAAAATTATTATACAATTTTTAAATTATATTGAATTACATTATTGTCTTAAACCTATTGTCAAAATTAGTCAAAATTATCATTTTTAGATGCTTAATAAAGTTTAAATTTAATTATATAATTAGAAATAATATATTTAAAATCAATCATTTTTGCTAATGATTCAAATTTATTTTAGGCAAAATGAAATTCCCAGAAAAAATGACTTTTTGATCTTTACATTAGACGCATAAAATATATTTTAGTTTTGAAATAGTAATCTTTCTTAATTAACTACTGTAAATTGTATATATACGTCACTTTTTAAGTTTATTACAAGTGATATGTAAAGTATATGCTTATGTTTTTTTTTATAATTTTACAGAAAAGTACAAAATGAATCAGCTACTGGATCGTCCACTAGTCATCGTGTAAGAACAACATTAACTATTAGTGTTGAGACTGTAGATTTTGACACTCAAGCTTGCCTATTGCGATTAAAAGGAAGAAATATTGAAGAAAATGAGTATGTCAAAGTAAGTGATTATTTTAGGTCCATTAATAACAATTTAAGTATTGGTTGTATAGTGTGTTGTTTTTTTCTTTTGTGTCATCTCTTTTAAAAGCAATAAATATGCTTTAATTTTTAAGGGAGGTTTCTGATAAAAAATTGGATCTAGTTGGTACTTTAGAGAATCAAAATTGTCCAGTAATTTTCAGAACTTTCAGTTTTGACCTATAAATATAAAAATAGTAATACTGTAATATATATGTTTTATTTTTGACAACATTTTTAACAACCTGACGTTTTACTAAAAGAATAATAGGTTAGGAATATAGATTGGCAGATCTCGTTAGTTTTTGATAAGAATAATTTATCATTGAATTAAAATTTTACATACCCACCATAGCAACCTACTCAATAATTAGGTACACTCGACATTTACTACACAGCAATGTGACTTCCTTGGTGTGTTCTTTCAAATATAAATAGTATAATTGTATTTTTTAGATGGGTGCCTATCATACCATTGATTTAGAATTAAACAGAAAATTTACTTTAATGAAAGAAGAATGGGATTCAATTGATTTAGGAAGAATTGAAATGGCCACTGATCCAGCACAGGTTTTATTAATTAGTATATAAGAATATTATTATTCCTATATAGTATATTTAAATAATTGTAAATTTTTAACATTATTTTAGACAGCAGATGTAGCGGCAGTCATAATGCAAGAAGGTTTAGCACATGTATGTTTAATTTCTGGTAGTCGAACGATAGTACGTGCCAAAATTGATCAAAATATACCACGAAAACGAAAAGGAGATGTAAAGCAACATGAAAAAGTATTTAAATAATGATATCTTCTAGAACACTTGATTAATTATCGAAAAAAAAAAATGTAGGGAATTTTAAGATTTTTCGACTTGGTGATGCAGGCAATATTGCGTCATATCAGATTTGATATTGTTAAGTGTACAATAATTGCAAGTCCTGGTTTTGTAAGAGATCAATTTTTTGAATATGTGATGCAAGAAGCTGTAAAAACAGATAACAAAACAATTTTGGAAAATAAATCTAAATTTATAACTGCCCATGCATCAAGTGGGTTCAAACATTCTTTAAAAGGTAAAATATTGATATTATTTTATTAATAATTTGTTTTTTCATTTTAAGATCATAATAATTTTTTTTTATTATTATTTCTATACATTACTTATAGAAATATAATATACGTTATATCACTTTTATTAATTTAAAATAAATTAAGTTATGTTTATAGATAATTGGCAATTGGTAATTAATGTGTATAGTGTAAACTTATAAGTATTTATTAAAATCATCAAATAGATAATCTTTAATTTATTATATTTTTATTCATATACATTTAAATTGTTTAACTATCTGTTAATGTTTTTAAAAATGGAAAATAAATTTGTTTAATTGCTCAATGATAACTGATACTATATATTTTTCAGAAGTTCTATCAAATCCATCAATAGCTGCCAAACTTGAAGATACAAAAGCATTAGGTGAATTGAAAGTGTTGGAGAACTTTTATAAAACATTGCAATCTGAATCAACCAGAGCTTTTTATGGCATTAATCATGTGGAAAAAGCTAATGAAGTATTAGGAATTGAAACTTTACTTATCACTGATAGTTTATTTAGGTCAGTGCACTATATTTTATCCATCTATTATTAGTTATAAAAATATGTCATTATTTAGGAGTCAAAATATTGCTGAGCGTAAACGTTATGTTAAATTAGTAGATAGTGTCAAAGAATCTGGGGGTGATGTCAAAATATTTTCAAGTATGCATGTTACTGGAGAACGTAAGTTGATATTATGTTTAATCATTTTCACATTAAAAATATTTTAATTTCTCTAGAATTATCTCAAATTACTGGTGTTGCGGCTATACTTAGATTTCCCATGCCCGAGTTAGAAGATGATGAAGAAGAAGATGATTATTCTGATGAAAATACACCACTACCACCAAGTTGATAGAACATATATTTTCATTACCATATAAATTCTAGATATTATAATTTTTTTGAATTATTATTTATTAAAGTTATTGCTAGTTTTTATTTATTATTGATTAATTTTGAAATAGTTATTTCAATTTCTTAATAATTGTTTGTTTATATGTGAATGAAATATAAATATAAAATATCATTTATTTTTGAAAATTATAATCTTGTGCTAACATTTAAAAACTATTGGTAAATTGTTGGATAATTTCATTTAATGTTTTTCAAATCTACACGGCATACAATACTTATACTTTTTCGTAAGTAACGGTAAAGTAAAACTTTAAATATGTACATTTTGAAGTTGAAGAAAATAATATTGATTATAATTAAAACTAGATTTAAAAAATTAATAAAACTATTTGAAACACAATTTTTTAATAAATTCTAGTTAATTATAGTCACAAATATCAAAAATAAAATAGTAATTTTATTAAAAAATAATTAACTTACTTTAATTCTATCATAAATTACATTTTTTTTTATAAAAGATTATTAAAATATAGATTTATATACACTTGAAAAGTAATAATAATATATACTTACGCCTCAAAAAACCTGAAATATGTATCTTATAATATAATCTTAAAAGTTAATATTACAAAATGATATGCTGTTATGTAAAATACTTCAAAATATCTTGAAATATACACCTATACAATTTAAATCTTTTACAAAAATATTCTCTTATTCTTAGTATTACATTCAACATTGTTTTTCTAAATTATATTCTTCAATTTATGTAATAAAAAAAAAATCGTGAAATTTGCACTGCTGTATAGTACTTATTGTTTATCATTGGGTAGATAACAGCAAATATGTGATAATTTGATGTCAATAATTATATTTTTGCTTACAATTTAAAATGTTACTATATGGAGTTAGCAGTGGCATACTAAAGAAGTCTTTTTTTGAGGCAATTGCTTCAATACTGAAATAAGTAGGTAGGTGTACTAGGTAATGGATTTAATATGATTAAGTTTTTAATAATAATTATAATAATAAAATTATAAAAAAAATGTAAATTAAAAGATATGGTTTTATGTATTGGTTGTTTAATAGTAGTTTACCTTAGATCTGACAATAATTGTCCAACATGCTATACCAAAACAGGAGCGGATCCAAATTTTAAAAAGTATTATACAATCAGTGGTTTGTACCTTAAGCATTTCTGTGAATCAAAGGAAGGGTTCCAGACTCGAAAACCCCTTTTCCTTAGGTATGCCTCTGCTGGGAGATAGTCTTATTTGATATTTGGTATTAACTGTTTATTTTTCTATTAGTAATATCAATGGTAATCAGTGGTGTATTGGAGGGTATACGGCGTATACCCAAAACGTATTTGTCGATCAGAGCGTATAGCTTTTAAAATATACACAATACGCAGGTATACGCTCGTATAGGAGCGTATACTGATAAAATTAAAAATATGCAATATTGATAATATATTTTTAATTTTATTATTGAATATTTTTGTTGATATCACAAATTAATCAAGAATATTTTTTTGTATACAATATGGCACTATTACCACGTTTATAGGTATATTAATATTTGTCTAGAATTTGATACTTTTTAGATATATGATTAATTTGTGAAAGACATCACTATTTTAAAATCAAAAATTTTATCGATTGAGTGTCTGAATAATAGTTAAAAGTATATTAACAATTAACATACAAACTGAAATACTGTGTATAAAAATAGAAAAAGCGAAGATTATAGTATAAATTGTTTAATGTAGTTTGTAATCTATTATGTAATTAATATTTCGAGCGTAGCGAGAAAATTTATTTTTGCAATAAAATATAGCTTAAAGTGCGTATACCCAAAAATTTTTTCACCAATACACCACTGATGGTAATATTACTAATTTTTATTAACTTATATGCAAGTAAATACAGACTAATTGCAGTAGAATGGTGTGAAAAAAATCTTAGTTTAGTTGGCCTTAAAAAAACCAACTAGATCCAATTTGCTATTAGAAATTACCCCTATAGTTGAAGAACAATGCATTTTTTATTTTATTTTTACTATAAAACGTGCAAATGCACAAAAAAATAATACATTTTAAAACCAATAAATTCATTGCAAGTCTCAAAATCTAAAAAATAACTAATGGAAGTCATTATTATTTTAAATTGAAAGGTTCATATTTATACATACATAATTTTATAGTTATAATATACTAACACTTAAATATTCATTATTGAATTAAAATTTTATAATTTTAATTTTTAAATATTTCTTTCAAGTTTAATACTGTAATAATGTTTTATCAATTTAAGAAACAATAAATTATTTTTATTGTTATTTATTTAAGACTTAATAAATTTTATATAAATTGTATCATAATTTTTAACTTAAATATTTACGGATAGCAATACTAAAAATACTTATAATTATAAATTTGCATAAAATAAAAAAACAATCTTTCAACTGTTAAAAGATTTATTTTTTATAAATATAAAATTATTCATAATAATCAATTATACATTTTACATCAATGTAGCAGCTTGTGCTCTTCTTGCTCTAATTTCTGCACGTTTATTTTCAACACTAGTTCTCTCATGAATACGTCTTTTGTATTTAAGTAACTTAATTTCTTTTTCTCTCTTCATTCTACCTGACTTCATACTTTTATAGAGGTTTCTATATTTCTTTTGAATCATTTTTTCTTTAAGGAGTTTCATTTGATGCATTTCACGTCTAAGTTTTCCTTTATTTATTACTTCTGGTGTACCTGACTCTACCTTCATTTTTTTACGCTAAACAATTGAAAGAAAAAAATTAATATTATTATAAAAAAATAATATACAATATTTATTTACTTTAATTTCAGCTAATTGTTCTTCAGTCATTTCACCATCGTATTCATCTAGATCCTCATCATCAGCTTCCATGGTTTCATCCTCAGATTCTTTTTTATCATCTTCAATGTCTTCGATATCATTATCAGAAATTTCATCCAATAATTCTTGATCTATAGAAAATAAAAATTAATTGGTATTGGTTTTGTATAACAAACAAATAATAATATATATATTACCTTTATTAACTATTACAGATGGGTCGGTTAAGGCTTTTTCTTCAGGTGGAACATAACGTTGTGTACGATATTCAACAGTAAATGGTGACAAATGAGGAGGTAACGATGTACCAATAAAATATTTATCAACTGGGAAAAGTTCACGTGCATTTATGCAATCAAACACCCACTGTGGCTGAATATAATACCTGTAAAATAAATATTAAAATGTTATTAAATAAGTAATTATAGGTATTCATTACTATTAAACATGAATAGCAATAAATAAAAATGATGCTGATATAGCTTATTATAGTATTATAGGAATGAAAAAAAACCTAGTTCATTCAGTAATATTATGAATAGATAAAGAAATGATTTGACCTATATAGAATAAGAGGGTTGTGGTAAGGTTAATTGTTTGAAATCTAACTTTGAACTAAAACTAACAATTGCATAAATATAAATCATTCAAATTACCTTGAAATATATTGTTTCTCAATATCAGGTCTGTCCACTATTTGATGAGTAATAGTTTCATCAGTTTCTGGAAAAGTAGCACCTTCTGGGAATGTGGTTTCATCCCAAGACACTTGAGCTCCAAAACATCTAAGCGCAAATACCAAAGGTTCTCTGGGAACTTCTCTGTTTAAGAATACTTTAAGTCCTTCAAACAGTTTTTTTAATTTTCTTACTTTATCGTATTCTTTACGTGCTTCTTCAGCTTTTGATTCATCACCATCCTAAAATAATATTAATAGTTAATTAATATTCAATAATAGGTACAATTTAATCCATATTATACCATTGCAAAAGTATCTAAATCTAATTCTGCATCAGCAGGGTCTTCAACATCTTCTGCAGTTTTTAATAATGGTAAATTTAATGCAGCTACGCGGTCACTTGTTTCATTTTCTTCTAAAATTTCTTCTTCGAGTCTTTCAGCTAAAACAAAATTATATTTTAATAACATTTAACACAAAAAGAACTTGAATAATCACCATTGTATGAACCAAGTCGTGGAGGATAGTGCAGGTTTAAACTGTGATAAAGACGGAAGTTTACAAAGCCTAATGCAGTTGAGTAAAAATCTGCAAAAGTGGCCATAGTATAAAAGTCAACCTCTTGCTTTTTTTGTGGCTAAAAGAAAGTTCATTGTTATTATTACATAAATTGTAGTTGAAAAAATATCCAAATCTTACTTCGTGTGGATAATTATGAGGGATAACCCATGTAATAGCTTGGCCTTTTAATTCAACTTGAAAATAAATCCCTTTGATAGAAATGAATACCTTACGTAAAGCACGAGCAGCAATGCATACATGCATAAACTCAACAGTTAGGCGACGGCATAATGCAATTAAATTTGGAGGAATGCTTTTTAACTTTGGAAAAGTGGCAAACAAACAGCAAAGGGTTAAAGCATCGTCCATATCACGTAATGCATCAATAAATGTTGGATATCGCTCTTTCACTACGTGATCAATGGCAACACGTGGGATAGTATTAGCATATCGTTTTATCAAATCTTTTTGATGCATTCCTTTGGCTCGACGTAATCGATTTAAGTGCACCTACAAATGAATATTATTAAAAAAGTGTAAAATATATATTTTGTAGCCCAAAATTACTTGAAGATCTCGTAATTTCCATATCATAGGTTCGTGCAACAGAAACAGTATATCTTTTTTTAGATACAGTATATGTATACCACTCTTTCCTCTTTGAGCTCGCCGACGATGAGCCGGTTCTCTTGGATAGATTCCTTTGATTATGCATAGTGTACGAAAATCTTTCAACGATAGCTGAAGTTTATTTAAAGCTGCTCGCCTTGTGACATATCTGGCTCCCTCACCGGATTGAAACTAAAAATTATACATGTATAATAATGCATTTTGACGTCATTATAAATAATTGTACATACCTTTTTCTTTTGCATGGGCATTTTAGCGTGAAATAGAAAAAAATAACAGAAATATTGGAAAATTCAATGAAAAACGTGTTGTAGCGTTGTCGTGTTGTTTACAAAGTAATCTAAAGAATTAGTGGTATAACCTCAAACGGCTTTAACTGATTACCCCATGGCCCATGCTTAAATTTATGTATAGAACTGTGATATATACATCGAGATAGATAACAATACTGGAGTGCGTACTCCCTATATCAGCAACGAAAAAAAAACGGTCAGGTCACGACAGTCGGCAATTGATGCTATCCCCTCCACTGTACGGCAAGAAACACTTCACGGCTCACAGTCACAGCAGTACAGCACAGAATAAATTGAATGAAAATAATTGAATTAAATTTGAAAATTTCTTTTATTCTAAATTCTAATATTCTGTAGTCACAGTTAGACGCGGCGTCAATAGTAGGTATAGGGTAATAATAATATTACTTTTATATAAATGTATAATTACTTTTATTTATTCAAATTAATAAACGTCAAATGTTATTAATAAACATGTATGGCTTTGAACATTACATCGTATTAAACTTACATATTATTAAATAAAAGTCAATCTAATTGGATACAATGATCAGTGACGGATTTAAGGAGGCGGATCTATCTCGATGGATATATATACGATTCTTTGATAGTATATCACCAAACTAGGGCCCTATAAAGATCTCTACAGTGCCTTAACCAAACATGTGTTAAATTTCTGATTGTGACTACGACTTGCGATTCGTGATTGCGACTGACTTTTTAGATTTTTTATTTATTTAAAAACTGATAGTAATATTGTTATTATTTAATATTTATTAAACAAAATAACTATATTTTATTGTATTGCTTTTGAATAAAAATAACAAATTCGATTTTACCGATTACTGATACTGATAAAGCATTGAAATAAAAATCATTTTTTCAGATACCTAATATTTTTATTATACCTACTCTTTTTTATACATTAATATTATAATTAATAACAAATTTTTAATATTTAGTAATATTAATTTATAATAATCGTTTAATCATGCCTTCTGCAATAGAAACAAAAAATATAACTAGAAGAGAAATTCTTGACATGATGAATGAAAAGGAAAAACTTGAACAACAATTGAAAACTTTCGGAGAAGTTTTACAATCGGTAAACAGGAATTGAGTTTTTTCTTAGTTACTAGTTTAACCTAAATTAATTTAGTATATTTATAAATTTAAGTTCACAGTTAAACAGACTAATTTAAATTTTAAAATATTTTAACTAATATTAATGCCCAGGTTTCATAAACAATCGCCAAACATTTAATAAGCTAATAATATTATATCAAGTATTAATAGTATCTTAAACATGATCAGCCTATTAAATTGATTAATTTTACATAGTAATGTTTTTATGATCTGTAACAATGTTATTAAAAATTTTAAAGAAATATGTCCATACCACTTTATTATCTACCTATCTATCTTAATATAATATATGGTATAACTATATAACTATAGTAAACATATATTTTTTGTAGCATTGAATTTTATTTTGAATTTTTTTTGTTTTCTCATTATTTTTTAATTAAGTCTTACTAACAATGGTTAATTTAAACTTTAAAGCGCTAAATAGTAATGTATTTAAGTTTAAAATAAAAATTTAAAATAATGTTCATTGAAAGACAAAAATATAGATGTAATAAATTTATATGAGGTAATAGGATCAAATATTTATTACATTTTGAATTTTAGCATAGAGTTGGTATGGATGAACCTTTAGTGGATGACCAAGACTTTCCTAGGAATGACATTGATGTATATCAAATAAGATTAATACGTAATCGTATTATTTGTAAGTATTATATTGTTATCGTTACAACTTAAAATAAATTATTCTGTAATATACTTTTTCAATCTCTTATGAATATTAGATAACTAAATCATTCATATAAATTAAAACCATTTCCTTTTTTGTTTGATCCAGTAATATGGATATTCAAAGTTTAAAACGAGGCATATTGAATGCCTTATAATAAATTATTAAAACAATTTATAAACATTAAAAATTGACATTTAACAATTTGTCTTTAGATAGTATTTATTTTATTTATTATTTAAATGTCAATAAAAATATTCATAACAATGACACGGCCCTAGCGCCTGCGCTTCTCCTCAGCCGTACACACTGCCACTCTGGCCCAGATAGGAGAATATCGAGGTTAAGCTGATAAGACCGCGGTGGCTCATTGTTACGAGACTGTCACCCCAGTCTCGTGGGTCGCGGGTTCAAAGCCCGTACCGTGCGTAATTTTTTCACTTAATTCTCGATATCTCTCCTATGACCGGCCACATCACGTGTGGTCGCGGGGAATCGAACCCCGGTCTCCCGCGTGACAGGCGGGGATACTTACCACTATACTACCGAGGATAGAAATAGATAGTTAGATAGAAATATAATAATTCCTTAATTTTAAAAAAGTGTATTCGTTTTATTGTACTGAAATTTAATGATTTGCTTATTTATTTTAGGTACACGTAATGATTTGAAAGCTATAATGGATCGTATTGAAAAAAGTTTAAATGCTTATTTTACACAGAGTAACCATAATGAACCAGAACAACACATACTTAATGGAAATTGTAGTTTAAAACCAGATAATTAATAACTCATCAAATATATATTTTGAATATTATAATTTGTATATACACAAATAATATTTTTTTAAAACTTTTATTCAGAATTATTATTTTATATAATTGAATATTTTTTGTTATTCCAAGTATCTACTAACAATTTAAGTAGACGTCATCAAATAGTACTTTAAAGTTTGAAAAGAAGCTTTTGTAACAGCTATTAGCTTTAGCTGCCAGGCTTTTTTAAATAAATAAACAAAAATAAAAATTGAAAAATAATAGGGAAATTTATTCATTTTAAAATGTATTGTCTATTAAATTTGGTAATTTGGTAAGAAGGTGAGATTAAAAATATTTATATTACTATTGTTACATATTACTTTTCTTGTATTTAAAAATCTGTAACTTAGCTAGTTAAATAGAACTTAAAAAGTTAGTTATAAAATAAAGATGATCAATCATAAATATATGCAAAATAAAATGATTTATGAGTTTATGTTTATTGATTGTTGAAATGCAGTATATTTCAACACTGAAACACTGGCTACATATTTAATTGTAACTAAAAGAATGCGCATTTTCTAAAAATTAGAAATATTATTACAATTTAAAACAGTTATATAGTATACTGTTCCAAAATCCAATTACATATTTTAAAGCTTTAGGTAATACTATATTACTCATTAGTATTACATTGTCAAAATGTTTTATCCCATAAATATATATATTTTTATTTAAGTTTAGTTGATTTTGCTTTTTAAGTACAATATGTCTCTTAGATCACAATAATAAATAATGAATAATTATATATGTATAACAGTACCAATTTCTTTTAAATTGTCTCTCGCATCTCTAAGACTGGCGAATGAGACTTAATTAGATATAATAGTTTTAGTTTGAAATGAGAAAGAATTAGAGGTATAATCTTAAGAAAATTGTTTTCAAGTTAAATAAATAAATTTCAAAATCATTAATAGATTAACAGTAAGTACTTTAATTTGTTTATTTTAAACTAACATGATGATGTTCATGTTATAAATGAAAAAATAAAAATCTAGATTAAGGCATTGGTATCAATGCATTCTTTTTCAGATATTTACCCACCTTACTCAAATCTTATTTAACCTGTTCTAATGAAATGCTTAGTTTTACCTATGATAATGATTAGTGACATTATGTGAAATTCACATTCTTAGAACTTAAAATATATTATCTTTTAAACTGTGTGGTTCTAAAAAGAATTTTACTCTACTAAAATTATTATTATGATTTCATTATATTCATAGTTTTTGCATTTTTTTTTCAAAATTAAAGATTAAATGTTAGAGATGCTAAATTTATGTATTTAAAAATTATTTGAGAGCTGTTTTTTCAAATGCCTATACATTTATATATTAAAAATTGAATTAGTAAAATGGGTCCCTAATCAGTGCCGGATTGGAACCCAGAAATTTACCGACCACAATAATTTTACTGGCCCAGTTAATTTAGCTAAATATTTTAGCAAGCGGCCCATGTATCATAATAATCTTGCGGCTCACCGCGTTAAGCGCGTTAGCTCGCTGGTCCAATCTGGGCCTGTCCCTAATCCTTATGCTTAAAAGTATATGTATTTAGTATCATGTAGATATATATCTTCCCCCATGTGAGTCGAGTCCAAATTGTTTAATTTTTGAGAACAATTTAACATTATTTATAGAACACCACAATAGGAGGGATGACCATTCCTAAATGCAATTACCTTTCAAAGGTAAATAGCAGGTAGATATGTTGAACACATTTTCCTATAAACATTAAATAATATAGATATAATTTAAAATTCATTACCTTAATCACTGCATCTGTCCACTGAGGACATTGACCTAGTGTTTTTTTTATTTTTTATAAAAATAAAGAGTACCTAGCTACAAGAATAGTTGTGCATCAATCAAGCATTACTAAGAACTATTTTCATTGGTTGAGAATAGATACTGATGATATAAATGCAATTTGTAAACAAATTTATTTTAATTCTAAATCTATTAATTTTTCTCCAAATTGGCAAAGAATAACTCTTGCAAACAAAAAAAGTATTAGGTGCGTTTTGTAAAATTTTACTAAAAAATGACTCAACACCATACTTTGAAAAGGCGGTTATTACTTACCACAATAAAAATAGTACTGTCTTTGATCGTGTTACATACTATTGATGAGCAGACCATAGTTAAACTGTTTTTAATTTTTTATTCAACAGTATCCAAATTATTAACATCGAGAAACTTGAACTAACATTAAATATATTATATAACTAGATCTTTATGAAGCAGAAAATATTGTTTTTAAATTTTCTAAAGAAAACTACTATTTGTACCTACTAGTACTTATATTCTAACAGAACTTAATAGAGCTTGGCATATTGATAATGATGGAAAGTTTCATCATTCAAAATACTTACTAATTAATTTTCCTTCAAATTCTCATGATAATTCTTTAAATAATCCTATACAAACAACAAAATGTAATTTATGTTTTTCTATGTTAAATAAAAAAAGGGGAAACAAATACAAGAAAATGTAAACAAATAGGTATGTATATTATAAGTTATAACAACACCTAATAAACACAGTTCAATTTTTTAAGGAAAAATATAAAGATTAGACAAAAAAAAAATCAGCTTAAAAAACAAAATTACCAAAAGGAATTTGAAAATGTAGATTATTGTTTTAATAAAGAATACAGAGTCCAAAATTCCACAAAACTAAATTATAATAATTTAAGAAATGTTTGCATCATCTAATAATTCTAATAGAAAAAATCCAAAATGAAATAGCTACACCGAAAATTGGATCAGCTATGTATGTTATTACTTATTACATATAAGTTTATGCATTTTTAAAAAATATACAATTGTTAGGTATAAGGTAGGTATCATTACCTTGTGTCAGGACTATAGGGAAATATTTAGCACGAATTACCATTACATGTGGATTTGATAAATGTTTCTTTGAATTGTTCAAGAAGAAACATTTATTTGCTTAAAATCATTTCCAAAATATGGACTTTTCATCTTTGATATTTCTCTACCTATACCATACAGCAGAGCGATACCCACTAACCCCCTTTTTTTTATGTTATAAAATCACCAAATTGAATAAACTGTAGTAAACTGTAATGTAGAATAAGTAAACTAACATAATACCCGCTTAGGTATGACATAATACTCGTCTGTGACCTTAATACCTTATCTTAATAGCACCAATGTTAGGGTGTACTCATTGCATATTGTGTTTTGTTAAATAATATAATCTTAAATATATATTTCAAGTTTTCAAATTGACAGGGAAACTGAGTGCCATTTTAGCATAGAACAGCAGTGTTAATTACGATTCAAGATAAAATAGATCTAAAGCATGGTTTAAGATATATCTTTAATCGTGATCTAAAGTCACTATTTTATACGTGATAATCTTATGTTTTATATTTTATTTAATTACATAATTTAATGTAGGACAATAATTGCTTGTTGAAAAATCATAGAACATTGATTTTTTTATAATGCTTTAAAAGATCTGCAGCGTATGGGTTAAATGTTTCACTAATTTTCAACATTTTTATAGTAGTAAATATAAAATATAATTGTAAAAGGTATATCACAGGTCACGTCTTCATATGCTTAACTTACAAATTATACAATTTCAAATATAAATCGCCGCGCATTTATTAACAATTTGGTTGGGTGCCTACTATCATTCCGACCATGATCGGGTTAGGACAAAGAAAATAATACCTATCATAAAATCCAGTTTTTTATTTTATAATTATTAATTTCCCTCTCTACTGTCTCTACTCTCTAGTAAAGTTCTCTTGTTACTTGTTATTATATTTTTGATCAACATTTTCTTCAATATTTTTAGTTTTTATTATATAACACGTATTATTTACAGTGATTTTTTATAATATTACATTTATAAGTACAATTGTTTATAGACATTTTTATGAAATTATGTCTTACAACAAACGTAGTTGACCAATGTCGGACGTAGTGTTACGGCTGAAATGCCGTTCGGGAACATTTCCCATGACTATTCCTTTGAATTGTTCAATATCTGTTTTGAAAGAGCAGGTGTCCGTACTGAGTGAAATACCAGTGGATGGCATTAGACTATTGTTTGGCTTTCCACCTAAGTCCATACAAAAATTAGAAGGTACTATTGAAGATATTGGTCTTAAGTCAGGTGATACAATCATAGCTGAAGTAGACTCAACTAGTACTGGTGTGCAACAACTCAAAGTAAAAACAGAGAGTAATATTCTAAAGCATATCACAGAACAAGAGGTTGGAAATGAAGTACCGTTGATTTTGCGTAAAGTTGTACCTGCTGATAATTCTTGTTTGTTCACCAGTTTGGGATTTGTATTGGGAGGTAATATTAATTTAATTTTTTTTTTATTAAATATTTCTATTTTATTGGGAAAACCTATGTAGTTTAATGTTATTTGAGATAATGTATGAAATAATAGGTATCTTTTCCTATTTAATTGTTTCATATTTGTCAGTTGTCATCAATGTTTTGTACCCTTATTAATATTTGTTGATAATACATTTACTTAGATAGGTACTGGAAATAGTCTTAAAACTCTAAATTCCTAATTAAGCTGGTTACTGTTGTTACTGATAAAAGATAAAAAAATAATAATAATACTGAAGATTTTTTGTACTTAACATTTAACCGTCATTTTATTACTTCATATTTGATTAATTTTTTAGTAAAATTTTGTTTTATTTTACCACAGAGAAAAATACTCACAAAGTTGTAGATAATTTTAGATTTGGTGTAATGTTTATAAAATATTAAACATAATGACTAGCATTTTTTGGTAATTTTTTTTCAGGTAAAATTGATTTGAGTAGTGGTAACTATATGCGCGAGATAATAGCTAATGCAGTAAAAGATAATCAAATAGAATTTAGTGAAGCAGTACTTGGAAAACCAAACCAAGACTATTGTGAATGGATACGGAATCCAAATTCATGGGGTGGTGCTATTGAGGTATCTATACTGTCAAACTTCTATGGCATGGAAATTGCCGTGATTGATACTCAAAGTGGTTCTATTAGCAAATTTGGTGAGGATAAAGACTATCCTCATCGAGTATTCCTTATTTATGATGGTATACATTATGATCCATTGTATTTGGAATCACCAGCTAATGTGAGTATTTTATTTATATAAACATTTTACATTATTTAATCTTATTTAATTATATTTGTTTGTAATAATTGCAGCCTGAAGAGATTCAAACATTATTCCCAACAAATGATGATCGCATGTTAGATGCTGCTCAGATGCTAGCTAATGAAGCCAAGTCTAGTAGACAGTATACAGATGTAAATCGATTTACACTTAAGTGCCTTGAATGTGGTTGTATTATGATTGGCCAAACTCAAGCACAGGAACATGCCAAATTAACTGCTCATAATAATTTTAATGAATACTGATATCTCCATAACTTAACATGCATTACTTAATAGAGTTCAGTTATTTTTGTCTTAAATTAAACTTTAGTTTATACATTATCATTTACTTTATTTTAGTTTATTAATATTTTTCCTAGTAAAACCAATAATTTAATTCATTATCAATCCTATAGGATACAGTAATCCTAAACAAAATACATTGTATCATGATTATATAGTCATGGTATGTAGTATAAATTATTTATTTTACCTTTTGGTCCAACTTGGATGGTGATATTGGTGAGAGTGTGAAGACCTAATTATGTCTATGTGGCTATATAGCTTTAACCGATCAAAAAATGATGAAAATTTTTTAAACAGTTTACATATTATACAAATATAAAACTGTTTATACAATTAAAATCAATATTAACAATATCAGTTCAAAATATTTAAAAAAAATAAAATATTTACTTAAATAGGTAACATGTTCTGAATTAAAAAAAAAATATATTTAAAAATTATAATTCCTTAATATTAAAAGATAATTGTTAGTTTGATTTCTTCTAATTAAATATTTTAAAATTCTGGACGGAATAAAATAAATCACTATGAATGACATAAAATAATATCAGGTTTCACTCTTTTTTAATAATTTTTTGGTAATTTCTATTAAATGTATATCATTTCCTTTCATAAGTTCATAAATATCTAGCTCATTGTTTTGACCCAAGTCTTCAAGTGGTTTGTGTGTACAATTAAGTTTCCATTTTGCAGCAAGTTCGTCAATTCCGTATTCTGGATCTCTTTCATGATATGTTGTCATAAACTTGGCCAATGGATTACGTTCTAATAAAAATGATATAGTTGCAATTAGATCCTCAAACATATTTGGTTCGTAAAAACAATCTGATCCAATAATCAAATCAAATGGTCCAATGTTTAAAGTTTCACGGAAAAAGTAGCCCCATTGTAATCCAAGTACTCTTATCTACAAATAATCAGTATTATGAAAAAATAATTTATACAAATGATAAAAAAAACATTTACTTGTTCGGGATATAAGCCATTCATATAGCAACACTTCTGAACATGTTTAATAGTTCCAGGTATAGTGGGATCATCAGTTAACGTAACAATAGCTCCACATTTAGCAGCTACTATACCAGGTAAAGAAGTTCCAGAACCAACTTCTAATATTCTTTTTCCAGGCAATTCAAGTCGATGTTCCCATATAATCCATGCAAGTACAGGTGATGCAGGCCATACATAATAATGATAATCTCCTTCTAGAGCCTATAATATTATAAATATAATTTATATTAAATTAATGAAATTAATTGAGTTGTTTAGATAAAATAATAATACGTTTAGTCAGATATTGTTTGTACAAAAATCAAAGTATTTAAATACCTGAGGGATGGAGATGAGCAAAGAGTCATATTCATTTACTTGATTGGAGCTAGTAGTTGCTTTTGAACTGTTAATTCTTTTAGTACAAAATGTGAAATTCTTGATACTGTATTGTAGACCTTTATCTCCTTCCATCCAATTTTCTGATATGGTTGAATTATATCCAAGTGTGAACAATGGCTCCGACGTAGTTTTAAACTGTTGCGGTGGAGGTTTAATAGGATTAATGGTCCAATCTAAACAATTTGGTGGTACTTGTTCAGCAAGTGGCAGTCTTAAGCTAGAGGTTGATGGGTAAAATGGCTGTGTAGGATTTACCGCTATTGGCATATATGAAGGAAAACTTTGGCTGTTTGGCCAGGGTGATAAAGGCACTGGATAAGTAAGCTGCGCAGCAGATGTGGACGGTTGTGCTGAATCCAGTTGAAAGTGGTAAGGAGGGAACTGGAGTTTTTCATCAGTGTTTGTTCGTGAATGGTTTTCATCTTTTGATGTAGATGGTCCAGGTTGACAAAATGGCGGTAAATCTGAATTCATAACGACTACAATATACTTGAATTCAAAACATTTTTAAAATTAATAATTACATCATAAAAACATTTTAGTTATTCATTTTGATTGATGAAATCGTTGTATAAGTAACAATTGCCGATTACAAATGTTTTACAATTTAAAAAATTTAAATGTCCTTATTAATGCTTATCAACAATATTGTTGTGTTCTGTGTTATCAACAAGACCTTATCAATTTTATCCGTGCCAACAACCAACGATTATAATAATACCTGTCCTGTCCACGATAAGTCAGTGGCGCAATAGTTAATTTAAAATTACTTCTACAAACAAGTTTTAATACCCATGTCTCATGTAGTACTAAATTATTTAATACTGGAGTACATAAAAGTTGATTGATGATATTACTTCAGCGCGACTGGATTGATGAAAAAACTTACTAACCTACATATGGTAGAATGGTACAAAAACTACAAGACTACTAAGTAAGTAGGTACTTGGATAAGTGTAGTCAGTTAGTATAGATTATACATATTAAGTATTGGTCGAGTCGTAGCGAGGTCTATCAGTGCTCCTGGTAATTTAATATAATATTTCTGTCATATACATCCCCCTACACATAACTTTTTTACAAACGAGATATTATACATGTTTATTTATGTTAATTCAATTTATTTTAATTACCTATTGTTTTTTAAATATATCAACAAACTAATGTTTTTAAATTATTTGAATTCAAATTTAATCAATAAAAAATAAAAACTAACAAATGGTAATAACGGCTTCTTAAATACCGATACCTATAAGGTATTTTCATTATTTTATATAATTATTTTATTAAAATCTATATTACAACTTACATTATTATAAGTAAATTCATTAAATTGTGACAATAATAAACAACTCACAGTTGAATTTCTTCTAAAACTTCCTTGATTAAGAATTGAAATATGAGAATATGGATAGGTAAAGACCTATCGGCTACCAATAAATATGAATATATTGACGGGAATTAAATTTTGAATTATATTTTTCACTTTAACGTATATTATATATTTAATAATAACAATAATGCAAATGCATTTTTAAGATTGTTATAAATAGTTGGTAAAATATTATAGGTAATACTATGGTATATTTTAAATCGTAAGCATTTTGTAATAGTTGTTTATTAAATATATACCTATATTTTGTGTATTATTGAATGGTAATTTAATTTAAATAGCCTACATTTGGCCTATATATATGATTTATATTAATACATAGTATATACTATATAGTATAAGTAGTATAACAAACTTGCGCGTATTCTAAATAAAATATAAATAATAAAAAATTACAGTAATATAAGCATATTATATTTTGGATTTTGCTTTTGAAAAAGCCTTATTTGCTGCTCTTTGGCCTGCGCGAATCTCTAGCCAACCCTAGCTACAGCTCTAGATATTAAATAATAAATATAGGTACTAACATAAATATGAAATAGAGTATAGAAGAAATACACCGAATTTTGTCACAGCTTAATTTTACTTGAGAGTCCCAACAATTTTAAGATCTAATAATACATGGGTTTATATATTTTTTTTTAAGAAAAAAGAATACTTGATAGCATGGACATTGGGAATTACATTTATTAGGTACCTATCTACACTTATAAATTAAACTATTAAAATTTCAATTCCTGGAGTAATGAAACATATTCCTTATTAATATATATAGTTCTGGTTAACGGGTTTCGACTTTTCGAGTACTTATGTAGTCGGATATTTGATTTTTAGCTTTTATTTTTATAGTTCTGGCCTTCTGGGACATCAAACCATCAACTAGCCGTCACATTCAGTGAGTAGGTATGTATATTTTATTTTACAGCAAGGAGTGCACCGTACGTTAATTTTGTACATAGTTACATTTCCTTGTTTTTATATAATTCAGTATCTATATCAATATAATATTTATTATTTTACACTGTAGAAAAAATAATTATAATGATCCAGTAAATCCATTATTTATTCAAACCATTCGGTTATCGGTATTCATTTGATGTATTTATTGCAGATCACCTAAGCGTGTCCAAAATCAACTGAGTTAGATTTAAATTATTTCAAGGTTCTTTTTTTTTGTTTTTAATTATTTGAAGTGAACAATAGATAGTAAATCAATTCCTGAGTTCTTCCAACCTAATTTAAAAAATATACATTTATAGCATGGATATTTTTGAAAGTTTTTATTTCTACATTAAGTATAGGTAATTATATTATTAAATAGATAATTATTGAATGCAAATAAACAAATATACAAAGAATTTATTTCAATTGTTTAAAGAAATTAAATACCTAACTAAACAGTATAATACACTATCTAAACCTAACGTGGTTTTGTAAAAATTTAAATTTCAAACACTCATAAAAAATTTTTGTCTTAGTCCGGTAGAGTTATTTTTACAGATATTTGAAGAAAAATTTATGGAGAACCTTGTACCAAATTTTCAAAACTTAGTTATAAAAGAAAAAAATTTTACGATTTTTCAACCACAAAATTACTTGCAAATGTTCGCAATTTTGACATATTTCGTATAAATTCGAACTTTAAGCACTTATAAAAAAAAAAATTGTAACTAACGATTTCGGATTTTTTTTTTATCACTTTAAGAACAACTCAGAAGAAACCTTGTATTAAGTTTTCAAGATTTTCTGGCCGGCCAAAAATTGTTTATCGTTATTTAAAAAAAAAAATACTAAAAATTTTTTTTGAAAATTTAACTGTATATAGATAAACACTAATATAAAAATTTGGTGAAAATTTCAAGTATTTACAGTGATTACTTTTTGAATTACAATTTACAACCATATAAAAAAATCAATTTGGTCGAAAACTGTTTTTGCGTAAAAATTCTCGTTTTTCTGTCATTTTTTTTTGTTTTACTTGATTTTATTGAAAACTGTTGGAAAATGTTTACTTTTCACCTCTATAATGCACCAAGGATATCCACTTTTCCATCGGAAACCACCCCCAAAGTTTGAAATTGAAGCATTATTTCGACTAGTTATTGCTGTACACAGACACAAAAAAAAAACACACATCATTGTAAAATCAATACATTCATCACTCCGTTCAGAATCTAAAATGATTTTATATTTAACTTTGAGATTGGACACAATTGGATCTATAATTTGTATAATTTAGAGAGGTAAAAATCCTAATACTTTTAAATTTACTTAGTAAACTTAAGACAAAAATAGTTTGACAAGTGGGTACCACTCTGTAGTTGTACATATTATTATGTCAAGTGAGCCACTGTTATGGGTATGTTAAATTTGAATTCAATGATATATATCATAATTTTATTATATACGTAAAACGATTCTTAGCGAAGACAGTCTGTTAGTCTATAATCTATGTTCTATATCATTAAATACATTAATTCATCAATTCATGATATGTTTTTTGATATACCTAGATCTAGCTAATAAAGTAATTTATTTTAATTTTTTGTATAAACAAGTATATTCTACACAAGTAAAAAGAATGACCCGATGTGTTTATCATAATTTAAACGAGGAATATATAATGTAAATACTTTAATTTTTGAAGAAACTTGGTTTAGATTCTAAATTTTAGAATCCATAAACAGAATTTGTTACGAGTTCAAAGGTGATTGCATTCTCCATTGTGCTTGTAAAAGGAGTATTTTGCATGACATTAAAAATGATAAGAAAGTTAAATCATATGTAATCCGACAATATTTAGTGCGAAATTTGTATACATACGTTTTAAACCAAAGTACATCCTTAAGTAATGCACTAAATAAAAATTCAAGTTCAGACAAAATGCAGTAAATATAAATTTTGAGTGTATACTGAATTTTAACATTGATGACACCGTGTAGCAGAACAATATCTCTGCAATTCGTATAATATATCATGCATTATAGGTGCTCTTATTTACCGTGTTTTATCTATGCAGTGGTTAGTTCAGAAACCGTGCCAAGGTTATACTTCATACTCTGTACTAAAATAGTGCCACAGTTAGGTTCACAACCGGTGAATTGGCGTTTCAGTTAAATTTGCAACTGCTATGATGGTTATACCATGTGAAAATGTACATTGATAAAAATAATTAAAAAAAAAAAAAAACGTTATGTGCGTAAAATTTTTTTCCTTACATTGATATTACTATATAATACAAAATTAATATTATTCATTTCAATTAGTAGAAAAATTAAAAATAAACATCTTAAAAAATTAAAAAATGATGATTTTCATTCAACTATCAGAATAATATATGTATATTAAATATAATATTATACAACATTATTCGTAGGTATTCATTTAAAGAAATTTAAAAATTGCTTCTCGTAAAGCAATAAAAATAAGAATTAAAAATAAATAAATAATTGTATAGGTCTTTCTTTCTATTTCAAGTACATCAGTAAAATTTTAATTGACATAATAGTAATATAAATAAAATAAATGTAATTAAAAAAACGCTTCTTACATTAAAACAAAACCACAGATTTTATAATTCATTTCTTTTCAGTAAGAGCGTGACAAATATAATTATTGCTACGCTGTAAAAAGTATTTTCATCATTTGAGTTTAAAATGAAATCGGATAATAAAACAAAGATAAATTAATGAGAATTTATTTATTTTAAATGTTTTTTGAAACACATACCA
This sequence comes from Schizaphis graminum, assembly GCA_020882235.1. Classification (NCBI taxonomy): domain Eukaryota; kingdom Metazoa; phylum Arthropoda; class Insecta; order Hemiptera; family Aphididae; genus Schizaphis; species Schizaphis graminum. The sequence goes on along the minus strand of CM037032.1, from coordinate 112,237,746 downwards.
TTGTATGTATGAATTAAAAGTAAAACTTCACAAACAAAAAATTTTTAGAAAATCTTATTAAAAATACCTACATACTTATTTTAATATATTACATTCAAAATTCACAGACTCACAGTAAATACCTAATACTGTAGACGCAAAGACTTAAATCAATGATTATTTTTTTTTAGTTTTTTCATCAATAACTAAAATATTTTAAAACATTAGATATAAAATAAGTATCGATTGCTCCTCTTAATGCTGTATTTAATGACAATTTTTCCACTTCAATAGTATGTAGGTTTTCTGAAAGAAGTATTTGTGTTATTACACATACATACTATGATTTCATTTCCTGAAATTAATGAGCTTATATTAATTATTCATTATTTTTTAGTTATTCACTATTATTATCATTTGTTAATAATTCTTTAGCAAGTGCAAGGTCCTCTAAAACGTAGCATCTAAATTGTTTGAGCTTTTAGCTGCATGAATGGAGACTACAATTTTTGAACTGGTTTAGTTAGTGCACAAATCGATTCAACAATCAAAAATTCTGATAGTTTTGCTATTGGTTTTATAATCATTATAAAATCAATGGTTTTGCATTACTGTGAATTTATAATTATCAAACGGGTCATTATAATATTTAGTTTAATTAATGTAAAAATTAAATATATTATAAAATAATTATCATGTTATAATAAGATGTAGAAATATTTCAATATCTTCATATTAAGTTTTAAATTAAAGATTTAAAGAGTAATTTTATTTTTTTTAGTTGATGCTTTTAAATTTTATAAAACTTACAAATTTTCTAATAGGTATAACGTATAAGTAATAAAATTTAAAATTATAAGAAAAAATATTATCACAGTTTTTTAGATAAAAATCTGAACTTACAATGTTGATGATACTGAATATTCATACGATTAAGAATAACGATTTTAGTTATTTCTTTATAATTTAAAAATATTATTCGAGGATAATTTCAGTTTATATTATTATACATTTTGCTTTACCTATACAATGAATTAAAAAAAATGCTTTGATTGATTTCAAACTACTACTTATAAAAAAATATATTTATATCACGAACTTATTCACATTAATTCTATGGTAAGTCAATATTGACTCAATTTTGAGTTACTCAAGAGAAAATAATAACACTATATATATTTTATGATATAAATATATATATATTTAATGTATCTATTGTTATATTATAAATTTATAATAATTAACATTACGATAAATGCAATCATTTTGGAAAAAAATAAAATAACATTTACGCAGTATTACTATTTATACTATTAGTAAAATATAAACCATTATAATATCAATATAAATACATTATAAAATATACTTAGTAATGTTGGCCGACAGACTGTCTCCACCCATAGTCGCTTTTAGTATGCAATGATTTATCATTGAATTAAAATTTAACAAGTCCATTATTTATAGTGACCAATACTCAATGATGAGGTACACTTAACTCCTACTGTACAGCAGAACAGTTACCTACTTTTTAATGTTAATGTTGACACCTAGGTATTTAAATTATCCATTTATTCGAAGGATCATAGGTATTAGGTGCCTACACTAAGTTTTAATGTGTTCATAACACGCCTAGTCATTAATAGGTATAGGAACTTGGTTTTATGTTTGTTTATAAGGACACTTATTCTGAGGCCACACTATTATTTTATCTGTATTATTTGTTACCTCGTTTAAACTTCAAATCATAAATTTGAATTAAAAACGATTTGATTAAAAATCTAATGGAGTTGAAATATATAAGACAATTTATGGTGAGTGGAATCTATTTAGTATAATTATTATACTATTAGAACCAGACTTTACATTAGGTTGTGTTCAACTTGAACAGTTTACGTTACATATTTCAGTAATTTTGATTAGTTTTCTGGGATTTAAAATTTCTTCAATGTGGTTCATAATTAAAGATTTTAGTTAATACTATCATAAGATTGCTTAAAGTCTACAAAGCTTACGAATAAGTCCTTGTCATGTTCATAAAACTTCTCTATTAATTTTTATAGATAATGAATTTACGGTCCACTGTTGATTTCCTTCTTTACACTGGTATTCTTTTACTATATCTATATAATATACTACATAGCGTATCTAGTACCTACCTATATTTCTAATACCTACCTCAGTATTGATAAATATAATATTTTGTATTTAACAATGAAATACTTGGATAAGTTTCGACTTCTGCTACGTATCAACTGTTATTTCAATAAATATTTCATAAATTAAATTATTTTTATTGATATAAGAAATATTAATTTTTATCATAGCGATATTAGTATTTTGTACTAGATTTACAAAATCAATTTCAGTTACTGAAATTTTTAATTTTTTTTTTTTTTTAAGAAAAATGTCCATCCTACATGACAATCATTTATGTTGTAGCTGTGTAATTTATATTACATGTTTCGCAAAACTACAAAATGTAATATATTGTATACTGTAATTTAAATTGCATAATATCGTTAATATTATCATTAGGTACTATAAATAATTATATTAATAATTAATGATACGATTTAAACGGTTATACACACGCTACAAAAAAAAAAAAAACTAATAGGTACCTACATTTAAAAAAATTATTTAAATCAAAAGAACCAACTATAATAAACAGAATCTTAAAATATAATTATTTAAAACAAATAATCAAACTATAATTATTAATAAAAGTAAAAAATAATTAGTTAAATAATTGATTAGTTTTATTATATATTATTATTATTTCATTATATTATTTATTATATTAAATGTTTATTATTAAACAGGATATAGTGTGGTGGGTCATGACCCTTTGACACCACCAACGAATACCTGTATCATACCTACCGTATACCATTGATAATGGTTTATGGTATAGTTAAAGTCCCAATATTATTATTTATATCGTTATGTAATTTATTTATGTGTAATTCGAATATGGTATTAATATATTTTATATTTATAATTATTCTGAAACATTTTAATTTCGTTCATAAAATGTGCATCTAATAGTATAAAATTACCTATTTAATAAATTTTAAATAGGTGCGTTATCGTATATTTTATTGATATACCTATTTTGTACTTTTACTGTAATAATACATACATATAATTATTATATGAAATATGTTAAACGTATAAAATAATAAAATATTATTATACGTACATAATCATAACGCGCAAATTTATTCAGTAAAATTCAGCTGTTATCATTATTGTTGTTTAATTAATATGTTTTTAATCGAAAAGTAATCAACGAAAAAGTGGTGGAAACGATTTCTTTACATATTCCGATGCCATCATGTCTGTGTAGTAACTAGCAAACCAAGTTCAGAGTTCTATTTAGTGATTTTGTTACAAACAGTCGTCACGTGCCCATTGCTGAGACTGAACGCTTTGCTTGAATGCTGGGTAAGTTTATTATTATCAATCATTTAAAAATTAGAAATGTATACAAAAATGATAACGAGTAATTAATTAGGTACTATTTTTTCCAAGATTATAATAATTTTATTTTATTAATTAATACCTATTTAGTTCACTTTTAATATGAATAGAATGTTTATTTTATAATCATGTAATATAACATACTTTATGCTAACTCAACATGAAACTTTATTTAAAATTACCTAATTAATTTAAATGTAAAAATGTTATATTTTTGGATTTAAAAATATAGTATCTTATAAAATATATAATGAAAGGGTATATTATAGTTAAAGTTAAAAACATTCAATCGTTCGTAATAAATTGTTTGCATTAGTGACTTTTTTTATAACCAAATTAAAATATTAAAATATATTTAAATGCGTTTAAATTGTTAGATAATTATCATGTATTCATGTGATCATATTAATATTTAGATAATATTTCTATAATTATACCAACCAATAGTATAATTGTATTTATTTTGATAATATTTAATAGCTAATAGTTATATGAATTAGTTTAAAAATTAGATTCAATTAAATGGTATTGATAAAAAATTATGTTTTCATATCAGTTTATTGAAATTAAAATAAATATAAGTTTACACAAACTTGTTATTTTATTAAAATATACTAAAGAATAATATATTGTTTCTATTTATTTATACATTTTTATTTTATCCAAAAAAGATTATTTTAGGTGTAGGTTTTTTAATAATAGTTAATATTGTCCTATTTTTTATAATAGTGGTTTTTAATAACTTTTTTAAATCGTCGATGATCATGAAATTTAAATTTTACTTTTAATTTATGTACCCCAAGACCGAGATGTTTTAATTAAGCACCATATTTAAAAACATGGATTTATAAATATATATTTGTTTAGTTAGAAAAATTTAATATCTGTATTTTTTATACAATAAGTAAATATGACTACAGATTATTTGAATCATAACATTGTATATACAACAATAATAAATAAACAGGAAATATACAATATGACGATGAAAACCATTCGTTATAGATACAATAATTCTTTAGGAGGGAATTTGTAATAAAAATTCTAATTTAAGGAATTTTGACTCTAGTTCAGTTTGAGGTGATGGGAAGGTTATTGGGAAGAGTGCACGAAGTTATATGAAAGTTAAGAGAATTTAGACGCTGCCTTATCTAGTTTAGAATGAAATTTACCGTAGTAATTTTTGGCAAGTTGGTCTACCTCACGAGTTTAATTTTTAAACTTTTTATTTAGACGGTTATCAGCTATTTTTTGTGTGTTCAAGGGGCTAAAGATATATAACTTGAAAGTTTATTTAAAAATATTAATTCATCTTTGTTACTCAAAAAATATATTTTTGTATCATTCTATTTAATTGTATTAAATGCGATTTGCTGTAATTTTCAATTGAATTTTCTTAATGATATGTGTATTGACATTTTGTAACTTCGTAAGTAAATAGTTGTGTAGTACCTATATAGTACTATATGAAATTTAAAAAAATTAAAATTTTAGTTTCAAATAAATTTAGATTATATATTACTTGAGAGTTTAAAAGTTATCCACATACCATATAGTACATATATATTATGTATTACATAGTCACTAACTTGCTCACATTTACATACACCAACCACTATTATTATATATTTATACTACAGATCTATAGGAAATTAGTAACTAATTAATAATCATTGGATATGTCATTATTTTTTATTGTACATTGGAAATGAAGCCTATTTTTTTTTTTAAATACAACGTTTATATCAATATTGTTCATTTAGTATAAAATATAAATTAAACAATGATGGAAGCATTTAAAAAATATTTTAAACTTGTAGTTTTTTCTTTCTGATAATTTGCTATAATCGTGTATGACGAATACAGACATGTATATTGATGAAATTAAAATTAAAATGCATAAAAATATATACTTATATATACATAAGACTATTAATAAATTTGAATACAAAATATAAAATTGTAAGAAACGACTCAGACGTATTGAACTAACTTGCAGTAAATTCTGCATAATTTATGAAATATAGTATTAAAAAACCAGGTTTTAATGTACCTTTTATTATATTTATATTATACACAATAATAAATAAGTACCTACTTACCTATAGTGTTATAGTATAAAAGTATTTTTAATTAAATAACTTATTATTTACAGCTACCAGTTATACTAAATATAACAAAATCTGAAACGTAAATATATATATATTATATTTAATATCTTTTACCTATACCTACATATTTATAAACATTATTAAATATTTTAATATTCAAATTGGGTTGAGGTTAATCATAATTATTTTGTTGGACATCTATCAATGTAATAACTAATAAATAATCTTAAGTTTTTATGAATACATGCGGTAAGTGAATTTTTATTAAGGAGGACAGGATCACTCTAAGTCCTTGAGTTAGAAAAATATTCGAGCCACGATAGCAATTTGTCATTGTAATATTTTCTTAATTATCGTCGTAATCTCTCATCTCCGACTGTTATCGATGACTATTTATATTATATAAAAAATAGTATAAACAAGTGACATTATTAGGACTATGAGGAATCTACTATATAATGTTAAATATTAATATATTTTAATTAATATCGTAACAGATAAAACTTATAAATACAGCGTTTTGCTTAGGTAATAATAGTTATAATTATATTATGTTAGTATTCAATTATGATTTAAATATTAGTTTCTAATCAATTTATAGATATAGATGTACCTACATTTTGTTTTTAAATAACAATATTAATTTTTGTTAGAATTTATTATTGTTTTTTTATCAATGTGCATATTTATTGCAAATATAATTTGAAGAATTTAATCAAGACGATAAAAAATAGTCTTGAAAACTCATTCTATATGTCAAAAGCAAACTATTAAATTACTTATATATGGTATATTATATATATAATTATTATTTATGTATATTCAAGTTTAATGTAAAAAAAAAGAAAATTAAAAATTAGAATAACGATTAAATGAAATATATTAAATTACCTATCTATTATATTATGATACAAAAGTATGTTTATTATCATTGACTTGGACAAATCACGCCCTGAAAAACATAATTTATTTTAAAATAACCGTTGGATGTTTAATAAGAACTATTATAAAGTATAATACTTTGATGTATGCAGAACTGGCTGCAACTACTTTATATAATACTATTATTTATTATTATCAGGGCTCGGAAGTTTTAGCAAATGCATATTTTTTTTGGTTCATCCTAGAACATCCAAAGTAAGATACGAATATGTTTCACACTTCCCTGATGTCATACACAAAATTTTATTTTGCTATTTTTTGCATATTTATGGTTTTTACTGCTATTTTGCTAATTTAAGGTTTTTAGTGCTATTTTTGGTCATATTTTCACATAAATTCATATTATAGGAGCTATTTTGCTAATTTAGAGTTATAATTGCTGTTTATGGTAATATTTTATATATTTAAATAAGTAAATAATTATACAATAATACTTAGGGATTTATAATTTTATCTTTACAGGAAAAGTTCCAGAGCCGGACCTAGTACCTAGTTCTTAGATACCTACCATTAAATAAAAAATCTGTAAAATTAAAAAAGTCTTACATTCCATGTTTAAAAAAATTGGTTGAAAATTTTATTTTGCATATTTTCCTATTTTTAGTGCTATTTATAGCGCTAATATTAATGTTTTTATGTGCTAATTTAAGCGCTAAAAATTGATTTTTTTAGTGCTATAACTTCCGAGCCCTGATTATTATTATGTGTTCACTGTACTCGTATAAACCTCATATTATTTAAAACAGAATGTACAATTTGCATGTTTAATAATAATAGCCACTAGGCATATTTTAATGACAACTATTTTATTTCATATATAATTCACTTACATAACTATTGATGTGATTCGTAGTTTTAACATACGATACTTTTACCATAAAAAAATATGAAATCCTTTATAGGTATTGTTGAATATATTGATCAAGAGAAATGTCAATAGATATTAATATATTATACATACGAATTATGGCAACTATAGTCATACCATAATCGTAAGAGATCATGTCATGAATAAGGTTCACTATTATTTTTTTCTTTTCTCTTTTTATAACGAGTGGTATCAAATTAATTTTGATCTTCGCTTTCTCACGCCTTTTAAATGTAACATATTACTCGTATATTATACCATACTGCTATTATACCTACTTGTCGTTTTATGAATGGATAATTGAGCAGTTATTGCATTTAATCTACTATAATATAGTCGTTATTGACTAATACAGGCAGCCACGTCAGTGTACATGTAATGGTAAACCGTGTCAAGGCGATATTTAGCCGGTAGCACTACCCCAAAATTATAGAAATAAATTATCATGAATGAAAGACGAACAGAATGCTAATCCACTATTTATAGCTATAGGCCATAGCAGTACGAATAAATATATACAATTTTCAACTTCTAGATCATAAATAATACGAAGTAAGTTAAAAATTACAAACACGTTTATAAGCTTAGTCATAGATTAATTAAAAAAAAAAAAAGCATTTGGTCAACATATTCAGATATTTGTATTATTATAATAATAGTATTCATTAAATTATTGAATAATTTATAATTAAGTTTGAAATTATTTTTTAAATCAGCTCATAAAAAATGCCTAAAATACGGACAAATATTATTTATAATATTTATTAGATCCATTATGTCAATACGTACAAGTTTGAATTACATATTTGGATCATAGAAATATATAGACAAATAAATTGTATAAAAATTAAAAAGTAAATCGAAAAAATTGTAAATATTCTATGTTATTTAGGCGAATAGGATCATTGATTTCTTAATCAAAATATAATAAACGAAATAGCTTTAATTAAAAAATGGCGATGTTGTACATTTTAAAAGTGATGACTGTTTAATTAAATGAAAACAATTTACTACTAGGTACGATGATTAAAAAACAAAATTGTAGGCAATTGTTATAATCAAATAGGTAATAACATTATGAGTAAATTATGACTTAAAATAGATTGTTATACTACACTTGTTAATTTTATCACAGTATAGCATATAATCTTTTAGTTAATTTTGCTTTTAAATAGCTCTAAACAATGTAAATCGTTGAACCTCTCACGATATCGTAATATGTTGTGTGTAATCACGTGCGTAAAAAATTTTAAAATTGTGAACTGAAGAACGAATCATGTGAGGTGTGACACTGTGACGAATTTTGACTTATTCGTGAAAAAAAATTTTGTCAATTCACCCTGAAATGACTGTCATTTTACAAAATAATTCAAAAGGGTTATTATGATGTAAATAAACAAACACTATAGTCTATGATACCACGAAAATAATAAACTTTAAAAAAAATGTGTATATAATTTTAGTATAAACATATTTACCTAGTACCTACTATTAATATATTTTTGTGCAATAAAGTCACTCCCAGATTTATTTGAAATATTATGTAAAATTATCAGTAGGTATAGTTAGCTTTTTTAAGAAAATTGTGAAATATTCGTTAAATTGTGAACGTACTCATATATTTATTGTTCATATTAAATTATTTATTAAAATAATTATTCAGTTACAAAGTGTTGCTCTTGCCCGATTATAAAAATGATCCAGCTGTTAATAATCACGAATTTACCATTTACAATATTTTTAATGTAGTTACAACTAAAAAACAGTTTTAATTTATAGGCAATTAAAAATTTGATTTCCGATGAAATAAACATTTTAAAAGGAATAAAATGTTTACTCTTCGCGATCTAGTTATATCTAGACATATTTTATACCTATACAATTTAATAATTTATAATTTTATAATATAATTAGTTATCATTAGATTACACTCGCCTAAAACGTGTGGTCTAGTCGTATTACGATATTATTTTTGTAAGGGTATTTATATCGACGAAACTTTTTTTTAGTTTCATATTTTTTACAACATATTATAAAATGCAAATGTGTTATGTGAAATAAAGAGAAAGAAAAGACCATCATACTTATGCATGATGTGAATTTTAGAATACATTTAGATTTAGCCTCATGTTCAGATAGTAATAGTAATGTTCATTATTATAAACACTTTTTTTTATATTTTACTGTCACAAATACTAAATGCAAATTTTGTCATGTATGACCTACAATTGTCATTGTTTAAAACGATAAGGTCGACAAATAGATTTCTAGTTACTGGGGACGGGTTTTTATACTGTTTAACTATGTTTGCTATTACCATGCTGATGCTGTAGGTACATCATTATCTGCATAATATATACACACTGCATATTAATTCATTAGTCGTCGTTCAACTATACTTTTACTTGCTTTGAGGCTTACGACATTTCTATCGATAGCAATAATTTTATTTTACTTTATATATATTTTTTTAGATTGTTTATATCGACTTATTGTTTTGTCTGAAGAAAGCACAATTGTATGATCCCGTATATTTTTTAGCAAGTTTGTGGGTAAGACCGATTTTTGTACTTATTTTTAGATTTATATTAAATGTACATATATTTTTCAGAAACAAAAATCACCACTATGGATTCAAAAAATAGAAGGCCTTCAGAATCGAGATCGATTATAGACAGTTAGTTATATAAATATTATTTATACAAAATACCAATTACATACTATATTATATAAATGGTTTTCGATTGAAATATTATATTAAAAATAATAATAACAATATTATTCTTTATTAAACCGTATTTTATTTAATAGGTGCTTGTTCAAAGCGATTTATAATAGCCATTATGGGATTCATAGGCATTGCTAATGCATATGCTATGCGATCGGTACTGAGTGTAGCTATTACCGAAATGGTAGAAGATATCCATAAAACTGCTATAGACCCTAATGGGTGTCCAGGACCGATAAAAAATACGAATACGACAAACCCAGTATGTTAATTTGTTTAATAATTGTATTATAATAAAACAATAGTCGCTAACAAAATGTAAAAAATCTGTATACAAATCTATAATATGATATTGGGCTTCCATTTTCTCACCTCGGCGAAAATCAATGTTGTATCCTGTGCACATTTTAATCATTTGAACATTCTGATTGTAAATAATTAATATATACCGACTTCCAATATTATTAGACTCATCAAACAATGTATACTAAAATTAAAACATAATGAACGACCAGCCACCTAATGAGTATGAATAATTCAGTATATTAACATGTCTAATGTTAATATCAAAAGTATACACTATATTTAAAGTCATTAATTCAACCACATTAACGTATATTAAGTTATAAAATGAATTATCTGTGAAAAACATTTGTAGGTACCATTGATGTTCATGCGAATGAACTAATGTTAGTCAGCCGACTTTTATTTAATAGAAATTATGAAAAAATACCCTGTAAAAAGGGTTCAAATATTAATTAACATTCACGTGTAAAACAAAATGCACGTTAATTAAGTTTATGCAGTTAAATGTACTTTGAGACAAATGCGAGTAGAGAAAATAATATAAACTTAATGTAATGAAAAAATGTAAATTGATATAATATAATTTTACACACAAGCCTAATACGATTAAATTGATCACCTTTTTGATTTGTTTAAATTGTTTAAAAGTATTTTGTTTTAATATTATTTTGGCATGTTCCTTTACAGAACGCTGAATTTGATTGGTCTGAAACACTTCAAGGGCATATACTTGGTGCTTTCTACTATGGATATGTATTTGCACAGATACCAGGTGGTATATTGGCACAAAAATATGGTGGAAAACACGTGTTTGGCGTCGGTATTTTCCTAACCGCAGTACTTACACTATTGACACCACTTGCCGCCAGGATTGGTCCTGCATACATGATTGGTGTTAGAGTACTTGAGGGTATTGGCGAAGTAAGTGTCGTTAAGAATTTAAGACAAATTGTTCTAATAAAGATTTTGTGTTTGAAAGAGTAATTGAGAGTACGTTGTAACTTGATGTATTGTTACGGTTATGACTTATTGACTTCTGTTACGGAGTTAATAGACTGCAGTCGAATGTGACAATAAAATTGTTCCTTTGCATGAAATTTACTATGATTTCCAGTAAATAAAAATTCTTTATTATTTTATATATATATATAGATTATTGTATAATTTATGAGAAAATGAGATTAATTCCTAGACAATATACTTAAATTTCAATCTTTTAAATTAATATATTTGGAACGAAAAAGTTTGTTATAATTTTTTTTATAAATAAAGTCCCGAACAGTGATAATATATTAATATATAAAATAATCGTATAAAAATGCACATGGGAAATGTAATCTATTTAATAAATAAAAATAAAAATATGGGTTATTATTGGTATAATATAATCATCATTATTATTAAAAGTAAATAATACAGAAAAGATGATAACCTCTTCGATCTTAAATACCATAATAGCAACATTGCACTAATAAATAGAATAAACTCTAAAATTAATTTGCTTGATAGTAATATTAAAACAATGCAATGAATAATGATATTTATAAATTATAATAATAATTATGATTTATAAACTAATATTAAGTATTTTAATAATATTAATTTAAGATTTAGTTTTTGTTTAGTTTTAAAATATCAATCGATAAGTACTGATAATTATAGCACCTGTGTGTGTGTTATGTAAACATTTTTGAACCTAATTAATCTATATTATACTTATTATAAATAAAAATGATCAAGATCAGTTTATAATTTAATAAGAAGTTATGCACTGTAAATACTTTGGTTAATATTTTACTAATTTATCGTATAAGTTTATATTTGTAAACATTCTCTGCTAAACAAATCATCGATATTACTTATTCCTATTAAACTGCATCACACTCTAAAAATTTATAAATGGAAATCCACCTACTAATCTAAAATCCACGTCTTCTAGGTATAACTTATTAAACACGTTTCTATGGCGTTCACCGTGATGATAAATACAAAATAGTATACGATACGTGTGAATATTGCGTTGACAGGCGGCAAATCTTTATGCAATCGAATACATTTCGAAAAGTCATTCGATTAAGCTTAGTATTACTCAATATGATCTAATAAAAAATAATTTTAAATATTTAAAACATTTTACACTTAGACGGAAAGTCACCATCCATTTTTTTTTTAAATTTAAATTTTGTTTAAAAAAATAGAAAATGTTTATCCAAAGTCCCAGAATATTATTTTATAACCATTTAACTATTAGGTATCTATAATAATTTTTGAAGAAATTACTTAGAAATTATTTTTATCGAGACAAAATTATTAAATATTTGAGGTGTTTAAAATTAAAATGCCAGTATTTTGACGTTGAATGATTCAAATTAAATTCAAAAATATAAACCACTGAATTTTTGAGTATAAAATGAATTCCAGCTTAAAATTAATTTGAGTATAAAGCTGTGGAAGTATTTTTGGCTAAATTATAGATAAATTTAAAATTCAACCTAAATAGTAAAATAAAACATTTAAAATTATTGATGGATAAATGATAGTCTTCTTCTTACTAAAATATAAAATGTCATCACTCATCACGAATTTGGATTTCATTTGTTTTTAATTTAAAAATAACTAACAACTAACAACTAACATGTACTTGTACACATCCTTATAAAGATTCAAAACAACAATAATAATTACTAATTACTATTATATATTTGATCCGGAAACAGTGAATTGAGTTTACGAAACAATAATAAGCAATTGATTATTCAATAATATGTAGTATGAGATAAAATTACTTAATAGGTGCGATTCATTAAATAATTGTTTTTATAGTTAAGAGGTCATGGTTTTGTATACCTACGCGATAAGTCGAAAAAAATTATTGTTTTAATGAGTTTATTATTTTGGATTGGTTAATTACATCGCGAATTATAAAATATGTTTTTACCTATGTGATTTTTATACGTAATAGCTTCTTATAAGTTATAATTAATATTTTATAAGAACAAATTTAGGTTACAGCACATTCATTTATTTATATAAATGTTAATTTCTTTCCATATTATGTATAAAAAACTAAACATGCGTTTTTTAATTGTTTTATTCTAATATAACAATTTATTTAATTTTCGAAATATGATTTTTAAATCATGAATATTTCAGTAAATAGTTGAATTTGTTGTTTTCTAAACTGTTTTAGTAATCAGTTGTTTCTATCAATCACTCGGGAAACCTTAAATAAATTGTTTCCTAAAATTAAAGTTTTTTTTTCAAAAATTTAAAACAATGTTTTAAACTTCTAACAATAACCAGGTCAAAATGCGTATAAGTATGTTAGCCTGGTAGCTTGGTATTGAAAATTAAGTATATTATTGTATGTAGCAATTCGACAAGATACTTAAACTTTAAATAAATAATTATAAATCTGTGTAGTAAACTAGTAAATGGCATTATTTATATATTATTGTGTTTGTAATACAAATATTTTTAAATATATTTATATTTTAATATTTTTGTAATACACAAATAATTTTTTGCTATATGTGATTTTCAAAAAATAACTATTTTGTTATCCAGCGTATAATTTTTTATTAATCAATTACATCATATAATATATGGTATTATTTATTATCATTTATCAATTATCATTCGAATATTGTCGTATATCATACATTATATAAATTAATTTATGGTACAAGAATTAAACACGGGAAATCGTATCACTGTTTAAATTAAATTTTATTTGTTTATATGAAATTAAAATACCTAGTATAGAACATTGTAGTTTTCGATTTATGTTAATATAATTCTCGTCCATGTCATAAGCTTAAAAAATTATTAATTAATATATTATGAATTTCTTATACATTTTTCTTACCACAAATAAAATATATCGAAATTACATAATTACAATTTGTTGATCACATTGGGTAGACGGATAGTTAAACGTATAATAATGATTTCTTTTCAAACAAATTTCGTCATTGTTCAAACAATAATTAACCTAAAAATTTAAAACATTCCATGATTAAGTATTAACTATTTATTTCAAATATAAATTTTTATACACAATAACATTTTCAAAATACTTGTACTAATTTTTAGTTATTTATTTTAGGAACATTATTTTCGGTGTTTTTGATATGGGGTATTGATTTATAAGTTAATAACAATAATATTATATGATTTTATACGATAAGTGTTTTTTTTTTTTATGAAAAATTAGATTTACGTATCTATCCATCTAAAGTTAGCTTGGCCTCTTTCCTGCCGGTTTCCAGGATAAAAACAGTATTTATTATGTTATTAACACTTTCACGTAGTATAATATGCCCGACCCATTAGATCCTTTGACTTCTAAAGTAGTTCTTAACACTTAACTGGGAGTATACCAGTTTTCTCAAACAGTTTCTTGTTGAAATTTTTACTTTACTTACCAGGTTAGGTATAGCTTTGGCCCACGGATCATCCACCGAATTTTATTTTCAAACGTGCTATGTCTTCGTTTTATTGTGCTCGTAGCCTTTATGCTTTGCATCCATAGGTCAATGTATCTCTTACTGTTGTCGTGTACAGTTTAGTTTTTATCTTCTCGATGTTGATGTGAAGGATATTCTCTTCAACTTATGGCTATCCGAACTCCAATTTTCCGTGACCAGTCGTTTTTTGTATCTAGGCATATACTTTGGTATTGGAACTCATTGCATTTTTCATAGTTTCTTTTATAAGGACAGTTCTATCTAGCGTAATTAATACATGTAATACATGTACGTTGAAAAAGAAATAACTCAACTTCCCCGGTTTTATGTAATTATTTCATGTTTGGAATTAATATTCAATAAATTTATTTATTTTATATTGACATTACGAACAATAAAACGTGATAATTCTTTATGAGGATTTGTAGATATGATACATCAATGTGTTTTTAACAGGGTCCTACTATTCCAGCAATGAATGCTTTGTTGGCTCAGTGGGTGCCTATCAACGAACGATCACGTATAGGATCATTTGTATTCGCAGGTAAATATTAACTAAATATAATATTATTGACCGATCAGTAATTAAAAATTTAACTGTTGTTAACAGGAAATATGATTGGAACGATTGTAGCTCAAAGTTCCGCTGGTTATTTACTTAAGGTAACCGATGACAATTGGCCACTGGTGTTTTATGTTTGTGGCGTTGTAGCGCTGATTTGGTATGTTTTTTGGAATTTCTTGGTATATAGTTCACCGAGCGAACACCCCACAATAACCGACTACGAACTTACATATTTAGAACGTCATTTAAAAGGAGTAAATAAAAATAAGGTAAACGTTCATTTTTTGTATACATTAATATTATTACAATTATATTCGAATGTACGGGTCCTAAACTTATACTTACTTCTTTTCAGAATAAACTAAAATCTACACCATGGCTGTCAATGTTGTCATCAGGTCCCATGTGGGGCTTAATGATAGGTCAAATTGCTCACGATTGGGCTCTATTCATGATAAATGCTGATTTGCCGAAGTACATGAAGAGTGTCATGAAATTTTCTATTGCAGAAGTGAGCATTTCAAATAAATATAAAATAATTATATTACACTTTGATAATAATTTTAAATTTATTATATTTTTATTTTATACAACTGCAAAGATAGAATAAAACTTATAATTTGTAAATTACTGTAAATTCTATAGATACTTTTCTTATGAATAGTCCAGATATTATTATATATATTTTATAATACATTTTTTTAAATTATATTTTACAAAAACAGCGATCAAACAATGTAATATATTTAATTTGTTTAGACCGGTGTATGGAGTTCAATGCCGCATGTCTTAATGTGGGTTTTTGCCATATTGACAGGATGGTTAAGTGACTATTTGATATCTAACGGAAAATTGGGAATATTACAACAAAGAAGATTATTTTCGACCATAGGTATTATACTATTATGATATTTTTATTTATTATAGATGCGTTTTTAATTGTGCTTAAATTTATAGAATGTTGCATATTGAATAAATGTAGTAGTTATAACCTATTTAAAATTATATTCAGTACAAGAAAATCGTGTTTTATAAATGGAGATTTAAAAAATAAAAATTTCTATCTGAACTTTACAAACTGGATATAGTTGAAACTACTAAATTGTTTTAGGCAAATGTAGGTATTGTATTTTAATACTTCAGTTAATTATTTATTTATTCATTTTACATAAAACACGACTTGACACGTCGTAACATAATACAAGTCAATAATTTTTACACACTTCGTTTAAGTTGAACTTGTGTTAGAGATGTTAAATCATTAGTTTTTTACTTTCAGTGTAGATGATGAAGTGTGGTATGTTCGTAATTATTTAAGTTATTTTGATTTATTTATTTAATTTATTATGATGAACATATGAATTCACAGGCAAACTTAAAAATAGGTACCGTAAAATTCTACACGTGGTACTGTCGTCGACTGATGTACAGTTGTTAAGTGTGTGAAATATTTGTAACTTTTAAATTTATACTTAATTTCTTTGATAACATCAATCTAAATAGTTCCCAATATTCTCTAATCGATTTGTAATCGACTTCAAACAATTTGGAATTTTTTAGCTTGTATTGGACCTATGTTGGGCACATTAGCAGCGTCATATGCCGGTTGCGACAAGATAAAAGTAGTCGTTCTATTTACCGTCGGTATGGCTACCATGGGCTTCTTTTATTCGAGCATGAAAGTTAACGTGATGGATTTGAGTCCAAATTATGCTGGTCCTGCAATGGCCATGGTAAACGGAGTTGGAGCTGTCGCTGGAATTGTTTCTCCTCCCCTCATTGGATATTTAATACCAAATGTAATAAACAATGAGGATTTTTTTTTGTTAATTATTTTTTACTGTTGTTAACAAATGTTATTTATAGAATACCCTATTGGAATGGCGTAATGTGTTCTGGATTAGTGGTGGTGTAGTAATCGTAGCAAATTCGATATATTTGGTATTGGCCTCGGCATCCATACAGTGGTGGAATGATCCGGTACCAACTTCTGAGACTGACGATGGTGGTGAGTAATATATAATAAAAATTTATTTTACTAAATTTGCGTTTTTCAATTCAAATATTTTAGTAAATAGTAATGAATGTTTTCACACATTAGATAATCTATTGATCGTGCTAATATTATTCATATTATCAGTACACATTTGTTCTTATTTTATCCCATTAATTTTTGTATATTTTAAAAATAATTATAAAATAATATTGTATACAATTATAATACTAAATAAATCAAAATATTTTTATTATTTTAAGTAAATGTGTAATAAAATATTTCATTTGGTTTTATTTTATAATAATATTATGTATTATAAATTTCAAATTTGATATGTTTTGAGCAAAAAAACATCTGATATTTATTTTTTACAAATAAAAATGATATCATACACAATACACACATTTTAATAAATACATATTTATTTAAATCTTTATGAATTTTTCAAATGTTCCAGATACTGATTTATAAGAACTGTGTTTATTGAAAAGTGCGTGTTAAACAGCTGAGAACATTATTACGAATGTGATACGGGGGGACAGTGTGACTATATTATATTATGCAATCAAGTTTAATATTGAAATATTAATAATACACAGGTAATATGTATTATATACATATTTGACTTGATGCGTTGGAAGTTTATGTTTAAATTGTTGAAATGCTACAGCAGTGGAAATAATTTTAGACGTGAATTGATTTTTCATAATCATAATAATAATATATTATAATAAATTTAGACTTTTCAATTATACTTGAGTCATTTAAAATATAAGTATGAAATTTTTTTTAAAATTACGATAAGTACGTGATTGATACTTTTATATTATATATAAATCATAATCATAAATGTTCAAAGCATAATTGAAATTCTATTTTATGTATCATTAAAAATGTGTAAGAAAATGTTTCTCTAGTCATAGTTGTTATAATTTCAGACTATGTACGTAGAAATACATTTACGTAAATGTAATATTTGTTGCCTATATATTTGTACTAATAATTAAAACAGCAGTTCCCTTATAGTTTGCATCGAATCGAACTATAAGTTGTAAATCATCATACGCCAATACTGACATTTTCACGTAAGATAATAATAGTTTAAAATACATCATATAACTTTAGAGTAGTTATTTTATTGAATTTACTGTATATTTTCACGAGTTTGAACTTATATTTTATTAGTCATAATTCGTAATATTGTCATTGTGAATCATTTTGTTAGTTAAATATTATTGTAATATAAAATGTATAGTTACTATTGATTAACGTGTTCATAATCTTGAATTATAATATTCGTAATTGACCTTGAATAGAAATACTTTATTATATTATATTTAATAACTCAGTAACTATATTTAAGTAGAACTTACATTTTGTTAACCTAATATTATTTCTTTGTAGTAATGTAATAGTTTTATGCTTGTACCTGAATAAATATTTAAAAGTGTAAACGTGTGTTCACATTTTATATTTTGATAATGTTTGTTATCTACACAAATTATGTTATAGTTGGCGAATAGGGTAATATTTAGCCCGTCTATTTACAAACAAGTCAATAATTTAACTTACACGGGGAGTAAATTTTTATCCTGATTATGTGGTATTATTTATATGTGTATTTAATTGCTTGGTGTTGTTATTCATATAAATATATGCGTGATTTATACACGATATTAAATTCAACACAATATAGTTTTGAATCTTTTAATATACAATCATAATATCTTTATTTTAAAATTTTGTTTTTAGTATTGATTTGTCTCTGATTTCCATTGATTTTTATGATTTTTAATATATGTAATAACTAATAACACTAACAAAAATTAACAACCATAGTCGTATCAATCATAAATTATTTACCATAATCATTTAAGTATAATGATTATGAATAAAAACTTATAATATAAATTGTAAAAACAGTACAAGCCGAAAAGACAAATATTTAAAACGGCGCTTCGGGTAGGCAATTTAATAATACATATTCTGAGCGGATCGAAAAAGTAATTTAGTGTAATGAATAATGATGTGATTTTCTGTTTTGAATAGTAATATGTCTATTACATCACACACACTTATTATCGGTCTTTATAGTAACATCATTCGTTGGCGAATACATAATATGATATACATATCACTATGAACATGACGAATGCGTACACATATAATATATCTAATTTTTAAATTCCTTGCAATATACAAAATATATGTCCGTGGTCCAATGTCTTCAGCACCTCAACTTAACACATTTGTAACTTCTTAAAGTGTTTGGTATAAACAATGAATGCTGAGGTACAAATCAAAATGAACAAAATACAAACGATCGTTCTTTTTTTTTTTTTACTAAAACTGAATGCAAATATGAGTCTATTTTTATATCTTTCGTGCTGATGGGTGAATCAATCATATTATAATATATACACTACTATCATCGTAAATGTCAATAAAACTTCTAATATCTATTTTTAATTAATTAGAAAAAATATAATATTTTGTCATACGACTTTTTATGTTGAAATGTTTAAATCTATATCTTCACTACTTATATTTCTAAGATTATTAGGTTGAAGAAAATTAAATTGATTTTATTGGTTTACAATCCTGTTCGAGTTGTTAACTCACTAATCATATTGCCACAAGCCTGATAAATTCCTAATTATTGAGACTTGTCATGACTGAAAAGTGAAAAGTATAGAATCTTTTAATAACTACATACTGGACATTTATTTATTTTTCGGATTAGTGATTATTTTTTTAAAGACATTTGAAGTTCAAAATTGTACGAAATTAGATATTTAAACGAAGAAAGGAAGATTTTAATCATTTTATTGTAATAATTAAAATATACAATCTGTGAATTTTACGTAGGTATATTATTATAATTTATTATACACAAGATGAATTGAATATTTAAAAAATATTTAGATTGATTTTATTTTTATCACGTAGGTATAAATATTAGTATAATCTAATAAAAGCATGTTTTTCGAAAAAAAAAAAATTTTATTTATCATGATTCATAATACAAATAGTAAAATAAACAAAAATATATTAGTAATATATAAATATATCATTAAATATTTATGTTATATAGGCTGACAGATTGTTTTCGCTCAGAATCAATTTCGTATGCAATTATTTAGCATTGAATTCAAATTTAACAAATACATTACAATAATTTATTCAATGATGAAGGTACACTCAACACCTACTATAAGCAATGGGGTTACCTATTATCCTCTTTTTTCAGTTTTTATATCCTTTAACAATTGTTGATAGTATTTTATTTCTGGCTTCATAATAAAAAAGTGACTACCTTTTCAGATAAGATTTAGAAAAATAATTTTTATCGTTGCGCAAATTAAAAACTCGATCCGGATTTTTACTAAATTTTTTAGCCAAATTTTCGCCAACGTAAGTAAAATAATTATTAAACTCATTTGCCGCATCTTTGGGATTATCTTCTAAATTACATCTATTCTTCTAATTTACATCCATTTAATTATACAGTTCACTTTAACCCTCACTAATCCATTCCTTTAACTATAATATCCTCGCTTAAGGCAGAGCTGCCTATTATTGTGCAGCAGTTGATAGGCAAACAGTTATAATAATAGAATTGTCCTAATAACTAATTAATAGGTGTATTTCCCTGGCACCTAACTCTACCGGATTCAGACAAAAAATTTTTATGAGTGTTTGAAATTTAAATTTTTACAAAACCGCGTTAAATAATGGTTTAGCCTCAAACGGTTTTTGATATTAGTTGTTATTCAAACAGTATAAGTCGTAAATACTTGAAAATTGTATCAGTTATTTAGATCGCCATTTTCTTTACGTGATTTGATTTTCAAAATATTTTGACTTTTTTTGAGCTATTTATAGACAATTGAAATTTTCAATTTTTTTTTATTTTTTTTTTATAAATGTTGATGAAAAAAATTATGCTGGGACAAATTACTTGAAAATTTAATTGAAGGGTCCTCATAACTTGTTCTAACTCTCATTCAAAAATTATAAAAATAATAAAAATACATAGGCACAATTTTTTTTTATTAGCATTTGAAGTTCAAATATTGACAAAAATTCGTCAAAATCATGAATATTTTTCACTATTTGGTAGTTAAAAATTTATAAATATTTTACTATCAAAAGCTAAGAATTGAAAATTTAATACTATGCTTTCAATAAGTTAAGCTTAGAATAATTATAAAAAAGTTTGAGGATTATTCAATTTAAAAAATTGTACGAGTGTTTAAAGTTTTAATTTTAATTTGAAATCAAAAATACACGTGTAAAATTACGTTTTACTAATTAATAATTTTCGATTTTTATATAATATATCCTAGACTGACAAATCATCTCCGTTCAGAATCGTTTTTCGTATACAATGATACCTATCATTGCATTCAAATTTAACCTACCTTAGTCCGAGGTCCATCCCACCCCCTGATGTACAGCAGAGCGATACTCACTTACCCGCTTTTTTATTTTTTATTTAAAATATAATTACAATCTATACAACAATTTAGTACAATAAGTAATTGAGATAAAAGTATTTACATATCGAGAATAACAGATGGGGGAGGGCAATCAGTAGTGCCACCCGACAAAATTTATATATAAGTCAATAAATAATTTAGTAATAAGTCAATCAATTATTTTTAGCTGTATCGCTTATAATATGCACGTGTAATATCACTTTATTACGCATTTTTTCAAGTTTTAAAATAATTACACATATTATATAATACACAATAATTTTAATAATTAAGTGGTCATTAAGTAGAAGGCCACGTATCTATAGCTAGTTATAGGTAAATAAATATCTATAGATTCGCTTTTATGGTTATATAATCTCATCTTTAGGCGTATTATTTTGTGTAAACATAATATTATGTACAATAATAAATTATCTATTTACGATCGATTTTAAACCAATATTTTTGGTGCGTCATATTATTTGGTAATCAATTATGGTGGACTTGTGATAAAACTATAATAAAGTAAAATATATATTATTATGCTCACACTAAATAACTAATAAGGTAAAGTTTTATTTATTTAATAAACTGTAACTATTATATTTTATTAAGTTAGGTACTCAATACTCATACTCATACTTATTAATAATAAGTTATTATTGAGAATACGTAATGTTGGTGGAGAAAAAATTCATATTTGATGCGATTGATCAAAGACTATTTAAATTTAAACACTTAGAATAAATAAGCGAGTACACAATATAATAAAACAATACGATACATAATAATGTTATTATTATTATTATGTGTCTGGAGGTAGATCAACCAGATATTGTTTACACGTATTGACTTATTCTTAATGTAGTATAATTGTAGTTGTAGATATAAGTTAAACACGACTATCTATGTCTTCTTGAAAATGTGTTATTCAGACAGATTAATTATTTCAAATATTTTTCGAATTTGTATAAATAAACTCAGAAAAGTTGCATAATTTACTTGAAGAATTTCGAATAACATATTATTCATAATATTAGATAAATGTAAAATAGTCATTACGTAGCCTTCTAACTGTTTTATAATTAACTAAATATTTATGTTAGAAATTATCTAATATTTAACCGAAATATTTTTTGTTTATTCTTTAACCATGTCAAATGCAAGTATATGAAAGAATAAATCCACTAGAATTCAAACATTCACGAAAATAAAATACAAAATTAATTATTATTTAGATTTTGAGTTGAGTTTAAAATTTGTTTTTTTGTAATTCAGAAGGGAATGAAATTACAAATTTGTAATTTTTACCAAATATTTGATTAGAATTTTTATTAATAATAATGTGGTTTAAGAAATATTTTTGCACTTTTTAAGCTATTATTAATGGACATTTAAAATGATCTACTTTTTGAAGTTTTCATTCGAATTACCCCCCTCTTTGAAAAGGAAATCGGATCTAGTTGGTACTTTGGGGGGTCAAAAGTTAAAAATTTTCAATATTTTTAAAGTGAGTCGGGAAAAACTTTAAAAAAATGACGGAAAAAACGGGATTTTTTACGCAAAACCAGTTTTCGTCAAAATCAAATTTTTATTTTGCTAAAACTCAAAAACTAATAGATATAAATACTTGAAATTTTCACCAAATGTTTATATTAGCGTTCTCCATACACAGTTAAATTTTCAAAGAATTTTGACTTTTTTTGAACTATTTATAGACAATTGAAATTTTTAATTTTTCTAAGTATTTTTTTTTAAAATAACGATAAAAATTTTTTGGCCGACCAGAAAATCTTGAAAATTTAATACAAGGTTTCTTATAAGTTGTTCTTAAAGTGATAAAAAAAAATCCGAAATCGTTGGTCACAATTTTTTTTTATAAGTGCTTAAAGTTCGAATTTATACGAAATATGTCAAAATTGCGAAAATTGGCAAGTAATTTTGTGGTTGAAAAATCGTAAAATTTTTTTCTTTTATAACTAATTTTCGAAAATTTGATACAAGGTACTCCATACATTTTTCTTCAATTATCTGTAAAAAAAACTCTACCAGATTCAGACAAAAATTTTTTATGAGTGTTTGAAATTTAAATTTTTACAAAACCGCGTTAAATAACGGTTTAGCCTCAAACGATTTTTGATATTTGTTGTTATTCAAACAGTATAAGTCGTAAATACTTGAAAATTTTACCAGTTATTTAGATTGCCCATTTTCTTTACGTGATTTGATTTTCAAAACATTTTGACTTTTTTTGAGCTATTTATAGACAATTGAAATTTTCAATTTTTTTTTATTTTTTTTTTTATAAATGTTGATAAAAAAAATTCAGCTGGGACAAATTACTTGAAAATTTAATTGAAGGGTCCACATAACATGTTCTAACTTTCATTCAAAAATTATAAAAATACTTGGGCACAATTTTTTTTTATTAGCATTTGAAGTTCAAATATTGACAAAAATGCGTCAAAATCATGAATATTTTTCACTATTTGGTAGTTAAAAATTTATATTTATTTTACTATCAAAAGCTAAGAATTGAAAATTTAATACTATGCTGTCCATAAGTTAAGCTTAGAATAATTATAAAAAAGTTTGAGGATTATTCAATTAAAAAAATTGTACGAGTGTTTAAAGTTTTAATTTTAATTTGAAATCAAAAATACACGTGTAAAATAACGTTTTATTAATAAATAATTTTCGATTTTTGTTATTTTTAAAAAATTACTTGAAATAAGATCTTGAAACTTTTATACTTAAATGTTTGAATTTGTTTCAAAATAGAATATATGATAATATTTAAATACAATATATCCTAGAGTCTAGATTGACAAATCATCTCCGTTCAGAATCGTTTTTCGTATACAATGATACCTACAGTGGCGTCGGAGAAGGGGGGGCAGAGGGGGAAATTGACCCCTCAGATATAATCCAAAGGGGCAAAAGTATACTATTGCCCCCCCCACATACTACATTAAAATTAAAGGGTATATAATCGTAAATTACGTAATACGTTTAATTTATACGTTTACTTACTCAAAATTGGTCTCATTTTCTTGAATGTGTGTAATAATATTATTATTATTATCGATTTAGTATTTTTACTAATTTTGAATTGTTATTAGGTTTTTATGTTTTGCCCCCCCTCATGAAAAATAGTTCCTGCGCCACTGGATACCTATCATACCTAGCATTCAAATTTAACCTTGCCTAGTCCGAGGTCCACCCCACCCTCTAATGTACAGCAGAGCGATTATTTGTTTTATTGCATTTAGTTTACAGATTGTTACAAACAAACATAATATAATATCTCAATATGGTGATTTATTGATATTAGTTAATGACTATTTAGTAAATAGTTAAGTTTCAAGTTCAAATCTTTCTAAATTTTATAATTATTATACTTCATTTAAATTTTTTAATTGCGTCTTATTTTTGTCTTCATACTAGTATAAACTTTCTGTCCTATCATATTTTCTACATATCTAAGTGGTTATTAATAACTCACTTGCATATTGTATTCAATTCCTATATTTATTTATTTTTTTTATACATATATAATATAATATATACGACTAGTATTATATACATGACATAATTTATTATAGTGAATTTTTTTTTTAATTTCATAAATTTATAACATACAATAATTATTCATTCTTTCTAGAATAATCGATTATTGAAATCAAACTACTTCAAAATGATCAAGTCACAATTCATTCTTTAATTTAGTTTATAATCTCAAATTACTAATTTACATATATTATTTGTTGTAATCTGTTATTTCAATAATATTAAATAATGGTTCACTGTTTAATTTGATTTGATGAGTGCAGCAATAACAATATTATCGTTAAATGTATCAACAATATTCTATAAAATATTAAAAAAGTTAATCAAAAATTTACACCAAGTAGTTTAACGTCATTATACTAAAAAAAGTCTGGTTTACGTTGTAAATTAAGTTGACTAAACTAGATATACCCAATCAATTTAGTCTGTACCTAAAGTAATTTAAATTGAACAGAACAATACCTTTATATTACCAAAAAGCTTTTTAACTCTCATTGTACTCGTATTTTGATGATTAATTAAGTATAAATAAAAATTAAATTATTATGAACTATTTAAAAACAAATCACAAATCCATAATACAAAATACATAATAATATATTTCCTATAAAGGTGGTGAAGTAGCCTAAGTACAATAAATTAATGCGAAGATCACTAAGAAATACTCATTCATTATATTTAAAGATTCAATTTATTCTTTGAAAATATAATCTAGAACAAAAAAAAATCTAAAAAATTACCGAAAAAACCATTGATTAAGTGAAACGCTTTTTATACAAACATTATTATAATATGTTCATGCCAATAAATAACAATAAATTATATAAAATTTATTATTTATATGACAAAAATTGTATGATATAATGATTTCTGGTTCAACCGCCTTTCATAAAATCAGTTTAAACTTATTTTTTTATTAATATAATTACTTTAAACGAAGATAAACATAACACTGGCTTGAAACATTGTGTTGACAACTAATCTAATTATTGATACATTAAATTTTTAATACGAATTATTTAGTACAATTGAGAAAATACGTGTGCGATAAGTTATTTGCTCATCACTGTCATCTACCTGTGCATCAGCGGACGCATACGAGTGAAAAACCGCATCACTAGTATATATTCTACAAACAGTATACATTCTCTGTAAGACAAAATATGACCAGATACCAACTGAAGTATAAAGGTGAAAGACTATACGCATGCTACGTATGTCACAAGGTGTTCTTCCAAAAATCCAAACTGACTTTACACGAGCGGAAGCATACGGGAGAAAAACCATACCAATGCGACGTGTGTGATAAGGCGTTCTCCCAAAAATCCAATCTGACTAAACACCAGCGAATCCATACAGAAGAAAAACCATACCAATGCGACGTGTGTGATAAGGCGTTCTCCCAAAAATCCGATCTGACTAAACACCAGCGAATCCATACAGGAGAAAAACCATACCAATGCGACGTGTGTGATAAGGCGTTCTCCCAAAAAAACAATCTGACTTTACACAAACGAACGCATACTGGAGAAAAACCATACCAATGCGACGTGTGTGATAAGGCGTTCTCCCACAAACACCATCTGACTGTACACCAACGGAAGCATACTGGAGAAAAACCATACCAATGCGACGTGTGTGATACGGCGTTCTCCCACAAATCCTCTCTGACTTTACACAAACGAACGCATACTGGAGAAAAACCATACCAATGCGACGTGTGTGATAAGGCGTTCTCCCACAAATCCGATCTGACTAAACACCAGCGAATCCATACAGGAGAAAAACCATACCAATGCGACGTGTGTGATAAGGCGTTCTCCCACAAATCCGATCTGACTAAACACCAGCGAATCCATACAGGAGAAAAACCATACCAATGCGACGTGTGTGATAAGGCGTTCTCCCACAAACCCTCTCTGACTGTACACAAACGAACGCATACTGGAGAAAAACCATACCAATGCGACGTGTGTGATAAGGCGTTCTCCCAAAAATCCGATCTGACTAAACACCAGCGAATCCATACAGGAGAAAAACCATACCAATGCGACGTGTGTGATAAGGCGTTCTCCCACAAACCCCATCTGACTGTACACAAACGAACGCATACTGGAGAAAAACCATACCAATGCGACGTGTGTGATAAGGCGTTCTCCCAAAAATCCGATCTGACTAAACACCAGCGAATCCATACAGGAGAAAAACCATACCAATGCGACGTGTGTGATAAGGCGTTCTCCCAAAAATCCAATCTGACTAAACACCAGCGGAAACATACATAATTATTATTAAAATCTATTATATGTTTAATTCAAAAGATTATAAAACAGTATTATTAACTACAAAATATTATATTTAATTATTTTATTTGATGCTTAGGTATTTCATATATTTGTATTTAATTTAAACTCTTAAAGTATTTAGTTTAACTTTATAACGCCTTTTTAAACTCTTTCAAAAATTAGAATTCATCATAAGTAAAAATATGAATATTTAATGACTTAAAAGACTTATTTATGAAAATTAATACGATGTTCTAAGTGTTTCAATTTAAGATGACTGCATGCCACATAAATCTTTAAAAGTTTGAAACTATATTGTAAAGTAAAATCAATAAGATTAAATAGTAAGTGAACAATTAATGTTAAAGCAATTTTCTATTCCATTTATATATATTTATATATAGAATACAAAGGAAAGTTTAATTTAAAAAAAAAATAGGGAACTTAAAGTTGTTATGTACAGTAAAATATAACGAATGAAACAGGCGAAAAACAATCGGTGGCATACGACTTTTGCAGTTAAAGTCAAGTGTTGTTTAACGAGTTGAAAAAAAAATAACGCGAGAAATGAGTTAGTTGTATTTTGTGACTAGGTCCTAAAAAAAAATGTTTGTCCTTTAATGGTGAAAAAAAGATGACATGAAGGTAAAAAAATGATTTTTTTAAAAGGATATAATTTAAACATTACTGGATCAGTGAATAAATGTGATAGTCCTTAATGCGATGTCACAGGTGGTATTATCACACTGGACATTATATAATTTAATAGATAAGAAGTAATTAAAGTTTTAAAAAATACCATACTTACTCCCTTAATAATAATGAATTTAAATTTATATTTAAATACTTATAGTAATTCAAAATATATCTAATGTATTAATGGTTTTATTTAGCATAGTTATTAAAAACGTGAGTATAAATTTAATTTAATGGCTTTTATTAGAAACCTGGGTACAATTGTATATGTGACTACTAATTGTGTTTTGATATATTCAATACGCTATGTGAACATTTTGCATTCATTTTTAATTTTTAGCTATATAATGCAATTCCCACATTCAATAATTTTTTTATAAATTTTTATCAAATCAGCCTTGTATATTAAAATATGTGTTTACTACGTCGAAATTATATTTTCCTTACCCAAATAATTTGATTTTTTTTTCAATATTAAATGTACCTACAATATTTTAAACTACTAAAATCATTTGAACTTCATACGATCAGCATAAAAACGGGTCATTTACCGGAATCGAAAACGATATTTTCACCTCTCTTCCATCAGTAAATATTTGTTACCTACATAAAACTTTAGAGGTAATGGATTTCGGATTAATATTTTTTACTATATATAATAAGCAGTTAGCGGACACATTTATTTAAGTTTCGAAAATTCACTGATTACATTCTATTATCATATTCTATGTAATAGTGAAATTGATCATTTTTTTTTGTATTTAGGCTTAAATAATCATATTTTTCATAAACTGTACTATATTTAATTTTTTAATATCAGACAAATTTTAAAAATGTTATCAAAATATTAATAATCAAAATTGATAATCAACAAATAACCGGAGTATTAATTTAATTTTTATTGTTTTGTTATTAAAATAATACTTAATAGTACTAAAATACCTACTTAAATTATAGCGTTAAGGAATCGTTTTGGAACAATTTCATGTTGAACATTAACATAGCAATTTATCTTCGAGTTTTTTTGTCATCAATATCAACTTGATGTATATTTTTGACGTGAAAATAATATTTTTGTTGTAGTTACTCTACGACGTTATAAGTACCGTCTCGAAACGTTAACATATCGTTCTCAGTCAAAAAACCTTTGGCGAACATCCGTGCCTAACTGTACACAGATTATATTATTCTCGTCCACGTCTATTGTTCCTGTCGGCTGTCACATAGTTTCATTATAAATTATAATGTCTTTATTTATGTACATATGGTATTTAATATTGACAGTATTCTGATGGCCTTCCATAACAGTATTTCGTTTCGATTTTCGTCACTGCAATGCAGTCTAGTGCCCGTTGTAATGTGGTGGTGGCACTCTTAGCGTGTGCTGAGTATGTTGCAGTGAACAGATAAAGGTCATTAGACGCTAGTATTACCGGCAATAATTTGATCGATTGTGACAAATGGTGTATGAAAATAGTATGTTAACCAATTTAGCTAGTTTTATGTGGACATGGACGAAAATACGAATTAAAAAAAATAGACATAGTATAACAAGAAAATAAACAAACACTCTCACGGTTTGTTTTATTTACTTTGGCTTTTTAATATGTATACCGTTCGTGTTCGGCACTTACCTTAAACTACTTTTAAGGAGTACGAAATATAATATTTATCACATACCGTTATAATACCGATGACCTACTATTATAAAAAGCGGCTGAAAACGGATGAACTTTATAACAATATGCATTTATCCAATATAATTTCGTAAAATATTAAATGTGTTCATAGACGTACTTATGTACTTTTATTTCGATCTGTTTAAAGCGGATAACATTGAAAAAACATTAAATTTCCAGAAAAAAAGACTTCTTGTAATAGAGGAACGTTGAAGGGCAGATAATATTATGAGGACATCGCTATATTTACTATTTAGGGCAGGGCAATCACAATATTTCAAAGAAGTGTTTTTGCGAGTATAGCTGTTTCGCCAAATTTTTCTTCGATAATAAGAATTAATGGAATTCAAAACATTTTATACCTTTATACAAATTATATTATCAATAAATTGTAAACAAAAAATTATCAACAGGCATGTTTTAATATAATAGAGAGAGGCTGCTGGAGCCTGAGTACTGTAATTATATTTTCTGATATTTTAGCGTACTTTGATTTGTAATTAAATTAGGATAGGTATATACAATGGTATTTTATTAAGGATTTTTTTTTATTAAATTACAGTTAATAGTATTATTATTAAAAAAAAACCTGTTTATTTTTAGTATTTGATATATGATAATAATTTTGTAATAATTTCATTAGTATTAAGTACTAAGTTGTAAGTAAACCACAGTTGTAGATAGATCTAAAACCTATATAACTATGACCAATACAAAACAAAAAGACTCGGATTCTTGGATATATTTTTGTTAAAAGTTAAAATGGTAAAATATTTACATTTATGAAGTTAAATTTATTTTTAATAGCGATTTTCGTTTTACGTATTACACCTTTCAGCTCGCTCACTGTATCCAAGATGCGGAATAAAGCTTAAGAAAAACCAAATTACTCTGATACCCAAACGATTCGTCGCAATGGCGACTAATGAAGACAATATGTAGACGTATTCGATACGTCGAGTTGTATATCCATTGATATCATTGAGAAACGCGTTCTTAATAAGCAAATCATCAGCTCACTGACTACGGATAAATATAAGAAATAATAAAATAAATTACATAACAAACAAAAAACATATGATTACAGCTCGTTGTAGGTACTAATGGATTTTTGCGTTAAACGACATATTTATTTTGATTATCCGTTGTCGAATTCCTTCCATCATCGTTATAACTTAATGCCTCTATATCTACTATAGGGTCGATAGTAGAAAACTTCGCAATCGATATTTCTGAAGCTCTGCCAGCTGAATTGGGCCATAAAGTTTGATGAATGTCAGTAGCTGCAACGTGGACATCCGAAACCTAAAGGTATTTATTTTTTGTCTTCTATTTCTATAATAATAATTATAATAATATGTGTCACAACTGCCAGGACACTTCAAAGCCTGTAATTAGGTTTTAATCTACATCTGTTGCGGGAAAGATCATCTTTAAAATTACTGAACCATATAGATAAAAGCGGCACAGGCACCCAGTTAAGTGCACAATAATGTGGGGTGCTCATCTCTCAAACAAGTCAAACATATTCAATTTCCAGGCGTACCTATACTACAAATTTCTTCTTAAACGCCGAATAAATAATAATTTAAACAATCATAATCTAAATTCTTGAATAAGAAAATACACCCTTCCTCGGATTAAGTATTTAATCTATCGTATACATCTGTTACTTCCAGATCCAATAATATTAAAATAGAAGTAATATTTATCCATCGAATGTGTATACTTTTTTTTCCCATAAAAAGAATATCTCGTTCTTTTCTACCAGATATGTTTCCATTAAAACAATTTCTCTATTAATATAACTTACAAGCTGTTTTGCTGAAAGTTATTTAAAATAGTTACTATTAAATAGTGAAAAACGGTATAAACGTATTATACATACAAATAAAATTATATTTTAAGAATAATTAAATAATAATAATTCTGAAACGGAATTGAAGTCTTCAGTCGGCCGATTACAAAATAATGTTGACAATGAGAAATTTGTAAAAAGTAAATAATATATTATTTTTTTAAATTTAAAATTTCTTTTAATAAAAAAAAAAAGTAAAAATTGATGGATTTATCTTTTTTTAACTATATTATATACATAGTCAACTTTTTAAAAATGTTCATAAGTATAACTAATAATTACGCAATATCAAAATTTGTATTAAAAAGATGAAAATAAATATTTTTAAACATTGTAGATACTTATTGATACTTTTTACTAAATTGTATCTGTAATTTAAAACGAAATTTCATTTTTATAAATATTTAGTATAATATTTTATTATATTACATAATTGTTCTATTTATGTAGTCTGTTATTATTCCATATTTCCGTCACCTTTCATTAAAAATTAAAATACATTGTATCCGACCAATTCACAACTTCTGCACCGATATATATAGACTACAGAGTTATAACTTATATTATTATTTATTATTACTAAAAAAACAATATATTACTAATATGTATAATATTATACTGCTTTTAAATGTTTTATAGCATTTCAAATAAACTTATAAATCATTTTGGTGTAAACAGATATTAGTGTGAAAGATTGAGACACACTTTTGGTGCAGTAAACGAGTATTGGTGCAAAAAAAAAAAAAGATAAATTTTTGATGGAAATTTAATTATAAAAATTACTATCGAAATTTCTTTCCGATGTTACTTCATAGATTAACCTCCTATTTTTCTTCCTTATCGCTGTATTGCATACGCAATATTATATACCATTGTCTAAAATTATATGTTTATCCTAGTACTTTTAATTACCAACAACATATACCGCCATTAAATACTTACTTTTATAACGTAACTATATGCCTTATCTTTGATCA
Organism: Schizaphis graminum; assembly: GCA_020882235.1. Lineage (NCBI taxonomy): Eukaryota > Metazoa > Arthropoda > Insecta > Hemiptera > Aphididae > Schizaphis > Schizaphis graminum. Next base: position 112,204,753 of record CM037032.1, on the reverse strand, counting down.
AACTTGCCTCGACGTTTAATTATATAGTACCTATTAATTACTTTTTTTTTTTAACAAAAATTAACAAAAATTGTATTCTTAAATATTATAATTAGGTATATTATATTTATTTGGGTGTCTGAACTGTGAGACCTCAATTTTATTTGTTCATGTTACTGTATCTAGTAAAAGTACGTGATTGAATATTTAATGATTAATATTTATGACTAAGAAAAAATAAGATACTTATTTAATCAATATTTTTTCAGTGTTATTATGTTGTATATTTTTTACGTACATAAAAAAATAAAATGAAATTATAAGTTTTGTATTTTGAAAAAATTAGGTATCTATACCATCCAATCATCCAAATATGATACTTCTATATAAATATATAATAGGTACATTATTAAGGAAATATGTATCCATTTTCCCGGTTGATGAGGTTATGTAAAATGTTATTATGAAAATAAACCGGTCGAAACTACTATTATACGTACTTATATTTGACATATATAATGTTTGGATTATAGTATACATATGTATAAATGTATAATACATACTGGGAGGTCAAAACCTGTTACAACAGTGGAATATACATATAGTAATATAGACGTATTCATAATGAAATCAGATACATGTTTAATATTATACTTAAATGCGAGAGATGATAAAATTTTTCAATTATTTCCAATCAAATACAAAATATTAAAGTTATATCATTGCATTGTCAACTATATCGTATAAAATAATAGATACTTATAAATTATAAATAATTTAAGCAGTTTTAGAGTCTGGGGTATTGGATTAGTTACATTCACTGTGTTATGAATCTTAACATATAAATATGTTGTATAATAATATTCATTAATGAAAGTACATTAAACAAAACCCCAAAAATAGTCTATCCACCAATCATTATTATGGTTACATTATTTTCATTAATTTTAGGTACTTAAAAATATCGCCACAAGTATGCACATATAATGCATGTAATATTATGTTAGTTCAGTTAATTCAGATACACTTATAGCTTATAATACCAAACCTATACATAATATATTCACAGCGCGCAGTTATTATCATATAGTCGCACTTATACGTGTTTGAACATTTTATAAAGTATAATATTGTAAAATTTGTTTGTTTTTTTTATTTATATAAGTTTTATTTTTAAGTACACTCGTTATTAGTGATTGTATTCTTTAGTATTATATAAAAGAATTTCAAATTGTTTATATTAGCAAAAACATAAAACATACAAAAGCATTTACAATATCACATACATTATACTTAAATATAGTAATATGTGTCAACCAACTCATTCAATGCATAAATATCATCAATATATTATTTTATGAGAAAAAAAATGCAATGTTTCACGTTTTTGAGAAATGTTTTACCATATAACGAAAACATATTTTAAAATTAAATATTTCAGAAATATAGACTTCAAACATTAAACCACACAAATTTATGAAATTTCGTAATCTATATAAATTCAGTTTATTAAAATTTTGTTTAAATGTATATTGTATAATAAATATTAGTTACCTATTGGTTATTGTCGATTAAATTCTAAATGTGTTTATAATAAATAGTTCTAGTGAAAAAAAAATGTATAACAGTATTAGCTTTTAGAATATCGATACCGCGAAAGCTGGATATTAGATTTTTTTTTATATTTCAATTGGATTATAAATTATAATATATCTCCGAAGATATAAACTATATTGTAATATACGATTGAAAAAAAAGTTTTGAGTATAATTAGTCAATTAATAACTAATTTAATTTAGATAAACGTCCAAATATGTCTTTTAGCATGGTGTTGGATTAAGGGATGATATCCGGAATGCTAGTCTTGTATCCCTTAAGGATTCCTGGCATTAGCCATTGGGGTCAACTTAAATCCAATAATAATTTTTTCTTAATTATTTAAAGTGAGCGTATAACAAAGTTCTATTGGGGCTTTGGTTATTACTTTATTATAGTCATTTAGTCATCGAAATATATTAACGTATTTCATAAAAGTTCTAATTGTTTCTTAGATACTCAAATATTCTAGAATTACAAATTGTAAATTTGTGAAAGCAGTCAGTTACCGAATTACACTGGTGTTAAATTTTAAGCAGTTTGTTCGTATAGCTAGTTTTTGGGAAGATGATCCCTAGTGGCCCTGAAATATATTCTACCAATCGTTTAAATTTTAAAATTACCTTTATGACAATCATAGGTATATGTATAATTTTTTTTTTATTATACTTTATAACTAGGCCTAGGTTCCGAAATGCTTACAAAACTTACGTATTTCTACTGTTAAGTTAAAAAATAGCTGGATAAGACAAATTCGAATCTGAAAGCCTCACGAGTTAGTGGGTGAAATTTTGCTTTGAATATTTTTGCATATTTAGTACTTTTTTAATCACCATGTAAATTTAGAGTGTTTAAAAAATATAATACATATATTGAAAAAAATAGCACTTAGTTAATATTATGACCTAACCAAAGTTATATTCGAATAAAAAAAACATATTTTTACCCATGTATTGAATCGTAGACCTATCAAATAATTTTCGACTATTTTACAATACTCAATTGATATTTGTTCTATTTTATTATCAAAAAAAAACCATAACCGTTAAAGAATAAAATGTGAAAATTGCTTAATTATATTATTCTAAACAATATTTTAAATATTATAAAATAGACATATATTTTACAAACTTTTGGAATATATGATTACTATGTTATTTTGTATTCTTAAATTCATATTACGTGTACAGGAAATCGTCGTCTGTAGTTACATATCAAATAGGTGGCTTTGGTGGTATCTAGCAACGGACACAATTGTTACCCGTCATGTAGCCTTGATCTTTTCCAAACTTTGCAAACGTTTATGGATTTCTTTCTTTATGTTTTGATGCGTCTCGACGATTTTAGTTTAAAGTAATTATTCAGTTTTCATTAATTATCTTTTATGTTAATTTAATAATTAAAAACGTTGCATAGAAAATATAATATATTTACATATGCGTGAATACGAATGATATAGCAATAAATTGTATTCTCGCATTACAATATTTATACATTATAAAAGTTGTAATATGTATATTGATGTACATCATTTTGTTTTATACTTAAATAATTTTTTTTTCTTTACAGTGCACCCACTACAATACATATATATAGGAAAAAATCTAACCTACCTTCTTTGCCTAGGTTAGGTTATATTTATTGAAATACAGTGTTTCCCTATTTGCTTGAATTTTGTTGTGATACCTAAATTAGAGTTTTCCGTTCTAAAAACTGATAATATCGTAAAGAGAAATCTAAAGAGCATTTATCAAAAATGAATTAAAATAATAAGTGACTACGTCTGAAACAGTGGTATGGACTTAAAGTTTTAAACGATATTGTTGATATTATTATTTATTAGTATAGTATATAACGTAATATAATATATTATATAGCTCGATTTATAGCTTATAATTATATTATAAAAAGAAAGAATACATACAATACTATTAATCCATAAAGTATGGGAAAATTTCATAATACAGAAAGTTTTAGGTATACGTTAAAAACATGTTCCTTATTAAAATGTTAGTAATATAGTTATTAACGTATTATTATAGAATTGTTTATAAATTAAGTAAATAAACATGAAAATATTTCTATTATATATGTATAATATCATAATTATAGAGTAGTTTTTTGATATATTCATAATTATTGTACTAATCAAAAAATTGTAGCAAATTATACTTATTATATAATTTGAAGCAAAGCAGTACACTATTGATTTGATATACTTTTATTCCCTTAATATTATATTATTTGTATTTACAGGTACGATCAAAAGATACATCATTATTAACAATTTATCAAATGTTATTTCAAGATTAAAATGAAAAATATATTAGCTAGCTGAGGTTCAACGTTCTTATTTTTCTGTAATTATGAGATTTTAGTCACGCCGTTATGACGTATTCATCGCAAATGTACCCGGTTATTCGTCATTGTTACCCAATCTGGCAGGTTAACTTGCTCATAATACTATAAATAATAACTACGATAAAGCGCATGAGTTATGAAACATAATATTATACGTTTATGTGATGCATAATATAATAATTATTATGTAAATATTTAAATGTTGGGCACAAACCCGCAGCACTAGTAAATCATATTAATTATTGTATATAGCTTTTAATTTATTGTACATGATCTAAAATTTAATAATTATACCTACATCATCACAGTCATGCATAAAGTTTCAGTTCCGGATGTAAATTGTTGCAAATCTGAAATCTACCCATTTTTTATTTTTCTGCTGTGGACAATTTATTCCAAGATAATGCTTGAGAAATTAAATCAAAAACATAAAATATTGGTATCTCAAAAAAATATTACTAATTTACAAATTTACTCGTATATTTTAATTATTTTATAAATATGTTGCAGCAAGTAAAAAGTTGAATACACTTTGTTTAAGAATATTGTGGTTTACAATATATTGTACTATTGTTTTATTTATATAAAAAGCTTATAGGGACCTTTAATTTGTATTGTTGGTAACAAATAACAATAACATAGGTAATGTATATTATATTACATCAGGCATGTCAAACTCAAAGTATCAGAAGGGCCAAATATATTGAAAAGTTTACTATTTGGGCCGCACATAAAAATTTAGCGAATTTTTAACTATTAAATTTACAGAGGAATACACGTAACAAAATTTCACACGGTGTTAATCAAACGACTAACACGCGTGTCGCAAACTGACGATATAAATTATTAATCTTTATTCTATAATCTATATAGATATAAATATATATAAAACCATCAATAATCCTTATTCGATTATGGTTTATCAGAAGATAAGACAGTATAATAATGTATACCAAATAAACCACTCTCTAAGAATCTAAAATAGTCGTTACACGACATTAATTTTTTTTTTTTCCATTAATATTGGTAGCCACGGGCCACAAAAAAATGAGCTACGGGCCGCATGCGGCCCGCGGGCCGCGTGTTTGACATGCCTGTATTACATGTTATAAAATTACTAGATAATTAACAATGAAAATAATTTAATTTAATTTAAATAATTAATAAATACATTTTATTAATTTTATGTGTTTTTACTGATCACACGTAATGTTTTATCTTTAATCTTTGTATAGTGTAAGTATTATTACCGGAGTTGGGCAAAATATTATCTAGATAATTATTCGAATACACACTTATTATTCGAATAATTTTAAAATATTATTATTCAAATAAAAATTGATTCGAATAATTTTCAAATATGATTATTCGAATAAAAATATATTTAAATAATTTTCAAACATAATGCTAATACAAAATACAAATATATTCGAATTCTTTTTCTAGTTTCATCTTTAAATAGTTTTGTATTTGTTTTATTTATAGTATTTATCTATTTAATATTTCAAATAAAAAAAAAAATTATAATCGTGAATTTAAAATATAATTCTAACTATTATTTTTAATACCTACATAATGTTTTAATTACCATAATATCAACCATATTTTAACTAAGATAAAATTACTGTAAACTATACTTGAAAATTATTCGAATAATTTTTATTTAAATAAATAATAATAATTTAGTCATATAACTTACCATAGATATAATGACGATGTAGATTTTTACATTATTCTTGTGCAAAAATGATAGTTTTTATTAAAAATCACGTTTCCATTATATTAAAGAGACTAACTAACTTCAGCTTCGTCCTGAATAGTCATTTAGTGTTAAAAATATTATATTTCAAATAGAGGTCGCCTTTAGATCATTGTATTTTTATTATTATCATTAACCTAAAAATAGTCGTTTCTAAACACTTTTCGAAAATTATTGTTAGGTCTTAGGAAGTCGTTTTAACATTATTACGTTATGATAATATAAAAATTCACCAACATTTAAATTGATAAATTATTTTATAATTCAACTAGTAAATTTTATAGTATTAAAAATCTGTTATTAATGGTTATACAAATTGGCATGATAACAAATTTTCTGTTATACAGTTGAGTCGCGATAACTTGAAGTTGAAGGGAGATAAAAATTCACTTCGAGATGTGTATTATTCGATATATTTAACTCGAATTTATATTAATTTATATTTGTAGGGGATTTGAAAAAAAAATTCGAGTTGTCAAGTTTTTCAAGTTATTGTGACGACTGTATTTTTTTTTATTATTACAATTAAAATGTTTCAGTATATTACATGGTATTACAAGTGTGCTTACCTACTAATTACAAGTTATAAATTATAATAATTTTTAATTAAAGTTTGTTATTGATCTTCGTCTTCGCTTGATTCTGAAAGAAGGAGATCTTACGATAGACATGGTTTTAAACGCCGATTTTTTGTTTTGTTGTCCAGCTAGATTATAAAACCGTGCGCCATCGGATGTGTTTAAATTTTCAATATAGGATACAAAATTCTGTTATAGTGCACCTATAAGTCATAAAACGAAAATACTGGCCAAATTTCATACTTATAGCTTCAGCGGTTCCGGCTAAGTGATGATGAATCGGTGAGTCAGGTTATTGTGTTATTATGCATAAAGGATATAGATATGATTTATATTTACTTATACTTTATGGTTATTTGAATATAAATAAAAAGTTTAAAAACTATCAATTTGTGGTGATTTATAAGTTATCACTTTTATATTACTAATAATTGCATATACAGTTGATTGCCAATAATTAGTGGCTTGTGTGCAATGAGCAGTGTTACATGGTATATACGAAAGTAAATTATCGTATTTATTTATAAATTATAAAAATACATTTATTTACTACCTATACTTATTGATTTTTAATTCTACGATTATTACTTATTAATTATTATTTATTAGTACCTATAAATATATATATATACCTATAGCAAGTAATGTTACTATAGAGTTAAAATATAATTTATTGTTAAGCAATAGTTCATGGCTTTTAAATTATTTCAAATATTTAGAGCTACCTATCTTCAAAAATGTGCATTTATTTTAATTGTTCTTATATAATATATATTATAATCTATGCGAACTTGGTTAACATGAAACGTATATGAATTTATAGCTAATTAAATGTTCTACTCTACAGTAAATATATAATTATTGTTATATCTAAACTTATAAGTAATACAAAAATTTCAATTAAATTAAAAAAACACTAGTTTAAGGTATAATTGTATTAATATAGTTAAAATATAAGGACTCTATATCATTTATTTGAGTTTTCAAAAGAACAATAAAAAATATTGTGGATAATTTTTATAAATTGAAATCAACATACAAGTAAATCATTCGTTTCAAAAAAATCTCAATTTGAAGATGATTTTTGGTTTAAATTTGACATTTTAAAGTAGAACATTTTTCTGAATGTATTGATAAATGAAATATAAATTTTGAACGATTAGAGAGGGTACCTATAGATCAACATTATTCATACATTTAAAAAAATAATTTAATACTCAATACCAACTCTTTGAAAATTTAATTCGTATGGATCGAAAAGTATTCTTCATAATATATTAAATGGAAATTGTATTTTCTCAACAAAAAAGTAAAAATGTAAAAAAATGTTTAATATTTAACTTTTTTTTATTCAAAAACGAATAGTTTCAAAATAACGTATAAAATAAAAATGTTTTCAAAAGTGTTAATATTTTTTGAGATAATGATTGTTAACTAGGAAATACTGTACATAAAATATATTATTTTTAAAGCTATTGTGTATACCTGTGTGTGTGAGTCGTTTACACGGGACTAAGCCATTCTCAATAATTTTCTGTACCTATACATATTCATCCGAGGGGAAAGCGGTTTTCTCCAAATACATATGATGATAAAGCGGTAATAACATCGCTTACATAATGCAACACTGATTGTATACATATTGGTACACGATTTGTCGATTTGAGAGTTACTTTTTCAAAAAAAAAAAAAAAAATTCTACTCCATTTATGAACTGTTCTAAGATATCGATTCCCGCCAAGGTGGTGGTCTGTTTTGTACCACGTATCGAAGGGTGAGAGAGGGGAAAATAGAAAGGACAAGTGTCCGACGTCCTCGTTTTCGTAGCGTATAGTCGTAGCGTACACACCAATCAAACCTCCGGCAAAGACGCGTTGTCCGATGTCAGTTACAATCTAGACACAACGCGATTCTGACTTGTCTTTCCATTCGAGAATTTAAATTTGTTTTGTGTATTTTTCTATTTTGTTTATTTTAATTCACATACGAATAAATATAGATACGTACGTATCTGTACACTGTATACACACACCACGCAATCGTAAATGTGTTCCGGGCGGTTTGTGCGCGAACAACAGTGACCGAGTGGCAGCACTCCCATTTGGATTTTGACAAATAAAAATGGTAATTTTATGTATAATATTATAATAATATATACTCTAAAGTCTAAGGGTCAGATAAATATCCATTTTTTTCAAATGACTTAAGTACGATAAAAAAAAAAAACAAAAAAAAATCACTATATGATTAACTGTCATACCCACGTTAAAGTCTCTGGATAAATGAACTTCGTATATATTTACTCCTGGAGGGACATAACATTACATAAGTAATACTCTGTTTTTTTTTTATATTATAATACTATGTGTTATGCATAAAAGTGAAAATTAACGCCACCGGTATATGTGATATAGTGTTATTCTGTTCCATAATTAAATAGAAAGCGGTTAATATATTATATCGTAGCACGGCACTCGAATGAATTGCTTTCTCGATCAGTTGTCTAGTGCAGTGTTAGTGCCTATGCATCAATTAATTTTAATAATAAATTTTAAAACATTCGAATACACAAAGGGTGTGGTTCTATAGCAATGATCACTGTGTTGCGAAACCTTGTTAATGGTTAATATAATATTATAGTTTTCAAAACAGTTTCCATGTTAATTCAACATGAATTGACCTATGCACGTGTATGGATTAATATTCATTTAACATTGATAAAGATCGTTAAAATTAATATTTATATAATATTAATAAGATATTTCCAAGATTTCGAATTATGTGTACCGCAGTCTGCATTGATCAATATAATTAATAACAATGAAAAAATATATATTTCTGCAGAGTGGGTTATGTGACGAATTATTATTATTATGTTCATCGATACGATACCCGGGGACCGGGGAGTGTATATTTTATATTAAGTACTAGGAATCGAATTGCGTAAAGTGCATACGTGTTTCGTAAAGATACGTATATGTGTTGGCAACCTGACAGTTCAATCAACCGTCATTTTATATTGACAGGAAGTGCATTTAATATGCTCGACGTGAGGTGCGGTCAGTAGCGCGAATATTATCGGATGTTATAAATAGACGAAAAAAAAAAACAATTTCAATATCTATACGTAATATTATATTCATCGTTATATTGTAAAAACATAAAAAAATAATAATAACGAGTATACGTTTTTAATACTTTTATACAAATATACAATATTATATTCGGCAACTATATATTATATTATTCTACATTGAAAATATGGCGTGCGTTTTTATAGAGTTATTGATATTCAGCGATATTCCAAAATTCCGAAAACTATCGTGGTAAACTAATGAGTAATTATACATAGCCATGACATAAGTATAGGTAGACGAGGAGCAGAAACCGTTTTCATTATTTGATTAATAAAGTATAATAATAGTACAATGCAGTTTAATAACTTCCTACTGGATACATATTATATGTGGTCGATCTATAGTATATTATAATATATGTGCGTATTATACCTAATATACTAATACGTTATATCGTATAGGTGTATTATATCAAGAGATTGCGAGACGAAATAAAAAACACACGTTAGATAATATCACATAGAAAATATGTAGATTTCTCGTAGCTATAGGTAATTAGCTGGTGTGTATACATATATATGTGTGTGTAATTTTTCACGCGTGTTATATTATATTTTGTCCGCTTTATACTATTTATGCATTATGCTGCGGCTAAAATAACTATTATGCCAACAGCGTATAATTATTATCTCAATACGGCTATAAATTATTATAATTTATTTATTTGATTTTTTTTTTAAATTTATATCAATAGCACTATAGTGACGGCTGGCGTAGGTATTATACTCGGAAATTATAACTATAGAGGACAGATCGATTGGAAGTCTGCAGCGGTAGATAGGTACCCGAAAACGCGTACACATCTGAGATACCTATATACCGTATAATCGTATATACATATATACATTACACACGAACGTATAATAATATATTGCTTGAGTTTTGGAGGCCGATCTGTCGCGTACGATTATAGTGTTGTGGACACTATTTCGCAAGGGGAATGTCTGTGAGACGAAAAGGTGATGAGAACAAGGCGTAGGTACTCGCCGTCTACCGTCTGATATACATTCGTAATACATAAAACTCGCGTACCGATTTATATATATATATAATATAAGTAATAACATAATGATTTTTAATTAAGTCACGTGGGAGCCGTAATTAATTTCCCTACTCTTCGTGTGTCGCGTTGTTATTATTATTATTATTATTATTATTATCGTTAGACTATTATTATTTTTTTATTTTTTTTTCTTGCCCCGAGAGAAAGGAGGTTGACACATTCACGTATCGGCCGCCGGTCTATTCGCAGCGCGTAGACCATGCGTCCAGAAGTTGCACAATTACTGCTATGTTGACACGTGCGCGTTTGAAAAAAAAATAATAATAGGTACGTTTATAAAATTATAAAAAATAATGTATCCAGCATAAAATTATTATTATATCGTGCACGTCCAAGACGTAGGACCACATATTATGTATATGTACCCACCACATTCTACGATATTACAATATCGTTACACATATCGCAGTAGCCACTGCGCAACGCAACAAAGACGACTTTACGTCTGTTATACTCGCGCGCGGAGAATACAATATATATTATATTATATCGAAAAGAGAAAAATCAACAAATCTGAAGTGCTACTTGAACATTGTTCTTCCCACGTAGGCGCGCGGCCAGTTTCAGGTCCGCGGCGTTATAACGTCGTGTTGTATAATAATAAAACGCCCAAATCGTCACGGCGCGGCGGCGCATCGCATCCACCTATACCTATATTATATTATTATAGAAACGCGGGTGACTATACACTATATATCGTAAACATGACGATGATGACAATAATAATAACAACAAAGACTATATTATTATTATTCAATAGGTACACTTCTACGTAGAAAAGTACCTACTGCGTGCGATACGGACACATATTCAGTGGCGCAACTAGACACTTGGGGGCCCTAAAGTCAAATATAAAATGGGGCCCCTAGGAACAAATATTCTTAAACAATTAAAGGTACACAGTACACCGCTTCCTCCTCACCCATAACCAAAAGGTAATCAAAACCTTTCGTATATAATAGAATTTAAAAGTAAAATGGAAATCTTTGTTAGTTGACTCGAAATGAATGTACGATTTGGGCATTTGGCTAATTCTTTTTTTTTTGTGTTCGTAATTAATAAAGGTTAATATGAAAGAAAATTTTAGGAAAAGAAGAAAATCTGGAAATCAAAAATATAACATTTATTCCACTGGCCATCAAAAAATAGATAAATAAAATAATGTTATTAAATAAATGATAAACTATCTAATTTGTTCATACATTTTATTTATTTATTCATTTATTATTTTTAACAACCAAAGGAGTGCATGGGGTCAGCTAGTAATTTCATAAAATTAAAAATAATTGTATAAACTAACTTTTTTTCTAAATATTATGAATTTATAAAATAGAATCAGTATTAATATTTTTATAGTTTTTTGTAAAACATCATCTAAAAAATGCTGCTCTACATATATTGAGAAAAAAATAGTAGAAGATATCAACTTTAATATAATTCAGAAAATCAGAAGTATTATATTATATAATTTATATATTATATTATACATTAATCTATAGCAGTTCAATTATATTGAAATATATTTTTTTATATACCTATGGCCTAATATACCTTTATTATACACATTTAAATATTTGCCTACACTTCAATTATACAATCCATTAAAAAATTCAAGTTTCGATTTTTATAAAAGAAGTTGGATAATGGGTTCTTTATACTGATAGTCACCTTGACTTATTTCTAATTCTTCTTTATTTTTATAAAATTAAAAATATTGTACACAAAATTAATTAATTAATTAGGTGGTACACAATTAAGTTATTAATTATTTTAGCATAATAAATCAATATATGTAAATTAACTGTTTCATGACTCTTACAAATGTAAACACAACTTAAAAAAAATAAGATGTAGGTAAGTACCTACTTTTAAACACAAAACATTTAATGTATACAAATAATATTTAATTTTTAAAAACATATACAAATCAAAATATAAATAAATAAATTATTTAATTAATAAATGTAATTTAGATTTTATAGCTTAATTATTTTATTTTAAAAAGTTTACTTTCCTAGCTTTAGAGTTTGCAAATGTATTAATTACATGATCCAACTTAATTTTTGCAGCAATATCTTTTTCTATATTTAATACTGCAATATTAGATAGACGATCTTGACCCATATTATTTCGCAGATAGTTTTTTATCAGTTTCAGTTTTGAAAAAGATCTTTCTGCCGATGCTACTGTTACTGGTAAAGTTAAATAAATTATACAAGCACTTAAAACATCAAAGAAAGTTGTACATAAATTGTTTTTTATTATATATAAAGTAAGTTCTTTAATAGATTTGATTTTTTGTGGAATAAGTTGATCTCTAATACATAATAGTTGTCTGGTAAAGTCTGATGATATATCAGACTGATATAATTGAAAAAAATCCATTGATGCTTTAGCCAAATCATTATCACTTAATGCAATTAGTGAAGTTGGAAATAAAAAATCAAAGTTCTCAGTCACCTTTCTTAGTCCTTCAAATCTTAAATTGAGTTGAAATAGTACCATGTCAATTACAGGTAAAACTATTTTAACACGGAAATTTTCATCAGATACACTGAGTCGACGATCTCCTTCTACTTCATCAAAATGCTTAACAGCAAATATTTGCCGCCTCACATGAAAATTCATTGAAATTCCCCATTTGACACATAAGTGTTTGCATTCAGATAAAATAGTTATTTCGTAGTCATTTCTTAAATTTTGTATAACTTCTTTAGCATTTTTTAAATTTCTACAAGCACTATGTAAATTTGTATGTGGGTTCTGAAGTGTCTTTGATACAACGTGTAATGGTCTTAAAATATGCTCCCACAAACATAATAATAAGACAAATTCAACAGATTCTAATTTTTTTTTTAAAGATAAGCTAGTATTTCTTTCTTCTGTTTTTGTACTAGTCAAAGACATATTGGTTAATGCTTTAAGTACATCAATAAACCTTGACTTCAATGCATAGAGAGATTCATGTCTTGATTCCCATCGTGTCGGACATAATTTTTTTAAAACTTTAGTTTTAATTCTTTTTGATTGATCATCACCAAAAGCTAATATTGCCCATCTTGGTGCGCTTCCACTAAAAAAATTATAAATAGCTTGTATGGTATCAAAAAACGATGCCACTTTTGGTGAACATTTGGCAGCATCTGATATAACCAAATTTAAGTTGTGGGCACAGCAATGAACATATGACGCATTGGGGACCTTATCCTTTATACGTTTTTGGACTCCACTATATACTCCACTCATAACTGAAGCTCCGTCATACCCCTGTCCTCTACATTTATTGATGTCTATTTTGAACATAAGTAGGATTTCACTAATTAATTCTTCATAGTCCTGAGCTCCATGTTTATCAATTTTAAAAAATCCCAAAAATGATTCCTTAATACTGATATCAAGATCATCATAATTTATTACTACATACCGTATTACAACACTGACTTGATCTAGTTTTACAATATCTTGAGTGGAATCCATAATTATTGAAAAACATTGTGAATTTCTTATTTCATCACAAATATGATTTCGAATATTTGTAGCAAGTAATTCAATCACTTCATTCTGTACCTTCCAACTGAAGTATTTCACCTTTTTTTTTTCATCATTTAGAAGTTGATTAATAATAGGGTCATATTCAGCTAACAAACGTACTGAACGCATAAAATTACCTAAGAAATAAAAATAAAAAATATTTTGTTGTAATTAGTTGGTAGGTAATAGGTATATATAATATTATTTAATTAGTACCTTCGCCATCAAAATGCTCTGAATTACATTTTTGTTTGTGTTCATGGCCTCTTAGTGCTGTGTTACCAGCAGTTAGAAAAAGAATTATTTTAATTATTCTCTCTAATACATTTCTCCAAAACAAGGCCTCCTCTGAGTATTGTCGTTCAGATATTTTGTCAATTGTTTCATTTTGTTTCCATAAGGCACGAGTTTTACTTGCTTCAATATGTTGCAATGACTTTTCATGGGTAGTTATTTTATTAGTTAAATTTGGCCAGTCATTTACACCATTAATCCAAGCTTTTTGAAAATATGAATAATGCCGATTAGCAAAGAGCCAACATGTCTCACAATATACGCAATCCAAACCAACTGAATAACATAGCCAAAGTCTCGGCACTATTACACCAGATTTTAAGGTTTGTTCATAATAATAAGAAGAAAAATGATAAGATGAGCCATCTTCTCTTTTTGTAATAGGAAATACAATTTCAGGTCGACATGGTCCATATGACATAATACACTTCTTAATAGCAATGTTTTGAATATTTTCTTCAAAATAAAATCTATCAGTCGGATATTTATGATGAATATTGAATCCTAGCAAAGATGTAAAACAATTGACAAGTTTAAAAAACAAATTATAAAGTAATAATAAAAAACACATGATTTATAACATAATATTTTACCTAATGACTGTAATGTACTAATGTATTATATTTATAACTAGAAATAGTATCAGTAATATCACCATTGGTTTTATAAGTTTTATTACATATATAAATCCATTTGATACATTTAAGGAAGTATCAGCATCGATAATAGGGCTTTTACTCAGTATGAAAATTAAAAATGAGATATCCATTAATTAATGATATAAGATACTATAACATAATTAAAACAATAGAGTCCAACCAATTAAAGGTATAGGTATTATTAATTTATCTTTAATAGTGATACAAACCAATATTGATATAAACTTCATAGGTAACAAACAAATAAAAGTAGGTAATAAAAAGAAGAAATACCTTGTTTTTCTAATATGTTAAACTCATAATTAACATCATCATTATCATCATTGCTAAAATCAACACTCATATTTACATCTTTTTTAGATAAATTAAAATCAGTACCACTATTGGCACTATTTGGAAGAACAGCAATTTCTATATAAACGTATAAAATGTGTAGGCATTAAATTAAACTCCACAAAAACAAATGAAAATAATAAAAGTAAAGAAATACCTTCTTTTTCTAATATGTTAAATTCATAATTAATATCATCATTATCATCATTACTAACATTAACACTCATATTTACATATTTTCTAGATAAATTAAAATCAGTACCACTATTGGCACTATTTGGAAGAACAGCAGTTTCTATAGAAATGTATAATATGTATAGATATTAAATTAAACTTCATAACAAACAAATAAAAGTAATAAAAAAGAAAAAAAGAAATACCTTCTTTTTCTAATATGTTAAATTCATAATTAACATCATTGCTAATATTAACACTCATATTTACATCTTTTCTAGATAAATTAAAATAAGTACCACTATTGGCACTATTTGGAAGAACAGCAATTTCTATATAAACGTATAAAATGTGTAGGCATTAAATTAAACTCCATAAAAACAAATGAAAATAATAAAAGTAAAGAAATACCTTCTTTTTCTAATATGTTAAATTCATAATTAATATCATCATTATCATCATTACTAACATTAACACTCATATTTACATCTTTTCTAGATAAATTAAAATCAGTACCACTATTGGCACTATTTGGAAGAACAGCAGTGCCAGTTTCTATATAAACGTATAAAATGTGTAGACATTAAATTTAATTTAATAAACAAAAAAAATAAATAAATTAGATTAATGGACTTACCTAAATTCAATGATTTCTTTTTTACAAAACTATCAAGACTACCTCTATACTTATTCACTTGTTCTTGCCTTTTTAATTTTAATTTTCTTTTAGATGAGCCACTTGGATATTGTCTCGACGACATAATAATTGTTGTCAAAACCGTTATTATTTTGTATTTACACACTACACTATTAGTCAAAAACCACAACGGCCGAGGAATAACTTACGAATACTCGGAATACTAAATATACGAAGGTCTATGCGTCTATGTAAACATTGTAAACTTAGACGAGTCCACTTTTTACTAAACAAGCTGATTAGTGAACGAAATAACGGTAACGAAAATAATAAATATTGAATCGCCAACCAGTATTATTAACAAGTACCTAACTAATAAGTAATTTAGTAATAAGAATTAAGAATAACTATAAATAGTGACCATCCCCGGCACCCGCGCCAACACGACCAATCCGGCACACATCGGCTATCGCCGTTGCTATCAGCTCGTCAATAGTTTATTATTAGAGTTACGATTTTACGAAAACGAATTTATATTAATTATTATAGCCTAGGAAGTTCTATTGAATATTTAGAACACTATTCTTGGTCTGCATTTATTAATTAACCATGGTCATGATTTTATAATATTTATAAATATTAATACCTTGTAGTATAAATGTGTAATATTAAAATAATAGTACCTATAGGCATAGGCTATAATAATTATAAGTATAAGTACTATAAGTATAACCATCTCATTTTAAGCTATACGCCTATACGTAGATGTTTATAATAAAGTATCGGAAATAAAAATAATAATTATAAAATGTGAAAAAAAAACTAAAAACAAATTTTTATTGTGGGGGCCCCCGATAAATCGGGGGCCCCAAAGTTTCACTTTGCTAACTTACCCGCTAGTTGCGCCACTGCACATATTATAAATCGACGCCCACGCTGCTTACGTCAATATACTGTATAGGTATATTATGTTCGTGTATATACTCGTCCATTTACGCCGCGACCACTTAACCCAGTTGACTCACGCCACTGACGAAGAGGATGTCTGGATATGTCGGTATGAAGATCTCGTCTATTATATTACAGTGCGACTGTGTATTATAATAGGTTTTTTTAATCGTCGGCACTCCGCGCTCGTGGACGTGATCGATTCAAAAAAAAAAACGCTTTCGACCAAACTAACTTAACGCCTATGAAAATATGTACCCATCAGACGTTATCGGCGTGTTAGACTCTGGGTCATATAAGATCCATTTAGGAGATTCGAAAACGTTTTCCGTCCAGTTTCGGCCCGGTCAAGGTAGCTAGGCAGTGATCAGTATCCGAGTCCCCCAATAGTCTCTAATTTTTTTTTAACCAAAATACAGCGGAGACTGCCGTTTTTATTTCAGATCCTGGGTTCTATTTTCTTTTGTATTCCGTCTTCAAACGATCGTTCTGTAGCCGAACCACTATATATAATAAGCCGCAAAATTCGTCTCGTTTCCCTTGCGATACTCATTATTTGTCTACGGTACATTTTGTTTTGTGTGTTACGACGAAAGCTTTCTGCGAGTGTGATTCCGTATTTCCGTGTATTTGTACTTTTTTTTGCTCATGAATTAGGCTACACATTTTGCTCAAGGGGTAGATTAACTATAGTACTGTAAACAAACGAGTAAATAATATATTAAAGCAGATATTCAGCAACAGAATTTAAATACCTACTTGAGCTTTGTTCTCGTACAGCGCATATAGTGTATTATCGTATTATATATTATATAGGTAGTTCAAAATCACTGCGTATATATATGTACACGTCGTGTTTGAATAATACAAATACTACAATAACACACTATAAAATTTATCACCGTACCGATATTATTGGTAGGATTTTGTTTTTAAAAACAAACGCAAAGCCTATAGTGTAAACCGATGTATATCGTTAATGTCCGGTGAGCCATATGAATGTTATTGTTGTTGATATATTTCTTGTGTGGCCATCGGCTGACCCTGAAATAAAAATACTATACGAAATAAAAAGACATAAAATAAATAAAATATATATGCATATACGCGTACAATAAGTTGAAAAAAGTATTATACGTACATAATGCATATACAGTATACACACACACACACATATTATAGTATATATATATACTCGGGGAAACATATATATATATTTTTTGTATTATTTTACGAAAAATACATAATATACTGAACGTTAAAAAACCGGTTTGGGAATGAAAAAACGGAAGACAAAACTGGAAAACCATGTACCTATACGACCGGCTACCAATAGTGCCTAATGCGTATATTATTAAGATGAGCTCACTAACAAATAATACAGGAATGCATGTTGAAAACATTGTATTGATTTGGGAAGAAGCGGTAGAGTATAATATTATTATTTTATGTAGATTGAATATATTGTTAAACGTTTTACGACGGATTTTTAATATTAAAACACACACAGAGATGGTACACCTATATAGCCATATAGGTACGTGTTTGTATGCCGCAATCGTGAGGTGATACAAAATATAGAATATGTTTTACGCAAGTTTTAATATCATAATAATAATGCACCATACGAAATGGCATTTACTAATTGTTTAACGATTCCGAAACCGTATAGTGGCCATATTATTATTACGTAGGTATTGTTTGACCGTTGTCGGAAAATAATAGCTAAGTTAAATTCAAATCGTGGCATATGACGATGATGACAATGGACGTTTCACATTTAAAAAAATATAAATTATTTTCAGATCTACGTGCGTACGTACATATAGGTAGGTACTCTTAATTCGTACACTATACGCGCATCTTACAGCATCAAGGCGGCGTTATTGACATATTATTATAATACACTACGTCACTACTACTCGCCCGCAGTAAGCGTAATAATTGTGTTTTTATAATAATAATAATATGATAATGTATAATATTATAATGTTATGTATTATAGCAGTTAATGGGTTTACTGAGAAATTATTAGACATTTAGACCGCGTTATTGAAACGCGAGTATTATAGTAATAACACTAATAAGTATATGTTATAATAATAATAATAATAATACGCAGCCGCGCAATACGTTAAAATATCTGGTTTCGACAAGTATAAAATAATATATTATTATTATGCGCTATGACTCGGGCGCCGCCGCGATTGTCGGGATGTTACGCCGTCGCGCATATTTACCCTATGGACAATTATTCTGTTATTGTGACGCAGTATATACACCGCAGCCACTGTGTAATATTGTCAAGTAGAAAAATGTCGGGCTAAACCGTGCCCAGAAAAAAACCTATCGGACGTCTGCGGAATATAATATTATTATAAAATATTAATCATCACTAATCAGGACGTGAAAGTCGCTCGTGCCCGTTTCGTCGGCTATTATTGCCTATACCGTTTCCTCTGCGTGTCGCATTAAGTATTCGGGGCGCAATACAATATAATATTATATTGTCAGCCACCACTGCGCGAGCAGGGGGAAGGGGGCTTGGTCGAGTATTTATATTTTAATATTAATGTATTTCAGTGGCAACGGCGGGCCGACGCGAAAACTACGTATCATCCATATAAATAGTTGCAAAAAACGACGTATAATAATAATAGTAATATTGTCCGTTATTGTCAGCGGAACGATGGTGGAAATGGTGACGCAACGCGTATTTTATGCCCGAAAACGGCAACTGGACGTCTCGGCCGCCGCCGCCGCCGCGGTGTGCACACATAATCTTATTAAGCGCTCGACTTTTTATCATTATCATTATTTTATTTCGTTTTAGAATATAATTCGATGATAATAATATTATATAGTAATTTAATATAATATATCTATAATAGGTACGGGTCAAGCCGGACAGTGAAAGTCCTTTCCTTTGCCGCATAATACCCGGTATATACATAATATTATGTATATACGTATAGTATTATACTGCACGTATATATATAGGGTTACATATTATTATTATTACATTATCGCCGTACAATTATTGAAATATTCGCAGACCGTTTGTCTACAACGTTCGCGTCCAATCGGTATAATAGGTATGTATAATATGCAGTTTTCGACTATATAGTTGGAACCGCTCGTTCGTTACAGGCGCGGCTTGCAGTGTGCGTATACGATTTATATTCTTAAGATTTTACTCGTCCATAAATAATATATTATAATAACGAAATGTAGACACATGTTCACACACACACACACACACACACACACGCCTATATAGTATCCAATTATCGCGATGTTTACCAACGAAAGTGTTATCGTCGAAAGCTTTCGCTTTCACTGTGCCTATATAAAGCGACTATTAAAAGTATTAACCTAACGTGCAGACATCGAGCGTAATGCCTCGATGTATACACAAGCACATTATTACACAGAAATATGCGATTTATAATATTATTGTATAGTTTTCAGATCGAATTCGATTCGCGTGCACTATCGTATATTATAGTATTATAATGTTTATAATAACATAAGTATATTTCAGGCGCCAAGTGCATAATAATTTATACGTACCATTCGTGTGCGTGTGTTTGACCTATTTACACATATATATATATCGTTATAATATATTTGACAGATATCGTCCGTTTGTGAAAACACATTATTATTATTATGACATGCGATTATCACAGTCGCTGCGCTGCAACCGTCCGAACGGTTCGAAGTAACAGTATACTCTCCTTCGTATTTTTTTCGTTGCATGCCCGTGGGTACCTATATCGCACACATTTGTTATACATAATATTTTGCGATACTCGCGTATAATTGTGCACGTCGTGCATTTCGGGTGAAAGGAAAAGTAACCTTGGGACAAAAAAAAAAAAAAAAAAATTAAAAACACGCGGACTTAAAAAATAGATTTTCAAATCACGACACACACAGACTTGTCTATATTTGTTTTTAATTACACTATATTATATACCTGCTGTACACGCGCCCGCTACTGCTGCAGTAGTGTTCGGTTTTAATGGATTAGCCACATCAATATAATATCGTTATATTATTGTGGTTTCGTTATTATCGATTCACGTCTTACCTAGCGTTATTATTATATGTATCATGTATATATAGGCTGGTACGCTAGATACGCGGATGTCGGTTAATCGAGACACTATATAGCAATCGTGTTCCTGAATCACTGCAATGGTTATACGGTGCAATTTTACGTTTTTTTATATTCGTAACGTACTTGAACTCTCAACGATATATATTTTGTATTCTATATGTATAGTCAATCTGCAATAATACGGGTCGCGTTTTTTCAGACATTTCAATAACCGTTGGTTTACTTTACGATTTTATTCTGCAATTACCTGAAATGTATAATATTAATATTATTATAGGTAGTCAGCAAGTGTCTCCGTATTAATTATTATGATACACAATATACGCGTATATTATATTTATTTAATTATTTTTAACTTTTAAAACAGGTTCATTTTATAGCTATATATGAAAGTAAGTTGTCCGTAATAGAAACATTTTAAATATACATTATTTAAACGAGTACAAGTGTTCATTCCCACAATTGTTGTCATTATAGCCGGATGCACTTGTTGAAATTCATTTTTATGTACGTTTTACATTTTGAGATTTGTAACCTAAAATAATGTTGAAAAAGTTCCAACACGATCATTGTTCCGACTAATAACATAATACATATTAAAATCATATTAAATAGGAATAATTCAAAATGCGGTAAGAAATCTGACCATCGACCTTCGAGAAGTTGTCCTTGAAATGTTACCAGACTTTTCTAGAACTTACTACACATTCAATTAACTGTATGATATTAAAATAATTCTTTATCGAGATCTAACAGGAAATTTTTAGATTATAGTTTGACAGCTTTGTAGGGAATAATAAAATGTAAATAAAAATGTCAATGTTTTTTTTTTTAAACAAATCATCAGTATTATTTAATCGTAGTTAACCGATTAATTGTTTATTTATTTAAAAAAATACAACACATACAATTTATTATCGATATTAAATTATTATGTAATATAATTTTCTTTTAAAATTTTTATTCGTATGTACACGATTTCATGGTCATTTATCCTTAAAGGTCGTTAACTTTCGTTTTAAAAATTCATTTTTTACATCTTTTAAATCGTCAAATCCATTCATATATATTACTTTTGTTAGTATCATTGAATACAATTGATATGTTACGCACATAATATATAATTTAAAAACGGTGTATTCGGCGACACGTGCATTGTACATAATATTATATTGGTAGTTTGTTTCTCAGCACTAAACCACCGAGTATAGTATCGAGATGATGTAACACACATTTTACAAAAATGCTTAACAAAATACGTCCAAGTAATAATATTTTGCAGGCGTGAAATAGTTAATTATTAACGATCAGAGATTCGAACGTTTTATTGCAATAATCGGGTCGGTATATTATAGTACTTTATTGCGTTCGCGGTGTATATCCAAATTCTACAATAGTACCGCGGTATGGTATATCCCCAAGGTTTGCCGATCTCTATATATGCAGATGCAGTTGCAACGATGTAACCGTGCATGGTAATAATATTATATAATAGAAGTGCTTAGTATGGATAATAATTATGACTTTGAGTCAATATTGAATTCGAACGTGAAGCAAACGACACGATTGGCAAAGTGTTGCCGTTCGATCGATTATTTAGCAAATCGACGCGATACAACTATTATAATATCTATGGTTGTAACATATATGTTAAGCCTGACCATATAATATTATACAGGCACCTACTACCTATTATATATATATATATATATATCTAATGAACATAATAGTACATATTATTATTATTATCATTATAATGTCGCTCCGTTCGTTTTATTTTTTCTTTTACAAAACAGTTGCGTGTACCTCTACACTCGCGTACAATATAATATGCTATAATACAATGCAGAAATCGATTAATATAAGTCGTTTAGATTTCGGTCAGCCCCCACCGCGTTCGTGCCCCCGGGGCGCGAGCTAGGAATCTATGAAAACCATTAAATGGTAGCCGACCGACCGACTGCTGGGGCGGCCGAAGGTTGCGCAGCGGCACGTCGCCGCGGACACACACGTCGGTTGCGCATTCGTGATTTTCGCACCTCAATTCCGACAACCAGCCGGGCAGCCGACTTTTTCGCACTTATAATATATAAAGCGTATTTTTACGACGATGTAATCGAATAACTGTTCGAGGGACTGCAGTGGCGGCGTGTCCAGAACTTTCTTTGTGGATGGGCCACAAAAGTTAAGTTCAGAATGGTTTTAGCCCCTCCCGTATTATAATTTGATCTATTTAAGTTTTAGTATTTTTATTTTTACCTTTTATTAAAACATAAACTTTATCATAAAATATACTTTGGTTATTAAATATTTTATTCTTAGATTAACCATAAACTAAAAATAACTGTAATAGAAAAAGTTATGGTAACAAAAACAATATTTAGAATACAATGCCCCGTATAATATAAAAAAATCCACAATTTCTCTTTAAATATTCAAATCTTACATTTTTATTGAAATACCTACCTAACCTAATCAAAACAATTTTTTTCTAACTACCTATAAATCAGGGGTCCCCAATTAATATTTTTGAAGGGCCGCATTAGGGATCTGAAAATTTTTCACGGGCCATCAAAATTCTAAGTACATATTTAAATTATTTAAAAACCAATAATATTTAACAAAAATAATAATTTACAATAATAACACATAATATAATGTTGTTGTAATAATGTGTTTTTTATTATTTGTCTGCGGGCCGGATAAAATGTGTTCAGGGGTCGTATGCGGTCCGTGGGCCGCCATTTGGTGACCCATGCTATAAATCATATTTTCATTTTTCATTGAGCATCGGACTTATACTAGTCTAATACTTATATAAAAATGTGGGTGGGCACTTGCCTACCCAGGTCCACCCCCTAAACACGCCACTGCGAAAGAGACGTATATTGTATAATACCGCGTGTGTGTGCGTCCCGAGCGAATATCGCTGTTGTTTTACTTTATATAGAAAACGCGCGCCATCCGCCACTCTTTTGAGTCGGGTACAGGGCGATCGGAGCCGACTGCCGAACGATTTTCCAGACGTTAATCGGTCTCGAGAATTTTGACGATCGTTTGCGACTGTATCGGTGTTGCGATGACGCTGACGAGCGTGTGGTCCGCGAGACCCGATCTTCGAAGCTGATTTCCCCCACACAACAAAGCATAGATTTTCTCTATTATACCGTAAAAGTTTCAATTATTATATTTCACGGCCGCTTTAGTATGTTTTTAATGTCCGATCGTTTTCTACAATAGTCACTTAAAATTTGTGAAACAATAACGATGCTATTCGCGCATCGTCGTATAACATTATATTATTGCGTATAAATAGACGAAATTATATGTCCCGCGCACGAATAAATCATTTATTAAATAACGCATGGAAAACACATCGGTTTCATCTTAACACTTTCTCTAAACGTTTTTCATTTGTCGTTGAAAATTAAAAATTATAATGAAAAAAAATCACATTATGGGCAGAGGAGGTACATCAATATAATAATTGGTCGTCGACATAAACACGAATGCATTATGCATAAGTACTCTGGAAGAGGAAATTATTATAAAACCCTATCGCAAATATATAATAAATAATAATAAATAGAAATTAGTTTTGATAATGTACCTACTATAATAGTAATGATAAGTGAAACGTATTGCAGGCGAATGGCGTATACAACTTTAATACCACAGAATAAAAAAATATCCCTGAGCGTTGCTTTATGTTATAATATGTAACGCTGCTGGTGTTTATAGATAACTACTACTTATCTAAATAAACTAAATTCAAGTAAGATAATAGATTTCGTAATTCCCATGTCGTAATAACACCGTATATATGGTCATTATTACTATATCTATACGTATGCATTATAGGAATTATATCAATTACGTTATGAGATCATTTAGCATTGACCAGTTTTATTCGGACATTTTATAAAAAATTATAATAATTATTATTATCGTTTAAATAATATTCTACATGTGCCATTGACTGGTTTAGCTGCATTTTCTTAATAATAATATAGTATCTAGTTTAAGTATAGGTAATATACGCATTAATAGTACTTAACGGCCATTAAACGAGATTGCTGTGTCTCTATGTATAACACGCGTACAAAATATATTTCGAGTTCATTATTTCAAAATATTTTTAATATTTATTTTTTGATCTATATTATTATAGTTGGATAAGTTATGAAACGATAATACAGGTATCATATTTAATCATTGAAATATTTCAAAATGTTAACCAAAAATTTCAACCTAGTTCTGTTTGTTTTCTTTTTTGTATCGAAACATATTCACTAGCATTGATTTCTAAGTCATTGACCTTCGTTTGTACTTTATTATTAATGAAACGAATTATTATTTTTCCCATCTACCTAATTAATTATTTAATTAAGGTATAACGGTTATTATGTACTAATGTTGATTGCATAATGAGAAATACAATTTTAAATGGATATTAATCTATATAGGTACATCATTACATTATACGTACAGGTATATTATAATAATATTATTATCATTAATAATTATCATACGTAGGACTAATATTATATTCTATTATAATATGGGAGTATGGGACATATAATGTGTTCATAGAGAATATTGTTAGTATTTAGTACATTTACTAAATGTATTTATCTTCTCATATTTCACACATTATTTTGCATTAAATTCAATTGAGCTAGATCTGTAATTTGCCATACTGTGGATTTTTCAACCTTCGGAATTATCATATTAAATTATATTCATGATGTACTTTAAACTAACTGAAAGGTCAATCCATTCTAGTCGTAGAACAATGACTGGTGCTTAGAACAATAAAATTGTTGTTTGCAAAATACCTGAGGGTATTTTAAACAGCTCCTATATATTATATGATATCAGATTCCATATCTGTAGAAAATAAGCTTTTTGTAGGTACCTAGAAATCCAATCGTACATCTCAGTGTTTATAAATGTTTTTTGCAAATAAATACATGTAATATTACAACATTTTGCTGCCATTAATTATCATAATGGTACTCTTGCGGTACAAAATCCTGATGTAACGGATCATTTTAGATAACCGTAAATACGGTTTGGTATGGGTAGGTACTTTGCAAACGTCGGACAGGGTTAGTGCTTGACACATAAAAAAAGAAGAAAAATCCGCGTGTGCTTGGATTGCGAAATCCGTTAATCGTGTACTTACACGACTTATTGCGATTTATAACGCGCGTTCCGATGGTCCGAAAACTATGTTTGACCAATGTATTGGTATCGTCGCGATAAAATTACGTACGTTCAGGTACGTGCACAACGACGCGGTGACCAAACGGAAAAACGGCAGAACGAGTGCGCGTGTGTGCGGTTTATAGTACCTATATATTATATTGGCTATTTTTTTTTTTTTTGCTTCGTTACTATTATTATATTATTATTATTTATTGCTACTGTGTATAATAACACGAGTCCTCCCCTCCCCGCGATATGCGTTTTTCACTCGGCAAGAGCATTGACCACAAATTATTATTATTATTCACACAATGTAAAGAAAAAAAAACTGCGATCATAACGCAACTCGCGCCGGTACTGAACGGAATATCAATTATTACGGTTGGTCGGACGAGATCAGTTTTTGTAAACGATCGCGGAGTCATGGTTTTTTGGCTTTCGTTACCGACCGGGCCGGCAACAGTATATAATATACCTAATATATACATCATTATATCTGTACGCTGCAGCGGCGAACGAGGAAAACGTTATACTCGCTGGACAAACTCGCACACCATGAACAACAACAACGAAAAAAAAAAACAATATAATATAATATTAAATACTAAATAGTAATGATAATATTATGGTCCGGCGACAACGCCCATTATCGCGCGTGTACCTGTTGCTGCAGTATCGCCCGGTACCACCCGGAGGCTGTGCGGCGAATATATGTAACGCAAACGGACATGACTTTGTGTGCGCGATTGATATTGTTATATTATCCACGCAATGTTCATTTTGACACGCGTGTGTGCGTGTGTGTGGGTCATCCGAGTTCACCGCGACCACGCCCGACACGTATATTATATGGGTGGTGCGAGAGCGGGTGATGTTAAAGGCGAGGGTGGTGCAGACTTTGGGTGGACTTGAGTCGAAGCAAAAGTCGTTGACGAACACTATACTCACCGTTCGACGGCATTACGACACAAAAACCGTCTCGGAATGGTATATACCTACCGGTGCAGTACTTCAACGAAGAGAAGGCGTAACCCGATCTAACTCTAAAAAAAACCGCATTACACGGAAAACTTATTGCACACGACGGTATATAGGTACAATAATAAATTTATACGTATAAAAATGCATAACAATCAGTTACACAACAATATTAAGAGTACCTACCTGTACAGTATAAAAAGAGCGTTCGTTTTACAAAAATAAAAAAATAAATATTATAAACCAAAAGTGGTCGCTGTTATTTATAGTTAAGCTTTTTAAAAACAAAATTCGTGTCTTCACACGATGTGCCTGTTGTGTCTACATTACAGTTCTGAGTAGCCATTATAATTATCGTGTTATCCACCGTGATCGTTTATCAAAACATTATTTTACACTTTGATGTCATTAATGAAACTAATGGAACGAAACGGTGACTACGGTTTATTATAATATACCTGCCTATAGTACAAACAATTTTTTTTTTTAGATTCTCCATTCTTCATATTTCTTATGAAATGATATTTAAAATTAGTTCAAACTATTTATTTTGTCCCGTGTACACCGTTGATCTGCTTATTATTTTTTTTCGCAACACTCATGATTGTGTTGCACCAACCCGCCGGCCATCGACTTGTACGTATTTTGAATTTTCTGGACGGTCAGGTAAAAATATATGACACGTGCAGCGCATGTACCTACGTATTTATTTTTTTTTTTTAATTTCAAAACATCGTGTCATATATATATTATAATGCCTTCTCGTGTCATTCTATACAGAGACTTCTTTCTAGTGCATTGACAGTGATTTAACAATGGGTTATCGGATGTAGAGAGAAAGAAAGAGAAGAAAAACGGCGGTGGAATGAATTATTTAAAATATAAAATATGTTTATAGTATATATAATAATAATGCACTACATACTGATTTATGAATATATTTTACATTTTTTTTTTACACGTGATGGATAATTTATACACAAAAAAGACAATTGTTATGAAAACAACAATGAGGTTACAGAATAGTGGGTCACCATTCGGTAGGTTTCCCTTGAAGAACATACTATAATACACACATTACGCCCTCCTTCTCTTTTTAATATCAATGTGTTATATTTTCAGTATTATTACTTTTTTTTTATATCTAAAATAATAAAACTAGAGAATGATAAGTTTTTTATTTCTTTTTCTTTTTCATTTATTCGTTGACAACGAAATTTTCAATTAAGTATACTGAAAATTCGATTTCACACAGTTTTCAAAGAAAGAGAGCTATAAATAATTTCGCTCACCTATACGCTTCTATACGCGAGATGTTTCCCTTTCGGTACAAGAACTTCGGGAAAACTGCTTGTATACGGGGGAACAGATTACGTAATTACATCGTATAATATCAAATATAATAATATATTGTATATATACGATGTTTTTACATAATAGGTATACGTATACGTTTAAAATAATGTCCACGTATGCATCACCGCGGCGGCACCGCGCATTCAATCATTCGCACGAGACACGGCGGTAATATGCGAGTATTCTGAAAATAATAAAAATACATACCTACACGCGTGTAGGGGACCACAAAATAATGTGTCGAGGTTCATGTAGAGCGTGTCCAAGGTGAACCAGGGGGCTACGCCCTGTTGCGGCTAATGAAAGCCACAAATAAAGCACACACACACACGAATGAAACACGCGCATAAAAACCAATATTTACCCGTCCGTGTGAGAACACTGTGAACTTACCGTAGGAAACCGTTTCTTTTACTTTCGAGCTGCGGCATACATAATATAATGTGTGCGAGACGCGTCCCTTTTTTCTCGAGATATCTCAGTAATCGTCGTTGTCGAGGTATACTTACCGTTTGCCGTTTAATGTTAAAACATGAAAAATATTCATTAGGCGGATACTACACGATTGTTCGACGCAAAATCATATAATATACAAATAGAATTCAATGCCGTTCGAGTTTGACGTTTTACCTACCTGTCAAAGGTCGGGGGAAAATGTCGCTGAGTACGCTTTTAGGAAAACCTGAAAAAAAAAAACCACTAGTCGCGGCGTTCGATGAAATGCCGTGTTCGCTAAAAGCTCTCAGATGATATCATGTCGTGATCGCGCGTCGATCGTAAATCCATGATGATAATATATTATGATGTATTATACTATCGAATTAACTATAAAAAAAAATCGATGGTATTGTCCGTGGCACACGATATCGCGTCACTGGTAGGACTAAAAACTCGGAAGTCGGTCGTTAATGAGTGCCATATTTGGTGGCTACACGTATTGAGAGCAAAAGGTCCACTCGACCTAAAATCATACTGCCAGCCAAGGTTGACAAAAACAATGTGTGTTTACTGTTTATTTCACACGTCGCGCGTGCGCGTGCGCGCTTATTTGGGTCTCTCGATTTTCGCCATAATCCTATAATATTATATTGTATGTATACTACACATCTTGAGAACTGTGTCTTCTTTCAGACTATCTAATTAATCCGTATTCAGATCACGCGTTGTGCAACTGGAAAAACGATACGCATAGGCTATTTTTTATATATATTATGTGTGTGTTGTCAGAGAAAGCTGAGTTGCCCGAACGCGCGTGTCCAGAGTGTATGCTGTATGGCTTGTTCGTACATGCGATTCCTCAGACTGTTATATTATTATACACGCGAGGATCGAGTTTATATTATACCATTATCATCCGGCCACGGATATGTCTAATTGCTAATCTCTGGCTGTTGTGAACGTTATTGTTTTGGCTTTCGCATTTGCTCCAATTTCAAACTAATTAAATCCTTTATGAAAAATTAAAAACGAAAGGATTGGGTATTAATGTGTATGAATCTTTACTCGAGCGGTTTCTCTCTCTCTTTCGTTTCTATCTCTTTCAAAATTCATCTCGCCTCCATCGTAACTTTATTGTATACGCGCAAATCGACGAATAGCATATAACTTTCCTGGCACGTCTGTATACGCATGAAAGATATTCTGGTATCCGACACTGTAGAATAACATCTCACTATAATAATTATATAGGAATATGAATTATGAGATTTGTGTTTGACGTGTTTATTACACTAGCACAAAAATATATTTTAGTAGAAAAATACCTTTATCGTGATATTCTTAATTTGAAGATAGATTATACATAATATTATTAGCTCATTTATTTAATTAAAAATATACCAAGAAATGATATTATAATTAACTGCAAGTTACGTTCAACGTATTTAATTAACAATCATATTCGTTATTTTTGTAATAACGAACGATAGGAATGAGAATAAGTAAATATTTCGGTTTTAAAACTAAATTCGAGTCGAAGTTATATGATGTGCATACTGCTGTTATCAGCTATTCGTCCATTTTCACGGAGTCATATGACAGCCGTCAACCAACAACGACGACGATCAAACGTATTAAACTAGGTATACATAAGATGACGGAACAACAGTGTTTTCGTACCTATTTTCGCTAGTCATACATGACGACAAAGAGTCAGAAAATCGGTGAAAGCTAGTGATATTTATATAAATAACTAGATGAGGAAAGTGTATGAAATTGAACGGATCTCCACAAACACGTGAATCCGATTTACCATGGTTAATCTCGAAACATTAGGCATTATTTCCTTCAACGTAAATGGAGTCCACGTTCCATGGCTATTACACGCGACTATATAATTATTTTATTTATTTATTCTACTGTTGTATGTCTGTTGTTAATCTTTGGTATTGTTGTATTTTTCAGACAAACAGAAAATTTAAACTTTGCTTCCACTTTAAATTGCTGCTCATTGTAACCATCCTAGCAACACTATGCTCGTATACAAATTCAGAAGGTAAGTTTTAAATAAAATATTTGGTATCAATCGTGATTTACAGCTTTTTTTTATTAAAATATTATTTCAATAAAGCAAAAACTAATTTCCTTTAAAACCTAATATTAAAATTTGTAAAAAACGTATCTTTCAAAAAAATTTACGTTTAGTATATTCATTAAATCATAAATACAAACCTAGGAAATAACACCGTTAAGTTGGTTTTTATAACATCATTTTTTAGGTATCTGTTGAAGGAGACTTAATCATTTTTAAAAACAATTATTAGGTAATAAGTTATCTATATAGTTATAGTTATTGAAAAGCTTAGAAGTTAGGTATAAATGTATAATAAGTTTAATACGTTGCTATGCGTACAGTATAACGTTGTAGTTTTCTTTCGTACGCTGTATGGCTAAAATGTGTATTAACTATTAAGGTCAGTTTTTATACATGACTGGAAATAGCGTGTTATACTTTATAGGCTTTTTAGGGCACACATTTCGGCGTTCAGATCCCAACACAAGCAATGAAGCAAATGTAAAATGTTTAGTTACTTTCATTTTATTCACTGCAATGTAGAAATGTATGGAGAAACTCTAACGATAGTGTAAGAAATTATGAAAATAAATATATAATATTCTGTTCGACAAAAAACTAACAACTAAATAATATGAGTCATGTAATTCATATACTATTTATAGTTATTAAAAATGATCACGTAAAGAGTTATTATTAGGTACTTGTGTATATTTTTGATATACTTAATACTTATATTATTTGTAGGTATGTTACAGGACTGTAATTATTCTTGTTTTAATTGTTTGATTTTAATATAAAATATAAAAATATTGTTAAAGTATATTATGTTGTATTGTTACTATGAAATAGGTAATAATAAAATATATAAGATATAAATAATAAAACCGTGAACTGAATGACCGAAGTACACATATTATTATACATAATCGAAACGTTCGAGAATTATACAACACTTGCTATTTTTTATTTAAACCAGAGTTCACATAATTAAGTCAAAAGAGAAATAATCATTTCATAATATTAAAAAGTGTATGATTTTCATCGATACCGTACCAACGTTACGTTACGTAGGTATAACACATGATAGTGTTACCTAATAAATGCGATGATTAATATAAAACGATAATCTTTATGGGTAACTATACTTATTCATACTACCTAGTTTATTAATATATATATACATTGACGATTTTTCGCTCAGAGGTCATTTAACTCTGTAATAAAGTCAAGTATCGTTATTATAAAATACTGTACCGATTTATTCGACTCACTGTTTACGAGTTCGTATGTACATATATTATTACTTATAAAGTTATAATTTTATCAGACATTAGGTTTATTCACCTTTCCCTTCGAATCGATTGAAAATAATTCATCAGAACTATATTATCTACTCAGTATACTATATTATTTATCTAGTTTCTTCCGATTAGTAGGTTTAATTTTTTTCACCAAACACATAACGCCATTGGAAACCAAACCACAGAGTTATATTTATCAATGGCAATTTTTCAGTAGTAACTGGTGAAGTTGCACACACACACACATAACCCTCACAATTTGCTCGGGGGTATCGTAACTTGCGACCGGCAACAGGTATGATATCTGCAGTTTAACATTCACGCAAACGATATTGTGTGATCGCCTCGTATATATACTTTCTCCCTAAGCACATGCACGACGGCTATTATTACGGTGCAGAGCCCGGACGAGTGTAACTATATATTATATAGTATAAACATACGCTTTTTTATTTTATTTTTTACTATTTTTGTCTTTTCTCTGGTCGATTCGCACGATCGTTTAAGCTTCGCAGGATGTCCGATGCGCTTTCACTGGTTCCGGGCGGCGGTGCAAGGTCGTTGTACCGCGGGTCAAGGTTCAAAACGGCGCATAGGTGTACCTATATAGATAAGCGCAATACTTGCAATTTCATCGGGACCGGTTTCCCCAAATCCTGCACCGGTTGTCCAGCTGGCACGATTGTGTGACATAATCCTATATCGAAGAAAAC
This sequence comes from Schizaphis graminum, assembly GCA_020882235.1. Lineage (NCBI taxonomy): Eukaryota > Metazoa > Arthropoda > Insecta > Hemiptera > Aphididae > Schizaphis > Schizaphis graminum. The sequence goes on along the minus strand of CM037032.1, from coordinate 112,171,504 downwards.
AATATTATTATAATGTAACTGTTAAATACGTCTTGCACGCGGTTCTGTATTAGGTATACCTATATGTGGGGACGTACGGACAAATCAAACAAACATTCATTCCTACCAACCATTCATGTTTCAAACGCTTATTTCGTATAATAATAATATGTATACGTTAATGTGTTATAAAGTTATATAATAGTTCAGTGATAAACGACGGTATTTATGGCGAAAAAAAATAATAAAAATAATTGCAAAACACTCGATCACGCAAAAATCTTGCACAGCCCTAAAACGATATATCAGTGTCAAGCTGTGAGAACGTACACGTACAGGACCATATTATCTACTCAGAATTTATTTGATTTTATCATTTCAAAAATTTACAAAATTAAAACACTTGCAAAGTTTCACGATGGCGGTTTAGATAAGACAACGGGCCCAGTACCTGTTCGTAATATTTTATATGATTTAATTTCGCAACAATAGAAGAATAACGAGTTCCATTTAATTATATAAGAACATTATAAAACGTATTCTAATTAAATTATGCACATTGGTATAAAATTCTAACACTACAACAATTTTACTTGTTATTTTTGGTTGTTATAAACTTATAAATAATAATTATTCGTTTAAAATTCTGAGTGGTTCGACCAATTTATTGGTTTTAGAACGATGTGTGGTTTTATTTAGTTTTTAATTATAACGTTTTCTTGCCAACACCTTTTTAAGTGGTAATAAAAATACGCTATAAATCTTAAAGCTATTTTATTAGAAAATTAGATCTAGACTTGATTTTCTGAGATCTATGTAGATAATTCCTTGTAATTTTTAAAATAACTAAAACTAAAACAAAATTAAGGAAAAATTAGAATATTTATGCAACGCCTGTTTACGAAAATATCGATTCAAAAATGAATAACTATAGAGGTACATGAATACTTAACACTTAACATTTCTCTCAAATATGTATGTATATTTTTTCTTATTATAAAATAATATATTTACAGTACCTACATATGACGTATGTTATCAAAAATAATTATATTATAATTTTCTAGACATGAAATAATATTTTAAATATTTTGACCAGTTTTTTTTTATCTATTCATAGAAATTTTAAATTCTTAGTTTTGAACGATTTATGTTGATAAAAATGTCTATGTTTGGTAACAAAACTAAAAAATGTAATACAAAGTTCTAAATATAATTAGTTTTTGCATTAATATAAATATCAAAAATATATAAACACAATTTTTTCTATAAGCGTTTTAAGTTTAGATTTTAACAAAATTGAATGTTTATACTAAAAATAGTTTTTCGTTCTAATCATTAAATATAATATTCACTATCAAAACATAAAACTTTTCGCCATTACGTATATTATGGTTATTGTATATAGCTTATAAACACTATAAAATTTTTAAAATTTTTAGAATGATGATAAACTAATTACACCACGAACCTATTTCACTATTTTACTGTACCTATTAGTATTCACTTTTATGTTTTTATTTTAAATACATTTTTTCAAATATTTCAGATAATGAATGCTTAAGTTTAATATATAACATAATATAGCATGTATATAAGTATACAATAACCAATATATTAATATTATAATAGATTAGGTATTATAATATTATTATACTTCTATCAATACTTTTATATGATATAATCACAATATAATGTCACGGAATAATTATTCTGTGATAATATTACCAACTTTTACCGTCTCATTAAAAGTGATATAGATAAATCAAAAAATATTCTTAAAAGTAGTCTTGCATAGTTACACATCGTTGTAGCTCAAAATCATTATTCGTACACTAAAAAGACAAAACTACACACCAAAGCGTCTTTTCCATTTTTTTTAGATCAGACTACTTAATATTAATTTGTTTTATTAGTGTTTTTTACCTATCTTTATTAATTTTTTTTCATTAAATATATTTTTATTTTTTTTGCTTTTGTAACGTGCTCCAAATTATTTTAGACTGACTTATAAAATATAATTTTACAATTATTTGATACTTTGAGAGTTATAATTTGCACAATAGGCGCGACCGGATACAATAATGTTAGATTGGATATTGTGGGCACTAATCTCGCTTCACTAATTTCTGTACAATCCAGTTTTCTATTATTATTCATTATCATAAATGTAAAAGCATTGATAAATTATGGCATACAAAAAACTACTTCATTTAATATTATTATTTGTTTTACTATAATAAGCTGATTTCTTTTTGAACAAAAACATTGAAAATTCGTTAAAAAAATTAATAATGTTTAACTTTCCTTTACTCTCTAACTCCCAGGACCCAGATTATAATAGTTTATTTATATGATATATTACAGATTAACAAAAATTTCAAACTCAACGTATAAACAAAAATTTTATTGTATCATATTAATATATTATTATTATTTAAAATTTGAATAACTAACTTAAACATTATATTCACGATAGTTGCAAATAACTTGTAATTCATATGAAATCTCAGATGGTGCAAGAGGGTCCCTGTTCAACTCTGCATTAATTTATTATGCTACGTGGCACGTCAAATTATATTTGTATACAATATTTTAGACATTTGGTTACGAGTTCGAAGTAAATTTGATATTATAATAGTTTGTATATGAACAATTTAGAATATAAAAATATTATGAAATCTGTCAGAATAATGACTTTATTATACAATTTTCTTAAAATATAGCTCATGGGTATAACAGTCACGATTGTCATTTTAAAGAGTTGTTATTTATTACAAAATTCACATTATTACTTGATATTTAGAATGTACATTTGCTCTAATTTATATTTTTGTTAATTATTATCAATTCACCCACGACAAATTGTAAGTTATAAATGTTTGATAATCAACCTGACCTGTGATGCGGTTAAAAATATTAAACCGTAAACGTATTTATGCGTTTGGCATAACGTACAGTGCGTTTGCCAAATGCGCAGAAAAAAATATACGAAATAATAACACAAATATAACTAGAAACGATTCACACGTCGAAACACATCTTACACGCCGGCCGGCCAAATGGTTATAAACTTAAAATCTGACGTTGGCAGGAGTTGCGATAGGGACGGTATACGAAAACTGTTGTTTCATCCAAATGTACCTATACGCGGAGTGCTGCAAAAGTCAGTGTTAGTGAAAAGTCTCGTAATCTGAGATCGTGTGTGTCTTTACATCAATAATATTAATATTATATCCATGTATTAATAATTATATTATCCACACGGATATTATTTTTATTTTATGTTATAATAATATAATGTAGACGGACAGACGCAGACAATAATCTTTGGGCGGACACGCGGAGAACCAGTTTCGCCATTCAGCTAGGCGAACGGTCGTTTTGCGCACCTTTTACTTTTTATTTATTTATTTTTTTGTCAACGACGCGTGCGCAACGCTCTCGTTTTTTACGCTGACCCGCACCAATCGTCGTCCTCAACCAGCTGATCTGTGCACTCACACACACACACACGCATATATTATTATTATTATTATTATACTTGGACAAATATATATATATATATGATATCTTATAATAATTACACCCTTGTCGTGTATCGGTAGACTAGCTCAACCAGCTCCCGACGGCGACGGTTACTCAACGTAATATATATTATATTCGTGTACACACAAACACACAGATGTATATACCGACGTTAATATGGGTTCACCGCTGATTGTGTTTCCTTTTTAAACTGGATTATCGACCGAATCATTTCCCAACATATAAATCTATCACCGTTGTTGAGTCAAATCATTTTATGCCATCGCCATCAAACCGGTTGCTTTCAGATACATTTTTATCTAAAAATTGTTCAACGGACCATAATAATTTTTCAAGAAGAAATAGTATATTGTACGTACAATACGGTCCGTATGGGCAATAAAAGTTATAATAGTGCGAGCACGAAGTTCGTTAATTGTTTAAAACCGCAATGTTCAGGAATAGTTTGGTAAATTGCTTCGATAAATTTTAAAGTTAACAACATAATATTACGTGCCTGACAAATTCGTATTGATCATACTATTATTTACTGTTCAACGTGACAACGTATATATTATGCGTTACAAGCTTGACGGGGAAAAAACCTTGAGATAAACACCGGTATGAGTTGTATGTGTAAAGAAAAAAAATCGAGAAACTTATAGAATATATTATTTTATATTTGAATGAAATAATTTAATATGATAACGTGGATGTATGAATTTACTGAGTTAATATAAAAACCATGTGTTTGTATTGAATTACGACATTTTCCTGATTGTCTTGATAAACATTAAATATAAAAAATATATGGTATAGGTACTAAGGTACATCCTACACGTAAGTTTGAGGGGAAAATTATACCAAACCAATTTAAAATAAAAAAAGTTCCAATTAATTTACTTGAAAAAGATAAATGCGTGATAAATCATGAATATAATATATTATTATTTTCCTTCCCACGTTCCAATTAATTGATTCTGAATATATTATTCTGTAGAAAAGTTCTAACATTATTTTAACAAGGTTATATCTTCTAAGTTTTGATCAGATTTTTTTTTTTGATAAATCTAATTAGTTCATGGTCGTCTTCATTACTGTTACCATTTTTCTCATAAATAAATAATTGTAACGTAAAACGTGTTTGATAGTGATAGATAGATATTTTTGAAAATCTCTCAAACAAATTATACCAGTATAGATACGAATAAGTACCCTAGTATCTCTAATGAATTCTATATGTTTTTAAATTATTTCGAATCGAATAGTTTTAATCAATAGAGATCGTTATTAGTAAATTTTTTCTTTGCAAGTAGCTAATCAAGCCTTAAATAATCAATGATTTATCATGACGTGATTGAGTATTGTATAATTTTAGTTATGAATACATTTACTTACATTACGATTAGTTATGACCAATAACAGAGTGTTTTTGCTTTTTACATAAAGTTTAATGAGATGTGGATATTTGCTCGGTTATCTTGCGTAGTATTTGAATAGGTGTCAATCAAACGCTATTTTTCTTATATTCTTTGTCTTTAATTTTTTCAGCACTTTTCACATTTTGCTTTTAAGTCTTAACCAATCAAAGTTTTACTTAATTTTAACTATTTATTAAATCTTATATTTAGTAATTTTATCAAGATATTAATAGTATTATTTATATAAAGCGTAATTTTGAAGGTCTTTAAAATTTTTTTTTCTAGTTTATAGATTTTTACATATACCATAAAGTATGTAGTATACATTGTTCACGTAAATATTAGTATTTACTATTTCACATGCTTCTAAAATGATATAGCTATTAATGATTAATCTAAAATGTTTAACAAACTATAGAACTTAAATAATATTAAAAAGAAAATAAGTTCAGAAAATCAGTATACATACAAACTGTATACAAACTTATTTAGTAAAGATATTATGTTTGTTGGGTTTGAGAACAATGCATAAAATGTAAATTATGTCTGTGTATAATACAACAATAATATACGAGAATCTCATTTAACTGTCAACCATTAGTTTAAATCATACATTTTATTGTGTTGTTTTGTCAACATATAAATATATCTTATCCTTTTTGTTTTAAATTTTTATTTAAAACCATTGTAGATGATAATAATATAATACTTTTGAAACATTTGAAGCTCCATAACTATAAATCAGAGAATAATTTATTCATAAATAAACTAAAAAAAAAAAAAACATAATGAAAAATATAATTTATTATTAAAAATCAAATAAAAGCGTAGCATAAACACAAGTTTTTTTTAAATAATTTGAACAATCTTAACTATTACAAAAAATTTTAATTAAAATTAAACATTTTTTACTCGTAATAATAGTGTAATCAAAATTACATGTAATTTTAATATCTATTATAAAATAAAAGAGATAATGGATTAAAAATGTATTTAATTTTACCTACTTATTATTAAATCAACTATGATTAAATCTATACTTATATATTATTTTTTATTATCCTTTTTAGAATTTTAACTGTTTGTTGTAGTAATTACGTGCGTCGGACTTATTCATTCAACTATATTTAATTTATTAATTATTAATGTATAATTCCATTTATATAATATACATTAGTTACACAAAAATTTTATTGAAAATACAAAAATATTATGTTTTATATTTTTAATTTAAAAGTAAAATTGTGTTCTGGATAATCATTCAATGTATTTCATATAAATAATATAAGAAATATTTTTTTTCGATTTTTTTCTATATACGAAGAGATGACAGGGTTTTTAAAAATAATTTTAAAATTTAAATTTATTTAAATTTAATTTAAAATAATTTCGGTGTTATGTCGAAGATTTTTTTTGAGTGGTTATTTTCTCAGATATTCTCAGCTATGATTTATCGTTTCTTTCAAATTTAATATTAGCTATAGAACTTTCATTTCATGTATCTAGCTGATTCTTGTGTTAACACTTTTTAAGTTTAAAACTTTTATTTGTAGCAATCCGAAGAAGACTGAGGCGGCCTACGGGCAACAAATTGCAGCAGGAAACTACTGCAGTTTCAGATTCATCAGCGGCAGCCACCTCCCCGGTTGTCGACATGGAAACATCGGCTTCGGTGAACAAGTTTAAGATACGCAACCGTACTGCCACCAGAAAGTCGGGTACAGACGCTTCGACGGAAAAACACGTGATAACAGCGAAAGACAACCAGGACGATGGCGGATATAAGGTACGTAAATTCTTACCAAATTTAAGAAACGGGAAGTGCAGCTCAAAACCGTATTATACTTGGATAAATAATTTTTATTCTGAATTTTATTTAACGCAATATGACTTAGCCTATATTAGACCTTCGGTGTTTATCGAGCGAGAAAATTAATGTCAATATCGACGTACATAAAATTCTATTCAACGGAAACCTCAGGAAAACCTCTCAGGAAACCTTACCTATACATCTCTAAACCATATACGATTAAAAATACATAAAACCTTTTGTGTCTAAATTCGAACATATGAAACGTATGACAGGCCAGGAAATATTATTTTTTTATTGATAGAATTGACGAAAAAAACAAAGTATATAATGTATAACAAATCTTCCGAAGGGCACGTATGATTATGATTTTAAATTGAAAAATACTTATTCAATCAGTGAGTGACTATATGATATTGTTACGCAATGAAATATTATTTCGACAGTGATAATAACATAATGACATGTTCTAATTAAATGACAAAGTAGTTTTGATGAAACCAAACGTATTTGGTTTTCGAGAGTTTAATTTCGAAACAATTCTAATTTCGAAACATCCGTCGTTCAAATACAATTCAATAGTTATATATATATACGACTATAAAACGTCTTCATTATAAATTAAAATTCGGTATGGAATTTAAATTATTATTATCATTATTATTTAACTGTAAGCTTAAAAAATATTATTATTGACTTTCACGATTTATTTCCAACCGACGAAGAACTAATTATAAAACAATAATGTAGAAACAATAAATAAGTAATTAGTAGTTATTTATGTTTTTCTATGATCTAAAACAGTCGTCAACAACTACATTAGACGTAATATTATAAGTAAATATTAAATTAGTGTTCAAGGTGCTATCAGGTCGTTGTTAATGAAGATTTTGTGTAATGTATTTATATTATAAATGTACTTATTCTTGATATAACACAATTAAGGTGTACCAGCAGCTGTTATGCTCGTATAATGAGAGAACCAGTCATAAATACGAACAAAACGGGTTTAATTTTGTGGTTTTGTATAAGTATTAAAGTACTATAATGTACTATGTACCTTTATATTACACCATGACGACTTATACGCGCGTGTTAATTTTTTTCTATACGAATTATTCACTTTTACGCTATTATATCTAATCAAGTGGTTCATAATTCTCTCGGCACTTGTGTTACGTACTTATGACCTTTTAAGTTTTACTGTAAATTACAAGACACCCGCAGATATTCATTAATGACTGACATTTGTACATTTATCTAGTACACATTCATAATTAATATAATACGTGTGTGTAACATATATAGTATAGGCTATATTATAGGAATGTATTTAATAATATTATATACCTAAAAACGAAATAAAATATTATGCGTCTGGTGGTAAATGACTATACACTATAATAGGTACCCTATTTGCAAGACATTCTTTTTGTCTATGCGTTAAGTTAAATTATTAATTCCAACGACTTGTCACACAGATGCCGAAGTGTAAACAGTGTAAATGCCAAGGATATTTTTAAAGTGTTGTTAGAATAAAAAAAACTACGTAGGTACGATAATTAATATGTGGACACACCTGCTCTTTGTTCCGGTATTATTTTATTGTTAGCTTTCTCTATTATTAGGGCGTCAAGGATTAGGGTGATAATTAGAAAATTTTTAACATAGAAGTCGTGTGTTTCAGATTGTTTGCTACTATACAAATTGGTCACAATATAGACCGAAAACCGGAAAATACTTACCCGAAGACATCGACCCGGAATTATGTACTCACGTCATATTTGCCTTCGGGTGGTTGAAAAAAGGACGTTTATCGTCATTTGAATCGAATGACGAAAGCAAAGACGGAAAAGTTGGATTATACGACAGAATAAAGAACCTAAAAAAAGCCAATCCAAAGTTAAAAACTCTATTAGCTTTAGGTAAAGTTTATTAAATAATATTCTTAGTATTTAGTAATTAATATAAAGTATTTACTATTTAGTATACATAAACATAATAATTAAATAATACATTATACAATTTAAATTATGGTAATTTTTTTAGGTCGATGAATATGACGCTTAGTCATAAAATGTTATGTACCTACTATAAATAACTATTAATTATTAATTTAATTTTTAGACGATATTATAATAACTTTTAATCAATGCATCTATATTTTAAATTGGTCAAAATACTATTTTTACTTAATGCCAATTAGGTATTGTTTATAAAAAAATTCAAGCTAAATAATTATGTATATTAATATTCAAATATTATTTTTGAATTTATATTTAAACGATAAAAGTTATAAAGTTAGTTAATAATATAAATAGGTCCTCTTTTTTAACAAACCTGACAAAATAAAAGTAATTTATTTACGTTTAATATTCAAATTTAAATTTAAAAAATATTTCGTTTGTTTTCCAGATGCTATTAATTTTTCATTATTGAACATTTTTTTTTGTTTATGAGTTTATATTGAAATGTTCGATAAAATAATAAAAATATATAAGTATATCATAATAAAATGACTCATCGTGTCGATTTAAACCATCCATATTCATTTATAATTATTATTCGCTGATATTTTCCTTTGTCATTTATATAGTGTAATAGTAAAAAATAGTTCTACATTTAATCTGCCACATTACAAAAATAGTTTTCGTTACTAGATTTTTTGTTACAACTACTATTATTATATTTTGACACGTCACTAGGCACAATGAGGTAAACCTTCAGATTCCAACCATCATTCATCAGTTTATCAAGAAACAATTTTATAATTATCTTTAATAAATGATAATATGATATTTCATTTTATTGTATCGAAACGTGTTGTTTTTAAGATGTCTATAGTGAAATTTTCATTTTTTAGGTGGTTGGTCGTTTGGCACACAGAAGTTTAAGGACATGTCAGCTACTCGATATGCAAGGCAGACATTTATTTACAGTGCTATACCTTTCCTCCGTGCTCGTAGTTTTGACGGTTTAGATTTGGATTGGGAATACCCCAAAGGACAGGATGACAAAAAGAACTTTGTACATTTATTGAAAGGTATGTAATAAGATGACATGATAAATCATTTTATATTTTTAATAAGTATTTACAAAATTTTTGATTGATTCCGGAATTATTTGTTTTCAGAGCTTAGAGAAGCATTTGAAGCCGAAGCACAAGAAGTGAAGAAACCTCGTTTGTTATTAACTGCTGCAGTCCCCGTTGGTCCTGATAACATCAAAGGTGGATATGACGTTCCGGCTGTTTCTTCGTAAGTATTTATTTTCAAAAAAATTTATGAATTCAATGTATATTTTTTCTAAAACATATTTATTTTATTCGATTAGATATTTGGACTTCATAAACGTTATGGCCTACGACTTTCACGGAAAATGGGAAAGAGAAACTGGACATAATGCACCGTTATACTCCCCATCGTCTGATTCCGAGTGGCGTAAACAATTGAGCGTTGATAATGCCGCGAGTATATGGACTAAGATGGGTGCACCTAAGGATAAACTTATCATAGGTATGCCGACGTATGGCAGAACATTCACTTTGTCCAATACAGCAAATTATAAAGTGAATTCACCGGCATCTGGTGGTGGAAAAGCTGGAGAGTATACAAAAGAAGCAGGATTTTTAGCTTACTACGAAGTAATTATAATTATTATGAGCTAATTTTATTTGTAACAATTACAATTCACTTATTATGGTAGTAATATAATAATTATTAATTGGGTAATTTATTTATTTTATTATCACTAACTGTAAATTATTATTTTATCATTTAAATTTGAGATCAATTGTTGGGTTATATTTATACTATTTAATTTTAAATTAGATTCATTTACTTTAATATAATGCATTAAGTTTAAATTATTGTTTTTTTTTTTTTAATTTTATAAAATTCGTTATCTTATCAATATTACATTTTTTTAGTAATTTGTAATTAATACAATTATTAAATATGTGAAAATAAAATTTCAAATTTTCAAATTGTATATTTTTATTTTTTGTATCTGTTTTAGATTTGTGAAATACTTAAAAATGGTGCGACCTATATATGGGACGAAGAAATGAAAGTACCTTATGCTATTTCTGGAGATCAATGGATTGGATTTGATGATGAGCGATCTATCAGAAATAAAATGAAATGGATTAAAGACAATGGATACGGAGGAGCTATGGTGTGGACTGTAGATATGGATGATTTCACCGGTACTTTCTGTGGCGGAGATGTTAAATACCCATTAATTGGTGCCATGAGGTTTGTATGAAAACCAATTATTTAAGTCATTAAGTAATATAATTCATTTATTGTAATAGAGAAGAGCTTAGAGGAATAAAAAGAGGTAAAGAGGACATTGATTGGTCAAAAGTAGCTAACACTATTATAGCCGAAACCATTACTAAACCGACACCAATCAAAATAAGTGTCAGTGAAGTATTATCAAAGGTTAAACCTTCCAAAATTCAAGCATCTACTGCTATACAGACCGACGTAGTTGACATGAACGGTAAGCATTTATATATTTTAAATTATACTTATCAATATTTATACAATATCTTGTTGTTCATTTTAGTGCGAGCACCTCAAGTTATATGTTATATGACTAGTTGGTCTATTAAGAGACCAGGTGCTGGTAAATTTACTCCAGATAATATCGATTCTTCTTTATGTACTCACGTAATATATGCTTTCGGGTCATTAAAAGACTTCAAACTAACATATGTTGACGAGAAAGATACTGATCAATACAAAGAAATGATGGCTCTTCGCGACAAAAATGCTAATCTTAAAGTAAACATAATAACTAATGAAAATTTGAATAATTGATTTTATTTTAACGTCATATTCTTATGTTCTATTAATAATTTTGTTAATTAAAGGTGCTCTTAGCTATTGGTGGTTGGGCATTTGGATCAACACCCTTTAAAGAACTGACTGGTAATGTATTCCGTATGAACCAGTTTGTGTATGAAGCCATTGAGTTCCTCAGAGAACATAAATTTAATGGTTTGGATGTTGACTGGGAATATCCTAGAGGACTAGATGATAAAGCAGCATATGTCAATTTACTGAAAGAACTACGATTAGCCTTCGAAGGAGAATCGAAGAGCTCTGGCCTTCCAAGACTATTATTGACGGCAGCCGTACCAGCCAGTTTTGAAGCAATTGCTGCTGGGTAAGTAATATGTTACTTGATCTCCAATAAACCATAATTAATATATTTTTTTATTATTTTTTTTTTTATTTAGGTATGATGTTGTTGAAATATCAAAGTATTTAGATTTTATTAATGTGATGACATATGATTTTCACGGACAGTGGGAACGTCAAGTTGGACACAATAGCCCTCTATATCCTTTAGAAAGTGCCACAAGCTACCAAAAGAAGCTTACTGTCGTGAGTAAAACTAAATAATTTTAAATACAATTTTTAATTCAATTAATTAATATCGAAATTTAATCTCATAGGACTATAGTGCCAGAGAATGGGTGAAACAAGGTGCTCCCAAAGAAAAGCTCATGATTGGAATGCCGACTTATGGAAGGTCGTTTACATTAGTTGATCCAGCCAAGTTTGATATTGGCGCTCCTGCATCTGGTGGTGGTACAGCTGGAAAATACACTTCTGAAGCTGGTTTTATGGCATACTATGAAGTGCGTATAATTCATAAACGATTATAAATTTGATCTCAACATTTGAAAATGTTCTTAGGTGTGTGATTTCTTACACGTGGAAAATACTACACTTGTCTGGGACAATGAGCAACAAGTGCCATTTGCTTATAGAAAAGATCAGTGGATTGGTTTTGACGACGAGAGAAGTCTTAAAACCAAGGTATGGACAAGTGATAATGTGCCTAATTATTTTATGTTGTTATTTTAAATAGTTCCAAGTTAAACTAATCACATGATATTTGTTCGTAGATGAATTGGTTGAAGGAAGAAGGATTTGGTGGTGTTATGATATGGTCTGTAGATATGGACGATTATCGTGGTGTATGTGGTACTGGTAAATATCCATTAATTAATGCCATGAAACAAGAACTTGCAGGATATACTGTTAAATTGGAATACGATGGACCATATGAAGCTACTGGAAGAAATGCCGTTTATACAACCAAAGACCGTAATTATATTTCAAAGCACTATAAATATATTATAATATTTGTCAAATTATTATTATTATTTAATTATATTATTATTATTATGAATAATAAATTAATAACAATAAAAAATATATTTTCATCTCAATATAAATCAAATTTTTGTTACACCATTTTATTGATAATATTAATTACTAAAAACTTAAACATCATAACAATAACATATAATTATATAATTTATCATACGATATAAATAGCATTACTAGGTACGGTTTACGCTAAAAATTAACAAAAGAACTTTTTAGTAGAAATTATTTTGTTTTGAAATTGAAATAATCAAAAAATTATATTTTAAATTTTTAAACGTATTTTATTTGATATTTTATACGATTTAATACTCTCACATTTTAAGCGATAGTATATTTAAAAAAAACATTATACAAAATATAATCTAATTTAAATAATTTTTTTTTGGAAGAATCACGCGGATAAATAGTTAATTTAATGGCTTAATTTAAAAATACTTATATTATGCATAATATAAAAAAGCGGGTAAGTAGGTATCGCTCTGCTGTATATTAGGGGGTGGGGTGGACCTCAGACTATGGTAGGTTAAATTTGAATGCAATGATAGGTATCATTGTATACGAAAAACGATTCTGAACGAAGATGATTTGTCAGTTTAGGATATATTATATTTAAATATTGTCAAATATTCTATTTTGAAACAAATAGTATAGTTTTTATATTATGTTACTATGGTTACTATGGCCAACATTCGCATTATGAGCGTATGAAATTTAATTTAAATTTTGACATATTTCGTATAAATTCGAACTTTAAACACTTATAAAAAAAAATTGTGACTAACGATTTCGGATTTTTTTTTATCACTTTAAGAACAACTTATAAGAAACCTTGTATTAAATTTTCAAGATTTTCTGGCCACCCAAAAAATTTTTATCGGCATTTGAAGAAAAAAAAACTTAGAAAAGTCGAAAATTTCAATTGTCTATTAGTAGCTTAAAAATGGTCAAAATATTTTGAAAAATTAACTGTAAAGAGATAACCATAATATAAACATTTGGTGAAAGTTTCAAGTATTTACAATAATTCGTTTTTGAGTTACAGCAAAATCAAAAAATCGATTTTGTCGAAAAGTGGTTTTTCCGTAAAATTTCCATTTTTCTGTCATTTTTTTTTTGTTTTTCTCGATTTTTTTGAAAACTATTAGAAAATTTTAATTTTGACCCCCCTAAAGTACCAACTAGATTCAATTCCCTATTCAAAGAGGGGCTGAAGTCAAAAATCGGAGCATTATTACTGCTCCAAATGTTGTCCCCAGACACAAAAAAAAAAAAAAAAAAAAAAAAAAAAAAAAAAAAAAAAAAAAAAAAAAAACACACATCATAGTAAAAGCAATACATTCATCACTTCGTTCAGAATCTAATATGTAATTTATAGTGTGAAAAGTTTTATAATGTTTATATTTTTATTTCATTTATTTATTTAGCGACGTCTGTGACATGCGAAGAAGAAGATGGTCATATATCATATCATCCAGATAAAGCTGACTGCACGATGTATTACATGTGCGAAGGCGAAAGAAAACATCACATGCCATGTCCATCGAATTTAGTGTTTAACCCGAAAGAAAATGTTTGTGATTGGCCAGAAAATGTTGAGGGTTGTATGCAACATACCCCAGCCCCGCCGACGTCTAGACGATAAGTGTGTCATCAAGTCCCAAATTATTATACTTATTATTATATATATATATTTTTTTCTTGTAAATAATAATACAGAATAATTGTTATATTATTTTATTTATACCTACTTGACCCCAAATTTATTTTTTTTATATATTTTTCATTGCCAGTATTATTTTGGCTACGTTTGAATTGATAGACATTTCAATTTTAGTTAGTTTTTGTCTGTTATTTTCTACAGATAATATTTCTATGATTTATTAATTAATTGTGAAATAATGTAAATTTAATAACTTATTATGAATAAATATATTATTAAAGTGTGTTAATTAATCAATAGTTATTTTTTTTCATTATCTCATAAAACATTGAATTTAGAGGATCAAAATTAATATTAATTTTTTTTAGGAACAATTTAAATGACTTAAGCAAATATTATATCTCTTGTCGCGTGACAGATAATGTATTTTATTAGTAAAAGTTTAGTAGATGAATAATTATGTTTTGTTATTGTTTAATAATATTTATTAAAATAAGAATATGTCTAATCTCATCAATTATTTTTAAATATTATTATAATTTTTTTTAAATTTTGAACGATTTTGATGTTAAGTTATAAAAAAAATATAGTTATAGATTATAATATAATAATTACAAAACATTTATAAATAAATGATAACATTAATATAAACATTTTAACATTAAAATTGCTGGTATAACTTTAAAACAATGTATTCCATGAATAATATAGAGTTGATTAAAAATACTAGGTATACACAAGAAAATGTACCATCTCATAATAATTAATGTTGATATTGTTCTACCAATTGTAAATTGCTGTTGATAGTAAAAAGTCGGTCAATATTGTATGTGATTAATACTATTATATTTTAAGAAAAGCTCACCAGTCATAGTTTTTGTCTAATTATCTGGTACTTAAGTTCAATTACTAATTTTAGGATTAAAAGAGTTGATCTTTCAATTTATTAAATTTTTTGAATTGTACGCTTTAATCATAATTATATTCAGAAAGTGTCCTATAAGATTATGAGTAGTCTAAAACTAAAAATTACTAATTGTTTATTAATTAGGGCTAGAATTTCTATGCAGTAAAAAAATGTAAATTATGCATTTTATTTACCAAAATATACAAAAATATGCAAAAACAATTTTTTTTAAATATCAGTTAATATTATTACATTCTATTATTAAATTATGTTTTTAAAATTTTAAAATTTGAACAACCGGCAATTATATCAAAAATTTATATTGGCTAAAACTACTTTCCACATCACACGATGTTGTTGGAGCATATTTAAATGACGTGATTTGTCCCGGATTTAAAGTACAATAAGTACCTAATATTAAGGTATTTTTCTTCCGTCTTTTAATTACCGTTTCTAATGTTACACATTTTTAGAAATGTTTTGAATCCCTTATTCTTCTTTAGTATTGAGTTCATTTTAGTTTAAATCGGTATAGTATATTTTCGATAATTCGACAAATAAACCATTCATTTTAGACGTTTATTAAATAAATACCAGTTAAAGTTACAAGATACTCAACAACTTATATATATGCAATTATATGCATTATGTTCAAAATATGCAAAAATATGCAAAAAAAATTGTACTATTTAATCAAAAATAAGCCAAATCGTGGACATAATATCTTACAACCAATCAATTCGGTCTTAAGGGAAAAAACATGCAAATGCATAGAAATCCTAACTCTAAAGATGATAATATATTATATATTAAACATAGAAAAACGAATAAAATACATTACAAGTGCAACGTAGATAATTAAAAACATACATAATCAAATTGATTATAGGCATACATAAAAATAATTATAAAGTGTGAAAAACATAAATATATTATTAGTTACCGTGAATGTGCTGTATTATATTTACATTAAAATACATAAGACATAATCGAGATAATAATTTAATTTGAATAACCATTGAAAATAGTAAATACATTATTTATACTTTGTACGGACCACAATCAAGAGTCACCCACAAAAAATATGACATCTCCGAACTTTTATCTGATATTCAAAATGATTGAAAAATAACCGATGTCTGTTATATTATTTAATGTATTCTTCAAAGTTAAAACGAATGTAATATTTAATTGTTTTAATATATTAGATTCTGAACGAAGTGATGAATGTATTGCATTTACTATGATGTGTGTTTTTTTTTTTTTTTTTTTTTGTGTCTGACTCCAACATTTAGAGCAGTAATAATGCTCCGATTTTTGACTTCAGCCCCTCTTTGAATAGGGAATTGAATCTAGTTGGTACTTTAGGGGGGTCAAAATTAAATTTTTCTAATAGTTTTCAAAAAAATCGATTTTTTGATTTTGCTGTAACTCAAAAACGAATTATTGTAAATACTTGAAATTTTCACCAAATGTTTATATTATGGTTATCTCTTTACAGTTAAATTTTCAAAATATTTTGACCATTTTTAAGCTACTAATAGACAATTGAAATTTTCGACTTTTCTATGTTTTTTTTTCTTCAAATGCCGATAAAAATTTTTTGGGTGGCCAGAAAATCTTGAAAATTTAATACAAGGTTTCTTATAAGTTGTTCTTAAAGTGATAAAAAAAAAATCCGAAATCGTTAGTCACAATTTTTTTTTATAAGTGTTTAAAGTTCGAATTTATACGAAATATGTCAAAATTTAAATTAAATTTCATACGCTCATAATGCGAATGTTGGCCATAGTAACCATAGTAACATAATATAAAAACTATACTATTTGTTTCAAAATAGAATATTTGACAATATTTAAATATAATATATCCTAAACTGACAAATCATCTTCGTTCAGAATCGTTTTTCGTATACAATGATACCTATCATTGCATTCAAATTTAACCTTCCATAGTCTGAGGTCCACCCCACCCCCTAATATACAGCAGAGCGATACCCACTTACCCGCTTTTTTCTCTGCATTTGAATTTAAATAATACAATTGTGTATAAATAACTAAAGAAAATCGTTTAAAAAAATATTGATAATTAGAGGAACGGGTAGCACAGTCTTATTGTACCAATCTGCACGCGTGAAATAAAAACCATGAATGAAAAACGGACCTACATAGGTAATATGTTTGGAGCGAAAATTTAAATTATTACAGATTTATTATTAACTTAATATGGTATAGGTACTCGTAATGTTATAACAGTTTGATAACATTTCATAGTAATGTAAAAATTTAAACTTATAATTCACATTAGTATATATAATAAAAATAAAAATGAGTATACCGTATACCATTATTTATATCGTACTTTCTCGACTATTTCGAAATCTGTAAGAAAAATAATATCATATACCAAAATTACCATAATCAATTATTATGATATTACAAGATAATTTAATAATATATCGATAAATAACAGTGTTCAGAAAAATTAACGGGCCCGCAAAATGTCGACCGCAATTAGAATTGATGAATATACAGGTATTTGCTGGCTTGTAATAAACAACGCCGTGCTCGTCGTTAGGGCGATTTTACCACGGCGGCGACCGATGGTATTCTAAACAAGTTTATATATTATTTGTTAATCATAAGACGTGTATACACAACTGACAACTGCACATTTCTTCATAAAAAAATGGATTCTCAAACCACCGATATCAACACGGCCACTAAGTTATTGGACTACATGTTCCAGGAGCTACAAACCATCATGGACCAGATAATAGAAATCGAGAACTTCACGATTGAACCTGATAAGTCCACTAACGAGTCTGCCGATGAATCTGCCGATGATTCTGCCGATGATTCTGCCGATGATTCTGCCGACAAATCCACAGATTTATTTATTAACGACATCGTCGAACATTTGTTGTGGTCGGCGTGTGAACCGCCGGCCGGCGGTTCACACGCGCCATCCGAGATCACGCGGCGGTCCTCCGCAAGTTTCCCGTCGTCAGACGTCATCGATATCTCCTGCACACCAGGAATGCCAGCAGCAGTTGACGAGAACGGGCCGTCTGACGACGGGAAACTTGCGGAGGACCGCCGCGTGATCTCGGAGCCGGCCAAAGGATCGGAAGTGGGAAGCGGGATCGTGGGTTGCCTTCGCCTGGATGAGTCGCCCGCACAAAGCGCTCCGCGCCGTCCGCGCCGTTTTGCCACGGCGTGGCGGAGCGTCAAGCGCTTTGTGTTGAGAGCGTGCTGTATCCGACGTAGATAGCTTCCCGGAAGTGGGCCCCTTTGGGCGGATGACATCGGTCACAGGATTACGAAGATTTTTTTTTAAAGCAATTATTTTTTTTAATTGCTTTGTTGTTTTTTTTCCTAGGCATTTTTTTCTGCGAGGAATCACCTATATAAATAATAAAAATACAGCTAATTTAGTTCTTATCATATTATATTCTTCAAAATAGTAAATAACTTTAAAATTTATAACACAGGTAACGCTAATAATCGTTATATAAATAATAAAAATATAAATAAATTTTGAATAAAATCCTCTTTGCTCCGTTCATATTAGATTTTTTTTCTAATAACAAATAATCATAAAAATAACATCATTTTTAGTTAAAATTGTTTTTATAATTATTTATTATTAAATAAATAATTAATTGTTACTACTACTAAATATTTGATAATAAATGTTATTTAATAAGTAAAAAGATATATTTTCTTTTTTATGTATAAGGGGCACCCATAATGCATTCCGTCCAGGGGCCACCACATACCCAAATCCGCCCCTGGTACTACTTATACGTGTGCATTTCAATATTCGTGATTCGTAATTCGTCACTCCATATACGTTGGTACATCGTGCTTTCCTACTGACATTTTTATAGATTTTGAATCAGCAATACATAGTGTTGTAGCGGAAGTCTTCCCTATTGCATAAATAAGAGGATGTAGATTTCATTTAGGGCAAAGTTGGTGAGGAAAATTCAAAGTTTAGGACATACTAAATTATACAATGATAACACAGGCGATAGTTATTATTTATATTTTTTTGGATTACCATTTTTGGAGTCTGAAATCACCATAGACTGCTTTACCGACAAATTTTTAACAATACAGGCTGCTGAAAATGACCAGATTATGAAATTTACAAACTACATTTTTGAAAACTATATTTCACCAGACGCTTTGTCCCCCCCCCCCCCCCCCCGAATATTTGGGCACAGTTCACTGCTAACTGCAACCGTACTACTAACAGCTGTGAAAGTTTTTATTCAAAACTAAACATGTCGTTCTACACTAGCCATCCTAACATAATATATAACTTCGTCGATGTGTTACTACAAGTTCAATTTGAAATATACATAAAATGCAGAAGTAAAAATGCAGTACAAAGAAATTATGTTAAAAATAATCTTTCATTAGTGAACAGATGACAAAACACGAGCTAAAAGAAATACATAATTTTGATTTAGTTAAATCGTTGAGTTTTCAGTTATTGTCAAAACACTAGTAAATGAAATTATTATACAATATTATTAGGTAATAAGCGAATACTTTTATTTTTTTTTACGACAAATACTAATATAAGTACGACAATTTATACTAGAAAATACGTTGTATTATAATAAATATGTGTATTGTGATGTTTATATAATATAATATGTAATATATACATTATTGAATTGACCACAATTCGTACGTACCTTTCATAAACCTGGGCTGCAACTTATATGTTATTTAGGGATTGGGCTGCAAATCACCAACACCGAATTACTTGAATTTAATACATTTATAAATATTTGTGTTTGATTAGATTAAACGGTACATATTAAAAATAAATAAAAACAATAATATTATTATTTTTTTATGTCTACTTATTTTTTGAAACGGATAATCACGAAGTAGAATATGATTTTATACCAATTGGAAAACATCCGAACCTGTAAATTATTACATCATAATAATAAATTATCCATAACGACCATAACAATGTAGGTGTCGGGCTGGAATAACTAACTCACGTCGCGTTCACAATATATTCAAAGCTTTATTATAATTATATTATAATAATTAATAACACGTTAATACGCTCGGCGACCGTGGATCTTTTAAGACTGCCTGGTGACCCCGCGACTCGACCGGTCGCGGGTCGCGCTCTTGCGAACTTAGATAAGCAGTCACGGTCGTTGCGATAACGACCGCGACAACAATATCATTGACAATTGACATATTATAATATACGTATATGAATCAAAAACACCTTTTTGAAATTTAACTTAATTAATTATATTGTATTATACTCTCTTTTGTTTCATAAACATTTAATTTAACACATCAATCAATATTCGATATTTTTGTTAATACAATATTATATTACGTTTAATATTTAATAATGAACTAACAAGTAACAACTAACAATTTTTTAGCAACAAGTAACAATATTGAACTCATGACATCTATTGTTCGAATCTCGATCCTGTCGGCGCACTTCGACCGAACCAAAGGTCACCGCGGTAGGTGGCTTTTCCCTTCCTGGTGGTTACGCTGTGATCGCAGCCGGAGTGTCCGAATTGGTTCCGAAACGTCCGAATTGGTTCCCGGGTTGTTTTAAAGGGTTTATCCGAATTGGTTCCCGGGTTTTTTCAAAGGGAGTATACCGTGTATCCGAATTGGTTCCCGAGTTGTTAAAAATTGTGGCTTGATAAAAATAATATAAAATAAATAATAATAAATATAGGTATATCGTTTTTTTAATTCATATACATTTTTTTTTATAGTTATTATTTTTAGATTCTGAACGAAGTGATGAATGTATTGCTTTTACAATGATGTGTGTTTTTTTTTTTTTTTGTGTCTGACTCCAACATTTGGAGCAGTAATAATGCTCCGATTTTTGACTTCAGCCCCTCTATGAATAGGGAATTGAATCTAGTTGGTACTTTAGGGGGGTCAAAATTTAAATTTTCTAATAGTTTTCAAAAAAATCGAGAAAAACAAAAAAAAATGACAGAAAAATGGCAATTTTACGGAAAAACCACTTTTCGACAAAATCGATTTTTTGATTTTGCTGTAACTCAAAAACTAATCATTGTAAATACTTGAAATTTTCACCAAATGTTTATATTATGGTTATCTCTTTACAGTTAAATTTTCAAAATATTTTGACCATTTTTAAGCTACTAATAGACAATTGAAATTTTCGACTTTTCTATGTTTTTTTTTCTTCAAATGCCGATAAAAATTTTTTGGGTGGCCAGAAAATCTTGAAAATTTAATACAAGGTTTCTTATAAGTTGTTCTTAAAGTGATAAAAAAAAATCCGAAATCGTTAGTCACAATTTTTTTTTATAAGTGTTTAAAGTTCGAATTTATACGAAATATGTCAAAATTTAAATTAAATTTCATACGCTCATAATGCGAATGTTGGCCATAGTAACCATAGTAACATAATATAAAAACTATACTATTTGTTTCAAAATAGAATATTTGACAATATTTAAATATAATATATTATCCTAAACTGACAAATCATCTTCGTTCAGAATCGTTTTTCGTATACAATGATACCTATCATTGCATTCAAATTTAACCTTCCATAGTCTGAGGTCCACCCCACCCCCTAATGTACAGCAGAGCGATACCCACTTACCCGCTTTTTTTTATTATTGAGGTTAAAAACTTAAAACTTATAACAAACATTTTTCAAAAATTCAAATCACTGATTTCGATATTTTTATGTTTGTCAATTTTTGTTTTTATAAATATTTCCTTATTTTTAGACTTCAGGTACGAACAAACTACAGAGTACTTCGCAATTTTATATAAGTTTGATGTGTGTTTCCTGGAATGTCGGGAACCAATTCGGATGTAAATTTTTAGGTATGGGAACCGATTCGGATGCAGCCAATTAAATAGTTGTTATTATCGTTGTTGGCGGTTCAACTTGGGTCCGTCGCCGTACCAGCAACCACATAACAAGTCACCCAAACGTAAGTCCGCTATCAACGCATTGAGTGTTGTGTGGGAGGCCGTCCTGATCGTCAAGTCACCGCCGTGTAAGTCCATCAGCAACAAAATATTGCGTGTTGTGTGAGAGGCCGCCCTAGACGTCGAGACGATATTCAGGTGCAGTTTCCGCTTCCGACCACGCTGTCGGTATGTGGAAGCTTATACCTAATTTTAAGTTAGTTTTGAGTGTCCCTTTATTGTAATAGTGTCCTGTGGTCATTGCACCATACCGATTCGACCACAGGGACCCCATCCTTATTATTAAACTGCATCATCCCGTTTTCTCACTTTTTTCACGTTTCTCTATTTTTCCATTTTTTTCCTCGTGTCATCGCCGCCATTTTCGTGCCACTCACTGTCACGACAGTTAAGTTGCCTATCGGTTTATAACAGGCGCAACCGGTCGGATGCTTACACAAGTCAGAGCCGGGCGCTCCACCACGGTCTCTACCCTACAGCTAGTTATTTTATAAACTGCGATATGAAAACCCGTTTAGACCTATTATAGTGCGGTATGTCTGCATTGCTTCAGTCACGCGCGGGGTGGTGGTATGAACATTGTTCTCTAACGCTGCCGCTATACCTTAGCAGAGCAGCACATGACGACTGTAAATTTATGATTTTTCTAACAAAACACATGTTTTTGTACTTCCCATTTTTCTCAGCTCTCGTTAGTTGTAGAAACATGATTTATATACAAAAATTAACTTGAGAAGTTTCTCTAGAGGATTGCGTTCTATTTTTTTTATATATTATTTTTTCTATTTTATACGATTTTTTAAAATTTTTAAAAATTTTTAAAATTTCAAATGAAAATATTTCTGGTTTGAAAATAAAATCAAAAAATGGAACTAGATTATCTAGAGGAACTTTTAAAGTTTATTTTGATGTATAAATCATGTTTCTACGACTAACGAGAGCTGAGGGAAATGGGAAGTACAAAAGCATGTTTTTACGGCCGAATTTCGCTACCAGAACGGCCTCTTAAGTCTAATTAAAGTAATTATTAAAGTATTAATATGAATTATTATAATTTTTATTTTTATTTTAACATGATTTTTTAAATTAAATACCTTTAACGCAATATTATTATATGATTTTAATTTATTTACAAGAAATCCTAAAAAAAAGCTAAAAAGCTTAAAAAAATGTATGGGTTCCATGATAAAAGTGGACATCAAACAGGGTTTCACGGGAAAAAAAGTTTAAAACACTGATCTATATCATTGACTTCGCTGCTGTTCCGGCCATATAAAACGAATGAGCGTTTTGGGTTTGAAAACAACCCCGCAGCCATTATTAGGCTTATAAATATAAGATATTATAAAACCTAATAGTTTATATATAAACTATAGTTGGGACCAAATACACAACCCTGTGTAACGATGAGATGTGCGTTAAATACGCCAAATCGAAACGTCTGTTTGAAATCGATCAGCCTAGAAAGAAAAGACCAGTCTTATTTGTTTTAATCTCATCTCAACAGTATAACTTATTGTCCACTATATCCAGACATAACGCACTGCAGACTTTTCAAGTAGCATATGTACACCAAAAACATCTGTCAATAATATATTCCAATATCAAGAATGTCAAATGGGTGGTATTGTGGTAATGCTGTAGGTAAATATTGCATAGTATAATAATTATGCGTTTGAGAGTATTGCGATGGTAATAAACTAATATCATATGAAAAAAAAGCGGGTAAGTGGGTATCGCTCTGCTGTATATTAGGTGGTGGGGTGGACCTCGGACTATGGTAGGTTAAATTTGAATACAATCATGGGCGGAACTACGGCCTAGGCCAACTGGGCCCTGGCCCAGGCTAATTGGCTCCGTAAAATGTATAGGTAAATTTGCTAAGAACATAGTATTTTAAATGTAATAAAATAAATTAGGTATAAATGCGAAAAAAAATTGAGAAATTAATTGTACGTAATAAATAGAATAGTTTGAATGTTTAAAATATATTTATAGAATCTGTATTTCACATAAAAGATTTAAGTTTAAATTAAAAGTGATACAATTTTAGATTTATAATATTATAACATCAATAATAACTTATGTTATACATTTGTATTGTAATAAAAAACATTGGTGTTCTCTATCGCCCTTCACCCTTTCCTTTGGGTATGATAGGTGCAAAATGACTCTCATGAGTGGCCCAGTCTAATGGAAATGTCTAGTTCCACCTATGAATACAATGATAGGTATCATTGTATACGAAAAACGATTCTGAACGAAGATGATTTGTCAGTTTAGGCTATATTATAAATATTGTCATATATTCTATTTTGAAACAAATAGTATAGTTACTATAGTTACTTTATAGTATCTGTTTATTAATAAAAAAAGTATTTGGCCAACATACGCATAATGAGCGTATGAAATTTAATTTAAATTTTGACATATTTCGTATAAATTCGAACTTTAAGCACTTATAAAAAAAATTGTGACTAACGATTTCGGATTTTTTTTTATCACTTTAAAAACAACTTATAAGAAACCTTGTATTAAATTTTCAAGATTTTCTGACCACCCAAAAAATTTTTATCGGCATTCGAAGAAAAAAAACTTAGAAAAGTAGAAAATTTCAATTGTCTATAAGTAGCTTAAAAATGGTCATAATATTTTTAAAATTTAACTGTAAAGAGATAACCATAATATAAACATTTGGCGAAAATTTCAAGTATTTACAATGATTCGTTTTTGAGTTACAGCAAAATCAAAAAAATCGATTTTGTCGAAAAGTGGTTTTTCGTAAAATTGCCGTTTTTCTGTCACTTTTTTTTTTGTTTTTCTCGATTTTTTTGAAAACTATTAGAAAATTTTAATTTTGACCCCCCTAAAGTACCAACTAGATTCAATTCCCTATTCAAAGAGGGGCTGAAGTCAAAAATCGGAGCATTATTACTGCCCCAAATGTTGTCGTCAGACACAAAAAAAAAAAAAACACACATCATTGTAAAAGCAATACATTCATCACTTCGTTCAGAATCTAAAATGTGAGAAAGTCGATTCCAAATAGACTCGATTACAAATTCAAATCTGTTTTCAAAATTCTTATCGCTTTATTAGATCAATTGGTATGATTGGCAAAGAATCCGTCTAAAATCCTATGTCGCGCGCGCATTAGACAAAAACAGAAAATCACGGTATCGAATCCCCTTAATTCGATTCTCCGACTACAGATAAAAAACATTATAGAACCGTCTCTTGGATCAAATATAAATTGCAGATTTATTATTTGCTATGTCACGTTGCTAATAAGTCTGTGATCTGTGATATAATTACATCATGTACACCTTCAATATCATAGCAATTGACCAGTTGTGTAAGTACCAACGATATTATATTGTACTTGAAGACGTCAAAAATTATAAAATAAATAATAATAATAGACGATCGAGTGGGCCGCGCGCTTATTATAATATGTAATCCAAATGTAATGAGATCGTTTTGATATTGTAAAAGCGTGCTGCGAGTTAATTATTATACGTTTGATACGTCTCATTATAGTTAAAGGTGGACAATAATTTTAATCGCTCTTGACAGTTGTTAAAGATATACGTACGTAGTCTAGTGAATTATTGTAATAATGTAATGTGCGCGGTACAGGCGTAGGTACAATTACGGCAGAACGATAAAATTGATAAGCTACTTCAGCTTGTGTTTTTATCAAGCCGCCTTTCTGTGAGTTTAGAGTCTTTGGAAATTTAAAAACAACACAATTATAATATTATTATAATAGTGCTACGAGCATTTGCGGAAGTCATTTTGTAAATTACATCAATTCGTAACTAATGTAATTTTTCCTATAATATGGTAGTGGTATAATACTATAATAATAGCTGTATGATAATAATATTATATTATGTGCTCGCAGTGCATAGATGTACATATTATTGAAGTCACGACATCTATCTATAAACATCATCGATTGCGATCGTCATATAAACGTTATTGTGGACTGCAATCGGAAAGATGTATAATAAGCCTTTCGTTACGGTTAAATCGCATCGATGCGATATGACGTATTTGTCATTACTCATTATTATTATTATTTTAGGCATATAACTACACGCGTATTATATAGCCGAACATTTATTATGCAATATAAGCCGCGCACCTTATACGTTTACGCACAAACGCGATAATATTGTACATTAAATAGCCGGTAGATACCTATAGAGTACAATTTATTATTGTACACACCCACAAACATAGGTATACACGGATCCATGTATTTATGGCGTACATAGGTAGATACTATGCAGTTGCATAATGTGTGTGATCAAAAGTTACGTTAATTACGTTAGAGACTTCTCATATTGTCACAAAAACGATTATTATTAATATCGGAGATTTGTCATTGATACGCGTTCATATCACGCACGACGGCCAGACGATGTTTTACGTCGAATATGTTCGATTTTTTTAATGGGCAGAAAACCATTACAGACCGAGTATATGCATAGGTACTTCGTCTGTATAAAATATATTGTATACAGATGCGTAAATCGTTCGTTATCGTAAATGTTTTTTAATCGAAGTACCTTGTGGCTTATACTATACAATATACATAGCACACAACACACATATTATATTTTAACAATATTATTATAATATACGCAATTCTATCGCATAAAGACTTCGCCGTAACCTTAAATAATGATATTATTATTCTGAACTATGTCCGGTGTATATTGTGTATATATTATATATATTATAATGATGCACGGAAGAGCGAGTGTTTTTTCCGGCACTGTCTGTACCAGTGTTTCTCAAATTTTTACTGTGGTACGCGTACCCCTTGGGGGTACTCGAAATTTTTTAAGGAGTACAAGTCTGCCCAACATGTATGTAAGTCTTTAAAATTTTTTATATGTATTTTAGTTTAGTAACTAAGAAGGGGTACCCAAAAAAATGTATTGATAAAAACAGGTACAATGCTTATAAAAAATTGAGAATCCCTACTCTATACGATACAGCGGGCTCCCATCTGTCTTACAACGGCTATCGTTTTTCGATATTTTTGCATGACATTTCGATTTTCCAATTACAGCTCGCGACTTTGATGTACTATAGGACACGCGGGATAACGACTACGGGACTCTAAAAATCCCATTGCGTTTCGGCAACTCCATAAATCTATACGAGCAAATAACACTCTGTGGGGGCGCCCGTTTGAATAATCTGCAGCGCGATTTCAAAATCTCGAGGATGCAAGCGCAATAATATTAAAAAAAAAATCGATTAACGAAATCTGGACGAAATCTAGATCTATTATTACTGTGACTTTCGAAATCTCAGTGGGTGCACCGTCGCGGCACCGCGTAAACGCACCGTTATTGTAATGGATGATCGTTTTGATTTATATTTTGAGACGCAATCGCGCGTTTCCAGTTTAATGTGTTGTAATACACATAATCGCCGGACGTATTATAATACGCGTAATATAATATCTGTTTACTGGAAATATAGATTTTGAAACGCATAGAATAATAGGGTGATCGCCTATTCGCGCTTAATGTTTATAGGTGCAACGAGCCTACGAAATGCACTGCAAAACCGCTGAAGGTCTCACGCTAAATTTAACGAGATCAGTATAAAATGTATAATACAATTATATGTATATGCGGAGATATACTAAAGCGTTCGTACTATATATTTAGCTGCGAATTATTCAAAGTGTATTTTCTCGAGTTATTACTTTGTTCTGTATGTTTATTATTTTTCTTAGATTAATAAGTAGATTTCAAATATCACAGTAAACTTTGTACCATTATTTTTGTTCGTGAAATCCAGTGTAATTATAACTTCTGGGATTAACGGAATAATTACAATTAACAATTATTTTCCTTTTATATAATAAAATATCTTCACCAACAACAAGCCATGGTAAAATGTTATTGACTTAATTGTTATAGCCCTAACCACTGCGTTTTAAATTACTTATATATTCCCATAGTTTTTATAATTCATGAGTTTTTGTGGAATTATTTAAAAAAATAATAATACATTGTGAATTCTCGTGTCACATAAAATTTAACGTACCACGGTCGTTGTTTTTGAGGATTGAATTTTTTTATAAATTTATATTTTATATCTTAATCAACTTAGTATCAGTATCACTGATTTGATCAAACATTCATCAAAAGTCTTGATCCGGTAGCATATACGAGTAATAATTATAATAATGTATGATGGACATTGGACATACGTTTTTTTTTATCTTATTTCCGATAGTTATATTGTTTTTACGCATTCACGTTTATGGGTTCAATGAATGTAGAATTTCATTTCTTATAGTTTTACAGTTTGTATATTCATATTATATATAATATATTATATATTATGTCGTATATGTCTATTGCATAAATAATATGCATATATACGAATATGTAAGTTAAGGTTGATAGGGTAGTGATGGTAGTGAATTTTTATATTCATAACAATATATTGTGTATTATTAAAGAGAATGAATTATCTTTTGACAATTTACACAATTGTAACATAATATTATAATTATAATTTATAGTTAATCACAATTATTTGAAAACTAAATATGAATATATTTTTTGAAAATTCTTGTAAAATGGACGTTACGTCATTACTAAAATATTTTATAGACAAGTTCTGTAATCGTACAAATTAAATTTAAATAAATATAATACTGATTATATTTTGTAAAAGTCCTTGTATAGGTCTTGTACAATTGTACAGGTACTTAAGTATCTAATAATTATTTAGTATCTAATTATTGTTAATTTATTTATGGCATCCTAAAACATTTTAACTTGTAAGGAAGTATAACAATAAAATTACTATCTACTTATTTATTATCAACGTACCATAGTGAAATTTAAAATGTAACCGTACCGATATTTGGTTAAATAATATCCAAAATACTTTATGTAAATATATTTTTATACTTACCAACTAAAACAAAATAAATGTTTGAGTTTACCGCTAAAGTCATACCCTAAGCAGTCTAAACAATTTAACTGACACGGCGTTAATATATCACTCATTTGCTGACAATTTTAATACAGTAGAAAACAACGAGAACTAATTTTATTTTGAATTTTTAATTCAACAATTTCAACAGATGTAGTTGTATACAAAATATAATTACAGCGATTGTAATTTTTAATAATGAAACCATATAGTAGTTAAAATAGTTATGTGCTGTTAAATAATCTAAAGACAGATTATTTTATTAATATGTTTGATAATTTATTCAAAACAGTTTTGATATCGCATATTAAGCGCTTTATATGTATGTTCTACAATACTGCAGGGAGTAGGTGTATACCTATTTCTTTGTTAATTTTCGAATTTCGTATCTCATGTTGTTTGTATTATTTACAATATTATTTAGATACCCTTAAATTAGTTTGGACTATATCTTTGCATAGTTTAATCACCCATTTCATGATTATTGATTAACGTAGGCTCCTCTGTCCAACATAAATAAATAATAATCTTATTATATGGACATACGGCTATAAACTGCATTGAAATTTGCAAATCACTTAAAATTTGGCTGGCTTTTGGATTCGAGAAAAAAAAAACTGTCGGATTTCAAGATCGTGTTGAACGTGATTCGTTTTCAGTCGCGACCACATACCGCGTGCGGTCCTCAAAGATGTTTGTAGGTATAATTTAGTATTTATACGCATACCCATATTATTATACCCAATACCTGTGTAATGTGTATATAATATAATACTAGGACGACGACCGCATATTTGGGATTGACGAGACTTAATGTTATATATATATACACACTATGTTCCTCTCGCACGTCGTCGCCTCATGATGATTTCGACGAGGATTGAGGGGAGGGGTATCATGCTCGAAGAACAATCAAATTTTTTTTTGGGGTGTCTAGAATTTGTTTTTCATTTATTTTTTGTTTTTTTTTTTTTAAAAATTTTCGTGCTGCCGATACGTCAGGTGCTCTTGGCGGCCCACTTTTTTCCCGCGGGTACTCCAAGGCGACGGCGCACAACAACAACAATCATTACGAAACTGGTTTGCCCGGGTTACAGCGGCGGCGGCGGCGGCATTCAAGAGCATAATGCTGGTCGGTCGGGGCACATCACATGCGCTCGTCAGCAGCCGAACACTCACTATCATACTCGCGCGCGACGATCGTCCGTCCCGTTCCGTCTCGTCACGTCTCGCGCACGCTCCTCGAACTCAGTCGATTTACTAGACAATTTTTGATATATTTTATCAGTTGTCAAACACCTATCCACACATATTTACATAATGTTAAAAAGTCGTAAACTGATATGTAGTATTTCGTGGTATTAACCGTGTATACCTCTACATAAAATTGCTGTAAACGCACTCATCGAGTATCGGCTTGCGGGGTTAATCGTATCAATTATATGACATTTTTTGACGATAAACGTGAAGTGCGATCCACGAGGTTGTACTTTGTAATACGGGATTGTGAGTTAATCTGTGAAAATACGACCAGTGTAAGCGTTGTGGACTTTTTTTCGTTCTTTGGACCATTTTTTATTTAAACATAACATATAATAATATTATATTGGCACCGTTTACTCGTTTTCGTTTATGTGCGTGCGGATAAAACGTATTTGTGTGTGTGTGTGTGTCCCTTGCAGCGGTCGCATAAATGGTTAGGAAACCGAAAGACACGAACATGGTAAGCACATATTTTATTTTATTTTATACATAGATCCGAGATATTGACAGATTATATGCACCACTTTATGTGCATGTGCAAAAATATTGTAAATTTATTTTATTACCTGTCATATTATTATAAATGTCCAATGGGGTTAAAAACTCAAAGCGTGTTATTTGACTGAAAAAGAGCTTAGTAGCGGAATAATATTTACCACTGCGTTGCATAAACATTTATACTCTGTAGCAATAGTGGCTAAAGACACGAATCGTGTAATGCAAAAGTTTTTAAATTTGTTAAACATTTTTAAGTGAAACTATTTTTTGAATAACTATCTCATAGACATAAAATAAACAAAAAAAACGTATATATTTAAAAAAAATTAAACATTTATTTAATGTTTTAATTATGGAATAAATTATAAATAAGCATAACGATTTGATCCATATAATATATAACCTAGTATATTATATTATTGCTAATATATATTTGTTATTAAATATCAGATATTTAAGTACAACTTAAACTTGTTTACATTTATATTTGTTATTTTGTTATGCTGTATCTTGTATATAAATATTATTTACTAATTCTCCAACAATCTCAACATATCATAATTATCGAGTTGTAACCGAGCCAAATATTCTAATACTTTTATACACGTTCTACTCATTTGCCATTTTTTACAACGATAATATATCGATTTGTTTTATGTATATTACATTCCGGAAATACTTTATTTAATCTGATAAAATATGTATGAAACAGTAATACCTATTTGTTTTTAAAGTAATAATCTAAATACAATATATTTTTTTTGAAATTGAATTAAATTTAAAAAATGTAATACAATACTAGAATAAGTGAATAAGTATGTATCTTCTAGTAAATATTTGTTTATTTTAATAAAATTTTAACTATGTAGGTACCAGTTATATTTTAACATATTTATTATCATTATCAATCATATTTATAGCAAGTTTAAGTTGATGTTATTAAACATCTATTTTACTCAAATACCTCTAATGTTGTTTTGGTGATTTAGTCTGTTTAGAATGTAAATTATGGACTCAAACGTTTATATAACTATAAAAACTATATAATATGTGAAAAAAAAAATTTGTTTCATAATATCGAACATTATAGAATACTAGATTGTATTACTTAAAGTAATTCCAATAAGTGTATGTTTATTAATTGATTAAAAATAATTCATTTTTTACAATATTATACGTAGTACATGTATATTATGTTGTACTTACTTGCATTATTTATTTCATAAATTATTACCACTGGCCAACGTTCACAACAAAACCGCTATTTTATGTGAAAATGCAAGAATGTGAATTTAATTGCTTTAGCCCAGTTTTTATTAAATGTCCGTAGCGAATAGATGGGTACCAGATTTCAAAGATAAAATATGTCAGCACGTTATAATATTATACATGCTATATATCATATTATTTAACGTTTAAAAAGGTTGATATAATATGGAAATGAACGAGTATGATATGATTTATTGCTTTTAATTCTTCCCCGTGATTAAAGACAGAATATTATGTTACGTGTTTATAATGTAATTGATTATTATTATTATTACCTACTCAGTATGATCGGCGAACATAAAAATAAAAATATTGTGCTATGAGTAAATTGTTTATTTTATGTTAGAAATTCATTAGTGGTTTTTTTTATATATACATCTACAGTATGCAATTATTTACAAATTAAACAAGAGAAAATATCTCGTACAAATAAAATGATAAATAATCTAATTGAGAGTCTTGAAACACGTATTATGAAGCTTAACTATTACAAGTATTATACCATACATGTTATCGAATATATCGAGACAGTGAAATATTAATACCCTCTTATTAGGGGTGTGCAAAAACCGTATTGCAAATAAACTCAAGGTTACAAGCAGTACTACTAATGATCGCGGCCACATACGTATAATTACTACCTATATATTATGATTTGGTGGCGAAAAGAAACATCGAAAATAAGAGGTAGAATATATGCACACGATATAAGTATAGTTAGGCTATATTTAATATTAATCCATACCAGCTAGTTAATCTCAGGTATGTTACGTACCTACTTACTTTACATGTAGTCATTTAGCCATAATATACGTATAACGTATGAACAAATATGTACCTATTATAATTTATTATTGTTATTTTTTATTACGTCTTCTACTAAGCAGTCATATTAGTACTAATATATATTTTTTTTAACAGTTAGCTTACAACAAAATAATATACAACGTGTATGCTTATAAAAATGGTATGGGTAATAAGAATTTCTAAGTAGTAATCATTATTTAATTTTTATTTCTTGTAACACGTGCATAGTAGATATAACGCGACTCGTTTGCTTTGGTAAAAACGATTAATTTTATATTGACGAACGTTATTTTATGTATTATGACTGTATACGTGGTAGGCCATATAATAACATTTGATACATCAAATGAATTAGATTATTGAATAACTTTCGGGTCCTGTTCATAAATTATATACCTACTGATTTTACGCAATAATATTTTCTAATCGACGAAGAAACTAGACGGGTTCATGATAGGGTAAAATTTAAACTTTCTCGATTAAACATGCGATGCTAAATAATTAAAAATGAATCATAATTCCGCATTGCTGGCATTCATTTTACTTGGAAGTGTAGTCCTAACAAGGGAAATATTCAATGAAAATATTTGTGACAAATTATAAAAAGAAAAGGCACTAAAACTACAAAATAAACTTGTGGTTATTATTATTATGTGTATTGTATAGGTATATATTTGTATGTATTATTTTTATGTGTAATTTAAATTATTAAATATTCCCACGTGTTTGTAAATAGAGTATTATAATAAAGAAGGTTAAGTAAATTTCATGTACTTAAAAAATAATTTCATGGTTCATGCATATTGCCGGAAGTTATTTCTAGTGTGCATTGGAGTTGAAACACTTTGAATGTTTATTTGTTTAACAGTTATTTATTCCACTAATTAACATTTAATTGGAAAAATTAATCTTGAAACTTTAATAGAATGTCAATACAATATACTTTGCTTTCAGTATTTTAGTATTATGTTAAGCCGAGTGAATTGTATATTGGTAATATATATAAAACCATACTTCTTTTTGTTAAATGAATGTTTTATTGCCATTTAATACAACTGGACAGCTCTGAGTACACAATGAATAAAAATGTATTTTGTTTCTAACAAAAACTGAATTAAACACATTTTATTTATATCTGTATAAAAGAGTTTCAAAATATTTGAACGTTTCTCATTTACCGTTTGTACATATTGTACAAGTACAGTTTACTTACACTACCTGTAAATAACTTTCTTTAGAAAAAAAAAATTCTTTCAATCAAACGTACAAACATAAATATATAACAGCTATAGAAGCGATATACTTGTAAATATAACTTAGAAAATTTAATTCAAACAAAGAACAGTGGATCATTGTTCCGTGTTCGTAGGTCATTCGTGATTAACTTGGAAATCAAACTACATAAAATGCAATACGTATTACATTTTCACCAATTTAATACCATGAAATTAATTTTTTCTTTCTGCAAAACTCAAAATTATATGTTTCGAACGTTTGTTTATACATGAGATGATATGGTATGCTGATAATGCTGTAAAGATAAAATATAATTCATGTACTACCATCAGCTATAGTTGTAGCTTTATAGAAAACTTTAAACAGACAAATAAATAATGGATTTTTGAGAAATATTTTCATGCACTGAAAACTATAATACATATTTTGTAAACATGGTTTATTATTTTATCTTCACTCGGGTAAACGTGTATTTATTTTTGTAGACTCTAATAATTTATAAACATTATAATATCAGTTCAATTTTTATTTTTTTATTAAATTCATCTCAACAATCTGTTTATAATTATATATTTGTATTTATATGATAAATAAAAAAAAAAGTGTTGATAAAATTTACAATGACGGGTATTTATTAGTTTACGAAGTTCACTTACACTTGACCGAGGATACCATTCTTTAATAGCATTTCTGTTATTTAGACATTAATGTAATCAGTGGGTTTTCATTAATACTTATTGGGCGTAGAATCTTCCATACTTGGGCAAGTTCATTAATTATTTACATTTTTAGGTCTTAATTATATTTATATACGTAAGGACGATATATGACATATTCCCAGAGTTCTAGACTAATTGTTATACATTTTAATAATATTATAATTATATATTATTATTACTAATCAACGAAACCACGAAATGGTTTTTTCATTAATAATACAGAAAATTTTTATGGTGAATTATCTTAGAATGTAATATAAGATAAAAAAATATTATATTATATTATTTATATTTTAGTATAATAAATCGTACTCTCGCAGTATCGCATTAAACTTTCCTTGTGAACTCTGCACGAGTATATCTCTTTTCGTTGCGTGGTTTTTTTTTATCGTCCCGTTACCGTCCGTTTACTGGTAAAATATCAAATTTTTACCAAAGACGACGTTCGTATTAATTATCCGCAGATTACAAATTTCTTCTCACCTAATCCATTAAAGCGTGTAATACGCGTTGTCTTTACTGTCATTATAACGCGGCGTATTTGTATATTACATCTTTCTAAAGTCGTGTGCATCACTGGATAATTACGATTCAGAATCACGTCATAATGTATAATATTTAAAAAGAGTACGTTTCTAAAACGTATATTTATATTTTCGCGAAAATTATACACCGAGAAGATGGACCCGCGTAATTTACTCCGGAGACCTAACGCTTAATCAAATATATTATGTGATACATAATACCGTGTACGGTTCTCCGACCAATAATATGGTTACCGCTCGTTCGTGTTTGTTGTATAACTTCTACCTATCGGCAGTTATAGTAGCGACGGCACACTGAAATCAATTCGGTAGGATGGTGCGTGTAAATGTGCGCGAAGTCACTGCAGTACGACGTACCTATATGTAGGTATTATAAGGTTCATACCTAAAGAGTTATACGCGCATACGCTGCCGGCCAATGGGTAGTCCGCCCTTTCGGCGGAGAAAAAAATAATACGGAAAAAACGATAATGTGCCAAAAAAACGCGTTTAGTGCCGACTCGGCATTCCAATCGTCTGCTTCGGATTACGGTTAACGCGAACTCGGTATAGGTACCCACTACAATGTTGTGTTGTATATATAGGTCTACGTACAACAGCAGTCGCAACACATATTGTATAATATTATTGTACTGGACGGTTGATAGGCATTATAATACATCACATTATAGGTACGCGTTATCGGCATGCATTATCGACGATGACGAACCGCGTAAACCGATCCGCCGTAGTTGTACGTACACACACACATTATTCATAATATATCGAAATTTCGCGTGGCACACATCCGATATTATAACAATATTATTATTGTGTACGCGTTACAAAAATAATACGGTCAAAACGCCTTGACAAACAAACAACAATATAATAATGATAATTCGATAGGCACAGCGCGGTATATAATAATAATAATAATAATATTGTAATATATACTCGATGGTCCAGAACAATGCTTGGCCCGAAACGGGGTCGATCCTGTGTAAACACTAAACATCCGTTGAATTATCTCCGGTCGAACTCTCGAGGCGTCAATTTATATCGATCTATTATGTGTATAATTTATACACTACAATATACATATATTATAAACTATCGTCTCGCGTTTAACGGTATTATCAATTCCACTTCGTATTATTATTATTATTCCTATTACGTTCGGTCGTTCTTTCCCCTCCCGTGCAACACGCAATACGCGTATATTAAATTATATTATTTTCAGCGCGAGCGAACGATGTGTGAAAATTGCGCGACGGTTTTTTTTAACGTCATAACGTCGATTTTACGTACTAATTTCTCGTAATTTCATCGTTAAATTTCCGATTGCAGTCGCCGTTTGGTTTATCGAATTTTCGTTAAACTGACAGATCATATTTCATTTATCGAGTGATTAATCGATCGAAATAATATATATAGGTACTTACCTGACGCTACCATCAATTTATTATAATATGTTATATTATATTACACGTGTTGTTGTTAATAATCTACCACGATAGATGGTTTAAAAAAGCTTTTAAACGGTTCTAGATTATAATAATGATAATCGAAATAATAATGTACGTTCCACATTATACATACAAATACTGCAAGCGATACGGCTACATATACATAGTGGGTACGTGTTAAACGAACGCTCGAAGCATTCGTGTACCTACGATGGAGTGATTCATTTAACTGTGCTTTTGAAAAATAAATGTTTCTATGCCGAAATAGAATTTAAAAGAATATATACAACATATACTTATTATATTAATATTAATAATAGGTATTGATTGATTTTATAAATATTTTGAATTTAAATGATAAGAGGATCCCTCAAACGCTGTATTAATATATTCATAAAAACTTTAAATCCTCTCAAGAGACAACTATTTATTCAATCCCCGAATATGTAAATATTTATCTGATAAATTACAATTGTTTAAATAATTATTAGTTTTCGAATTTTTAAATAAAATTAACAAAATCCAAGAAATCTATTTAATATACGTAATTATATTATATAGTACAATATTATTTAGATTATCTTCTGCGCGTCGATCGGTCGACCGTTTCCGAGACTCCGAATATAGGTGTTGTCGACGGGTAACGATATAGTTCGCGATAATAGGCAGCTATATACCCATAGGCACAAATAGGAGGGCGCTTAGGGGGTATTAGTACCCCCTAATTTTAAAAGTAGCAACCTCAAATACTTTTTTTTATAATATTACAATCAGTATAGGTAGCTATTATTAGCTATATTCATACCCGGAAAACGAGAAGATTAAACACCCTCAGTTTTTTTATTGGAATTGAACATACAATATAGTATTATATATATATATAATATGAATAACCGTATATAAATAATACGATCACTATTGCTATAACAATATAATATATCGTCGCGACTACGACATTAGTAACAAAAAACATTCGTAAGACGTGCGTGTGCATATTGACGCGCGTAAACCTCTCGTGGTACATAACACAATGGGCGCGTTCGGTGGTGGTCGCAACGTCGGAAACGCCGTATGGCATAGGCACGACGCGCATGCATAGGTATATGCGTATTAATGTATTATAATAATATATATAGGCGAGCGGGACGTGTGTCCGCTCTCGTCATAGGCGATGTGCCGCCGCCGCGGTGGGTATAGGAATCCGACCGACCGGCCTGCGACCTCGTGTGTCGGCGGCGGTGCCGCGATCAAGGGGTGTCTATAGGGTATTGTTTTTGACTTACGAGCCGACCGGACTCGGACCTTGACGTCTGAAGGAGGTGTAACTACGCGTGTGCCTGTTGGTGATGGTATGTATATAATATATAATAGTCAGCTGTATAGGTACGCAGTGTATTTATGCGTTTTGTCCGTATATACGTATATTATATATGGTATAATATAATAATATAACTATATATATATATATATATTATATATAGTATACGTAGGTAATAGTGGTAATACGTGTACACTATATATGTGTACGCAATATAATAACACAGACGTTGGTTTTTGTTTTATATATTATATACCTGAAAATTTAATAAAACGTTTTTACTCCACACGTGACAGTAATGATTGATATCAATTTTTGGAACACATATTATAATAGTCGTTTTTTTTTTATATATATATATTCGAAATCTGTAAACTATTTTCGAGTTTTTTTTATAATAATATAATATATTCGATATATAATATTATTAAGGATACCTACACTTATAGTCATATAAAGTGCTCGCAGTATCGAAAACTACGATTTAGTTTTATTAATTTTGTAAAATTTCCTTTATTCACCGATGCGATACTTAGATTTTATTTCTATATTATGCATAATAAAAAATAAATAAAACGACGATATCTGAGTTTATTTAATTAATAACTTTACATTTTATTTTCTTATATTTATTTAACGAACTTATTCGTGCACGAGCGTTAAAGTCTTTGTAATCGCTATGTATATTATATTATATTGTATAACTATTAGCCAACTATGAATTTTTAACTCGCCTTCGCATATAATAGGTAGATATATTAAATGTAGTGACATTCCCTTAATATCGATCGTGTATATTGGAATCGTAAAATAAATAAATTTATATATATATATTATATATACATATACTTAATCTTATAAATGAACTACGCACTAATTATGTATATACAAATGTATTAGTTTATTTACCATAGATATTCGAGAGATACCAAACGGAAAAAAATTTAATATCGAATTTCAAGTTTTTCACACGCTATATTATCAGTATTGTAATGTTGTTTGTACGCGAACAAACGCATTGCTGCAAACGTTAATACAAGAACAATATAACTTTTGTGTGCATTATAATAATGATCGAAAAAATATATATATATAAATCAAGCAACCGAGACATACCTTACGTTTCAAGGGTGGGCAGTTGGAAATTTAAAAGTATAATAATATTATTTTTTTTTCCACCGGCTAGCCATCACTTACTTACCTTATATACGAACGGGTAGTCTGCGCATATAATATACATACGATTATACGGCAACGACAGTGAATTATTTTGAGGCGAATGGATGACGGACACAACTATATGGTCGTACACTATATAAATTTGCATTAAAAGTCCAATTAGCAGCCAATCGAATTATGCAGCCAATCGTATATGGACTTTCCTGGAAAGATCGACGATTTAATTAAAGTTGCAGGTAAGGTCTTAAAATGTGCAACGTAAATCACAGTAAAAAATTCGACGAGTTCTTAGCAATTGGACTTGAATTGGTAGGTGCGTCGATTTCGATCTATATAATCAAATAAAGACAAAACGCCGAGCACTATACCTATTATAGCTATATAGATATGTATAATAATAATATATGTGTGTGTGTACAATAATCGAATTGCAAACGTGAAATTAAGCGTACGGTATATCGTGCACGGAATTCGATTGTTGGAAATGAATAGCGGTCGTGCGCAGACATATAACCATTACTTGCATCGTCCGCAGTGCGGTCTGCAGCGGGTCCACGAGCCAGCCTCAAAGCGCGCGATTATAGCTTAACCGCGTGATCGGATCGCTGGATCTAAATACACCGCTATCGTTTAAATAAAATAAAATACTTTCAGGCCAGAAGTGTTGTTATTCGACGACTTGGGCTTGTGAATTGAAAATAACGTAACCGAGGGCAAGGACATTAATCTTTTGTTTTAATGTTTTCAATACATATTACCTATATTGTTTTTCTTCCGAATTGGAGAAAGTCCCATATGTGCATGCATATTAATCAAGAATCGATATAATTACTTATATAATATAATTTGTAGTAGGTACCAATACAAATTCAAGGACGATGCACCATGGCGTGTTGTGCAAGGAAAATGCATACACTTATAATAATAACATATATATACAATGTCATAATTATAATGCACACACTTCAAATAATGAAGTACCTATATATAATATGGCACCAAATCATGTAATAATTTAAAATTTAAAATTATAATTTTTAAAATGCACTTTGCAATTTAAATTCAAGGCGATTAACCTTCAATTGGACTTACGATCAGATAATTGAAGTATAAATAATTTCACGCGTTCATATATGAGTAAAAATAGGATTATTATTATTATTTTATTTTTTTTACCATACCTATTCGTATATTTTTGCGATTTGATTAACTATATTGATCGTTCAAAATATTTTATAAAAATTATATAATATATTATATAGAAACAGTTCTGTGGATAGAGTCGAGTGAAGAGCTCGTATTATGTTTCAAACTGCATTTCGAATAATAATGCATATATATAGATACATACAAAAGGGTGCAGTATCCAATAGAACTTACAGGTCATGTGGGTTATGTTGTCTGCAAGCTGTTACATAATACGGTTCGTGTATTTATGTATTATCGTTTAAAGGCTGTCTGCAATGTGTAGTTTTTGTTATCGCCCACTTTCACGTGCAGCAGCATGCGATTCCATATATTCTACGAGCAAAGCGGCGCAACAACAATAAACTATATTATATTGTATTAAACAACATATTATAGAATACGAATCGGACGTTTTCGGGAACTACCTACCCAGTTAATCTTTCGATAGTTTACAATACACAGCACAACCCACGACACTCACATATAGACGGTACATAGTACATGTTGGTATATGAATATTCGTCTGAACACACACGACCACTATCGGCCGGGCGACACGCACTCTGTCATTTTTTCTCCCCGACCACAAGTCCTCGAATTACTTACCACACATACTTCAGAAGACTTACATACAGCTATTCTTTCGTGGTCAGCCGGGAGACGCAAAATAATGTTGTCAGGTCTTAATACAAAAAGGATAATCAACGGTAGACAGACTCAAGTTGCTTATAATAATTATATATATATACACAGAACGATTCACCAAGCATGCTCAACCTCATTTATTTTTTTAATAATGAATTTATTAAAACTTTTATTTTAAGTGTTTTTTTAATTCATGATTAATAAGGAGGGTTCTATGGCGATATGAACTCCTGGATATTACAACCATCCTTTTACTGAACATTATTTAATGGGTATTTTTTTTTTTTGAAAACCTTATTTAATTTAATACATGTTTTGAACAGTTTGATGGTTTAAATGCCATACAAATAGTCCTTAATAATTGTCTTAGATACCTACCAAAATATAAAAT
This sequence comes from Schizaphis graminum, assembly GCA_020882235.1. NCBI lineage: Eukaryota > Metazoa > Arthropoda > Insecta > Hemiptera > Aphididae > Schizaphis > Schizaphis graminum. The sequence continues at coordinate 112,129,526 of CM037032.1, read as the reverse complement.
AGATATATAATAGATTTAGTGTTTGTATATTACGACCGTTTAAAAAAATTAGAAATGTTGATAGATTAATATAATTACAAAAGTTTTCAGACTATCATAGGCAGATAGCCTTCATATTTTTAAAATCCACTATCGACAACTTTTTATCTTTAGTTACAAAGTTTAATTACTCAAAAACTACACGTTCGTGGTTTTATTATGACAATTTTCATTTTCAAAAAATTTTCCGCAATTATCATTTGCAGAAAAAGAGGAGTTCGTATCTCCAGAGGACACTTCTTAAGTAGTATTTATATTCTCAAAAATTTTAAAATGTGATTTTTAAGTTTATTTAAAAATTACAAAAAAAAATGCAATATATTAAATTTGAGTTATTGAAGAAGAATAAAAAGGCGAGCAATGCGCATGCTTGGTGAATTATACTGTGTATATATATATACGAGTAGGAACAGTGTTCATCGCATCGTTATAATGATACACTAAAACGTGTACGTTCAAATTACTCGATGAATAGCTCTATAACAACTGTTGCGATGGAAAATCTCAGAATATAATATAATATGTATCATTCGTACGCCTAGTGCTACGTAACTAAAATCTATATTTATTTTAACGATAATATACACAATATGTTCGATACGATGTGCTGATTTTAAAATGTAGTCAAAGTGTATAATTATTTGTCGTGTAGGACGACTTGGATAATAATAATATTTAATGTTTATATATTATAATATAAATATTACTCATATAATATATATACACCAAACGTTTCTTTTTATGGTTTTAATACACTTCACACGATCCATAAAACCGAATTTTAAATAACAACTTGATATTAAATTATACTCACTATCGATACGAATTATTTACGATATGATAATGGTACATTTTGGCGTCTAAAAATATACATATAAATATATATAATTACCAACTGAGTGTGTTATACGCGAAGGTGATAATTCTTCGGTTACGAAATAGTAATAATTCCTAATCATATACGTTTATGCCTAGTGAGTTCTACTTCATCACAATCGTGAGCCGTGGAGAAAAATGTAAATTAAGGACCTTCAGAAAAACACCTGAAGAAACCATTTATTATACTAAGAAAACGCCAAAAGAACGTGCGGAATGTAGCTCGTGTGGTAGATCGATATATCCATCCAGTATTTTTTTCATCTCGACACTATATAATATATTAGGTATATATATAGCCTACATAGACGTATATGAATTTATATTTATTTAATCGAAACAGTTCGATTTTTTTTTAGATTTCAGGTATTCTAGACGAAATAGTTCGGCTTTTTGCAAACAATTTGCTGTGTAATTTTCGTTGTAGGTATAATAACTTATTAATTTTACTGTATGGTGTTTTTATTATCTGCACTTCAAGGATATAGCCGAAAATCCGAAATGGTCAAATTCAACCTCACATCTATTGATTATTTACACCATCAGACCATAAAATTACGGAAAATTGGTACCGAAAACGTATTAGTATATTATTTCAATTTGCAGTTGTGTGAATTTGTACGTATATATTATTAGATTTGCCGAATCATACTTTTTAATTCGTGCTAAATATCTGTTTGCCTTGAAATGAATTGACCACTAGGTGTATATTATTTAATACAAAATGTTCTTAGAATTAAACAGTATTTATTACATTATGATTGAGATGTAATTTATAGTCAGATCTTTAGGCTAGATTGAAATAACCCGTGTTTCTTTAATCAATAATTAAAATATAATAATTTCGTATATTTTTTTTCGCCAATCTACGATCTCCTTGCAAAAAATTAAAATTTATAATGGCTTTATAGAATAATTAATTAGTGGTTATAAGGAATAATACCGTGCACACGCAATAATATTATGATACTTAAATTAGCAATCCCACGTGTAGGGTCTGATACGCGCGCCGTACACGCTGCAGTACACTGTTCGTGTATCATTTAATCATCGATCATCGTACGAAACTACGTTATGGCTATTCCGGTACGTCCAGTTGTTCTCATAAATCACTTCCAAACATAATTTTAAAGGAGATGTGATATTTTATCCGAAACACACGTGTACTAACTGGCTATTATATTATAATACCATTAGAATAGCGGCATAGCTGATAATATACATCGCCGATACAAAACGATTATCCGTTCTACGGCGGTAGATAGGTATATATATTACAATGTGCTTCCCTGTGGTATATAATATATAGCAGTAAAATATAATTTACCCCTCTTCGGAACGAGAAAAGCGGATCCCAAGGTCAAGGCGACTGTGCCGAGTATACCATAATAATATTATATAACGCATAAATTTACAAATGTTTGTATAAAATATAAATATATTACATTATTTATAAGTTTAACTTGAAGGAGCGGAACGTTTCACAACGCCGAGCCATCGCGCGCACCGTGACGTCGTCACGCAGAGCCCATATACATCATACCCACATTGATGAGTTACAGGAGCGGTATATGGTTTAGGTGACAGCATAACCACCCGCTGGGCCGTTGGTCTTTTCGGGAGTCCACCGGGGAACCTGATACGTGTTAGCGGCTAGAAAACATCGGAAATGTCTTCATTTCAATACTATTGCTAGTTGATGCAATAGCACCCGAAAGCTTATAAAATATTGTATATGCATTAATTAAAGATCTCACTCGAAAAACACTGACCACTTTCAAATATTATGTATATATTAATTCAGTTTACGTTTATATGGTATACGAGTCGACATTGTTTTAATAATTACAAATAGTAAAAAAATAAACGATTCAATTAATCAATTCGGGATAGTTTTATAACAAATTTATACGAATATTTCGACGTAAATGTATAAGAACTGTTGTATTTAAAATTCGTTAACATAAAGAATACTGCAGGACAAGTTGTGTAAAATTATGTTCTGAAAATATTGTATTTCCAATCATATCATCGATCTTGCAGTCTGTATTCAATTTCCAGTGTGGATTTTTAATTCTTCAAAAAACGATTATTTTCGTGTGGCATATTTCCAAAAAAATCTTCCGATCGTATGTTATAATATTAAAATACATTTTTCTGTTAAAATATTGGTAACAAATGCCAATGGTTAACGTATACCTACTGTTACCCCACTCATAATCCCACGTTCAAACATTGAAGTATAAATTATAAAAACAATGTATACATTAAATGACATTCTGATCAAAACACTTGGCTGCAATACGGTTCATGTTATATTGCTAAACTTTGTTTTCAAAATATTTAATGTTTTGCCTTACAAATTAACAACTAAAATATTACTTCTAAAATGCAATGATAAATTGGAATTTGATTCAACACATATTGCCGGGGAAATGAATGTTATTTGATATCAAATAAATAATATTAAACAAGTCGTAGATATTATAAATATTAAATTGCTTGAAATATTTAAAGAGCCTTAACAAAGCAGGTACTTATAACATATTATATGATATTTTTTAACTATGACAAATTTACATAAACCTGAATAATCTGTTACTAAGTTTAGTATAATAGCATCTAAATTTATTACACGGTTACGAAATAATTCTAAAACATAATATAATAATCATAATTATAGTGGTTACGTATATTATATATATATATCAGTTATTAGACATTTTTATTTATTGTATGAAGACAACTATAATTGTTTAAGCTTTAAACAACAGCCTTCGATAACTAGATATATATATTCACCCACATTTAACTGCTAACCACACATTAATAATAAATATACTAGTAAAACTCCTACTTCATATTACGACCAAACTACATCTAGCAATATAATAGTCAATCACCGTCATTTAGTAATATGTTTAAATTTTTTATAAGTAAAATTTGTTTGAATACATTATTCAATCGACTATATCGACTGATAATTAAATTAAAATAATCTCAAATAAATACTCATACTATTTTAGTGGACCACCTATGTTTTGATTAAATTTTCAAGTAGAATTGTATTTAAAATATTCTAAACAGCTACTTTAAGATTTGCAATGTTGTTATTTAAATAGCAAAAAGACATATCATTATTTAAATGTAAAAAACTTTCTTTGAAATGAATACATGTAAAATAAGTACCTACTTGTATGTTTTATTAAATTGTTTAACTACATTGCAAATGTATTATAGTGCTATTTGTTTTCTGGTGTGTAAGTACTATATTACTGAATGTACATAGTATTCACCGTTTTTCTATATTATATCATGAATAGTGTAAAAAATATATTATTTTTTTTACTTATCGTAAGCACTGTCTCTAAATAATAAAAAACAATTATACTCAAGTACTCAACACTTTATACAATATACAAATATAATGAATACAGAATAATTTACTAGGTATGTTCATCTTTGTTTTTCTCTTTATTACCTGATGAATTTATTTAAATTTTTTATTTAAGAATTAAATTAATTTATTCATTCATAATCATATTTATAGATATTTAAATCTTTATATCAATTAAAGAGTTTCCTATGGTAACTTTTATACTGGAATTTTAATAAAAATATAAATGCATTTTAAATATAGTGCTTATTACATTCAGACAATTCATTCAAATCATAAAATGTTAATTAATTAGTAAATAATACTAAATTATATTGCTTATAATATTTTTAAAGTATTATTACCTTAAATATCTTTAAAACTTATTATCCTGAGCTTATTATTTTAGTATACAAAATTGAATAATTAATTAACTAATTATTTCAATTTAGATTTTTTTTGACATTTTCAAAAAAATGTTCTTCTTTATTACTATTTAAAGCAATATAGGTGGATTATTGTTTTTTTTTTTAAAAAAATAAGTTTTGTATCACCGCAGGACATTCCATAAATAGTATAAAAAAATCTAATTAGTTATCTTAAAATGTAGTCCTTAAGTATACCTTAAAAATATATCAAATATCAGTTTTAATAAATTCATTATTATGGAGGATAAGAGTGATGTAAACATCCTTAGTGAACCATTGTGTATTTATATATAATACATTGTATATTATACAAGTACTGAAGTGCGTATAAATACATGTGTCGTGTATACGCAGGTGAGTTGTTTAGCTCGGTCATTAGCGTATACCAACGCGGCATCCACTAAATTCCGTTACTAATTTTTTTTCTCTAAAACAACACCTGAATTTTCCACTGTTAACAACAGAATAATAATATAATGGTATTAGAGTCATTGTTTTCGTCATCACCCCATCACGTTTTATCCCTCAACAATACACCATAATAATATTATAATAACGATGATACAGGTAAATTCTTTCTTTTTGTTGTTTTTGTTTTCTTAATATACACCTGAACGAAATTACAGGTCGTTGCAAAAGACTCGAGAACGTTTGAATTCACGTCTTCACATTCACACCCCGACTTCCTGTTGGTCGTTGATCCGTAGTTCCCGTATATGATCCCGCGGCTTATAATATTTTGTATTCCCCATATTGGTCAAGTTCACACGGTATGACGGGGAAAACACGATATAGTAGGTACTTGATCTTTCGGTTTCGGATACCTTATAATATGCAAATATTATAATTGTCGACTGTGTGTGTGTGTGTGTGTGTGTGTGTGTGTAATATATATTAGTAATTACATTCGCGTGTACTCAATTAGCTATAATATGTATATATACTATATACATATAACATAATATCTCGATACAGTTTAATTTAAATTGCATTTTAATATCATAAACATAATGTTTAAATTACGACTACCGGTTTATGGTTTTAAATTTATAAATTTTTTTCACACTAAAAGCGGTTTTTTACTGATCATTAATGTAAGTAGATCATTTTATATATTTTATATAATTTATTCAGAATCGGCCTAATAGAGGTTACAATTTTTCTATAATGTAAATCGAAAAACGTTTCGCTTTACAGTTTTATCTTCTACTTATATACCTATTACCTATTTATCAATTACATGAAATCTATTCATTCGGGACCTTAACCTCAGAGTTTAATAATTGTTTAACTAAATAATTCGATTACATGTTTAAGGAACATCTATTATAATAATTATGCAAACCATTGGAACAATATAATATGTCTTAACAAAAAACCAATTTCAAGGCATAAAAAGTTGTTTACTTTTTGGGACGTGCTAGAGTATAATATGCAATTTATGTTACAAAGATCCACGAAACAATAATACCATTGCAGCAGTACATATTATGTAGCTTAATAAGACCCTAGACGACCAGAGGTTAAGGGCCATAGAAAAAAATCAACTGGATTCAAGTGAGCATGCAGATGTCTACTGACCACAATAAACACAAAAAAAAAATCCAAGGTCATATTTAAGCGAGCTAGGATATCGTGAGATTAGGTACTATACAGGTACACTATCCGTACCCACCGTACGCGTATAATATAACCGTTAAGCTATGATATGGATGGGACCAGTAGGGGAAAATCAATGTTAGTATTACTTATATATAGGAATTGCTGCAGGAGTGTGCACAAACCTAATGCACAGAAACCCCCCCCCATCACGTGACTGCAGAGTTTCACAACAAATTGATGGTTTAGAGTTCTCTGCAGCCGGTAAACGTATAATTATAATCGGTCTTAGAATTGTTATTCTCGTTGTTGATAAGATAATATAATATTTGCATAATGCTAGCATACGCTGAACGTCTACGATCGCACAATGATATGAAAATACAAGCACGTATCATGTATATCGTTTTTTAATCGCATTCCGAAATAAAACATGATAATCTGATATACGTTGAATCGGACGCTTTACAAATATCAAGTATGCCGGGTATATCAATATTTCAGTGAGAATTGTTGAAAATATTTTATAGATTTAAAGCGGAAATGAATTGTTTTTTATTTAATCGATAAAACAATGCATTCGGGCGTTATATCGTTGCGTTTATGCTACCATCGTAAACTATTAGAATGTCACATACGCCTTTCCATAGCCCGTCGATATGGTAATTTGTATAATAATATTCATGGTCGGTTAAATTTATTGGCAAAATGTTGTTGGTTAAAAAAAAAAAAAACGTATTCGTCGTAGGACGAAAACAGAAAGTAACTCGATTCATTCACAGAAGAGCGCACGTGGAAAGTAGTTGCCAGCGGGTCACTGTTAATAACTATAAACACGTCGTCCAACTTTGTTTGGTTATAGAAAATCGTAAAATTTGTTGAAGATATATACCCGGTAGCCATGTCGTTTTCATAATGTGTATAGATATCTAAAATTCGTGTGTATTTTGATTTTGTGAAATTGATGTAGAAAATGCTAATATCGCATAATTGTATTGTAACTGCTGTTGTTAAAAAAGGTACGATAAACATTATTTATTTCGATTCATGTTTAATTCAACAATTTGATATTGAAATAACCGCATTGAAAATGATGAAAAAAATTTTAAGTTGCACATAATATACTTATTAAAAACGAGCGCGCGTAATAAATTTGTGTAATGTATTATAACGACTAATGATCGTACACAAAGAGTTGTTTCACGGGTTAAATGATGCAATTGAATACCAAATAAATATTATTTATTGTATCGGCTGCATATTAGTGGTAACCCGACATACACCATAAGCCATTACATTATTGTGGCAGTTATAGTATATACATTTCAAACAATAATTTATGTATATTGATTATCTCATACATAAGGTTGCCTCCATACGGTAGGTATAAATTGTGTGGATATTTGTACAAAAAAATTATAATAATAATAAAAATAAAAATAAAAAATGAGAAACATTTAACGCGATCGTTGATTCGTATCAGCACTGTTCACATTATAAAACCTGTTTGTGTTTTCGCTTTTGTCGTTACGAACACCATGTGTGTATTTTGACAAGTCGACCGTTCGACATCAGTCCGTTTCGCCGCCCAAATAAATCAAACGACAGCTTTGAATTTTGCATATACAATATACATACATTGATCTAGGCGGTAATCGTGTGTGAACGGACACGTTCTTAGACACGCATAGATAACGATATTGTAATCACGGACAAGTTTTTTGCGTCCTACTGACCGGAAATTACGTACACATACGCACACAAACACTAATTAACATACCTACGTTGCATTTCGTCAGACACAAAACATCGAATCGCTATTAAATTTTGTGAACAAAATAATACATTCATTAGGCGCGTGTGATGTAATTCAAAATATTATTAAAAAATCATTATAAACTGTAATACCTACTAAGACCATTGATGCTCACGTATAATATAAGTAATAATATTAATATATAATAGTTGTATGTTATTAACTTATTATACAGACGTGTAAGATCAAATTGTGTGTGTTTTTTTGTTTTGTTCTTGTAACGTGTTTTGGGTAATATATTATACAATATTTTTAAAAAACAGTAAAACTATAATTTTCCACACTTCTAATACAATATCAAATTAAATTAAAAAAGAAACATTAGTAAAAAATGGTTTATGATAGACTAATTTATAGGAGTGGCTTCATGTTTGAACTAAAATAATATGTTTAAAAATCACCTGATGTCCAATTGTTACACCTTACTACCTTAGTACATTATTTTTTTATTTCTGTAAAAGCTATAATTATGTTTACTCGGAAAAAACCATATCTACGATAGAAAAATATTCCCTATTAATTACCGAATACGTAATACTCGTCATGGATGATGTTGCCATAGTCAACGATTACCACAAACTGAACATAGTATAATTACCAATTACATAATATGTTTATAGATTAGTTTCCGTTTCCATTTTTAGTGAACGGTGGTCAGTGATGAGTGAGTGTTAAAGATGACAACATCTCTATCGAAACACGTATTTGCTAATATAAATTTTAAAATGCGCTCTCTTCTATTTTGAGTGATCGAATATATCCGTAAGACATTATCCAAAAATATAATTTTTAATTGATCTATATTTACGTTCCGAGTTTACAGCGTTTTATGAAGTGTAGCACTGCATTACCTATATAATATCATTATATATTTATGGAAAATATGGTCACTTAAAATTTAAATAGAATATTCAAACATTTTAAATAATATTATTATATATAACAATATTAATCTGTCATTTATTGATTCATAAATTTATAAATGGAAATGTATTTAAAAATAAAAATGATTATAAATAATAATAAATTTATTTTATTACATAATAAAATATTAAAAAATATGCTGTATTGCTGTAATATAATGTTTAAAGACTTATAATAACCGTTTTAAATCATAGTGTTTAACTATTTTATTATAAATTCACTTTCGACTTAATAATGTATTATTATTGTGTCTCCAGAGTGGTTATAAATTTAATAAAATTATTAAGTATAAAGTATACTTATGTCGTGGTAGTTAGTTAGATAATATTTATTTTTCATTTTCAGAATTATTAAAACGATCATAATCTATTACTTATTATAGGCATATTATGTGATTTCGTTTTTTTTTTATGTATTTTTCCGTAATTTTATCTCGTAATATTTTAATTTATTATGATTATAATATAATATAATCTTGAAAAATCGGGATGACGTGCATTTGCGACGCATTTACTTGTAAAAAAAAACGCATTATCAATAAGCCGTAAACAGCTATAGTCGCTATCATTATCCATTGATCGATGACCTATTCAATAATCGAAACCGTTCGAATAATAATCGTAGAAAGAATACGATATGGTTTTCAATCGATCGGTAAATAACCGTGTATAGTGTAACACTATAATATCGCCTATAGTATGTACACATTTTCTGTCCAAGTGTATAATATTAAAGAAGTCACAGATTCTCGAGTTATTTTCCGCGGTCGGCTACATATTATTATAATAATATTTTTACTGTATAAAAAAAAAAAAAAAACGAAATAATAACATACAGTGGCGTATACATAAATTTTGTGTTGGGGGGATCAGAAAAAAAAATTTAAACCTATGCACATTAAAATAATAAATAACAAAATATAGGTAATATATAATTAAGGTACAATAGCGACATTGCGTAACTATAAATATTTAAATTTGCGTTTAAATAATATAATAAAGTATAAACTTAATATTATATTAGGTATATTATAGGTACTGTACTATATTCATAATAAATTAAATACGTGGGAAATATAAAGTTGAAAATTGTCGAGCGAAGCGGGAAAATCTTTTTTTGTGGTAATAATTATTATATAATAATATATTATATTGGTCTGCTGAACTTGGTTTTGGACTACCTACTAGTTGATAGCATGCATTTCAAAAAGTTAAAATGACGCCCCTGAATTAAACAATATTATAGAAGGCTTACACAATTTATTTAATTTTTTCTCGATGTTTCTTTATAATGCACTAATACTAAGAAGACTATTTTATAAAATTAAAAAAAAAGGCCTATGGGGGGGGGTCTGATCCCCACATCCTCTCCCTTGTATACGCCCCTGCGATTCGCGACAGAATAATATTCGGCACGTTTATAACAAAGTATATAATAGGCATATTATCTACCTGAAATGTAACTACCTATATAACATAAGTATTTACTGTATCATCTGCAGTACCTATATATTATTATAATACAAACGCGCATGCGTGATACGCGTATTTGAAATACAATATCATCACGACATCGCTGTATAGCGTGTGTACTTAATATGACTGGAGTCGGACTTACAAAATTATGTTATAGGCCTAACTATACATAATGGCTATTCAGCCGATATGGGTAGGTACTCCGCAAGGTACGAGATAAGGCGACGACAATTTTTCTGTTCTAAGTCTTATATTATCATGCATATACCATTACCCGCTAACGTGCAACAGACCCCGAGCGAATCCTAATCTGAATATACCGGAGTCACGGTTTTTTATCTTCCACACACGTTCCACTACAGTTAGTTTATAATTACTGGAGTTGCTACCACCGCCGCGCGCACACACACACGGCGTATAAGCGTAAAAAACCCACCGTCGTGACCCCCCAACTCACTTGCAGCATATAATATAGACTACAACACATATATAATATAACGTGTACATATAATAATGGTGTTGTTGTTGCTGTTCTTCTTCTCCTTACTACCACCGCCACTGCCACTGCTGCTGCTGCACTACAATACTTTAATACTATTTCTACGACGACCGTACCACAACTATAAAGAAAAACAATAGCCGGGAAAATAAATCGTATGTATATATACCTATTATACTGTTTTAATATGTATAAGTCGTATAATAATAACAATAATATATAGGTACCTACAAGTTAATGTGCTTTTGTGTTTATACGCGGAGCATGTGGTGCGGTAAGTCGGGTGTAACGGTTGTTTGGGATGAAAATCGCACGTCGGGACAATGCGACACAATGTTGTGGTGCGCGATTCAGCCGGTCAGCCCCGTACCCGCGAGAAACGAGAAACCAATTACTATTTTTTATTTTATTCTTCACATTATTTCTGTCGGTTAAGTCCGATCGCCGGAGAGCACGGTTAACGATTTGTGTGGGAATTTTAATAATCCCTTTTGCATCATCTCACGATTTCATGACCGCTGAAATCGATTTTTTTCCCAAGACACATCTTCGCATGACAAAATATCTATAGTTGCTGAAAAAAGAAATATCGAATCTCCGTGATGCATCGAATAAGTTCATAATTGGTTCATTATTATTCTACAATTTGATACAGTAATTTAATTTAAAAAAGTTAATTAAATTACCATCAACGGAAAAATATCGCTTTATTGTTTAATATCATTTATTAGTTCTGTGTTTACAATTTTTCATTTCTTTATCTACGATACTTTTGTAATAATTAATCTATATACAAAATTAATTAACGCCAAAAACAATAAAATATTAATCGACCATTACAAATCGTACCTTTACAAAACAACAATCAGGGTAGTCATATATATCGTATAGGCTATAGAAACTAGAATCATATATTACTTTGGTAAATATAACTGATGTACCTAATCATAAATTAAAGAAAGAATAAATTATCTATTTTAGAATAATCAATAATAAAATTGCATTTTCACTATACTTTTAAATTTTAAATGACGTCAAAAACAAGATATTTTCAAGTTTTATAACTTTAAAATTTAAAATTTAAATATACGTTTATATTATGTATGTATGTATGCATATAAATATACATTAATAAAAAATTAACCTCATACTCAAGGATCGAAATAAAAGTGTAAGTGTTTGTGGAAACCCGTTTTTTAAATTTCAAACAATACAGTATATTATAGAATCTATAAATCTATTAAAAATAATATTTTTTTAGACAGGTATGTACGTATTGTGCTACATTCTAATTGCATTCTATTAAATTTCACAAAAACGCCAAATTTGGTCATCGATATGATTTTATAGTACATTAGTAAGGATATATAATATGCTACTTAAAAAAAGTGGTATAAATATATAGTAAATATAAAAGTGAGAGAAAAAAAATAATGGCCAAGTTGAGTAATTAGATAAATATTATTGTATATACGTACATTATTTTATATATATTATACAGTACACATATAAAATAAATGAATATTTTATGCGTCTCGGTTTAATTCCAATTTTTTACAATTTAGTATTTCAATAAATCGTTATGAAATTTATTTTATGGACCATGACCACGACTATACAAACATATAGTATAATAATATATTGTTCTTTTCTAAGAATTTGGTACCATTTATAATATTAGACATTTAATAATACTAAAAAACTTTTCGCGACACGTGTTACCTACAGGTGTATAATAGTAGCCGTACATTTATTTTATACTCACTTATTGGTAAGTTTTTCTTTAACCAATTTTATATTTAATTTATAGTACATAGAGCGTTCGAAAAATCACGGACATTAATCATTAAGTATAATAACCTTAAAATATTTTTAAGATACAATTTTTTTCATTATACTTATACAGTGAGCATAACATAATATGTTACGAGTATGTAGAACAAATATAATTAACAGGACTAAATTGTTTTCTAGTTGGTGCAGGCGTGCAGTTGCAAACTTAGTACCTTCAAGGTACCACCTTGAAGTAAATTAAAAATAAATGACGATATTAGTATTTGTTAAAATATAAAGTTTTTAAATTTTATTAGCGTTAAAAGTTTTAAAATATTTTTAAAAATTATGAAACATATATTACAAAGTGATTAATACATTGAACCTGCGTACATTATTTTTGTTCTAAAAATACAATACATATATCAATATATTATCAGTATGAAACATCGTTATTATCATAATTATAAGTCATAATTGACTCGCGAGGTATAAATATAAATATACAAGTAATAGAATAATAAATTTATTGATTGTTGATTTTACTGTTATACTCGTACAGTCCCTTGTACAATAAACTCGAACGGACATAACCTAACAAAACACGATTTGAAAATGTAATTACACACGTATTATGTTACTGTGGAATGTGGAAGTCGTGGAAGGATGACATGAACGGAGTAGCTTGAAAATAAACGACTTCACTGTAGCTGGAAATACACGTCAGTTGACAAAATTAGGAAATTTACAACGACTACGTAATAGAAATAATTATTATTGTCGACGACGGTTTATTATACATCTTTGGACGAAAATTATTATTTATTATTATTAAAATTATACACAACAGTATAAGTGTATAACACATTGGTTATCAACTATACTTGTATATTGTGCAATATGGAAAAATTAATAGAACGTATACCCTGCAATATTCACTGCCCTCACATAATTAACAATAAAGGATTGATGACATTTCTAGTTTTTTATTTATTCGTGCAAACTACACACGTATATACTAAATAACAGCAGTCGGTAGGTAAAATATAGGTTATAACCTTCAAATACGTATATAAAAATTTAATTAGTTACCTATATCGTGCATAAACCTCAATGTGATATATAATTTAATCGAGTTACGATATGGTCTGTCTTCTTATTTACTATTAATATTTTTGATTTATAGTGGATATACCTTATTATTTAATGGTGTAAAACACTTAAACTCAATTTTTTAATAGTATATATGTTCATAAACCGTTATTTACAAACTTCATTATGCATGCATAATAATAATAATAATAATATTGGTCTGGTTTAATATTTTCCTGAATATTGCGCTTGCTTGAGCCAAAACGTATATATATATATATATATATATTATATATTATATGAATAGGTACATTGCAGGTTATTATCGCGGTTGGATAACATACTCGTATGTAAAATGTATAGGTATACATTTATGCATATATATATATATGTTTTACTTATAATTAAGTCGTCATGTGTTAATAGCTAAATTTTACACAAGCAATTATGCACGTACCTATTTGTTACAGTTTGAAAGACGTGCTAAAAAATAACTAATTACCACTGAATTATTTATGAATTTTATAATTATTTAGATGACATTACAATGTCAATATTTCCAATGACGATTTTCAACATCAATAAGAACATATTTAATGTTTTTATTTATTCTCTCATTGTCCATTCGAATGCGATATAACAATGCGTTAGCATATTATTAGAACTGATGTTTATATACTATTTTCGAACCTGCAAATTTGGTCATGCCGTTTGTAAAACTGCAGTGCATTCCACTGTTGTGAAATATTTATAACACAATGATACGACGACGGTGATGATATATTATGATGGCATTGGAGGTGATGTGCCGCGTTAATGACTCTCGCCAAACTGTCGCAAAGTATTCACACATAATAGCAGACGACATGTGCCGTTGTCCAGGCGAAATCGAAAAAGAAAAAATACGTGAGAAATATCTGCATTGAAAATAACGCGTGAAATCGCAGATATCCGTTTACAGTTGTATATACGTCTGTTGTGGAAAATCTATAATTGTTTGCTATTTTTTCTGACAAAATTATGTAGAAACGCATCATAACGCGCGAGCGGTATAGTATACGAACGATATGATAAGTACGGTTGACGACTTGACGCGCTAATAAGAGCTCTGTGAATTCGGTATACATACAGCATAATATAGTGATAAATAATAATAGACTCGCCATTTGTATAGGTAAGCCGTATATAATACGACCGCCGCCGCCGTCCTAAAGTATCGTTGCACAAGACCGCCGAGCTTATAATAGTGTTCCATACGGATTCATTTTGTTTGACGAGCGTAATTAACTGTCAACAGTGTCAACAACAGTGTCTCGAACGTGTCCCGAAAAGGAATTGACATTAATTTAAACATTTCAACTGATCATTGAAAGTTTAATATTGTTATTTCAAGGACGTTTGTACCAAGCATAATAATATTAGATTATGATAGGTTATTAGATAAGGTATTTATTGAAAAAAGTAATAATGATAAGAATCAATAGAACGTTTTTTTTTTACCGTTGAGTAGTACCTATCTATTACACGTACCGAATAAATAACACAATCGCGATGAGGTTTGTATAGTGTTAAGCATTATACTGGCATGACCTATGGAGGTTACACTGATGGTATTTTTACAAATTATTGGTTTTCTGTGTAAACAATTATTACGTGAACACTAAAATCATCAAAACCTACAAAAATACACAGTTATACACTTCAGTATTATATATTTTAAGTATAGTGTTTCTTTTTTTTTAAACAATCAAAATAACAAAATCTATTTAAATTTTTGAAAATATTTTTTATACACAATTTTCAATCAAATTAAAACAACATATTATTACATAAAAAAAAATTATTTTATCGCTATAATTTTAAAGTTTTACTTTTTTGAATGACAACATACATTTTTAATTTTATGTTTATAAGCAGCATATTTTTGGAGTATTTCGATACAAAAAAAATCAAAATTTGAACGTGTATAGTTTATGAATTATAAGTACTTGAAGTTTAGGTCCAAAATACTTTATTTTAAAATTTAAATTAAAAAATGTGTTTCCATTAAAAAAGTAGAAATTAAAAAAAAAATGATAAAAAATATAATTTATTCAAAAAATATTATTTTATTTCGACTGGAAACTAAGTAATTTTTTTTTTTTTAACATTAATAAAATTGTAAATAACGAGTGTTATTCGTTAAATGATTCACTTGGTACTTATACCTATATAAAACACGACTTCACATCGACCGAACCCTAAATGAAAGACAAAACAAAATTAAACCGATAAGACATAGAATTTTTCTAGTGCTAATCTCTTCTTCGAGCTCACCCGGTAAATTATAACCTTCAACGCAGATTTATATCACGAGAAAGACCTTTTTATTTTGTCACGCGTGAAGCCGGATCAGCGTGAATTCCGTCGTCGAGATGTTTGTAAACCAAGAAAGCTTAATATATATCAGACATCAGTAATTATCGAGATTCATCGCATAAAACGACTTAGCTCTCAAACCAATTATTTTTTTATTTTTAATATGTTTTTGCCAACTCGTTTGAAACTACGCAGCTATTCGAATGCGTCAGTGCCCAAATAACAACATTATGCGACTTTTTTGTTGTTGATTTTTTTTTGTGGGTTAAACGCGGTTGTGCTGACGTATTTCAACCGATGATTTACTATAGGCCTTTGAATAATGTACATCAAACAGCTGAAGACCGTTTCCCTTCCCGGGTGCATGGCTACGTACTGCAGTTATGCGTAATGTTATCATATATTATCGTCGTACTATTCGGTCGCGATCGTCGCTGATGACGGGCCACAAGCCAGGCCATCGGTCGTCATCGCACGTCGTACCCACAATAACAATAACAATAAAATCGTACATATCGTAATATATGGTATAGCTATACGGTGTTGGGTGTACGGTATATGTCATTGCGAATAAATCGCGAATGTGCGTGCGCGTGTTCAAATGGCCGTGCGACCGATTTATAAAGTTTTCGCGACCCGAAGCGCGTGTGCTTTCGTCCGATCTAATAATGATATAATAAACGCGTCTATCGCGTGCGTTAAACGAGCGGCGAAAACGCAAAAACCACTACGACGACCGATCGGCGGGCACAGCGTCGTCGCCGCCGCCGATATCGGAGTAAGCGCGAAACAGGTCGGTCCCGTTATGTCCTTGCCGCGCGCATGTACCTTATACACGGCAGAGCAGTGCCAGTTAATCGGTTTTAATGGCTTAACTGTATCTCTCTCGCTCGAGCAAAATCTTTCTATTATATATATAATGTTATTATATTGTACGCTATACATTTTACACTCCGTGGCAACAACCATTATCACGAGTACCTACTCTATAATACGACTCGCGATGATGATGACGACGACGATAATAACAACAACAACAACACAATACAACATACCTATACTGCGTTTGTAATATATTATTATTATGATACGAGTGCGATCGGTGCGATCACGATTCTCGTCGTGTGCATATTGCTATAATACGTATATAACGTCCCTATATATATATAATATATATATATATATATATATATATATATATATATATAATATATTATGTATAATGTATTTATATTTAAAAATAAATGGCCCACCGCCACCAATTGATTTTCGTGTCTCCGCCGACGCCGCCGCCGAGCCGTCTCGACTGCATCGACTGCAACTACTGCAGTCTCGTCAAGTATTATTAACGCTTTATAATAAACGAAACGACGACGCCTAATAGGCAATAACGATTGCTGTATAATAAGTGTGAAATCGATCCGTACAGCCTCGTGCAACGCGTTACCTTCAGACGAGTAAAATCTCGCGGACTATACAATACATACTTAGGTATATATATATATCCGCATTCGATTCGTGCAGCCTAAGTAAATACGCAATTTATACATAACGAATACGTCCGACCGATTGTCCGATATAATTATTTGCCATACCCGCAGCAACAGTCATCTCGTTTTATATATATACGCATATATATTTATATTATGGCGGTAACACCGTTATAGATGCAGTTGTATTTTTTTCGAAAGTCGTATTGAAAAGAAAAATTAAAAAATTAAAAATAAGAACCCGATAACAATTATAAGAGCACTGGCGCTACGACAATCCGCAGTATACCTATATAGATACACCCAGAACTAATCCACACTTGATTCGATTGGTAAAACGACAATCGCGTTAAGTCTCAACCGCATTGATGAGGATATAAAACGTAGTCGATCGAGTACCTATATATCGTTATATACGATATATGGACCGTACTAAAATATAATAACATCCGATTTTTATTACGCTTACCGCTATACTGGCGCCGTACAATTATATTTTATCCAATCGTTTGAAGTACCTACGCATGTATGCGGTGACCGGGGAAATTATTTAGAATATTAAACCAACAAATAAAGTGATAAAGTATAGTAATTTTCTTGTTTTAATTCAGAAATATGATATTATATATATTTCTATTACCGTCCATATTCGTATTCATATTTTTACCAATATAATAAGGCATATATCATAATAGGTGTTACTAAATTTATTTTTATATTTCCCTATATTACGACGAAAATAACAAACCATTGTGTAACGCATAGATGTGGATTCAAATTATTCAAGTAGAAATATAGTTGAAGTTTGATTGACATCAGCAACAAAAACACGTCTTGAGGTAGGTATGTGCCACCGAACATGTCACATTTACGAATTGCTATGTTAAAATAGGCATGTAGATAAATGATATAAATGTTATTTTATCTCAAGTGACGTCCAGCTTACAGTTATTAGAAAAGAGAAAATTAAATTTCTATAGCCTATTCTATTCTTGTTTATATTTTAGAAAATCCACATTTTTATACTCATTTTTTACTTTAGTCATTGGATTATACGTGATATAATATAAATTAAATTAAATAAACGAACATGCTATAAAACTACTATAAATCGTATGTTTTGAAATATTGAGTGAATAAATGCTAATACACCTGTCCAACAGAAGAATTATAATATTAAATATTGATATAATTTATTACACACAATATAAATTTGATTAATTGGACTAAATAAAATGATATATTACTATTTGAGATATTGTATAACATACGATTGTCTCTGCAGAGTCCTAAAACTGGTATATCGAATTTAATTTAAATACTATAATATATAATTGCGTTGTAATCGGACACATTATGTATTCAAATTAAAAGTACCTATTTCCTAGCGTTTAATTTACGAGGTCGTACTAAAGCTGATTAGCTTTGTTAAAAAAAAAAAAGTAAAAATATGAGTTATCGTTATAAATTATAATACAAAACACGTCATAGACACTATATAAACTAGTACTTAAAATCGAAATTTCTATGTAGGTACATACAATGCCAATAATCGTGTAAACGTAACCATATAACATCAGTTAGTAGGTATGTAATAAATACACTTTAAAGTATTTCGCTTCACAACATTGGTAAATAGTTATACATCTGACTCGACATATTGAAAATATATTACATACTTTAATAAAATACAAAAATATTAATAATTGTTTGGTTCACAATGCGATCTATAAACACGATAAATTATAGTATTGCTCTTAAATTATTTTATTGAAACTAATATTCGAGCATAGCATTATATAGTCATTTATTTCAAATTATTATTGTCTGACTATGAGTTGTGACGTTTTGTACGAGTGCCTACTACAATATAATGTATTATGATTATGTAATAGTAATGTTTATTGTTTTTATATAATAGTGTATCGCTATATTGGCACTTCCTAATTGATTGTACCTATATCGAACGCGATGCCGACTATTCATAATAAATGTCTGTCGATGAATGAGATTTAAGATTTCTTTATGTCGACCGTTCGTTGATCATGGGTGTAGACTTATTTAAAACCACTGTCAAGTTTCAGAGATGAAAAATAATATTTTTTCGCGTATACGACATTGTTACGTCTTGTGGTAAACCATATTATATTGCATAAATAAAGAACACCTACAGACATTGACCCAATTTGTATACGTATACTGTCGTATAGTTAATCCTTTTTAAATTTATCTTGTAAGACACGTGTCTCTAATACCACGTCTATACGTCAATGCCGTGCCATAAAAAGTATTAAACAAACTTTGTAGATATTCAAACTTGCATAATATCAATACATAATACAATACTCAAATAGTTAAACAATATAATTTTGCATGTAACGAAAACTGTTACTTTTAGAGAGACCAAAGGCATTTTATTTTAGTTAGAACTCGTTAAACAAACCAATTGACTTGATATATTATGAATTATAACACTGTGTTATTATTTTATTTTATAGATATTTGTAACAATAAGGTTGATTATTAAATTCGATGACTGACGTTTTGTAGTTAGTTGACTATTATTTACATGTAATCAATATAATGTGCATAATATTCTATTGTTAATACCTGCAGTATTAAACGTATATTATGTTTATTATATACTAAATATTTATAACCTGTATAAATACCTAATTGAAGATACCTAGCTATTATTAATAAAAAACAACATATATTTTTCCAGCCTTCCTCCAAGTCTGTTATTTTATTTTAAAACTACAATGTTGTAATAAAACATAATTATATTCTTTACAGTACTTAATAATATTATCTTTAATTTAAAGTATCATTAGTAATTTCGATCACTAAAAGGTGAATTTGAGTCTCTGAATGAGTATTAGTGTATAACAAAATAAAATGTTTATGACTGTAATCGTGATAAACGGTTAATGTAATTTTAATATTAAGTTCTTTCTTTCATACAACATTGTTAAAGATGAAAATGTCATAATAAATTTACTTTATTCGAAGAAATATGATTGCTAGTCATGTAATGCAAAATATCCAAGTATATCTCCAATTACATTGAATTAGATATGACTATAATATTTCACTAAAGAAAATAATTTACTAACATATAATTGTAATTCATAACCAATTAAATAATAATCTAAGTCTATCATTGATAATAAACCATACATGGTATACATGGTACACATAAATTATAATAAAATGTACTTAATCAGCTAAAATTTATAAACTCCTGTAGGTACATATCGTTGGAAGATATATTACTAAAATAGACCTAGCATATATTTAAAATATATATATATATATTATACAGTTTATAACTTCATGAAATAATATTATTTTCTAGGATAAAAAAAAATTGTTCTCAACGTATAATAAAATAGTCCTCTCAATTATAGGTTTATTAGTATGAAAACCAATATAAAATATTATACCGTAGAGAATCGGGGAATGCATAAAAATTGACAAAATTAAATAGGACAAAACAATAAAATAAATGCGTGTTTTTTGGCTTCGAGACAAATATATTATAAATTAATAAACTTAAAATATGGTTATAGTCAATACTTATTTATTTTTTGAATTACGTTTTCATTTATACTCAGATAGATAGTAATAGTATAAAATGTTTCGGTAAAATAATTTCAATTTCAACATCAAAATTTGAAAATACATAAATAAAAATGACTTCTATAATAATATTACCTAATGTAATAAATAGCTAATTAAAAATATATAGCTAATTGAGTTATAAGTGCTAAATCTTATGATAACTAAGCAATAAGCGAAACCTGCACAATTAACTAATGTCTGTTATTGACGAATAGACCGAGCATTAATTGGTAATGCGAAAGTGAGGTTTGGCGAAACAAACGTACCAAATTTGATAATGAAGTTCAACAGTGAACGGCATCATTGTTGGGTGGGTGAAACGAGCAAAAAAAAATCATAAAAAATCTTGTCCCTAGGAATCATCGATTGATAAATTGAAGCTGATGCCAATAGCCGTTCGATAAAGCCCTCATCCGTTCATGGCGAAAATCAGCCTGCGCAATCGGAAATCGATGGGGGTCGTCGAACCAAAAAGTTCGAGAAACCGGAAACTCACACGAGGTCGTTGCACGTGCACAGCCCGACTAGTAGCTGCAGCGTTAACGATCTGTTCACCGTGTATGGTCAGTTGGGAGGACAGCTGTGTGGCATCTAAATGAAGCCTATACGCGCTGATCCCTGCAATAAAGAAGGCGGTTCAGCCACGTGCGTGGAGTTATCCCCTAATCATATTATTTATTTCAAACCTTCACCAATATTTTATAAGGATTAGAAATTTAATTTTCAGAATTTGTAACTTCATACTTTTTTTGGAACTTTTATTTAGTAAGAGATATGTACCTAAATTGTTCTAAATAAGAAACATTGGTGAAGATTTGAAGTCAATATGATCAAATGATGGGAGAGGGACTAACTTCACGCAAGTGGTCTGACCTGCTCTAGGCTACTAACACCGTTACGCTATTCGTGAGTCGTGACGCATGTCGAATACCTGACGATGGACCATAATATAGTGTAACTCGGTAAACGTTAAAAAAAGTCCAGGAAAAAAACGTTGAAGAAAAAATATCAGCATAAACAAACAAGAATTTTGAAAAAATAACGTAACATGTTTAAAAATGTATTATTTATTGTTTGTCAAAAAATAAAATATATTAAAGCTGTATAGTGTATAGGTATAATGCATTACACTATTGATAATAACTAATAGGAAATACATTTTTTATATTCCTTTTACTACCTATATAATATTACACTAAATACGGAACTGCAACTGACATTTGGTACCGGTGCATCTATTAAATATAATACAATTTTAGTCTATTTAAATTTATTTATTGATATTTACAAATTTTTTCAAACGTGATGTGTGATCTGCACTGAAAGTTAATTTTTGGTACCGGTTAAATTGTTGGAAAATTACATTTTTCGGTCTAGTGGAGTAGTGGACAGTAAGCTTCATCTTAGACGAAATAGATCTAACTTGTCATCCGTATCTTATTATGTTTCTGCGTATTAATTGTACTAGCTTTTTCCACTGTTCAAGTTGCCTAAATGATAATATTATGCAGCATACCACTGATTAACGGATAACCGGATGCGGGACGTGGGTACGACGCTGAACAAATATGATGATGGATTTCGATAATAAATCGAACTAAAAGTCTACAAAAATAACTGTCAGAACTACTTCATGTCTAACACATTCACCGAAATGAATAAACCAACTGTTGATTAATTACAATGGTATACAGAAGTCTGAACAGTGTTTAATTAATAAAACGAGCACTCGTGTGTGTTCGAGTCACAAATAATAGATTCTTCGACAGTGAGACGATGAACGACAATAATACGATTATCATCGTACAGTGCGTTACGCGATTATTAAAATATTATGTCTGTTTTGCCTCGAGTTTTCCAAAATTATATTATAATATATTATAAACACATAATTCTTATTTTTAAATTATAGCCTTAGAGGCATATGTAACTGTATATCTTTGCAAAGATCCTACGAAAATGATTTTCACTCGACCGGTTTTCATGTCACCTATATGGAGTCTGCGTATAACACACTGTATATTTAGACCTGTGTATTATGGCAACATTTTGGTGAAACTTGATCGTCATATCACCTCTGACCCTGCGAAATGCTCCGCATGTTTCTCGAAACTTTTACGTTCCTGGTAAGGAGTGAAACGCATCTACAGTTACTTAAATAGTTCAGGTATGGTAGGTACCCCGGAGTCTTAAATTCGGGATAGTGATGACAATTTTATACGGCTCTACGACACTTCTTTATAACTAATTTGCGTGACGTTTAAAATATTAAATAGATATCTATTATAAATCTTATGGATTATGTATTATCGGTTCATCGATTAGTCATTTTACTCATTATAAGTCATACTCACGTGTAGTGTGTAGATCGCGTACATCATATTATGCCCCGCGTGTTTTCGTGGTACTATTGCGGTCGACAGGCGACAACGGTATAATCGGGTTGGGTTAGAATTTTATGGGTCTATAAAGACATAAGCAGTCAAAATATACAAAATGTATACGTACTTGGAGTTTTGAAAATGTTGTATGAATGCCATTCAATAGATATAGGTACTTTAATAAAGTAGAAAAAAAAAGCTATTTGCACGGATTTTTTTAAATTTAATAATTCAAAATTTGTGTTTTACTGTGCATAACAAAAATATTGTTCTGCAATAACGAAGATAAACGTAAACATAGTATACATTTATAATTTTATAAAAATTATTACGATATCGTTCTGTAGAAACGGTATTTTCTAAACGGAATGCAATTTTACAAAATGATTTTTCCAGTCGGTCCTCTAACGTACTTTTCCGTGCAGATCGCATTATGCCGGATTGGTCGGTAAATAGATCACCCGCGGCGCAGATAACGCGATACGTTAACATGGTGTAAGGAAGGGGGAGAGAAGAACCAAACATAGATATAACATGATATTATATGATTATAGATCATTATATTATATTAGCGGAGACGTTTTTCGATAGTGTGCCGCTAGGACTAGAACGAGTGACGGTGGCGACGGTGCGAGGTAGTGCGAATCGGTCGGCGTCGGTGGCGGGTGTGCGACAACGAAAATATAATATCATACACCTTTAATATCCTTTCGATATCCGTTCCCTCATACTCGTGACTCCGTATTTTCCGCCGTCGAGTGTGTGTCGTCCGTAGACGACGATCGCAATATATAATATATTGTACAATAATTCGTTTCTAAACATAGGTACTATATATGTAAAACAGGACGTTATATAGGCGCTTATCGTACATAACCGTGTAACCACGATAACCACCCGTGCAACACACGACAAAATAATATTATATTATCGACCGACCGTGCGATATTATAATATAAAACACTGCAACGCCCGTCGATGGCCCGAAGTGTTTTCAAATCGCCGAGCGTCGTCGTCGTGGTCGCCGGGCAACAGCTTCATCACACGACGGACTTCATCCATCGATCGCCGATGGACGGTGCAGCTAATGAGACGACGAACGGCAGTGATTATTATTTTTACAAACAGGTAGCCCGTTCGTTATTATTACGTGTTTATAATATGTGCATACGCCGAGCGGAATTATGCGTATAATTATTATTATATTGTATAGTGCTATTATTTTAACTGTGCCTGTCGGTGAAAAATTGACGTCCGAAACGAAAAATGTATATTGAACGTCCATTATCGCGTAGTGAGGATTCATTAGAAAATATTGTCCGGCAAATTAGCTCTGGTGGTGTCGTAGTGTGCATAATATTATGTACTCGTACAGAAGTGAATTCTGCTGTAGGACGTCAAAACGTCATATAATGTGTGTGTGTTTTCGGTGCTCTTCGTTTAAATCGTTTTATCCTAATAAAGGAAAAATAATAATATTTTACCAAAAAAATCTTAATCCCATCAACGGTCTTACCATGAGTTTTTACGCTGACGTAGTGACGTGACTATGTAATAATATTATTTACGATTATATCATCTTCGATTCGTCATTATTACTGAATATATTATTTAACCAATGTAATAAATCAATATATGCAATATATGCATGCATAATATTTTGATATGTTAACTAGCGAACTTATAAAAAATATTATTCTAGTAAATATAACCTTTTTACCTATATATATTTTAGCAAAATACATTTTCAGAAATTCCCAATTATTTTGTTTTATTTATAATCAAACTTTTTAAATGAAAACTTATATAATATTATTATATCAACAAATCGATAAATATCAATATTGATATTTTGTAATGAGATTATAATATGTAATTTTATACGAGACGATAAACGCCATTAACATATTAATATAAAATTCAAACTAGTAAACTGTATACGTTTTAATATTAATAACATTTGAAGTGTGAAATATGTTTTAACGTGATATTTATTTGATTAAAAACTAAATTTCGTACAATTGTATAATAAAGAACGAATACCATTGAATAAAAATTTCTTTAGTTTACATTAAATCCAAATACTTAATTGATTGTTGTTTCATACATTTCGTGAAAATTTCCTAAAAAAGTAACATATATGAATATACTAGAAAGACTATTTTTTTTTTTTTTTGTTTTTTTATAGAAATTAGGTTAATTTTCATAACCAATTACTATTATAATTACATAATGTAGTAGCTCTCCATGTTCCACATAAATTCACACTTATTATTTATTCTTTTTATAGGAACTTAACTTATTGGTTACGATTATTATTACAGTTATGGTACATTTACTATACTATATTGTTTACAAAATACTATTAGATTTTCACCAATAGATAAAAATTTTTAATAAATGTTTGGTGGAAATAATTTTAAATTGTGCTAAGTAATTCAATACAAGTTAAATTTAATATTAAGATAAAAGTAATATTATTTATAGGTAATTATTAGTAGTTTATACTTTTTTTAATGTCTTCGTAAAAACAATATATTATTTCTATATAATATTATTTATGAAAAATTATATTATTATATTATATTATATTATATTATTTTCGATATACTGTTCAAAATAGTACGAGCAATTTAACACTATTACAAATTATTTACTTTGTTAAAACAATAAACATGTAACTACTATAATATAGGTAATCTACTTATTTAACTTATTTTTGAAATAAAATAACACTTATTTAATAAATAACCATAATTATGTACATTTTGATTTCAAATAATAAAAATAATTTTAACTACCTCTTTAAATAATAATAATGACAATAATGTATATTGTTGATGTTTAAAAGTTATTCAATTTTGATATTTATACAATAGTTTTGAGTAGTTGGCCCACACCCATTAATAATAAAATTATCATATTATTTTTTATTTGGAGACTTTAACGCAAGGCTTGAACTGAGTTGAGTAGGTAATACAGTTGAATAAACAAGAAATATGAATATCTTCTAATAGATTTCTTTATTATGTAAGAAAATATATTATAATCTCCGGTACAAAGTACGAAACAAAGATCAAACATATTTTCAACTATAATTATCATGCAAATCAAAGTAGTTTCAGCATTAAAACATGTTTAAAAAAGCGGGTAAGTGAGTATCGCTCTGCTGTACATTAGGGGTGGGGTGGACCTCGGACTAGGGTAGGTTAAATTTGAATGCAATGATAGGTATCATTGTATACGAAAAACGATTCTGAACGGAGATGATTTGTCAGTCTAGGATATATTATACTCAAATATTGTAATATATTCTACTTTGAAACTAATTCAAACATTTAAGTAAAAGTTTCAAGATCTTACGTTTAGTAATTTTTTAAAAATAACAAAAATCGAAAATTATTTATTAGTAAAACGTAATTTTACACGCGTATTTTTGATTTCAAATTAAAATTAAAAC
Source organism: Schizaphis graminum (assembly GCA_020882235.1). NCBI lineage: Eukaryota > Metazoa > Arthropoda > Insecta > Hemiptera > Aphididae > Schizaphis > Schizaphis graminum. The sequence continues at coordinate 112,102,316 of CM037032.1, read as the reverse complement.
TTTAAACACTCGTAAAATTTTTTAAATTGAATAATCCTCAAACTTTTTTATAATTATTCTAAGCTTAACTTATGGACAGCATAGTATTAAATTTTCAATTCTTAGCTTTTGATAGTAAAATATTTATAAATTTTTAACTACCAAATAGTGAAAAATATTCATGATTTTGACGAATTTTTGTCAATATTTGAACTTCAAATGCTAATAAAAAAAAATTGTGCCTATGTATTTTTATAATTTTTGAATGAGAGTTAGACAAAGTTATGCAGACCCTTCAATTAAATTTTCAAGTAATTTGTCCCAGCTAAATTTTTTTTATCAACATTTATAAAAAAAAAATAAAAAAAAATTGAAAATTTCAATTGTCTATAAATAGCTCAAAAAAAGTCTAAATGTTTTGAAAATCAAATCACGTAAAGAAAATGGCAATCTAAATAACTGGTAAAATTTTCAAGTATTTACGACTTATACTATTTGAATAACAACAAATATTAAAAATCGTTCGAGGCTAAACCGTTATTTAACGCGGTTTTGTAAAAATTTAAATTTCAATCACTCATAAAAATTTTTTGTTTTAGTCCGGTAGAGTTTTTTCTGCAGATAGTTGAAGAAAATTTTAAGGAGAACCTTGTACCAAATTTTCAAATCTTAGTTATAAAAGAAAAAATTTTTATGATTTTTTAACCACAAAATTACTTGCCAATTTTCGCAATTTTGACATATTTCGTATAAATTCGAACTTTAAGCACTTATAAAAAAAAATTGTGACTAACGATTTCGGATTTTTTTTTATAACTTTAAGAACAACTTATAAGAAACCTTGTATTAAATTTTCAAGATTTTCTGGCCGGCCAAAAAATTTTTATCGTTATTTTAAAAAAAAATACTTAAAAAATTGAAAATTTCAACTGTCTATAAATAGCTCAAAAAAAGTCAAAATTCTTTGAAAATTTAACTGTGTATGGAGAACGCTAATATAAATGTTTTGTGAAAATTTCAAGTGAATACATCGATTAGTTTTTGAGTTATAGCAAAATAAATAATTCGATTTTGTCGAAAACTGGTTTTGCGTAAAAATTCCCGTTTTTCTGTCATTTTTTTTTTGTTTTTCTCGATTTTTTTGAAAAATGTTGGAAAATGTTTACTTTTGACCTCTATAATGCACCAAGGATATCCACTTTGCCATCGGAAACCACCCCCAAAGTTTGAAATCGAAGCATTATTTCGACTAGTTATGCTGTACACAGACACAAAAACAAAAAAACAAAAAAAAAAAAAAAAAAAAAAAAAAAACACACATCATTGTAAAATCAATACATTCATCACTCCGTTCAGAATCTAAAATAGTTACTACTTATATCGTTTTGAGGTGTTTCAATGTAAACTATAGTGACACTTTAAACAATTTTTTTTGTAACTTTGTGTAATTTAAAAAAAAATAAATTATAGGTAGGTCACATATGTTTATTGTTATTTCTGTAATTCAATTGCTATTTGGAAAAATACTGGATTTTTATTAAATTTGGCTCAAATTTTAGAAATTTTAATGTATTTATTCTAATGCCACACTCGAGACTCAATTATGTTATTCCTGTATCTTGTCAGATTATGTAAAATTAAAACGTTATATTAAATAGAAACTTATTCGTGAGGTTATAGAATAAAAATAAAATAAAAATAAAAATATATTTTTGTAAACACTTGTACAAAGAAACGTTCAGAGTAGTAGTCAATTTGCATTATTACAAATTACAATGCTTTTAGTACTTTCTTTGGAAAATTTTCACAGCAATTGCTCTTTTTAAACACTACCGCTAAAACAAAGTAGTACGCTGTTTTCATCATCGCTAATAACCCTTGGGCTAAATTAACGTCGCTACTTTAAACTACTATAGGTCAAATCAATGATTGAATTCACTTTTTAAGCAATTATGTAAATTTGATTATTATAAATGTAATAGCTAAAATTAAATCAAACTACTTTTTTTTCAATATCATATATTTTGTTGCTATTATATAGAATTATTTTCATGGTTACAAAATAATATGTTTTCACTATATTTTATTGAAGCCGAAAATATATTACATTACAGATCACTTCATTCTAGTTACTGATATTAACATTAAAGAGTATTCATTATTAAGGACGTACGCTTAATTAAAAATATAATTTAAAATTGTAAATGTCTATTAAGCTAAATTAAAATGTAATACATATCTGCAAGAAGTTTATGAAAATATAATAATTTAAGAAAAGCATAGTTTGTTCAAAATATAATACATCTAATAATGTAAAAATATTTATTGTAATTTTTTTAAAAATATTTTTTAGTATGCACTGCTGATTTATGCTTTTTATATTTTAAAATTAAACTTTTATTTAATGATGATGTGTTAATGTTATTCAATCGAATCATGGAATTATTAAAATTGTATTGCGGCATATAAGGTAAAATTCATAAGTAATTATTTTTTTCGTATTTTAAAACACGCGCGTACATTATGTTATGGTCATGTCTACTGCTTTTTACTCTTTGTAAATAATTTTACACTCAACCCGAGTTTGCCCTTAATATATTATTAATATGCGGTCAACGATTACTATAATAATATATAAACGCGTGTATATAGTGTTCCGCGGTCTCTGTCGACAACATTTATTTGATGTTGAAACGATTCGGAATAATATTAGTATATTACGGTCAGAAACGCAATGCTCTTAACTTGAAGTGCATTTTTATAAGTTTCTATATAAAACTCTCATCAAAATACGCCCACGATTAAAAAGATTATCACGCCGCCGCAAAACTAAATCGTGTGATGTGTTTGACACATATCGGATCTACAGATCGAAAATATCCTTTCTGGCCGTGCTTAAAAGTACGCGTATAATACATTAAACGTAACAATGTAATATATTATTATTATTATACTGTTAATAACGTTATAACGTACATAATAACATTATAATCTAATACGACTTTAGCTATAGCGCGGCGATTGCGGTGTGTACAGGTACCATTGATCGTTTTCGATTCAATTTAGATTAGAGTTTTTTTAACGAAATGAAAAACGATTGGAAACGACTCTACCGTTTTCTCGTATATACGTTCCGATCGTATTCCGGTTCCTGGTGCGAGCCAATAACAAAATATTAATATAATATCAATATAATATATTGTCGTAAGACTATTGTTCGATATACGTATATCTATCTATCTATATATATATATATCTGCGTAATATATTATATATGTACTACGTATAATATATATATATTTATATACACCGTTCGCCGTAACGATATTATTATTATTTTATATTGTACAGCAACGCGTTTGGCGCGTTTAGCGTAGTAGGTAGGTAAGTACCTCTACTCGAGTCGGACGCGTGGGAGTCCGGTCGACGTCGATGTGCCGCCGCGAAAGGTTTCATAATGGCAGCATTTATAATATTATTATGATATTTCTGCAGCCGCCGCCGCTGTTACGATATTATTATCGTTATTATATACTCGTCGTCGTGGTGCACAGCCATTGTACGGCGCGTGTACGAACACACATCGTGTATCATAATATCATAATATAATATCGTACGCGGTGCGGTGTTATTATATATACGTCCCGTTCTCCTCTGCCGATATGTGTCTTTTACGCCGTCAGTGGTTTCTCTGCGGCTGTTTATATTGTTATATATATAGTGTTGTGGAGCAAAGGTGAAACTTACCGGCGGCGGCGTGTGTGTACGTGTGTGTGTCGCAACGCGCGCGCGTTTGTTTCCTGCCCGCAAAACGCGTTCCGGCGCGTGTGTTATTACTTTATTAGTAATAATGGTGTGTTGTACGACAACGAAAATAGCGAAAAAAATTAATATATATCAAAACCGTTTTTATATAGAAAGTGACTATCCACGTCGGTCAGTCGCTATTTTTTGTTCGGTCATTTTCTATGTAGACAAAACATATATAACTCAGAGATGTTCTACTTTACGGGTACGCACTATGTATATTTTTCGGTACCTATAGATCGCGTATAAGTGTAATACCTACCGCGACGGTATATAATTATTCGATTCAGCGCCGCTGCAGCATTGCGACTGGAAACGAAAACGGACAACGGCACCGCACGTAGCAGTGTATGTATATATTATATTATCGCGCTTGATAAACGCAAATGTTGCCCGCCAATGCATTGCACTCGGAGTATTCGACCTGCAGTATTTTTAACTGTTTTAGTACGAGCGACATAGGATGCTGCGCACGTCCAAAAAAAACTAGTGTATATAGATAAGCTTATTACTGCTGCTGCTGTAGGTGTGTATTTTATGTGGTCCTCATCGTAATAACACGTGAATTTTTAGACCTAACCCATTTTGTAGATTCCACACTGCGAGAGCAAGTGAGCAACCTAATTTCGACAAACTTGGCGCGGTTCCACAACGAACAATTTGATAATAATTTACGGCTGTCGCCTTAGAATTCGGTGTTACCACGCGAGTTCTATATATAATATATTATATATATATACACAACTGTATATTGCAAAAACCCGTAAAAAACGCTTACGATCTCGCAGAGCAAAGTATGCGCACACGCATACACGATAAACCGATTAAATAATACCCATAATCAAACGCGCATATATACGGTACTATATTTATTTAAAAAAAAACACACACACACACACAAACGTCGGCAGGTTAAACGCGCACTGTCGAAACTTTTTTTTCAACGCGTGCAATATCGTATTAAATCTACCCGTCGTCGCACGTCTTCGTCGAATGATTATCATGCGTGTAGGTATATTATCGAAATACTTCATCGAATCTACACACACAAGCTATAATCTATTTTGTACATTATCAACGTCGTTATATATATATATATAAGAGCACTGCGATCTGGGACGTTGCTATGTTTCTGACAGCGTGTACACATGATGGCCGCGTAGTACGTACGACGGCTGACTATTATATATATAATATATATATATATATATATATTATATACTCATTTTTGCGTCTAAACGGTGTCGAAACCGTTGTGCGAACGTGCATATAATGATATTGTATATACTTAAATATTTTTGAGTCTAGTCATTGACGGGTTAATTTGTACTATATGTATATTACGGATTTGCAGGTTTACGCGCGGGAGGCGTCGGTGGAAGAAAAAAAAATAAACAGTTATAACACCACATATCGCACACACACACACACATGTCCACCGATGATCTGGTTAAAATATTAAATTATTATTGTAATCATATGGCCCGCGACCGTTGTATAACGCTCGCGTTGCTCGGGGCGTGAGTTTAACGATGGGCCTCGCATATATTATTGTTATGTATAGGTTGATTATTTAATCGCGAACCGGGCAATATCTCGGAGAATATAAACGGAATTCAAAAACGTTTTGAATACTGGAATTCGTAGAAAAATGCAAAATGGTTTGTTTTGATTATAAACGTATATGGGAACGAAATAGTTGAAAAAAATTCTTTTATTTCTTCGTAGTTATTGCGCCTGCAGATTAACGTTGAAAAGATAAAGTATAATCGCCCTGTACACAGTGATCCGGTTCGAAAATTCACACCACGGGCCGCTGTGGCAGACGTCAAAACGTGATAGATCATATTACATATTATTATTATTATTGTACGGCCGGTCGACACCTCTGGTCGTCGTATTATAATAATGTAATAATAATAATAATATTATTACGAGACCAATACGCGCGCCGAAGACGGACGTACGTCAATCTCTGTGCAGAGTGCCACTACATATTATGTACGTATAGGTAGTTTGACCACGTGCAGCGTTATTATTGCGTAATAGAACTATATGTATTCTGCGATTAATTAATTAATGTAGGTATATATAATATATGCGTGCGTGTGTATTGAATACGAACTATATATGTGCGTTTCGCAATCGTCTGCGAAGAAAACGGCACATCGCAACAATAATAATATACACTGCGGTGTCTATATATATACTCGTATGTGCATATTATATACACATATATAGACCGTTTTTATACGCGATCTCTACACCGGCGGTGATGTAACAAGACGTTCGAAATTTGATTCAAACCTCCCATAATTCAAACAGTCGTCGACCCCGCCGCGCTTAAACCCGATTGTTAAACTCGATAATTCGGTGCCGCCAAATTCGTCGTGCGTGCATTATAATATGATAATATGTAGAACCCTGTGTACTCGCTGTGTGCACGTTACACATTATGTATACATTATTATAATATATACGTCGAGACGATGACGAGTGCAACGAGAGGAGCGTATTATATACGTGTATTATCACCGCGGCGGTATACCTATATATGTGTGTATATGTATTGTATGATATTATACGTATGATGGTGTAAAATAAAATTTGAAAAAAAAAATAAGAAACGCTGAAAAACTTTACAACTCCGCCCAACGATTATCCACTCGTATAATACGTATAAGCTGATCGCGGTCGCGCATCTCCATAAGAGATTTCTATATTAGACCGAATAACGCGTTCAAACGCATCATACATTATATGCATATAATACACAATCTATCTGTGATATTACGTAATCAAATTTATAGTGTACATGCTGCTATATCATGATATTATTACGTTTAACGAATTTTGTTGAAAGTGTGCAAGGTTTAGATAAACGAGTCGCGTTCAGTGGGGAAAGAAACAACGTCGTATATTATCTAAAATATTGAATATTTTATATATAGTTTTACTTGTTTTCCTCGCTTTAGAAACTCATCAATACGATAATATGTTGACATATTATTGATTACAATTTGAAACGGTCTATACATTTTCGATGCGAAACAACCAGTGCAAATTCACAAAAGAATTTTTCGTATCCGTACGCGGTATGCGACTATAATGCTTTCTTTTACATGACATCTTAAAAACATATATCGTTGATACAGTGAATAGTGACAGTATAATATACTGATAATTTGATATTTGTATTGATCTCGACTTTTTAATATCACTTATCATATTAACGGATGACCGCGATCCATTTGAAAATAGTGCAAATATAATATACGATATACCTACTATGTATACTTTCGAACATAATGTTATTTTACATGCTCTAAAAATATGATAATAAAATGCTTGATATACTTATTTTGTTAACTAAATATTATACATATATATATATATGTTGACCGATTGTATTTTGTCGGACATCATCATAATACGTTTTTGATAACCAATTGATGTGTTGTAATAACCTATATGCACTCTATATAACACATATATCGTTTTTTACTATTTGATTATTTTTATGAAAAATATAGCAATATTTATTTATTTATATAAATTAACGGGCGAAACCCTTTACTAAAAATTAATAAAAAACAATTAAAATTTAGATTACATATAAAAGTTTAAACATGTTAATAATCCAATAATAATAAAACAACAACAATAATGATAATAATAATAATAATAATAATAATAATAATAATAATAATAGGTAATATAAAATAATAGAATACAAGTAGAGCAACAATTTCCAAATTCCAATATTATAATATATTATGATAAATGGCACTCTCATTGACCAACCGCATTATGCGATCAATAGGATTATTTCTGCCATAATTTGTAGTGTGTGCAGGAACTAAGAAAGGGACATGGTATCGAGTAGTGCGAGAAGAGACCTTGAAATTGACCAATACAAGAAGTGAGGGAGCATCAATGCGACCATCCATTAGTTTTTTCAAAAACTCTACGTTGGTGTTAACTTAATATTGGTATTATTAAAGTTTAAAATTTGACATTGTTCGAATAAATAAAAATTAAAATTAAAATACAACTGATAAATTAATAAGTAGTAAAATCAATTGGGTGGAAACGAAAAATATAGTTAGTGCTTATCTCGTATTTAAATATTGGACGTATAATTAATAGATTCCGAGTTGAAGTAGGGTAGAGGGACCTTGTGCGAATTGAGAACATTAGAAAGGGACATCATTGAATGATAAATAATAATAAACGATACATCATACATGTCGATAACATGGTATTACAATCAAATTAACTAATGGACAATGGCGCAATAGCATAGTAATAACGAGAATAAAAGCTATATACGCTTTATTTAAAAGTGTAATGCACTAACACTGCAGTGTATTCTGTATTTATCTTGAATAAGAATATACTTTTGAAATCGATGGTAATAAATTGATAAAGTATAAATTAAATTGTATTCAAGAACATAGATGGATCAAATAATTATTTTTTATACATTTCGTTAAGTATATTAAGTAATAATGATGTATTATAAGCTTATTATACTATTCTACTAAGCTATATACTCTATTTTTAATTCCGTTGAATTTATACCAATAACGTGTGTAGTAGTAATACTTAATAATTTAATGAATATACTCAAACAAAAAAAAAATAAAATTTACAAAGGTCTAGCTGTTAACTTAAATACAATAGTAAAAATATCATAATATACTATGTATGCGTAGATGCTCGTAAGTAATTTAATTCAGATAAATCATCAATGTATTGTTGTATTATTATTATATATTAGGTATATTGTTGTTACGATAATAATATATACATATTTTATTTGTTAAATAATATCAATGTTTAATAATTATTTCTCTTATTAGTATTCACTTCTGAAGTTATTTTAATAACTATACATTTATTAAATTTGCTTAGTGTACGTATATTTTGTATTATTATGTAGACTATTATAATATTATACATATTATTTCAAACAAAATAAACTTAATTTAAAAATAGTTTTGTATTTCTATAAATAAATAAACAATCAATCATTTGAACACCCAGTTAAATACTTAAATGTAATATGTACAGTACCTGTAAACTTAACATGATATATTAAGTAGGCAGGTACTCTCGCATTTTCTAATTTAACACCACGGTCGCCTCCGTGCGTGGCAGGTACTCACAACTATTCGTGTCTAATCTCCATGCGCGCAGTACTCATAATGCGCCGATTACGTTACCACATTTTAATTTCTGATTTAATAACAACACGTAACTACAAACTCATACTATATAGAACACATCCAGGTTATAATATCAGTCTTGAGAATAATACGTAACTCGTGATAATTATTTATGATTTTCCGCACGAAAGGCTCCCGATATTTTAGTTTGCCACAAATTAAAAACATAATGCTACACGAACGGTGCACGAAACAATTAAAAACATACATAAACGACTATTAATGGACAGTTCTACCACAATATTATAATATAATTCGTGATCCTGTAGTAGTGAAATCAATTAAAACCAACAGAAATTCTTATATTTGAGTTAAAACCTGCTGTTAATGAATCTCATATAAAATGGTACGTATGATATTATTAGAACTTTTTTATAATACAAATTGATGAAATCAACTATACGTAGTTGCTATAAGGAAGTATAATGGTTTAATTTCTTTAGCATAACACCTAAAATATCACTACTGAGACATAATAAAATATGTTTTTTGATTCATACTTATAACTAATGTAACTTACTGGAAGTAGATCCAATAATTACATAATACATTTTTAACTTTTTTAAATAATGTAGTATATTATGCTTAAAATAACATGCAAATTACTAAAAAAAAAAAAAAAAACAAAAATTATAGATAGTTATAAACCCAGTAAAGTCAATATGAAAAAGATTATAAAGACGTATTTTATGTGTTCAAATTTGTACATAATATTTATTATACACTCGTAATACATATGTAATATACTTAGCAAATAGCGAGTATATGAGTATCGGAATTAAGCATTATATATAATTATTATTATATAATATACATATATTACCTAGGCTTATATTTCGTGGTTTTCTGAAATGTAATACACGCGTTTATATATGTATGTATATTATAAATATATTATGTGAACAAAACGGGATTATCAAATTCTATGGCGACAGGCAATGTTAATAAAAACATAACATGCGTTAAAAATATCAAATTATATCGCCTTGGTCTAAAAAATTATAAAAAAAAATACTAAAAAATCATATCGTGTGACAATTTTTGCATAATATTATTGTACGTGAATCTCACGGTCACACGTATAATTATGTATTACATTTTCATCTAACCGAACAATATCGCGTTTATTGGCGTGTATGATTTCACTGTCGTCAGATGAAAATTACTGGGAAACACACGACTGTCCCCTTTTATAATATAGGCTCTATTATAATAATATGTAACTTTTTGGGGTTTATTGCCTGTTTTACCGCTAGTTTGCCGGCCGAATAACGGGTTTAAAAATAAAAAAAAAACACGCAAAAGTTGTATACTTACATGAAAAATAATTCACAAATATAAATATGACACAGTCAATTGGGCTATTAAACGCGTATAGCGTATATAATAATATAATAACTAAACAGAACAGATAGTTTATTTTTATTTTATTTGGTCAAATGCATCGCCCTTCACCTGCAGCCAGGTCCACCAAGTGGTTTTGTACATCAAAAACAATACTATATATACATGCAATGAACTTATCATATATATATATTATATTATTATGTAGCCCCATTGGAATAAATATACGTAGAACGTATATAGGTATGCATGTGTATGTTTTTTTTTTTTTTTAATAGCGTTATCCGTCGAAGAAACTGGTTTTTTAGTAGACTAATCCAAATTTTTATTGCTCGCCTCATTATTTTATTTATCTATAATTGTGAGATGTTGACCCCTTTATACCTATATATATATACACACACATTTACATATTATAGGTTTACATAGTGTAATGGAAAAAAAAAATCACATAATACATATATATGTAATCCGTGTACCGTGTACGCGTATAGTATTTGTATAAACATATGTTGTGTACTTGTGTGTGTGTGTGTGTGTTAATACACGTTGAAATAGTTAAACGAATATTACATGTTTGAAAAATCGTGAACATTTTAGTTCACGCACGCGATGAATGTGTTAATAATTTCCGTCGTTTTGGAAATGTTTTCAGATATCGGCAAAACCGAATAGCAAAATGAACGATCACGTAGCTCGGCTGCGAGTGGTGCAAGAGGTGTCATCGCGGAACAGTTCAGCCAGTTGGAATAGTTCGTGTACGTTCTCGACCGAGCAGAGTTTTCAGGTGAGTCTATATATTATAATATACATCGTTGATATACCCCGACCGCCGTCCCATAGGAATCGAAACCGCGGAGATTTAATGGTCTACATCACGTGTATTACAATACCATTATCATGGGCCATGATTCATGGCGTAGGTATTATATAGTAATTTATTACACGACTAATGGATAATATAATACACTACGTATTGTACGCAATACGCGTGACATAATGGCATATAATTCGCATAATCGTAAAAAGTCTATGTTGTATAGGTATAATAATAATTATTATCGTATTCGTCCACCAAACGCGGGGGACACGCAAATCGAGTAGAACCGCGAGCTGTAAGACACACGAAATTAGATGGTTCGTGTGTATTATACCGACTATATAGGGACACTCCCTATGAAACGATGTAGGTAAACTCACTACAATACTCACACCGACGGGCGTCGGATCATATTAAATTAACGACGAAAACAGACTTGAGGGTTAGATATCAAACGATATTCTTGCTGTGCAGTCACCAAACACGGACGTCAGAGATTTATAAACAAATTTTATTTAATATCATTGCCCTCCTACGTATTTACCGAATTAACGTACACGTTTATCGTTCGACGACGACAGTTTTTTGCGGTGGAGTACTCCGCGTCTACATACTAATATGTAATATTTTGTTTATTTTGATTTCGCGCGAGGGCCGTCGTTGAAATCGATTTTACGACTGTTTAAATTTAATCAATTAAATGTGTCATCAATCACAATAATTAAGTTTGCTTTTGTAGAATAAACCATGATTGCGTTTATACAGTGTCGGCGTGTACCTACCTCATACGCATACCATATTATGTACGACTTTTGTAAGTAACGAGTTCTGTCAAACTTGTCGGCAAACACGAGCGATAAAGATATGGTTCGCAATACTACTTAACGTCACAACGCTGCAGCGCGCATTATCGTAAAATACAGGTATATATAACACAATAAAACACAATAATACGACGTGCACGTAAACAATGGAAAATAAAAAGTGAAATAGGTATCATGTGCAGTGCGCAGTGGCTTGATAAAAATCTGTGTGTGGGCGGCGCTCGAAAAGATGTTAACCCGACCGGGGGCCTCATGTTTTTGACATTGAAATCGGACAATGTAATTTAGGAAATATGGAATGACCGCGCTACTCTTTTGGTCTAATCGCCTATACACACACACACACACACACACACACACACACACACACACACACACTCGCGTATTTATATATGTTATGAGTATTACACTGCAGTGTAATATCAAAACCGCCCACAGGGATCCGGTGGGTGTTTTCGTATTTTTAATGGGTTTTTTTTCGCCGCTTTTGTGCCGAGGTGAACCGCCGCCACCTTATATATTATTTAAGTATATATAATATATAATATAATATATAATCATGTATCGTGTGTGTAGTGTGCATATTATAACACGCGAAGAAAAAGAAACGTCGGTTATCTGCAATGACACGATGTGTCCCCTCGCGGAAGGCCCGTATGTTTTATTTGCTTGTAAAATTATTATACCAACCACCGCACGACCGCGCACATATATAATATCCATAGGGTACCTATATCATCATTTTGTACCGCGGTATAGAAAATCAAAGAGCGTACACCGACACGCATATATTATGATAATATTATTATATACAATATAAACATTAAAAGATCCTCGAGTCGCTAGTCTTGCATAATGTGTCATCATTAATCGCACATTCACCAGACGTGCGGGATGTATCTACTTTATTTAAGATTTTTTTTTTTTTTTTTAAAACGAACGAAATAATCAAAACCCATATGCGGTATAATATATTATGTACACACACGCGCGCATACGAAAAAAAAACATTTATTATTATTTTTTTTTTTTTATCGAATTCGAGTAATTATGCGGTTCACAATGGTTTAAGTCGTAGCGAGATTTATAGCCAACGCATTTTAAAAGACGGTGTTACGTAATATATAATATTATTATAAAATATAATATATAGGTATATACGCTTTTGGCGTTTCGTCAATATGGGTTGGGATTTATTTTTTATTTTTTACAAGTTTCGCTCCGTCTCTTCTCCCGGCGTAGTTCAACAGAGTATTTAAAAAAATAAATAAATAAATATAGCTAATTTAATATCGTTGTAAAGTAAAAAAAAGTGTATTTCGAGTGGCGGACGGTCATAAAACATTGTATACGAATGTACGTAGGCGTTTGAAGTCGATGTTTCGTCTCGCGAGCGGTCGTCGCCGTAATAAAAACACTTGCACCCTTTTTTTTTTATACACGCATATCTATATAGCTATATTTTATGTACGCGCGCGGTCTTTGTCATATCACCCGTGTTCGTATACGGCGTACCTACATATTATAATATGTTCATTTACAAATCGCGCGCAACGGAATGAAATAGGTGTATAAACATTAAACAAGTATCAACCGAACGCCGGGCGGTTACAATAATATAATATTATACGCCACGGAATAAAATATAATAATATTATGCGACACGTTGATTCGACGATATGTACCTGTTGCACGGCCATACATACTATACGTGTCGGTCAGGTACTTATTATTATTATATGGGTGTACATACATAATATAATGTAGCAGTATGGCACCGGTGCTCGGTATTCCGTCGAGCCTTTCACTGTCAATGGTCCCGTCCAGCGTAGTGTAATAATAATAATAATAATATAATGTCGGTCTCGGTGCAGAGGAAAGAAACAATATTTCCTCGAGTTCGTGTGACTCCGGTGAATCCGATGCGGTACCAACCAGAGCTGTATATACACAGAACAATAATAATAATAATATACGATGTGTGCGTGTATATATTATATTGTGTAGGTATAAGCGCACAAGAAACGCACTTAACGAAGATTGATGGCCCCCTAATAGACGGGGTATTGTATGTATATATACGAAGTCGGATTTAATATGCCGTCCCTCCGTACGAAGTCGCTTCGCCGGTGTACCTCATCGTACACGTCATGTGTATAAACGCGTACAAATACGACGACGACGACCGACGGGCGTGTAGAGGGTTGAGATCACATTATATTATTATTATACACGTGCATTTGTGTTGTGCGCGCGTATTTGTTCATTACCAAGTGCATCACGTATTTATATGCGCTATTGTTCCCCGTTGGACGAAATCAGAGAGACGTCGGTGCGATGTGCAGTCGAATAATAATAATATTATACATTTATATAGAGAAACACACACATACGAATATACCTATCCGAAGAACCGAGCACGGCGCACTGCAGACGTATTATATTATTATGTATTGCCCATGTTACATGATAATATAATACATAAACGTATAATATAATAATGTATAATATTATGTACGATAGTCTGTACCTATTTTATATACGTATAGGTATATGAACACTAGTAATTTACGACGGCACTCGATTGATACGTCGTACACGTATTGTTCGAGAATATTGATAACGATATGTTATGATGCGTATATGACTAGATTTTCAAATTCGAATCGTACGGCGTATAAAGCTGTCGACGATTTTTATTTTTTCATAATATATGTGTACGATGGAGTCCTTTAGTTTATCCGTATAGAAATATCACGTGTCGCTCGGTCGGCATAGGTAGTATACAATATTAGTATACGTGTAATACGTACACGATATAGGTATATAAATGGTATAGCCGGTACAAATATAACACTGGTATACAAAAGGAAAAATAGAATATTATAATGTCGCCGTTATTCATGTATAAGAATCCCGACGCAGTGGCGTATCATTAGACCACTGCCGCCCCGGTCGGTGGCGACCATAATAATTTTGTTTTCAAATAAACACGTAATAATAATATATGTAAATCGACGAATATTTTCCGTTGAAGGTTTTATTGCGCGCGTTACAACTATTATAAGTAGCGGTAGTTATTTTTTTAAAAAGGACACGAATAAGACGCGGATCTCGGAAATCACATAATATACACACGTGTGCCCGCGTGCGTATATACATAAACATAAAATATAGTGTCGTCTTCGAGGATAATCGTTAATACGGATCACGACTGCAGTGGATTTTTTTTTTTTTTATCCGAACGCATGATTGATGATAATTTTATGATAAGGTATTTACAGTTCGTGAGCTCTCTATTTACATTGTAAGGAGCATCCCGCAGCTAGGCATACTATACGCATTATACCTATTATAATAATACCGATGGCGACGAAGCGCAGGTATATTACTATTAATAATACAGTGTATAGGTACGCTCGTGTATTATATTACGTATCACACGCGCGAATTTTCTTTTTTATTCACATTTCTAAACCCGCGCGGATATGATGTAGGTAATGGTAAAGACGAACGACAGAGAAAAAGAGCGAGGCAAAAACACAATAATATATAATAATAATTATACACGTCGTACGTCGCGTATAATATAATATATAATAATATGTAAAACCGATATGCTTTCGATGTTATCGTTTCTCCGTTATAAAGAGGAGAGAGAGAAAAGAATAATCGTTTAATTAGTCTCCGGCGTATGCGTATATAATATAATATACCAACGCAAGGTGGTCCAGACACAACGAGCCGGAAATCTTCGGTCGTCCGTCGTCGTCCTACGACGAATCTCACCCCGAGATAAATGGCGTCGAAAAAAATATATTATGCGACGTTTACACGTTATCGCAAACACACACACACACACACATTCCGCAGGTAATACTTATATATACATTTTAATTTACTGTCAGGTTTCTTCTTATATATTTTTCACGCAAAAACTACGTACGCGTTTTGCGCATGCAATTGTGTGCATTTCGCACGATAAACAGACGCAATTATTTTCCTAAAAAAAAAAAAAAAAATAAAAAATTATAAACATTCTTTATCTTATTTCACTCGAGCGTGGGTGTGCTAGGCATGCGCGTGTTTCTTCACGTCAATTCTCCTAGTTCTGTATTTAAAATTCAATTAAATATTTTCAACCGTTTACCTTATCATATTTTCATTCGTTAGTTCTGCAGCATAATTAATTTCGTCTACTAAAACTTTTAACATATTATGCATAGGTACACACTACACATATTATACATTTAAGGCCTTCGGGTTATTTTTTACTATGCCGAATATATTTTATAATATTTCAATCGATAATTCATTATAAAATAACATTTTAATAAAATAAAAACATACATATATTGGTAATTTTACGGGCGTATTTTTTTTCTAATTTACGGTCTCGTCATGTTGCCGTGTAAAATAAAATAAGGAGGCTGAACTATCGATTTGATACAAGATTTTAATATTTTATACATACTAAACATAAGCATGTGGTAACATATCGGTATTACTTTCTCTAACTAAATTATATAGTCGAAGTACCTCTATAGTTCACCTTATCTCTAAAATTATGTGTTTTTGTCTGTTAAACAATAGAATTTCATCAAAACAGATAAAAAAATAATTTATACCCACAGATAGTTTCCTACTTTGAAAAAGTGCCGACGACTACTACGTATAATCAATGTTTAACGAAAATAAGTACTTATGGTTCGTACAATATTGTTTTTAAATATAATCGAATTACGTAATATACATGTAGGTACACGCCTTATTAAACTAGTCAACTATAAAAAAAAAGTAGTTAATTTTGAACATGATTTTGTTTTCGTTAGTTTATATATTTATAATTTGAAAAAATGTAAACATGAATCGGATTTAAAACCTATTTGATAAATAATTATATATGCAATTTTTTCATTGCAGTCGATGTACCTATATCCTTGAACTAAGATTTTAGTCTCGTTATTCTCAGTATGGGAGATTTAAGGACTTATACGCACTTAAAATATCGCCAGATCTGTTAATCACGACCGCATAATATGTAAATGCCATATTCACGCGTGTTGTCACAATAAAATCTCTATGCAACTCTTTGATATAAAAACCTACCGACATTTAACAACGGAATGTCTCCGGCGAAAGTAACGTCTGTAAGATTTTTGGCGATGATGGTCCGTTAAATTAAACGAAACTTCATGTTACATAAAATGGTTAGTAATTTTCCCTTAGATGTTAGGTATAGGACGAGTTGAAAATGGCTATAAAATGTTTACATTCAAAATAATGACTACAAACAGTCATTAAAAAAATTTAATTGAAAATCAACTATTTTAAACTATCTTAATACTATTATACACATATATAATGATTTGTTTAAATAATTAAAACAGTTAAGTCAGGTGAGTTATATTTAAAAAAAACTAGGTACTAAACGAATCACCATCTTATGAATGGTTGCAGTCTCTCTCTTCCACTTCCCACATTTCCTTTTTACCGACGTGATTTTATTTCCTGATTGGTATGTCAAATACACGATACTGCCATTTTCTCATGATCTGAATTAATTAAATAAACCGGGTATAGTTTGCAACCATTTAAGTGTATAAATCTATATTATTATAAATTAATTTTATAAAAAAATACAAATTAATTCCATGGTTTACCAATAAATCATTAATTAACGTTTACAATAATTAATGTACATTTTTATTTTGATATATTTTTTACAGTATTTTCATCGTCAATTTTTAATTATTTTCTAAATTATTTAAATTTATAATAAAAGCGAAGAACTTCACTAACTAAAAATTATTTCACGATAAAAAAATATAAGTACAATTTAAAAATTCTAAGTTTCCTATTATCTTATAGATGATTTGTTTTTCCTTTTGATAGGTTTATATTAACCTAAAGGGCGATGTTTATAAGATATATAACAATTTGAAAACTATAAATAATTTTGAAAATATTTTTTCTTGATTACAAAACAACATTTTCGAAAAAAAAAAAAAATCAAAAACGTTAATAGTTTTGGAAATAATGAAGTTTATACCGTGTATACGTATATATATATAGGTATTATTATATTATTTATATCACATGATAATATTATATAGTTAAGATCAAATATTCAACTATATACTATAATTATGTTGTCAATAAACTAAAAAATATTGAGCCAAACTGCGCTTGTGAAAGCTCAGTTTAGAATATTTTTTATTATTATAGTAATATACTTAATTGAAATATATTAAACGTATAGAGAGTGAATTTGACGTGGGTTTATTTTGAAATAAATTAGATGTGAAATTTAATTAAATCATATGAAAATCAAATTGATTGGTGTATACATTTATGTATTTAAAATGAATAAATCAAATGAATTGCTTGGTGTATTTATTTATGCAAGCAGTTTTTAGATGAACCAATTTGATTCGCCATATTGACGTCCTATATTATACAATGTTTATATTATTAAAAATAAAATCATAATAATATTATTATATTACTACCTATTATTAGTAATAGAGTAACCTACATAATCTAAGTTTACCAGTAATTGCACTACTACTACTACGCTTGATATTTAATGATAATGATAACAATATACAAAAATATATGAATGTTCCCTAAAGGATATTCTACATTAAACAATGTAAACTGCTGTTACTGACTCTGAATAGCATCAGAATACTTAACAGTATTATTTGCGTAATATATTTTTATTGTTTTATTTAGCACTTTTACCTGTAAAATAAAATTTACTGTAACCAACATGCTAAATATTAAATCACTGACTGGTGATTTACAATCCACGAAAAAACTCGGATTTAAGACTATTAAGTAATTGAACTGTAGGTATAGCTATTTTCAATAATTTTTGTCTTTGATTATTATTTTTAATTCTGTAAATTAAATAAAACAAATTATCTATACTGTTAAACATTACATTAATCTTAACATAATTATTATGTGTATAAATTTATTCACGTCTATATTGTCTTTTAATACTTTCTATTTCAATATAAAATATTAGTTGGCGTTTTTACCGTGCAATGAATGAATGTTTATAATATAGTATTGACCATTAATATAATACAAATTAAACAAACATATTATTATCTTTACAAAAGCGTTATTGATTGTGTTTTTATATTTACTCGTTTAAATTATAAAGGCAATTTTAAACACTAAATATCAATAACGCTTCATTGTAAGTGTTAATATCCTTTGATATCAAAATAGAAATTAATATGCGTTGTATTCAATACTCGTAAATTGGAATATATTATGACTTTTATTATGTAGTCTTTTATTTTGTCGTATGGTTTTATATAATTCAATAAATAAACTACTTATTTATTATAATTCTATGTTTATATTTATTTTACTTGTCGAAAAATAACTAATAATATTTTTGTTAATTTTAACAATTTGTATATATTAGGTTATAATAGTTCTACTATATAATATTATAAATAATAATATACATTTTAATGTTTTTTAGCTTTTTGACCATGATTTAAGAACGATTTTTTTTTATTTCAAAAACTACGATATTGAAAATGTCCTTCAAATCACTTATGAATAATGAACCAATATCTTATTAGGTACTCGTTAATTATTAGACATAATATATTAAATTTAAACAGGATTCAAACTACTTTCGCGCTTAAATATTACTTTTCACTGGTGTTTTTTTTTTTTTTTTTTTATCAAAATACAGTCTAAAAGTTTATATAAACTTGTTTCGACTGTGTTTTTGTAAGGTAAAAGGTTATCATTCATGAAAATAAAGGTGTTTTGAGTAAATGATATATTATACTTTATTATATAGGTAATGCGTGTTTAACAAAAACTACTATGCAAATTAGTATGTTATTTTGTGTTTTTAAGAAATAAGGTACATGAATAGTTTTATAACTTTATCACAGCTATCTTCAGCAGAAACAACAATTAACAAATACAAATATTGACTTGGAGTGTTAGACACTCGTTTTACTTTGTATACAATCTGCACAAAATTCTGGTGTTTTTCAATTAAATTTAAAAACGGTAGTTATTTTAAAACTGGTTTGAGAGGAGCCATTTTATGATTTTTGATATTTTTCAAAATTTGTTATTGGCTATGAATATCTTTCCATGATGTGTGAAAAAACTAAAGATAAAATCAAAAATAATTTCTTAAAAGTTAAATACACTATAAACAATTTAAAAAAAAAATTATCTACCAGAAATTATAATTTTAATAATATTCATAACATAACGTATTCAAAATTAAATTGTCTTATTACTTACTTTTTACTAGCATTATAATATTATAATTTATAATTATAACTATATAAGTGCATGATGTAAATACTTTAAAAAACAAGAAAAATTTTTTTTTAAATTATTTTTTACATTAGTTTTAATAAATAGTCGTAAATAAAATGACCAATATCTTATACATCCACGAGGGATAACAATTTTGTTTGCCACCATTATTTTTGTCTGATACACATAAGTATAAACAGAATACATAATAATAATATGGTAAGTCTAACTTAATCTAAATCCCTATCTCTTTAAGTGAATATTATAACACACACGGAAAAATACTTAATAAAGATCATACAATTTAAAAAAAAATGCTAATTAAAATTTCATAAATTAATTTATACATGAAACAAATTTTGTATTAGAAAAGTGATATGTCTTAAGAAATGTATTTACTTTTAAATAATTAACCTATTAATTACTGTAGAGAAGTCTTAAAAGGTGGCGAGAATTTCTTTATTGGTAATAATAGGCTTTATACTATATATATATTAAATTATTAAATAATTGATTCTTAGATATGTATAAGTGTTTAGATAGTTACTGTGGACATTTATTGGTATATATTATAAAAAAAATGCAGTTAATCCACGTAAATCGTAAATTTAATTTCGGTTTTTTAAATTGAGTAAAAAATAACCATACTAAAAATAGTTTTAACTTACATTTTATTTAATATATTATATTATTATATACATTACACCTCATTATAACTATATCAATTAATATGGTCATTATAAATCATATAACATTACATTAAAAATACTTGTGATTGTGTATGTGTATGTGTCGTAATATCTGTAAGTCTAATTGTATTTAATGTTTTCGTACAATAAAGTTATGTAGTACAGTTATCA
Source organism: Schizaphis graminum (assembly GCA_020882235.1). NCBI lineage: Eukaryota > Metazoa > Arthropoda > Insecta > Hemiptera > Aphididae > Schizaphis > Schizaphis graminum. Next base: position 112,081,135 of record CM037032.1, on the reverse strand, counting down.
AATACCGTTAGGGTAAAATACCATACGAGGATTTGCCCAGGATGGACACAATTTGGCGGGATGGTGTTACTTGGTATTGGGTAACGAATGAGAAGAAAATTAAGTGTGTGAAAAGTTCTCATGCACGAGTTAGTTGCTCGTGTTTTTCATATTTGACCGTAGTTTTATTGTTACAAGGCAATTATAACAACTCATAAGAAGCTTAGAGTTCCAACATATAACAGCGTTATGTACTTATAGCGAAATCCATTCTCAAAATAGTCAGCTATTCATTTGTAGCGTGGGATCCCATCAGAACTGTAATCACGTAATAATAACAAAAACGTATTAGAATAAAAATTATGATTCTTATTATTCTATTCATCGTGGAGCGGAAAAGTGAAATTATTTTCATTAAACTATCCGGGGATGGGCAATTATACGATAACCGTTTTATTTACTAAAATAAAAAATAACTAGGTCCGTTTAGTCTTGTGCGCGCGCCCTAATCATGAAGTCCTGCCGACTTTGTAATCGTGAAAAAGGAACGTTGTCTCGCATATCCCATGCATGGGTATTGCGTTTTTTAAAAGTGAGATTTATATTATAATATTACCAGTTTTAATTGTAAAATTTTTATTTTATAAAAATAAAATTGTATTCATTATTATAAATAATACATAATGATATTGTGAGCTATCATAACTACTTATTTTATACATTTTTTTACCGTGGACAATTTTAAGATTCAATCGTTTTTTTTTCCGGTTATACTTCCTATAATATTTGTATTGATCATTATTATTTTTATTATAAAGTGCAATTGAATAGAATAATATTAATTATTATTGTGTGTTATTGTCGCAGGATCAACCAAGACCACCGGTGTATAATGTGGAAGACTATGCTGGATCCCTGCGAAAATTTGGAAAGCGAGGGCCTACGTCAGACGTCAATAATGGTGACTCACCTGAACCAAAAGAAACCGAAATGACTCTAAAAGAATTCACATCAGCTACCGAGCTACTGGAAAAACTAAGCTCCGACTTAAAGCTCGCGTATTTCAGGTATTTATTTATTCTTTCTTATTTTATTTTTTTTTTATTCTGAAGTTTAAGAAATCAACGTAATATATTTATACTATTTAGTATATATTATACTATATTATATTATGCGAAACAGTAGAATTTCAATAATTTTAATATTTTGAATAAAAACAGATTATTTATCATGAACTATGATCTTACGACTAAAATTTAATTTTAAATTAATTATATTAATTTCCATAATTCTAAAAAAAAAAAAATTATTTTATTTAATTTTTAACATAAAATAAAATATATCATTTATATTAAACATCGTGCATATGATTTTAGTCCAATACCAAAAAATAAATAAATGATATACTGACAATAATAATAAAACTAATTCACTATCAAATCACGTATATTTTAGCACATTTGTAATTATTATGACCTAAACAACCTTGTTAAATCCGCGAATTCAATTGTTCCTAAAATATTTATGTTATTTAAAGCTCTCCACGCCCAGGTTATAATATATCTAATGCGTTTTTTAGAAAATTATTACTTACCAAAAAAGGATTGAGTGTATTTGTCATAAATACAAATGATAAAATTAATTTACAATCGCTACATCCTGTACTCTGAAAAAATAATGTTTCAAATTTTCAATAATTTATTATACAGATACCAGAGTTGATAATCAATTCGTAATTGTTTGATAAATTGGATTTCAAATAGTTTTAATTTATTTTGATTACGTTTCTAACTAATATACTCTAATGAATTATAAGTTATATTAAATAAAAAATTTAATTTAATAGATTATTTTTAAATACTTAATAGCAAAATACATTAAAATTGGAAAAAAATACAAATAGCTGTGTACATTTAAAATTAAGATTAAGCTATAAATAGTAAGTGAATAATAAGTTTGAAAAATTTAAAAATGGCTTTTGATATGATTAATAAAGTCTCTGAAAACTTAGTGAATAACATAACTTCCAAATGTAATAAAATTAAAATAAGTAAATAAATAATACATATTTTATGAATCAGCTTCGAATTATTACGACCGAGTTGCACGCTGCAAATTAAACACCGTTGTAAACACGAAAATATGGTTTTGTTTGTAGGTCATTAGAATAAAAAGATATTATCGGTAGTTAGAGTCAATACGTTCAATTTAATTATAGTGGTGCGTACGTTATTCGCTATTCTTATTTGACACTGACGGAAAAAATTATAACGTAATACAGAGTCCCAATGCCCTAGTGTTTGAGCGTAAAAAAATAAAATAAATAACCCAACCGGCTTATCCGAGGAATAACGGTTATAACACTGCCAGTATTAATTAACCACTAAAACCGGTACCGGTCATTTATTTCAAGCGGGAACGAGATGAAAATGTAACGTAAAAGGTAATAATAAATAGTTTATCGGCCGGTTAGTATAACATTTGATATATATAGGTATAATAGGTAGTGTAGGTACGTCGTACGTGTGTGTATGAAAAAATAAATTGATAATTCGGAATACCTATAGTCCAGTTTAATTGAATTCCTGCGATATAACATACAGGATTGCGTGGTATGACCTTGCAGGACGCTGTTATAAGTTAGAACTGATGGCGTCCTTACTGGAAAAAATATATACACCAATTACACCATCCATATTGGGTCAAAAGTTTTAAACCTATTAATTTAAAAAAAAAGTTATTAATCGGTGTCTATATGTATAATTTTTTATTCTATCTGTTTTCCTTTTAAAATCTGTAGTTTCGTACAAGAATTCGTCAGCGACCCTATAGATGGAGTAACGCTGTTGCTGGAGCTCCTGAAAACTATCCAACAAAACGGCACACAAACGAAATGTACGCCAGCAAACCAGCGCCGTATCACATTGGACGAAAACGCGTGCCTGCAGTGCTTGAAATATTGCCTGCGCTGTCAGGATGCGGCTAGGAAATTGGCGATATCTCCGGCCGGACTATACACACTCGCCGCGTGCATCATGAGCACTGTCAATCAATCTCGTCTACTGACTTTGGAGGTTTGTGAGAACATATTCTGTTTGAAATTAAACGTATTAATTATTCGTCGAGTCATTTGTCAGTTTTAGGTTAATATTTTACAGTTACTTTTAATGTATAAAATAATTACCCGGAAAAGACGAAAATATTAATGTAGTATCTACCTAAAAACAGTAATCATGATATCATTCGGTGTTATACATAACATAACGACGTATGATTCAAAAATGTTTTGACTAACTGACAACACATAATATTATGTTATATTTGATGATAATTCGATTGAATTTGTGTGTTTTTAGTTACTAACCAAGGCGTGCTGTGAATCGGGTACGGTAGATGGACACAACACGGTTTCGGACGCAATGAGTACAATGAGACTTAGATTTGCTGAGCCCGTCAGGTTCAGATTTCTAGTGGGAATGATGTCTGGTAGCGGCAGTTCCGGTATGGAACTGCTGTTGGCTGGTTTAAAGTTTATAAACGCCTTCACAGAAACATGTCCGGATCTTCAGACAAAGTTTTATGTGCAAGCCGAACTCAAACAAGCTGGTTTTAAACCTGCAGCTATATTAAAAGTAAGATTCTTGTAAAAAAAAAAAATCAAATAATAACCTTTAAATGACACGATCGTAATTTCAGAATATTTCCAACAAATCTCCACTGTTGAGCTCCGTCTCAGATGAGATATACAGGTGGCAGAAAAATTTCATAAATGTTGAATCACTAAAAAGACAGCATGACGAGGTCATCAGAGAGGCTAAGTCTCTTAGAGAGAAAGTAGTCATGCTAGAAAAAAAAATTCACGTGAGTATAACGTAAAATCGTATTTGTTACTAATCGATTGATACATAAATAAATTAACAAATTATTTTGTTATCGATGTTTAGCTTCTCCAAGAAGAGAAACGTGTAATTTCTTCGCGTAAAGACCACGTAGATATCTCAAAAAAGAACAAAATTGAAGGTGGGGGCAATTCTGCTGAAGACGAAGGTATCAGTTCTTCCGAACAAGACGACTGCGAAGAGGAAGTATCGTCTAAAAAAGTAAAAGTTCCCTACAAGATGTACAGCGTATCACAAGGTGACACGACCATTGAGGAAGTGCTCGAAGACTTCGACAAGGTCATAAATGATGCGTCCACCGAGTCGGGTGGTGGACGAAAAATGTCGTCAGTAAGCAGTGACAATTCCAAACGGTATTACGAGTATTCCGACACGGACGATGTTGTAATCATACCTACGAGAATCGTCCCCGAACCCCCAAGACGGTCCAGGAGCCTATTCATGAACAAAAACTTCGAAGTCAATCCATTTTTTGAGGATGACGAGGAAAGCGTCGAATCGGAGTGCGCTTACGAGGAGGACGATGACGAGGTTAAGTCCAAAATAAAACGGAGCGAAACGTTTCATTCGGTCCAGAAACAGATAAAACGATTTTCGGACCTGGCGCTGCACAGCCGCCGCATGGAAGACGAGGAAAAAATCAATGACGGCGGCAGACGAAAATCGATATATAACATCTTCGGTAACCCGAATCAACAGGAAAACTCGATGTATGCCAATAATAGACCAGTAACAAGGTCAGCGAGCACCAGGAACGTCAACGATTCGCGGATACCTGTTATGAGGTTCGAGCACTGCAAGTCCGAAAGGTCTGTGTACTTACCAATGGGCTGCAAGGTCACTAAGGAACCCAACAAGGTCTTCATGACTAGCGGTCACAACAACGCGGGGTTGTATTCCGGTTACAAAGACACTGCCGCCGCCGCCACCACCGGAGGAAAAGACCCGAGTTCCAAGTGCAAACTGAATTCAGGCGGTAATTCAAATGGCTTAAAAGGGCTACAGCACATCAACATGTCCGTTTCCACGGGGAAGCTCACAGATTTTCCGTCGGGACTCTATTAGACTGAACATGTAGAATACGTCTACGTTGTATGATAATTTATTATTATTATGGTATTAGTGTTATTTTTAAAATTATTATGTAGCTTATAGTTTAGTGAAAGGGAAAAAAACACCGAAAGTTTAAAACAGTATGTCGTTTCATTGCGATCATTACGCCTATAATAATATTGTTTAAACTATAATTTAGTGTTTACCGATTATTATTTGATTCGTTTACCAACAGTTGTACCTACATAATTTTAAAGTAGGTATATTAGTTAAAGTACAATATTGATTACCGCTTGACTGAATAGCATCTCTGTTAGCCTTTATGTATTTTGATTTAGTAATATTTTTTAAATAATATAATAATATACTTAACCTTAGACGGAACACCTATTTCTCTTTACAGTTTTCTCCAAAGGTAAAATCTAGAATAGATGTACGTATAGTTTATAAGAATATTATTTTAATGTTTAGAATGTAATTATAGTTTTTTATAAGGTATAATGTGTAATAAATATTATTTTAGATTAATAATATATTGTATGCATTAAACATATTTATCATATTTGCAAACGATTATATGAACATACATATTGTTTGAAATCTATATTTATCATAAAGGTAACCTTTAAGATTTTTAGACATAGTTCAATAATAACAATCTCGTTAATTTAGACGTTAAGAGCCTACCTATTGAAAAGTAAGTGCAATATTTTGAATTAAAGCAGTAGTATAATTTTTATATTATATAATAAGCTATTTGTTTTAATTGCTCAACCATCCTTAATAAAGAATATATATATTTAAATTTATTATAAGTATTTTTATATTTTATTTTTACACACATACATATTAATTTTTTATGTAAAATAAATAATCTGTGTATTTATAATCTAAATAATTCAATCTCATATCATAATAATTAAATATGAATATATATTAATTTTAAAAAATTGATGGTGTTTTTGACTTTTATTCTGACAAAAATATACTTGTATTCGATCCATTCAGAATTGGTGGATTGGCCCAAGAAGCAAGTGAAAAGTTCCTCTCGAGCCCCCGATCATGTCATATTAATGAAAATGATATATAATACTTAAGTAAAATATCATAATTAAATTACTTATAAGCTTATAATAATAATAATTGAAAGTACAAGAATTTTGCAAAAATGTTACCATTTAAATCCGAAGAATTCTATAAATTAAATAATATGGTCATATTTTTTATTTACACTATTGCCGATATATGACGCACTTGTAATGCACGTTATGCAAATTATTTTATAATATGGTATACTGTATACAATAAATAAATTATGTCAATATTGGTATCTATTTTAATTTTAATTACTATGCCTCGATTTTTTACTTGAAAATGTTGAACATTATAACGGTACTTTCATAATACATTAATAATTATTAATAAACCATTTTACTCTTGTTAATAATCTATATACTTTATCAGAGGTTAATATTGTATTTATTATTTTATTTATATTAAAATCGAACACAATCAATTAAAATTATAGCAACATGCATTCCAACGCGTGTACAAGTGCAATAATAATAAATAGCCCACTCTGCGTAATGCACTGATCAATAGGACTTTTACGTATTCATTAATATTCTATGGAGCTAAGCAAGTTATTAATTTTGTAATTTGAAGTTTAAATCAAATTTGTATGGTAAATAGACTGCTCTAATTTTTATAATTGTATATAAAGCGTAAAAGTATAGAAAAAGTTGAATTGATAATTAACTATTAATAAAAAAAAAAAAAATAATCATATTATAATATAATGTCATATTAATATGCTGAATTCCTGGCCTTAATATTAACTATCCGACCCCCTTAGCCTCTAGGCCGCCCCTAGATTTACTAACCTGCAAAATGTATTTTTTTTTTTTTTATAATAAACCCAATACTTTTATGTAAATATTATTCTTATATAGTTATCTGACTGATCAAATTAAACAACCAACATTTTATATGGAAATATTATAAGCATATTAAAACATTATTAAGTATAAACAATCTAAGTTCATATTGTCAAAATTGTTTACAGTATAATATGAAATATCCAATATTCATATATCATATTATTATAATAATAGCCCGGTGAACCAAGTAGAATTAAAATTAGTTTGAAAATGCAATGTGTACAAAGCGTTTGATTTTTATAATATGAATTATGCTATGCGTTTATCATTTAAACACAATTTACATTACAATATGTTTCAATGACATCAAGCATTAATCATATGGCCAGATGATTCAACACACCAAATTTAATTGATAAAATAAAACCACAAAAATGAACAACTCAGCTACAGAACTAAAAAGTGATTCTTGAGAAAACGAGTAACAAAGGAATTAGTTATAAGAGTCTTAATATAATAATATGTCATAAAATTGACAATCATTAGATTCTAAGTAAAGAAATAATTGTATCAATAATTATTATACAACGATGTGCATTTTATTATTATTTATTTATTTTTTTAATAATATATACAATTTTTGATTTTTAACTTTAAAAGTGGTTTCTGGTAGCAAATTGGATATAGTTTACTTTAGAGCAATTAAAATCAAAAAAATTCTAGTATTTTTTCAAAATGACCTGGAAACACAAAAAAAAGAATTAAAAAAAAATAAGAATTATTATTCTAAATTATAGATTTTTTTTTATTGGCTCAAAACCCAAAAACATTTGAAATTAAAAAAAAATTGTTGTTAAATGAAAAATTGAAAATTTAATTCAAGGTGTCTCAATTTGTATTAGATTTATTTGAAAATACTAAAAATACATAAACACGATTTTTATTATTAGCATTTTAAGTTCAAATTTCGAGAAGTGATTCAAAATTCCGAACATTTGTAAATCAAGTTATCGTTAATTTACAAATGTATACGATGTTTAATATTAATAACTAAAAGAATTTAAAATTACATTAGAGGTTTATAAGTAGTTGATACAATTATACTGTAACCACAATATATAAAACAGTATTTTATTTTATAAAATATAGGTTGATAGACCTAATTAAGATTCATTTTTCGATTTATCGTTGTAAATTCAAACTAAAACATAAACTACAATTTATTCCTCAACGATAATGTTCATTCAACGTCTACTGTACTATAGAATAGTTTTTTATTTTCTCCATTTTTTTTAATTTTTAAAACTATTGAGAATAATAGAAAAATGTAAGTTTTGTGTTTAATTAGATTATACTTATTTGGATTGTATATTATATAATATTTACTCATATAATACAATATGATATAATAACCGGCATATTTTCTGTACCATGCAATTTTTTTAAATTTATAAATTAATGTTGACTATTTTAATAATTAATCTAAAAATAAATAAAATTAAAATTGCACTTAAAAAAAGTATGAACTTTAGTTAAAAAAAATGTTTTACTAAAATGTTTAATCAATAAAAAAATTATAATGATATAAATATTATTAATAATATTATATATTTTTATAACGCGGCGCATTGTATATGCAATTTTGATACAATTAACCACAATAATGATGTAATTTTGTAAAAATTATTGTAATAATAATATTATTCAATTCAAAATGCCACGACGATATTCCTAAATTCTTAATATATACTAGATTATATTATTATAATATAATACATGGGACGTATCTACACTCTACAGTAATAATTTATTTAAATAAAGTTGAATTTTAACACGTACAACACATATTATGTTTTGTGCGTCAACAAATATTAGAAAACAATATAATATTTTATATTATTATAAGATTTTTAAAGGGTATTTTAAAAAGGCATTTTAAATTTATTTATTAACATTAGTTACATAGATCAATAACAAAGAAATTACTTCATCGCAAAAATGGTTAATTAAAAAAAACTGTTAGGGTCTATCACATACCTATTATTTTAAAATAAACTATGTTTGAAGAAAAATAGATCCATAAAAACTTTAAAAACTATTATTCAAAAAATATTATTTTTAATTTGGAAATGCATTTGTTGATTTATTATTCTACATCAAGTAAGTGACAAAATTATATCTTTGCTTCCAAACAACTCTTTTTGATGTCCATTCATCTTAATTTATTCCAACTCTAATGACTATCGGTATTACACTAACTATCAACTTACAAGAATGGCGAATTTATTATGTAATAGTTTTAAAATGTTATTTTAAGCAACTTTTCAAGTGTCGAAGTATTCAATGTGAAGTCTTAGCTTTATCCATCAGAATTGTATAATATTTATTATAAAACAAATGTTTTAATCTTGTATTTTGTTTTGTTTGTTTGCTAAATAAATATTATTATTATTATAATACATTATAGTAAAGTTTTGGTGGATGAAAAAAAAACATTAAATAATTTTCTTGGAAAATATATATAATTTACATTATAATATCATTATTAATATTAGAAAATAATTTAATATAAACTATACTTAAACATCTTTATCGACAAATTATTTATACTGTTTTTATAACAGTTTTCAGTGTTACGAGTCTTGTAGTTCGGAACTGTTTTTTTCCAACGTGGTTTTCTTAGCTTGTGGCGGTGCTAACATGATTTTAAGCAGGTTTACCACAGGTGCTTCAAATGTGAGAGAAATAAAGAAGGACAGCAAGAAAGACGCTACTGCGTTGCCAAAGTACAATATCATCTGAAAAACACATTTGTATACATAAAATTAGTAAACACACATTGATCAGTTGAAAGTTTATTTTTATTTCGTCGTCAACAGTTATTATGACCAGAACATAAATTTTATTCCGAAAAATAGATAGTATACCGTGTGGAAAGGGTGGAAAGTAAGCTATACCAGTCTCAGACGACGCTTACGGCACAACCTGCAGATGAGAGTCGCATTTTGTCAAAGACTAAAATTACCTTCCCACGCATATACATTATTTTGTCACGCCCCCGCCGTCTCCGAAATCACCTCCGACGATATACGGTAATTTATTATGAACCGCTTTTGCCATTCACTATATATTAATTTACCAAACTCCTTTAATAAAACAGTAAGAGAGTCCCATCAACCAGTTAGTACTTGATATATTAGAAAAAATGAATCGATATAATATTAATGTATATTTATCCGGTTTAGACGATAACTTTTGGAAATTTAAACTTTCGGCGTAGGCATTACAATACATTAAGTTACAATATTATTCATTTTGGTTCACGTTTTTTAACTATTAATTGTATAAACTAATGTATAATAACACGTCGTTGTCACTTTCTCCGCATTTGTACATATATACTTTTTAAGTAATCAAATATTTATATTTTAATTGATTTTATATATGTATAGGATATTATGTTTGGTAATAAAATCTATAATTATTATTAAACACAAATCAATTGTCACCGAGAATGTTTTGTAAAAAAAACAACAATAATACTGCAGTACTTGTTTCTTTCATTATTTTCTATGTACTTAATCATTTATATGTGTCATGACAATTAAATTTACCTGCACCTATATACATTACACACACACACGCGCGCGCGCGCGCGCGGATTCACACAATCAAAACTATCTTGTATGATAAATTACATCCAAGACTCACCTGTGTGATATCTATAAGTATTATATTTCCGTTTTTATTCAGAATTCATAAATGGCCATTCGTTAGTGTTGTCCGATAAAATCACGCAATGTGACTTCAACGATGTAAAATCTCTTATTCTCCAGCACACCATGAAACTTATTGTACTTTCTTTGATTACTCGCATTACACACATGTAAGAACGTAGTTATGTACTTATGCTGTTTTATGCAATAATTGTATGACGTACCTACTGCAGTTGTACGTTCGAAGTTAATCGCAAATTAAATAACATCATGGCGCTAGTGAAAGTACACGCACAAGATTGTTATCAACGACGTCGTTATAATAAATAAACAAATGTTTGTGATTTAAAAAAGAAAAAAATGGGACCTACGTATGCTAACAATAATAATAAATTTGAAGCGTTTCTAGAATTAGTAAGAGTAGATGTTCAAAAAAATAATATTAGTGAATAATTGTATATACGCCGAGTGCACTTACCGTGATCAGATTGTGCAAGTGCAGAGGGCCGTCCATTTGGAAGTTGGTCATGGTCATGATGATGGGGTGGACCAGATAGGCGCAGTACGTCAGACGGCTAAGGGGTTGTAGAAGGCGACACGATAGCGCGGAGTTGACACAACCACCGTGACCGGTACAGCAGGCGATCACGATCCATGCGAGTGCAGCACCCCATGCCGAATGGCCGACGGATGCATACAGGGCAGAACCGGCCAGATCCAAGTGCACCACGTGAAGTCCGTACACCAGGTACGCCAAGCTGAACAGCGACAGGGACCAGCCCACAGCGACCGTCAGCTGCAAAATAATTTTACGATATAGACATATAATATAAAAAGTACGGTAATAATTATATTTAAAAATACGACGAGTGGATGAAAACGTAGTTAGGAATTTAGGATCGTTTTTTGAAAATCGTTTTTATCACACTAATTTAATAGTGTAATACACGTCATTGTAGTAAAATATTAAGTCAGTTAAGCTATTTTTTACAGAGATATGCAGTCAACAACGGCAAATCTTTATGTATATTACAGTATCACCCCAAAAAGTTATGGCAAATGACACTTAACGCCTTTACTCATTCGAATAATCATTATTAACGTTTACACGTTTACAATATTTGATTATGTCATAGAATTAGTTCGTTTGTCTGAAATTGTGTCAGAGGTATAAAATTATGTACTATATAAGTTAAATATGATGAAAAATTAAATTAATAACCATATATTATATTATAACATAACGAGTATTTAATATTTTGAATTTTGAATTTAATAGTGTTATCCTGCAGATTATAAATTGTACACCTAAAATCTGACCACCTATAAATGGCGTTTAAGTATTAAAGTTTCAATAAAAATTTCTGTAAATAAGTAAATAAATATGGATAATGATTTATATCAGCTTACTTTTCAACTGTTCGTGCTTATTCACGAAGCAAACAGATCGTTAAAATATACCGAAAATGAAATAATTTATGTTTAACAGCAATATATTTTATCTTATAACTTTTACATAATTACATTAAGAGGACGCTATACCCGCATGTGTTGTCTCTGTCTTATACACTCGTAACATAGTTAAAAACTGTTTTGCGCGGGACAACTTTACTCCCTCGATATTTATATCAAAATTACCAAAATTTTAAATCGCATTGAGAAGAACTTTACTTGTGTTGTAGCGTTTTAATTTTTTTGATAGTGGTAACCAATAATTTTTAATAATTAAATGAAAAAAACCTAAATTTCTCAAACCGATAACTTTAATTGCATTCATGTTATCAAAAAAATTAAAACGCTACGACACAGGTAAAGTTCTTCCCAGTGGGATTTATAATTTTGGTTGTTTTGATTAAAATATCGAGGGAGTATAGTTGTCCCGCGCAAAACAGTTTTTAACTATGTTACGTGTGTATAAGACAGAGACAACATATGCGGGTATAGCGTCCTCTTAAGTACCCAAACTTGTTTCTGTGGTTTTTTTCTATGGACAAAGAAACGTTATGATTTTCAAAGCATACATAATCGTATACAAATAAATATTAATATTAATTTATTCACTGGAACGTTACGCCATTAAAATGTTTTTCAGTTAACTAAAATATGAACAGACTTTTATGATAATTAAATTAATAACTATTTAATTTTCATACTTTTAAAATTTCTTAAAATAATTTAATATACTATTAATTAATAAATACTTTAGTGATTTTAGCTTTTGGACATAAAAAAATAATATAACTATTTGTGTGCTAGTAAAATTCTCGAAAAACCACATATTGTATACAATTATTTTATACATTCTTTTTTATAATTGGATTAATTTAAAAATTAAATATTTAAAAAAAATAGAATGTATTATTTAAAATTGAAATTAAATACAACTGTAACTGTTAACTGATGCCTTAATAAGATTAATATTATAATTATTCATCTAAGTAGGTAATTGTATGCAATTGTCCAAAATTATACATTTTAATTAAAATGTAATTAAGCCCTCGGTAATTTTTCAAAATAAACAATTAATTTGTTTCGCTATTATTGATTATAATTTTCAATACAAATACGATAACAATAAAAATAATTTTACTTTCAATATAACTATTTTAACGACTCAGCAACTACTGTGACCCATTTCCCTACCTTTTTTTTGTAAAGAAAGAATTAAAAAGTACATTATAATAAAATGGGAACTTAAAAATGATTTATTTTAAGTTAGAAGTAGAATTAAATTTTTATATTTATAAATTTGTACTTACGGAGGACATTTTCAATTTGCATTTAGTAACAAACAAAAACCACCCAGCGAACATGCCGAATAAATAAGGCCCAAGTCTTGACCATGGTTTATCATAAAGTTGATCAAATAATCCAAATGGTTCCTCTATTCTTTAAAAAAAATACATACTATTATTAATATTATGAATATAAATTAAATAATTGTATTAAAAAAAATGTATACGTTTAATATAATAATTTTATAATATATCGTTACTTATCGTTTCTTTTTATAAGAATTTTTTATATTATTTTGTATACTATATTGTAACTGTAAAGTTATAACAAAAAACACAGCTATGTTTAACGATATTAAATGGATAAAATGAATACATTATGAGTATTAAATACATAATATTATAACAATACTCAAATATTTTATAACTTTTTACCTCGCTCTAAAATTGTAATGTACTGCAATGAATATTGTGACGACCCATGATCCGATTAAGAACGCCACCAATCCAATAACTGCTCCTTTGAAATGTCTATAATAAAAATCAGCTATTGAAAAATAATAATAATTGACTTATCCGTGATAACATTTTACAACTTTATTTCAATTTTATTCAACTATCGTGATACAAAATGCCTCGTGTATACATTTAGTCGTACCGAATGCATTCGTGTTATATGTAATTCTCTTTGAGGCCAAATATTTGACAATGAATTTTTAATTAAATTGTACCTTTATGGTACACATATAATGTATACTATAGGTAAATAATACAATAAATTCATATTTTAAGGTCAATGATTAATTATTTACCTGGCAGAAACGAGAAGTAGTATGACTGCTAAAACGTAAAACTGCGTATCGTTGGACATATACCAACTCCATAACATGCACTGTTAAAAATATAAAACGTTTCAAATAGTTAATGCCCAATGAATAGATAAATAATAAATAAATTAATTAATAATCACCATTTCGCTTCTGGGATACAAGCTGTTAATGTATAGCATATTTCTCCACCAATAATTAGCGCAACTTATGTGGTTGTTGTTCTCTGGTTCAAAGACGGAAATGTTTCGAAGCCACCGGCTAGACACCTCTGCCATCAAAAGGACAACCATGTACGCTGGCGTCAATCTAAAAAATTAGTATGTAGGTACATTACAATTTGTATACATACATGACCAGAATTTAATTTATTTCGTGTCCATCAAATATAGTTAAAATAATACATCAACAATCAACTGTGTGAATATCTTAATAAATTCTAATGAATTTTAAAAATAAATTAAATAGTTAAATGAAGTAATTATTAGTGTTTACTATTTTTTTTAAATAATAACTGATATTCTTTTCTTTTTCTTTTTTTTTAACGAGAAAGGAAAATGGGAAAACACGGAAAACGATAAATACAAAGAACACTTTAGTTTCATCATTTACTCGTATTTCTCCACTGCGATATGATAAAAATACGTTTATAATAATTTACTCCTTTTATCTCGTATACTTTTCGAAATCAAAAACGAAAGTCATCCTAAACGTTCACACTTGTATTACGAAACCCGAATTTACGAACACTGGAATACCACTTAAAATATGCGTGTGAACAATTTAATGTGATATAAGAAAAATAACCAAAATTACACACTAGAGCATATAATCACGCTATAGTGCTATACAATAATGGACTTCTTCAAAAATGTTTGTAATTTAATAATAATTTTTCATGTACGTAAAAATACTTAAATATACAGGAGCATTTTTCTTCGAAATTTCGAAATATTTCATATTATGGTTTTCGACTATTGTCGATTCTGATTTATCATTTTATCGCATAGTAAAGCTACTGTCACCGCTCAAATTTAACAAATAAAAATATGATCTTCTAAAAAAAAATACAATTTTGGTTGTTTTAAGTAAATTTACAATATTATGTGAAAGGTACAGATAAGTATCCACAATAGTCGGAATGACTATAGACCATACAAAAACATCAATTTACAATTATTTTATGATTAATACCGAAATGTGTTACAGTTAGTACTTATAATTCATTTATACGTTTTTACGCGTATTGTTATGATACACGCTGCACACGAAATACACGATATTAATGAACACACCATGATTACAATCGTGAGTCTTTTCAATAAAGATATGTTGATAGTATCGTTTTTTCAGAACAATAGAAATTATATACGTTTAATTGTGTTTTACAACAGTTTAAACGCACGAAAATATTACGCGTACACAAAATGTGATTAAAATGTTGTCAACTTTCACTGCAATATTAATTTTAATTGTCAAACAAATTTTTTTCTTTCTTTTGAATAACCGTTGATGAACGGTAGATACATAATGATATTACAAAATTATCGAAACATGTTTTATTTTTTGTAAAAACATTGAATAAAAACTCGTTACCATCGATTGTCTTCGTGGTATATATTCAATTATATAATATAAATAATTCTGTGCACACGATGGTTTATGACCACTACTATGAAATGCATATTGTAATAAAATAATAGTTTTGAAGTTTTATGATACCTACTGGCTACTGCTATAGTACTTTAGCAATTATTTAAATGTAAAAAAATATTTGGACATAAAATGCATTCGTTTATATTGGTGTACTAGGGAAGCATTAATGAGTATCTATAATGCCTATTATACCGAACTAGAAAACTATAAACAGTTTTGATTCGGTTTGTGTGCACATTACGACACAACCTAAATATTAATGCGGCGACCAGAGGAGAATAAATAATTGTCTATAGTTTTTGCGGACTACCTATCAACCACGTGTTGTGCCTATATACAGAACACACGAGTATACACGACGCGTGAGTAAATAGCTTATGTGACATCGACGCGTTTGCACATGTTATTATAAACTTGTCTGTTTTTATGCAATATCGTATTATAATTTATAGTTGAGATTTACGAAAGAGAGAAAAAAAATCACAAAAATAACTTAAACGCACTTGAACTCGGCGCATATTGACGACGTCCAAGTAAAAGTAGGTCTTTGCAGAGCACTGTTCCGATTAGACAAGATAGTTACCATCCAAGTTTGCTGCAAGTACAAAGTGTACGGCAGTGCGCACACGTCGCCTATTATACGGATTAATCTCAACGTAAAAATCTCGTGTTATTAACGGTCAACTGTTTCTAAAGAAATATAATATAACATAACCGCAAAATTATAGTTATCAGACGTAAGTACCTATACTTGTTTTGCGATAATATTTCCTATCATTATATTTTCATGGTGGGTATTTTGTGTTCTGTGGGTCAATAAAATTCAAATTTAACGACATCATACGCGTGTTACGACATAATAATATAATATAACCAATACGATTTTGCAGGTTACACACATATTTCGGGTATATGTACTACAAACGTAGTATTTACCTGCAGTCCGTAGGCTCGTGTATTAGTCAATTTTTAAATGGCAGTACGAGTATAATATTATTACAATCATGGTCAGCAACGTATACGATCTAAACGCAATGCGATTAACTTACTATATCTAAACCATCACTACGTAATATTGGGACTATAATTATTATTATACAATTTGTGTCAGATATCTAATTAATAGTGTGTCTTATTCTTAGCGCTGAACACAAATTTTATTATTGCAATGATTAATTTAATTTTACGAAATTTGTGTAATATGTAATGATAGAAAAATGACATTACGTGTAAATCGACCTGGTCTGGTTGCTAATCGGTACATAACGCATGATTTTTTAATTTATATCGATAATACCTTAGGTAAAAACGTTAGGTATTAATACTGTCGTAGTTCAAGTTTAAAGTGAAATGTTTTTTTTCTTAATACATTTCATAGACAATTTATCGTAACTATATATTAAGATTAAATTACGAACATTATTTTAGATATTGAATAATGTTGAAACACGTAATAATAAAATAAGACATATTAATATTTTATGAAGTTTAGAACGTTAATTCCAACAAAAATATTGTTTTATTATGTTTTTAAAAGAATACGGCTTTGGACCCGTTCGTTTAAAACTAAATAAATAAATCAAAATACATATATGTCAAATGATAATTTACTAGTTGTCTAAGGAAAAAATTAACTTGTAATTTCTAATTACCAATTATTAAGATTATAAAATTAATAAAAGAGACATTAGTTATAGCCGTAATGAGTATAATTAATATCAACCAAAAATAACCTTACTAAATTAGTAATGTATATTAACATTCAAATTTAAAATGTATTCCTCGTATTAAACTTAGAGATATTTGTTTTTTTTTTTTTTAAATATGGTTATAGCTTAAAAACTTATAATTTTTCGTATACGAGTTACTTTAAATATATTTTATAAAATTACCTGATAAATCTATATCCCAGCAGTTTGAAGAATTTAATTGTATCGTTTTTCAGAATAGAAGAACTACATTTCGGAGTTCGAGATACAGCTACTTCTGGTCCGTCTTTTTTGCTGGTCGTCTTATAATACAAATAAGTAACCAATAGACCACTGAAAATAAATACGTGGGCAACATTAAATTAGAAATTATTGCAATTTTTACTATAGCCATTTATTTTACCTGATAAAAAAGAAAGTATCTACTGAAAATGTTGCATTGCTCACTGTTTGGAACATAAAGTTCCTCTCGGTCAATGTCCGTAACGTCTTGTTTTCTACATATATATTAAAACAATATATATTATTAGTCATTAGCTTTCGTTATCATAATCTAAATCCATTTTTCGTGCATTTATACACGTTGAACTGACCTGCGATTGAAAACACTTGTAAGTACGTGTGTACCATTATAACCCAAGCCAAACTTAAAAATCGAAGTCCGTGTACACAAGTTAACGATTCAGATGGCGCCGGTCCACAATGTAAAATTTTTCGGCCATTGCTTACAGCCGAAAAAGCCAGTAGAATTTGTTCGTTACGACTGACTATGAAGAAAAAAATTAAACATGAATATCAAAATACAATACAATATAAAGTTAAAGAAAAACTTATTAAATGTAAAATATAAACGCAGTATATTATACTATGCATTTTTATGCTTTATCATTTGTCAATACGATTAAAAATCTATACATTTATATTTATTACAAATTATACATTAATATTAAATAAATATGTCAAAATGTAATCGGGTATGATTGGATAAAAATAATTATGTAAAAGACAATTTTTACATAATCAACTACATATTTATCAAATTAGGTACCAACAGAAAAATTATAAATTATAACTTAAGTACAGTATTATTTATTTTACATACAGAATGTATACAAATGAAATCATTTGGTTTAAGACAGACAATAAAGTTGTGCCTATCTGAAGAAAAAATATAGTCAACTTTAACTTATTGGATTCAAAAATACGTCTTTAAAATTCCTATAATAATCGTATCTTAAATATTCAATATAGTTTAACCACGGTAGTTCTTAGTATATATTTACATCGATTCATTGTATATTCGTAAATTCGTATACCAATTCTTGTAGCCTGTTATTGAATATTAATTATCAAAAAATGATCAAACGAATAAAATAAACAATAACAAAATTAAACAGAATAATAAATTAACATTTAAATTGGCTCATTATAAATAATAACAAAGCATAGGAAAAATATTTAATGAATATTAATTATAATTTTGAAGGACAATTTATTGAAACAATAAAAATATTTTTAACTGAATAATTGGTTAGGTATTAAAAACATTTAAAAAGTATTAGTTCTTTATTACAACTGCAGGTGTCATTACTTATTTAATATCGTAAAATACTATCATATTGGTTATGATTCAAACCTTAAAACGTATTTAAATGTTTATTTCATATGCACCTATAATGACTTTTATTGCTCGGAAATTGGATTAAATTTCCAGATAAATAAGATCATTTAACTATTTTTATTTGAAATGTTAATTTTCTAATTTATTAAAAACACAATAATTTAATGATTTATTACCTTTAAATAACATGTCTTGATCTTCTAAGGTTCCGTCGTCATTTCCACAACCTTTCATATTATGCATCTTTTCAATAGCATGCATTTTATCCAATGTAAATTCTACTTTTGAATCATTTTCATTATTGTTACCTTGAGCAATATGCCTTTTTTTGAATTCTCTAGCTTTTCGACGCTCTAATATCATTTCATATCCTGATCCTATCACTGTCAGTAGAGATACTAGCCCAACAACAATTCTGAAACCCGTGAAAAAAAAAACTATTAATAATAATATAAAACATTTATGAACAATCGATATTATCGAGATCAATATAACAATTTTAGATTTTGCGTGTAAATATTAATATTTATATATTATATTATACTTAAAAACCACTCAATTAGCTTTCTTTACTTACAATAATATTTGGAATTTACTATCCGACCACAACGAGTATGTACCAGGAACAACTCTAACATTGAGCACACTATAACTGCGATAATTAGATTCACTATCTTCCTTGGGAACATTAACCATATTTTGCACATCTGTAGAACTGCAATCTTTCGGCATACACAGACCAAGTGAAATCAATCTAGTCTGTAAAAGCAAAAATTCTGTGTTACCATGATACTATGTTAAATAAGCGTTAAATATTTTACAAAACATTACAGTAATTGCTTGTAATTTAAACGCCCTGCTATATTTTATTTAAAAAAATATGTATTCATCGTTGGAATCACAACCATTTTTATCCAAATATTTATGATAAATTAATTATTTAATAACGATAGAGCATATATTGTACTTAAAAAAATGTTATTTTTGAAATTCAATATAATAATTTTAGCTATTGTCCCATTGACCTAGCAATTTTAGTCTCGATAAAAAATAAAAATAAATAAATAAAAATCCAAATGTTTGTATTACGCAATACTCATGAACAGCAAACAACAATGGATTTTGAAAATAATCAAATGTAAAATTTACAATATGAAAATTATATTTGGTTAAAATTTCCAAAAGAAACTTAAGTTTTTGATATTGTTTAGGTACATTTGCTATTTGGTTTATTTTTTATTATTGAAATTAAACAAAGAAATACATATTATATTATCAATAGGCAGTTGACTCTCATCTTTATTGTGCTTTCTCTGATAAATGATGATCTATCATTTTGAAGATATTGACATCCTAGAGCCTTATGACCTTTGAGTTTTGACATATTTGTATATTTTATATACAAGTTATTCGTGCTATAATATTTATATCTATCACTTCATCACATGACTCTTGTTTTTATTTACGCATATATACATGCTATAATTTTTCATTTATGTTCGTGACAGCACATTCTACTAACTTATCGTTTTCCTCAACGTTTTATAATGAATAATAATATACCACACACACGTGAACAGTATAATAATATTATGTACCTAAACGGTGTGTATACCTACCACCACCCGGATCAAACCGTTAGTCTGTGATGTTACTCGTTAGTCAGATGTCAAGTCCTATTATATAATAATATAATAGGTATTATAGGTATACGGATATAGTAGGTACCTATCTAAAATCATAAACTCATAACTGCACAAAGTCTGCAGTAATGTATGATACAACTGCACTCTCTATAGCAGGGGTCTTCAACCTTTTTATGCAGCGGGCCACATATTATTTGTTTTAAATCTTGCGGGCCGCATTCGTATTAAAAACATGTATTTTATATAACAATTTGGTTTTATTATTACAATTTTTAAAATTAGGTAGGTCGCGGGCCGCATATTATGACAAGACACGGGCCGCGGGTTGAAGACCCCTGCTCTATAGTTTATCAGGTTTATCTAATATATAGTAATATGTCATTATGTTAAATATTGCTAATTACTGTTAGACGTTATAGTTGCCGGTACTTACTCTGGGGGTCAACTGATCATGTAATTTTATCGCCAATTTCGCAACATAGAATTTAGCTTCGAACGGCGGCACATATTGATTGGTCGCTTTGTTCTGTAATTCTTTGCACAGGGTATGAGATCCCAACCAAAAATCATTACCGAAAAACAGCTGTGACGAATAACGTCCACTGGCGTCGGCCACTGAAAAAAAAAATGTATTGTTATTATTTTGCTTTAAATATGTATAATATACTATAATATATACACATCATTTTATTATAGAAGCAAAATATTGACGAGAAAAAGTTTATAATGGGAAAACATGATACGCTGACTATTGAATAATATTGATGTACCTTACTAAACTGTTATACAAACTATGAAAGAACTGCATAATATTAAAATAATCCAAAAACAATAGATTCAATGTCTTGCTAGTGTAAGAATTAAAACAATTGTGGTTTTTTTTTTTGCTTGAAAACCTGCTGAATTTTCCATCAAATTCATTTTTTTCTAGTATTTGCGGAATTCTCGTTGTCAACCAACGGAAGTATAATACAGGATTTGGGTGGCCCAAATACTTTCTTTTCACATTTAGTTTTTTTCCTTCTCCTATTAGAGCTATCGTGAAAGTGGTTAAACTGGTCAAGAAATCGAGACCTTGGTTGGTCATGTATGAATGGCACGATGTGCATGTACGCTTGCCCGCGATAATTTCGATTTGTTTTCAAGGTTACCCGATTGAAGAAGTGATCGTCTACTTGTAAAAAACTAAAAATTTGTCTCTAATATACATAGGACATAAGTAATTTTTGTGTTCGATGATATCACAAATGGTACAGTTGTTATTGAGAACAGAATTCATTTAAAGAATGGAAAAAAATATTTACGTCGCTCTATGGTGAAACTTCGATCGGTTACGATTACGAGAGTCGTTATAATATAATCGTGGAGTGGCTAATTTTTTTCTGGACTTGAACAAATAACAAACATCTTATACGAAGAAAAAATAAAACACTTTCTTTTTTCTCACATGCTATGTTTACAATAAATTGCAGAGTATACTATGACCGTTATTATTTAATTAGTAAACTTCTATGATTCATAAAATACTTTCCAACACCTTTTTTTTTATTAAATTTAAAATAAATAATATGTTATATGGCCTTTCTGTAACTTGAGATAAATATAATGAAAGAAAATTGAAATGTAAAATTTCCTATATTACACGAATATTTATTATATGTCATACTATTTTGATTGTATTTTCTCGGACACGAAAATAATTTATTTCAATTTAAAAAAAAAATGTATTTTATTTTTGTATCTTTATTTGTAAAATCTAGTGGATAAAAATTAATATGGTAGTTATCAGGAGAATCTCTAGACAGTTTTTAAGGGGGTGAACCTATTTATTTGTATTGTATAAAGTGTTGATCATTATTATTTTTATTTTTTATTAAATATGTAATAATTAGATACGGGGGTGGAGGGGAATTATTATTATTATTCAAATACAATTAAATTATTTATCACAGGCTTTGAAAATATTTTGAATGTCCGTGATGTGTGTCAAAATGGAGTGACAGATACGAAAACAGTTTTCTAAACCAGCAAATCATGACAAACTTAGTGATTAGTAGACATAAAAATTAAGTTGTTTGTATGTTTGTAGAGTTCAGAATTAATCTGTGACTAGTTACTATACAAGCAGGTAGGCAAACAACAATATCTTCTGTAAACTATTACCAGTTTAAAAACATTTCTTGAAAAACGTGAAGTCTAAAATTTGTTTTTTGTTATACAGATTTTCAATAATTCAGAGCTACTTGTGCGTCATATTATTTTAAAACTGTAATATTAGTTGAAAAATCCTGTTACACACCTTCAACCTCCTATATATTATTTTATATTTATATAATTTGAATTTTCACATAATTATAATTAGGTAACAAGTAACTTGCTAATTATTTGATTGGTTTAGCCCATATAATTACACGAAGATAATGACACTTAAGTAGATATCGACTATCGATTAATCTAATGACGATGTTTAATGTTTATGTTTGAAATAAATCGTGATAATCACTCGGTATCGACGGTATCGTGTCATAAATACATTACTTATTAGTTAGGTATATTAATTGCACTGCATTGTAATTTGTAGAAATCATTTATTGAGTAACAAGTATGAGACATACTATACCTCTATATACTATATTATATAGTTAGAACAATAATCCATAAATTATAGTGGATACGTATCATACATAACTTTATTATTAATGGCATAATAATGCAGGTCAGATTAATGAAATATAGTTGGTAATCTATTGAAATGTAAATATTTATATAAGAGTCATATTACTACTTGCATAAGTTCACAAAACCGTCAAAATGCAAACAAACGTTATATGATATTTGAAACAGAAAACTATAATATTATATTTTATTAAGTATTAGTTACGTATTACGCACACATACTAATAGTATAGGTAGGTAAAATAATATATAATCGGTAGCTGTTAAGTACTAATATTAATACTCATTAGCGTGAGCACAAAATGTGCGAGGCATGTGTCCGGTAATATTTTTAAGGACCAAATATACCTCTGACGATATTCTAATTAATATTATATTGCCTCATATATTTAATTTATATTATTATTAATTATATTATACGTACATGTAATATATTATATGCAATATCGTATGGGAGGAATCAAGGTATCAAAAATACTGAATTTTTTTTTTTATCTTTTAATTGTTGTTGATTTTGATAAACTTTGTATAATTTCATACTATCAAAATTATTCAAATTTGTTTTTAATGTACACAGAGTTAGGTATTCCTAAATTATACGTTTGTCAGTAGGAGATGCTGTTCAACTAGTATAAGAACTACCTTTTTTGGTCTGCACACGACTTTGATAACGTTATAAATTATAATGTATAATGGCATGTATATAACGCTTAGGTGCCTATATATAGTATGTTATAATATATTAGTGACAACGAAATTTCCTCATTACTCGTATATACAGTCAAAAAAGATATGTAGCCAATAACTAGCCCTTTTATAGCACGTCACTCGGTGTCAACACGATATTATACTATTATAATAGTATGTTATGTATCGGTTGACACTATTGACACGATATTATAACGTACGCATTTTACGGGTATTTAAAAACAGTATATTATAAAAAGACGGATAGCGCGAACAACGATCGACCTATACACGCGTGTAAAAAACCAAAATAATAACAAACGACGACAACAACGCGGCGAACGCGTAATGCGATTTGTTCGATCAATTTTTTCTCGCGCCCGTAAAATAATAATAAATCGTATACCCTCTAAAAAATTTTATCTGTAAAATAAAGAAAAAATTGATCGTACCTACGCCGCACATGGACGCGGAGGTTCGCCGACCACCCATAGAAAGCCGCGTGACTTTACCGTTTCCTGTGATCCTATGCGTATATAATATATATATATATATATATGTTTCGATAATGCGCTAATGATTGTCCGTGTACGCGCGATAATAATATCACAAGTACACGGTGATATCGGTGTGTCAAATCGACGAATTATCAACGGTGTACATTTTTTTTCCACATTTTTTTTTCTCGCTCTTTATGATATCACCAACAAAATTTCCATCGTGCATTTGATTCGCGTATTATATACCAATAACAATAATAATAAAACTAAATGTACACACAACACGCCTAATGATTCCGCGTACCGGAACTATACACTATATATTATATATACCCATTAATATTGATTTAATAGTCGGTATTACGCGCGTATAATATATAAAATATACATATAGTTAAAAATAACGCATTTCCTCATCGATAAAATATTTCGCGCGCACACTTATCTACAAGTAATCTCCGCCAGATGATTCCTATCTGATGTCCATATACGATATTGTGTAAACCTCACACAAATCGATCGATAACGTCATATTTTACTTCCCGATAGATCTTAAGACGACATCGTCAAAAACCATTCGCTATACCTATTGCTCACGATGACAACGCGCGAGCCGGTCAAACAATATTATAGTTTCACCTTCTATACGTCCCGCGTCAGCTGAAAAACCTACATAGGTTATATATACTCTCTTGAAATTTTTTTTTCAAAGTTCAGTTAATTTTAATAATATTTGTTATTTAGTTCATTGTAATGAATAAAACTCTATAGATACAACATTACAACAGCTACTAACTAAAGGCTAACCATTATTATTACTAATAAAACGTTCGCGCTCCATTTCCATAATATTTAAATACAACT
Organism: Schizaphis graminum; assembly: GCA_020882235.1. Taxonomy (NCBI): domain Eukaryota; kingdom Metazoa; phylum Arthropoda; class Insecta; order Hemiptera; family Aphididae; genus Schizaphis; species Schizaphis graminum. The sequence goes on along the minus strand of CM037032.1, from coordinate 112,055,687 downwards.
CATTTTCTGTAAAAATTCAAGATAACTCGTAATTTGAAATCAGGTTTGTCAATTGAATTTTCTTTTTCGATTTTGCAAGATTTACATAATAAATTCAATTTCTAACAACGCTATTCTTGTAAGCCCGTGAAGAAGTTATGAAATAAATAATACATTTCCAATGATAATTTACGGCAATTCAACGATGTCAGATAACTTAAATATAGAAATTGCGAAACTGCAGCGGAAGAAAGTACCGAAACTTAAAACAAATCACCAACTCACAGTACCATAACCAATTAAAAATATATGTTTGGTTTATGTTTACACGTAATTTTATCGAACAAGTTAAACAACGGAATAGATTATTATCTATACACAACTTGGGAAAAAAAGGATTTTTATTTTAACTTTCTGCAGAATACGATTTTCATCATCATATCGCTGAAGAGACACTGAAAACTGCAACGCATTTTTATACAAGATTTCATTCGTATAGTATTCGAATGTAGTAGAATTCAATTAAAAAAATAATGTTTGTGGAATATGAATCACTCTGCAAACCGGTTCACGAGAGGAGTCGTCAGACTTGGTTATTTTGATGGTAAAATTTTAATCTAAAAGAATATTACAAGCAACGCTTTCATCGGACAATCACCGATCCTCGTCGGTTTCTCGTTCCAAAACTAGATAATATTACGGCGTTTGGCGTTTTTGAAATCGTTCACGAATAATATAATTAAACGCCGACGAGAATAATTTGGCGAAAAACGGACAGGTATAGGTTAATATTATAATAATATGATATTATTACTCGACAATAATAATTATTATCATATTATAATATTCGCGGCTGGTGATGATTTTACATCGCTAGGTATTCGGTCGTACCTACCCATCATATAGTACACACTGCGCATTATTACTATATAATATATTATAATATACGACCAGCGACCGTTTCTTTTAGTATATAGACATATTATTATAATACAATCTCGTATTATATCGATATTTATTATTTTATATATTATAATTTCGCACTATACAATTAATCGTCGGGTCGCCGAATATCGTGTTGATACCGGAATAGCGAGAAAGCAGCGTTTAGTATTTATTATTATTATAATAACAATTTTAATAATAATATTTTACGGATGCCTCTTTTAACGTATATGCATTATGATATTATTACATTATACCTATCGGACAGCGTTTTCGGACGTGTAACGGATAATTGACGATTGCATCAAGCCCCCGTGAAAGTGATGAACGCCGATTATGATTTATACTTTCCATTTGCGTTGCAATAATAATAATAATAATAATAATAATAATATAACGTTTAAACAGCCACTAGACATACGGGGATTAGAAATGTACATATATTATTATCATTGTGGCGATTGTTATTACATAGTATGGCTATTATTTATATATTATTATCGGTAGTAGTGGTGGTAGTAGTAGTAGTATTAGTTGCATTGGTTCTATAATATATTTTGTATTATTATGGATTTCGTTGGACGAAACTACGTCGCGTCTTACAAAACATAATACATGTTTGCTGGTTGGATTTTAATAGTTTTTGACAATATATAACGCCTGTGTGCTGTAATAATAAAAAGTATTATCACTATCTGTTATAGCAGTGAGATACATAGGTACTCATTAACAGATTTTGTTATATTTTTATTGTTGTTATGTGTGTGTAATTATAGTATGCTCTTTAAATATACATGTGAAATAAATAAAATGTACTTGCTGTATTTTGTTAATTTAATAAAATAAAATATCAGTAGTAAATTATTAAAACAAAATACATAAGAAATAACATGTGCACCTACTTTATGATAATAATATGAATTCTTGTTTGTTGGTATAAATGGCTAAGAGTGCATATTCGATGACCGAAAAAAAATAAAAATTATTAAATACATTTCCGGATCACGAAAACAAAATTCCTGATGATTTTTCGAAGCTCTGAGATAAACGATATTACACGAATAATTTACCTATGTTGTCCTTCGTTAAACATTTTTTAGTAGGAAATATATATTATTTTTATTTTGTAGCACGTTCTACAGCTATACGGTTATACAAATTACGTATACGAGTAGATATACGTTCGTTATATTTTCGGTTTAATTTAATAACGATTTCGGAATTTAAAAAATCAATAGATTTCTACCACGAATTTTTTTCAGACATTGTTAAACCATCACTGATATATTTAATCACATATTTCATATTTTTATTTCAATATTTCAATTAATTTCAAATTCCTCTGGGTATATGTACAACTAATATACAGTCTACACTAAACAAGTTTTTAATCGAAATTATAAAACTACTCAGTTTCGTTGAAACCCAAGCCTAATAGAGTTTTGTGATCATATAACAATACATACGATTCGTACGATTGTATTATGAATGATGATTTTATTACTATTTATTATGTAACGTATTTTTCTGTGCTGTATACATAGACATTATTTTTAAATTTCTATAGATTTTGAAATATATAAACAGTCAATTTTTGACAGTCAGTGTATTATTTGCTTTAAAGTGTTCCTCTAATGTCTAATTCATTACAATAAGCTAAATCACTGTACAGTTTTAATTACTCATCAGTCATAACTTAAATTTAACAAATTAAATTAAATCGAAATGTAATTAATAAATGCCTTTGAAAAAAAAGTCAATAAATTAAATTTTATTAACAATTCCTGATACACCTATCACTGTTTATTATACACATATTATTACAATATACGCGTTGTTCGTCATTAAAATATTTTCCTAGTAGGCAATGTATATTATTTTTATTTTATAGCACGTTCTATGAAATTTAAGAGGAAATAAACCATGCGGTTTCTCTTAATTCAAAACAAACATATAAACATATATTATATTAGACAAACAAACGAACAAACAAGCCAATGAAGACCACAGTTTAAATAACATATCTTAATATGTAGCTGTCACCAAAAAACCGCACTCATTCGACCATTCGAGTATATAAAAAAATGTGTTACGACCATTTAGTGTTGTTTGGAAACGTGAGTTCTCTCGTCGTCTCTTAAATAATTTCAGAAATCAGTTTAGAAAGTTTTTATGAGCCGCATTTGAACTCTACAAAATTATCTGATTAAAATAAATCAAAAGTTTGACTTGGTAAATTTATAATTATTTAGAAATATATAAATAAATATTATAATGACAAAATACATCTGTTCGTTTTCCCTGCGTCTTCGTATTGATTAACACTGCACGGTTGATTCGTTAAACTTGAAATAATTATCTTTTATTTCTGTAACCACTGTATATAATCAACAATATTTTCAACTATGCACTAAGTTATTACTCTAATTTGCACAACTCTATGTAATGCTATAATTGGCCACTTAAAAAAATCATAATGAACTTTCTTCAGGAAATTCTCGATCTTAATATTGGCAGAAAAATATTATTTTTTCAATCTCAACATTGATTGCAAATAATATTATTCTATTTAGATTTTTTTTTTTTTTGTAACTAACCCGGATTTTAAATGTAACTAAATGAATACGAAAATATATAAATAGCATATATACCTAGAATAGTGAATATATTATGTGTGTACAAAAGATTATAATAAAATAAAACTAAATCAACTAAAACGATGTTAACAGACATTAATCGGAAGTTTAGAGAATTGATTATTTTTGTTTGTTTTTGTTACCGACACACGATTATTAGCATCACAAGATTCAATGGAAAGTACCGTTTAACAGAGTTTCTCGTTCAAGGTGGTCCGACTGGTTTTTTTTCGCATTTATTCAGGGCGTCATAAATTTATATATTATTGTCTTCACATAGTTTTACTTTCTTCTGAGGTCTGAACATACACACTTTAAGGCTTATATAATATAATACTATATAGGTTGTGGGGTGTCATCAAATACTCCTGCACACGGAATCAGCTATACTTAAAAAAAAACTTTTGCGTGAATTTATATGCCTAAAGAGTATAGGTATATGTTTATATTATATATAACTAACCTTGGAATAAAATATGACAAATTGAACTATCTACGTGTGTGAACGAAATATTTTATCAACGTGGGCATCACATTTGAAGGACCGTGTACAAATATTGATTTTGGCTAAAGGTCCTATATAGGTAACTGTACTAGTGTTCTATATGTTTTAAATAGGTATTCTAAATACGCATATCATGTGTAATGTTCTATACGTGTATAGTAAAATAGTGAAAATATTTTCAAGTAGGTAACTATTATTATGTAAATTATGTAAAAGAAATTATATTTTCAGACCGTAAACAACATTGTTCACCATCACCATATGATTTGATCAAGTTTAGAGAATTTCGAATTATTTCAATACGATTTACAACAAAAGTTAGAGAACTACTACAGAGGTAGTATTTTACATTCATATAATACATAGTTGCATGCTTGCATGGTTATATACATGGCAATACATGGTTTGCTATAAATGCAGAAAAATTTAAGTATCAAGACGATTTCAATATTGTTTCATAAATTAATTATAAAATAACCTAAATGTGATTTCGTTATCGACTAAAATCAATTAAAATGATTAATATCAGTGATGATTTGACTAAAATTGTGAGGATTACAGTGAACATCTAATCAAAATCAAAATGTACGAAACGAATTTTCACAATACGTATACGCATATACTTCTTGAATTACGTGATATTTCTATGTAGGTAATAGAAATAGGCCTGATTAACTCAGAATAACGTTGCTCAATACTGTCAGCATATTTCCGTAACCAACCGATGATCCTTGAGATATTATGTTAATGTACAATATTTACTAATACATTAATACGGTTACAGACAATGAGTGTCCGAACTTTCTCGTAATGAATCATGCATTTTTACAGTGTAATTCATAAATTGGCAGTGGTATTTTCGACACTATAATAATAACGATAATATATTATTATTATGTCAATTGATTATTCGTAATATTATTAAGAAACAAAAAGACCCGTTCGTTACAGGGTCAAGACATATTCTACTTAATATTAACACGATTGCAGTGGTTATAACTTCGATAAGGCTTTAACGTAAATATAGGTACACGAGTTATGATGCACAAAGAAAAAATAATAACTCGGCGAGAACAGAGATTGTTGAAAACATAATACGAAATAACACGTTGAGAAGGAATTTTTATGGTAAAATGTTGGCGTCCAAGAATCACTATCGATCTTTTGATAGTTGTATATATACTGTGCACGGAGAGGAGTAAACAAACGAACTTAACATCATTCTGCATATTATTCCAACGCGAAAATAAAATTCATCAATATAATATGTATTTGCGACGTATTTTGACCATCTCGAGTGTGGTCGAAATGTTGGAGATTGATCTACGCTCGCGATACAGCTTATGCAGTCATAGTCGGCCTTATTCTAACCAAAATTAATAATTTTTTGGTAGATAAAGTATTATTATTATTACGAGTATAATATTATTGTCTTTAAAATTCGATACCTCAGTTCAAAGCTGTAACAACTCGAATAAAATCATTATTCAGAAATAAGTATTTTCAAAGAAACCAAATATTTTATAGTTAACAATTATTATACAATATCTGCAGTCATGTCATATTTATATTTTTTATATAGAAAAATCAAATTTGGAATACATTTTTAGCCTATAAAATCAAAATTTGACCATATTCTCGTTTTTAAGTAAATATACCTACCGAATAATATCATCGCATAGACAACTTATTTTTTGAATCGTAACAATTTTGAACTGAGGCAATATAATTATTACATCTTAACACAAAACGCATTATAATACGTATCAAAATATTAAATAATTTTTGGTCTTAAAAAAACACCTAACTCTACTAAACTGTACAATAATACGTATGTATCAGACGTCGTAAACTCATAACGTCCTGCTTTAAGCAAATAGCTTCGGGATAATAAGTTATATATATTATATTGTCAATAACCACGGTCTTAACGTGTTCTCGCGTAGTCATAAGTCCCGTGAAATACAATAATATATTAATATACACTACTCGGCGTCCGACTCACTTTTAGCCGCCCAAAACGACCCGCGGCGCAGTGCTTCCAGGTAAGTCTTCATGACGTCCCGGCACTGGACCGACAGCTTAGACGCGGCCGGAAGTTGGACGGGGTTCCACCGGTGCGGGTTGTACACGTTCGACAGCCACTCCAGGTCGGAAGTGTCGGGTCCACCGTAGGTCTCGTTGACCGGTGCCGCCGCCGTCGCCGCCGCCGCTGCCGTGCTCGAACCGGTGGCCGCGGCCACCATCATCACCATGGCCGACATCGCGTCCACCGCCTTGGCCGTCCTGTACACCTTCTGTATGTTGGTGGCCCCCGGCTTGCCGGCCGACGCGCGGCCGGCCGGCGACGCGTACGCCGACATGTCCGGGGACGACGGCGGCGGCCGGGCGGTCAGGTCGTCCGCCCCCATCATGGACGTGTCTTCGGAGAACATCATCGCTGCCGCGTCGTCCGAATCTTGACCGGCCGCCAACGCGAAACAACACGCAACCGCCAACGCCACCACTACCGTCACCACCGCCGACATCGTTGATGATGCTGTTTTCGCCATCTTTTCGATGGTTGCGTACCGGACACCCGAACGCTTCTGCACGCTCAGCTTGGTCGGCGCACAGTCGTCGTGGTCGTCCGTCGTCACGTGCGCGTGAGCTGGTGTTGTTGGCGGCGGAGGTAGTGGCGGATATAGTGGTGGCGGTAGCGGCGCGGCGGTAGCGGCGGTGGTGGTTGTGCCGGTGCGGGAATAGTCCCGACACGGACGACCAACACCTTTCACCTGCAAGCCGCGAGCGCGAAAGTGAAAATACTGGGTGACCGGTTGTTCGATGGTCAAGACGAAAAATTTACTGTTTACTATTGCTTAAGCCCCACACTGTTAAAAATATTAGAAAAATGTATTAAAACTCGGTTAATTGACTTTCTAAATAAATTATTTATTTATTTATATTTTCTGACTAGGTATCAATTTGGGCTTAGGATTTAAAATAAAGGTACCTACTTCTAAACCTGTACAAGCCCTTGTGATCTTGTTAGTTATATTTATATTGATGATAACAAGATACGCTTAAAGTTTATGATCGAGACATTATTTACTGTAAACTGTCTTGAAATAATATACAATTTGACATTTGTATTCCATTTTCAATTTATAAAGCTTAAAATATGTTTTATATTATTAATTGCATTAAAATATAATAATCAAATTAATTTTAAGCTATAAAGTTCTTAATAATTTGAATCTGTAACTGAGTCTTATTTAAATCCACAAACTCAGTGAAATACCTCGGAATTATATTGATCTAAATAAATAACTCTAAACATTTTAAATACATATATATATACTTATATATGTATTAGATGATAAATAATATATTTTATTACCAAACACGGTACAGTAGATTTTATATTTCTACCCTAATACTCCAGCACTATCCGTATATTCTTATGAAATATCTACGTGCGGTGTGGTGCCTATAGCCAATGCCGTAAAATTGGGTTGCAGAATCTGAACCACACATGCACGGGCCATAGGCCTCATACTCTATTGCAGGGTCTCAAAAAGATATAATATAACATAGGGCCTCTAGATTTTTGTTTGCCACAGGACTCAAGGACTCTAGTTACGGCACTGACTATAGCCTATAACCCTATAGGTATGAACTTGATTAAGGATGGCGAACCTTTACAGAAGTACCCACGTGCCAAACAACAATTTTAGTTGGATTTTATTTTTCCTGTGTGACAACGAATTCTATCACCCTTATTTTAAACTTGAAAAATCCCTACCTTATCAATGGCTTGAATAATAAAAATACAAGTCAAACGTTTCATTTTACTTGATATTTTATTTTTGTAAAGATATTACTTTATGATCTATATATGTTGGTCTACGTCACTACGTGATTTTTTATTAAGAAATTTTATGACCGTGATCTTTTTAAGTTGAATGATTCATCAAAAGAATGTGCACATGTCATAGGTTAGACAACAACAAAGAATTCTTTGAACGCATTTAAAAATCCTTATAAAACAAAATATACCGATATGCTTTATAGAAAATATAATATAAGAACACTAAAAGTCTAAAACGACTATACTTAAGGCATTTTGCTAAATTTATATCACCTGAATTTTTGTTTAATCATAATTATCATTAATTATCAATACGTAAAATTATTTCGATGTTTTTTTTTTGGTTGTTTTTTTAGATATTTTTGAAATAAGTAGGTACTGTTGTCTATTATAATAAAATAAAAAATATCATATTTTTATTAAACATTTTAAATGGTGAAAGTGAATGAATTCAAACCAGTGAAGATTTATCCCGAAATGATATGATATTTTTTAAATACGTGCTTATTACTTCTGTAGACCTATAGAACGGTCATTTTCAAGATATAAAAATCTGTTGACTGATAAACGTAAATTAATACTTTTTGAAAATATACTTAAAATGATTGTCATAGGGGACAATGCAATTTACATTTAGGTAAGTAAATTTATTTTATGATACATTTTTGAGATAAATTGATTCCTATTTTTTCTTATAGATTACCTAAAATGAATTGCAAAATGATGAGTGACGAAAAAAATGAAGAAAAGTAGATAAATATCTATTCTATAGTTGGATTTCGTATTTTTTTTTTAATATACTAATATGTTGTATTAATTAAATGTTCAAAAAATAATTTTTTTTTTTATAATTTTTCATGCATATTTTAACATTTTAGTATACATATTTAAGACTTTTAGTGCATATTATTTGGTTGGTTTATAATGCATATAAATCCGCGCTCTAAATTAATTTATCACACCCGTCAAATTACAATTTAATAATGTTTTTAGATTGAGTAAGTATAATACATATATTAGTATTGGAAAGGCATAATTAGGGGGGTTTGGGTGGGCTTCAGCCCCCCTCAGAATTTTTAGGTACATATATGTGATTATATAAACATATTAGTATTGACTTTATTTTTGCCTACAATATAAAATAAAATAATGTTTCATATAAACGAATAATCATTCATGTCAGTTGTAAACATCAATAGAAACAAAAGCCCTAAGTAAAGTATTTAAACAATGACCCATCCACTATACCCCTTACAATATAATGTAATATAATCTAAAACTGTATGGTATAAATTAGAATTTTCATTAAAAGACATACGCCATCAACAATTTAATATAAAAAAAATTATTTATCCACACAAACTTTAATTTTTAAGCTCAAGATAAATTTCTAGGTCTAAGTAATGCAATTAGACAACATTTTTCACAGGCACGTAGCTAAGGGGGGGCCAGGGTGTGCCTGGCCCACCTTATTATGTGTCCGGCCGTAGGCCGGCCCATCCAAAGTATTCAGAGGGGCCCATTATTATACAGTGGCTTTTAATTTTAATGAAATTTTTAATATTGTTTAAATATTACACAAATAAAACCAAATATATCGGGTTTTAATAAGAATCTAAAATAAGTTACGTAACTAAATTCAATCCATGTCCATTTCTGGAATAAAATATGTATATTGTATTGAATTTAAATTAAAGATTATGTCTATATATTGAATATTTGAATTTTATTATTATTAATTATTATGATTATTAAAAGTGTTATTTATATTTATGTATTTTATCAATTTTTTTTTTTATTACACTTATTAATAATTAGCATAATGATAAACTATGGTATTATTAGGTTATATACGTATATATTTATAGTAATGATATTCTGATAACTACCTCTTTATAATATAAAAAGGTAGGGGACCCACCCCTTCAAGATACAAGGTAATATATTTAGGTAGGGGGCCCAATAGGGCCCATCTAACATTGGCCCACCTAGTGAATATTTTCTGACTACGTGCCTGATTTTTCATACCGCCACTGTATACACAATATATTTATTATAGTTGAAATAATATACTTCGATTTTAAACTTTAGTGAATTTTCTGATGGCAAAGTCACTATAGTCAGTGCCATATTTATGTAAGGATAAATTGGACAATTGCACTGAACCCAATCAAAAGAAGGTCCCACCGACTTCGGACATATGAAATTAATTGGATACCTTTTTATCATACTCTGGGAAAACAAAATTGGTGAGTTATAAAGTATAATGGCTTTCTTTAGAAAACGGCAGCCTTAAAGATGAAATCAAATTTGATTATTTGACTTAAAACATTATAAACTTAAAACATTTAGTTTGATAAACAATATATAATTATTATTGTTATTTAATAATTATAAAGCTAGGACCTTGAATATTTTTCAATAATCATTAAAAACATAGCTAAGTAAAATATAAATTTGTTTCATAGCAATACTAAAGTATATTTAAAATGTATAGGTGCATATTTTGCATTTTTTACCATTTTTCGTTAATAAGCAGTGCAAATTTTACAATTATTTATTAAAGGTGGAAGTTTTATAATTTTATAAATAAAAACTTAATTTTAAATAGATTTTCTGGACCTGAGATATTATAATGATGGTTTTATTTATATAAAATAAATATTTTAAAGTTAATCTATGTGTTTTTTTTCATTAGAATTATTAGGTACTTGTCGATATACCGCAAACGGCAAACATGATTCAAAGAAAATTAATCAGAAAATAAAGTTAGTTTTAAAATATTTTACGATTTACCGCTGCTAATAAATAAATATGCTTAGATATGCGTGCATTCAAATTTAACTAGTTTATTCAAATTTAAATTAGTTGCTATTGAATATTATAATTTATAAATATATACGAGTAGTTTATTGTAATAAAATTGTACAAAATTCCCCTATCACGGAATATTTGGAACACCAATAGTTTCAGTTATTACAACTACTATAAAGTTTATAATAATTGATTTTAAAATAATGTATTCTCAAAATTGCTAATTGCACTTGGACGACAAAAACGCCGCGCCGAGTATTATTTATCACTCGATAAGGTCATATATCATTCGATTATAAAACCCGCATATTGCATAATTTAAACAATTTTTTAAAATAGTATAGAATATAAGAAATATTAGGGAAATATATTATAGTGAAGTTTCTATTGCTGGACGTTCTTTTGATTTTCCACATCTTTACGAGTCAGACCTCAAAACCACACTTTTCATTTTTGTTTTATAATTTTCGAATTAAAAAATAGTTGTAGAAAGTTAATAATGCAACACCCTGGGCATAAATATGAGAATAATGGCACCAATAATGGAATAAGGTAAGTACTTACCTATTTTGAATTTATTTTGTTATTTGGAAATAATGTGATTTTTAGTTCTTTAGTTTTTTTTAGTTCCTATCACCAATTAACAATTATTTACATGACGTGTAGGTATATTTGGTTTCATAATAACTATTACATTACTGGAATTTAACATTACTATACATAAAATCATGACTTCATGAGTATACTTACTTAAATATATTTTTTTTACTATTATTATTATTATCATTGTCATTAACTAATAGTTTTATATATTTTAATATTCAATATTAATTTATACAGTAAAAACTTAAAATCCATGTAGGTACTATAGGTAATCATTGAAAGTATAATATAATATTATATTATATTATATTATATTATTTACCTAGTCTTATAAATTGATTATTTATATAAGTATGCTCAGGGATGGGCAAATTATCAAAAAAAAAGTAATTAATTATAAAATATTACTAATTACATGATTGTAAAACATTTAATTACAAATTACAAATTACATAGGTAATTGAATTACTTACAATTACCAATTACATTTAAAAATGTTATTACTATTATATTAGTTATTAATATTATTATATGAAAAAAAGTGTATACCTAAATTAAATAAAAAAAACCATTAGAAAAATATAGGTTCCTACATAGAAAAATTAGATAATCCCGTAATTTTGGTTATCTTTTAAAAATATAAGTTTTTCGAATTGTTCGTCAGACAACCGGGAACGAGTAGGTGCCATTATAAAGTTGTTCGATAAAACTTATGCTGTATAAGTTATATATATATATATTTTACATTGTAGAAAATCCTAAATTCTAAATTTTTATCATTAAAAAATTGTAATTCTTTATACCAATTATAAATTACATCAACATTTAATAATTAATAACCAATTACAAATTACATAAATATTTTTATAATTAATTACCAATTACAAATTACTTAAATAATTGAATTACTGTAATTGAAAAGTGCCCAACCCTGAGTATGCAAGGCTGACATAAAGTCTCCACTCAGAATTGTTTTTCGTTTTGATTAATCATTGAATTCAAATATAACACATCCATTACAACAACGACATGCTTGAAAACTACTGTACAATAGAGTGGTACCCACTTGTCCATTTATTTTTAATTTATTAGGAAGATACTAAACAAATATGAATAAATAGTATTTTACTTTAAATTATCGAACATCCATATAATATTTAATTTGTTGTTTGTAAAAAAAATATACATTTTAAGAGTTATAATATCATGTTTTAACATTATTTAGTTCCATAAATAAATATAAAAATTTAATAGAATATTATGCTTATTGATTATATAATCTAAAATTTGAATAATCACTTTTTTACAAGTAAAAATAAACATTTAAATTATAATACAAATATACATTATATTAATAAACTAAATAATTAGTTCAAATATTTAGTTTTTTATATAATGATATGTTGGAAGATTTACCATCTTTTTTCAAACTACTAAGTCTTAGTGTCTTATATATGTCTTAATAAATTACTACTATATTAATATTTCAGTTATTTTAAGTGCAGCAAGGCTCGCTCACATTTTTGTACCGGGTATTTAAAAAGATTATTGAATGGTCAAATAATTGTACTGAAACCACATAATCATGATCCAATTGAAAATGACAATTTAATTGTAAATTTCCGCGATGTGTTAAAACATAGAGCTTCCACAAAGAATGGCCTGTTAAAAACTTATACGATGAAGAAGCAAGAAGGTAAATCATTTCAATTTAAGTAAAATGTATTAAAATGTATTAATATTATTATCATTTTCATCTGAAACAGGCATATGGGTGCAGCTGCATTGTACCCATGATCTACTGCCGAATCAATCATCTGATATAGCTGACGCAGTTCCATGTCTGTAATGCCAAATTCTTTAATAGACAAGGTGGCACAATTTTAAAATGGAGAACTACAAAGTTTTTCTTGTTGCAATGGTCCGTTTTTCAAAGCATATGTACAAAATGTTGATGATAGGAGAAACGTTATTTTAGCCTGCGATAGTTTAATCCAAGATGTAGTAAGAGATGGCATTTCTGAATTACATGCAGATGCTACGTTCAAGGTGGTACCCAGAAATATGAGCTATAAATTATTCACTATACATTATATGATTCAGAACTATGTAAGATATTATTTCATACATCTATATAATTATATAAAATGTATATAATTAGATTTTAAAATAAGTATATAGGTAATTAATTTTAAATACTTACTTAAATATTTTAAGTCTAAACCAATAATTTATGTTTTAATGGAAAGTAAATCCAGGAACTCCTATGATTGTGTTATTAGATTTATAAAAAATAATCTATTACCAAATTTAACTCTTGAAACCATAATTACCGACTATGAAACAGCTATGAGGGATGTGCTGATATCTGTTTTTCCAAGAGCTCGTGCTGTCGGGTGTTGGTTTCATCATAATCAAGTAGGTGTTACCTATTTAAGGTTTACTAACAAATATGAATGTTTGTATAAATTGTATATACATTCCACTAATGTTTTTAGGCTGTTTGGAAAAAAATGCAAAAGTTAGGATATCTATACCATGTTAATAGCAATGGAAATGCATTAAAGGCTTTAAAATTTCTGTTATGCCTACCATTGTTGCCTGCCCAAAACATGGATAAAGGCTTTAGAGTTTAGATTGATCCGAGCTTTTGCACTAAATCATAGAGTCCATCTGGAAAGATTATACAGTTATTATGAAAGGTAATTATAAAGGTCATAATATATAATTAGTAATTATACCTATAATAATTATCTATTTTATTAAACATAATCAGGCACAGAACCGGGGGGGGGGAGTGCACAAAACATGATTCATTTCAATGAGAAGTATTTTATTATTTTTAATTCAACTTCCCAGAATACAAAGTAGATTGAATTAATATAAAATTATATACATATATTATATATGCATCAATAAGCAATAACCATAAGCCATAATATTGCAGAATAATAGATTAATAATCAAAAATTTTTTTGCAAGATATTGGTTACAAAATGTTGAACCCCACTTTGTGTTAGTCCATGGATTACCAAGACAGACTAACAACAATATAGAGAGTTTCGAAAAAACTTTATTTTAATAGGACATTTAACCAGCACAAGTAGCAACTACCACATCATCGTTCAACAGCTACATAACAACATGCGTCCTACTAGATATTTTAGAACTAAATTTTTGGCCAATAGTAGAAGAATTAAAAATGCTTCAGAGCAGTATGATTTGAGGCTTATTTCAACGTGACAATTCCTTCGAATCTGCTCACATGTAACAGAAGCATATGAGTTGAGGCAGCGAAATTGGGCTTTAAGAGATGATGCTGATCCAGAACCTGTTCTCCCAACAAATCCAGAAAATGTTCATCCAGTAGATCCAGCAACTAATGATATTCCTATCGTTATTAATAATGTAAATCCAGTACTTCATAATGTCCCTGATGCTGTGAATCTGTAGATACCTAGATAATAATCAAAATCATAATTTTATAAGAGATAGGTACCTATTCTATTGGAATTGGAACACGATAATATACTCAATAATTGGGGAGGATAGTGGTAGCTTGCTCGTAGTCTTCCCTGCATACGTTAGTCCGCTAAAATCCACGAGATCAAGCAAACAACTGTAATGACTAATGATATGCTCATTTTCACATATCATAATTGTATATTTATTATTTTTTTTTATTCAATAAAATAAATAGCGGCAAAGTTGTCACACGCATGTACCTAATAAAAACCAATAATCCCTATTGATCACTGATGAAAGAGACGATTCACATTGTTTAGTCGCGTGGGAACTCACACGTTATTGTGACAATATGGCGCAAAGTGTGTGATCCATTTTGTGTGCCGCCAAAGACAATGGATGGTCCAATGAGGCTCTCCGTCGTCGGGGAGAGAACCGATTTCTCTAAAGACGCTGAGGCCTTTGATGGAGCCACCTGCGACACTGGCCGCCTTGACCACGTCATCTTCTCTCATCAGTGTAGACATACCGCCATTTCGAGTAACGTCTCTCTCGTGAGTGCATGAGCACCAGTCAAACAAGCAAGTGCAGGAGCACCTGAAACACCCAAGACATACACGCCAGATCCTGCGAGTGACAACTGAGCTGTTTCTTCTTTATTAAATTGAAATCTATCAGTGTTACTTTATTTAAATCTGAGTGTTTAAAATAATACTTTTTTTTTTATCATACATATTACGTCAATTGCACATCCAGACAGCTGCGAATAAGGTAAGGCGCATGCGCATCGATATTCGTATAATCATACAATTTTATATAGGTATTATATTTTGTTTATTAAATTTAATAATTTAATAATCAATACATATTTTATTAACGGTATATTTGATCATTCTCGAATTACGACCTCGAGAGACCTCCGACGATCAGGAGGAAGGTAATCGCGCAAATTTAAAATAATCTGGAATAACTTAAAATAACTTATAACAAATACGGCAATCATTCAAGGCTTGTGTCCCTTGTGTTTTCCGAGTAACTATTCAAGAAACCCAATATAAGCCTTACTTAACACAGATTATTACTACGATTATAATAATAATTTTTATTTCTTATAAGAATATATATTTTTATTTTTATTTCTTGTTTATTTTATTTTTGCGTTATTACACAACTAACGTATCAATCAATCACTAGGCGCTGATGCCCTGCATTTCAAATCATCATCAGCAAACGGCAATAATGCCAACCAAAAACGGTCCTTTTAAGGACCACTTGACGCTTAATGTTGGTGAAGATCTTAGGATCTTTCATTTCAATATTGAAGGAATTTCTAAAGCAAAATGTGAAGTTATAACCAAGATAATGAACAAAGAAAGAATAGATGTATTTGCCCTGCAAGAAACACACACGAAAGATGACAATAACCTTCAAAAAATAGGCTACATCGCAGGATATATAGTAATTGGAGCGATACACCACAAGCAGTATGGCATAGCTACGTATGTTAAAGATAACATCGATGATACGATGGTAATTCATAAAGTCACCTCAGGAATCATCCAAGTACTATTCACGAAAACAGGTAGTATTACTGTGACGAACGTGTATAAACCACCAAACAACAAATGGGAGAGTAATCCAATGAAAATCTTTGAACACCCAGCCATTTATGTGGGTGACTTTAACAGCCATAATATGGCGTGGGGCTATGAGGAAAATGATGAAAACGGAGATATTTGAATGGCTAGACACAATGAATCTGGAACTTGTCTTCAGTATAAAGGACAAGGGAACTTTTCGATCAGCAAGGTGGCTGAAGGAGTACACGCCAGATCTGAGCATAATATCGAAACCTCCAAATGATAGTAAACAAATGGCATTACACCACATTTTCATTGATTTTCCTCACAGCCAGCATCGACCGATGGTCTTAGAGTATGGCCTAAAAATACCAATAATTAGATTAATCCCAAAACCAAGATGGAATTTCAGGAAAGCCAACTGGACTGAATTCGCCAAGGAACTAGATCACCTAATACAATGGATCCCAGTAAAGGCAGAGTGTTATGAACGATTCATGGGAGCGATAAAATTAATAGCGAAAAAGCACATTCCTAGGGGCTTCAGGAAGCAGCTCATTCCAGGCTGGGACCAAACGTGTAATGAACTGTATGCGGAGTTTCAAAGGTCAAAAGATAATAACGTAGCGGATGAATTAATTAACAACTTAAACTCAAAAAGAAAACAAAAATGGCGTGAAAATCTAGACTTTACGCACTCCAACCATAAAGCATGGAGCCTAATGAAAAAATTAGGCACCTCGAATAATACCACGAAAGGTCAGAATACCTTAAGACCAAATAGTGTAGCAGCCAGATTAAAACCGTTGGAAAACTTTCAGTAGACAAAGAGCATAAGCGATTAATAAAAACAGAATTAAGAAACCACAGGAAAATGCTAATACCGCATCCGACACTGGGCGCTGCTTTCATACAAAATGATGTATGCAACGCAATAAAGAAAACCAAAATAAACAAAGCTGCGGGCTTCGATGGGATATATTCTGAGTTTTTTAAATTCGCAGGTCCGAGAACTCATACCTGGTTAACTATGTTTTATAATGATATTATAGATACTGCAAAACTACCAAAACAATTTAAAAGAGCGAAAGTGATTGCGTTATTAAAACCCGGGAAAGACGGACACGAAGCCACAGATTACCGTCCTATATCATTACTCAGTGTTACGTATAAGATCTTAGAAAGAATGATACTAGAACGTATACAACCATATATCGAAGATGTAATACCAATAGAGCAGGCTGGGTTTAGGGAATACCGAGGATGTGAGGAGCAAGTGCTAGCGCTCACAACCTTAGGTTAGCACTTACTGAAGACCTGAGTACTATGAACAAAAACTTCTCCAAATGGTGTTTAAAACCAAACCCTGCCAAGAATGAAGTGTGTGCCTTTCACCTAAACAACAAAAAGGCTAAAGAAGAGTTGAAAGTGACATTCCAAGGAGTACAATTAAAGCACAACTTCACGCCGAAATACTTGGGAATAACGTTAGATCGTACGCTCACATTTAAAGAACATCTTGACAAAACTGGAAAGAAAGTACGACCCAGAGTCAATCTAATTCAAAAACTCACCGGTACAGGATGGAGCGCCAACGCTAAAACATTACAGACAGCAGTACTGGCACTAACATACAGTGCAGCTGAATACGGTGCCCAAGTGTGGTGCAATAGTGCAAATGTAAAAAAAGTCGACACACAATTGCATAGCGTAATGAGAGTGATTAGTGGCACGGTTAAGTCCACTCAGTTACAGTGGCTACCTACCAGTTTTAACCAATATAGCTCTACCAGACCTACGTCCTAACCTACGAAGAAAGCAGAAACTTATTAATACTATCAAGAAAGCCGAAGATAGGAGGAACTCACTGCTAGCCGAAAGATTAGAGGATATACCAACACTCAGACTAAAATCAAGGGAACCTCCTTGGAAGACAGCTAAAGACCTAATAAGATCAGAATTTGAAACCAAAAAGTGCTGGTGGCGATGATTGGACCAACTCCACTATACCAATCAAAAACAAAAACCTGGTGCTGGACCCTAATCAAGGAGTTATGTGTATGGAACTGCCTAGACATGAGTGGTTTGTACTAAATCGTTTTCGAACAGGCCATGGCCGTTGTGCTGATATGATGTTCAAATGGCGACTCCAAGGCAGCCCAGCATGCGATTGCGGGAACGATAGATAGACCATAAATCACATTATAAAGGAATGCCAATTAAGGAAATTCAACCAGGGCATCGAAGGAATCCACGTGATAACACCGGAAGCAGTAAAGTGGATAAGGGAACTAGACGTACACCTGTAAGCTGTTACGCATTATTATATTATATTATATACATATTTATAAAACCTCAACCATTTCAATCTAAATTTAATTTAATAAAATTATGTTTTTATGTTTATATTTTATTTTATTGTTTAATTTGCTGGAAATGATTTGTTAAGCCATACGAATAAAAAAAAAAAAAAAAAAAAAAAAAAAACTCAATAATTAACTGTTCCAGGGTCCTGGTGTAGTACAAATACAAGAGAGCAGAAATGTGTTTGTATGACTTGCAAATATGGAAAATACAAATTGTCCTATGTGCCGTGCTACAAATGTTAGATATCAAAGAATGTTCTTTTCTTAAAAATGTATATTTTAAATTGTTATCAAATACTAATAACTGAATTTGTTGTTATTAATAATTATTATTAATTATAATAATCGTATAATAATATCTTATATTAATCTTTTTTTTTTCGACTCTCGTGAAAAATTATATTTTTGTCCGCTGCAGCGCCACTTGTATTATAAGCAAAAACTAATCAGAAAATTACAATTATTTTCCTACTTATATCTTTATCACCGCTTTACATTATCACGCTCTCTCAATGCGTCACTCTGTTTTTCCAACGTTTCCAAAAGTGTGTGTGGATTTCCTAAATGAGTTTCCAGCGCTTATAATATGACGTCGGAGTTTACTCTAAGTTTGGCTTGACGTTTGCAGTGCTGGGCATTAGTGCTAGAAAATGACTGGGCGTGAGTGCGTCGAAGTCCAATGGATCAGGAATGAGTGCACTCAACGTCCGTGAATTGAGGGTGACTTCGATACGAGTTAAAAGGGTACTGAGTTCTTCGTACTTGAGTTGATGAAGACCGATAGTTCTGTGAATTAATGTTTTTGTTGATTTCACTCCAGCCTCCCAAAGACCTGAAAAATGAGGTGCGGATGGTGGATTGAAGTGCCAGGTGATGTTACGCGCCGTGAGGAATCCCGTACACTTTTCTTGGTGTTCGGCAGATGAGTGAATCGATCAACTGTTTCAAACAACTTGGATGCACCTACGAAGTTGGTACCACAGTCACTATGCATTTGTTGTATTGGGCCTCGGCGTGAAATAAATCGACTGAAAGCCATCAGAAATGTTTCAGTGGACAAGTCTGAGGCGAGTTCAAGGTGCAGCGCCTTTGTTGCCATGCAGACGATGAGACATATATATGCATGGTATGGTATGGTACTGTACTGCGTGTTGTTGACGGTTTTAACATGACAGGCCCAGCGTAGTCGACCCCGATTACGGTGAATGGCTTCACTTGCTAGTTGCTGTAAACGGAATTTAGGCAAATTTCCCATTACAGGCTGAACTCCTCGTGGACGAATTCGGTAACAGGCAATACAGTGACGTAGACGAGATTTAATAACTTGGCGACTGGCAATGATCCAATATTGTTGCTGAATGATGGATTGCAGTGTTTTAGCTTCTGAGTGCTTGTGTTGACGGTGGACATCATCAATTGACAATTAGCAAGTCAGTAAATCGATACGTCCTCGGCAAAAGACTCGGGTGCTTCTGCTCGTATGGAAGATCAGCGTGAACAAGACGACCTCCAACTCGAAGTATTCCGTGGTTATCAACAAATGGATTTAAACCACGTAGATTACTTTTGCCTTTGTGAGTAGGATCGCGGAGCTGCGTGAGTTCATCAGCAAACGTTTGATTTTGTACAGCGAGTATAATGACCTCTAGCGCGCAACTCAGTTCCATTGCTGATGGTTCGATTATGGTTGGTTTGACATCAGCAAAAACTCGTTTACAATAGGCGGTGATGCGAATAATCTTTTGTAAAGACGAATTTCGAAGAAAAAGGCGGTCGAAGATGGTTCTGGTTGGGGTTAACACGAGGACTGTGGTTCGTGCTTCTAAATCTGTGATAACCGTAGTAGGAGCTGATGGCCACGTACTTTGTTCATGGACCAAGAATGCAGGTCCGTTCCACCACATTGGATGTTTTAGGAGTTCAGTAGGGTAGAGTCCGCGTGACGCACAGTCCACTGGATTGTCACTAGTTGGAACATATCGCCAAAGTGATGGTGGTGTGAGGCTCTGGATCTGGCTGGTTCTGTTGGCAATGAACGTGGCCCATCGATGTGGAGATGATTGAATCCAGGCGAGGGTGGTCGTCGAATCAGTCCAGGCGTGTATGGCTTTAATGGATAGTAGTTTTTTGAGAAGTACGTAAACATAGTGCAACAGTTGAGCTGCCAATACTGCACCGCAAAATTCTAATCGTGGAATAGTCATGCGTTTCAGAAGTGACACCTTAGATTTTGCAGAGATGAGGTTGCAAGTGACTCGGTTACCGGAGTCACAACGTAGAAACACTGCGGCCGCATATCCCTTTTCAGAACTATCTGAGAAGACGTGGAGTTTGTACTGAGTTTCTTCTTCAGTGGTAAGTCGTCGGGGAATTTTCTGAAGTCTTATGCATTGAATTTCACTTTGGTACCGCTGCCACATGGTTTATACCTGTTCAGGAACGGGATCATCCCATCCGATTCCTGATGTCCATAGTAATTGCATCATGTGTTTTGCCAAGAAGGTGATAGGTGAGAGAAAACCGAGAGGATCAAAAATGCGTCCTAGATCTGACAGGATCGAACGTTTAGTTGTACTTGCATTTGGACACTGAAAAGTGTAAAAGAAATGATCTTGTTTTGTATTCCATTGCATCCCGAGGATTTTTAGCCCAGCCTCCAGTTCATCATCGAATAGTACATCAGTTGACATGGAGCGCTCATTTTCTAATACAGCTTGAAGAATCACGGGAAAATTACTGGCCCATTTCCGAAGGTGAAATTGGCCTTGGTTGCATAGATCAATTAATTGTGATTGTTGCACTAAAACTGCTTCCGGGGTATCGGCCCCTGTGAGTATGTCATCCACAAACGTATCTTGCATGAGGATCTGAGCAGTGATAGGGAATTGTGTCTCCTCGATCTTTGCTAGGTGTTGTAAGGTTCGCAATGCCTGATGAAGAGCAGAAGATTCACCATATGTTACTGTACAGAGACGGTATTCTGTAATTGGTTCATCGGGTTCAAATCGCCAGAGAATCCGTAGATAATCACGATCTTTAGAACGAATTTCAATTTGCCTATACATTTGCTTGATGTCAGCTGTAAACAGAACTTTGTGGACTCGGGCACGGATCAGAATCCGCGGTAAGTCCTGTTGAAGTTTGCGACCTGTATACAAGTTAGCATTGAGTGAGTTTCCCGTGGTGTTCAAAGCAGATGCATCAAAGACAACTCGGAGTTTAGTTGTCTTACTCTCGGGACGCACGATGCAGTGATGTGGGATGTAATAGCAATATGGAGTCTGTCTTTGGTTCATTGGGACGACTTCCATATGTTGGCTTGCAAGGTAATCTCTCATGAACTTCTTATATTGTTGGGGAAGCTCTTTATCCTTTGACAATCGGCGTTCTAAGTACCGAAATCATGTTTGAGCCATGGTCCGAGACTCACCGAGGATTGGGTGCGGATGTTTTAATGGTAGCGCAAAGCTAAAACGACAAGACGCCAAACGGTTCACTGAGGACGTGAAGATTCTTTATGCGTGCATTTCGTCTGTGCTCAAATGGTGTATATGAGGTGGCTCATCCATCTCCCAGAATTTTGTCAGGGTTTGTTCAAGTATTGTATCAACGGTGACCAACATTTACGTGACTGACTTGGGTGGTATTGCCACTGGTCCCATCAAAACCCATCCGAATACAGTGCCAAATGCCGTTGAGTGATGTTGATGACCAGTAATGCAGGCACTGGTGAAGATAGCTGGTGCGATGTCTTCACCGAGCAGGATATCAATTTTCCCTGGAATGTGGAAGGTAGGATCTGCCAAATCTAGTTGAGTTATGTGGGGCCACGATGTTATTTGAAAAGTTTCTTGAGGTGTGATATCTGTGATCTTCGACACAATAAGAACATCGAGAGGAATTGATGGTTCAGATTGGTTTACTGGTGACATTGTGATTGTGGTCATGCCAGATACCACATTGACCGGGGTGCCTGAGAACACGCTGATTTTTTTGGTACAACGTCGGCGGGTTACAGAGAGGTGATCTGCGCACTGCTTTGTGATGAAACTAACTTGAGATTCAGTATCCAATAGTGCTCGCAGAGTATGTTTCTGGTTATCGATTGATGCGACACTGAAGTAAAGAGTAAAGTGGAAAGTACGACCAACTTCGCTCGTTCAGTAGCAGTGAACATTGTAGTTGCTATCGGACCATTGTCACCCGTGGTTGTTTCATCTGGGAAGTGCAGAAGTGTATGATGCTGTTTCTTACATGCCATGCATGTATGTTTTGATGGACATGCGGCCGACGTATGCCCATATCCCAAACAATTGATGCACAACTGAAGCTTTTTTGCCGTTTGGAATCGTTCACTTGGACTTTGGCGTTCGAAGGTTGCGCACTTTCGTACTGAATGGTTCTGTTTGTATAGAGGGCAGCAAGTGGTTGGGATCAACGTAGGTTTGGTGGTTGTCACGAGAACTTTGGATGATGAGGTTGGACGAGAACCTTTTAACGGTGGTGGTTTAGATTTGAATCGTAATGAGTTAGCTATACCTGGATTGACCGGAGAGTAGTGTCCCGCTCGTGCTTCGGCTGCCCTAACGTGACTACGTAGGAAGTCGACAAATTCAGTTAACTGTGGTTGGTGCCTGTCTCCGAGGATCAACTCCCGACGAGCCCGAAGTTCATAGTCAAGATGTTGTTCAAATATATGAACTGAAAATGGGCTCCACTGACGAGTCGTGAGGTTCAGATTGTCCAGTGCTGCGGTATTTTCAAGAATCGAATTAATCTGTGATTGGATTGGACAGGCATCGGTTGATAGAACTTTGTGTGGGGCGAGAAGAGCTTGAATGTGGATTCTTGCCAAGTCCCTCTTGTTTCCGTATCGAGCTCGCAATATTTCCCACGCACTGTGGTAGTTTGCGGACGTTAACGGAAGATGAGCTATGACTGTCTTTGCATCACCTTGAAGAGACGTTTTTAGAAACTCAAATCTTTCTACGTCTGGAAGATCTGGGGCATGTGACATAATAGAATTGAACAGGTCATCAAATCCTTGCCACTCATTAATGATGCCGGATAAGTTTGGGAACGTTCGTTTTGGCAGTTGGTAGTGAGATACGTTAGTTGATCCATTGTTGATGGTTTTATTTAAGGTTGTTGATAGAGATTGATCCAAGACAGGTGATAGTGAGATTTGTTGCACATCTGCAAAGGCAGCAAGTTCGTAATACAGATTATCGAACTTGGCAACGAGTGCACGACTAACGGCCGTATCCTTGACATCAACTGGAGCTGTACCGTGACTGACCCCGTTTTCTATGTACTGGATATCCTCTTCAATTTTTCGACGGATATCGTTGAGCTCTCGAAGCATCTGCTCAATTTTTGCTCGTTTTCCAACATTTTTTTTGTCACACCTGCACCGAAAGTTTGGTTTTCGACCACGGTTGAAGCGTTCGAAAGCGTCCTTTTTCCGTCCAGCGGGCGGTAAAGTGGAAATCCCCAAAAGTGCTGGCCGCCGGGCGCGTATCCCCTGCACAACCAGAAACTAAAATGTATACCTACCACGTTTCTTACAAAACATAAACTTTTGGTTACATCTTAAATGTATAGTATAACCTCCTTGCATGACGCATAAACATTTAAACATATTTAATTTGCACTGTTCCTAGATAAGTTTGTCGAACGATGCGTTAGTAAGTTTGTTGAATAGTCTATAATTGTTGCTTAGATCCCTGCATAACCTTTTCCATGAACGCAGGGGCGTGACAAAAAATAGTATGTGTGGCTCACTTCCCGCCCTTGCCACACAATATACTATTGTATCAGCCTTAAATTCACCAGCCGCCGCAATGAACATGGTAATTCGGTCGGTACCTCGGATTATACGGGCCTTTGCTTCTACATATCCAGCGGAGACGGGAAGCGTCATGATTGTATATGTTTTAACTTCAGTAGTAATATTCACTTTTAGTAAATGATGTCAATTTTTTTCTGGAGTGGATGTTGATGGACAATATTACAGGGTCACGGTTTGTCTTTTGTCACATCCGGCTTGAAGGACCAGTAAAGATCTAGCGTAATGGGTTTATAAAGAAAAATAACGAGTTTTCTATGTCACACTGACGAATGATTTATTTACGAATGATACAACTAATTTACACTGTGTACGATGCAGAAACCAAGGCGCACGACGGGGAGCTGGAACCTATCGAACGGTATGGCAATATACGGATCAGTGCAATGCCGGAATACTCCGACTATTACACTATTGACCGATATAGATACCGTCCGATAGGTTTTTGGTTGGGATGTTTCTACCTGAAGTGCGCAAGTTTGCCCGGGTGGGTCTTGCTACAACTCAGGTAAAAGACTGGTGCTTGGTCGTCGGTCTTGCGGCCTTTTATATGCTGATTATCGACGATTATTTCAGCCGGTCTCATGTTCTGTGACAGACCGGCGAGTTATCGGTGCCGTGTTCTGTGTCAGAAAACCCGAAACCGCAAAAGTGCAATCGTCGATAAACGCATAGTAATTATATAAGAAAAAAGGGAAATGATATTGGTAATCATGCTCCCGGTATCGATAATTAATAATAACAATAAGAATACTAATAAAAATAATAATAACAATAGCAATTATAACAATTATAATAAATACAAGGACAGTGGAAGGGCAGTGGTGTGCGTTATCTTCGTGACTGTGTGTTTGAACAGTACCTATTTTAAACCTAATAATATATACCAAAAATACAAGTATAATCGACGTTAATTATACGCAATTTTTCTTCCGAAAATTTATGATTATACATCAACATATTGTAAGGATTGCCGTCTATCAGCATCGTACATTATTCCTTAAGTACGGCACCCGCTGCCTAATATGCTGAGTGTGAGGAATTGCGAACGCAACTGACTGCTGACCAAGGGTTTTAGGCACAAGGCAGCGGTGTATATAATTAGGACCGAGGCGGTGTGTGAAGAGAGTGTGTGCGACACGGAAACAACAGGAACAACGACTCCGCGACGATCCAACGGCCCCATCAAAGATCCTCACTCACGGAACGTCATTATCTACCCGGATCGGTAAACCATTTAACACATTTATATATACAGGGTGATTCTTTTATCAAACAACACTCATTATTTCCAAAAGTATTCATGTTTTTGAATACATTTTGCGGGGTAACCCCGTACCACACCACTCCGCGCAACAAAACTTTAAATACGTATAACTCATAAACTACTCGCCCTAAATTCGATTTTTATGTATCGAAATACTCAGAAAATTATTCTGCTTTGGAATATGAAATGAAAAATCTATGTTGCCTTTAAAAAAAGTAAAAAACTTAAAAAATTATAAGGATAAAAAATATTTAAAAAAGCGAGTAAGTGAGTATCGCTCTGCTGTTCATTAGGGGGTGGAATGGACCTAGGACTAGGGTAGGTTAAATATGAATGCAATGATAGGTATCATTATATACGAAAAACGATTCTGAACGGAGATAATTTGTCAGTCTAGGATAAATTATATTTAAATTTTCGCAATTTTGACATATTTCGTATGAATTCGAACTAAGCACTTATAAAAAAAAATTGTGACTAACGATCTCGGATTTTTTTATCACTTTTAGAAAAACTTTTAAGAAATCTTGTATTAAATTTTCAAGATTTTCTGGCCGGCCAAAAAAATTTTATCGTTATTTTTTAAAAAAAATACTAAAAAGAATTAAAAATTTCAATTGTCTATAAATAGCTCAAAAAAGAGTCAAAATACTTTGAAAATTTATCGGTGTATATAAAACACTAACATAAATATTTGGTGAAAATTTCAAGTATTTACAGTGATTAGTTTTTGAATTACAACCATATAAAAAAAATCGATTTGGTCGAAAACTGGTTTTACGTAAAAATTCCCGTTTTTTTGTCACTTTTTTTTTGTTTTTCTCGATTTTTTTGAAAACTGTTGGAAAATGTTTACTTTTGACCTCTATAATGCACCAAGGATATCCACTTTTCCATCGAAAACTACCCCCAAAGTTTGAAATTGAAGCATTATTTCGACTAGTTATGCTGTACACAGACACAAAAACAAAAAAAAAACACATCATTGTAAAATCAATACATTCATCACTCCGTTTAGAATCTAAAATATAATTTTTTAATAAAAACGTTGTTTTTTTAAAAATTTGAAACTATGTAAAAAAATATTTTCAAAAACATGAATACTTTTGGAAATAATGAGTGTTGTTTGATAAAAGAATCACTCTGTACATATATACCAATTATAATAACTACCTACTATATTACTTTTACATAATAATTCTATAATAATACACGTAATTTATACATTATACCTATGTGCTTTACTTCAATAAGGTAACCCAGATTTCTTAGTATTAATATTACACACCGAAGTCGAGTCCCCGAGACCTCGTTAAAATAAACAGAACTTAAACCCGTAGGGTTCGAGAGACGAATGCCTGGTGAAGAGGAGACGTTACAATTGGTGGAGGCGCCGGGTATTCGTCTCTCGATTTTTAAGAAATAGTTTTTCTGGAAATTTCAATTCTAAGGTACACCCTGACCCCTCGTGTAGTAATATTAATATTTTTAGGTCAGGTGAATCTTATGTAAAATCACTGTCATTCCAAATTTATCTTAATGTACAATAATTTTTAATGGACGATAAATTTTATATTAAATGAAATACGAATAATCAAATTGCAAAAGTAACAAATACAAATATATTATTTTTAAACAAAAATTTCAATTCAGAAATAAATAAAATAAATTTAATAACTCTTTTACGATCAATCGAGGAGAACGATTTGGGCGATTTTTTCGAAAATTCTTAATTTGGGAAAATACCTTTTTCAGCTATATTTGTTAAGCAATTTAAACTGTGTACATTATACGAGGTCAAGTTTTAGCAAAGAAGAAAATTTAATAAGCTATCGCCAGTAGAAAAATTTTGAATTTATTATTTCACAGAAAACAGTAGCGTGGATACATTTGTTAGATAAATCCAAAGTAGTGGGCTTTTTAAAATTTTGTAATATTAATTGTGAAGAATCAGCAACACTGGTAGAATTAAGAAATCTCGCTAAATCAGCCGTAAAAAATTATTTAGAGGAGAACCTTTTAGTAGCGAAGAGAATAAAGAATCTGATGATAGTAAAGATCTTACTTTTACAGAAGGCAATTTGTCATTCAATTTAAATAAAAGTCAAGCACATTTTTATGATAATACCATTGAAATTAAACCCACAACTTCAATCACAGATATTAGAAAATAAAGATAATACTTTGGATTACACACTTTAAAAGTGAAAAATATTCATGATTTTGACGAATTTTTGTCAATATTTGAACTTCAAATGCTACTAAAAAAAACTGGTTTTGCTCGAAAACTGGTTTTGCGTAAAAAATCCCGTTTTTCCCTCATTTTTTTTAGGGTTTTTCCAATATTGAAAATTTTTAACTTTTGACCCCTCAAAGTACCAACTAGATTCAATTTCCTTTTCAAAGAGGGGCTGAAGTCAAAAATCGAAGCATTTTTACTGCTCCAAATGTTGTCGTCAGACACACAAAAAAAAACACACATCATTGTAAAATCAATACATTCATCACTCCGTTCAGAATCTAAAATAATAGCTGAACAACGAAAAATTAATAACATACAATAAATAAATATATAACGACATGTAACCCAACCTCGTTACCGGATGCATTCGTACCAGGTCTAAGACTTGAGGTAATAGGCAATATTAATAAAGAACAATACAATTTTGTAATAGACACTGGAGCTACCGCGTGTATAATTAATGCTGACAACTTACCATTAATAGAAATCAAATCTAAACCAATGGATTGTGTGAAATTAATTACTGCAAACGGTTCAAACTTAAAACTACTTGGTATTGCTAATATTATCGTGATTTTTGAAGATAGGTATTGAATTTCCTTTTAAATGCATGGTAGTTGAGAACTTAGTAGAATTGGGTACGGACTTCTTAAAATTATACAAAGCAAAAATAAATTTTATAAAAATTCATGATAAAACCACGTACAAAACATTATTTACTACCTTAAAATAAGTTGATATTTTAATTCATTTTGAAAGTATTCTTTGTAACAAAACATTTTAGTTAATATACATTATTCATTATAAATGTAAAAACATATCTTATTGTTTATTAGCTAATAGACATCTCTAATTTAAGATTTGAATATCAATAATCAATATTCAATGGCATTTTTTATAACACATCTCAATTATTATTAATACAGTGAAACCTCTGTTAAGGTCACCTCTCAAAAATGGATACTCTTAAATCCCCATCATATGTGTACAATACAACTGACACTAAAAACCAATAACCAATAACCAATAATCTATTCATCTGATCATAATATAATATACTATCCAAAACGCTTAAGTAGGTAGTAAAAATACATATTTATTTTTTCATACATTTTCTAAAATTTGAAAATAATGAAAATGTGATTGGATTATCCACATTAGCTAATCTGTAAATACATTATAAAAAATATAAAACATCAGCTAAAAAAAAAATTGATTTTTTTTAACTCTAGATAAAAACACAATACAAAAATATTTATAATAAATGCATTTAAATAATAACTAACATTTAGTAAAATACATTTCTTATATGCACACATGTTTATATCATGTGCATATTTTTTGTAACTTTTCCCTATAGCACCTTTTAATAGTGGGCATTTAGTAATTATTCACAAATGCCCACTATATATATAAAGGTTATTATATATAGGTATTATATATATTATATATATATAAAGGTTTTCCAAATAGTGAACAACTTCCTATAGTGGACATTTTTAATTCCCTATGACTGTAAAAGTTTCACTGTATTGAGTACAGATAAAATTGGTTTAGGTGAAATATTGGATTACATTAACTTATTTTAAAACAGGTGACTGTATACACATTTCATTTTGTACAGATTTTAACAAGAGGTAACCTATAATATTATATAGTTAATTTTTGTCTAATAATCGATGTTACAAGAGTGTCACTGTCTATTATTTTGGCAAAATCATTATCCCACGCTGGCTTCCATCGATTGCGATCTTTATCACACGTTACAATCAATTCTTTTGAGTATTGCGTATTTGTCCAATTTAAGACATAATTGCCGCCAGCACAACTTATAATCACTGAAAACCAAAATCAATATAATTCAAATAATAATGAATTAATCTTAGCAATACACTTTATATATAATGAATTATGAGTAAAAACCAAATTTTTCATAAGATTCTTGTAGCAATTTTTTATATCATAAAGGTACATGCAGTTAATGAGTTTTTATTCTTAATCAATAAAATAACAAAATTTTATAATGCATAGCTTAGATTTCAGTGCATATTATTTTGATTGAAATTCATTTTTCTGAATATTAAAGGTATACTAAGTTATTTTATTACTTACAGTTTAAAAATACATGTATATTTAATTTAAACATATTGAATTCTGAACGGAGTGATGAATGTATTGATTTTACAATAATGTGTTTTTTTTTTTTGTGTCTGTGTACAGCATAACTAGTTGAAATAATGCTTCAATTTAAAACTTTGGGGGTGGTTTCCGATGGAAAAGTGGATATCCTTGGTACATTATAGAGGTCAAAAGTAAACATTTTCCAACAGTTTTAAAAAAAAATCAATTTTTTTATATGGTTGTAATTCAAAAACTAATCACTGTAAATACTTGAAATTTTCACCAAATGTTTATGTTAGTGTTTTATATACACCGATAAATTTTCAAAGTATTTTGACTTTTTTGAGCTATTTATAGACAATTGAAATTTTTAATTCTTTTTAGTATTTTTTTTAAAAATAAAGAAAACATTTTTTTGGCCGGTCAGAAAATCTTGAAAATTTAATACAAGGTTAGTTTTACAGTATACGAGGTTAAGTTGTTCTAAAAGTGGTAAAAAAAAAATCCGAGATCGTTAGTCACAATTTTTTTTTAGAAGTGCTTAAAGTTCGAATTTATACGAAATATGTCAAAATTGCGAAAATTTGCAAGTAATTTTGTGATTGAAAAATTGTAAAAATTTTTAATTTTATAACTAAGTTTTGAAAATTTAGTACAAGGTTCTCCATACATTTTTCTTCAAATATCTGTGAAAAAAACTCTACCGGACTAAGACAAAACATTTTTAGGAGTGTTTGAAATTTAAATTTTTACAAAACCGCGTTAAATAACGGTTTAACCTCAAACGATATTATATTAGGTATATTAACCTAACCATAGCACAATTTTTTTTTATTAGAATTTGAAGTTCAAATATTGACAAAAATTTGTCAAAATCATGAATATTTTTCACTATTTGGTAGTTAAAATTTTATAAATATTTTACTATCAAAAGCTAAGAATTGAAAATGTAATACTATGCTGTCCATGAGTTAAGCTTAGAATAATTATAAAAAGTTTGAGGATTATTCAATTTAAAAAATTTTATGAGTGTTTAAAGTTTTAATTTTAATTTGAAATCAAAAATACACGTATAAAATAACGTTTTACTAATAAATAATTTTCGATTTTTGTTATTTTTAAAAAATTACTGAACGTAAAATCTTGAAACTTTTACTTAAATGTATGGATTTGTTTCAAAATAAAATATATGAAAATATTTAAATATAATTTATCCTAGACTGACAAATTATCTCCGTTCAGAATCGTTTTTCGTATACAATGATACCTATCATTGCATTTAAATTTAACCTACCCTAGTCCGAGGTCCATCCCACCCATTAATGTACAGCCAGTGGCGTCCGCAGGGGGGGCTAACGGGCTGAAGCCCCCCCCCATTGCCCATATTGTTGTTTTTTGTTTTTATATTGACCTCGATTTAATTATTTTTGTTTCTTTAATTGTGTGTTTACCTATTTATAAACCTGTAACAATTGAGTAATTATTTATTTTCAAGCCCCCCCCCCCCCCATTGAAAAATCCTGCGTACGCCACTGTGTACAGCAGAGCGATACTCACTTACCAGCTTTTTTTTGTATTTATATTTTTGTTAGTCTGTCATCACGTTTAGGAGTAGTAATAATGCTTTAATTTTTTACTTCAGCCCCTTTTTGAAAAGGAAATTGCTTTAGGGGGCCAAAAGTAAACGAATCATTGTAAATACTTAAAATTTTAACCAGATTCGCGATATATAAATATTTAAATTTTCAAAATATTTTGACTTTTTTAAGTTATCTGCAGACAATTGAAATTTTCGATTTTTCTAAAAAAATTTTCTTGAAATGTCGATAAAAAAAAATTTGGCTTTCCAAAAAATTTTTAAAATTTAATTCACGATTTATTATAAGTTGTACTTATCGTAGCAAAAAAAAAAAAAAATCAAAAATCGTTAGTCATATTTTTTCTTTATTAGAATTTAAAGTTCTAATGTTTATGAAATATATCAAAATCGCTAAAATTAGAAAGGAATTTTGAAGTTTAAAATACATAAAACTTTTGTAATTTATATCTAAGGTTAAAAAAAGTTAAAAACCCAACACAAGGTTGTCCATAACTTTTCAAATAACTGCAAACAAATACTCCAGCGTCAATATAGAAAAAAATTTATAAGCCTATGAAATTTATTTTTTTTACGAAATCTAGTAAAATAACGATATACCTATTACAATTTAAATATAGGTTATAATATAATATATCCTACTAATTATTCTAGACTGACAAATCATCTCCGTTCAGAATCGTTTTCGTATACAATGATATCTGTCATTGCATTCAAATTTAATACATTCATTATAGTGACCTACTGGCTACTAACTCTCTATCTTTACTATACAGCGGAGCGATATCCACTTCCCCACCTTTTTTTTTATTGTTTTGAAATTATATTATTCAATATTATCTTAAATTATTAGAATCTGTTAATTAATTCTGAATAAATCTAATGGTAAACCTGATATTGTCATCAACAAATTTTAAATTTACAATAATCTATTATACTGTTATTTTTAAAATTAAAACCAATTGAGTTATTATAAAATTTAAAGATAGGGTATTTAAGGTTGTAATTGTCTAGATGTTATAATTTATGTTAAAATCTCATTAAATTTAAGAAAAAATGAAGATATCTGGGGAATCGTAAGTTCCTTCACGAGAGTAATAGGTAGAGTAGGTAGACAATTACATACATTAATTCCTACATATGTAATGTGTAGGGATCGGTACTTCTATAAGTCTGCATGTTTTTAAATAATCAATAAACATATAGCTAAGCAGTATAGAAATTTGTTACATAGCAATACGAGTTTATACTTAAAATTTATAGTTGCATATTATACATATTCGACCATTTTTCATTTTATAAGTGCATATTTTACAGTTATTTATATATGAATGAGTAAGTTTTTAATTCCCAACTTAAGAAAATATCTAATAGCTCAATTTTCAAGATAATTAGTAATATACTATATTAAAAATATAAAATGTATACAATTTAAGTTGTTTTTTAAAAAAAATTTTAAAAATTTAATTTTAGACTAAAACTCGATGTTAAATGAAAATAAATCTGAAAAAAAGAAAATAATTATCTCAGATAATTAATCAAATTTATCTATTTATGGACCATATCTACAAATATTATTATTATTTATTACAAAATACCTATATACTTTTAGATTCTGAACGAAGTGATGAATGTATTGCTTTTACTATGATGTGTGTTTTTTTTTTTTTTTTTTGTGTCTGACGACAACATTTGGAGCAGTAATAATGCTCCGATTTTTGACTTCAGCCCCTCTTTGAATAGGAAATTGAATCTAGTTGGTACTTTAGGGGGGTCAAAATTAAAATTTTCAAATAGTTTTCAAAAAAATCGAGAAAAACAAAAAAAAAATGACAGAAAAATGGAAATTTTACGAAAAACCACTTATCGATTTTTTGATTTTGCTGTAACTCAAAAACGAATCATTGTAAATACTTGAAATTTTCACCAAATGTTTATATTATGGTTATCTCTTTACAGTTAAATTTTCAAAATATTTTGACCATTTTTAAGCTACTTCTAGACAATTGAAATTTTCGACTTTTCTAAATTTTTTTTTCTTCAAATGCCGATAAAAAATTTTTGGGTGGCCAGATAATCTTGAAAATTTAATACAAGGTTTCTTATAAGTGGTTCTTAAAGTGATAAAAAAAAATTCGAAATCGTTAGTCACAAGTGTTTAAAGTTCGAATTTATACGAAATATGTCAAAATTTAAATTAAATTTCATACGCTCATAATGCGAATGTTGGCCATAGTAACCATAGTAACATATAAAAACTCGAGTAAAAACTATACTATTTGTTTCAAAATAGAATATATGACAATATTTAAATATAATATATCCTAAAATGACAAATCATCTTCGTTCAAAATCGTTTTTCGTATACAATGATACCTATCATTGCATTCAAATTTAACCTTCCATAGTCTGAGGTCCACCCCACCCCCTAATATACAGCAGAGCGATACCCACTTACCCGCTTTTTTTTAAATGCATATTTAGAGATTATTTAAGGCATAAATGCATGCATATTTTAAGGTTTTTTAGTGCATTAAGTCCCTAGCCCTACACTAATGTGTAAGTTCCTACATGAAGAAAAAAAGGTACGTATGTTAGTTCCTACACGATGAAAGGCAGGTACTTACACTACATACACTAGGAATATTATAAGTTATCAATCTACGTCTATAAAATACTGTCATACATTTTAACCCTTTATTCTATATAATATATAATTTATAAGCTATCTATCTAATTTAATTTAATAATTTTAAAAATAATAATTTTAATATAATAATAATTCATAATTGTAAAAATAAAATATATGTAATGCATTCTATATAAAATGATAATTCATAATAAGTAGTTAGAACATAATAATGTGGAGTAAATGATGAAATAATGTTATCGCACTCGTTAGGTAAATTATTAAATATTATATAGAATGTATTATTTATATATTTAAATATTATAAAGAATTATATATTATATAGAATAAAGGGTTAAAACGTTTGACAGTATTATAATATGATATAACTGATATTAGATTGATAACTTATAATCAGGGCTTTTATAGCATTTGCTAATTATTATAGGATACAGATAAAAGTAGCAGAGTGAGATATACATTTGTTTTATGCACTAGGGACTTCAAATATAAAATTGTATAATGCTATTTTTTGCATATTTGAAGTATTTTATGTTTTTAGTGCTATTTTACAAGTTTTGGTGCTATTTTTTTTGCTAATTTGTATAAAATAACGTTTTGTTTTGTATTTTCATAAATCTAGGTTAATATATTATGTGATGGTCTAAAATTATGAAAATGTTGTCATTTATTTTAATTTTTTTTTTTTTTTTTAATATATAATATGAAAAATACCCACATTTTCATTCATATTAAAGTCTATTTTTAAATAGTCCGGCGTATTAGCCTATCAAACAGTAGGTAATTAAAAATATAAACAGTAGTTTTTAATTAGGTAATTATAAATGTACCTATTAATTCATAAATAATCTTTAGCTAATAAATATAAGTTTTTTTTAATTATAACCAGAATACATTTTTATTTTTGCTATTTTTCATGTTTTTAGGACATGTTATAGAGCTTATTTTAAGATTTTTTAAGTCATATTAAAGCACATATTTAATTTATTTTTAGTGCTATAAAATCCAAGCCCTGCTTATGATATACTTAATGTAGGAACTTACATGTGTACCTTATTTTATCGTGTAGAAACTAACATATGTATCTTGTTTACCTGCTAGGTCTCGTATAGGAACTTACATTCGCCCAGATATCTTGGGTGGTATATTCATTTTTAGGCAAGTAATAATCATTTTACAATTTCTAAAAAATGTACAGTTTTAAAATACTCATAATTTACTTTGCAGTTAAAAAAACAATAAAAGTCTCAGAGATTCCTTGTAAATTAATCTTATTTTTAAATTTTATAATAAATCAATTCAATCTAGTTTATAGTATATTTAATAATTATAAGTGCATAACAATCTGGTCTTTACTTATATAACTTTATAAGTAACAACTAATAACATTACTATAATACGCAAAACACTAGGTACCTTTCATTTCTTGGGGACCAGGTTTCACTGATGGAGTAACTAGCACATTATATCCATCTAGGAGTCTTTTCGTTTTAGCTTTGGCTAATGATTCTTTTAGCTGAAACTTGTATTTTCTTTCTGCATCTTTATCCACAATTAAAAAATCATCAACGTCTAAACATATTTAATAATATTATATTATATACATTATACAATGAACAATAAAGATCATGCAAGACAAAAACCTTGAAACATTTGAACAGTATAAGAATGTTTGAGCCAATTTGCATTAACAATTGGACATCCTCTAGCTATTGCCGACAGTATTTTCATTGTACAGCGTATTTTGTCTGTTACCAAAACTGAACATTCTGTAATCTCGTCTGTAACCGTACCACCTAGTAACAACATACAATTTAGGTTTAAAAAATTACAATTTATAATTATTTATACCACTCAGCTTTAAACATAAAACATTATAATACCTGTTTTGTCAACAAATTGTTTCATTTCTTGCAGGTGACGGCTTTTGAGGTAACTAAAACTAACAACAGTTTCTGATGAATTTTCAACCTAAAATTACAAAAAAATATAGTTTGTTACAATTATTTATCAAATCTATATATTTTAAAAAGTAAAACTTTGTTGTAAAATAAATATATTATATATCAGTGGTGGCCAAACCGTCGCCCGTAAGCTGCATGCGACTCACATATTATTGTAACATTTAAAAAAAAAATTTTTTTTAATATGAATTTATGTATATTTATATTTAATTTATTTGGTGGCTCACGAGTCTCTTCTCGCTGGTCACCATTGTTATATATATACATATATTCTACACAATCAGTAAACTATTGTCTATTAATTATAAATACTTGCTTAACTGAAACTATTTAAAATATTTAAGTATGAAAATATTAAGATAGTTAAAACTGACAATTCAGTTTTAATTTACATTAATAATAAAATTAAAAATACTAATTTTTGTTTTTTAATGTAATCAAGTTTTGAGAAGACACATCAAGGTTTCATATTTCATATTTCTAAATATATAGAATAAACAATAATAACATGTTTAAGAAGAAATGTGGTAAACTACTATAAAGTGTTATTAATGTTGAAAGAAACTAAAAAAATAAAAATAATATTTTTGATTTTATTTACTTAACATTTATTAAAAAGGTTTTATTTGTTTACTAAAATGAAAAACTTAGAATCAAAACCACCTAAACACAATTTAAATTTTAAACTGTACAATGTATTTGATAAATTAAAAAATGGCTATTATGTTTTTCACGTGTAAGACTGAAATAACAAATTTTGTTAATGACATCTTAACATTTATTGAGTACAAAATCCATTTAGTCACTCACCAATGATTCTAATATTTTTTTCCTGGTACATATTTTTTTGTTATTTTCTTCAACACCATCCTGCTTTCGTTTTCTATTAAGTATTGTTGCATTTTCTTTTCTAGTCATTGCTCTTGTCTGGTACCGTTCTTTATTTTCCTTAACTTCATGTGTGATTTTGCTATTACCTTGTTTATCACTTTTTCCTTTAACCTGACATTGTACTTTTTTCTTATTCCAAAATGATTTCCATACAGAAGCATCATTACTAGAAGTAGATGGTTTACAGTTCAAGGCATTTAAATTATCTTCAACAGTTTTTGAAGATGAATGATGTTCTAACAATGAGTTTGAACTTATATCAGGTATATTTAATGGGCTGAATATAGATTCATCCATTCGTTTCAATCGGTCATTATGTTTACGGGAAATAGATACTCGAGACTGCGCAGAATCATCAGTTAAATGTTCTTGCTTAATAGAGAATAATGTGTTTAAATCAGTTTCTCTATCAGTAGAAGTTTTTGAACAATCTGGTAAATTAATGTTTTTTAAAATAGGCACTGTAGTATTTATATTATTCATTACAGTATTTTCATTAGGTTTATTTAAGATATTTGTGGAATTGCTTGAATTGTCAGAGTATGATATACATAGATCTTTTCTAACATGAATTTTTGGTTTATTAATTTTTAAGCTGTTGGAAGAATTATCGTTACATACTGGTGGTTGGACATTTGATAGGTCAATTGTATTAGAGTTAATACACTTTGATTTTTGAACCTTACTTCTGTTTTTATTTTCAGGTTCAATAGCTTGTTTATGGTTGTTTAGTTTATCTGAAACATAATAAAAAAATAATATTTCTGAAATCTAGATTCACAGTTAAACAATTTAATTGGTATCATGATACTTACCGAAATCATTGTGTTTATTGGTAAAATCAGTCTTAGAAATATTAGTATTTGTTTTATTTAATTGTGAAAACTCAGCAGGTTTTTGAGTGTTTTCTTTGTTTACTATAGTAGATACATTTGATAATAAATTAATTTTTTTAGTTATAGAAATGTTTTGTGTAGGACAGTTGAAAAATTCATTGTCTGTTTCGGGAACTTGAATTGAACTTTTATGTTTACTGATTGTATTACTATTGGATGTACTTTCTATATTTCCAATAGGTTTATCTATAAGTTCATGTGTTACTTCATCATGTACAGTAGAAGACACTTTTGGTTTTAAATCTGTGTTTTTAGTAAATGACAATTTTTGTGTTGGACAGTTGAAAAAATCATCATTATCTATTTTAAGAACCTTTGTTAATTCTTTTTTAATATTGATGGAATCAGTGTTAGAAATATTTGTTTTTGTATTATTGAATTGCACAAGCTCTATAGGTTTTTGTGTTTCTTCTTCATGTATTGAATTTGATATTTTTGGTTTTTCTACTATATTTTTAGAAATTGAAATTTTTTGAGTAGGGTGATTGAAAAAATCATCGTCCATTTCTGGAATTTGAGTTAAATCTTCTTGCACACTAGTTGAATAATTTTTAGACACAGCTAAATTATTTTTGTTGGGTTTTGAAAATTCTAAAATATTTTGAGTTTCCTGTTCATGAATTATAGAAGAAAATTTTGATTTTAGATTTACTTTTTTGGTAGTTGACAATTTTTGTGTTGGACAATCGAAAAAATCTTCATTATCTATTTTAAGAACTTCTGTTAGGTTTTCATTAATACTGGTAGAATCAATGCTAGAAGTATTAGTTTTTGTTATACTGAGTTGTGTAAGCTCTATAGGTTTTTGCGTTTCTTCTTCATGTATTGAATTTGATGTTTTTGGTTTTTCATTTATACTTTTAGGCATTGTATATTTTTGAGTAGGACAGTTGAAAAAATCATCATCCATTTCAGGGATCTGTGTCAATTCTTCATTTATACTGGTTGAATGTTTTTTTGACACAGTTAAATTATTTTTGGTAGGTTTTGAGAATTCTAAAATATTTTGAGTTTCTTGTTCATGAATTGTATAAGAAACTTTTGGTTTTAGATGTACTTTTTTAGTAATTGACAATTTTTGTGTCGGGCAATCAAAAAAATCTTCATTATCTATTTTAAGAACCTCTGTTAAGTCTTCATTGATACTTTTAGAATCATTGCTAGAAGTATTAGTTTTTGTTTTTCTGAGGTGTGCAAGCTCTGAAGGTTTTTGTGTTTCTTCTTCATGTACTGAAGAAGATATTGTTGGTTTTTCATTTACCTTTTTAGCCAATGCATATTTTTGAGTAGGACAGTTGAAAAAATCATCATCCATTTCAGGGATCTGTGTTAATTCTTCATGTTTACTGGTTGAATATTTTTTTAACGTGGTTAAATTATTTTTGCTAGGTTTTGAGAATTCTAAAATATTTTGAGTTTCCTGTTCATGAATTGTAGAAGAAACTTTTGATTTTGAATTTACTCTTTTAGTAATTGATAATTTTTGTGTTGGACAATCGAAAAAATCTTCATTATCTATTTTTAGAACCTCTGTTAAATCCTCATTAATACTATTAGAACCAATATTAGAAGTACTAGCTTTTATTTTACCAAATTGTGTAAACTCTGTTGGTTTTTGCGTTTCTTCTTCATGTATTAAAGAAGACATTTTTGGTTTTTCATTTACCTTTTTAGGTATTGACATTTTTTGTGTAGGGTAACTGAAAAAATCATCATCCGTTTCAGGGATCTGAGTTAATTCTTCATGTATACTTGTTGAATGTTTTTTTAACGCGGTTAAATTATTTTTGCTAGGTTTTGAGAATTCTAAAATATTTTGAGTTTCCTGTTCATGAATTTTAGAAGTAACTTTTGGTTTTGAATTTACTCTTTTAGTAATTAATAATTTTTGTGTTGGACAATCGAAAAAATCTTCATTATCTATTTTAAGAACCTCTGTTAAGTCTTCATTAATACCATTACAAGTACTAGCTTTTATTTTACTGAGTTGTGTAAACTCTGTTGGTTTTTGCGTTTCTTCTTCATGTATTGAAGAAGACATTTTTTGTTTTTCATTTACCTTTTTAGAAATTGAAATTTTTTGCGTTGGGCAGTTGAAAAAATCATCATCCACTTCAGGGATCTGTGTTAAATCTTCATGAATACTGGTTGAATAACTTTTTGACACAATTAAATTATTATTACTTGGTTTTGAGAATTCTAAAATATTTTGAGTTTCTTGTTCATGAATTGTAGAAGAAACTTTTGGTTTTAGATGTACTTTTTTAGTAATTGACAATTTTTGTGTTGGGCAATCGAAAAACTCTTCATTATTTTTTGTTAAGTCTCTATTAATACCATTAGAATCAATGTTTAAAGTACTAGTTTTTGTTTTACTGAGTTGTGCAAGTTCTGTAGGTTTTTGTGTGTCTTGTATTCCTTCATGTATTGAAGGAGATATTATTGGTTTTTCATTTACCTTTTTAGGAATTAAAATTTTTTGTGTAGGGCAGTTGAAAAAATCTTGATTTTCTAGCAAATTCAAATTTTGTTGCTGAGATTTAAATTCATCTTCAATAAAATTACTGAAAATATCATCATCATCTGCTTCAAAAGTATTAACATTTCTTTTATGTTTATCAATATTGTGACCTTCGGTGGCAGATTTCAAATTAGATATTGTTAATGTTAATCTATTTTGTTCAGAATCATTGTTTAGACCATCATTGTGTATTCCACTTTTTTCAGTTATGTTTAAAGGTTCTGCTGGTTTTACAGAGTATTGTTTATTTGAATTAATATTGTTTGAACTTGATAAATTGTAATTACTGGGAACATCAAATACATGTGTAGTTGGAATACTTGATTGATCACCAGATTCAACTTTCTGGGATTCACAAAATAAAATATCATCGTCATCTGCATCAAAACTATTTTTGAAGTTATTCATAGATACATTTTGTTTCTGGCCAAATGATTGATTTATTGAAATAGATACATTTTCAGATTTAAGATTGGGTATTTCCAAAACTTGAGTATCATTGAATTTGCCATTTTTATTTGGGGACTGAATGTCTGAAATTACATCATGATTATCGGTTTCAAGTTTATTTTCAAAATTATTATAACATCCAAAATCCATAACAGGACTAGGAGTATCTTCTCGAATAAATTCTGTATTAATTATGTTAGGTGACTGAAATATACTTTCCGGTGTCTTGTTAGTAGTTATGAATGAACTTCCAAGATCCATTGCAGGACTAGGAGTATCTTCTCGAATTAATTCTGTATTAATTTTGTTAGGAGACTGAAATGTATGTTCTGGTGTTATGTTAGTAGTTACAAATGAACTCCCAAGATCCATTATAGGACTAGGAGTATCTTCTCGTGTTATTTTTGGCATAGATTCTGTTAGGTTTATTATAGAAGTATCTTTATTTGATAAATTGTTAAATATTTTGTTAGAATGTATGTTATTCTGCATTGTTTCTACTTGGCTAAGAGCTTCTAATAAATATTCATCACTGGGACTTGAAGAATTTAATTCTGTGTGTATATCGTTGAGAGTATTCATAGCACTTTCAGATCCAGTAATGGTTTGAGAAACTTCTTTTTCTATTTGACATGTAGAACTATTTCTGATTAAGGATAAATTAAAATCAGTATTTGCATTAGGTATGTTTGTTCTAAAAGATTTTGAAGAATTGACCTGAAAAGATTAAATACAATTTAATATTGGATTACTGAAATAATAAAATATACAATCTTACTGTATTAGACAATTTTGATAAGGAAAGTCCATCATTTTGCGTTGCTTTGTGTGCAAAAATGTTATCTGATGCTAGAAGTATAACAATTGTGAAAATAAGAATAAACTTAAGTTATTATGTATATTTATGTAAAGTCAATTTTTTTTTTAAAATTACCTATGGATTCGCTATTATTTGTAATTTCATTAGATTCTCCATTTATGAAATAATTAGCTTGGACTTCTCCAAACATCAGTAAAGCATTTTCTTCAAGAAAATAAGCAACATCTTTCCTCAAGTTTTTCTAAAAATGTTTTAATACCAAATATAGAAAATATTATTATCAAAGTGATGTAGGTATAAAGCAGGGGCGTATTGGGAGGGGCACGTGGGTCCCGTGCCTCCCCCATTCACAGTATTTTATACTTATTTTTATTATATGAGAAATTTTACAACTCTAGACCCCATGTACGCAAATTTGAACTTTTTGTTTGTGCCCCCCCTTAAGAAATTTTTAAATACGCCCCTGGTATAAAGTATAAATTATGAATATAAATTATTAAGTTTACCTTATTAAGTTTAGTTTTATTTAAACTTCCTTTATCTAATAGAACAACACCGTCAGAATCACATTGAATAACAGCGTGATTCATTGATACTGACTAATAAAATATGTAAAAACATAAAATATGAAATAATATAATAATATTTGGTTAAAAATATACATTATCAGTCAATTACCACTAGGTTGAAGGAAATTTTATGTAACACTTTAGAAATTTAAAATACATTTATATCATGCTAAAAAAACCTATTTTCCCCTATTTTTTTTCAACTTACTAAATATTATCGATTTACCTAATTACAATAAATAGATTTTGAAAATAAGTTTGGATTCCTTATTGTCTTGTCTTACTTAAGATTCCATTAGCAATTTTTACATGTATGACATGTTTGACATTCATTAATTAAAATTTGTAAGTTTTATAACGAATTTCATTTATGAAAATGCTTTTATTTTTAAACATTAATATTTTATATGTTTTATATGTTTATATATTATATACCTAATTATTCTTTTTCAGAAAAATAGATGATAAAAGTTATTGAAATCTAATAAAATAAGAAGATAAAATAAGAAATTCCTCATGATTAGATCTCAGTGGAATTAAAAAAAAATAATTCAACATAAAACCATCTCAAATTTGTTCTAATAAATTATGGGTGAGAATTGTCAACTATTCATATACAAAAACAAGTGGCAATTGACCAAAATTTAAAAAAAAATTATCCTTACCGGATGTTCGATGTATACATCATTTAAGGGATGTCGTCCAATTGTATTATCACCTTCTTTTAGTATATAACGCCCATTGTCAACCATACCATTTAAGACAATGCAACCATACTAATTAAAAATAATTGAATTAATGATAATGTACATTATGTAATTAATTTCCTAAGTATAGAAATAATTATATTATGCATAAATCTGTTAAGTATATAGTTAGATTTGTTTTTTTTTTAACATATTAATATAATACTATATTTAGAAACCTATTAAACAACATTTGCATTTTTAATGTATGGCAATAGTGTAAGTATAAAGTACTGGTTTAAATAAAATAAAAATACCTATGTTACTTAATTAACTTCCTTTATAGTATTATTAAAAAAGATGGAAAGCACAAAATTTACAATCTACATTCATAATAATACAATGGATAATTAAGTTTATATTTTTTTACTAGGTACAACAATATGAGAGAGGAAACGTCCATTGACACTATACTTTGTCCAGACTAAGAGCGCACCGCCTTGGCGGCGGCAACGCTGCCTGTGGTGGGAATGCATCCGCGAGTTTCGACCGGTTTTTGTCCGCCACCCGGTGCGCATTTAGTCTGGACAGAGTATACTTCCAAATATGAACTCAATCAACTACTTACAATCTGTTAATTCAAAAAACATTGTAGGTACAGTATGACCGCACCTTACTACCTCACCATTTAATATAATTGAAATACAGGTAAAGGTATGTGGTACTTACATCATTAATTTTTTCTTGTTCGTTGTCCGGTTGGATATCAGTACTTACAATAGCTTGTGTGGATATCCAAGCGGAATCCACATCTGCGTCCATAGTTGCTGCTGTATCAAAATTGTTTTTTCATCGGTTAAAAAAGTTTGGTGGGTAAAAACGGTTTAGATGCAAGTTCTGATAGTTAGGTACCAGGCAAGTTTCATTACGCATAACATTACACAAGCTTGCGATTATTACAAACTGCTAGTTGCTACTACCGAGCAGCTGTAGTGCTGTACATCAAATTCATCAGAATGCTATAATATACAGACTACAGTTTGTCAGTGTATACTAATTAGTAATTACAAAACTCATTTTTTTTTTAAATAAATAAAAAACTAAGTACTAAACGCACAGTCAAATGATAATATAATATTATTATTTATTATAAGTTTTGTTTCTGTAAATTCGCGGCTAGATAAGGCATCGTGATAAGCAGGGGCTCAGCTAGTCACTTGATAGTAGTTCCCTAGAACTATTATAGTTCGTTAAAAAATTATTTAAAAATCAAAGAGAAATGAACATAAGTAGATTACAGCGCCATCTAGGTTTAAAATTTTAGTGTATTCGATTTTTTCTGGATGATAATATTATTACAAAAAATATCGTATACACAGTAGTTGTATCCATGATTAAAGATATAATCTTAAGATATTATATATTATCTTTAATCGTGGCTGTTAGTATCACGGGCAAATATTTAAATATTAAATATAATATTATAATATTAGTTATTACGATGTTCGGATGTTCATTGCTTGACGTCAACGGGGTTGGGAGACCGGAATTGTTGG
Source organism: Schizaphis graminum (assembly GCA_020882235.1). Lineage (NCBI taxonomy): Eukaryota > Metazoa > Arthropoda > Insecta > Hemiptera > Aphididae > Schizaphis > Schizaphis graminum. Next base: position 112,010,866 of record CM037032.1, on the reverse strand, counting down.
AATTAGAAATGTAAAAATGTTTTGGACCATTTTCCATTTAGAACGTAATACCTCGGCTAACTCCTAATACCTACTACTGTGTTACCGTCATCCGAATTGAAATTCGTATTTTGTAATGTCATCTGAACTAAACGATGTACAATATCTAGGTAGGTGGTGATTGGTCAATGACTTTAAAAAATTAAATTAAAAATTGCTAAAAATCATCTCTAATATAACTACCAATCATTAATATTGATGTTACATACTCACATCTCCAGGGTTGCAGGATTATTAGTTGCAAAAACCGTTTGACAATCTATTAGTGTTATTATTGTTATGTTATGATGGATTCCAATAATGATTCAACAGACACAAAGGATTTCGAAGAAATTGTCGAGGAAACCTTAATTCACGTCACCGTGGATAATGCTGATGAAATGTCCATTTTGAATGCAAACAGCAATGTCCGAGTGTTGGCCGTGGACTCTGAAACTCCAGTATTACAAATCGAAAACAAGGTATCTACCTCACTTTTTATTTATTTTTTTTAAAGTTGAGTACTAAGTATGTTTTATATTAAATTGATAATGATACATGTAGATATTGTTTAACTTGAGGTGTACAAAAGTCAAAATCAATTTGGGGTACTATATTGCAATGACTACTCTATTGGTACTAGACATTTAACTAGGTTTTCTTTGGATGACCATTGTGCAAAAATTTATTTTATGCATTATAAAAAAAATTTCTAAGGATCAATCATATTAAGCACTAAGAAACATAATCATTTTTTTAATGTTTAAATATGAATAAGAAATAATAAACGAGTACTAATGGCGGTTCTATACCTAGCCAAAAATATTGTGTACAGAACCAATTAATTTGTTGGCAGTCACCAATGTGTAACTGTGTTATACATTTTTTTTCATAACCATGTATTAATTTTTGGAAATGGAAATTTTTATAAGCAATAAAGGCGGTGAAAAGATACGTTATAAATAAAGAATGGATTTATATGTTTTTACATATTGTTACTGGGTCTATGCAGTCTTATGAGAGTAAAAATTGTGGACGATTCGTTTAATTCTGAACTCGTAGAAAAAAGTTTTTTTTGCATATTTGAGAATATTTCATGGGTTAGAGAATATTTAACCCGTTTAGCATATTTTGGAATACCTATTGTATAAATTGTGAGAAAACATATTACTATTTATTATTAATTTTAATATTACGGCACCCAGAATAATTGTTTTTGAAAATTTACAATTCTTTTTTTTTCATGTTGTTTTATTGTGCTTTAATATATATTATTATTTGTTATTTTTTCATACTATGGCTTAAGAGTTTAATACAAATTTTAATTCAAATATACCAAAGGAATATGGTTTTTATATTTTAATACTATACTATTGCATTTATATTATATTCAAGGTTATATTCTTACTCTTACTGAAGTACAATATAGTATTCCATTATACCTCACAATTAAAAGAATGTTGTAAAATTTTTTATTTGAAAAATGTATATTAAAGCATATAATATATTGATGTTTATTGATTATTTTTGCATATTTTAGCATATTTTTTAAACTTTTAAGAAAATATAAATCCGGTCTTTAGTTATAAACAATAAACTAATATATTTTAGTCCCTGGGTAAAAATTATATTAATTAGAAATATTACACAAAAAATATAACAAATAGTCCTAGAATAGAAAATATTTTGTAAACTTACTTTTCAATGTCAAAAGAACATGTTTATTCATATAATATATTTTTTTCTTTTTTTTTTTGAAATTTTAACTATGAATAATACTAATTTTTAATAAATAGTAAGTATTTTGTTAATAACTCAATAATATTTTTTAAACATAATCAAATTATATGAATTTATTAAAGATAAGATAAATTTTTAGTAAATAATTTAGCTTATTTATTACTAATAAATTATTAGTTTATCAGGTGTGTTTAATGTTGTTAATTTCTGTTTATAGATTTTCCATTTTAATGAATGGAAATATATAACTGGGACTGCTATGTTTTTCGATCGGAAGAACGAGGTGAAAAAAATTGATCCTCTATATGATAACAGATGTGGTACTGTTTTACAATATATAGGTTCCACTCGCAAATGTTTAGAGATGACAAAAAAGGAAAATATGAATACACAATAATTTTATATTTTTTTCTACTAATTTAGAGTATTGTAAATTTATATTTTTAATTCTAACGTCTAGGTATGTATGTTTTAAACAATTTTGTACATTATACTAGCATTAAAAAAAAGTGTGTAAAAATTATAAGCAAATTAAATGGATAAAATGTTTAATACGTTTATAATCTATCTATAGACAATTAGTTTACTTATTCCAATCCTCTTGTTCCATAGTTTAACCTTAGTTTTTTAAGCTGTACCAGAATAATAATAACAATTATAAAAGTACCATAATGAGATTAATCTAGGAATAGATACTAAGTTTAATTTCGGTGTATAATTAATATATTATAAGATACGGTTGGAAACATTTTCTATGATATTTAAAAGTCTTGATTTACATTTTGCATATTATGTTTTGTATACACAAATAATTTTTATTTCTTCTTATATAGTGTACCTACTATACCTAAAACGTTATATATTGATATGTACATAATTTTATGATTTAAAATTAAATTTACTATTTTTTTTACAGGTACTCATCTAGATTAATATAATATTTTGATTAATGAATTTATGATGTTTAATACTTTGATAGGTACAGATTGAGGGAAATCAGATATATTATATTATATTATGTTCACTTCATCATAATCATCATCAATCAGTATCTTAATGGTCCATTGAGGACTTGCACTGTCACTATTAAGTTATACCATTTTTATCTATCCAAAGTGCACTTTATTATTATATTTCTACTAGGAGTCCATCTCATATCTCATATGCTCAATTACCTGTATAGCTACATATTTCTCATATTGTCACAATATGGAATTTGTCTTTATTTAGTTCTATTAAACAGTTTGTTTTACTTACCACTTTCTATTTACTTATATTTTGTAAAAATTAAATCTAGTGTTGATAAGTTTCTTTACAAATTACTGTACAATGGGTGTATACATTTTTTTTTATTGAGCAATTTTATTAAAAATTTTCGCGACAAATATGAATACAATTAATTAATAGGTAGTGAAACATTTGTATCTATTAAATTATTTTTTACGCTAATAATTAATAAATAAATTATATTACAATAATAAAGATAAATATAACATTATATAATGATTATAATGATTATAATAATATAATAATAATTAATAAATTATAATATAAATTTATGTTTGAAACATTGATTTACCGTTCAGTCAATTTTTTTAATTAAAAATACTAGGTAGATAACTAAAAATAATGACTTTTACAAATTAGTCAAAATATAGGTACATACATACAAGTTGAAAGTAGAGAATAGTTAAATTAGGTAATTTATACTTAGTTGGAGAAATTGGTAGTATTTTAATGATCAAAAATACAAATCTATATAATATGTAATTTACATTTTTATTTTTATAGATGCTATTGAATAATAAATTAAAAATTTTAATTTTCTCTGGTAAGATAGAACTATAGTAGTAAGTTTAGCCACTAAAAAATCCATAAGATTTAAACAAGTCTATCATAAAGACTGATCTTTGGATCACCCTGTGGACAATGTATAGAATAATACAAATTATCCAAAATATAACCTAATCTACATGTACTCGTAAAGTTCTAAGTTTAAATGTATAGACATTAGACAGTGTTCAATTCGTAATACATAAATATAATACATGCCTGTTAAACGCTAAGTGCAGTTATCATACTTGAAAATTGACAAGTTATTACAAATTAGGAACAAACCAATGAGACCCTAATTGGAAAAAAAACATAGGTCGTTTTGTTGTCTCCTGATACGGTTACATATTTCGATTTTCGTTTTACATTTATCTTACTTTATTTATTTTTAAAAATCATTTAAGAGTAAATACTAAATAGTACTCGTAAAAATTATCAATATCCTCATAAAAAGTAATAATTATTATGTTCTAAGCAAACACAAATGAACAACGAATGTTAACATTCAATAGTATCGCTCTCTAGCCTATAATATACACATGGTAAAAACTACTAATTATATAAAGTAAATTAATCAAAGTGAAAATGTAAAACTAATACATATATTATCTAAATCATTTTAGTTTTGAAGAAAATATATTTATAACAAACTATAAATTATATAAATATTGTGTAGTATACATAGAATATAAGAATATAAAGTACGTGATTTAAACTTATTTTAATAGGTATCAGTTGGTCTATCTATGTAAATATAATTTTAATGTATAGATAAAATAATATGTTTATTAATTTTAAAATAAAAATAATGAATATATCCATTTAAATATATTGAAATATTTAAAAGTAAATCTTTTTACGCTGTTTATGTTGTAATGGTCCAAATATAAATGTAAGAATGATATCACAAGCTAGCTTCATGTTTCTGCCCTGGAAAAATATAAAACCAATAGATATAGTTATTATACTATTTTGGTAAGTTGACAATTTAAACAACTGCATTTTAATGTATTATGTTGTAAATACCTACATAAGGTTTCTCTTTTATTACTTTCCTATTATTATTAGGTACTGTATTTGTATCTTAATGTAACTATTTAAAAACATAATACAATTTTTAAATATATTTATTTGTATATTGTTGTTATTATTATTATTGTTTTTAATACATATTAATAAATATTATTACCTATTATGATTACCTAATATTAATAATATTATATAGTATGGCTTATTTGAAGTAAATACAATATTATTATAATATTATCTTAATAAATAATTTGATAGGTACACTTTTTTAAAATTATAATTTGTGTAATGACATTCTTCTTTTAAAAAGTAGGTAGGTACTATTTTAATATTTGGTTGGTACTATAGCCACTTGGATCAAAATTAATTACTTAATTATTAATAACAGTTTGTAATAGTTTATTATAAACTAGCTGAATTACCCGTCGCTGCCGGGTTACAGTAAAAAAAAATAGGATAGTAGAATATTTTTATTTATTTATATATAAATAAATACCTATATCAGTACTTAGTTATAACTTATAATAATGCTCTAATGAAAATTTCTATGAATATGTATATTAATAATATAGAATTCGAAGTTTAAAGAATAACAATGCTCGCATTTAAACGATAAATTACCCAAATCATAGGAAGTAACATGAGATATATTATGATATAGGTAAAGCGCATTTATAACCTAATTTAAATGCAATCTGATTTTGATTTAAATTGTTCTCATTGCGTTTTTTTCTTTCACGTCTGAAATCGTATATAATCAAAATCGTGAAAATCGGCCCAGTAGAACTTCAGATAGGTATAACTATCACAAGAAATCGCCTCACGTTTTAATAATATATAAAGAATATTCGCTTTGTGTGTTTTTATTTTTTTATATTAGGTACCCTACCTTCAATTATAATATAATATCAAACATGACAATAATTTAAAATATGAATATTTATTGGTTTATATCATTATATTTTAATTATATTATTTAGATAAACATAAATACTCATTACAGTGGCGTATATAGGGGGGGGGGCTAGTGGGCCGCAGCCCCCCCCCCCCCGAAATACCTTAGTTAAATGTGCATTTAATAATATGCCTCTAGGTGTTAGATCACTTAATAATTTCTATCTACTATAACCCACCCCAAAAGTTATTTCTATATACGCCACTGACTCATTAGGTGCTAACACACATTTTAAATTAAGTTCCTTTTATTGAAGAAATAAAAAAATCCTAATAAAATTAATTAGGTACCTATTATCTTAACTTTAAACAGTCTTAACTATTATAATTTTCATAAAGAGTTGCAATATTCTGTTGGTTTTATACCTAGTTCTTAAGTCGTAACAGATCACAATTTTTGATGTTTAGGTACATTGTTCTGTACAATTTGATGTAGGGTACATATTAGAAAAAACAAGATGAACAATAAAGTAGGTAGGTAATAATAAATGTTTTTGTTTTTGTTTTTAATGTTATAGAACTAGTTGAACATTTTTTTGACCATTAATGTTTATTAAGATTTGTTTTATTTATATTTTTTAATAATAAAATAATACACAATTTTTTTTTTGAAATCCACTGAATACTTATTAAGAGGTTCCTTAAAAAATTACCTATTTAATTTAAAAAATAAAGTACACCAGTTTTGATCTACAGCAAATATGTCAAATGTACAAAATGCGTTTCAATGACTATCTCTAATTATTACACTCTACCATCGATCATATTTCTAAGTATAATAAATAATAAAATATATTAACACAATATAAGTGGGTATGTTGTGTTTGAATATTACAAACTAGGTGTCTAGGTACAATTAATTTTAGATGTATAACTAATAACCATTACGAATTACGATAGGTATCTCAGTATTTGTATAATTAGATATAATCAAGAAATTGTTTTTTGTGTTCAAAAGAAAAAAATGTATGAGTATTATAGTATGTATGTTTTGTAAATAAATTTATCACTACTCACCAAGTATAATCCATTTACTATTTAATCGATTATTTGTAAATACAAAATTTAAAAAATACTGTTCAATTTTATGACAATATATAATTAAACGTTATTAAATTTCGTGACAAAAATAAGTTATTAATAGATTAAATTGTTGAAATTATCCATCACAGTGTTTTATAGAGGATAAATATTTCGATAAATAATAGAGCTTACAAGAATTTAATTATGGTTTATACAATATTCTCGAGAACAATATATAGTTAACGATATTAAGAAATTGGATACCCAAGAATACTTTTTTTTTTATTTACGGTTGTGTAATATAAACAAAACCATGTGAAATTGACGGAATGTTTAAAAATATTTTAAATTATGAAATAATAAAATATCAAAATGTATAAATGTTGACAAAATATAAATCTATATAGTGACGTAGCCAGGACTTATAAATTAGGGTAGGTAGTGGTTTTCAAACTAATAGTGATGATTTCACTTGAAAGGTATTATATTATATTATAAATTAGATCACACAACCTTACCCCTTCCTAATAAACGATAATAAATTAAATGTAAAATTATTAAATATTGACAGCAAAAATAAATTTAATTTAAAGACTACCTATGTTACTTGTTGTATAATATAATAAATATAAAAGTTACTTGTCATAAGAAAAACTTACATTATTCGAATTGATCTGACGAAAATTTGTTGAACCCAATATATTATCATGAAACATTTATCCAACGGTCTATGCTATATTCTAGAGCAGCTATCCATCTAATATAAATCGAGAAAATGTACGATCATTATTATACAGGTAGGTAGGTACTTATTAATAATTGATTTCAATAATTGGATATTTAATTATTATTTTTGTCCATCTAATATGTACCTTCTTTTGTCTACTTCGGTGTCCGTATAAAAATAAAAATATCGAAATGACAGGTCGGGCGGTATAAGCTCGAACGCAAATTTCCTTACGCTAGCGTTAACGGAACTTTGCACTTTGTAACCGTGAAGACAAGCCATTCCTGTGAATTTAAGAAACAAAATCACGTCTGTAACGACTTACAAATATTTTATACGAGTAAATAAATAAATGAATAATAGTTACCGTTGGCAAATCGGGTTACACTGTCTACGAAAAAATACAGCCTAGCACCTTTAAGAACGCAGTAATATTTTTTCCACGATTTTCCACAGTGGTGAACCAACGTGGAGAGAAAACCCTGGCAGTCCGATTGCGGATCGATGGTGACCACAGATTTCAAGTTGTCCTCGTTGAGCCATTCCATCGACTATAACAGTATGAAAAATTTATTTTGTCAACTGAACTCGTATTTAGATACATTACATATTATGTAATATTTGCATACTCGTGTAGTCGTGTTATATTGTTTTTGACTATTGCTGTAGTTGTAACATAGGTAATATTATCAGTTATCACGAATAGGAACAAATAGACATAAAACTAACCCGGACGTGACTATTTGGACGACGGGACATTTGGATTGTACTTAACATTTTAATTATAATATTTTATATTTGTATGAATTTTTTAATTTTAACACTGATCTATTTTTGAGACGTGTTATGACAAAATAAATATCGCTATTTTGAAATTGTGTTTTGATTTTTGATTACTAATATTTGAATATGTTTATTTTTTAACGTCCAATTGGCTACGTTTATTTGTCCTGAATCGAACAATATCATTGCAGACAACTGTGATATGCTTACTGAACATTTGGTAGCTTCGTTGAGCGCTCCGATCCAGCGATCCGCGTTTTCTGCACTGTTCGCTGCTATGTGTAACCTTGTTTTCTTGTGGTCCTTTCTTTCCAGTCGGAAGCTGTACATCCTTCCCGTGTCCGATGTCTGCATTACAGTGAAACCTTTAAGATTAAGTGCTCCTAGTGGATGTCTGTCCTAAAGGCATAGTTATTCATTAATATCTACAGCAAAAAAATTAATATACGTATAATGGGTGCCTCAAAAACATACTCGCTTCAAAGACGCAGATTTATAGTAGTAGAGACAATTGTCCGTCTTGAGACAAAAATATCTAGGCTGCCAACAGTTTTTCATTTTTTTCGTTCCAATGCTAAATTTCCACAGTTTACTGGCTATAACAATGCGGTTTTCGATTTCGGATGGATTGATCACTGGCGTTAAGATATCACAGGTTCTGGCGACTTCCAATTCCAAGACATCAGAACCACTATGTGCAACATTGACAAATTCCGAGTGTGACGCGTCAAGTACACACATGTCATTGATGCTAATAATTATGTCTCCCACTTGGAGACCAGAGTTTTCTGCAGCTGTTCCCGTTTCAATTGCAGACACTACGACCGGTTTAGCCCCATGAATACGAAAACCGAATTCTCCAGATTCACGTTTTACCATTAAACGCTCGTCGCTATCTGTAAATGTTTGAGCTTAATGATAATGTTTATTTAGTATTCAGAAATTTCAAAGCATACCAAAAGATTTTGAAGCGATTCGTTTGAACATTTCTAAACTCGATTTTCTATGTACCATTCTGTGCGTAATTGTTTGATATTTTACCCGAAACTCGTGTTCTGAACATGTGGATTCAATGGAATCTCTTCGTTTTAACTCGGGTGAACATTTAATATCTAGTTTAAAAAAGTACGAAATGCATTAGGAACTTAAGTCTTCAAAGACAATAATGAAATAATTTGCATGTACGCATGATACATATATTTATTTGATACCTGGCAAATCCGAAGGCTTTTTCCATACATAGAATTCTTCTATTTCATCTATGTATACCCATGAAAAAGATGTAAACGGCGTTGTATAGATTCCTGACCAATCATCATCATCTGAATGAAGGCTAGAACTACTTCCATTTAATCTTTCCATACTTACATTGGTTGATCTAGTCATTGGCCTAGGAATAAGTACGTATTATGCCAAAACATTTTAATATATTTTAGCTTTCACTTACCTTCCTTTTTCATTTATATGTTTTACCCTTTCTTCAGATTTAGCTCGAGTTTGTTCTGACCTAGTGTTTTGTCTTCTTTCTTCTGAACGATATCGTTTTGTCGATCGTTTTATAGGTGTTGTAGGGGGTTCTTCTGGAGAATCACCAAAACCTTCGGGTGGCTTAACAATATTAATGACATCGCCATTTGAATTATTAATATAATCTGTATCAACTTCGGTATTACATCGTGTACATCTAGATAATGATATTCTACTGCACGGATCACTGTAGAAAACGGAATCACTTCCAGGGCTGATAGACCGTAGAGATTCTGCACTCACTGTCTTCAAGTTTAAATTATTATTTTGAGATAAATAATTAATCTGAGACGACTTTGTTTGAGATAAACATTTAGATTTGTCTTCTAGATTAAATTCAGTTTTTGATTTTTCCATAGTATCTAGAGTTATTTGTGGTTTTCTAAGAATTTCAGGAAGTGATTCTCTTCGTTTTTCTGGTTTATTTACTACCGATGGTTTCTTATCAATAGAGCTGAAAAATAAATATTATAACTGTAATAAAGTTAAAAGATTTTAATTTTTTAACTTACTTAATTAATGTTACAGCTCCTATACTTTTTCGTCTAGGACTTGGCCTTCTGCGCCGCTCTGGAGCTTTTGACGACTCATCAGAAGAATAGACAGGTAATGATATTTTAGTCGCAAAACCGTTGCCCATCAATTTCTAAAATACAACTTTTTTTAGCAAACTTTATTCAAAATATAAAATAACTAATTAAAAAGACATTGCCTTAATTAAATTTGAATTAGTATCATCTGTATGGCTTTTGGATGTTACACGGTTACCTGTAAAATATTAATAAATTAACGTAGTTCATTAAAAAAAAAATTAAACTATATTAATATGTCATTACTTGATATTAGATCCGGATTATTCAACTTGTTTGATTCTTCTAAAGTCTTCAATTTGCATTTGGGTATGGATCTAAAATTTTAAATTATTTAAACGAAAATAAGTTTGTTTATAAATAGATGTATCGAATGCAAAAAATAGTTCGTAAAGTAAAAAAAAAGCAATAGTGTAGTGCACAGTAAGCGATAATAGATTTAGAAATTATCTAAGCTTTACACATGCATTTTCATGAAATTTTATATTATTTGTATATTATGTACAATATATATAATATATATAGTATAACTCTGAATGTATGTTATTCTTCAACCTCCAATCGCAGCCTAAGATAAGAACTCTATGCTTAACGACCTGCAACGAGCGAACCCTAATAAGCTCTATTTTCTTGTCTAGAATTTTGCTTTATTACAACCTATCGTTAATGTGCTCACTTAGCCAATTTTAAGATGGATTTCGGTCTTATTCTTGTATTCTCGTCTGATGACCCAGAACTCTTATTATCCTCTAAACTGCACTTCACGCTGTAACTAAAATAGTGATTGTATTTATTCACTATCGAAATATAATGTGTTGTTGTTTGTTTGTTGTCGTTGTTTTTTTTTTTTTTTAGATGAAATAAACTATCAAGTGTGGTAGTATATTATATAAAGTATAGAAAATGTGTGTTTGTCATGCATATAATAGATTGAGTAATAAAATGACAAATGTATAGAGGAAACGTAAAGAAACCAAAAAGTCATACGTGTAAGAGAACGAAAGATTATGAACAATATATTTTCGAAGTAACATAAATAAAATATTATGTGTACCTTCCTGAAGTACTGCTTTCATCATCACTTGAGTCTTCGCCATCTCCGAGTTCTTCATCGATTGGATCAGTTGGATCAATCGTCATCTGTAAATATTTTTAACAGTCATACCTCTTATATTAGTTACCTATATATTAATTTTTACTTTTTTAATACACTTACGTCATGATCAAAAATAGGATGAGGCAAACTGTATTTTGAAGATTCACTGTCGAATGAACTACTTGTAACTGACGGACCTTGTGTTGGAGTAGTAGTGTAAGAAGTACTATCTGTAGCTGTCACATAATCTTCAGTAGAAGTTGAAACTTCAGACGGCTCTACTACCGCTGGGCAATTATTTTCTAAAGTGTTTTGACTATTTCCTTGTTCAATTAGATCTGAAGACTTCAACGGAAGATCGGTATATCTTATTATTTTCTTTTGTACTACATCACAATATAAGTTATCTTCTTTTAAATTTATTTTCTTGGATACATTTTCAAACTGCAATACCTATGCAATTACATATATTAGTATACATTTTCTTATTAAATATTAATAGGTAATGTTCAAACACTCGATACCCAATATATAACCTATTTTAGTTTCACGTTAATATTTATAAATTATTAATATCATTACGGTGTTTTATATTTAAATTATAATATTTATTTAATTGCCAATCGAATAATTAAATAACTAAAAAAAATGTTCAAATTTCAATTTCAAACAAAATGAGTAGGTATATTTTAATTTTATGAGACTTACATTCAACATTCTTGTTGGCTCCCAATATATATTTTTAATCTATATAAGTATAATTAGTATTTACAGTTGATGTAACTATAAATGTTTACGGTATATTAAAAAGAGAACATTTACGTGGTATTTAAATAAGTATTCTTTGTAGGTATGAGAAGATTAAGATTTTTTTTAAACGTAAATGTTATTCAATAATATTTTACAAAAATATTTAACATATTACATTAGAACAAATAAAATAACTATATTATATTGTTTATTAAAAATATATTATAAATTAAAAGAAAACCAAAAACAAATATTTCTTTTTTACAAATAATAATTCTACTCCAAGTATCTTAAAATAAAAAACTCATGTTATGATTATTTAAGTCATTCTAGATTTAGAGCAGGGCGATGAATTTATTGATTTTACAAAGGTATAATTTTTTTTTATTTTTGTGTTTGAAGATTGGATCTATTTTGTACATTAAAGTTTAAAAGGAAAAAATTCTCAGTAATTTTAAAAATAATGGGTGAAAAAAATTGGGTAAAATGGAAATTCTTATGCAAAACTAGTTTTCGACAAAATCGATTTTGTTGTATAGTATCAATTTAAAAATGAATAACTTAGTATCTAAGGCTTAGATATTTACAATTTTAACCAAAAATATTCACTTATTTTTATTGTAATTGCGAAGACATAACATGTTAATTATAAAATGTGTTTACTAAAATCTTTAGTGAATTTCAAAAATAAAAATGTGCAATTTTTATAGGAATTTCAAGTTGAAATATTAAATATTAAACATCGATACTAAAAATAAGAACTGTATGGTTACAACAACTTGTAATATTGTAAAAATTATATTTTAATAATTGTTATTTAGGTATATGTAATATATTTTTTATCAGAAATTAAGTTAACCTTGTCAAATAACTGACAGAAAAATATATTATATTTATAATATCAAATACTATAAAATATTCTTAAAAATAAATATAGGTTGACAGACTTTTTCTGATCAGAAAAGCATTTTATCGAATACAATATGTTATAATCGACTTTGAATTTAACACACAAATAAAAGTGATAAACTCATTGACGGAGTACACTCAACACCTACTATACAGTAAAACAAATTTCCCAATTTGTATTACGCTATTTTTTATTCAAATTATACTTACAGTAGTTTGAGATAGATCACTTGGATCTTGATCATTAGAAGACGATGGCGTTTTTGTTCTACATTTATTTGGTGACTCAGATAAACAAACACTACTTTTAGACTTATAAATTCCTTCACAAAGAATGCTTTCATTTTCATGAAAATCTTCCAAAGAACCTTCAACAGTCTATGAGTAAAAATACATTTCAGTATTAGTGTTTTACGACTACCAATGTAAAAGAAAAAGAAAAAAAAATTTCATCGATTAAATAGAGTATTATCTGTGAATAGAATATTTATTATTCTTAAACATTTTATTTTAAATTAATTTAGTCATAATATTATACATAGGTAATTATTTTTATATTTATAAAATATAATATATACCTATGTGCTTAATATGTTTTAAAAAAAAAAAAAAAAATTGATGAAAATATAACATAACTAATTAAAAAAAATTTGGTAAATATTTGTGTTTTAAAAATAATCTATAAGTATAATAAATTGTGTTACTACTGTAAGTTACTAGTTAAACAAATAATATATACCATTATTTTTTAATAATTCTAATTATTATTGGTAACATTAATATAGTTTTTTTTTACGATTTTGATTATTAATTTATAGCTAATAACGCTTATGAATCGAAGACAGTTTTAAATGTTATGCATATGACTCTTGAATATTGGATAAGTATATTATTAATAAAATTATTTAATATTATGTACTTAATAATTTATATATTAGTTATACTTACACAAGAAGCAGCTACTAAATTTTTGTAGCATTGTTCACCGTCAGACACTGATGCTTCTACATCTTCTCGACTTCTACACCTTGCTATCTCGCCAATTAGAATTTCACCATCTGACACGGTTTTGTGTAAGATAGTTTTGTTTTGCTTCCGATATGGAGGATCTTTTGGCTCAAAGTCAATTAATATCTCATTACTGCAAGGTGGTTCTGATGGTCTGTGATATAATATATTAATGGATGTTTAATTATATGTACAGATTATTAAATTGTATAATAATAAAAATTATTCATAATATTATGAACATTATGAAACATAATATTATTCTGGCGTATGAAAGCAATAGGAAGTTAAAGCTTATTTTATCAAACTATTAAAAAAAAATTCTTTTAAAACATTTAAAATTCTATATAATATTCAATGGTATATAATTTAATATTAGGTATAGGTGAAAATAATGTAAAAAGAAAAATTGATACGAAGTGGTGCAGTTACAAGAAATAATGATTAATAAGATTAATGAATTGAATACCTACCATAAAGATAATAAATCTATTTCATCATTATAAGTTTATAACTTTTATGGGACTGCTTGTAATCTAATCTATTTTAACCCACATTCTTGTGTTTTTATCATGAATATATTTTTATGTTGTATTATAAACATGTATTATTGTTAACATCGTATTTATACTGTACAACAACTAGGTATAAATAGTTTATATGAAAATTATATTTAAACAAATTTCAAAATAGTGATGAAGAATAAAAATATTAGGTTCATACTTTACCTAATAATTGATTTCGGTATCTCATTTTGTTGTACATTTTTTTTCGTTAATGATTTAATTTTATGCGGCGTTGCTGGACTTGTATCTCGTGCACAGTCTGTTTGCGTAGCTTGCACTTTTTGTGCTCTTTTTATCTTTTCTGCAATATACAAACATACCATTTGATTACTCAGTTGATATTAATATTAATAATAATAACTGTTCAATATTATTATGTTTTTTGGTTTTTAAATTGTCACTTTATTGTTTATAAGTACCTAATACAATTATTTTTGGAGACTCGACCGGGCAAACAGGTTCTGGAGTTTTTCTACCATCAATTAACCTTTCTAACGATTTGCTACTGTTGGCTGATTTTAAAGAAACATTATCGAATGAGGTCACAGTATGTGACCTGGCAAAACTGACATGTCTCATTCTGAAAAAATACATAGTAAAATATTATAATACAATTTAAATTTTTTTACTTTCGCTCACATTAGCATATATTTGTATACAAAAGGTAATAACTAATATTTTAATATTTAGATATTATTAAAGTTCTTCCAATATTATCTTATTTATTAGCATTTTAAATTTTTATGGTATAAATTAAAATAGTATATGACATAATATTTAATACAATTGAATGTTTAATAATTTATACTTCAATATCTAAAGGTTTATTATAAAAAAGCGGGTAAGTGGGTATCGCTCTGCTGTATATTAGGGAGTGGGGTGGACCTCGGACTATGGTAGGTTAAATTTGAATCCAATGATAGGTATCATTGTATACGAAATACGATTCTGAACGAAGATGATTTGTCAGTTTAGGATATATTATATTTAAATATTGTCATATTATATTCTATTTTGAAACAAATAGTATAGTTTTTATATGTTTCTATGGTTACTTTATAGTATTTGTTTATTAATAAAAAAAATATTAGGCAACATACGCATAATGAGAGTATGAAATTTCATTTAAATTTTGAAATATTTCGAATAAATTCGAACTTTAAGCACTTATAAAAAAAAATTGTGACAAACGATTTTGGATTTTTTTTTATCACTTTAAGAACAACTTATAAGAAACCTTGTATTAAATTTTCAAGATTTTCAGGCCACCCAAAAAATTTTTACCGGCATTTGAAGAAAAAAAACTCAGAAAAATCGAAAATTTCAATTGTCTATAAGTAGCTTAAAAAAGATCAAAATATTTTGAAAATTTAACTGTAAAGAGATAACCATAATATAAAAATTTGGTGAAAATTTCAAGTATTTACAATGATTCGTTTTTGAGTTACAGCAAAATCAAAAAATCGAAAAGTGGTTTTTCGTAAAATTGCCATTTTTCTGTCATTTTTTTTTTGTTTTTCTCGATTTTTTTGAAAACTATTTGAAAATTTTACTTTTGACCCCCCCAAAGTACCAACTAGATGAATTTTCCTATTCAAAATGGGGCTGAAGTCAAAAATCGGAGCATTATTACTGCTCCAAATGTTGTCGTCAGACACAAAAAAAAAAAAAAAACACACATCATTGTAAAAGCAATACATTCTTCACTCCGTTCAGAATCTAAAATATACATAAGTAAATAAGAAATAAATTTAATTTATTTAAATTTAAAATTATGTAACAATAATTTAGTTAATAAGGATTATAAATTATTAGATTATCTACATTAGTATAAATTAAATAATATTAGAAAATAATTTTCATTCTATTTAAAAATAAACATTTAATCTTTAAAAAAAAGTGTGTCTCTTAGTATTTATACAATTGTTTTTAGCGGTTATAAGCTTCTAAAAGTACTGTAATACTACACATTTATTTTATGTTAGTAGTTGTTTGCTTTTAAACTTAATTAGGTTGTACATTTGTAAATATTTAATAAAAAAAAAAAAAAGCGGGTAAGTGGGTATCGCTCTGCTGTACATTAGGGGGCGGGGTGGATCTCGGACTATGGTAGGTTAAATTTGAATGCAATGATAGGTATCATTGTATACGAAAAACGATTCTGAACGGAGATGATTTATCAGTTTAGGATATATTATATTTAAATATTGTCATAATATATTCTATTTTGAAACAAATAGTATAGTTTTTATATGTTACTATAGTTACTTTATAGTATCTGTTTATTAATAAAAAAAGTATTTGACAACCTACGCATAATGAGAGTATGAAATTTAATTTAAAGTTTGAAATATTTCGTATAAATTCGAACTTTAAGCACTTATAAAAAAAAATTGTGACTAACGATTTTTGATTTTTTTTTACTACGATAAGTACAACTTATAATAAACCTTGTATTACATTTTAAAGATTTTTTTGATAGCCAAATTTTTGTTATCGGCATTTGAAGAAAAAAAACTTAGGAAAGTCGAAAATTTCAATTTTCTTTATGTAGCTTAAAAAAGGTCAAAATATTTTGAAAATTTAACTGTAAAGATATATAAATCATATAATATAAACATTTAGTGAAAATTTCAAGTATTTACAGCAAAATCAAAAAATCGATTTTTTTGAAAACTGTTTGAAAATGTTTACTTTTGACCCCCCCAAAGTACCAACTAGATGAATTTTTCTATTCAAAGAGTGGCTGAAGTCAAAAATCGGAGCATTATTACTACTCCAAAAAGTGATGACAGACACAAAAATAAAAAATAAAACACACATCTTTCCAAAATCAATACATTCATCACTCTGTTCAGAATCTAAAAAAGGATTATTGGAGTGTGAAATGAGATTAAATTCCACATTAAAGTCGATTGGATGTTGGCATTTATAATATTAACGTGTTGATATTAGTGTGTGTTCACTGAGTGAATAAAGCATACAATATAGCTGATGTATTTATAATCTATGTAAAATAATATTAAATTATGGAATAATATTGTGAATAAAGATACAAATATTATGGTTACAAAATAATATATGCAATATGCATTGTACCTACTATTTTACTTTTTTTTCTATAATTTAATGTGTATGTGTATATTGCGTGTATTATAAGCTAAGTATGCGAATAAGAAGATACATTTACATATTTTACATGAAAATGCATAGTAAATTGTAAATTATATAAATTAATTAATAATGAAATAAAAACTAAAAATGAACCACGAGTTGTATTGATGATATTTTATTATTATTTTATGTTTATATGATGACAATTTATATCAATAATAATTTATTTTATTTTTACCTATAAAATAATAAATTAATAATTTCAGAATTTTTAAATTTTCAAACTATTTTGTATTTGTTGTAAAATACAATTTAATATTTTTTTCTGTATAGAACGAAATAATATTATGTATTACGATGTTGGTTGCTATTTTTTCGGTTTTCGATATTAGTTCATTCATCGGTCGGCGTGTTGTATAGGCAATTTTGGTACATCATCACAATATGAATATTATGATTTTTAAAAGGTATTCAACTTTATTTTTTATTTCGTGGCTACGAAAACAATGTGCTAACTACTGGTGTGGACGAACTCGATTACTGTTTAAACGAAAATTACAGCAATTCACTGAATCTAAATAGCGCGATTATGGAGTGACTGTTTTTGTGATAGAGATTTGTGTAAATGAAGTATACAAACACAGAAACGTGCTTTGAATTTTTATCTTATTTTTTGCTTCTCCCCCCCATATTATTACAGCTCTAAATAGAATACATTTTATAATATCAGAACACTGTAATTTTTCTTGGGTCGCTAAATTATCGGTGTGTAACAATATTATATTTATCACAACAATTATTATAAATTCGATAAATATGCTACTCAGTGCTTACTACATCTACAAAATCGTATTTTATTCCCGTATGTAATAATTATAGGTATAGTATGGTTTTTTAAACATATTATTCATTATTAAACAACGTATCTATTCGATTTTGATTTTAATTTTTGATTTTTAGAGACCATTTTTAACGACATGTAATGTTTTAGTGGCTATTAGAATATTTTATCAAAATTTTACTAACCTAAAGCTGTTTAAAACGACACATTTAGCTCGGGAGTAGGTCGTAGTATAATATAATAATAATAATAAATAAAAGTTTTAATATAATAATAGTATATCCTAATATACAATATTTTTAATATTTTTATGTAATTGTTTCAATTTACAATTACCCTACTTCACGTCACCAAAGGTAAGGTTCTTGAAACATGAATTATAGCCAATTAAAAATATACAAATATACAACAGTTATCATACATTTTTATGAATTATTTTTCGATTAATTTTAATAAAAATATTTGAATTAATAAAGTGATAATTTAATTTATATCTTAGTGATTTTTCTGGAAATATAATAAAAAAATAATAAATAAATAAATTACTTGTTTTAGTATACATTAGGTAGATAATAAATAACAGGTACGTAATATCATAAAAAAAACTTATATCAGAACCACCACTGGTCTTATTTATTTATCTAGATGTTGTTTTGAGTTCAGTTCTTTGATTTTTCTTCTGATGTTATCCAATTTAAATAGGTTGGTTTTTGTTCAATCGATACTAGCTATTTGTTTTATGCTCAGAGATATTATATTGTGTTTGATAATGTATACTTATCAACAAAAAATGTATATCATTGTAAACTGCAGTGTAATTACCTGGAAGTAGATTGTGGCGGTGCAGGCGGAGGGGGCGGAGGAGGTAAATAATGAGGCGTACATGTATGGAACTCGGGACAATCGAATCCGCCAGACCGTCCGTGGCACGTCGGATGACACGTCCTGTGTGGACAGCCCTAGAAAAATGTCATATTTTTAAATACTCTATAATATGCCATTAGCATTATATTATATAGTTATTCACAACAGAGATTCACGTTATTTATATAATACTCTTGTGTACGGTATACGATATATGAACATATAAAAGCTGTAAACCGTAAACTGTTTCATCGCGGTCATGACATATAACCCAACTATATTATTATCTTTGACGTGTTTGGATGTTTTCCATATCATATTCTCGGTGGTTTATTCACTGCTTTTGAACGTATGAGCATCGATATACGACGATAAATGGACTTTATACGCGGTCATTACCGCAACCGTTCCTTATCGCTAAACACACATACAACGCCGTCGACAACACACACCACACCACACCACAGCGCTCCTTCGACCGCATGATATGTCGGAAAACGCGGTTAGGTCCAGCACACTGGTGCGGGCCGCCCATCAAGCCGTCTCGTTTTTTACCGTGTTCCCGACACATAGACGTTTCCGTAAGACTATACCAACTCCATTATTATTTCCGCTCGCATCGTTCGTCGAGATTTTTCCTCGGTTCGTCTCTATATACGTTTTAATACGTATATAATACGTTTTAATAAGGTTTTTGACTACAAGACTAGTGTTCATCATTCCCGATTCTATTACCTCGCGCCCGCCTATAAAATAGTAGTTTTTTTCTTTTTTTTAAATTACAAACCACCAAGAAACGGACATTTTTCTAGCCACCCTCATCAATGATATTCACTGTCACCGTGACGATGGACTATCACTTTTCCCGTGTTACAACCAAAGTTTATAATATATTATCATATTTTGATTACTTCGTCTTCGGGAGGCCAACATTTGTGACGTCTGATAGCCGGCGATCGTTGACACAGTGGCGGTGGCGGTGCTTCAGAAAGGTCCGATTGGTGGCAGTGATGCACGGGGAATACGTCAGGATGGCAGTGATGGTATCTCGACCACCGCGAATACGGAGCGCAGTCTGCGGGCAGTCGTTTGTACAGGTCCTGGAGGTTCTCATCACTGGGTATTCGACGTCGAACGCAGGCGGTCAACAGATTCGGTGAGCTCCTAGCACCACAAGAAGATTCCTGGGAAACGTATTAATGTAAAAAAAAAAATACACGATTTATTAAGGACAACACTTTTATTAAAAGTTTAAGAAAATATGTCTCATGTTCGTAATTTTTTTTTACCGCACTAAACATAAGTCACTAAACTATTAGATATTATATTATGTCTATTGTTAAGAAATAATAAATTCTATCAAAATTAAAATATTTTTTTCATTTTTGAAATAAATGCAATATATACAACTATATTATAAAATGAATTCCATATTCATGCTAAAAAAATGTATACAGAAGTACACCTAATAATATATAATAATTAATTTTCTTACTCTGTGACTGGATATGCATCCAAACAATGCTGGAGGCTGTCTAACCCTGTTTAATACTTGTAATTGCTTATCGCTTAGGCAGTATTGTTCCACAATATCTTGTTTGGAATAAAATTGCTGGCTCCGATTTTTTGGCCCTAGTTTTTTATTCTCTTCTGACTCCATTAAATCGACCGAGTTCATGTTAGCCTATATAAAATAATTTTTAACTTAATTGCAGTAGGTAAAACTTTGATTATTTGTCTTGAATTGCACCAAGAGAGTGACGGATAAAAGATAAAATATTTATATTTATTATAACAATATTAATTTTACTATTATACATATTAGTGTATAATGTATATGTTACAGGCAATGTGGAATGGCAATGTGGTCCACTGGTCCTGGGAGATGGTATTTTGCGCCAATTTAATTACCGGTAATTTGCGCCATCAAAAGGTATATTTAAGGACGTATGTAATTTGCGCCAAAATATAAAAATATAACATGTATTTTGCGCCACATATACAAATTAATTTTGGTAATTTGCGCCACATTTTAAACTTCAATATTGTTGGAATTTACCAGCAGATAAATTTACTGATTTCGCATAGGATATACAATAGTCAATAATACGTACCGACGTGTGTCCAATATAATATTGTTGTGTTCTACTGATAATAGACATATCGTCTCTATTAGATTACGTCTAATTATTTATAATTATAATATGACTGATTTTTATAATATGTTTTATTACTAAACGAAAATTTACTTATTTAATATACACGGAGTTCGTTTTACTTGTGGCGCAAATTACAATTTTTGTAGGTAAACGATGGCACAGATTACATATTGCCTTTTTATTTAGTTTTATTTGGCGCAAATTACCAAAATACAATTTTAGATGTAGCGAAAATTACATTCCTTTTTTTTGGGGGGGGGGAGGTTGTTTTTGGCGCAAATTACATACGTCCGTGGTCCTGCCCGGGCAATGTAAATCACGATTTTTTTTTAATCAATTAATATTGTTTTTTATTATTATTATAAATTATTATTATTACCTATTTATAATATTGATTTTTTTTAAAAACAATAATTATTAATTTTATTCATATATCAAAAATAAGTTTATACAGTGTTCCAAAAATGTATAGTTTATTTTAAAATTGCAATTATTTACTAATTTAATTTAATTTATTATAAAAATAAAATGATGATACATACTTGTTAATTTGGTTTGTTATTCCATCAAAATGTTTGTAATATTATAATACAT
Source organism: Schizaphis graminum (assembly GCA_020882235.1). Taxonomy (NCBI): domain Eukaryota; kingdom Metazoa; phylum Arthropoda; class Insecta; order Hemiptera; family Aphididae; genus Schizaphis; species Schizaphis graminum. The sequence goes on along the minus strand of CM037032.1, from coordinate 111,988,741 downwards.
GTACAAAATTAATAATCATTGTTTTAAAAAAAAATCAATACTATAAATGGGTAATAATAATAAAATATAATATAAGTTGATTAAAAAAAATTCATGATTTACATTGCCCGGGCAGGACCACATTGACTGGGCAATGCATACATTGCCCGGTATTCCAAATTGCCCGTAACATAATACATATGGTGATAAAATAATTTGAAAAAATGAATCATTTTGGTTTGTTTATATGAATTCCGAGTTCTTTTATAGATACATTTTTTTATTTTTCTACAAGTACCTACGTAGTGTATAATATATACCTATAATAAGAGATAGAAAATGTATGTAAAAAATATATCGGTCAATTTACAAATAAAGTGGTAAAAATGATAAAATAACTATATCTTAGAACCATCGTTTCTATTGATAAAATATATGTTATTTTTATTTCTATTTCTATTTTTGTATAGTTGTTGAATTTAGTTCAAAATTTTTAGTTCTTATAAAAAAAATAAAGATTTAAAAATTATTCTATATTAGTAAATATTATGAATATTTAATTACTCATAATAAAATTAATAATTAAAATTTAATTATCAAAATTATCACAACATTTTCTTTCTTTTTTTTTTTTGTTAAAATAACAAAAAATAATAATAACAGACTATAGCAAGTATATCAGTATAACAAATGAAAAAAATCACGGGAAGTTATTTTTGTAGTTTACCTATAAATAGAAAATATGATAAGTAGATACAATAATTTTTGTATCATTAACAGTTGATAAAAACATATTTCTTTACAACCATTTGATTAGAGAAACTACACAACTTATTTTTTTTTGGTAAAAATAATTTATGAATAAAAAATAGGTTGTTAAAATTTACTGTACATTTTTCACCAGGAAAAATTTACTTGGTGAATTTACATAACTCACATCTATCTATAATACAAGCGTTAAATATTCTATTTATAATTTATAATACTATTATGATAAACGGTGTAATAATCAAGGGTTTACTATAATTATCATCGTCATCACAATGTCATTGTATTATTAAATTATTCATTTAAAACTTTGAAAAATAACATTTATTGTTATACAATTTTAATTATTTAAAACCATACATATCATATTACAAGGTATAATATTTTTCATATAAATAATTATAACATTTTAATAATATTCATAGTATTTTGCAGAAAATAAAAATAAAGAAAGTTTATTTTTATAACTTAAGAAGTATATTTGAAATTGTTTTCTCAGAACAATTTTGTATAGGTATATGTATAATATTTAGATTATGGTTATAATAAATAATAAAAAATTATTTCTTTACATTTAATATGCGAATATATTTCTAATATAATATTACAAATTGGTAGTCAGTTAAATTTAATCAAATGTTAAATTATACTAATATTATTTAATTAATTCAAATATATTCAATTATATTATAGGTAAGTAAAAAATAGTAAGAGGCAGTGCAGGGTCATAATACTCGTGTATACAACAACGACGAAGACGACATCGTACCCTTTTTTATTTCACCAAATTTAACCACACTATACCGTCCGCCAATGAAAAAAATTATTTCTCTCTCAAGTTTCTATTTACAATTAAATCATAAGACGAGTCGGGAGATATTTAGAACCAACATTTATCGCGGGAGATGGACGAATATCAGATGGAACTAATATTTTTCATTTGTAGATGTAGTTTAAAATTATATCATATCATTGTTAGTCGTAATAATAGACTCGATAAAAAAGAAAAGAGCTTAGCCTAGAGGGTGCAAATCACGAATTTGTGAAGAATTTAAGAAGGAGCGACCAACATTCAGAGTAAGTTTAATAGGGTCCGGCATAATTATGGATCTATAGATTTAAGAGGGTAGGATTACAGATGTTACTATATATTATGAGCTAAGATATAGCGGTAAGGTTTAAGATTGAAGCACAGGAGTATTAATGACTATAGGTTGGGTAGGAGAGGGGACCAGAGTTCACTGAAATTACCCTTGACTAGCCACGTTTGGCCACAGTGAGATTAGATTAGGCTTAGGTGTGTAATTCTGACCAAGGCTATTTCCGACGAAACGAGATTTTCTTACATCAAGGCTCACCTGAGCCAGTGACGTATTTAGGGGGGGGGCTAGAGGGGGCGATCGCCCCGGGTGGCATTTTTATAGGGGCGGCATTGGATTTTTACATAACCCATCTGGCATCTTCTGTTAATGAAAATGAAAATGAAAAATAATATAAATTAGTTTTTTTTTTTTTGTATCAATAATATAATAATTAAAAAATTAAAATTTTTATCAATAATATGGCAACACTGTTTATACAGTTTTCATTTAGTTACCGGAAAGTAAGCTCTAATGCGCTCGGTAGGTTGAAAAAGTAAAAAAAAATTTTTGGTGGGGGGAGGGCGGAAATCCATTGGCACCCGGGCGCCAAATTTCTGAATACGTCTCTGGTCCTGAGCTCTAGAAGACAAATAAAATATGATGATGTTTAAACTATAGAAGTATATAAATAGATAAATTAGTTCCTAATAAACATAATTTTACTATTCATCGAATAGGTACTCAAAAATATAAGTTTTTAAATAAGTACTAAGTAATTGTTAACTTAAATACATTATTGAATTTAAAATTGCATGCAAAATTGCAGTGTTAAAAAATAAATATTCAAAATTTTTTTTTTCATTTAATTAACAATTGTTTTGTAGTTTTAGTTAAAATGTTTGTTATAAATTGTTTTACTGTGCCGGTCATAGAAGGCCATAGTACATTAGTACATGCAACTAAAATATAAACATTAAAGAGATTTATATTGAATACACAAATGTGTAATTAACCGCATTCATGCATTTTTTTCATAATTTTTCTAGAATTTCAAATAAATCTAAATACTGAGTTTGTTATCTGAACCAGAGTAATTACCCTAATATACGATAACAAAGAAAGTTTTTAATTTACATTTAGTTAGTTATTTCATTGTTGTTCTTCACGTAACATAACAGGTTATGAAAATTATTTACATTAAAAACATTTCAAAGTCTTTATGATATTATTACAAACATAGGTATGTGTTTATTATGTTATACAAAAGAGCTTTCTAAAGAGCTTTTGAGTATGTTATTAAACAGGTGGCTTCGTTTTTGATAAAATTAAAATAATGTGTTGAATAATTTTTAATATGCGTAGGTAATTCACACAATCATTTATGTAGACCAATACAGCAAATTGGTTATTCTTTTATTACTACAATAATTTGAGATATAATATGCACTAAGTTATTATTTTATTTTAAAGATGATGAAAGGTAAATTATATAAAGAGAAAATATAGCAAGTGATACCCCAAGTTTTTACAAAATAATATTGACAAAAATCCGAATTCACTAAAAACAATATCTCTTAAAATTTAAAAACGTTCACTTACCATTATTGCCAAAAAAAATGTTTGAAAACAAATAACTATAATGTTTATGTGATGCATTCTATGCCAAGTAATACTTAGCGTATACAATAGTGTTTTGAAATTTGTAAATAACCACAAAAAACGTACAGTAGCAGAGATAACCGTCAACAAAGGCATTATAAGTAAGTAATATTTTTTATTTGGTTTATTAAAAATAATAATTTCAATGTGTATTTATTTTATATTATGTATACATTTTTTAATTTTTATCATTATATTTTAAAATATTTTAATATAACCAATGTGTGATTTTTGAAAATAATAATTTAATTTATGATATATATTTTTGTCAACGCTTAAGATATATGTAATTATGATTGAAATATATTTTTATTTTTATTTTCATTATACGTGGAATTGTTACACTTTTACAATATTATAAGGTTTCTTAGTTATATTTAACAGAAGAACCTTAAAAAAATCAATATTTTTCAGTGGAAACAGATGACGTGTAAATCTGGAAACTATTTATTTTTTTGGTATGCCTGAAAATAGAGATCATTACTGAACTAGATATCCATGTTGTGTTAGCTTAAGTACATATGACTAATTTAGGGAGAAGAGTCGAACTTGCGAACATTTGAAATACTTTACTGTAAAGCAAAGTGTAATAGTAAAATAGGAGATAGTTTATGTGAGGTTTAAGTGGTTTAACCTCATTTATGTGGTTGATTCACGGGTAGTTTTAACAAATTAACAGCTTATATTTCTACACTATTTACATGTTTTCTTACGATAAGTAGTAAAAAAAAGAGATACATCGGAAAACAAAATCCAAGAGAAAAACATATCAAAATTATGTACCAAAAGATGGTTATTATATATATGTGTGTGTGTGTGTGTGTGTGTGTGTGTGTGTGTGTAGGTATGTTATGACACTAATAACTAATGTATAATATGATTGTTTTATGAAAATATCAAGTTTTTGAGAAATGTTTGCACTAATATGCTAAGTTTACTTGCACAAATATGTTCTCCAGATAAAATGGATCGTGCACTACCTCTCAAGATGATTATTAAATTATTAATAAATCATATTAACAACTTCCTAGTTACGAAAGTCATTATTGTAGGAAAGAGTCTTGAAAAAAGTATTTACTAAGTCATTTTGTATTACAACGAGCTTTTAATGAAAACAAAATAAGAGTAGAAAAGCCTGTAAGTCGAACACTGTATGAAAAATATTTTAAAGATGAAGAGCTTAAGTCAAGATTCTCAAAAACGACACTTTCTCAAAATGTGACAAGTATAAAATACAGCTTACTAATAACATCATTTCACCAGAACAAAGGACTAAAATAATTAAAGATAAGATATAACATCACGACGAAGCTGAACAAACCTATGAATCAAAAAGAAACGACATAGCCACCACGTCCATAGACCATTGTATTGTATCGTTTGATTTACAACAGTGTCTTCTAACCCCCTCATTAGAAAGCTTTGTTATATTTTACAAACATCAATTGTGAACTTATAATTTAATTGTGCATGATTGTGTATATACTAATACTAAAGCAGCATATTTTACTTGGTATGAAACTGGAGCCAAAAGAGGGGCTAATGACTTTGTTTAATGTGTGTACAAATATATTTTATTTAATTTACTGAAAATATTTCACTCGTATGTATGTTCAGCTATTGATACCCTAATCTAAATAAAAACAGTGTTATTTTGACGATTTGGCTATTTTTTTCGTATTAACTGGAAACTATTGAAATAATTGATCATAAGTTAATGGTGCCAAAAGCTGTTCGAGAATGGAGTGTGACTCAAACTACGTTAAAATTGAAAAAGCTCGGAAAACATTTCTTTCGTTTGTAAAAATTATGTTCATAGAATTAATAAATGTCATTATTTATATTTTTGTTATTTTTTTAATTTCGTCGAGACTACCGTACAAGTTTGTTGCAACAATTTCCAAAATATGATCATGTATAATTATTAACATTAATTGATTATTTTTTATAATATATATATTTTTTTTAAACTTAATTCTTTATTAAGTAATCTGTTACAAATTTGAACAATAAGGTTAATTTATGTAATAATACAATAACAGGAATAACGGAGTGAAGAGACCTCCCAATAGAGGTACTTCGTCAAGAAGTTAGATTATATTACACATTTTTACATTTTTTTTTCAATTTATCTTAGCAGGTAACGACACCACTGTCTTTTTTTAAGGTTTCCTGGAATAGTTGCGAATGAGAGTTGAGTAATAAGAGGGTTTGGGTGTTGGATTAGTCGGCTATTGAAACGTTTATGATATTTAAATAAATAATTTTTAAATTTTCAGGTTTTATCATTTTTGTTTATATTGTTGATTATTTTTATAACGTATCTTTCAGAAATATATTTTATGAAATTATATTGCTTATAATTATATTTATGAATTATTTGTTCAAACGGATTGTGTTTTATAGGTACATCGAGTAACTGTTTTAGACATTTCAATACGATTGATAGGTTTGGCAGAGAAGAGAAATAAACTGATTATAATTATACAATTTAGTACAATATTATTTGTAATTAAGCTAGAAAACTTGATTAAGTTTGACATGAATATATAACATCTATTTATTTGTTGTGATTTTGGCTCATATAATTCTATTGTTATTAATGTAGATTAAAAACCGAGTTAATTTTATTGCCATTGAAGTCAGAAAATTCTTATTAACTATATTAAGACATTAAAAATTCCTAGCCTAACCTAATAGTAATATTATTTAGTAAGTACTCACAGAAATAAAAGTAAAAATAAGATATACCTTCAAAATACAAATTGCATTCAAAAATAAAATGAATAAACCGTGACAACCTAACATACAATATTCGTTACATCTATATAGTTTAAGACAAGTAACATTATAGGGCAACAACCACATAACTTTGGAGCACAGATGTGTACACAATAAACAAAACTGTTAATAAATAAAACAAATGATTTATTCTAGTAATCCGTTTGTTGCTTTGTTGCCTTGAACGACAAACTCAGGTAAGTCCATTTTGTTCAATAGATATTTCCTATACTAATTAGTGGATTTGTACGGTTAAGCTACCATTGTTAAAAATTGTTTTCTTTGTTATTTTTTTGGTGGAAAAGTCAATTTATGGAAAAAGTGGATTTATCTGGTTTAACACTAGACTCTTTAATTGTAATATACTTGTAATATGTTGGTATTTCATATTTTAAAATATTTATTACTGTAAACCATAAAAAAATCATAGATCTATTTTATCGTTTTTTTCTGAAAATACAAATTCATTTTTATCACGCTATAATTATTGAATTATTGAGGATTCGAAAAAACAAAAAGGTGCGATTATTATTTTGTAAACATTTTTTTTCTCAAATTTATCAGACATTTTTTGTTTATGGGAGTTTGGTTTTAGTTTAGTAAGTTTATTTTCATTTAAGTTAACTTAAGCTATATTTTAAAATTAATTTAAATCAATACCTCATGAATTAAATTGTAAATGGGAAACATAATATTTTTATTCTACTAAATATTTTAAATAAATTGTTTATCGATTTTGTATAACCTAAATTCAATTAAAAAAGATTTTCCTAAAAGTGAAAAGTTTTTTACAGCTATTCGTTAATTTAATTTTAGATAAAAATTATCATTAGAATCAAAAATTAAGTTCAATAACCTCAATAATATTAACATTTAAATATAAAATAGTATTTAAAAAAATAATAAATTAATTATATAAAATATTTTATAGATAAGTAAAATATAGTAAATCTATAGTTTAATAATAATTATAGTGTTACAATGATCTCTAGATATATCTGGTATAAGTTAAAATGTAAGTCATGTAGAATAGATAAAATTTAGATGATCGCATGATAATACAAAAATATATTCTCTACATTAGCTCCAATTAGTAATTATTGTCACACATTAGGTTAACAGTTTCCACTGTTGCCAGATATACAAAAGAATTTTCTTTTACGAAAGAATAATATCGATTCGGTATAAAAAATACTTTTTACACAGTTTACACTATTTCAAAAAAACTATAGCCAGATTGAATAATATCACTAATACCTACCAGAAACTCCATCATAATATGCACATATTACACCACTAGTATAAAAACACCTACTTAACACCTTAACTATAAGAGTAAGGGTAAATTCCCAGCACTATTAAAGTTTTATATATGCAGGATGAACCACTAAAGACGTTTTCTGCAGGTAATTATTCTTAACGTCCCTTATTCTAACGAAGTAATTAACTAACGCCCCTTCTCCCAGTATATTTCTTTCCTCTCTAGTGATTCAAATGAATGTTCGAATTTTCCAGAATATTGGATTAAATTACAAAGTTAGTCATATAACAGAGAAAGTTGTATAGTTTTTAGCCGTTCTGTATTTATTTAAATTAAAATTCCTTATATTATTTAAGTAAATCCTTAATTTATTGGTGCACGATTATGATATTAACTCTGTATAATAATAACTCGTATTACAATCTGTTCTTTATAAAGATTCAAGGCAGAAGAGGGAGGGTTTTATTAACATTAATACAGTGGGGTCAGTACTAGGGTAAAGTGCTATTTTCAGCGAGGCGTTGAAACTGCTAAATAAAATTATTCATTTTTGGTTTTTAATTATTTTTTTGATAATGGAATGTTAAATGTACAGCTAATAATAAAAAGTTGGTAAGTGGGTATCGCTCTGCTGTATATTAGGGGGTGGGGTGGACCTCAGACTATGGAAGGTTAAATTTGAATGCAATGATAGGTATCATTGTATACGAAAAACGATTCTGAACGAAGATGATTTGTCAGTTTAGGATATATTATATTTAAATATTGTCAAATATTCTATTTTGAAACAAATAGTATAGTTTTTATATGTTACTATGGTTACTATGGCCAATATTCGCATTATGAGCGTATGAAATTTAATTTAAATTTTGACATATTTCGTATAAATTCGAACTTTAAACACTTATAAAAAAAAATTGTGACTAACGATTTCGGATTTTTTTTTATCACTTTAAGAACAACTTATAAGAAACCTTGTATTAAATTTTCAAGATTTTCTGGCCACCCAAAAAATTTTTATCGGCATTTGAAGAAAAAAAAACTTAGAAAAGTCGAAAATTTCAATTGTCTATTAGTAGCTTAAAAATGGTCAAAATATTTTGAAAATTTAACTGTAAAGAGATAACCATAATATAAACATTTGGTGAAAATTTCAAGTATTTACAATAATTCGTTTTTGAGTTACAGCAAAATCAAAAAATCGATTTTGTCGAAAAGTGGTTTTTCCGTAAAATTGCCATTTTTCTGTCATTTTTTTTTTGTTTTTCTCGATTTTTTTGAAAACTATTAGAAAATTTTAATTTTGACCCCCCTAAAGTACCAACTAGATTCAATTCCCTATTCATAGAGGGGCTGAAGTCAAAAATCGGAGCATTATTACTGCTCCAAATGTTGGAGTCAGACACAAAAAAAAAAAAAAAAAAAAAAAAAAAAAAAAAACACACATCATTGTAAAAGCAATACATTCATCACTTCGTTCAGAATCTAAAATAATTAACAAAAGGTTCGAAGAGAATTAGAATTTAAAATAATATCTAAAATAAAGTGTATCTTTTTTTATGAAAAAATCAAGAAACAAAAATAAAGGAAAAGTAGATGATCACTGTGGTGTACAATAATAATTAAATTTAAATTTAATGACAATTAAATGTAATCATTTGAATCAGTTTAAGTTTAACAACTATAAAAAATGGTTTAATTTCAATATTATATTCATGCAATATATTCTAATGTATACGTGTATTATGATCTTAAGTCTGATAAACTTGATTTTATGTTATTTATATAAATTTGTTTAAATTGGAGTAATACCTTTAGTTTTTATGTTACGTTATGCTTCATTATAATTTTACCGACATTATTATTCATGTACGACAAACATAGCAGTATTGTAGCGTTAATAAGACGTGTCAAGTATACCAGCTGCTTATACCTACATCAAACCTTTATAAGTTAATTTGCATTTTGCATTTTTCGAGAAAACTATAATAATTAATAGGTTAACTTTAATAAGTGTCAAGTTTAAATATACACTAAAATATATATTGTACAAGAAAACAAAAAAATTTGTTTAATTATAGGAGTTATTATTTTTTTTTTTTTAAGAGGTGTATTATTAGCGTGTATTGTTGCATGCTCGTGGGTATCAAATGAATAAAAGTAATTTTATTTTCTTAAGATTGACAAGAGAGATCGGAACGAGCAGCTTCGTTGTAGCCGCCTAATCAATGTTTCTTCGGAACAAAACGTTTATACAAATATATTTATTGGAATACGAATAAACTCGTATAAAAGTTACAGCCATCGTGTACAATGTTCCTACGCAAATGAATTAAAAACGGCGTTAACGTTTATTTCGATTGAACGATAAAAGCGTGAAACAGTTTTCCGCAGCAGTCATTTTCTCCTAGGCGTGAAAAAAGTGTTTTCGCTGTTTTCACCCGACCTTTTTTTTCAGACGGGCCGATAAATTTTATTACGACGATGACACGCGGACAAGAGCGGCAACAGACGTATTACCGGAATAGGCAAGCGCTGCGGATAGGGATCGATGAACGAGCAGGACGGACGGAGATACGTATAATAATATAGCGTGCCTGTATAATATGTGTTCGAAACTAATCTACTCAAATCGCCTAGACGGGATAGAATGGCATCGCCACGACCAATTTAAACCGTCGTCTGACTGCAGTAATATTATTGTTTATTATACCTGTGTTGTCGCATTATTAGTCTTCCCTTTGGTACTGGCAGTATCCGGTGCCGCTGCCGCTGCCGCTGGTGTGATGAATATCCGTTGAGACGCACGATTGAATTGCCCTGTAAACACGAATGGCACTGTACAATACATGACGTTATAATTATTTTAGAATAATTATAGTGCGATGGCGACGACGAGTTTCGTCCATTTTTAATTAAATTCGTGTTAAACATTCCACTATATATATGTCGTAGCCACATCGTGAAATCGATCTTTTCATGAAAAGATGACCACTTCATCAACTCGAAACAGATTTTTTACACTTCGTAAAATTAGAAAATATTTCACGAAATGGTCACTTTTTCATGAAATGGTCATTCTAATTTTACATCGTGTAATTTTTTTCACAATGTGGTCGTTCACTTTGTGTACCTACTGAAATACAGCATTAATGGAAACATTAAGTTTGATTAGATTCATTATTAGTTATTTTAAGTATACTTATATTTATTAAGTACCTACTTATTTATAAATTATAATATATTATATTATAGTAAACCATATTATATTATATATTATAGTAAAGTATTATTTTATTAATGTATTGTAAAAATTGTATTGATTATAATTAGAAATATATACAATAATGTTATAAATCTACAGTCCATACTTATTTTTAAATTTTTGGAAGAGTGAACACGGATAATCGAGGTTCATTCTATTGTATTTTAGTATATCATATTAATTTATTAACAATATTATAATTATTTTTTATAGTAATATAGACAATATAGTATATTTACTTATATTTATAACTTATTAAATAAACATATACAACGACTTTAATATTTTAAAAAGTATAAAATTACTTAAAATTTAATATTTTTTACTTGGACTTAAACTTAATACAGTACCTATGTCTAGTGTATACTGTATGTGTGTATGTCATTAACAATTGATTCAATTTTTTTTTGAATTAAAAAGAACAAATTTAACTCATAAATTATTTGTGCCTACTTATTTATGTTTTGTGAGTTGTGATAGTATTGTTAGATGTAGCCATGTAGATAATATTTTATTCATTTAATACAAAAAAGTTCTTTTAGGCTCATAATATTTATTGATTTTGATTATGACATACAGAGTGGAAATTTTTTTTTTTTAATGTCGCCCAGTTATAATTCCCTAAAATATTCACTGAAACAAAAAATTGTTTTACAATAATAGTGTTAATAAATTAATATGGTAAACTATGATATAATATGATACAATATTATTAATACATTAATGCATTAATGTGATATACTTTACTATAATATATAATATAATATGGTTTACTATAATATAATATATTATAATTTATAAATAAGTAGGTACTTAATAAATATAAGTATACTTGAAATAACTAATAATGAATCTAATCAAACTTAATGTTTCAATTAATGCTGTATTTCAGTACATAAAGTGAACGACCACATTTTGAAAAAAATTACACGATGTAAAATTAGAATGACCATTTCATGAAAAAGTGACCATTTCGTGAAATATTTTCTAATTTTACGAAGTGTGAAAAATCTGTTTCGAGTTGATGAAGTGGTCATCTTTTCATGAAAAGATCGATTTCACGATGTGGCTACGACATATATATATACACACGCGGGGTGATGATGTGTGGTTAATTGGTTAGGTAAAGTTTAGATTCGAGCACGGAGGGGAGTGAAAAAAGTAAAGTTAAATTCTTACTTTCGATCAACAACTATTTGTTTGATATTATATTTTTACATCGAAATTATTCTGTTCACGAATATGAAATTGAAATTAAATGTTTTAATTCAAAATGGTTAAATCTTACAGAATGATAACGATTCATAAAAAAACGAGTTAGTGAGTAACGCTCTGCTGTACATTAGGGGATAAAGTGGACCTTGTAATAGGGTAGGTTAAATTTGAATAATTGAAAATCATTGTATACGAAAAACGATTCTGAACGGAGATGATTTGTCAGTCTAGGATATATTATATTTAAATATTTTCATATATTTTATTTTGAAAAAAATTCAAACATTTAAGTAAAGGTCTCAAAATCATACGTTTGATAATTTTAAAAAAAATACAAAAATCGAAAATTATTTAGTAGTAAAACGTTATTTTACACGTGTATTTTTGATTTCAAATTAAAATTAAAACTTTAAACACTCGTAAAATTTTTTAAATTGAATAATCCTCAAATTTGTTTATAATTATTCTAAGTTTAACTTATGGACAGCATAGTATTAAATTTTCAATTCTTAGTTTTTGATAGTAAAATATTTATAAATTTTAACTACCAAATAGTGAAAAATATTCAAGATTTTGACGAATTTTTATCAATATTTGAACTTCAAATGCTAATAAAAAAAAATTGTGCCTATGTATTTTTATAATTTTTGAATGAGAGTTAGAACAAGTTATGTGGACCCTTCTATTAAATTTTCAAGTAATTTGTCCCAGCTAAATTTTTTTTATCAACATTTATAAAAAAAAAATAAAAAAAAATTGATTATTTCAAATGTCTATAAATAGCTCAAAAAAAGTCAAAATGTTTTGAAAATCAAATCACGTAAAGAAAATGGAAATCTAAATAACTGGTAAAATTTTCAAGTATTTACGACTTATACTGTTTGAATAACAACAAATATCAAAAATCATTTGAGGCTAAACCGTTATTTAACGTGGTTTTGTAAAAATTTAAATTTCAAACACTCCTAAAAAATTTTTGTCTGAATCCGGTAGAGTTTTTTTTACAGATATTTGAAGAAAAATGTATGGAGAACCTTGTACCAAATTTTCAAAACTTAGTTATAAAAAAAAAATTGATTACGATTTTTCAACCACAAAATTACTTGCAAATTTTCACAATTTTGACATATTTCGTATAAATTCGAACTTTAAGCACTTATAAAAAAAAATTGTGACTAACGATTTCGGATTTTTTTTTATTACTTTAAGAAAAACTTATAAGAAACCTTGTATTAAATTTTCAAGATTTTCTGGCTGGCCAAAAAATTGTTATCGTTATTTTTGAAAAAAAATACTTAGAAAAATTGAAAATTGCAATTGTCTATAAATAGTTCTAAAAAAGTCAAAATACAGTGATTAGTTTTTGAATTACAACCATATAAAAAAATCGATTTGGTCGAAAACTGGTTTTGAATAAAAATTCCCGTTTTTATGTTATTTTTTTTTGTTTTTCTCAATTTGTTTGAAAACTGTTAGAAAATGTTTACTTTTGACCTCTATAATGCACCAAGGATATCCACTTTGCCATCGGAAAGACGAAAATCACCCCCAAAGTTTGAAATTGAAGCATTATTTCGACTAGTTATGCTGTACAGTGTACACAGACACAAAAAAAAAAATACACACATCATTGTAAAATCAATACATTCATCACTCCGTTCAGAATCTATGAATATAAATAATTTTTTAAGTATATTGTTTTACACTCGTAGTCGTAATAGATTTCAATAATATAAAAGAAAAAAATGTTTTCAAAAACATTGTTCTTATCGAGACAATGTGTATCTTTCGTTAAAAGAATCGCCCTGTATTTTGTACGGCTATTCGTATATCACTATACTGAGTTTAATTTTGACATTTTGATTTTGAACAAACGCGATAAATTCGTTTAACTGATGAAAAACTACACGACTTTCTCGACTTTTATTCGAGTTAATATTGTGTTATTCGCACATGCCAGAAGGAAAATTTCGTAGAATTTAAACTCCTATATGACTATATTCTATGAGTAAAAGTGTTGCGATATAAAGTTTTTTTTTTTGCTCAACGGATATATATTATGTTACAGTAAAAGGTCAAATAGATACTAGTAAAAACTAGGTTTTATTTTGTAAATGATAGGTTTTACTAGTAAATGTTAGAATTGACATATCGCATTAAGAAAAAGGTGAAAGCGTTTGAACAGTATCGAAATGCAATATTTGATAGACCGGTAATCTACATAATACGTCTTAAATCGACTGTTTATTATCGTTATCGCTGTTTTGGTTACAATCTCGATTTTCTTCACTTATAAAGTGTATTACAGTGTAACTATATTGATTCGGTAATAATATCGTAGTTTAATTATTTTTTATTTGATTTTAAATTTCATATTAATAAGAAAATATAAATAATATTGTATTTAATAAAATAGTCAAATAGTTACCAATATCTTGTTAAAATAATTTTTTCTTAGTTTATATAAATTTATAATATTATTATAAAAATATATTGGTATCTTTAATGATTTTTCTCCCAAATGTCTTTTAAAATATAAAATTTAACTGAAAAATAACAATGTAGTTAAAAAAAAAATAAAAATGATTGATATTGGATCATAGACCTTTGCCATTTATATTTTATAATTATATAAGATAGAAAATATAATAATATTTATGTAATTATTTCTTCGTGCATATTGTAAAATGATTAACAAAGTCTTAGAAATGGACAACAAATAATATGCATAATAATAATAATATTTTATCAAATTGCACAGTTTAAACACACTTTAAGTTTTAAGTAAAAAGTGTATATATTATATAATATGTTTTATATAACCATAACACCTGTAACATGAATCTAAAATTATTTATTATAATAAATAAAGAAAAATATTATTTTCTCATTACCTATACTAATGTACCTACATCATTAGGAAAATGTGTATACTAAGATAACCCTTGGCCTCCCACACGATTTTTTCTTAGTGAGATCTAGTGATTTTGTTGATATTAATTTAAATAAATAAAAGTAATAAATATATATGTATATGTTTAGGCTAAGTTGGTTTCTTTTGGTATTAATTTTATGATTAAATATTATAGATTGAAATTATTGTATTTTTTTTATAACCTAAGAGGCATAATTTTTTAATATTTTAATGATTATTTATTTTCCCACTTCATGTAAGAGAAATCCACAAAAAAATTCAAATTGAAAGATGAATTTTAAAATAGTTTTTTCAAGCGCTCATAGAATTTATTGACAAAATATAAAAAAAAATCCTCTTAAGGACCAACTATATTCTCGATTTTAAATATATAGATAGGTAGGTAACAGATATAGCCGCAACTTTTGCACAGTTTTTATTACTAGAGAAAGCATCCATATAGAAAAAATAAGAAAGCTACATAATTGTTAAATCAATACAATCTTCGTTTCTCCTATATTTTAGAGTTGATACTTGAGAGTTATTCTGTCTTTAAAATAACTACTTATCAAGCAGTTATAAAACGGAATTGTATCAATAATCGTAGGTTAAAATAATAAGTTAAGTATGAGTTCCTACTACGATACATATATCTAGTCAAGTATGTTTTGAATTCATACTAATTTTAAATTTAATACTAATTGTAATTTGATAAATTAATATAATTTTGAATATATATTTTAATGTCTACAATCTACTTTCGATCGTTAGTAAATTTAAAAACCTCGTAAAAATCCTGCTACTTTTTCCATTTAACCGTTAGGTTAGGTTAGGTTATCAAGCTAAATATTTTAACTATTTTCATGGCTATTTATCATCTATGGTCACTATTTGTAATAATAAATCTATTAAATACGATCATTCAGTTTAGGTTTCAAAAATTATATTTCTGGGATAAACATCAAATAATTTTAAAAATATCATCTTAGCTTCCATTCAGAATCTAAAATGACGATCAAGACAAAATAAAAAAATAAAAAAATATTTAAGATTTAAACTCATTATGTTAGTTTGATATATTTAGAAAATAAATAAAAAATGTGCTGAGTATTTTAATTAAATATAGGGGTATGGTTGGTGCCTAAAAGAGACTTTTTTTCATTGACATACATCGCCTACCCTCCATCTCTGATAAAGGTCCTTCCATGTATCGATCCTTTTTGCTTTCATTTCCATACGAACCCAAATTAACCCGTTGTTTTGTGGTGAATTCTTGTTTAATGACATCTACACCACACCATCAGCCTACGCAAACCCATGATCACGATTCTGGGTTGAAATTTATACACCAACGCTCGTTTTTCAACTACTGCAGCTGGTCACCTCGGCGTCAGCGCTTCGGAAGAATTAAAGAATAAGTTACCTCAGTAGCTGCTATCATAATTGCATCGACAAAATATGTAATATGAAATCTAACTGATAATAATATCAAAATATTAATGAACTTGAAACTATTTATGAATATGCCAAATTGTTTAGTTACAACTTCAAAACTCTATTTAAGAATATGGATTTTATGATTGTTTTAACTTTACAAATTTATGTTTTTATTTTCGATTTGTAAACAGTCCAAAGTTTAAATATAAAATATATTTGTTAATAACGTAATACAACTGCTGATCATTTTTATAAGTTTAAGAAAAATATGTACCCTAAAAATAAGTTAAGAATTACTAGATTCTGAGATTAATTTAGGTTTAAAAAATATAAAAATATATAATATTATATCAATAATTGTATGAATGTAATTGTCATTACTTGTTCCTACATGCATAATGTATATAGTGCTTTTGTTGAAAATAATTATATAAAAATTGAATTAGAAACGTTCTTTGTACTAATAGTGTTATCATCTTATTATCATCATTATTATTTAAGTAGGGATTAATTTTAATATCTAATATTATTTAAAATAAATTCTTAACTACGAGAGGTTAAATACCTACACAAATACATTTTTAATAACTAATTACTATGTACGATTGTATAAACGCTTTTATTACTCTAAGGTATACCTCCGTGTACTTTATATAACATATTAACATCATTATTATTTTAGCGTTATAATAACTAAAATTTAAAAAAAATAACAATATTGGCCAGTAAAAATGTTATCATCGAGTAGATTTTCTAACGAATTTAAATGTTTTTAACATTTTTATCAAGTCTCTTGATCGATCAGTACCTACTGCCTTGCAAATAGAATACTACTAATTTCATGTGTTTAATGTGTGGTATATCAGAGCAAACAAATCCTTGTGTCCAAATGTCCGTTTATGTAGCATTTTGTACGGTTTTATATTAATTAAAAAAAAATTAAAGACACTTTTTTTTTATCAACGTATTGAACGCGATTCGAGATTACTTATAAAAAGTTAAAAATACGACAAATAAAATAATCAGTGTATGGTATACAATGAATCTGTATTATCAGGTACAATAATTTATTGATGGTTACAACTTATCTCATATTAGGCGTAATTGCCGTTAATGGAAAATATATATTTAATGTTATCTATAGTATATACATATAGCTAATTAATTTCAAACATTTCTAATGAAAACATAATACATTGATGTATCACAATACCAACCAATAAGTATATAAACAGAATTAGCGCAAGTCATTATCTTAGTTTCCGCACGACTGTGCGTAGAGTGGATTGGGAAATTTGGTGCACGTAAACACAAGTCACCGGTGACATAAAATACGAGTTTGTCGTACTAAGTTTTTATACCTATACACAAAAGTCCGATAAAATTATAAGCACTTAAAGTGTCTCTGTTTACTTTAGTTTTGCAGGAGGTTTAAATTGGTTGTGTTTTTACTTTAAACAGACATATAAATTGTCAAGGTAAAAGAATTATTAAATTTATATTACATTAAAATGATTACAATACTAAAGCACAAGAAACTACGATATATATATAAGCCATATTAAACCAGTATATATAAATATTCTTAATTAATAAGCAATAATATATATTTATAAAAAACGGTTTGATAATATGTTTGTTGGTCAAAACATGATAAGTATTCAATACGAACGAAATATCTAGCTTAAAATATTAATTTAATAAATAATATACCTAACTTATATTATACATAATATATTCATAACGTATTATTCCCTTAGAAATATTCCATTTAAATTAAAATATTATATGTAACGAACATATGACAGAACACAGAAATATTAAAAAATAATATATTATAGATATTGTTAATTATTTTTTTATGTAGGATATAATAGGTGCATAATAATAATGTGATATATTTACTTCTAGAAATTACACTAATTTAATATTTCATTTTTTCAACTAAATTACATTTTGCTTGTCTAAAATAATGTAGGTGTACATGTTATATCCTTAGTATTTTGTCTTGTTACAATTAAATTGAGTTATATTCTACATTTATACCATTTATAAAGACGAAATATCTCAAACCTATGTAATACATAATTTCTTAACTTTAATCCAACTTTCTATTAAATGTCCCTAGAAGACATCTCGAAGGGTTGTATTGTTATAATCTATTTTAATTACTGAATAATGTTTTGTAATTTAAATTAACGTGACGGCGTCACCATTAGACGACTTTTTTCATTTGAATTTATAAGTATTTTATTATTCCTAAGGATTTTATTAAATTTTGTATATAATACCTACACATTTGTTATGGTATATATTTCAAACTTGCGTATTAGATACATATTTTGATGCATTTTTAATAATATCTTATAATTTAATAAATAATCAAAGTTTATCAAACATTCTAGCTATAAATTAAAATATAAAGATGTTATATTTTAGCATTCAACGACTTCTGTACATCTGAAAATGTTATAATTTATTTTTGCTCTTCCCTAGTGTATTGTAAAAACTTTTATTAGGTTTATGAAAATATGCGAATTCCAGTATTTGCAACCCTTTCTTCATTTTATTAAACTTTCTTCATAAGTCTCATTTTCAATAATATTTATCAAAACGACAAAATAAAAATAAAATCCTCATAACTATTTGGATACCTAATATTAATTTACTGTACAAATATTTTAGATTCTGAACTGAAAAAGGATGTTGATTTAACGTTCTATATAACATTATATATAATGTATATATGAGTATACTCTGTATTTTTTATTATATTATTTAAAACAGATGTTCAAGATAATATATTATGCATTGATATATATATATATAGATCAATCATAAATTCATAAGTTAAAGTAAATAAGCCAATATTGACAAATGTATTATTATATATCATATATTTATTAAAAAAAAAATGTTATTATATTTCGCTTACCTAAATTTACTTTGTAATAATTCATGATTACATAAATGCTTTTAAGTATTGACAACTGATATTATATTATAAATACACTGCATGAACTATGTAATTAACAAATCATGTTGACTAGTATTCGATTAAATATAAAGTTTATAAACTGTATAAAAGTTTTAATCTAAATAAAATAGCAATTTAAAATTAAGTATACTGTATGTATATATTATATTTATGTACATTTATATATATCGTTTTAACTTTGAGATAGGGTAACATTATAACCATCGAAAAAATATTGTAAAACTATTCTGTTCCTAATGTCTACCTGTTATTGGAATTTAAAATTCATTAAGTATAACGGTATATACCGTAAGAATACAGCGTGTGTTTCAAATATGAGTCATGTAAAATTTTAATAATAATTTAAATGCAGCTATTGAGGAAAATAATGACTAAAAGTAATCTATAAATTGAAATAATATGTAAGGTATATGAAGAGGCGGTGGTCATTTAAAAACACTAAAATCAAATTATTGAATTATACCAACATTCTGAATAATTTATAATTTGAAGGTTATATTATATTAATTTTTAAAAATAAACTGAAAATTTAAATTAAGTAATAGACTTACACTATAAACCGTAGACTTATCTGAATATTTTTTTTTCTGTGAACGATGCTGATAAATGCATTTTTTGCAAAAGAACTTGAATAAAAAATTGAATGAAAATTCAGCAGCATCATAGAGTCATACGTTTTTTAAACAAATTAATATACCTAATTACCTAATATATTTTGGAGCTTTTAAATTGTATTTTTGAACATCGGCGTTTATTTATATTTGCACAATTAATATTAATTAACAATGAATCGCATAGTCTCATAACTATTTTTTGGAACATAAATGTACTCACTAAATCAATCTTAAAGAATATAATATATTATCTAATAATCTAACCTAACTTTATAAGGGTGTCGGGTGTGTATAGCTAACTAATATGGCTGCAAATATTTTCATTTATTGCTATGGCTAACAATTTCAAAATTCATTTTCCATAGCATACGACCTATTTTATTTAATAACTATTATATCCAACAATTGTATTTAAAATAATATTCTTATTCCGAATAATTGGTTTTTAGATGAAATCATAAAACTAAAAATGTTGATGCATTTCAAAATAACTATATGATAATTATTATCTGTTATAACTATATTTTTTAATATAGGATATAACATTTTTATTGCCAGCCTAATTCATTCATAAATTATTAAATTTATAAGCGTCACTAAAAACATTTTATTACGTATTTTTATTTTTGTTTACTACTATAAATCATTATTTAACGTTCTCTCAAAGAATCTTTTATTATTGAAAATGTTATATTATTCATATTATCATAGTTCGTGAATTTATGAATTAATTTTAATACAATGAAGAAGTGCTCAAAAAGTTTAAAATACCTAGGTATGTTTTAAAAGCAAAAATAAAGTTCATAATATGTGAGTTTTAGGAGTTAATGTTTCATTACTTAGTATTTTTGAAAGTAAATAAATATTACCAAAAATATTGTATAACATTTATTTTTACGAAATTAGTAGTATCACCAATTCCATTTTAAACCGAGCTCCACTTATAATTGTTTTTTTTTTTATTCAACAATTTACCATTACTTATAAATTTAATTTCATAACGTGGTAATTATACCATTGATACCAATAAGTTTTTTTTATTACAGCTGAAATTTTTATTATTATATTCAACAGTATTGATTTTTTAGAGGATGAAAATAATTACAATTTTTCACAACTTTGAATTTTTCTTTAAAAAACTTGTATTTAATAAATTAAAAGTTAATCTAAATAATATAGGTATTAGGTAAAATAGGTATACACATTATTGATAAATTAGAAGTAGTAGATTTATTACAAATGTTCAATAGTGATCAAAATATTTTTTAATTATAATTAATAGGTTAACTACTAAAATTCACTTTGTTTTGTTTTTACTTATTATTTATTAGATATGTACCTATATAATTATATTTTAATACATAATAATAATTATTATGAATTAGGTTGTTAATATGATAAAAATAAAATAAATAAATAATATTTAGAATGTATGATAGAGGTGTATTTATACCCGTACACCTAATGTACATTCTTATAAATACCATTTATATTTAATTACTATTATATTACACATTTAAGCAAAAAAATCTAACATTAAAAAAATTCAAGTTGTCCAAAATAAAACTCTACATCTAATTACAAACGCGCCTCTCTATGTCTCGAACCACATCCTACACACTGACTTAAAACTACTAACAGTATTAGAAACTGCCTCTAAATCCTACAAACGCGCTACCACAATTCACTTCACTATCATTCAAACATTCTTGAGAAAAATCTTTTAGACCCAATGCCTGGAAACCACCCAAAAAGATTAAAGAGGAAATTATGGCGTGACCTACTCCTTGATTAACTCAAAAAAAAAAAAAAAGAAAACCGGAGTATCACCAGTGGGCGGCTTCTCCACTCAAGCCCTTCTGTTATATTTTGTTTTTCTCTTTCTAATCATCTATTATGCTTATTATACTAAATTGTGTATAGATTGTATAAATAAAATAAACGTTAAAAAAAAATTACATATTATTATAAGATAGCGTGTTTTTATTTATATGTTTATAAATATTTTACGATTTAGAACTGAGAAACTAAAAAAGGAATCACCGAAATAATATAAAATATTCAAACATAACTATTTTAATAAAAGAATGTTGGTGACTATATTTTTAAATTTTAAATTTTTTAAGGTATGCGAAAGTACAGTAGAAAAACTTAATACGTATAGGTATAAAAATCTGATATAGTGTTTGGTTCAGAAAAGTTTGTTCTTAGTGTCACGGTCCAAAATTTACATTAAAAACTTTTAAAGAACAAAAAATGAAATACATGAAAATACCACTGTGATGGAGATGAAACAATAGGCAGTATGATGACCAGATATTTAGTCTCATACAATTTTGAAAAATAACTAAAAATCAATTTGTAACGCCTAATGAATTTATCTTAATGATTAATTATAGTTAAAATCAAATCAAAAATCACGTAATTCATAATACATTGGTTTTTGATATTTTTATTTAAGTAAATATTATTTAAGTTTATTGTATTTAAAATGAAAAATGAAAAACCCTTTTATATTTTAATGGCGTAAAAATATTTAAAAATATAATAAATTTAAATTATCCTAAATATCTATAGGTATTTATAAAATATTTTATAATATGATATTATTATTATTAGTATTCTATAAGTATACTGTATAGTTTATAAAGATCTTTATATTACGAATATAATCATAATACACGTATACCTGCATTATATAAATATATAATTTATTATTTCAGACCTAAAAAAGTAGAATTTTTTTAATTTTTCATTAATTTAATTTTTTAATATGAACGATTGTATTTCCAAGTATTGAGACTGCTTATTGATACAATTTTTTAATATCTAAAAATATTTTTGAAGAAAAAGTAATTTTTAGTAAATAATTTGGCCAGCAAAAATTTGGAAACGGTTTCGTTTGTCTAATTTTATATATTGTTTCTAGATTTCTAGTTATTTGAAGTAAATCTTATATTATCTTATTTGTTTATTTAATTCTAAAAAAAAAAAAAAAAATGTTAAGATCGTCTGAAAATACGGTGTATCGTGTAAGGTTAAGGTTAGGTATACGTATAGTATATGATATAATTTATGATGACTAGAAATATGTAGCTTAATCGAATTTTGCGGTATTCTATTTTCTTATGAGAGAATAAGAGAGGTGCTTACACCCAGTTAAAGTTACCACAAGCATAATTCAAGGGATGTACTTTCTCCATTACATATTTATATATGAATGTTAATGACGAAATAGTACTAGAAAATTCAAGTATACATTTCCTGGCATATTTCTGATGACATAGCTTTAATAGGGAATACCGAAGGAAAAGTAAGACAAATATGCAAGTAATGTTTGGATATAACAGGAAAGGTCAAATTGTGAATCAATAACGAACAAACGGAATATTATTGTTAAAATTCAAATGGATAAAGAATGTAAACTGGGAAATTCATGGATGCATAACGTAGCATATTTAAAAGGGTTACACATTTCAAGTGTTTAGGTCCCCTTTTAACACAATAAAACAACCTAAAAACGAAAGTTAACACTAAAATATAAAAAGGCAACAAGTGATACTTTGGATTAGGGTTGGCACTTTCAGAAATTTCCGGACTGTTCATAATGAAAATGTTGTGGTTTTAACTAATACAATAATTAAAATAAAAAAATGAAAAAAATAAATGTTAATTTTTGTCCTTAATTCGCGATCTGACATAAATTATATTATATAATTTGTATGTACAAGGTAATTGAAACCATGAAGTTTTGATCAATAATTTAAATAGGATATCTCAAACTATCGTTCTAAACTTGAATTGAATTATTAATATGTTATAAACACTAACATCAATTCAAAATTTAATTATTGTTTTAATTTCTTTAAGTGAAACAAAAATATGCAGTTTAATAAAATCATTTAATATATCACGGATCCTAAATTATCCATTATAATTGATTAATAATAAAAAATTAACCTTAATAGCTTGTGAAAATGATTTATAGAGTAACAATAGAGCAACTTAGATTAGACATTAAAATTAAAATAATATACAATAATTAACATCATTTTTATTTTGTCATTCAAAGTATTATACTTTTTACTAATAACATTGGCAAAATAACAATTTTAAAACGGTTAATTTGACTTAGATACTTTAAAATATTGCATATTAGTTTGTATATTTTAAATTTTTATCATAGATAGTTACTATACTTTATGACTTATGTTAGAACAATTAGAAACGGATTTTTATATTTATTACGAATTTATAATTGTAGTGCAATATACGCAAAGGTTATAGATGAATATTATTTAATAAAAAGTGAAGATAACAACTTACTATAAAAGTGTATTGACTAAAGGGACTTCTATAATATTAAACTCTAAAAAACAATATTATATCTTATCATTTTGAATTACACCCTCCCCCCCCCGTTGCGTACATATATACATCTCAATAGTGAATAAATTTGAAGACAAATTATACACAGTATATACCCTCAACCATTTTTGACAAAAATATAGCTTTCGACAAAGTTTTTTACCAAGAACTACACGAACAAGAAAAATTAAACCAACCAACGTATTTCAGCAAAATAGTTATAATTTTTTATAAAACATACATTTCAAATACGAATAATAGGATCCGATATCTATTGAGTATTACCTAATGTTTAATTAAAATCAATGATCAATAAAAACTAGTTAACTAAACACCTTAGAATTATCTATCATAAGAAAAAACTTAGTTGGAAAATAAACATTAATAAAAATATAACCAAGCCTATTGTACCACACACGTTTGAATATTTTTTACCGTCTTGTAAGCCGTAGCTCATCAATGCAGATTTTATAAGTGATATATTCAGTAATATTCTATACATCAGTCATAAAACTACTCCTAAAATACGTATTTGAGAACGAGATGCCGTACTCAAACAAAAATAAATAAGCTGCAAATAATACTAAATACATTTCTTGGAATAGCTTAAAAAATCCCATTGGTGTATGCGTAATAAGCAACTTCAAAACTATACCAGCTTATAGCATACAAGACCCATTGGATCAAACAACAAATAAAACCGTTTTACACAAAACTTAACTTTAAAAAAATTTCTTCATTACGAAATTGAAAAAAAAAACAAAAATCGATTGAAATCATGCCTATCACAAGACGCTTTACCTACTTTAATCATAATCTAATGATACCAACTTATTTTTTTCTTATTTATATATTGTAGAATTAAACTTAATTTTAATTCTATTGTATATTTAACTTATATATTGAAATAATTAAATTTATAAAACTATATAATTGTTATATGTTTTTGGATTTTGGTATTTATCTAGACTACTGTAAAATATTGAACAAATTATTAGTAAAGTTGGAGTCTCCCGTGACCAAATTCAGCTGAACGAAAATTCCAGCATTTTATTAATGTGTTCCTACAACAAAATATTTTACATTCAAACATAAGTATATTCATAAAGATTGATCGATTTAGGTGCATGTTTTCGAAAATCAAGTTTTAGAATGCTGAGTTTTAGAATGACAAGATTTAGAAAATCTATATTTTAGAATATGAAACTTTTAGAAAATCTGTGTTTTAGAAAAATATTAAATAGTGTTTTAGAAAATAAAAGAAATAAATACAGAGTTTTTAAATAAAATACTCTCTTTTTTTGTAATAGAATTTACGATACAGTGTGAAAAATTATGATACTTTTCCAAATCTGTAATTAGTTTATGTTTGACCGGGAGACGGAAAATGTCAAAATACATAATATTTATAAATATAGTGCTTTGTTACTCGATAATCGTTATCAAGTTTCTATTTTATTGATATTGCCTGCTATTATCGTAAGATATTATCGTTTAATAATTATCGTGAATTATGGTTCTATATTGATATAATATATGATTATTTTATATCGGCGCATCCGAGTTGGGTCCCAAATTTATAATTGCTACACTAGTTGGGTCCCGAATTATTTTAGGTACTACACTAGTTCGGTCCCGGATTTTTGTGGGTACTATACTAGTTGGGTCCTAAATTATTTTAGCTACAATAGACTAGATCTTGAATATTTTTTGGAAAGTACTACACTATACTAACATTTTCCTTCCCATTTTAACAGACTTAGGACTGTCTATGATCTATTTAAACCATAAGTATGGTTAAAAATGTTTTTTTACAGTTTTTTTATTAGAATTTTATACAACAATAAATCACTTTTGTGTTAGTAAAAATATTTAAAAGGTTAAAAACCAAGTATATAATATAAATATAGCCATATAGGTGTAAGTTAAAAAATATTAAAAATGTTAAAACAATTATACAATAATATTGTAAATACAAATAAAATAATATTTTATTTAAAAAATTATATTTAATACTTTAGCATTTTTAATATTTAAAAAAAAAACTGTAAAAAAACATTTTTAACCATACCTGTGGTCTAAATAGATCATAGACAGTCTGTTAAAATGGGGATGAAAATGCCAACAACAAAATGAAACTAGTGCAATATCTATAATAATTCGAGACCCAACTAGTATAGTACCTTTAAAAATCCGGGACCCAACTAATATAGTACCTTTAAAAATTCGGGACCCAACTAGTATAGTACCTTTAAAAATTCGGGACCCAACTAGTACACTACCTGCGATTAGCCCCTAGTATTCGGGACCCAACTCGGATGCAGCCTTTTATATATAGTCGAATACGAGAAATATCAAAAAGCAATCTTAGTCTAGTGCCGTACATTGCGTACCAAATACCTACGTAGAGACTAGAGTTACAAACATTTTATAAATTGTTGGCCGAAATGCAAAATACAATTTCTAATATTACATTGACGTTGATGAAATCGACTCATCAAAAACATGATATGTTAGAGGTAAACGGGTTTTTATTCGTTTTCAATAAAATTTATAATCAAACGCGGAATAATAACTTATTACAAATATGTAAACGAATAGTTAATGATTCTAATTATAATTTAGATGAATTTATGAGAGCAATTGCTAAAAATCTTAAGTATTAAAAATTATTATATTTATTTTTTTTATGAAAGAATTATTAGAAAATATTTTATATAAGTACGGGTAAACAGTAAAAAAAAAAAAAATTAAATATGTAAAATATGTAAATAAATAGTCGATGATTCTAATTATAATTTAGATGAATTTATTAATTCTAAAACAGTTTTTCTAAAATTTGGTATTCTAAAAGTTTTATTTTCTAAAACATAGTGTTTCTAAAACTTAGTATTCTAAAACTCGGCATTCTAAAATATGACTTTCTAAAACCTGCCTCAATACCGATTGATCATGACGTGTATTTTCAGAATTTTTTGATTTTTATTTAGACAAAATATATTATAAGATAACAGAACCCGACACTTGATTTTCTATTTAAAAGAACGGAAACTAATAATTTATCTTATTACCATAACAAACCTAAACAAAAAATATTCATTGAATTACTAGTCCCATATTTATATTGTTCGTTTTATCTATTTCACTAATAAAAGTTTGTAACAGTTTAATATATTTGTGATGACAATGGTAAAGTTTTTGAAATAATTTAATATAATATGATGTTTTCTCAAAAGGGCGTTTAATTATAGCTAGATCTGCTTTACTTGATAATCATTTTAAATAAAATTGAGTGATAAAAAAAATAAACAAAAAAACAAAACATAAATGTATTACATCATACAAGAAAAAAAATATCATGTGTTAGAATTGTATCAGTTTCAGAATCAATATTATGCATATGGATTAAGTTACGTAAAGGTAAGATAATTTTTCATTAATTTTAAGTTTAATTACGCATTTGTAAGTAATTTATTATAGCTTTTGTATACATTTTTTGCACCATATTTAAACATATACAATTCAGTTTTAAGCATATTGAAGTAATAAAATTCAATAATAATTCACGTTTAATTTTACTAATCAAAAATTATTAATTTTCTTATACCTAATAACAATTATATTTATTCATCGATATACCTTTAAAGTGATACAATTTTTGTTATATTTAAATTATTAATGATAAATATATAATATGTGATAGTATTTTTACTATCTTATGTGTATGTGTACTGTCAAAATAAATCCCAACATTCTCGGTTCATTTGAAAAATCCAAAATAAGCTTTTAATAATAAAAAGCGGGTAAGTGAGTATCGCTCTGCTGTACATTAGGGGGTGGGATGAACCTCAGACTAGGGAAGGTTAAATTTGAATGCAATGATAGGTATCATTGTATACGAAAAACGATTCTGAACGGAGATGATTTGTCAGTCTAGGATATATTCTATTTAAATTATATCATATATTCTATTTTGAAACAAATTCAAACATTTAAGTAAAAATTTTTCAAGATAAAGTAAAAGGAAGTAGTCAAGTAATTTTTTAAAAATAACAAAAATCGAAAATTATTTATTAGTTAAAAGTTATTTTACACGTGTATTTTTGATTTCAAATTAAAATTAAAACTTTAAACACACGTAAAATTTTTTAAATTGAACAATCCTCAAAGTTTTTTATAATTGTTCTAAGCTTAACTTATGGACAGCATAGTATTAAATTTTCAATTCTTAGCTTTTGATAGAAAAATATTTATAAATTTTTAACTACCAAATAGTGAAAATATTCATGATTTTGACGAATTTTTGTCAATATTTGAACTTCAAATGCTAATAAAAAAAAATTGTGCCTATGTATTTTTATAATTTTTGAATCAGAGTTAGAACAAGTTATGTGGATCCTTCAATTAAATTTTCAAGTAATTTGTCCCAGCTAATTTTTTTTTATCAACATTTATAAAAAAAAAATTGAAAAAAATTGAAAATTTCAATTGTCTATAAATAGCTCAAAAAAAGTCAAAATGTTTTGAAAATCAAATCACGTAAAGAAAATGGCAATCTAAATAACTGGTAAAATTTTCAAGTATTTACGACTTATACTGTTTGATTAACAACAAATATCAAAAATCGTTTGAGGCTAAACCGTTATTTAACGCGGTTTTGTAAAAATTTAAATTTCAAACACTCATAAAAAATTTTTGTCTGA
This sequence comes from Schizaphis graminum, assembly GCA_020882235.1. Lineage (NCBI taxonomy): Eukaryota > Metazoa > Arthropoda > Insecta > Hemiptera > Aphididae > Schizaphis > Schizaphis graminum. The sequence goes on along the minus strand of CM037032.1, from coordinate 111,959,697 downwards.
ATCCGGTAGAGTTATTTTTACAGATAATTGAAGAAAAATGTATGGAGAACCTTGTATCAAATTTTCAAAACTTAGTTATAAAAGTAAAAAATTTTACGATTTTTCAACCACAAAATTACTTGCAAATTTTCGCAATTTTGACATATTTCGTATAAATTCGAACTTTAAGCACTTATAAAAAAAAATTGTGACTAACGATTTCGGATTTTTTTTTATCACTTTAAAAACAACTCATAAGAAACCTTGTATTAAATTTTCAAGATTTTCTGGCCGGCCAAAAAATTTTTATCGTTATTTAAAAAAAAAATACTAAAAAAAATTAAAAATTTCAATTGTCTATAAATAGCTCAAAAAAAGTCAAAATTCTTTGAAAATTTAACTGTGTATGGAGAACGCTAATATAAACATTTGGTGAAAGTTTCAAGTATTTTCATCTATTAGTTTTTGAGTTATAGCAAAATAAAAAATTCGATTTTGTCGAAAACTGGTTTTGCGTAAAAAATCCCGTTTTTCCGTCATTTTTTTTATGTTTTTCCCGACTCATTTAAAAAATATTGAAAATTTTTAACTTTTGACCCCCCAAAGTACCAACTAGATCCGATTTCCTTTTCAAAGAGGGGCAGAAGTTGAAAATCGAAGCATTTTTACTGCCCCAAATGTTGTCGACAGACACAAAAAAAAAAAAAAAAAAAATAAAAAAAAAAACACACATCATTGTAAAATCAATACATTCATCACTCCGTTCAGAATCTAAAATGTGTGACATGAATTTGATTTCAGTGGTGGTGTTTTCAAAAAAAGTGCTGTCAAGTCAGGCTTATGGTGAATTTAAAAACAAATGGCGGACACTTGATTTACATAAATTCTCTGTTGAATATTAAATATATTTATAAAAAACATTTTCTATATTATACATTAATTTATAATAATTTATATGTAAGTATTATTTTTCAATTAATCAAACGGGTTATTTTATTCTTTGCATTGAAGAAAAAATGACAGAGTAAACAAAACAAAAGTAAGTAAAACAAGTATTATATATTCATATTCAAATTAGTTAACGAGTATAATCATTTTAGATATAAAATTTAGTATACGTAAAATATAATTCAAATTAAATTAATATTGATGAGCTGAAGATCCATTTGAGTTAAAATAAATATCGTATATTATACATAATATAATATTATATAAATTTAAATTATTATTTGAAAATCAAAATGTCTTATGGCAATTAGAAATAAAAGCTACACATTTAAATTTAAATTTATTAATATTATGTATTGCAAGGCTGGGCAAGTTAACTATTTTTTTTAACTTGTTAAGTTAAGTTAATTTGGAAAAATGTAAGTTAAGTTTAAAGTTAAAAGTTACTTTCCTTTTTTATTTAACTCGTTAAAGTTACAAGTTAGTTGGAAAAAAAAAGTAACTTAACTTAGTTAAACATAAGTTACTTTTTTTTTTCTTTAAAAACTTATAATTACACCATTTACACCTCAAGTTAAATATTTACAAATAATATAATAATATTATATAGCAGAATAATTTATATTTAACATAATAATTATTGTTATTATTTTTTTTTATTATTACACAAAATGCTATAATAAATCTTTGGGGTTCGTACAAAGAAAAAAAAATAACTTAACGTGACTATAAAATAAATTAACGCGTTAAGTTAGAAGTTACTTTAAAAATAAAGTAACTCGTTAAGATAGAAGTTACTTCTTAAAAAAAAAGTAACTCGTTAAGTAACTTAGTTAAAAGTAACTTAACTTTTTAACTTAACTTTAACTTTTTAACTCGTTAATGCCCAGCCTTAATACATTGTATTGTAAATACGATTCAGAACCAGTAATATTTATAAGATTTTGTTAAAAATTAAAACTAAATACTGTTACACTTTATTTTGAAATACATTTGGTGAATCATTTTGTTAATTTTAAATGTGAAAGAAGATATTTTTGAATGCTGTAAATTAAAATAATTGTCCTAGTTAGAATTTTTAGATTCTGAGCTGAGCGTTGATATATGCGCTTTATAATAGTGATGATATGCGTATTTTTGTCTAAATATACTTTTGTAGTAGAAATAATGCTTCAATCTCAACTTTGAGAGTGATCTCTAGAAATAAATCGGATTTTAAACTTTTGAGGTTCAAAAGTTGGAAAAGTCCTAGTAAGTGTACTTTTAAAAATAATAGAGATAACAAAAAAATAAAATAAAATAAGTATAAAAAACAAGTAAAATGGATAAATTCGACATTTTATGCACAGTAGTCACTTCTTTCGTTTTTTTTTTTTTCTAATAATAATGGTCTTTTTAACAAATGATTTTAATTATTCTTGCATGTAGATGTATTTATACATTTATATTCGTTATATTTTAACTAAAATAAACACTCATCTATTTATAAAAAATAAGTTTTTTAAAAACAATAAGTTTCTAAGTTTTGTTTAAATTCATCAAGTAATTTTCATAAGCGTTAGAAATTTTTACGCATAGGTAATCACTTTTTGACAAAATCGATTTTTTTTTTACTATGCTGTAACTCAAAAACGAATCAATACTTGAAATTTTCACCAAATGTTTATATTAGCGGTATCTATTTATCTATTTTAATTTTCAAAATATTTTGAATTTTTAACTAAATATAAACAATTGAAATTATTTTTCTAAATTTTTTTCTAGATGATATGCTGATAAAAAAAATTTGGCAATCCGGAAAATCTTTAAAATTTAATATAAAATTTATTATAAATTGTGCTTATCTTAGAAAACAAAAATCAAAAATCGTTGGTCACAATTTTTGTTTATAAGCATTTGAATTTCAAAGGTTTACAAAATATATCAAAATCACGAAAATGTTCAAGTAATTTTGAAGTTAAAAATTCGTAAACATTTTTGTGATTTATACCTAATGTTAAAAAACCCAATACAAGGTTATCCATAAGTTTTCCTTGAGTAACTGAAAAAATAATTTTAGCGTCAATAAAGTAAAAAATGTATGATTGTATGAAATTTAATTTTTTTCGAAATCGCGTAAATTAACAATACGAGTATATGTATTATAATTTAAATATAAGTAATAGTAAATATTATCCTACTAATTATCCTAGACTGACAAATCTTCTCCGTTCAGAATCGTTTTTCGTATATAATAATACCTGTCATTTCATTCAAAACACATCCATTATAGACACCTACTCTCCATCTCTACTATACAGCAGAGCGATACCCACTTCATCACCACTTTTTTTTTGAAACATTTAAAATATTTGAAATATTTTTAAAATTATATGTTGGATAACTATTATAGAGAAATAAAAATCACCAGTATTTATATACTATAAGATAAAATTGGTTATAAATTGTTACAAAATAAATATATTAGGTTAAAGTTTAATGTTGAAAAATGTTTTCTAAAATATAAGTCATTAATTATAAAGAGATAAATTATGTAAGTTATGATAGACATTCATATCAAATTTTATTTTTTTTACGGATCATAAATTATGATTAATAGTTATAAGATTCTTATATGTTGAAATCATAATTCATATATATTTAAATTGTTACATATAATATGTGTATATTATACATAAAATATATAGTTATTAAATTAAATGTTAGAATAGTAAATAATATCGAAATTTAAAGTTATAATTAATATTTGTGTAATAAAAACGGTGCGCAAGTGGTTATTTCTCTGTAATACATTAGATGACAAGTGGATCACTGTATTAGATATGTTAAATTCGAGTTTATTGAATGGCAGGTACATCACTGATTATAAATACAATTCGATCTATCAAACTATATCACTGAGTATATCATGATATATTTTTGATAATGCTATAAAAGTATTTTTTTATTACTGTTAGGTAGTTAGTATTAAGGCAGTGTAATTTAATTTTTTTTGAAAACATTTAATTTACAATATTTTTTTCTGTCATATTTATTTTTTATTTGTACAATCTGCATAAAATATATTTACAATAAACACAATAGATGGAGGATATATAATAGTATTTATAATATTATTAATATTTAATTATTTTTATAATATTTTTATATAATTTTATATTATTGTTATTACATTTTGAGTTTATATCACCTGACCGTTAAACAGTGTGAATAGTTTCATAGTAAAATAGCTTAAAATTAATTTATATTTTTAAAATGTATAATATACGTTAAGTTTTAACGTGAAAGTCATTGTGAAAATAGGGAAGGAGATATTTAGGACATTATACGATTTCCGTCGTAATTCTAACTTTAAATTATTATAAAAAATATTATGACTATTTAAATACTCGATATTGTTTATTACTAAATTGAACATTTATGATAAACCTTATATTAAATTTTTAGCCAGCAATTAATTGTTTATCAACAATTAAAGAAAAACCTTAAAAATATATATTAATTTAAGAATATTTATAAAATATAGTTAAAAAAGAATCGAAATATTTTTAATATTGTATTATGCCATAGAGCAGTGTTTCTAAAACTATGGTACGCGTACCCCTCGGGGGTACTCGAAATTTTTTAAGGGGTACAAGTCTGGCCAAAATGGATGTAAGTCTTTACATTTTTTTATGTATATTTTAGTTTAGTAACTAAGAAGGGGTACCCAAAAAAATGTATTGATAAAAAGGGGTACAGTGTTTATAAAAGTTTGAGAATCCCTGCCATAGAGTATACTAATATAAATATTTGGTGAATATTTAAATTATTCTTTTTTGATAAAGAAATAAAATATTTTTTGTGTAAAACTATAGTTTTGCGTAAATATTATCGTTAACTGTATTTTTTTTTAACTAATTTTAACTAATTTTAAAGAAAGTACCTACTATTAAATTTTTACTTTTCATATGTATTAGAACCAATTTTTTACTAGAAACTGCTATCAATATTGAAGATTATAGTATTTTTCTATTATAAAAAGTATTTCCAAACAAACATTATTAACCAATAAATTGATCGATACGTTCGGAATTTAAAACGACTTTATCGTCTTATTTTTAATTTCGTTATTTTCACAGATCAATGGCTAAAATACGAAGTTATTGCAATAAAAAATAAAAATTTTTCAAAAATTAGTGGGTTGTGAGCTACTAAACGAAGAAGTGGTTTAAGAGAGTAGAAAAACGTCGAAAATCATTTATTACCGACCACGCCAGCTATTCGAAAACTAGGTCAGGTATTACATTATCTGCTTGGGTCCAGGGATGAATTAAGATTTAAAAATATTTCGTTCTTTATCCGACCCTCGTCAGAAGCTTAATAGTAGTTAATGAGGCTACGAGATAAAAAACTTTTGAGTTTCTGCTTTCATTAAAAACAGAACTGTCACATATATTAAACATACAACTTTGAGTGTATAATATAGGCTAGTAAATTACAACATATTCAGTCAAATTCGCGTATAACGATTCCGTATATAACGATATTCCGAGTAAAACGATTCCATGCAATGTATCTGGTTGGTATTATATGTTATGTGTAGTACTTTTATTCGTATATAACGATATCGATTATAATAATAATCCGGAATCTGGATATAGCGATGTTATTTTAAAACGAAAATTGGTTTTTATAATCACCTATAGCGATTAATAATATTATATTAAAGTATATTGGATAGTATATTTTATTTTTGTATGTATTAGATTCTGAACGGAGTGATGAATGTATTGATTTTACAATTTTACAATGATGTGTGTTTTTTTTTTGTTTTTTTTTTGTGCTGTCGATAAAATTTGGGGCAGTAAAAATGCTTCGATTTTTGACTTCAGCCCCTCTTTGAAAAGGAAATCGAATCTAGTTGGTACTTTGGAGGGTGAAAAGTTAAATAATTTTACTGGCAAAACCAGTTTTCGTCAAAATCGAATTTTTATTTTGCTATAAATCAAAAACTAATCGATGTAAATACTAAATAATGCTTCAATTTCAAACTTTGGGGGTGGTTTCCAATGGCAAAGTGGATATCCTTGGTGTATAATAGAGGTCAAAAGTATACATTTTCCAACAGTTTTCAAAAAAATCAATTTATTTATATGGTTGTTATTTAAAAACTAATCACTGTAAATACTTGAAAATTTCACCAAATATTTATATTAGTGTTATCTATACACAGTTAAATTTTCAAAGAATTTTGAATTTTTTTGAACTATTTATAGACAATTGAAATTTTCAATTTTTCTAAGTATTTTTTTTAAAAATAACGATAAAAATTTTTTGGCCAGCCAGAAAATCTTGAAAATTTAATACAAGGTTTCTTATAAGTTTTTCTTAAAGTAATAAAAAAAAATCCGAAATGGTTAATCACAATTTTTTTTATAAGTGCTTAAAGTTCGAATTTATACGAAATATGTCAAAATTGCGAAAATTTGCAAGTAATTTTGTGGTTGAAAAATGGTATAAAATTTTTATTTTATAACTAAGTTTTGAAAATTTAGTAAAAGGTTCTCCATAGATTTTTCTTCAAATATCTATAAAAAAACTCTACCGGATTCAGACAAAAAATTTTTATGAGTGTTTGAAATTTAAATTTTTACAAAACCGCCTTAAATAACGGTTTAGCCTCAAACGATTTTTGATATTTGTTGTTATTCAAACAGAATAAGTCGTAAATACTTGAAAATTTTACCAGTTATTTAGATTGTCATTTTCTTTACGTGATTTGATTTTCAAAACATTTTGACTTTTTTTGAGCTATTTATAGGCATTTGAAATTTGAAATTTTTTTTTATTTTTTTTTTTATAAATGTTGATTAAAAAAATTTAGCTAGGACAAATTACTTGAAAATTTAATTGAAGGGTCCACATAACTTGTTCTAACTCTCATTCAAAAATTATAAAAATACATAGACACAATTTTTTTTTATTAGCATTTGAAGTTCAAATTTTGACAAAAATTCGTCAAAATCATGAATATTTTTCACTATTTGGTAGTTAAACATTTATAAATATATTACTATCAAATGCTAAGAATTGAAAATTTAATACTATGCTATCCATAAGTTAAGCTTAAAATGATTATAAAAAACTTTGAGGATTATTCAATTTAAAAAATTTTACTAGTGTTTAAAGTTTTAATTTTAATTTGAAATCAAAAATACATGTGTAAAATAACGTTTTACTAAAAAATAATTTTTGATTTTTGTTATTTTTAAAAAATTACTAAACGTAAGATCTTGAAACTTTTGTTTCAATTGTTTAATTTGTTTCAAAATAGAATGTATGACAATATTTAAATATAATATATCCTAGACTGACAAATCATCTCCGTTCAGAATCGTTTTTCGTATACAATGATACCTATCATTGCATTCAAATTTAACCTAGCCTAGTCCGAGGTCCACCCCACCCCCTAATGTACAGCAGAGCGATACTCACTTACCCGCTTTTTTTATATTGATCAGGTGCGTACTTTTATTTCAGTAAACAGTGACATAAATAATACGCCAGACGTATCAATGGCATTAAATAATATTTCTAATTTTGTTAAAAAATCTTATTTAAATTATAAACAAACTAATATTATAGATTATTTTTCAAACAAATCGTAAACATATACTATATATATATATTATTATATGAACTTTTACTAAAATTTACATAAATACCTTGAATGTTAATATACCTATGTAATCTTAAATAAAATTATACAGTAAAAAATGTGTTAATAAATCAATTTTTCAAAAAAATGCTGAATAAATATCATTACATTTAATGTATATTACATTATGAAAGACAGTATACATTTTGTGGTCTATATATTTTTAAACAATAGCATAAAAACAAATTTTTCGAGTAGATACCTAATCATTTTTTATGATGATAAATCATATGATTTTACCTAGGATTTTTCGTAGTGAATTTCATTGAACTAAACGGTGACATAAAGCAAGAGAGACGTAATATCTGAGTATCTAAATGTAATAAACTTAGTATACAGTTTATATCATAAACTATTATACAATCAATAAGAAAGAATTTTATATCATAAATAATAATACTAATAATATTGTTCACACCGATGCAATAATCGTAAAAGCAACTTAATTTGAATATCGTTAAATAAATTTTGGTTTACAATAATAATAGGTACGATGTCCATTAAAATATTATAGAAAGTACCCATTTAATATCCAAACATATTTCCTATGAATGTGATATTTGAAATAGTTGAATAATCTAACACCAAAATAGCTTGCTAAACTAAAACTGTTATTAGTTATTTCATGTTTAATAGGTTTTATTTTATTGTTCATGATGTATTCAAATATTCAATGTATCAAATAAATACTACGATGAAATAATTATAAAATTAAGCGGTAATTTTTAAAAATAATATAGTATTGTAATTTGTAGTGTATTAATTATCAATAGGAAGATATTTAGATGGAATCTAGGACAAAATATCCAAGGACAAAATATCCTGTACTAAAATATCCAATTAAAAATATCCAAAATCAAAATATCCAACGGATAAAATATCCAGGGATAAAATAACCAATGTATAGGACAAAATATCCAAATAAAAAATAATTATAAAAATCTGTATATCTGTACATAATTGTTTTATTTATTTTTATTTTTTTATTTAGATACATTGTTCATTTTTAAACCACATTTAACATTAATAATACTTTAAAATATAGTAATAAAATAATGATAGTAAAAATCAACGTTGTATGAAATAATATCTATATAATAACGAGGCTTTAGTTATCGGTGTTACATTGCAATTACGTATATCATATCTATATCGTCGTAGACATAATAAAATTAGTTCAAGCTACTAAGCCGACAATTTTATCTACAATTATCTGCTATCATCGGTGTAGAATCGAAGTATTGATTGTAATTATTGCAGTTTACCGGTGACTATTGTAGAATTATTTTGTGCAGTGTGTCAGTGTGACTTTTATAATATTTAGTGTGTTATAATACTTGTTCGAGCTAAACCTACATTCAATGCTCCTCTGATGGCCCCATTGCCCAAGGAAAGAGTTCAAGTCATGAGACCGTTTGCGGTTACTGGAGTCGACTTTGCAGGACCAATCATTATAAGAAGCGGTATAAGACGAGTAATAGGCGTAAAGGCCTGGATAGCCGTTTTTGTTTGCTTTACCACAAGAGCAGTTCATTTGGAGGCGGTGGAAGATTTGTCAACTCAAGCCTTTCTAGCATCATTGCGACGGTTCACTGCACGCAGAGGCTTATGTTCTACGATATTTAACGACAATGGCACAAATTTTGTTGGCGCAAGAAGAGAATTGTACTCACATATAAAGGCTGCACATCCGCAAATAGCTCAAAAGGGTATTGAATGGAGATTTAACCCACCTTCAGCACCCCACTTCGGGGGCCTGTGGGAAAGCGCGGTTAAGAGTGCAAAGCACCATCTAACCCGCATGATGGGCGAAACAAAATTATCTGTTGGAGAATTATCAACACTATTGTGTCAAATAGAAGCTTGTCTCAACTCACGACCATTGACACCAATAAGCAGCGATCCATCTGACTTAGAAGTACTAACTCCAGCTCATTTCCTAATAGGTGGGCCAATATCACTACCTCCTGAAGTTGACCTGACGCAAGAATCAATGAGCAGTCTTAAAAGATGGAAGTACGTGCAGTATCTAACGCAACTTTTCTGGCGAAGATGGTCTAGTGAATACTTACCCCAGTTACAAATTAGAGGAAAGTGGATTAGCAATAAGGCTCCATTGAAAATCGGTGATATTGCTATTATTAAGGATGAAAACACTCCACCAAAAAGATGGAAATTGGGAAGGGTTATTAACGTACATCCGGGAAAAGATGGAATTATAAGAGTGGTTACTATGCGTATCGGTTCTGGGGCAGAATTGAAGCGTCCAACAGTCAAATTATGTCTGCTACCAACTGAAGCGGAGCCAAAGTTTTCAACGGGGGGAGAATGCTTGCGCCTAGATTAAATTTTACACCGACCGGCCGACACACACACACACATACAAACATCCACTATTTTTATATTTATTTTTGTGTTTTTATTATAATATTATTGTCATGTGAATTATATAATCCAATTACGTAAATTATGACGGCGTGTTATCTGCGGTCGTACCGGTTCGCCGATACGCGCAGTATAACACGGCCGCCGTGATTCTTCATCAGTCTCGTTCGTACTACCGTATTGGAGTTATTGTTTACGCTGACCTTATTATTTATTACGTAGGTGCGAATCGCCACTTAATTTATATAATATTTGGTCGTGGGCGCGAATCGCCATTTGTTTTTTTATATTGTTATTAGCATTGCGTGGGCGCGAATCGCCACCTTGTTTTATATATTTTTAATATTATTGTGCGGGCGCGAATCGCCACTTTCATATAATTTGTGCAGGGCGCAAATCGCCACTTATTTTATATTTATTGAGTGGGCGCGAATCGCCACTTTTTTTATATTTTATTGCACGGCGCGAATCGCCATAATATAATTTATATTTTTTATATTACGTGTTATAATTTTTACTATTATTTGTCATTTGTGTGTGTAATTATTATATAGCGATACAGGTTGCAGCTGGCCAGCCGAGCACCGACAAATTTGTGAGTTTTTATTATTGTTATTTATTTTATTATTTACTGCCAATTATTATACAATATACTTAATTATTAGCTGTATAATAGTATTATTATTGTTATTTGGTTGTGCCGAACCGGCAACTATTATTATATAAATATTTTTACCTGTTGGGCCAAAAGGGCCGTAATTTATTTACTATATTATACATTTTTTACCACATCTACAATTGAGTTACCATTTTTATTAGAGTTACCCTTTTATCATTAATTATTAAGCACACACCCACACATATACACACATACACACACCACCCACATACTAGCACTCTCAGGTTTTGCTCGGCGAACCTGTCCACTTCCTGTTGAGTGCTATACCTATATACACATTTACATAGGTCGGTCGGTGTGTGAGTGCAGCGCGAAGTATTTTGGTGACCGGGCGTCACGGCCTATTATTGTTTCGTACCCGGCCCGTACAATTATAGTTATATTAATCTAACCTATATTTAAAATGTAAATTTCTACTATTTCTAGGTAACACATAATCATCCTAGTATTTGGACACTAATAAAAAAAATGCGCATGGAGATAGCCGCCGATGAAACAAAAATTGCACAAAGAGAGTTGGGGACATTGGATCCACCACGAAAAAAACCAAAATATGTAAAGATGCAAGAAAAACTTAAACTTCTTTGTCTTGAATATGTTAATGGTAAAAAAGAATTAGATATTTTTTTAATTGCAATAGCAAATATAATACGATAATTCATTTTCTTTTTTTAAACAGAGATTTAATTTTTTTGAATTGACTATATTTATTTAAATATTATTTAAAGATATAATTAATTATAACTAAAGATATAATTATTATATAATGCTACATATTATTTTTATTATTATTATTTTATTACTGTATTATAAAGTATTATTAATGTTAAATTTTAGTAAATTTGATTTTAAAATGAACAATAATGTATTTCAATAAAAAAATTGTATAGATACTCGTATTAATAATTCAGATTTTTATAATTATTTTTTATTTGGATATTTTGTCCTATACATTGGTTATTTTATCCCTGGATATTTTATCCGTTGGATATTTTGATTTTGGATATTTTGACTTGGATATTTTAGTACAGGATATTTTGTCCTTGGATATTTTGTCCCAATACCATTTAGATGGCCAACAAAGAAATTAATTATTAATCCTTTTAAATATAATATTTGTTATAATTATTATATATATTTTTTTAATGATACAAAATATGTACTACATAAATTTATTAGAAATATATGATATTTATGTATATTTATTTGATATGTTAAAACCATAGACCTTATAAGATTTATGTTTTAACTTTCAGTAATCATTGACAAAATAAACAAGCATACATTGAAATAATAAAAATAATATGTTTAATATAGCCTGTATTATATCATTTTTTCTGTTATTGATGAAAATAGGTAATAAATACTTATCCTAAATTGAAAAAAAAAACATTTATATAGTTTGACTTCAGATCATTGTTTTGTAATACCTTATTACACACTCAACAATGTCAAGTGCGTTTTAAAAATTTTAAATATAATTAAAAGATGTTGAATTAAACGTCAAATGTAATAGATGTCAGAAAGACAAAATTAATTACAGTGAATATTTTCATCATTTTCATCAACATTGTCTTCTATTTGAAGGATACATTGTTAAAATAATTACATTTTAGAATAAATATAAATTTGTATAAATGTTTTACGTATAATAAGATATATTTATGAGTTGAACTGTACATGGTAAATTGCATTGTATTCCAATTCTACGAAAAATTGAAATTGAAATATAAACAGTTAACACTGTTAATATTTATTACTTATTTAATATAGAAGATATTAATAATAATTATGTCATTTAATTTGAATTTTTATTTATAAATTGTGTTACCTACTAAAAACAAACGTTGAACTTAAAAAATAAAATTCCAATCCAATAATGTATAATACGATAAAATTGATTTGTAACGGATTAATGCAACATGAGACGAAAATTATAAACATTTTATACTGAACTATAGAAAAGGTTTCAGAGTTTTTAGTAAATTTATATTTATTAAGGTTCACAATTGTACACAAGTACACAACTATATGAATCCAATATGTTATGTCATAATAATATCGGTTAGTAGCAATATTTAGGTATGTCCTACAGTTTTGACGTTGTTGGTTTTCATGTTTTTATTTTTTAGATCTAAAATTGTTTCTAATAATATATGGGTATTTTATGTTATAATAATAGTAACGTGCATTTGACTCACCGTTATTGTTCGATGCGTTTTCCCTTACCTGAAACAAAATAATATGATTATTATAATATTACATAACTGTTATATTTTATTAGACTCAATTGAACAATGAGTTTATTGGCTGAGGGTCAATCTGATATTCGTAAGACGATTGTTTGTTACTTATAGCCGCTGAAAATTTGGAATGAAAACAAAGCATTTGTTATTTCGACAAATGCACAAATAACGTACAATTAAAATAGGTACACTTAAGAATAGTACGAGTTGATACAGTGTCATCACTCATTATTATGACAAACGTATATGAATAATTATAATTATTATCGTGCAATTTGAAAAACATATTCATAACCCAATGTTTTTTCCAACAACCTCATAATGAGAGAGAATTATTGTTACAGATCTTTGAAATACATAATATATTATATCTCGTACCCCCTTAGAAATTTATATATGACATTTTGAACACGAAACGAACTTATTTATTATTAAAAAAGGAAATATGTTATAATATTCAATGTTGTAATATATATATATATATATATCGTTATAACATTTTCAATTGCGAGTAAAATATGTTCAAAAATTAATTCACGAATAATATTGTAATAATATTATTTACATATAAAATATTTTTATTTCATTATGTATAAGATAACCTATACCTAAGAACCTATATAAGATGGCAGTGAAAAAAAATACAAGAACATTTAAATTTAATATTATACCTATTCATAATATGACTAACAAGTATATTCTATAATATACAATTTATTTTATATTTATAAAAGTTTGTTCACTTGTTATAAATTCATAAATATAATGCATTGAAAAATTACTATAAAATAAGTGCATATTATTATACATTACGTGAACTATACCTAATACATTTTATATCATTCGTTTTTTTTTATTTCTGTAAGAAATGGCTGCAAACATATCAAGCAAATATTATTTTTCAGCATATATATACGACACGTTGATGGAATATAACACTTTTAAGGTGTAGTTGGTTGTGAATTTATTATTTACCTGTCTTACGTATTTTCACAAATTCGCCACACGTGGAAAATATTACCATTAAAGCACATTATATTATATATAATGAAATATGTTGTGATTTTACTTCTTTTTTTTTTTAATCTCCTTATATAGGACTTATATAGGGCAGTAATGATATTCTACTGCGAGAAGAAGTGTAGGTATGTCATATACACCGACATCAATTTCAAACTAGATATATATATATATAAAAAAATTCCATAAGCTGGATTATTAATTTAGCTGTGTACGAAATATTTTAATCTCGAATTCCATAATTATTTTTATCACAATGCGGTTTAATAATGTTCATGAATCTTTATAGTAATTACCATAATGGGTTGACATATCACTATTTTGCTCATTTTCAACTACATATATGTTATAGTTATATTAATGCGCAATGGTGAACGAATTGTTATAATATTTTGATATACAAAAGTAAAGACCAGTAGTCACGTTGAATAATATAATTATTATACCATTATCCTAAATGTTGAAGATTAAATATTATAATATCACAACAATACCGATTCATGAATCTATACCTACTATCAAAAATATTATTCATACTCGATAAAGAAAAAAAACTTTTTTAAAATTCATAGTACAACGAGGGGAGGTTTATGGGTTGTATAGGATTTAATATCATATAATGTTTATAGTTATTTAAATATTGAAGTATACATCTCAAAAATGAGATTCATAAAGTGAACGGTTTATATTTGAAGCTTGTGGTAATCACACGAGAGTTGCGGTAGGTAGGTACATTAGGGATGTATTTAAGTACCTGTATTATTGATTACCTAGCTGGGAACCATTATTGTATGTAAAGTTGAATGATTCATGTATCAATATATTATACGAAGGTAGGTACATTTTCATTAAATAATAATAATTATTATTTATGATCACATAATACTTATTTTCCTATATTTTTATAATCGTATGATCAAGTCATAAATTATGATAATGTTGATGATTCCAGATTTAAAAAAATGGGTTTTTCCACGAAAAATACAAAAGTTATAGGTACCTACATAACAATAAAACATGAAGACGTTTTTACAAATTGTAGCTAGCTGTTAAACTAATTTTTTTTCTATAAATTAAAATTATTCAAATTGTATATGTATATGGGCATAAATAAATTTAACGGAATTATTATTTGCTTAGTAATTAAATTATAAATTCAACGAGACAGACATATCAGACATACCGGACATAATTATAACAATAAATTAATACCTATAGTTTTAGTACCTACTAAATTGCAGTACACAAATATGATTATACCTAACGTTATACACGGGTGTCTAATGCTGCACAGTCAATAATTATGTAATAATTCAAATTAATCAATAAAAATTGATAATTACGATAACAATGTTGCGATATAATATTGTATGCAATTTAAATGTTTATTATAAATTTAATTCAACAAAAATACTGTAGACCGATTGATCACATTCGTACTGTATGACCATTGCAGTATGTATATAATGCATTAGTGGAAAATTACTAGGAGGGAGTGAAGGGGTTATAGTGAACACATATAATATACCTAGATTGTAAAAATATATTTAATTTGTACACGCACTATTCTGTTTTAAATAAATAATCAAATACATTTGTATACATTTCAGGTACAAATTTTTTAAATTATTTCAACAAATCATATTTTGTATTCCTATAACCCGATTCTCTGTTTGCTCATCAATATTTGTTGATACTATAGATAATTGTGTAAAATTTGTATTGTGTATACCTACTTCCTATAAATCTATGTAGCGTACATGATAAAATATAGTATGATAATAATATTATGATTATATAAACATACTTCCGACGGAACCTGAAAAGAATGCTGTAGATTCTAAACAATTAAATAATCTAAAAAAAAAAATGGTCTGTAAATTAATATTTATTTAGATGTTTTCAATCTGTAATTAGTCAATAAAAAGTTATGAATGTAGGTAGTTATTAATTTTATTATAATAGAGTATGATGATAGTAATTTTAGGTAATACCACACAAGACAGTTTTGTTTTAGCTTTAATATTTTATCGTGTGTGATGTTTTTTTATGTCTCAATACTAAACAATGATTCCGTCACCTTGGGAGATCACTAGAATAGGTTTACTTTCAGATGCTAGTGGATTGAGGTCGGTAGCAAGTTTGAAGTACAGGTGGTCCATAGTGTATTGCCGCTGCATTAGGGATGAGAAATAGATATTTAGATTGTATACCTCTACCTAAAGGGTATTATTGAAACAAAAAAAGAGAGATTTGGTGATATTCTTAAGGATTTTATTTATTGATATATATGCAATAATATTACTCTATCATTTTATTTTTTATCAGATTGTTTTTACTATCACTAATAACGGCTGGTTTATAATCACAAAAACCAACATTCCTCAAATGATTAGTATCTTCCATCGACGAAAGAAGCAAATATATCTACACCAAGTATCAAACATTATTATTTTGCCATATAATAAATCACCATCTTTCGCTCTGTTGAGTACTCAGTCGCGTGTATTTACACTCCATCGAGTGCGTGTACACCTATACAATTAGCGAATAGTCTGGTCCTACTTGCGATAAATGGTCTTACCATTGATTTTAGTCAGGACCTCTTGTGTATTTAATTTATATTTTTAAATACATTACAAATTTCTGTTGTTTATTTATTCCTTTCACACCTAGGATCAATAAGTATTAAGTATTTAGGATAAGGATAACATGTATGATTTATATTTTGTTTTTGATTTTAAACTTTAGTATACTGTGTACTTGCTCAGTTCCGAAACATTTGACCTCAAGAGCTCTTCAGATATTCGGTTATAGAGTTAAATGAAACATTTTGCTCGTTATTATTATTCTATGACAACAGTAGATTTTCATAACTTTTACGTTGTTATAATAAATGTTTGGATCTTTTTTTATTGTTCAATGATTTTGCTGAGCTCTAATCATGTTTTGTATAGGCCAATAATGGTTTAAAAAGGAGTTTATACATACCTAAGTACTTTATTGTTTTATTTGACGTGTCAGAAGGTAAAGTAGGTATACAGTCGCCTTCTCCTACCAGCAGTTATATTTTGGTGTTTATGTGTATTGCCCGGATGAGACAAAGATAAAATGTTATATCTAAGTAAATAATACTTTATTACATTGAGAGTGGTTAGTGGTAAAAGTATAAGGCAAAGTGGATATTTTCTGAGTTTTAAAGTGGAACTGAAATATACGAATATCGACTTATTTTCGTTAACCTTAATTCCCCATTTGCTGTACCAGAGATAAAAATATGTCTAAATTTGTTTACATATTATATTATACAGCTATTTCGTGATCCGAGTGTATGGTGAGGATTTTGTCATCAGAAAAGTCTCCAACGATAGTGTTAAGGAGATATGGCTAATCTGTAACGGATAGGTTTAATAGTTAATACCATGGAAGCTGTTATTGCTTCTCGAGAATCTCCGCTTCAATTTCGATAATGGGAAAATGAATGTGCGTTACTATCTAAATATAATTTTATTAAAAGAAATAATTGTTTTATCTTTAATAATAGATCTAGATGACGGTCGTGATCAAATACCTGCGCTTCACCGAAGAGAATACATAATATAGAGAATATTTTTTTCTTAGAAGAAAATTTGATAATAATTATACTTAATAATATGTTGTACTTTGTACTGTATAGAATGTTTACTCTACAAACTAAATTTGGGATTGTGTAAGATTCCTTTAGTTGGTTAGATATTTTTGCACAATTAATACAAACATGCAACATGCATCATTTTTCAACTCAAAACGTCTAATTGGGGTTATACCCGTTTCATTTAAAAAACCATAGTAGTTATTTTCGATATATTTAATAATTTTGTATTATTGATAAAATATATGATTCAGATGATAATATTATTTTATATTCGCGGACTGACATTGCGTAGGTACAGTCGATTTTAGTACATCGGCGTGGGTTTCGAATGGTAACCCGTGTTGATTTTGACCCTAAACGCCTTAACGAATATTATGCTTGTTATAGATATATTACTCGGAGTAAACTGCCAACTACCCGGGAGCGATTACTAAATGAACTACTACCGATGTTTATGGGTTTTAAATAGTACGATAACGGAATCATTTTATTTATGGTAATATACCAGCAATAAATACATTTTTGTATAAAATTATATTTATATAGTCTGATGAATAAAAATAATAAAATCTTTTTACAAATTAAAAAATGATTAATTTATTAATATATCGATTATCATATTATGCAATGCGGAACATGTATTTAACATACTGCTACATTAGCCTATTATAATTATCTAACATTTGATATACCAGGTATTATTCCATTACAAGAAATTTATTATAACTACGTTATAATAAAAATTTTGCGATAAATTACGAATTACAGTAAAATAAAATTATCACTTGCGAGTGTGCAGGGTAATTTTAATTTATCAAGTATTTTATTCTAGTTTATAGTATAATCGTATTTACTATTTAGAATTATATAGTAGTTTAAAGAAACAAAAGTGTACTACTTTCACGATATTAGATGTTGTTTTGTGGACTGTTAAGTCATAGTAAAGAAAAATTGTATTATTAGTTTACACTACCTATATAATATATGCAATAGTAATCTTTATTCGTACTTACTAACCTTTTGAAGTACCTAAAACCCTACTAGTTTCGTACTTTAAATAATGAATAAATAATAACGTTATACGTACATAATGAGTTGACGTTTATAAATTAAAAATTTTCCTATAAAAAAAAAATCGATAGAAAAATAGAATTGACCTTATTAAGTGAAAAAATATTTGATTTTCAGAAAATAAATAAATAAAATAACTATTTTAGATACTTAATAAAATAAATAAATATTTAAAATTGTATAAACTACATTCCACGAGTATTAAATTTGATTGTATATCATGGTACGAATAAATAATAAGTCTTGATTTATTTTAATTATAATGATTCACCGTAATTTCTTCTTAATTACTCTTAATGCTTCTAAAATTTTTATAATTTAATTAGACAGTTTTAATGGTGATGAGACTGTATTTTCAAGACTTTGTATATGATTTTATATGAGTGGTTTGAGAACTTAATTCTAAATCTATAACGGACGCATAAATATATCAATTAGATAACATGATAATGAAAAGTGATGGGTAAGTATTAATTAATATTTATTGTTTTCAACTATAGTTAAAACACTATTCAGTATGATTTACTGGAACTGTTATGGGTAATTGGATTTAGTTTTTGTACGTCCATTGTAAATTAACTGGATACAAGTTCTGACAAAAGCACAAAGTGTAACATTAATAAATATGCAATATAGACAGGTACACTTCAAAAGTTATGCGCAATGTAATTAAAAAACCTATAGTAAATGTAAAAAATTGTCTTGTAACATGTATTTTTTTTATTCTATCTAGAACTTTATTACTCATGGTTATAATAAAAACATAAATGAAATACGTAGTTTACTGCTTCCTATATCTTTTTTGTTGTTGGTTCGGAACTAAAATATGAGGATGAAGTCACTATACATACCGTGTTTACAATAATGCATATAATTTGTTTTCACGTTTATTAATATAATAGTTTAATACAACATATCAGTACGACTTATAGGCAAAAAATAAACTTTAGCGGCATATTGAGTGACATAGTCTGTTTGCTATATGGAATGTTTAGTTGTTTGTTTTACATTTCATTTTATAATACCGTTTTCCAAAACTTAAAAAACTAGTCATACCGCTTGTTTCCTCGGAAACTTTCTATGAGTCTATTTTTTTTTAAAAAAGTTCGCTTATATAATAGGTTGTAAATCGAGAAGAATAAGCAAACCCATTTATTTCCTTTCTATTTATGCAGTAAAATATATAAATTTTATTTAAAATATTGCAGATTCAAATATGTTTTTATATCGATTTTCTAATATTTTTTAACGATATGTGTATAATACTATTATGCAAAATGAATACAGAAATAAATAGCTGATGTAATAATATTTTATTATTATACTATTTGAAATTTATAGATATTAAAATATAATAATTTAGAGATACTTAGATGTATATTATTTTTTATTTTAAATAAAGAATGTGTTTGCAAAATATCATTTTAAAATCATAAATTATTTTTGTCTCATCAATATTGTATTTATTTATTATAGAATTTAAGACATTTAAATATATATTTGTTTTAAATGATAGCTATTACTTATTATAACATTATACCACAGTGTAGTTCAATGGTATTTAGTTTTTTGGCTGTAATAAATTGTAATGTCTTATAATAATATAATCGATCAATTGGAGTTACCCACTGACGTTAAAAGTTTGTACAAAGTAAATTAAATTAATTTAAACAAACGGATAATTCTTTAAGCAATTATAGATAATTTTTTTATTATAATTAAGTAATTTAATTATATTTATTTCGTCAGAAATCACTATGAAAAACTAATAATATTTTAGACAAATTATTAAAAGTATGACTAATTATTGATTGTTAAACATACTTGAAAAATGTAAATAAATTTATTATGAATTGCAACTCTATTTATTTCTGCTTTCTACGATATATGTTTAAAGGTTTAAACAGTTTTAATGTTTGAATAAAAATTTTTATGGTAAAATTATTTTTGGGTTGGATACGATATGGTAATAAACTCAAACTTTGAATGACACCTTTTATTTCTTTAAAACTAACTTTACAGGCAATTGGACATTGATTTGAATAAGGTCAGCGTAAGGTTAACTTGTTATTGAGTTTATTTTAAGACGCGACTGGCTTAAAAAAAATGTTAGCTGCATTTCTGCAAATACTTTTAGCTCTTGTAGATTTCAGTGTTCTGTATAATATCGATAATATTGTATTAAATTATTTTAGAAATATATTACGTTGAATGTAGCTTAAAACTATTTTTGATAGAATCGAGGAAAATATTAAAAATCCATTATGTCTAATAGCGTTAGAAGAATTAATAACACAATTTTCATAAAGATCATTAATAATGATTAATAATGCGATTGGAAAATGAATATTTGATATGAAATTGTATTCACATTACGTATGTGAGTTTTGAACCATTTTTAAATTACAATATTTATGGCTATAAGCACAGAAATATTTCTTGTACCTAAGCGATATTTTATACACTGCAAGCCGAAAAATATTTTCTTTAACAGAAAGTACTTAAGCAAGGAATTGAATACAAAATTTAGCGGTTACTAAATAATATATAATATGTGTGTATAGGTAATATATAAAATAATAGTATTTAGCTTGAGCATTATATTAAATGCCTGACAAAAGATAGATAAGTAATAAATTATTGACTACCTAATCACGAATGAGCCTTTTTATGATTAAGAAAAATTTTTTTATATTATCCATGAAAATGTGACTATAAAATATAATTCTATTAAGATTCATAAATTATATCTGACCAAGAGTGATTACTCTTAAGATCATTGTAAACTATTTAATAAAAATGTTATGCATAAATAATGAAGGTACTGTATGTGCATTATTAAACTAAAATAAAGGACATACTATTAGGTTGAAAACAAATAACAAATACAGTTAGAAAAATAACTTATTATCTAAAAACCAATACTGATTTCGATCAGGCCTAAGCATTGAAAATGCCTTGTATAATGCCACTCGATTTTTATATGAATCTCTGGATAAAGGTTTAAAAACAATTGCTGTTTTCATTGACTTAGCAAAAGCCTTCGATACTATCCAACATGATATCCTATTAAAAATTCTACCAAATTTTGGAATAAATAATAAAAGTCTGGTTTAAGAGCTACCTCTCTAACAAACAGCAAATGGTGAAACTAAATGATGCAATAAGCAACACAGGTTATATAGAATATGGTGTCCCACAGGGTAGAGTTTTGGGTCCCATCTTGTTCATATTATATATAAATACAGTTTGTGATTTAAACATTGATGGCAAAATAGTAACCTACGCAGATGATACCTGTCTATTATTTTTGGATAAATGCTGGGAAGGGGTATTCTTCAAAGCAACGAAAGGTCTACATTTAACATACAAATGCACAAGTGAACTGGGCTTAACTATGAATTCAGACAAAACTACGCACATGAAGTTATCAATAAATAAGACTACCTATGGCGAGTTTCCTCTAATTATACACAATTGCCAAAATCAATTGATATGCAATAGGTATGCAAGACTGTAAGCAAATTAATCAAGTTTCGAAAATTCGCTATTTGGGTATTATCTTCGACAATAATTTGAGGTGGAACTTCCATATCCATAATTTATAATTTAGTAGGGGAACTGCGATACTCATTACACAAATTTATTTCACTAAAATATATCTTACCTGTAGAAACTTTACGTACCATATATTTTGCGTTCTATCAGTCCATCTGTCAATATGGCCTTTTGGTATGGGGAGGTGTAAAAGAAAATGTTTTAAAAATGCTTCAAACAAATCAAAATAATATACTAAGAATAATACTAAATAGAAAATCTTTAGTAGGTTCAACAAAAGTGAATTACATAGAACTAGGTGTTCTACCAATAAGATACCTATACAAGAAGTTTGCAATTTTATTTACAATTAAAAAAATAATGAATTTCAATAATAATAACAGACACTTAAGAGAACATATAGCCTATAATTTGCCAGTTAAATATACGAAAAAATCCTTTGGTCAATCTTTTGTTGACTATTTAGGTTCTACTTATTTTAATCAGATGCCGACACTATACAAAAAAAATATTTATGAAGGTCGAGTTAATGAGAAAAAAGTCGTCTATAAATGGCTATTTGCAGAATTAATTACTCCTTAAATAGAGTCCACCATTTCAGTGATTCCAGTCATTATGATTTTGTTTTAATCTGTTTCATTTATTTATTGTATTAATATTCACCATGAGTTTTTAATTAACGAATAATTTGAATCTTGCCACGTTTCTCTCTTATATATTTTATGATGTTGTTTTGTTTCTCTTATATTATATTATATTGTATTGGATTGTATTATAAACTTTAACTGGTTAGTCTAATGTGACTGATTTTGTATTCTTATTTTATATTTTATTTTATTTCATATACTTATTGAGGATATGTTTTTCTTTTTGCGAAAGAATGTACCTATCCAAATCTTTTTGTTTTATTCTAAGTTGCATTTTAAATTACTATTATTACATTTGTTAATTCTCTACTCCATCACAAGTTTGGGCTTAAAGGAGTAGATATATTTCTTTATTTATACGATTTATTGTACATATAAAGAAAATTTAATAAATAAAAAAAATAAAAAAAAAGAAAAAGGTAAAATATCACATCACTTTTAACTTTTCAAATATCAATAACACCTAAACGTCTTTATAAAGTGACTACATACATTAATTATTGTATGTTCCATGTGAAATGAATTATTTTTAAACATAATTATTAATAAAGACTTAAAAAAAATATATATATATATGTTTATATGACTATAATTAAGCAAGTAGAAGTTATGCAATACTTAGAATAATTAATTTTTTAAATGCACAAATATACAAATATAAAATACAAATAATTATAATTAATTTAAATTCTGTACATAATAAAATAAAATATTTGACACAATAGGTATACTAATACATTACACTCTTTATAATAAAATTTATTATGTATTTAATACATTAATGCGTCACATTTTATAAGGTAGGTATTTGTAAGCCAACAATTTTTTTTAGCATAGAGATTTTTTAAGTTTAAAGGAGAATATATTCCCCAAAGCCATTTTTTCCGTAGAACATAAAATAACAGTTATTTTAAAAGTAAAGGTGTATGTTCATTGTTCAAAGTACTTTTTAACAGAGGGGTAATTGAAGCATCAGAATCTCTTGGAGGTGTAATATTGCTTGTTGTTCATTAATTCACGATCGTGAAGAATAAATCGATAGAATATATACCTTTTACTAGGAAAATACCTAAGAAAACTTGTATGAATCATTTAGAAATAATTTGTTATGTTAAATATGCAAGTGAAATGAGTATAAGTATTAATAAGTAAAACAATAGAATAAAAATATATAATAATATAACTTGAAACAATTATTTTTGGAATAATTATTTAAAAAATGGTGTTAAGGAGGATAAACTTACTTAAACTTTAAAAATGCCCATGTTAAAAAGTAGTGTAAACATATAAATATATAATGATAACTTTTATGTTATAATAGTATAATACTATGGTACCTTTGGTCATCACCATTATTTAGGACAAATGTCAGATAAATCGAATTTATAAAAATCCATTTAAGTAATTTAGATTTACTACCATATAAATAATATGTTAGCGGCATTTGATAAGCTATATATATATATAAGACTGACTGATTTTAAGATTTTATGAAACTCAAGTAAATAGAATAAAATAAAATACATATTATTTCAACTTAAGTTTTAATTTATTAAAAATATTATTTAGAAAGAAAATAGTAAAGTTTATTTATGTGGTGATTTAAAATGAATTTGTCAATTTAATACTGCCGATTAGGGTCAATTTAGTATAGGTTTAAAGCAGTGTTTCCCAAAGTGGGCGATATCGCCCCCTTGGGGGCGCTAGACCTATCCAGGGGAGCAATGGAAGTTACAAGCTTAATTGGGGGGCATTTCATTACAAAAAGGGGGCGGTGATAGTTTCATCTGTCGTTATCGCAATAACAGAAACACCGTACGTGATCCAAATTATCTGAATTGTGTATTTTGTATTTTTAGATTAATCGTTCGTCGTCTGTCGACATTCGTCGATAATCTGTCGTTATTGCGATAACAGAAACAACGTACGTGTTATAAATTATCTGAATTATTTTTGTATTTAGTACATTCGCGAATGCCGACCTTATTCGTTGTCGTTTTTATAATAATTTTTGTTAATTTGTGTATTATTTTATTTAAATTCTAAACGTTTTTCACATCATGGCATCTGAATCGAAGAAAAAATGTAGGCAGTATAATATTGAATATTTGTAGTATGGTTTTATTCAATCGCCTACAAATATAACATTACCAATGTGTCTCATTTGCCGAAAAGTATTTTCAAATGAAGCTATGAAACCGTCGAGACTGCAAGAACATTTAACTTAAGAATGCTGCTAACGAAAATCGAACCTAATATCAACGAACTTCTAGCAAAACACCAACCACATCCATCTCATTAAGATATTTTTTTTTTGATTTGTACCTATACAGTATACATTATATATATTTATAAACAATAAATTTAATTTTTCATTGCATACTTTTTTAACAATATTTTTTTTAAGGGGGGCGTCTGTCGGATTTTTTTTTTTGAAAGTGGGCGGTAAAGATAAAATGTTTGGGAAACACTGGTTTAAAGTACCTATAATAATTATTATACCCCATATATAATATAGAAAACTGATATTGATTAGTATGATTATGAAATGTGGTGCATATTGAATTAATAGTTTATAAGTAATGACTAATTAGTAATTATTATTCAATTTATCAGCTGCTGCGATTGAATTTTCTTTTACGATTCGTTTTGTATTGATTTTGGTCACGTATGTTTGAATTATTTTATTATATTGAAGAATATATATATATATATATAAAAAAAAATGTAAACAACGTGAATATGTGGAATTAATTTTAGGATTCAAAATTAAATATAATATTAAGTATATAGGTATATTATAGGATATTCGTGATATTTAAAGATAATAACAAGCATTGTTCTTCGGTTTCATAGTTTGCTAACTACTTACTACTAACTATTTGCTATACTCACCACGAATATACCATTTTCTAATTTACTTTACAAATTATCTTTATGAAATTCCATTAATGATAACTGTACGTTATCTGTATGTTGTAGGTGCACGTTCTCACATGTGTGCTTTTAGAATAGTTGGTTCAAAGCGAATTTCTATATTTGTCTCTTAAATTCGCGTGCAAATACCATAGGTATCCAAGTAAAATTATATGGTATGCCATAATTTCCACTTTATCCTAAAGGGGTAAAAATATTATCATCTTACTTTGTAACTTTAGGATAAAAGTTTTTGTTTAATTGCCCTTAAATGTATAGCGATAATGAAATTAATCATCAGTGTGATATTAAATTCACGCTGTGCGTGACAAAAATGTACTCGAATAAAGTTCTAATTTAATTATTTAAAGAAATAATAGAATATTATTTTTAAATCATATTTGAATGGATAAAATAGATTTTATTTGCTGTAATCTTCAAGCAGGAAATATTTTAAAAGACTGAAAAATATTACAAATTATTTAGAACTTGAAAAAATAACAGAAATAAGAAAAGGAAAATACGTGCTCAATTTATAAACAGTTTTGAATTATTCTAAAATAAATAAATAAATAAATTTTTTTTTCATTATTTATTTTAAATATATCAGCACATATTTTTATGTTCTAACAAGCTTTACAAATTACAAATGCGCAATAATATACATAAATAGTTATTTTATAGACATTTTGATTGTAATGGATTTTTACGATTAATTCTATGTTTTCGCTGTCGTCTGATGATACTCATATAAGTCAGTAAGTCTTGTAGAAATCATGGTTTTAATTGTCCTTTTTTTGTTTTGGTTTATAATGTTTATATTTTATAGAACCGTGCTTCCTCGGAAGTTTTGAGTTTAGTATGATCATTTATAAATTAAGTTTTTATCCATTCTTGAAGGAGAGGTATTTCCATATCGTTATGGATTTGCTTGTTTCTCATGAATCATGGAACTTTAAAACATATTCTCAGGAACAAGTTTTGGAGTATTTTGATTTTATTTAGTTTTAAAGGAGAATCTGATGCTCATACTAGACAAGCGTATGTGAATAATGGATGGATAATTGAGATGTATGTTAAGATTGATGATTTTATTTAGAGTGTAGAATTTTAGTTTACTAAAAGTAAGAGTGTGCTTAATGCTTATCCAGGAACACACCAAGATGTGTTTCTTAGTCGTCATTTTTATGATTTTTATTTTATTTTATTACTTGGTTGTCTATGAGGATGCAAAAAGGATCTTTGTATCTTATAAGGTAAAGATTTAAATAGTGCTTTTTATTGGATTTAAGGTATGTTTCCATTTTTAAACCAGGTGGTCATACTGTTTAAAAATAATTGAAAGTTTTGAATAGAGTTTTTCAGGAAGATATCGTGGCAATAGATTTTGAAGAGGCACGGGTCGAAAACTGAGCGTTGGGGGACTTAATCTTGTATTTTTTGAGATCGGGAGAAGTTCCTAATTGACTTAGAACGTGTGATCTGTTATAAAGTAGACGATAGCTTTAAATCAGTATTCAGAGAGGCAGAGTGGTGCAACTCGAAAAAAATTTCGGTGGGGGAGGATAACAGTATTACAATATATATACATAGATTATATAAGTTATTATACTAGGCCTCGGAGAAATTTCCAGGGGGTTATAACTCATTAATCCTCCCCTAGTTACGCAACTACAAGCAGATCTAGCGAGTACACGAAGCTCCCGGGTTTGGTGTCATCAGACAGGCCTTGCGGCAAGTCGTCCGACTACAACTATGGACCTTCTATTAGCACAGAGTGCTAGTCAAGGGCCGTAGAGGCATACGACCATCAACCGGCGGGTCCTCCCCACACGGTGCATGGCCAGAGGACCGCCGGGTTCTGACGGCCGCACGTCGTCTAAGGACCACGAGCACCGGACCCGCACGGAGGGCTTCTCCGGTAGGCCCGTACCATCCGGCTAGGGCGTACAGGAGCCTTTCGCCACCTTGGTGGGGCCGCAATCTATCCACTTTGCATTCCGTTTATGGTCACGGACAACCTTCGCTGCATATAGCTTCAAAGATAAGCTGGGTGGGCGCTAAGGAGGAGCCGTACTTTCCCGGCCGGCTGTCACCGTACGAGTCCGCCCGGCTCCATCACTTGGCAACTTTCCCCTGACCATGCGTATGGTCTATTACCACATAGTATGCTCCTGCAAACTGCCACTCCGAAACCAATCCGCCGTCGGTCGGGACAGTGTCCGCAGCGACCGACGTGTGAGGGCTCGGTGTTAAGTTAACCGAGGGGCTCCCCCACATCCCGAAGCACTATTCTCTCCTCCCGTTAGATAAAGCACATCAATGGTGGGATGCTCGGACGAAGCTTCGTCGGCGATCTGCCTCAGCTTATGATCCTGCCGAGATTTGGGCCCTGTACCACGGGGTCACGGTGGGCCCAAGCCACGCCTCCCAGAGGCGTCACCAGGTGGCTAAGCCCAATGACCGACCCGCTCTTCGTGAGGTCGCGGTCAGAACCTCACAACACCCTAGTCCCCGAAGGTTTCAGTGCATCCACGCCCCGGGCGCCGGCCCCGCTTGACCTGTTTCCCTTTTAGTCGCCTCGTACGACAAGCAAGGAGTACTGATGCGGAATTCTGTACGGCCCCCGCAGCAGGGCCAGATCTAGCGAGTACAGTGCTAACGCGTAATGTTTGATTTTGACGGTTTTGTAGAGCTCATTATGTTAGTGTGCGTAGTAATTAACATATTGATAACGGGTTTATCACTCGTAAGAGCTAGTTTGATACGCGGTAAAGTATTACGTTAGTAGACTTTATACCTTAAGATAATATTGTAATATACTAATATACACTATCAAATTGTGATGGGTCGGCGTATATATTAGCTGCTTTCAAGAGCTATTAATACGTTTCACGAAAATAACGCGTGATCTCTACGATATCCAAGTATGAACTGAAGAAAAAATACTATAACTGCTATAATATTATTATCTATTTGGAAATAATTTTTGTATTGAACATTTTTTGTTTACCGATGAAGATTTAAATTATTTGTATAAACTATTTTTAAATCAAAATAATGTAATTTAGGTACCATAAGTCAATAATATCTATAAATTATAATAGTAAGTAGGTGATATTATAGCAGACAAAAATATTTAGTCAAACTATTATTTAGACTTCTACTCAATATTTTTACCGAATTTGATTTTTAACATATTCGTATAACTAAATCTTAATTTTTCTATTAATTAACACTATATTTCTGAAAATTAAATTTGTTTCGTAAGTGTAGATAATGAGTTTAAAAACCAAAATGTTGTTTGTGTAAATCAATATTTATTTTAGATATTCATCGATAATACGTTAAAACATGTATTTTTCATATCTGATATCGATTTAATTTAATTAAAATAATATTGTATAGGCAATAGCAGTACATATCAATTATCGTAATTTACTAATAAGTAATAACACGTCATTAAAATATAACGTAGATATGTATGAATACGTCGCACAACTCCAATGTCGTATATTCATTATGACAGGATAATATGCATTTCGCAAATACGATTTAATATTAAATATTCCAACCATTTTTTTTTTTAAATCAATTAAAACATTTAGTTTTTTAGCAAAAATGCACATACCTATACTTGGAAAATAGCAAATTAACTATAACTATTGTAAAATAATATGTGACTATGAATTATTATTTTTACATTTAACATAACATGTTGCACACAACAATTATATAATATAATTTATAGGTATAAATAAATAATAATAATTATGAAATTAATGATTTCAATACCTACAATGAATACAATGCGTTAAGAATATAAATGAATAGGGTTATTTTACAATATTTATTTTTAATATTTTAATATTTATTATATTAATAATATTATTTTTAATATTAGATTTAATGATTGAATTTGCATATAATATAGTTTTTTTGTCTTATTGCCATTTGCTAATGTGCTAATTTAAAACTTAGCTTTTGCACAATTAATATCTTTCATAAAATACTATTATTATAATTAATACATATTAAAATATCAACTTAAGTTTATTAAAATATATACAATTAAATAAGATATTTGTTTATAATATATATATATTATTTAAAATCATGAAAATAGTAAGTAATTACCTACACATAAATTGTTATAAGTTAAAAATGTAATTTAAGCATAAATGGTATAAAATATAAAAGCTTAATTTTACATCATGTATCATTATTATATTATACTGAAGGGAAACATACTTTTTCTACTTTCTTCTTCTTCTGTGCCGTCACAACTTTGTAAGAGTCTTGGCTGCCACCGTCACTGCTCTCCAATAATTACGATCCTGTATCCTTTCCTCCCATTCTGTTACTTCTAACCTCTCTAGATCTTGTTGCACTCCATCCATCGTTTTTTCGGTCTGCCTCTAGGTCTTCTGCCTGCTGGCTTGTATTTAATTACTGCTCTGACTTCATTTGTTTCCTTTCGTCTCATTGCGTGTCCAAACAATTGTATTCTCTGTCTCTTTATATAACTTGCTATGGGAGGTACTCTTCTACGCTACCTGTTTATTTCGTTATCAAAAAACAGTCCATATATTGTTTTTAGAACTCTATTCTCAAAACTTCTAAGTTTTTGTTCGATTTGTACTGTCTTCGGCCATACTTCATATCCATAGGTTAGCGTTTGTCTTACAATACACATATACAGTCGTACTTTTGTTCCTCTAGAGAATAGTTTCGATTTAAAAAAATTTATTAGTGAGAAGAAAGTCCTTTCCTCTTTGAGCAAGCGACTAGTTATTTCAGTGTTCCAGTCATTGTTACCAGTGATTGTTACACTTAGGTATTTGAAGCTATGTGTTTTTTAAAATACGTAATTATCTACTGTAAGGTCTTCCTCATCTTTTTCAGGCAACGTTTCCATTACTTTTGTTTTCTCCTCATTTATTTCTAGACCAATCTTTTTTGTTTCCTGTATGAGTGTTTTGGTATTTCGCATAATCATTTCCTTGTTTTTTCATACTAAATTTAGATCGTCTGCAAAACCTAGTACATCTAGCGTGGTTTTGCCAATATTAATTCCGAGTTTATTACTTTGTACACTGCGTATTACTTTTTCTAATGCTATGTTGAAAATTATTGGCGATAGTGTGTCACCCTGCTTGAGCCATGTTATCACTTCAAATTCTTCGGACAGTGTACAATCCACTCTAACTTGATATCTTGTTCTGTTCATACACATTTTTGTCAGCGATATGAGTTTCATAGGAAAGCCAAACTTATACATTATATTGTATAAGCTGTCACGATGTATGCTATTATAGACTTTTTTGAAATCTCCAAATACTTGCCATATGTTTTGTCTGTACTCATATTTCTTTTCTAGAAGCTGCTCTATAGTTGCGAGCTGGTCTATTGTGGATTTGCCTTTCCGAAAGTCACACTGATAGTTTCCTATACACTCTTCAGCTAGTGGTTCTAGTCGTCCTAATAAAATTTTTGAAAATACTTTATATACTGTATTTAGTAACGATATCCCCCTATAGTTGTTGCAGCTCATCTTGTCTCCTTTCTTATGAGCCGGGATGACTATAGCCTTGTTCCATTCTTCAGGTAGTATTTCTTCATTCCATATGCGATTGCATAATTCATAAATCGTTTTGTGCAGTTCTAAACCACCATATCATTAGATGAAACATTAAGAGCCATAAACCGACTGAAAAACTGAAAAGCCCCCCGGGTCAGACGGGATACCAGCTGAACTTTTTCTACTTTATATAAAAATCTTTTATGAATAATTATTTACTATCATATAAGTTTAAACACCATAGTAATATGAACAATACACAATAGTAGAATCCGTCTTTATAGTTTTCATATTAATTTATAATGTAAAAATTATGGTGTAATTAAAGTATCTATGTAGAAGAAAAGCTCTGAATAAATGGCTGTATTTAATTGTATTACTGTTTAATTAAAAAGTAACTTTTAAACGTTAAATGTGGATATTATAATATATGAATTATTATGACAATACATCTCTGCTGTTATTCTATCATGTATTTTATAAAGTATCTAGTTTGAGTTACTATTTTTTTTTGTATTTCTACTATTTATTCATAAATGAGTTATTGTGTAATTGGCTAAATTTAGGAACTGGTTTAATAAACATACAATATTTATACATATTATTATAATATGTATGACAAAAAAAAAATTAAAACAAGTAAATGTGATAAATGAACAATAGTATAAGATATGCTTGGATTTCATACTGAAGTTCATACATCACGAACTTTAATGTTTTTATATTATACTATTCGGTAAAATTGAATGACTATGAAATAATAAAAATTATAATCATATGATTATAAAATACGTAGGAAACTAGGTTAAAAAAAATAAGTAGGTATATAGTAAATAAATATCAATATCTTATACGTCATATAGGTACACCTACTATTGAATAATTAATGTTTCACGTTTCATTTTATAATAAGAAAAAGCAAAACATATATAGTATTAACTTAATGTATATTAAATAATTAATCACACTGACTCATCAGTACTATATTTTTAATATTCAAGAGATCTATAATTTTTAAATATAAGGTTTTGTCGGTTTGAGTAAAGAATGGAGATAATCATTATTTACATTTTCTGTTTTTTTTTGCAGATAGCCACTTCATCCGAAAATGGTAAACAAGAACTAATAAAATATTTATGTATTTTTAATATAAAAATGTATTAAAATCACTTATTTATCCTAACTCTGCAGTTAATAAAATTAATTATATGTATCAAAATATTATTATTAACAATAATTTGATGTAGATATATTATATTAGTCATAGAGATGTATAACATTTGTGATTTTATTGAGTTAATTAACAATTTCATGGGTAATTGTATTCTATTTTTAATTTACGAACTTAGAATATAAATATTATGATTATATACTTTAGTGTTTTATTAAAATTAAATTGTCTAAGTTATAAATTATTTTTCTCAAATACCTATAGGTATTATATTATTCGTATTAGAAAATTGTCTAAAAATATCATTACGATTCTAACACATTCAAAGCTTATTTTTTTTTAACAAACAGTTAATACATTGAATCTTACACATAGCTTAATACTTGGAAAAACCTTAAAATAATACAATTTTGTTTTATTTAGTGGAGATTTTTAGACTGCCAAATCCTGAGGAAATTAATTTAAGAATACCATGGCTAACACCCCCGAATACTGTATGTCTTAGTTTTTTCGTTTAACATATTTATTCAGTATAATTTTAAAATAATTTGTTGGAATATAAGTGCGTTCACAACCTTAAAATTCTTGGTTATTTTGAACATGTTCTAAGAATTTAAGATTATTATTCACAAAAAAATTGTTTTTATTAATAGAGCGATTACATTTTTCAATTGATTATGGGGATGAAAAGAATAACGAAATTGTGAAATGTTGTGTTATGCTGAACATATTTTTTTATATTGTTTAAATAAAATAAATGTACCTATTAAAGCCGCCTACATGTTCTACGTTTGGTCTGAATTTGGTTATTTTGTTGTATTTGTCCTCCACAAGCTATTATATTTTTTTATTTATCAGTCTTTACTGAAAGATGTTATTTATCTTTATAATATATCAATTCATAGAGCTATATGATACAGCTATAAATTATAACACAGATAGATATATTAAAAAAAGTTCAATTATTGGTTGAGGAGTTGAAATATTAAGAAATTCCAATCAAAAGAAATTTAGTATGGAATAATGATGACCTCCATAGACCAACGATATTTACTGGTTAGTCCCGACAAAATTGAATCGACAGTTACTTGGAACACCGCCAGTTGATAAATCTAATATCGTGATTGGTTATTAGTAATAATGTTGGTTTATCGTTGTAGATACAACGTTGTTACAACCACCACGGGGCACAAGCGATCGTATCAACCACATGACGTTTTCCAAACCTTCATCAATATTCCGCAAACTTCAATCTCGTCCGTAGGCTCCATCACGCTGTATTCTATTTAACACACCACCGACCTTTTGAAAACGATTTTCAAACACGTAGGTAGACTTTTAAGATTCCTCAATTTTCGGTCACCAGCTATTAGGTACCTAACCTATCTGTAATGCTGAAATGGCCGTTATTGTTTTCCAATTGACCGGAACGGTAATTTGAAAAACGGCGATTACAGTAGGTAGGTACTGAGGAACATGCCACTGCGATGGTTATAAATGGGAAGGGTCCAGATACGGAAAATGGCTTAACAAGGGTGATTTGGGTATTGTATCACTCCCATGTATATTTTTTTTTTGTGGTTGTATTTGCAGTATGATAACATATGTCTTACTTTTAAGGGGTATACATAAACATAATGTAAAATATAAAAATAATATTATCTACTTAGCAATCGTACTGATCTTGGCGAAATGAGAATAATAACGATAATAATAAATTATTCATAGCAGACAGCATTGTAAACATTTAAAGAATTAAATAATAATATATCGTGTTTATAAAACATAATTATCTTAAGTCATCGTGGTAGAAACTCGCTGTTTTATATTTAAAAACGGAGAGGGAGGAAAATCACTCAACCCTCCTAGTAACCAGCCAGTGTTCTCACCGCTTGGTCGCTACACTACACTTATTTAATGACGAAGGTACGTCGGATAAGTTTGTGGTTAGATGTGATGAAAAATTCAAACTCAATTTTTAAATAATTAAATTTAAATTTTAAATTGAGTAAAAAACGTATTGAGTATTTATAACAAGTTTTTCGATAAAATATGGCGAGTATTCTACCGATGTGTATTAGTCTAACTCTGAAAAGGTACTCGTCGACCCACACGATAACTGTAAAGTTGGGATATGACGATTTAACAATCTCTCAAGCTCTCTAAAAAAGGGGTTTCTATATGTATACGGAACACGTCGTTAAGTAGAAGACGATTGACGTCATTGCATAGGTATATTCGTTTTGTGCTGGCTAAGCACTAGCCAATGAGGTGGCAGCATTAGTGGCCTAATCTGGTTGCATGATGTCGTTGTGACAACTGAACTTTGGACCTATACGTTTTTCTGTAAATCGTGGATTTATTATACATCTTTAAAGTAAATCACAAGTTACACACAAAAAACTTTTATATTTTTTGAGTATTTACGTTTATCAATTATTGCTCAACTCGTATTATTTTAGGAAAAATATTTTGATTTTTTATTGTTGCAGGTAGTGATAATCGAATCCAAACCAAACCTATGAAAGTCTTGGTTTTGCTGCAAGATTAATATTGTGGCTTTGCTTTATTTAAAATAACGCATACAAATTAAATAGGTAGGTATTTTCTATAGAACTAGAATTTTCTAGGGATTTTTATCGATTTAATATATAAATTTTTATTCAGATTTTAAAATATACTAACGTTAAGATTTTTCATACCTTATAAGAAAATACTGATGTATAATAATTATGATGCACTAACACGCTAAACTACGACAGTATGTTAACATAATACAAAACGGAGTATCATTCAAACGATTCACGAAATAAAAATGTACAATCAATCGGTATACCTACAGACTATAAACTACCATAACGACGTCTTGTTATTAGTATTATAATTTATATTCAACATAAAATGGACACAAATAAATTGTATCGGCGAGTTTTTTTTAGTATTGGTATTCTATTTATTATGTTATTATGCTCGTGTATCAACGTAAAAGTTGATTTCGGGAAAATAAAATAATTATTCCAACTATAATATTTTATAATATTATTTCCAATTATTTATTATCGTGTTTTCAATAATATATTCGTTAATTTTTCGAACACCGATAAAATGAAATAATAATTGTATGTTATAGGTATTCGTTATAAATAAATACATTTGACTTAGACTAAATGTATTTTACTGGAAAAAAAATGTTAAAAATATTATGGCTACGACAAAAGAGTCTTACAGCGTTATACTTATTTTGATTTTGATTTTATATATTCGATATTGATCTTAGTTTTGCTAGTACCAGTAATGTATTTAATTATTAAAGATAAAATTTATTTATGTAAAATAAACACTCTAGTGGAACCATTAAAGATTAATGATAGTATGATACTAGATTTTTTTTAAAAAAAAAACAAAACATTATTCAGTGCTTTAAATTTCAATAATAAATTGAAAATCATAGGACTTTTTCAGATATAGCTAGTAAATGCGAAAATTAAATAAATGCGTTTATATTATGATATGTAGGAATAAAGAACATAAAATTGTGTACCTACTGACGTAAAATGTGTATCATTTAAAGGGATTGAGTATATCATTTAGAGACAGTCAATTTTGAAATCTAACAAATTACCTCTCGTAAGTCATTAAATTGCCAGATTTCCTATTTTATTCCTGTTTCAGCTATGTTAAAAATTGTTTTGAACGAAGTATTTTTTACTTAAACATTAATAGGTGTATAAGCTTTAAGATATTATAATTTACGTTTAAAATAATTTACTATAAAATATAAATATTTATAATTTATATTACCTATTAAGGATTAAAAATAAATATTAAATTGTAGGTAGGTATTGTGGGAAATTCTGTCATGAAACATAAATGTTGAGTATAAATGTTAAATAATGGAATAGCATTAATTAAGGTTTAATTATTAATTAAATAATAGATTATATAGACTTTAAAAATTAAAATAGGAATGAGGTTTTGTTAGTTAGTATTTATCTTTTTATTACAGATGGACACGTCGGTGTTTGAATAATTATTATTTATAATTTAAGTTTAATTAAGCTCTGATTATACATGTTAAATACTTGTTCGTTATGAGTAACCTCGTATTAATTTTTCAACCCCTTGGGTATTAAAAAGCAAAACTGTACGAATTAATAAAATAGTTTACAAATGTTTGGAACCTGTATTTATTAAGTACGTATTACACTATTACGTCTAAAATTATTATTTTTATACAAGAAAAACTAAAATAGGCTTATTTTAAAATAAATTGGGTATTAATACTTCGAAGTATAAAGCCGGGATCACTGCAGTTACATCATCCGTCGTGTGGTATTCCGTGTATAGAGTTCTGATTGGTTGTTGTGATAATGATGGTGTCATTCACCATATCTAACCATGATCTACCGTGAAATTTACTACATTGGACCAATCTCAATTTTTGGACACAACACGTGACGGACGACACATAATATTATGTGAATCCGACTTAATAATAGATGATTTGTTTGATGTTTAATTCAATTGAATCTATTGGTTCAAATATTAAATGATAAATGGTCACCGAAATTTGATGATTATTAATTAGCTTTTGTGTCATGTTAACAATAGATTAGCAGGTATTTGATGAGGACCGATTTCCGAAAATCGACAGGATTACTTTTGATTTAGAGTATTTAGACAAATTTATACAAATATAATAAAGACCCGTAATGTTAGTTTTAATATTCATCACACTATTCAATCAGAATGAGAATATGTTATTTGTTTATTTCATGATTGTTAGATTGTTTTTATGGGATTCTCATATCACAAT
Organism: Schizaphis graminum; assembly: GCA_020882235.1. NCBI lineage: Eukaryota > Metazoa > Arthropoda > Insecta > Hemiptera > Aphididae > Schizaphis > Schizaphis graminum. The sequence goes on along the minus strand of CM037032.1, from coordinate 111,922,346 downwards.
TGTTATTTTATTATTTTCTACTTTTTCTAATCTTTTTTTGTACCTCTCAATTTAAACCAACAAAAATGAAATCATAATTAAAAAAAAATTTTGAAGTAAATGTACAGTCAGTATCAATGTTATATAATGTATGTCTTTAGAATAAATATTGATTTTCTGCTAACACTAAATATACATTATACACGACCCTATTTATCCAAAATTTAACAGTTCACTATATGTTTTACAATATTTCATTTATATAATAGGTATTCAATCCATTATACGTATTATATCTGTATTAAATTCATCGTATACCTTATAATACTTAAATAAATTAAGTATTTCAATAAATTGCGTGTGAGACAGCATTTATTTTTATAAATATGAACCAAGTAAAGTAAATGTTGTAATATAAAAATTAAATTTAAGTGTTTCAATTTGTATTATCTATTTGAATTTATTAATTACATAGATGGTTATGTTATATTGGTCTGAGATTTGTCTATAAATAATTTAAGTGGTAACTTGATTATAATATTTAAATTTCTATACTATTTTTTTTCTATTGAAACCTTATTGATTTTATATTGTCATCAGTATTGTTTTTTTCATGTAATACGAAAGTGAAAGTTGCACATGAAGATAACGTTAGCTATAGTGAATCAAATTATGAATTCCAAATTTCAATGTAATATTAACTTAGCATTTGTGGTATTCAGATATAGAAATGTATGCAGTGAAACACGATATTAATTCACTTGACGTCAATATAACAACTCGAATTGCCTAGAGGGTAACTGTAACGTTATACTCGTAAAAGATAAGAAAAGAGAACTTCACGAAACATTTCAAACAATTTGCTTTAAATTGCTGTTGGTATATTCTTGTACTCTTATGAAATACGCTATATATAGACGATTAAAAAAATAAATCTATGCAGTATGCATATTATATTCATATTACTTCGTATTATAAAATATAATAATCATAAACGGTTCTCTCCTTAGCTAAATTTTTCATTTTAAATATATCTATTACTTATCTCTCTATTACCTTTATTATTTAATCACACTGTATAATTTTATTACATAACACTGTTTGTTTTGCAAACTAATAACCTCCTATTATTTTATATTGTTGTCATGTTATACGTATAATCTTAAACTATTATGTTATCTATTTACTCCCAATATCTATTATTTGGTATATTAACTTTATTTTATTCGTATTATGCTATTACTATCCACATACTTTGTTATTATCTATATAATTCATATTTTATTTAATGTTGTAATCGTTGAACTGTAATAGTTTTAAGCTAAAAGTTCTAAAATAAAAAATAAAAAAAAAAAATTAAAAAAAAAAAAAAATATAATAATAAAAAAATAATAACAAGGAAAAATGCACGGATATGAATCAGAGAGCATATCCATTAGAAAAGAGTTGATTTTTTTTTTTATTATGATAATAATCTACACTTACTATGAATTATGATACTAGAGTATACATTTAAATGATTAAATGGATTTATAAATTATAATTTAATTGATTACATTTTTTTTAAAAATATATAATCAACTATAAATTAACTGGAATATTTTCAGAAAGTCGTGTGATTTCCAAGAGACAGCATTTTTTCATTTGATTAATTTTAATATTAAACATAAAGATATTATATTTAGGCAGAGAATTTTTTATATCTTATGGTTTATATGCTAATTTAAAAAATTAAAAATGTAATAATATAATACAAAGAAATATAAAATAATATAAAAGTACACACCATTTTAGTTTTAATTACTTATTTTTTACAAGTCAGGCACGAAAAACTAATGCAATTGTAAAAGCCTATGTATAATTGTTGTATAATTGTTGTATATTTATGGTTATCTAATAGCTTTGAAAAAATAATACAGTGGATTCTGCTTAATGTGGGCACGTTGGGACCAACACTGTTTGTCTACATTAAGCGGTTGCCCATAAAAACCGAGATTGGTTAAAAAAAAAAATATTATAATTTTAAAAATGTCAACAAAATCCCTTTTAGATTCTGAACGGAGTGATGAATGTATTGATTTTACAATGATGTGTGTTTTTTTTTTTTTTTTTTTTTTTTTTTTTTTTTTTTTTTGTGTCTGTCGACAACATTTGGGGCAGTAAAAATGCTTCGATTTTCAACTTCTGCCCCTCTTTGAAAAGGAAATCGGATCTAGTTGGTACTTTGGGGGGTCAAAAGTTAAAAATTTTCAATATTTTTTAAATGAGTCGGGAAAAGCCTTAAAAAAATGACGGAAAAAACGGGATTTTTTACGCACAACCAGTTTTCGTCAAAATCAAATTTTTATTTTGCTATAACTCAAAAACTACTTGATGTAAATACTTGAAATTTTCACAAAATGTTTATATTAGCGTTCTCAATACACAGTTCAATTTTTAAAGAATTTTGACTTTTTTTAAGCTATTTATAGGCAATTGAAATTTTTAATTTTTTTTAGTATTTTTTTTTTAAAAAACGATAAAAATTTTTTGGCCGACCAGAAAATCTTGAAAATTTAATACAAGGTTTCTTATAAGTTGCTCTTAAAGTGATAAAAAAAAATCCGAAATCGTTAGTCACAATTTTTTTTTATAAGTGCTTAAAGTTCGAATTTATACGAAATATGTCAAAATTGCGAAAATTTGCAAGTAATTTTGTGGTTGAAAAATCGTAAAATTTTTTTCTTTTATAACTAAGTTTTGAAAATTTGGTACAAGGTTCTCCATACATTTTTCTTCAATTATCTGTAAAAAAAACTCTACCGGATTCAGACGAAAATTTTTTATGAGTGTTTGAAATTTAAATTTTTACAAAACCACATTAAATAACGGTTTAGCCTCAAACGATTTTTGATATTTGTTGTTATTCAAACAGTATAAGTCGTAAATACTTGAAAATTTTACCAGTTATTTAGATTGCCATTTTCTTTACGTGATTTGATTTTCAAAACATTTTGACTTTTTTTAAGCCATTTATAGAAAATTGAAATTTACAATTATTTTTTATTTTTTTTTTATAAATGTTGATAAAAAAAATTTTGTTGGGACAAATTACTTGAAAATTTAAATGAAGGGTCCACATAACTTGTTCTAACTCTCATTCAAAAATTATAAAAATACATAGGCACAATTTTTTTTTATTAGCATTTGAAGTTCAAATATTGACAAAAATTCGTCAAAATCTTGAATATTTTTCACTATTTGGTAGTTAAAAATTTATATTTATTTTACTATCAAAAGCTAAGAATTGAAAATTTAATACTATGCTGTCCATAAGTTAAGCTTAGAACAATTATAAAAAACTTTGAGGATTGTTCAATTTAAAAAATTTTACGAGTTAAAAATACACGTGTATTTTTTATTTTTTTTTTATAAATGTTGATAAAAAAAATTTAGCTGGGACAAATTAATTGAAAATTTAATTGAAGGGTCCACATAACTTGTTCTAACTCTCATTCAAAAATTATAAAAATACATAGGCACAATTTTTTTTTATTAGCATTTGAAGTTCAAATATTGACATAAATTCGTCAAAATCATGAATACTTTTCACTATTTGGTAGTTAAAAATTTATAAATATTTTTCTATCAAAAGCTAAGAATTGAAAATTTAATACTATGCTGTCCATAAGTTAAGCTTAGAATAATTATAAAAAAGTTTGAGGATTGTTCAATTGAAAAAATTTCACGTGTGTTTAAAGTTTTAATTTTAATTTGAAATCAAAAATACACGTGTAAAATAACTTTTTACTAATAAATAATTTTCGATTTTTGTTATTTTTAAAAAATTACTAAACGTAAGATCTTGAAACTTTTACTTAAATGTTTGAATTAGTTTCAAAGTAGAATATATTACAATATTTAAGTATAATATATCCTAGACTGACAAATCATCTCCGTTCAGAATCGTTTTTCGTATACAATGATACCTATCATTGCATTCAAATTTAACCTTCCCTAGTCCAAGGTCCATTCCACCCCCTAATGTACAGCAGAGCGATACTCACTTACCCGCTTTTTTTTGCATGCATTTTTATTTTTTTTCCGATAAAAATATACTTATTGTAAAAAACACTAGGATGATGGAAAAATATTTTAAAAATATTCAAGTGAAACTACCCTTAAAAGTTGATTAAGGATTAATTTTTGGCACAATTACGTTATGATATATTTGAATATTTCAATAAGTATTATACTTAAAAATCTATATTTATTTTTAAAAGTACTACACAGTAACGTTGTAACTTTATTTTGAATAATAGAAACTACGAAAAACTAATTTGTGACACTTTTGGTACAATATGCATAAAAGAGTTTTAAGATTTATATGGTACCTAATGCTTTTTATTATTTTCGATAAACACAATCTCATAGATATGACGAAACCCGATTAAATTAGTCGTTTTTAAATACATATGTATGTATTCACTTATAAAAAACATATGAGTCTCATAGTCTAAGTCAAGACCAGAATTTTTGGTCCTTACCAATATTATTATATTTTAAAAACTTATCGATCAGCATTCATCTGAAGTTCAAAAGTATCCCAAGAAACTCGGTTTGACGGTATTCTAAAACTATGATAAAATAAAAATTACCCACATAAACCGTATCGAGTGCCCACATTACGCGGCTTTTTTTAACCTTGTTAATATACATTTACTCGTATATTGGGACCAGACTATTTTGCCCATATTAAACGGATGCCCATATTAACCGGTGCCCACATTAAGTGGAATCCACTGTATATCAAAACGTCTAAGTAGGTAGCAACCACACTATTTCACAATAGGTGTCAAAATATGTACTTCGTCATTGAGTATAAGTGAAATGGATACGTGTTAAAATTGAATTCTATGATAATATATCGATGATACGTTGGGTACGATAACAAGTGATTCTGAGCCATAGATATTAAACATATGGATACGCCATTCCTTTATACATTCTACATACACTGTTTAGGAGAGAGAAATGATGGTTCTCACTCGCACAGATCTTCTGTGTGACAAGGAAAGTAAAACTCTTAACTCTCGTAAGAGAGAGAAAACTTGATATGTACAGATAATTGATAAGATATTATGTTAGCTTACAGATTTTTGTGTTATGCTGCATCCATATGTTTAATAACTATGTTCTGAGCTCTGACTTTTTTTGGTAATTATGTTTACCATACAATTAAATAATATTAGAATTTTCAATTTACTTAATTCGTAACTGTGTTGTATTTTCCGATTATTGTAAAAAGTACAAGGAAAATTCTACTTTGACCTACTTGAAGTACAAACTAGATCGAAATTCTAAAAACTTCACCCTAAGACCTAAGTTATTGATCGAAGTATATTTTAAACTTGAAAAACTGTATTCAGACAAAAAAAAAATAAACTTATCGCGTTTAAAAACAAGTACATTCATCGCATCGCTCAGAATCTGAAAGATATTAACAAATAGAACATCAAGTTTGTTTTTATTTTAGTAATATTGGTAGTAATACTATCTAGTTACTTATTAATTGGTGCAATATTGTAGTGTGTAAAGAGGATGCGAGTTCAATTGGGTCTTCAACTCTAAAGTACCTACGTCAAATTCGTATTAGGTATCTATCTATAGCTTGAACATATGCTTGACAATAAGTCTATCATAGTAATTGAAATTCCTATCAAAGCATTGATTACCAAACGTCTAGTTCTATACTATTAGTTATGTTATACACTATGCGAGGTATAAGCAATTGAAAAATTCTTATTTTCTTAACAATTGTTTTTACCGTCACACTTGTTTTGAAATATTTGTGGTGGGTGAAAAATTAGTCAAATCTTGTGGTTATTATAGAAAATTGTAAAAAATAAAATGTATTTATTGATGAAAAGTAGTTATCGGTGTTAGGTTTGTTTCTTGACGAAATGTCATCAATGCACTTTATTCAAATTGTCCATGTTTTCTTTTTTTTTCCACATAACTTATACTTTTATTGTGCCCACTGGTACAGATTTTGCATAATTAATAACAAAAAAAAAGATTTGTTTCTCTGTCTAAATTATAAATGTGTTACTATAATTAGGTAATAAAGTAGTACAAACTAATGTGTCACATATAGAACATGGTAGAGGTTAAGAATACTTAGATCAACAAAAATTGTATATATTAGTAAAGAGGTCAAAATATGACTGAAGTAAAAATTATTTTACTTTTAAAATTATTTAATTCTGTGTGGTAAATATAAACATTTAATATCCATTTCTGATAAATACGTTACTCAAATTATTATTTATTGTTAAAATATTATCAGTTCATTTTTTATGACATTTAGACTTATTTACAAGACTTTTAAAAACGTTATTTTTGTCTAAAATAATGTTCGTTTGTTTGTCTGTATATATAGTTGACTGAGATTTGTGACTATTGTGTTTGATTAAATTCTTATAATATATTAAGAAAGAGACTGGAAAAATAACCTTTTAATAAATTTTTCAATAGTTACGTGTCAATGATTTGGAAATAAAGTGATAAAGTATCTAGTACGTTCAAATGGCTATTACCGTGATCATTATAGTATTTACGTATCTATGTGAAATGAAGGAGAAGTGATAATTCACGATAATATTGAGAAATACAATGCCTCTGAAACTATTTGGTCTAGAGCCAAATGTCATATGTTCTACATTTATATCTTATTCTATTGTAAAATATTATAATTTTAGTAAAAAAAAAAAATTAAGTAGAAATTTTTTTTTAATTGATTACTTTATATACGTTGTAGTTTGTAAATTTTCAAATATTATTTCTATTAGAGATATAAATTTTCAAAAAAAAAAAAAAATTAAATAATAAATAACCTTGTTAAATAACGTTACCATTAAATTAATATAATTTATAAAATTGCAGCATAATATAAAAATTAATTATTGTAAAGTGTCTTAGTTAAAAAATTTTGACTCACAGACCCGAATTACTAGTATTTTGTCTAACTGTAAACATATTATACGTCTATTATTATACCTATAAATAACGATATTTATTTGGTTTACAGTAGGTATATGCCATAATTTGAGTTTAGTTTTTAATATATAAAATTGTATTTACAAATATAAATATTATTCATGGGTTTTATTAGTATACTGTAGTATGCAAAAAAACAAATTTATATATTACCAAACGTTAGTTCTATCACTGTTAAATTGATTAATGTTGTTGATTGTAAACAACTGATTTAAAACAATATTTGTATATAAACTATCATTAGTTTTATACTTATGTATAATGGAGGTACCTATATTAAATGAAAAACATGAAATTCTTTTCATAATTAATAAAAATCGATAATTGTTGTGTATATACGATATACCTATGTATATCAAGTAATTCTTTTAATAACGGCAAACATGTATCATATCAATAACTACAACAATTTTTAAACATTTTATTTTTTAAACAATTTAATGCCAAAACAATATTTTTTACTATATTTTATTGCTATTATTTTTATTATTTTTTGTAAAACATAATATATTTTAAGTTTCATATTTCTAAATAGAATTTGAATGAGAATTAATAAACAATAATTTAATTTAGACGAAAAGGTAGGTAGTTGATTATTTATAATTGTTTTAAGTTTAGATGAGCGGAGTAATGAACTAACATGTTGTGGCTTAAGACTGTGTCACACCACTCAGTTCATTAAAATATTAAATACATATCAGTATCTCATTCAAATTCAAAATTTATTATTTTGAAAGATGTAATTTCAGAATAAATTGAAAATGTATAGTATCATTAAAGTGGTAAAAACTTAAAAATATATATAGGTACATAAAATATTTTTTGTAATAAAATTAAATAATGCAAGAAAAAATATTTAAAAAAATGTTGATTACTACTTATTTAAGTAATGTGCGTTTACTATTAAGCACGTCAGCTACATTATAATATATGATTGACATAACGTATCCATTAAATATTAATTATTGTATTATATAGATATTGAATAAATACTCTGGACTTAACAACATCAATCATCCTATTTATTAATTAAACTTCAACTTATCTACATATTTTACTAACGATTTCTTGTATACATTTGTGAAATAATGAAAAATAAATACATATTCTACATAAAAACAGTTTTAATAAGATGTAAATGCAAACCTTTAACTTTTATACTAATTTAATATTTGTATTAACTTCTTCGTACCTACATAAGATATTCAATTTGATTTTAACTATAGGTGTAATGGAAAATTAATTGGTTTCCTAAAATCAGTGTTTAGTAAGTATAAGTATATAATGTGTATTATTACTAAAAATATTTATACTATGTAATAAATATATGCATATAAATATGAATGGTTTCAGAAATAATTTAAATAAAATATATTTTGTGTTTATTAACCTACTTAACTAGGTACTTTTTTACTTCATTCCATTCATTATTCAAATAGATAGATACATTTTTAAAGTGTATACACCCATATAAGATTTAGTATATTATATAACAGATAGATGCAGATATAGTGATAGATATAGTGTACGATAAAAACCTTGTTGGGTAAGTTTTATTGTATAGCTATATAGGCAAAACCGCAGAATATAACTTTTGATAGTTTTTAGATTTCGTATGATTGTTCCAATTTATTTTTTTAATGTTTTGTATAGGTATTTAACATTTATTATATAATTATGCAATATAACGTTTTGAAATGATAATAAAAATAAAATAATAATATACATAGGTATATGTATTTATAACAAAAATATTCATTTTTAAGCATGTTTTAGAATAATAATAATCCAAACAAGTGTTTTTTTTTTTTTTAATGTTTTGATATTTGAATAGTATAAATATACCTACATAAATGTAATATACTTTATTATAATTACTTTTAGATTCTGAACGGAGTGATGAATGTATTGATTTTACAATGATGTGTGTTTTTTTTTGTGTCTATGTACAGCAGAACTAGTCGAAATAATGCTTCAATTTCAAACTTTGGGGGTGGTTTCCGTCTTTCCGATGGCAAAGTGGATATCCTTGGTGCATTATAGAGGTCAAAAGTAAACATTTTCCAACACTTTACAAACAAATCGAGAAAAACAAAAAAAAAAAAAGCGGGTAAGTGAGTATCGCTCAGCTGTACATTAGGGGGTGGGGTGGACTTCGGACTAGGCTAGGTTAAATTTGAATGCAATGTATCATTGTATACGAAAAACGATTCTGAACGGAGATGATTTGGCAGTCTAGGATATATTATATTTAAATATTGTCATATATTCTATTTTGAAACTAATTCAAACATTTAAGTAAAAGCTTCAAGATCTTACGTGAAGTAATTTTTTTTAAATAACAAAAATCGAAAATTATTTATTAGTAAAACGTTATTTTACACGTATATTTTTGATTTCAAATTAAAATTAAAACTTTAAACACTAGTAAAATTTTTTAAATTGAATAATCCTCAAAGTTCTTTATAATAATTTTAAGCTTAACTTATGGACAGCAGAGAATTAAATTTTCAATTCTTAGCTTTTGATTGTAAAATATTTATAAATTTTTAACTACCAAATAGTGAAAAATATTCATGATTTTGACGAATTTTTGTCAATATTTGAACTTCAAATGCTAATAAAAAAAAAATTGTGCCTATGTATTTTTATAATTTTTGAATGAGAGTTAGATCAAGTTATGTGGACCCTTCAATTAAATTTTCAAGTAATTTGTCCCAGCTAAATTTTTTTTATCAACATTTATAAAAAAAAAATAAAAAAAATTTCAAATTTCAAATGCCTATAAATAGCTCAAAAAAAGTTAAAATATTTTGAAAATCAAATCACGTAAAGAAAATGGCAATCTAAAAAACTGTAAAATTTTCAAGTATTTATGACTTATACTATTTGAGTAACAACAAATATCAAAAATCGTTTGAGGCTAAACCATTATTTAACGTGGTTTTGTAAAAATTTAAATTTCAAACACTCCTAAAATTTTTTTGACTTAGTCCGGTAGAGTTTTTTTTACAGATATTTGAAGAAAAATGTATGGAGAACCTTGTACCAAATTTTCAAAACTTAGTTATAAAAGAAAAATTTTTTACGATTTTTCAACCACAAAATTACTTGCCAATTTTCACAATTTTGACATATTTCGTATAAATTCGAACTTTAAGCAATTATAAAAAAAAATGTTGACTAACGATTTCGGATTTTTTTTTTATCACTTTAAGAACAACTTATAAGAATCTTTGTATTAAATTAATTGTATTAATTTAATTGAAGGGTCCACATAACTTGTTCTAACTCTCATTCAAAAATTATAAAAATACATAGGCACAATTTTTTTTTTATTAGCATTTGAAGTTCAAATATTGATAAAAATCTTATTTTGATACAACACAATTTATTAACGGGAAGCATGATAGGTACAGTTAAATTCCTTCTTCAAATTTTGAGTATAAGACACCAAGCGATTAAAAATGTATTGTTAATAATAATTAATTATATATCAACAAATAATTTTAGCAAAGGATGGAAGAGTTCATTCAATAAATTGGTTAGATCGTCTAAACTAAGTTTCTAGAGTATTTTGCGACTTTTGCAATTGCAACCAATGTGCTAGTTATTTAAACAAAAATATAAGAAAAGAAACCAAAATACACAAATAACAATTCACCAAGTTTTGTTCAAAGCACAAAAATAAAATAATAACAGATACACAATTACTTGAAATAATTTGCCATACTTTTAATTTTTAAATTTATATATTATTATGACTAATAATTGACAGCGAGTTTCTTAAAAACTCTCGAAGCCTGTCCAATGTACATAAAACAAATTTATTATCATAACTATTATTATTATTATTATGATTTATGTCTGTTAAATAATTGTATTTTGTAATAGGTATGAATATTTTTTTTTCTATTCTGAGAGACCATACAAAGTCTCCTACAATCGAAAATGATTCATACTAACTAAAAATTAATTTTGATTTAAATAAAAAAATGTATTGTAATAACTGTTAATATATTTTATATCATTCGAATTTTTGAATGTTAGGCTTTTAAACTAAGAGCTAGATATTATGTACTATAAAATTATTTCAAATATTTATACAGTATTAAATAAATATTTCATTATTTTTATATCTAAACTTGTTGTATTATTATAAACTTAAATTTATAATTTAATTTGTGATATATCATTCAACTTATAATATTCCTAATAATTAATTACTGCGTGTTATTTTAAGTATTTAAAAAAAAAAGAAAGAAAGATTAGAGGACTTTAGTCAATTATAACTTTTATATATCACAAAAATATGATTTTATTCGTTGTATTTCAGGTTTAAGTCTTAAATAATTTAAAAATGTTTCTTATAATAAATTTAACTACATAATTTTAAAATAAAAATATTTTTCATAACTACGGTTGTTAATCAACAAATAATTGTTAATTGTTTATTTTAAAAAATTCAATTTTAATAGTAATTTTTCCAAAGGTGTAAGGTGTAAGTATATGAATATTGATAAACATTAAAATGTTCTGGAGAACATGGAATAGAATGCGAATAGCAGCTTCCTTAAAGTACGTACCTACAATTAAAATTATTTAAAAATAAAAATACTCTTATTTCTTTGTCTATTTTATAGATATTTTAGATCAAGTACTGTTCAAGTACAGTGCCGGCCCATGTATAGTGCGGTGGTTGGCCACGTGAAGATGCCTATCGAAACAGATAAAAGGTAGATATCTGAAATATTAAATAAATCCTTTCTATAATAGTACTAACTACTAAAGGCTACAGAACGATTGAGAACATTAAACCTTTTGTCCTAGTATTCAAAAGCGAAAACCCTAAAAAAGTAAAGGAAAAGCGGGAATTTTTACGCATAATCATTTTAGGACAAAATCGATATTTTTATTTTGCTGTAACTCAAAAACGAATCATTGTAAATACTTGAAATTTTCACCAAATGTTTATATTATGGTTATCTATTTACGATTAAATTTTCAAAATATCTTGACCTTTTTTAAGCTACTTATAGACAACTGAAATTTTCGACTTTTCTAAGTTTTTTTCCTTGAAATGCCGATAAAAAAAATTTGGCTATCCAAATAATCTTTAAAATTTAATACAAGGTTTATTATAAGTTTTACTTATCGTAGTAAAAAAAAAAAATCAAAAATCGTTAGTCACAATGTTTGTTTATAAGTATTTAAAGTGTTACGAAATATACCAAAATTGCGACGATTTGCAAGGAATTTTTAAGTTGAAAATTCATAAATGTTTGAAACAAATTCCAGCATCAATATAGAAAAAAGATTATGAGCCTATGGAATTTAACTTTTTACGAAATTTTGTACAATTATTATAGTTTATTACAATTTAAATAAAGGTAATAATATATCTTACTAATTAGTTACCTAATAGTAATAATTATCATTGACTAAAAAATAATCAGAATTAGTATAATATATAAGTTTAACTTATAATATACCTTGCATTAAATTTTAAAGATTTTTTATAAAGGCAAATTTTTTTATCTACATTTCAAGAAAAAAAAATTTAGAAAAATCGAAAATGTCAATGCTTTATAAATAGTTTAAAAGAATTCTAAATATTTTGAAAATTTAATCGTAAATAGATAATGGTAATATAAACATTAGGTGAAAATTTCAAGTATTTACAATGATTTGTGTTTGATTTACAGCAAAATCAAAAAAGCGGGTAAGTGGGTATCGCTCTGCTGTATATTAGGGGGAGGGGTGGACCTCAGACTATGGAAGGTTAAATTTGAATGCAATGATAGGTATCATTGTATACGAAAAACGATTCTGAACGAAGATGATTTGTCAGTTTAGGATATATTATATATTTTAAATATTGTCAAATATTCTATTTTGAAACAAATAGTATAGTTTTTATATTATGTTACTATGGTTACTATGGCCAACATTCGCATTATGAGCGTATGAAATTTAATTTAAATTTTGACATATTTCGTATAAATTCGAACTTTAAACACTTATAAAAAAAAATTGTGACTAACGATTTCGGATTTTTTTTTATCACTTTAAGAACAACTTATAAGAAACCTTGTATTAAATTTTCAAGATTTTCTGGCCACCCAAAAAATTTTTATCGGCATTTGAAGAAAAAAAAACTTAGAAAAGTCGAAAATTTCAATTGTCTATTAGTAGCTTAAAAATGGTCAAAATATATTGAAAAATTAACTGTAAAGAGATAACCATAATATAAACATGTTGTGAAAATTTCAAGTATTTACAATGATTGGTTTTTGAGTTACAGCAAAATCAAAAAATCGATTTTGTCGAAAAGTGGTTTTTCGTAAAATTGCCATTTTTCTGTCATTCTTTTTTTGTTTTTCTCGATTTTTTTGAAAACTATTTGAAAATTTTAATTTTGACCCCCCAAAGGTACCAACTAGATTCAATTTCCTATTCAAAGAGGGGCTGAAGTCAAAAATCGGAGCATTATTACTGCCCCAAATATTGTCGTCAGACACAAAAAAAAAAAAAAAAAAACACACATCATTGTAAAAGCAATACATTAATACATTCATCACTTCGTTCAGAATCTAAAAATCGGTTATTTTTTCACGGTTTTCCCTGACGCTTTTTAAAACTACTGGATATTTTTTGCTTTTGACCTCCCCAAAGTACCAACTAGATTCAATTTCCTTTTCAAAGAGGGGCTGAAGTCAAAAATCAAAGTACGAGCTATAACTATACTCAATAAAGTGATGACAGAAACAAAAATAAAAAATAAAAACACACACCATTGTAAAATCAATACATTCATCATTCCGTTAGGAATCTAAAAATGTATTATTATTAATATATTTTATTATATTGAATACGATTAACTTTAACGAAATAATTTTAACTTATTTCAATTAAAAATAAAATATTCTTATTTGGATTAGTCGAAATTCTATTTATGGCTTTTTATTATTATATTGAAATGTTTATTCTTACCGAGTCTTTGAATTTAAATTTTTTCTTGAGTCTGTTAGAATGATCGAAGTACAAATATTATTTGAAAACTTCCATTTCATATTCGTGTCTTGTCAATGTTTATTACTTTATTGCTGTCTAATAATATTAACTTATAAAAATTGCCGCATTGCATAAAAAAAAAAAAACAAATAAAAATAATAGTAATTTTAAATATGATTACACTCATAACTATTTACTATAATTAATTATACAAATATGAGACAATTGCAGATGTATCTTCAATTAAAACAACATTAGATAATGAATATTGTTAATGCGTATTAAAAGATAAATTAAGTAAAAATAATTTTCATTTCGGTGTTTCATGTAACAGATCTGTTCATCCGTACGGACGAATTAACATTCTTTTGTCCTGGCGCTATCATGAGTGGAACAGGAGGCTTTTAGCCATGGCTTCCAGCAGTCAACGTAATTTTATTTCAATCAGACTTTTTTAGAAAATAATAAATTGTCAAATTTTTTAAAATTAAAGTATACAAAATGTATTTTATATTTTTGTCTTATTATAGATTCAAATGAAGATACAAAAAAGAAAGAAGTAAGTAGTTATTTAAAAAATTATTATTTATTACCTACGGCAATATTGTAGCATATTTATTAATACTATGTATTTTAGTATTTATATTAATGGGGTTTTATCGATTCCTCCGCCTATTAATTTCGCCCGGGTATTTTTTTATGTTGAATCCACTGATTGTATTTTTTTTAATTAATAGTAGGTATAGGATAAGATACACCTAGTTTAACATAATTTTTAAATTTAACCTTGACATAATAAAAATTTAAGATTAAGATTCAAGATATAATAAGATATATAAATATCATTTATGTTTTCTATAGGAAAAAGATCCAAAAGATGATAAAGAATTATATAATTCAGGGATGATCAATGGAATTATGATTGGCATTACTTTTAGTGTTATAATTTTCCATCTTTTATCCTCGAGATAATTTAAGCGTTAAATATTTACACATTCAATTGCATAAATTAGTCATAAGCTATTTTCATGATATTATATATAACCAATTTTTTACAGGCATAGTACATTAGAACATTAGTACATTACAGGCATACATTTAAATATCAATATGACGAAACTACCTGTTTGGAAAATTAATAATAATAGTAAATAAATTATCAACATTAATAAAGTATTAATCAGTGTTGTAAAGTAGGTAGTTAAGTAAAAGTATTTGAGTAAAAGTATTCAAAAACTTTTTTCCGTATTGAATACTTTTTTGAATACTATTTATTTTAAAGTATGTGAATGGTATTTGAATTACTTTTATTTACTATTGAATACTATTTTATTGAATACTTTTTTTCGTTGACATCGCCTACCAATTTATAAAGTATTAATCAGTGTTGTAAAGTAGTTGAGTAAAAGTATTTGAGTAAAAGTATTCAAATACTTTTTGCCGTATTGAATACGTTTTTGAATACTTTTTATTTTAAAGTATGTAAATGATGTTTGAATTACTTTTTTTTACTATTGAATACTATTTTATTGAATACTTTTTTTCGTTGACATCGCCTACCAATTTATAAAGTATTAATCAGTGTTGTAAAGTAGTTGAGTAAAAGTATTTGAGTAAAAGTATTCAAATACTTTTTTCCGTATTGAATACTTTTTTAAATACTTTTTATTTTAAAGTATGTGAATGGTATTTGAAATACTTTTTTTTACTATTGAATACTTTTTTTCGTTGACAACGCCTACCAATTTATAAAGTATTAATCAGTGTTGTAAAGTAGTTGAGTAAAAGTATTTGAGTAAAAGTATTCAAATACTTTTTTCCGTATTGAATACTTTTATAAATACATTTTATTTTAAAGTATTTGAATGGTATTGGAATTACTTTTTTTACTATTGAATACTATTTTATTGAATACTTTTTTTCGTTGACATCGCCTACCAATTTATAAAGTATTAATCAGTGTTGTAAAGTAGTTGAGTAAAAGTATTTGAGTAAAAGTATTCAAATACTTTTTTCCGTAATGAATACTTTTTTAAATACATTTTATTTTAAAGTATGTGAATGGTATTTGAATTACTTTATTTTACTATTGAATACTATTTTATTGAATAGTTTTAAATTCTGAACGAAGTGAAGAATGTATTGATCTTACTATGATGTGTTTTTTTTTTTTTTGTGTCTGACGACAACATTTGGAGCAGTAATAATGCTCCGATTTTTGACTTCAGCCCTTCTTTGAATAGGAATACAAAAAAAAAGTGATAGAAAAACGACAATTTTACGAAAAACCACTTTTCGACAAAATCGATTTTTTGATTTTGCTGTAACTCAAAAACGAATCATTGTAAATACTTGAAATTTTCACCAAATGTTTATATTATAGCTATCTCTTTACAGTTAAATATTTTGACCATTTTTAAGCTACTTATAGACAATTGAAATTTTCGACTTTTCTAAGTTTTTTTTCTTCAAATGCCGATAACATTTTTTTGCGTGGCCAAAAAATCTTGAAAATTGTAAAATATAAATAGTTTTCTGTTCGTAATCTGCGCTAGCCGATAAGTGCGAATTCAAATATTATATTGTGTAGAATGGCGGGAGGTAAGCCATTTAAGTCGTGGACGTCGTGTGCGGCAGTAGGCGCTGGCTATACTTACTGCTGCATTTTGCCCAAGACTGAAATGGCCTTCCGCGCGAGCCACACACACTATTTTTTGACTCGCCCTTGCGTTCATGGAAATAGTTATGCAGGTCATGCAATTATAACAATTCAAATTTAAAATAATATACAAACACTTTAACGTTAAAAACCAAATAATAATAGTTTAAACTATTGACTTGGTGAAAATAATCACGAAATTATAACAATTCAAATTTAAAATTATATAAAAACACTTTAACGTTAAAAAAAAGATAATAATTGTTTAAACTTTTGACTTGGTAAAAATAATCACAAAATTCTAACAATTCAAATTTAAATAATATAAAAACAGTTTAACATTAAAATCAAAATAATAATAGTAATAAACTTTAATCTGCGCTGTTTATATTATTAAAATTTATTAAAAAAATGGTAAATTGTAAACGACATGATTGATGTAAAATATAAATAGTTTTCGATTCGTAATCTGCGCTAGCTGATTAGTGCGAATTCATTATTCAAATAGTATATTGTGTGGAAGGGCGGGAAGCAATATAGCCATTTAAGTCGCGGACGTCGTGTGCAAAATCTTCGGATATAGAAGTAAAATGTGATCGAAATGTGAACGAAATGCTTCGTATAAAAGGACAAGATTGGGATGCAGTGGAATTACATTTACGTGTTATATTTAATAAGACAATAATTAATATAAACAATTATTTAAACGAAAATAGAATAATGCTAGAACAGTATTTCAAGGTTAGTATAAGTAATACAATATTTTGTATTTAATAAGGAATTTATTTTACTAATTAGTAATTTTACATATTAATAAATTTAACAAATATAGAAACAATCATGGTCACATATCCAGATCGGATTTTCGTCGAGGAATGTATACAGCAGGTATTAAATGTAGAGAAGATGAACTTAGTATTCTTGAAAAAAAATGTATGAACGTAAATGGTTTTAACTATTTGCAATTTTTAAAATGATAATTGATATTAATAAGAAGCTTAAGAAGTGTTTAGTGAGTAATCCCACACAACAATTGTCAATTATAATGGTTTTATAAATGTTTAATTTTGATTGGAAATTAAATGTTTATTATTAAACATTTATATAACCTTACATTTTAGATTCTGAACGGAGTGATGAATGTATTGATTTTACAATAATGATGTGTGTTTTTTTTTTTTTTTTTTTTTGTGTCTGTGTACAGCATAACTAGTCGAAATAATGCTTCAATTTCAAACTTTGGGAGTGGTTTCCGATACAAAAGTGGATATCCTTGGTGCATTATAGAGGTGAAAAGTAAATATTTTCCAATAGTTTTCAAAAAAATCGAATTTTTTATTTTGCTATAACTCAAAAACTAATCGATGTAAATACTTGAAATTTTCACCAAATGTTTATTTAACGTTTTCCATACACAGTTAAATTTTCAAAGAATTTTGACTTTTTTTGAGCTGTTTATGGACAATTGAAATTTTTAATTTTTTTTAGTATTTTTTTTAAAAATAACGATAAAATTTTTTTGGCCGACCAGAAAATCTTGAAAATTTAATACAAGGTTTCTTATAAGTTTTTCTTAAAGTGATAAAAAAAAATCCGAAATCGTTAGTCCCAATTTTTTTTTATAAGTGCTTAAAGTTCGAATTTATACGAAATATGTCAAAATTGCGAACATTTGTAAGTAATTTTGTGGTTTAAAAATCGTAAAATTTTTTTCTTTTATAACTAAGTTTTGAAAATTTGGTACAAGGTTCTCCATAAATTTTTCTTCAAACATCTGTAAAAAAAACTCTACCGGATTCAGACAAAAAATGTTATGAGTGTTTGAAATTTAAATTTTTACAAAACCGTGTTAAATAACGGTTTAGCCACAAACACATTCAATTGCATAAATTAGTCATAAATCATAATTAATCTATTTTTATGATATTATATATATATTATATATAACCAATTTTTACAGGCATAGTCTTTGCATTTAATTTTCTTTTTTTGTCAAATTAATTAAAGGACTTGTAATTTTTTAGAAATCTTTAATGTGTTTTCTGTAATAACTAGTGAGCCCAACAAAAGAAAAGAAAATGAAACAGAAGAAACCGTCGAAGATAAATCAAATGATTGGTTAGGTACATGTAAATATCAATATGACGATAAATAAGGTAAATGATTAACTAATTTCACCCCTAAAAACGAATTAAAAGCGAATTATAAATCCTAATCATCAAAGATGACACATGGGGACGTGATCTCAACATATTTTTATTTGGATATATTGCTGGCATTGGTTTTTCGATTCTAGTTAGCTGGATTTCCAAAACATAAATTAAGCGGTAAATATATACACATTCAATTGCATAAATTAGTCATAATTAAGCTATTTTCATGATATTATATATATATGTTACGGTAAATGATGTTATTTCGGAAATACCAGACGTTGATAGAGCTCGTGGTTCTCCGCGAAATATACTGGCAGTTGTCACCCAAGTTGAACATGACTTATACAAACTCTGTAAGTTAATTCTTAATGAAAAATATATTATTAAAATTAAAAATGTTTTAATTATTTTATAGGTACGGAACATGGTTTTCTTAAATACAATTACACACGCCAAGAAATAGCTGCTTGCGGAGAAAATCTATTAGACATGGACAATGTGATAAAATTAGCAGGTGATAGACAGTTGACATTGAGGGAAGCAGCTAGTAATAGTTCAGTTGCGGGCCCTCAAGGGTACCAGCGTTGCCATTGTAAGACTGGTTGTAATAATAAACGTTGTGCCTGCCGTGGGGCTGGAAAATTATGTAATAGTAAATGTCATGGGAGTACAAATTGTAAAAACAAATAAATAATAATAATTTATTTTTTCTATTTTTATAAATACCTATTTTAAAATTGTAGTAGGTATTTGAGATTCACGTCCATACATGGTCTATAACAACAATTACCTGTGTATTTGGTCATTAATGTGATTATCCGGTTTATAACGATAATTACCTGTGTATTTGGTAAATAACGTTAATAACCGGTGAATAACGTTAATTTCCATTTAACATCATTTACCGTAACATATACATATATTATATATAACCAATTTTTTACAGGCATAGTTTTTGCATTTAATTTTCTTTTTTTGTCAAATTAATTAAAGGACTTGCAATTTTTGCGAAATCTTTAATGTATTTTCTGTAATAACACTAATAACTAGTGATCCCAACAAAAGAAAAGAAAACGAAACAGAAGAAACCGTCGAAGATAAATCAAATGATTGGTTACATGTAAATATCAATATGACGATAAATAAGGTAAATGATTCTAATTTCACCCCTAAAAACGAGGAATTAACGATTCCGCCGAAACTACCTGTTTTGGAAACAGGTTTGCATTGATTTGTCTTACTTCACAACTTTTTAAAACATAGATTTATAAGTATATAAAAAAATCAAATATAATAATAATAATAATAAATAAATTGTGAACATTAATAAAGTATTAATCAGTGTTGTAAAGTAGTTGAGTAATTTGAGTAAAAGTATTCAAATACTTTTTTCCGTATTGAATACTTTTATAAATACATTTTATTTTAAAGTATGTGAATGGTATTAGAATTACTTTTTTTTACTATTGAATACTATTTTATTGAATACTTTTTTTCGTTGACATCGCCTACCAATTTATAAAGTATTAATCAGTGTTGTAAAGTAGTTGCGTAAAAGTATTTAAGTAAAAGTATTCAAATACTTTTTTTCCGTATTGAATACTTTTTTAAATACTTTTTATTTTAAAGTATGTGAATGGTATTTGAATTACTTTTTTAGATTCTGAACGGAGTGATGAATGTATTGATTTTACAATGATGTGTGTTTTTTTTTTTTTTTTTTTGTTTTTTTGTTTTTGTGTCTGTGTACAGCATAACTAGTCGAAATAATGCTTCAATTTCAAACTTTGGGGGTGGTTTCCGATGGCAAAGTGAATATCCTTGGTGCATTATAGAGGTGAAAAGTAAACATTTTCCAACAGTTTTCAAAAAAATCGAGAAAAACAAAAAAAAAATGACAGAAAAACGGGAATTTTTACGCAAAACCAGTTTTCGACAAAATCGAATTATTTATTTTGCTATAACTCAAAAACTAATCGATGTAAACACTTGAAATTTTCACAAAATATTTATATTAGCGTTCTCCATACACAGTTAAATTTTCAAAGAATTTTGAATCTTTTTGAGCTATTTATAGACAATTGAAATTTTTAATTTTTTTTAGTATTTTTTTTTTAAAATAACGATAAAATTTTTTTGGCAGGCCAGAAAATCTTGAAAATTTAATACAAGGATTCTTATAAGTTGTTCTTAAAGTGATAAAAAAAAATCCGAAATCGTTAGTCACAATTTTTTTTTATAAGTGCTTAAATTTCGAATTTATACGAAATATGTCAAAATTGCGAAAATTGGCAAGTAATTTTGTGGTTAAAAAATCGTAAAAATTTTTCCTTTTATAACTAAGATTTGAAAATTTGGTACAAGGTTCTGCATAAAATTTTCTTCTACTATCTGCAAAAAAAACTCTACCGGACTAAATCAAAAAATTTTTATGAGTGATTGAAATTTAAATTTTTACAAAACCGCGTTAAATAACGGTTTAGCCTCAAACGATTTTTGATATTTGTTGTTATTCAAACAGTATAAGTCGTAAATACTTGAAAATTTTACCAGTTATTTAGATTGCCATTTTCTTTACGTGATTTGATTTTCAAAACATTTTGACTTTTTTTGAGCTATTAATAGACAATTGAAATTTTCAATTTTTTTTTATTTTTTTTTTATAAATGTTGATAAAAAAAATTTAGCTGGGACAAATTACTTGAAAATTTAATTGAAGGGTCTACATAACTTGTTCTAACTCTCATTCAAAAATTATAAAAATACATAGGCACAATTTTTTTTTATTAGCATTTGAAGTTCAAATATTGACAAAAATTCGTCAAAATCATGAATATTTTTCACTATTTGGTAGTTAAAAATCTATAAATATTTTTCTATCAAAAGCTAAGAATTGAAAATTTAATACTATGCTGTCCATAAGTTAAGCTTAGAATAATTATAAAAAAGTTTGAGGATTGTTCAATTTAAAAAAATTTACGAGTGTTTAAAGTTTTAATTTTAATTTGAAATAAAAAATACACGACGTGTAAAATCACGTTTTACTAATAAATAATTTTCGATTTTTGTTATTTTTAAAAAATTACTAAACGTAAGATCTTGAAACTTTTACTTAAATGTTTGAATTAGTTTCAAAATAGAATATATGATAATATTTCCTGGACTGACAAATCATCTCCGTTCAGAATCGTTTTTCGTATACAATGATACCTATCATTGCATTCAAATTTAACCTACCATAGTCCGAGGTCCACCCCACCCCCTAATGTACAGCAGAGCGATACTCACTTACCGGCTTTTTTTACTATTGAATACTATTTTATTGAATACTTTTTTTCGTTGACATCGCCTATACCAATTTATATTATGACAGATCGGCACTTTGAACAAATGTTGTTAAAATGCAACACTCAAATTTTTGATTAATATTTTTAAATACCTAAAAATAAAAATAATTTTTTTTGTAATTGAAAAAAAGCAGTAATACTCAAATACTTTACTATAGTTAGTATTTGGGTGGTATTTTAAATACTTTATTTTACAAGTATTTGAGTAATTACTAAAATACTTTTAAAAGTATTTTTTACAACACTGGTATTAATAAATAACTAAACAAAAAATAAATATAAAATAAAAGTATTTAAAATAAGAGCTATTTCATTAAATGTAATTTAATAGGTGATATAAAAGAAAATTAATTGTGTACACCTAATATAGTAAGAATAAAAATGTAATAATTTGATTTTTTTTTAAATAATAGGTAATAGATTTATAGTTGATAATAATTGTGATCATGTTTTGTTAGTGTTTTGATTAATCATCTTCATCTGTTTCGGGTAACTGATCAATAATTGTTGTTTTAAAAGAAAGACTTAAATATTCTTCATGATAAACTTCTGGAATAGTTTTTTTTTTCACACAAATTTCTCAAGTCTTTATACTTTTTTGCTGAAATAGGAAGTTTTGAAGTATATAGTTGCTTAGGTTTTTAAATATTTAACACTGAAGTTGTAGATCTCAATCTATTCTGATTATTTATGTTCACAGATAGAAGTTCTAAATAATTGTCTTCATTAAGTTTGAATGTATAAGCTATTTTAAAAACATCAATGTTCTGTTTGGAAAACTCAACTCTTCTTACTGACTTAAACCTAACAGCATCATTATTTGAATCCTTCAATTTTTGTTTCTTAAACATGGCACTTGATACAGCACTCCAGTCCAAAAAATTAGTATGTTTAAAAATTTTAGTGTTATAAGGACTTATATTTATTCTGGAATTTCTTATTATAGTGAACCATTCAGATGGAGCCCAGACGTTTTCTTTTTAATATTTTTGTCTATACATGCATGCACAGAATCGACTGGCATGTATGTATGACCTGGTAATAAATAATTTATAGTTAAACACTTGATATTTTTTAAACTAGAAACAAAATTATGCAACATTGATAACATAAAATGATTTTTGTTTTGGCCAGGACAACTATCACAATATAGGGCAATTTATTGGAACAGACCTTTATCATCAATACTTTTTAAATAATCATGTAAAATAGAATAAATTTCATTAGCTCCTCGCTTACCGTCAACTTCAGACCATAAGTATATAAAAACAGTTTAATATTAAAATAAAAATAATAATAGTAATAAACTTTAATCTGCGCTGTTTATATTATTAAAATTTATTAAAAAAATGGTAAATTGTAAACGACATGATTAATGTAAAATATAAATAGTTTTCGGTTCGTAATCTGCGCTAGCCGATTAGTGAATTCAAACAGTATATTGTGTGGAAGGGCGGGAGGTAAGCCATTTAAGTCGTGGACGTCGTGTGCGGCACTAGGCGCAGGCTAGTTAATGCTGCATTTCGCCCAAGACTGAATTGGCCTTCCGCGCGAGCCACAACACATATTATTTTTTGACCCGCCTTTGGGTTCATGGAAAAGGTTATGCAGGTCATGCAATTATAACAATTCAAATTTAAAATAATATAAAAACACTTTAACGTTAATAACAAAATAATAATAGTTTAAACTATTGACTTGCTGAAAATAATCACAAAATTATAACAATTCAAATTTAAAATAATATAAAAATAGTTCAACGTTAAAAACAAAATAATAATAGTTTAATTAATTTAGTACATTCTACTTTTTCACTGAATACTACCGCGTATATACTTAATACTTTGGTGAGTTTAATATTTAATAAATATATTTTAGATTCTGAATGGAGTGATGAATGTATTGATTTTACAAAGATGTGTGTTTTTTTTTTTTTGCAAGTAATTTTGTGGTTGAAAAATCGTAAAATTGTTTATTTTATAACTTGACACGGTACGCAACGGTCGCCGGTACAAAGTACAGGCACCGTAGCGACCGGTCTATGCCTTATCAACCGCCACCACGGGCTACGACGACACGACACCGTCGACTCTCGCCCCGCGCCGCAAAGGCACAGGGCGGGAAGACAAGTCGGTCCGGACGAGTACCGGCCGCCGGTTGTCTCGCTCTCTTGCGTGAACCGTCTTACCGACAACGGTGACAACGTCGCCTAGTCGTAAGACCACGTAGAGCATAATTGTGTATTCTCTTTTATGTCGTCAACACCTGACATAGTGACATTCGACAACTAGCTATTGTGTACCATTGTTTATCATCAATAAAAATACTTAAATACACCATACAAATAGTGAAATTCGTGTTGTTCTTTTATACTGACCGGCTCACCGCGGACTCAGCGAGTACCTACCGCCGTAGCCGTGTCAAACTAAGTTTTGAAAATTTGATACAAGGTTCTCCATACATTTTTCTTCAATTATCTGTAAAAAAAACTCTACCGGATTCAGACAATAATTTTTTATAAGTGTTTGCAATTTAAATTTTTACAAAACCGCGTTAAATAACGGTTTAGCCTCAAACGATTTTTGATATTTGTTGTTATTCAAACAGTATAAGTCGTAAATAATTGAAAATTTTACCAGTTATTTAGATTGCCATTTTCTTTACGTGATTTGATTTTCAAAATATTTTAACTTTTTTTGAGCTATTTATAGACAACTGAAATTTTCAATTTTCCTAAGAATTTTTTTTTTTTAAGTGTCGATTAAATTTTTTTTGCGGAGTCAAAATATTTGAAAAATTAATACAAAGTTCCTCATATATTATTCTTATGGTGATAAAAAAATTATAAGAATATATAGGCACGATTTTTTTTTATTAGCATTTGAAGTTCAAATATTGATAAAAATTCATCAAAATCATGAATATTTTTTAACTATTTGGTAGTTAAAAATGTATAAATATTTTACTACCTATCAAAAGCTAAGAATTGAAAATTTAATACTACCTATGCTGTCCATAAGTTAAGCTTAGAATAATTATAAAAAAAGCGGGTAAGTGAGTATCGCTCTGCTGTACATTAGGAAGTGGGGTGAACCTCGGACTAGGGTAGGTTAAATTTGAATGCAATGATAGGTATCATTGTATACGAAAAACGATTCTGAAAGGAGATGATTTGTCAGTCTAGGATATATTATATTTAAATATTGTCATATATTCTATTTTGAAACAAATAGTATAGTTACTATATTATGTTACTATAGTTACTTTATAATATCTGTTTATTAATAAAAAAATTATTTGGCAACATACGCATAATGAGAGTATGAAATTTAATTTAAATTTTGACATATTTCGTATAAATTTGAACTTTAAGCCCTTATAAAAAAAAATTGTGACTAACGATTTCGGATTTTTTTTTATCACTTTAAGAACAACTTATAAGAAACCTTGTATTAAATTTTCAAGATTTTCTGGCCACCCAAAAAAATTTTATCGGCATTTGAAGAAAAAAAACTTAGAAAAGTCGAAAATTTCAATTGTCTATAAGTAGCTTAAAAATGGTCAAAAAATTTAACTGTAAAGAGATAACCAAAATATAAACATTTGGTGAAAATTTCAAGTATTTACAATAATTCGTTTTTGAGTTACAACAAAATCAAAAAATCGATTTTGTCGAAAAGTGGTTTTTCGTAAAATTGCCATTTTTCTGTCATTTTTTTTTGTTTTTCTCGATTTTTTTGAAAACTATTTGAAAATTTTAATTTTGACCCCCCCCCCCCAAATTACCAACTAGATTCAATTTCCTATTCAAAGAGGGGCTGAAGTTAAAAATCGGAGCATTATTACTGCTCCAAATGTTGTCGTCAGACACAAATAAAAAAAAAAAAAAAACACACATCATTGTAAAAGCAATACATTCATCACTCCGTTCAGAATCTAAAAGTTTGAGGATTATTCAATTTAAAAAATTTTATGAGTGTTTAAAGTTTTAATTTTAATTTGAAATCAAAAATACACACCTAAAATAACGTTTTACTACTAAATAATTTTCGATTTTTGTATTTTTTAAAAAATTACCAAATGTAGGATCTTGCAGAGATTTTTACTTAAATGTTCGAATTTGTTTCAAAACAGAATATATGACAATATTTAAATATAATATATCCTAGACTGACAAATCATCTCCGTTTAGAATTGTTTTTCGTATACAATGATACCTATCATTGCATTCAAATTTAACCTGCCCTAGTCCGAGGTCCACCTCACTACCTAATGTACAGCAGAGCGATACTCACTTACCCGCTTTTTTTAAGTATGGATAGTACCTATAAATTAAATGAGATTATTGGTTTTTGAATTCAATATTGTATATAAATATTTGATAAAAAAATATAAATATTATTTCACAAGCAATCGGTTGAAAATAAAGTTTTATTTGTAAATTACAAAATAATAATACTGCTTTATTATTGGTTATTGCAATTTTGAGATTTAATTGCTATGTGTATCCAGATCTGTTTATCTCACTTGGTTAACCATTGTTCAAAAATTAAAGCTTTTTGGATTGTAGAATTTAGTAATCTACATCCAGGTATAATTTATCCATATTATAAAAACTCTCCTTGTATATATAAACATATTTGACTTCTGTATACTATTTTGGTGTTTCATTTCTTACTCATTATACGCTAGGTATTCGTTTTTACTAGGAAATAGATTTTATTAACACCATCTCCGAAGTTATTAATTTCTATAACGATAAAAATCAGTCTATCGCCGATATGTATGATATATATAAAGATATTGTATACTCTACGCACTTGGTTGAACAGTTGAGCGGATACTGGCAGTGATTCCGGTTAATCTTTATCAGTTGGCGGGTCTTCTGCTTTTTCAGTGTATACAGTTTTGAAGTTGTGGTAAAGAATACAATTTAAGTGAGCTTTGTGGACCTCACTTGTCTTTGGGTAGGCGCCCGAGTCTATTTAGAGTTTTAAGCGATCTCCTATGCCCAGGGACGCCCGGAAGGGGGGGCCAGTAGGGGCCATTGCCCCCCCTGAGATTTTTCGTGTCATTTACAAAATTGTAAGTTTTTTACATAAAGCTTATCTATAATAGTCGGCAACTATTCGACAATCCTAGTATCTAAGTAGGTATCTAACAAGTCATATAGGAGGTTATTATTATTTAATCGTGAAAAAGGCATTACGATTATTTTCAATCGCTAAGTCACTTTTTAACTTTTGGCTGGTTCCTACAGATTGTCTGTTAACGCGGACGAGTCAAAGTAATTAATTAAATTAATTTATTTACTTCGAACCAAAGGAGATTGCCATTACTTTTTGAATAAAATAATAAAATATGAAATAAATTTTATCAAATAAAGTTGTTTAAACTTAAGTTTTTGTTTAAACTTTGTTATGTTTTTTCTTACAAATATTAGAACTAATAGTGTAAATGTGTAATTTTATATTAACTTAAATTAGTTTTGATTTTTAAAAAATATGTTATTGATAATATTGCAAAATATGAGTAGATGAAAGATGTATCGGTAAATTTACCTATAAGTATTTAGGTACTTACAATTTTTTTTGCCCCCCCTAAACTACATTTCTGCGGGCGTCCCTGCCTATGCCTCTGTCTAAGTTTGTTTGGGGAGGGGATTGTTGTTATTGGTTTAATGCGGCGACATAGGTTTTGGTTGATAGTTTTAGAGTTTGAAGATGATGAATATGTTTATACATAAATGCTTTGTAGATAAGGGGTTTAACTGTGCGTTTGGTTTCTGCTCGAATTGTGTTCGTGTTGGTGGTGGTAGAGAGAGTTGAGTTTCAAGTGAGGTAGTGTGCATCGTTAATTACTCTCGAGGTGACGGACACGATTTTCGTCCAGCTTGTGTTGCTAATAAGCAGACCCCATACGTCACGTACGTCAATATTAGTTTTATGTAGATTTTATGTAGACAGTCTGTCATTAGGTGCAGGTATTGGGCTGCTGTTGTTAAAGATTAGGTAGAGAGCTGCTCGAGCTCCTTTCGCTCTTAGTATGGTGTTTTGGACATGGTCGATGAATGAGAGTTGTTTATCATTATTGTGGTATCCAAGTATTTAGCGTTTGACAACCATTCGATGGTGGAACTTGATATCTGTAGATTGTTCGGTGATTTTGTGTTGAGGCTGTAGAATCCATTACTACTTTTGATACGTTGAGTCTGAGTCTCCATTTTACTATCAATTTTAATACCAAATTCAGTTGCCTTTGAAGAAAGGCGCTTGTTTCCGCGAATAACGATTAAATTGTGTGTGTATGTTACATACAATAGTGGGAATAAACAATATCTTTATGGGGCACCAGCTTCTATGTGGGCGCGGATCCTAGAAGGTGAGAAAAGGATGATAACCCGCCCATAGACTCAGCCACAGTGGTGAATTCTAGGATGTCTGTTTTTAACAGCCGATAAAATATGATACGCACTAAGTCATCGCCCCTCCCCAATAAATATATTTTGAATCCGTACCTACTACAATATATTTGGGGGTCATGAGCTGATCACCGACTTTGACATGACATGTTCTGACAGTAAGGAAACATTTAATGAGACGGGTGAGGCAAGTTGGAGTTCTCGATTTGGTGGAGCTTGTGAAGCAGACCTTTGTACCGAACGTTGTCGAATTATTTTTCTATGACCAGGAAGACGGTTGAATTTTTTCGCCATTTTTGTAATTGTCTGATAAACCCTTAAGCAATGAGGTTAGCTACGTAGTCGTGGAGTGGCTTTGTCTGAAGGAGTGCTGGAGGCGTACCCGAATATGATATATTGTTTTGATTTCAACACTTCGTCGCTGATTGGTCCTCAGTATTTTGTTCATCCTGTTAAATGCATATTTACCTTAAAGACTGGCTGTTATATATGTGCGATTTTATATCAGAATGTTGATCTAGTATAACCCATGTAAAACTACACAAAGTATATATTTTGTTTTATTTCACTCTGTTTAATTTGGCAAGCTTTATAATTTATTATAAAATTCCTCACGTCTTTCTTATTCCTTTTCTTGTACCCATTAGTCTTAAACGTTTAGTATCGTTAACTACCTGATTTCTTTCAACGCACATTTTTAATATGTTATTTGGTAATAATTTAATGCTGACACAAGTCCTTCTGATATTTTATAATCTATTTATATGTTAATTTTAATATTAGTGCTTTAGAAAACGTATCGTATCACACATCCAATTGTATCAAAATTTTAAGAATTGTTTATCATTATTTTTTTTTTTTTTTTATTATACGTTGAATTCTGATTAAAAGATTTTTTTTTAACAGCATACAGATAATATGTTTAATTATCATTTTTACTATCGTGATTGCATTGACTTTTTATTTAATGTTGCTTATCATAATAACCTAATTAATAGATATAATTTTGTAAAAAGTTTGGCTTCGTTTAATAATATTTTAGGTAATTTAAATTATTTTAACTTATATTATAATTTTATTACATTAAATTTATACCTTATACTATTTTATTTTATAAGCACACAAGCTTTATTTTATACCAACAACGACGATTTTTTTAGTATGTATTAATTATTATTATTTTTATTAGATAATTCGTTACCTGTATTATTTTTATTATTATTATTATTATTATTGATATTATTTTTATTTAACTTTAATAACATATTATATCGTATTTTGTATTTAAATAAAAAAAAAATTATGTGTGGACTTACAGTGTTAAAAACAAAACCTTGTATGTGTAGTTAAGGTGATATATTACAAAATGGCTACAATGCATGTGTAGTTACGGTGCACCGAAAAATTCTTGTCCCCCGTGAATAATATTTTTAAACTTTAACAAAATAATGAATATCGTTAATTGTTTAAATATGTAATATCATTCACATTTGCTGTTAGGCTACTGACTATAGTTTTATTTTTCCCAGTTATTTTGAAGAACATTAGTTATTTTCAATTTTTACCTTTTTTTAAAATACAAACTAAATTCAATTTCAAAGTTTAAAACATTTGATGTTTACAGTCTACTAATCATGTATATACTATACAGACAAAAATATTATATCATTGTGAAATCAACAAGCTTCGCTCAGAAACTAAAAAATTCAATTTATTTGCACACAATTCTGTGTTGTTTATTATTATATTGTATAAAATGTATCGTTTACAAAAACTATCATCAATACCAATGCGATAATCAATAGAATAGACTGCAAGATGTTTCATATTATTATATGAACATTTTTAATATAATATTTATTTTTTTTTGAAAATTGAAAATTTTAAATATTATGATTGTCGATTATATTACATATATATATTTACATAATAAATATCCGTCAAGCAATATTTATTTTTGTTTTGCATAGAATATAATTCACAATAGCACTATTATATCCATCATCTTTAGTACTCATTGTCATTATTTATATAAAAACGTATAATTAATAATGTATAATATAAATCTAATAGAAAGGTCAAAGCTGTAAATGCAACTCTAAATGAACCATAATGGGCATAATGCCTAATGCATAATACGTAAAATGCAATGCACGAGTAGGTAACCATGACGGAGGACGGTCTTCCAGCAATGACGCTATTGGCGAATTTCTCTCACTTCATTTTTATAAATTTAGGAGTGAGGAAACGTATATAATTTATTAACTCTGATGAACATCTAATTATTTTATCTCAGTTAGAGAATTCTATTGAAGTTCTCTTTATACTATTTAAAACTATATTAGCTGTACACGAAACTTGTTGTATTTATTTGAAAATGGGCAAGTGGATTGGAAAAGTTGCTGTATTAACCGGTGTTTCTTCTGATATTGGAGAAGAAACGTGTAGACAATTAGTTAAAAATGGAATGATTGTTGTAGGATTTGCTAGAAAATAACATAGATTACAAGTATGTAGCAAATATGTTGTACATAAATTAAATAAAAATGATATGTTTAATTAATTTGTTAATTTTAACCAGAATGAATGTGTATTTGAATAATCAAATAAACATAGTTTCGTTTTAAATTTAATATAAATTAATATAATTTAAAGATTTTAAATCCAATTTAAGTAAATTTTAACTGATTTTGCTTTACAGAAAATAAAATAACAATTAAAAGACAATTTTTATTACGTAAAAGTTGATTTATGTTCGGAAAAAAACATTTTAGATGTTTTTTAGTGGATAAATATTACATTAAAATCCTTTGATGTTTTAATTAATAATGCTGGAGTTTTGAAGCTAACTGATATATTTGATAAGTTTTAATAATGTTAATATGTATATTAATTGTGAATGAAATTTATATATTTAACTAATATGTTCCTATTTTTGAAATATGATTTCAAAATATTGTCATTGATTTTTCAAAAGAGCTAAAATTTTTATATATTCACATATATATTAATATATTAATATATATATTCATATATATTTTTAAATTTACTTGAAACAAAAATTATACACTCGTTTTCGTATCCTATAAAAATCCAGAATAGCATGGTTTTTGGACTATATAAAGTAAAATGTATTTTTAGTGTATTAAATTAATAAACTGCTTTTTAAATAATTCTATTATTTATTAAAATAGATTGGTAAAATTGTAGTCTATAAAGTCATACAACATTTAGTATTATATATTAATAATTATATGAATACCATAAATGTATAAATATATAATATTATATAATATAATAATATAATATTTTAGTTTCATTTTCTACTGACTATACTTTTCGCTTTTATCAGGTAAAGCGTTTTATTTACATTATCTCCGTGATGATTTATTTCCGTAACTATAAAAGAGTTCATCACAGACATGTATAATGTCTGTCAGATATTGTATACTTTATAC
The DNA here is from genome assembly GCA_020882235.1 of Schizaphis graminum. NCBI lineage: Eukaryota > Metazoa > Arthropoda > Insecta > Hemiptera > Aphididae > Schizaphis > Schizaphis graminum. The sequence continues at coordinate 111,890,274 of CM037032.1, read as the reverse complement.
TCAGAATTTATTATAATTACAATCGTGATACCCACAGATCCATGATGTTTTACAATTATTTATTGTCGTTATTGTAGCCTGTCCTATGATAAATCATTATACACAATATTTTACATAATGCATTTTATACATTGATCCAAATTCTACTCAATTAACTGAAATTCAAAACCTATAAATCTTTCAGAATTATATTTTAGGCATATAAGTTAGTAGAAAATGTTATTACGTTAGAAGAAGCACGTTCCTTTTTTTCATTTATAATGAATACCGACTTTACCAATGTAATTATTTTCAATAAATCGACAGATGTAAATTAAGTGTTTGCGATTGGTACTAAAATTTTTAGCTAGGTAAAATTCGGTATTTTACCCCATCACTAGATCTGAAATTTATGTTTTTCGTGTTTATGCAGGCACTATAGTTAATAAGCTGTCATAAAAAATAAATTTCATACACGACTTGATTCTGAAATGTCGGTTTATTTTACAATAATGATTGAGCTGTTACTCGTATTATTTCATTACTATAGTCGTTTAAAATACGTAAACATATTTTAATGATAAATTGAACGTGTGCAGTGTATTAGGTACATAGAATTATAAAATATTATAAAATTATCCATTGTAAATTTGTAATATAGCACAAATGTATATGAATTGTTATTATAGGAGACACAAAAGATTGGAAACTTATGTTTGATACAAACGTCATAGGTTTAAATATTTGCTATAGAGAAGCAGTCAAACTAATGAAGGAAATGGAAATTAAAGAAGGGCACATAATAAACGTTAATAGATGAGTATCTACTAAACAAAATATTGTAATTTTAATATTATATAACTGAAATCCCGGGAGTAGCTGGGACCTCAAATAGAATAAACTAATAGAATAGTTTATTATCTAAAATAAATGTATAACAAAATATGTAATTTAAATATTAGTTATTAATACCTATCTAGTAGAGTATTATTATTTTTTTGTTAAAATTTTAGATAAAAAAAAAAACGAAGTAAAAAAAGAAATACAACAATTATGTAATGGAATTTTGAGTTAAAAGATTCATTGTGCTAAGCAAACTATATATTTTAATAGATCATTTAAATTTTAAATGAATTATTTCTATAATATATTTAACAGTACTGAACTTATTAAAATAAGTTATTATAATAAATTATTAAATATATTTTAAACTCTAATAATGAAATCTGCGAAATCTTAAATGTATTTATTTTTAACCTGTACAGTTCGTGGAATTATATGCAAATTAAAATCAATAGATATGTAATATATAATAAAAATAATTGAACCTTAGTCACATTATAGCCATATTGGTTATTAAACTTCATCTTAATATGTCATAATATGATTTTAAAGTATACTCTAATAGTTTTATTTGAACAAAATGTTATTTAACGTATAATATCATGTGACCTGTATTACTATTATACAAATCAATATTTTAATCTGCATAATATAATATACCAACACTACTTATAAATTATAATTCATAAAATCATAATTAATATCTTGAAAATTATGAAAAATATATATTTTTTTAAATGTATATCTACATAATTTTGAAAAATTTCACATTTAAACAATATCGATTTATCTAAATGAATATTTACTTTGTGAATGTTTTATAAATTTCAGTATAACTGGTCATTACATAATGTCTGGAATGAAAGATTTTTCAGTTTACGGTTCTACTAAGTTTAGCGTACCTAACAGCACTTACAGAATACTTAAGAGAATTTATGAGCATGGAAAATTTACCTATCAGAGTTACGGTACGATATTTATTCGATTTAAATTTAACAATATTTAAAAGTTATAAATATAATATGCATATTGATTATATATTAAGTTTTCTTTGTGTTTAGTACTTATTTGATTTTATTTACTTTTACGATAATATGAGAATTTTTTTTTTTTTTTTGATTAAATTTAAGTATAATATTATTAATTTAACACCGTTTTACTTTAAAAAAGGTTGAATTATATGAAATCATTTATAACAAGCTTTAAATTATTTAGTTGAATTTCTAGTAACAATAAACATTCTATAGATATAATATTTGTATTTTTTCTTTTCGAAAAATACAGATAGTAAAAAAAAAATATATATTACAAATACAATATGTATTCACTTTAAAAATTCATGAAACTGATTCTACTTTATTCCTAAGAAATTTAAATATAACATTTAAAATGGTTTTATTTAAAATCTATTACATACCACGTATAAAAAATGTTTATTATAACTGATATCACTTTGAAGTTATTATTTATTTGTTTACCAATTTTTTACTGTCCTTGTGCAATGATTTTACATAAATAAACAAATATAGCATTTAATGATTGTAAAAGAAAATTTCCATTTAGTATGTATTATATTATATAATTTTATAGTATAATAGTACATAGATAGTTTTAATGAGAATAAATATTATTTTTATTTTTTAAACCAGAGAATCAGTCCGGGATTTGTTGATACTAAAATTTTCGCAAAATTCAAATTTGAGGATAATGCAGTATTGCAAACAATTGATATTGCTGATGTCATTTTATATGCATTAAGTGCACCTAATTGTGTTAATGTAAGTCTAAAATGTATACATTTTCAATTATTATTGAAAAAAAACATAATATATCTTCTTTATTTAAAAATAATTATTATTATAATTATATATCTTTATAATATTATAATATTATTGTAATCACTAATCATCAATTACTCTATACTATAATGTATAACTATATAAAGTATACACCATTTATCTAATGACTTTGGTTTAAACAATTGGTTTAAACATCGGTTCGGAACAATATTTCGTTAGCAAGGTGTATACATGATAAAAATTATAAGTAATACGATTAGAATTATATACATACCGAATATCAACCATGTATATCACATGATGTACTTAAAAGTATAATTATATTTTTTTAACATTATGTTGGATTTTTTGCAGGTTGCTGAAATAATTTTAAGACCATTGATTGATAATATGTTACATATTGTAAATAGTTCATAAAATATATATTGTTAATTTTACAATGGAAAAATAAATATTTTGATATTAGATTGATAAAATAGAACTTAAGTTATAGACATTTATGTTATTAATAATTATTGTACTTAATAAATCTTTAGAATTATTGTTTATTATTTATTTAATTATTATACAATTTATACATTCGTAACCTATTTTAAATTGTTGATTGTTTAAATATAATAATTTCAAATTTACTTGGATACGATTAGAAACTAAGCTTAGTAAATTAAAATATAGAATTTTGTCTAAAAATCTCAAAATGAGATACAGATCTAACACTACTTGAATAGTTGAATGTCTCCACTGAGACGGATTTCAAAATAAAATATAATTATTATTTTGTTAAAGTTATCTAAACATATTTAAAATATATTTATGAAATACACATGTTAGTCTTTTAAATTTAAATACTTTTCAAAAAATTAATATTATAAATATTATATAACACAATTAACAAAATAATAGTATACAACAATTTGCAATTAACCGTTAACCATATTATTGTTGAGTTACTTACCATGATACATGATACATGTATGCTATGATTTTTAAGTAGAAGTACCTACCATACTTTTATATTTTATTATTTTATATATTATATGAATAAATAATTATATATATAATATATATTATACACTACAATTATATATTTGTAGATCATTTTTTATTTTAATTTGTCTTTCATATAAGATTGAACTTGGAGGAATTTATCAGCAGAAGAAAAAATATATTGCATAATAAATCCCACGAAATATAAGTAACTAAGATTTTAAAACAAAATTGTTTATACCACTAAAACTAATTTAATAATATGTTTGTAATTATATTAAGTAAAATAAACAATTTACAAGAGGAAGGTTATGAATTCAATATTATAGTGTAGTTTCGTCAATAGTGTAGATATGCATTGAATTACATAATAATTAATAAATAATCACTACTTAGGTTAAGTTAAAATAAATTTATTAATAAATACAAATTCTTCAGAGATCACGTATTCATACTACCACTTTAGATGCATTATTTTAATCAGTTGCCTCATATTTGACTCAAAAGCCTGAGATTTTGGTTTTTAGAGTCAGTATTAAATTGCATATATACATTACAGAGTACTGTAATTTTATATAATATGATATCAAAATTAAACAATTATAAAATTTATATTTGTTTTGTTTGGACGATTTAGCCGTAAGTGTTGAAAAAATCTTGTTGAAAATGAATAATAATTGCCTCACAAAAAAAAAAAACAGTGATCACAACGAACCACGAACACGATACAATACTTATACATATCCGAGTACTAATACATAACTAATTAGGGATGTACATTGGATTAGAATTGAGCAGGAAATACTGAGAGTCAGTTTTATCCTGTGATAATATTTTGAATTCAACCAAAATTATAGCTTTTAATGCTTTTAACAAACTTATCCATTATTAAAGGGTAAAGAAAAAATGCAGTGCATAATAACTTTTGTACGCTTACTTCTCTTGAAACCAAATGTACAATATATCTCGGTCATAGACTACTAACAACCGTAACTAATGTTACCTATATGAATAAGGGATCCCGAAAAATTATGAAAATACCGTTATGGTAGTCGAACGCTGTTAACATATTAGCTTTATGACTATATGCACTTAAAAAAATACAATCATCATTAATTCTTGTTTAAAACTATAATTGTATAGAAGGATTTATGGAAAGTAGTTACTTTCGTGTTTATTGAAACTTACTTAACCGAGTGTAATTTACGACAGCTAATAGGATATCGTCAAAGTTAATTTATCCGGTGAACAATAATTTAGTTCGGCTTTCAATGTTTTACATAGGTGTGAAGTTATTTAAGATATAAAACTATGTGTTAAACTCATCGTTCGTAACAACCCTTTTAGTCCCGATTTTTCTTTCATTTTTATCATATTTTTTCGCTTTTAAAGATTAATCTCGTAATACTGATCACACTTATATTAAATATTATATTTTACCTATTCCGATTTACACATAATAATGTATTCATAGATATCAAAATAACGCGCGTAGCTTTTATCATTATTTAATTATAAATTATACAAATATTAAAAATGTATGTACATTTTAATGTACATGGGGACTGATTCATTTGCTCGTAAGAATTTATTAGATTTTATTTAATCAGTAATTTTTTATTGATCTTAATAACAACTTGGAAGAAAAAGTCATTAGTTACCATTACTATTACTAATATTTAATTTATAGTTTAACGCTTAATAATTAAAGTATTCACAAATTATATTACAGATTAAATTCTGTTGATTAATTTTGTTGGTTATAATAAGTTCAGCCTTGGTATATTACCAATGAATCACTTCATAAAGACAGCTGCATTCCAACCTTAAATAGCCTTGCCAAAATCACCTACAAAAAACACACCAAACATTCAGTACTCACTCTAATCCTATAATCACCCAACTATCATCCAATCAAATTCTAGGTAATCCACCCAGACGCCTGAAAAGAAACTGGTGTAGGGACCTACTCTCTCCTTAAATCGCTTTCCACGGGGTGCCGCCATTGAGTGACTTTCCCCTTCTGCTAATCAATCATCATCACATTTACTTATTGTATAACTTGTAAATACAGATTGTAAATATTATGTTTTGTTCAATAAAAAAAATAAAATAAAATAAAATAAGTTCAGAATTATCTTGACTTAACCTCAGGAATGGGTCAGTACCTATTTAGTTTAAAATACAATAAATTACTTTTTATGTTTACACCCAAGACCAAAAAAAAAAAAATAATTTAAAATAAATTATGATCTATTTAAATATTTTAACTAGGTATCGGATATCAAGTTAATTTATGACTATATTTTATTAATTAAATAATTCAATTATCAAAAATATTGATTTTTCAAACTTTTTACAGATTTATTTTACTATAAAAATTTATATGATCAAAGACGTTTATGTCGTATGTAATTGTGTTTTATACTACATCTGTTATAATCAAAATTTTAAATATTTTATTACAAAATAGAAAAGTAGGTAGGATAAGTTTCAGTGGTCACAGGCGCTGTATCTCAAGTTTTAGATGCATTAAATAGATCGCTGATTAAAAGTAGAACGATCATTGATGGATTCGACGTATTGGAAAATATATTCAATTTAATATTTTGTTTTAATTAAAAAATATATATTAAACAGTTGTGTAGTAGAAAGGTGGAATCAATAAATCATTTAAATTGTGTGATTTAAGGAATTAAATTAATAATTTATTAAATGGTATGGCTTGAAATGTATTTTATCACATTATTAAGCACCTATATGACTTATGTCGGGAAAAAAATATTTTTTATGCTTTTGAATATATAAAAAGAACATTGAGATGTATTGATAATTTTGTAGTTTTAAATAATTGTTGGGTATATCTACGCATAATTTTAACCATATAATTTGCACGTCATACTACGTTGAACTTATGATTTAATTTATTGGTACTATTAATATTTAAATCAATATACTATGAAATGTTTAAAATGAAAACGAAATGATAAAATAAATATTTTCACAATTTTTTTGAGTTCTGGGACTTTACGTGCTATTGTTTTATAAAATTATTTAGTTTAGTCTTTAAAATCCGCAATTGTAAAATTGTGTATTTTTACACTTAAAGTAATTGGAAAACAATGTTTGATACGAACGTCCAAGATCTTAGTATTTGTAGTAAAAAAGCTGTGACAATCATAACAGATAACTTTTATAAACTTGGAAAGTGAATTATTTTGAATAGTTTTCAAATAAATATACTTAATATACAGTTTATAATAATAGGTGCACACTATATAAGTACATGACGGATAGACTTATTGGGATTAAGAAATTACAATGTATACTTTACAATATTTTACTAAAATATTGTAAAAATATATACATTATATATTATTTATATTATATATATACATATATTATATTATTATTTATATTATTATATATTTTATTTATATGTATTAATATCTGTATAATATATATTTTTAGTCAAGTTGGTAATTAACCATATTACCATTTACTCTATTTAACTTCAATAAGTTAAAGTTTTAAAGAATTTATGTGCCTGCTAAACTTTTCAATCAGTCACACGGTATTTTACTTAGTTTTAAAATTTTTTATTTCATTTTATACCACGTATTTTAAATAAAACTGGAATTTAGCTGTTGACATTTTTATCACGCACGAGTTTTTCAAAGCATATTTATTTTTTACGGTTTTGAACATAATTCATAACTTTTTTGTTCTTTTCAATTACAGTCTCAGTACTGAGCTAATTGACATGGAATTGTCTTCAGGGACCTCTAAAACGGAAGTACCGAAATTGAAAGCCACAAAAGTAGCTGATGCAATTGTAAATATTTTATCTTTTCCACGAAATAAAAGTATAAAAGTAAGTGGTATAAAAATATTTATACGATTATTTGTTAAAGCTAAAAAAATAAATAAATAGAATATGTAAAATAACTGATTTAAAAAATTAAATCATTAAATAATAATAAATTTATTTATGAGGGTACTTTATAAATACTGTAATTATATTTCTTATAACCCATTTTAATTTTTTTTTAGGATTCAGAACTTTTAATTATACCAAGTAGTGAAACATATCAACATTTTTTCAATAACACATTTAGAATCCAATGACACTTACTATACTTGAATATTATTAATTTTGTTGTAAGCGTTGTATACATTTGAAAATGTATTTAAGTTATTATTATTGGATATTTTTTTATTTAATAGTATAATGATATAAGTACTTGAATAGATGATAATATAGTTATTATTTGGTTTATTAATTTAATTTAATTTTGTCAAAATTCGTGGAAATGTAAAAATGAAATAATACAGAAATGCAGAAACCTAGAGAAATTCCTAAATTTAACTTTATATGGAACAATAACTGATATAAAACAACAAACTATAAAATTATTTACATAAAATAGTTTAGCTGTAAATTATTACAAAATTACGGAATACAAAGCAAAATATAAAACTTGGTAACTAGAAAAAAAAATATCGGATATAATATTATTTTATAATTTCGATTATTATTATAGTCAAATATATTATTATATTATAACAATATAATACATATCTCACAAGTTGTAACTAAATCTTGTTTTTATTATTTATGTATTACGTTTATAAGCCATAAACTATTAAAACATTTGAAAAATATCCTCCCCAATTAAAATGTCTGGCTATATTTCATGTAAATAAAAGTATAAACATCCTGGCATAGAAGACAATGTTGTATAAACAGTTAAACATGACGTTTTTACCATATGCGTCGAAAAGTGAAGATAAAAATGCAATGTTTTAGCCAATATTTTTGGAGTAATCGGCTCGGGTACAAATTCAATAGAGAAAAGTCGTCCATCTATACATCGTCAAGGTGACTGGATTATACTAACGATACGATCCATTAAATAACTATAAATTTATAAATTAATAAAAAAATATATACATATAGGTAAGGGTTTTATACTTTTTCAGGTGATGATAAATGTTACTTTATTTAAATTTAAATACAATACGTACTTATATTACATAAGCCATGTATAGTAAGTTTACTAACTGTTGTTAATACTTGTTTTATTAAATATCGTATACTATTTATAAAAATGGAAGTTTTTTTCTGTAATTTATACAACAGTAATACGACTCACATTAGCCTGTTTTTCGTATATTTATTTATTTATTAATATCTTAAATTATTAATGTTAAAACTTACTTTTAATCTTTTAATAAATGTTTGTTTTGTTATTGTTTTTTTATTTCTAGTGTCTGTCCAGGATAAATAATAACCGAATTATGTTAACTGAAAAGCTTGTCCCAAAAATAATGAAACAAATACTTTCTTTTTCTTTTAAACCAAATAATATTTCTATTTATTTGTTTTATTTGACAATAATATTATTAAGGACTGTTGTTATTTTATATGAATTGGATGGCTCATAAAAAATAATCAATCGTTATTTTTGACGTCTTTAAATTTTTTTTAACCAAAAAATATTTTGCAAAAAGTATATGTATTATGTATATAAATATTACGATTTACGTGGTTATATAAAGTACCTATATACTACATATTTTATTATTGCTTATAAGTTATGTGTGTTATGACAATAAAAACACAGTTAAAAATTTCTAAAATAATTTATGTGTTTTAATAATTAAGTCGCAAATCTTAGAACGTTTTACTAAATATTATTACAAACAAAAGATTTTTTAAAAAATAAGCTATTTGATACTATTATATAATTTTAATTTTAATTACTGTCGTCTTAGATTATAGTGCAGATTAATGTAGATTAATGTAGATTTATGAATAATAATGAAGTTATCTACCTACATTATATAGTATGTGAATAAAATCATAGCATAATACAATACTATGAACTGAATATACAAATAAGAAGTAGGGTGAAATAATATTATATTATTATTTTCTGAAAACATTTATTCATAAACATCTCAAATTAAGTCAACTCCACGTCACGCCTACTCCGCCCATTTCTTCGATCCAAGACATCTGCCAGACATAAACTATGAATTTATAAAGCAGACCTAGGTATTATACCTCGGTATAATTATTCTATGACATTCAGATATAGGACTATGTAAAATATCCTTTCAATTTATGAATATTTCAGGTCCGCCAATCAATTTTCCTCTGTCAAATTGTTTCTGTTCCTCAATTTATCAAAAATAATATCCTCCACAGTGACTTAAAAATTCTACTATTCACTCAATCAACCAAATCATACCACCTTTCATTTCATTCAAAGTTAACTTACCGTCAACAATTCAAAATCCACTTATAAATCGACTATCTACCCGTTCAATCTCTTATAACCCCTAGAGACCTCAAACGGAACTAACCTAGAGATTTACTAATATAAATTATAATCTGTCGATTAACACAACTTGGTTGGGTTTTCTGAATTGAGTTATTCCTGTCATTTTAAACAGGTAAACCCTAATAATTTTTTATGTATATACCTACTGCATTAACAAATAGTCAATATTCAATAATAATAATAACATACATTTTTTTTTTAAATAAATAGATTTGTGGCATCACAATTATATAAAATATGTGTGTGTATATAATAGCTTTACAAAGTAATTAAAATAATGCCATTGAAATAAAAATAGAATTTACATAATATATTCGATAATTTTATTATTTTTGTTATAGATACTCCAATTTTTATTTTTTTCCTGTTATTGAATAATTTATTATTACCTACGATCAACTTTTATATGGTTTTCAGCACTTATTTAATTTTTCATTATTAAATTGAAATACGAAAATAATCAGAAAACCTCAGCCATCTGAATGCATTTAATTTTATAACCAATTGATTAATCACTACAGTGATATACTAAAAATAGTATTAAATTCTATATTTGTGATAATAAATTAGATTAAAAAGCTTTAAAAATAGTACTCAGACCATAAACGGGATTTCTATTTGCCAAACTTCGATTCAAAATCCACTTATATTCAAACCCTATCCTCTCTATCGCAAAAACTCTCTACTGTAATAAACGATAAATTATACGTACATTAAATTACGAATTAAAGTAATAAAATGTACAAAATGCACTATAATATCTTTATTTCCTAGTGTAAAAATACTAATATTGTTGTTGAGTTAATTTTATTATATTTTATTTATTATGAATAATTAAAAACTACATAAATAAAAGTAAAGGAAAAAAATTAATTTTAGGTCATTGGAAATTTTTTATATTTATTTTCATTGTATTTATTAATACATATTTATGATGATAAAAAGAATGAGCCTAATTACAATGGTATGTGGAAACATAATATATTAAATATAGAAAATAAGATTTTTTAAGAGTTCTAATATGATTTAAGTAATTAAATTGCTATGATATAAATAAAAATAAATGACAAAGTTACAAAAAAAAAAAAAAAATATTAATATTAAAAGTATTTAAATATCACATTGTTCTTATTAAAGGAGAGTTTTTACCATATAAGGTACGCTAGAATGGCATATAAAAAGTATCGATCTGTCTAGTCACATGACCTGGGACTAGAAATGTTAAATTCGATAACAGATCTGGACAGTAAATATGTATAGCCATTTAATAATTTGCATATAAAATATACAGCGTGATTCTTTTATCAAAAAACACTCATTATTTCAAAAAGTATTCATGTTTTTGAAAATATTTTTTTACATAGTTTCAAATTATTAAAAAAATAACGTTTTTATTAAAAAAAATTATATTTTTAAATATTTTTATCCTTATAATTATTGAAGATTTTTACTTTTTTGAATGACAACATATTGTTTTAATTTCATATTCAAAAGCAGAATAATTTTCTGAGTATTTTGATACAAAAAATTCGAATTTAGGGTGAGTAGCTAATGAGTTTTACTTATTTAAAGGTTAGACAAGCGGAGTAGTGGACAAAAATTTCGTAGGGTAACCCCGTACCACTCCACTCCGCTTGACTAAACTTTAAATAATATGTATAACTCATAAACTACTAGTCCTAAATTTGATTTTTATATATCAAAATACTCAGACAATTATTTTGCTTCGAAATATGAAATTAAAACTCTATGTTGTCATTCAAAAAAATAAAAAACTTAAAAAATTATAAGGATAAAAAATATTTAAAAATATAATTTTGTAATAAAAACTTTGTTTTTTTTAACAATTTGAAACTATGTAAAAAATATTTTCAAGAACACGATTACTTTTTGAAATAATGAGTGTTGTTTGATAAAAAAATCACCCTGTATATCATATTTTATCCTTTTAACTTGTAAAATATTAAGTTTCAAGCATAATAGTAAAGGTTTATATGATGTGTGGGGCAAACGTTGAATATGTCATGTATTACTAACAAGTATTAAAAACCTATTTTGAATCGCCTCAAGAGAATGGATTGGACCAGTAGAGTGTAAGAAGAAGAAATTATTGAATTATAGTCTAAAATTGATTTAACAAAGGCACAGTAGAGTGATTTAAAGGCTAATGGATTATCAAAATCATTAAAACTTCAATTTATAAAACCTATCATTGAGGAAGCTCTATTTTAAATATAGATATAATGGCCACTGAATAAAAAAGAGCAGTCAAAATAAATACCGAAATGTTTCACGTGATTGACTCGAGCTACTTCAACACATTTTTAACACTAAATATTCGTTTAATAAAGACGGACGTTTTGTAGAAAAAGTAATAACTTTACATGTTAAGGCGTTCAAGTGCAACTTGTTCGTATCACGCCGATTACTTATGTTATCAAGATCACGCTGAAGCAATTTAGTGTCAAGTGAAGTTTTTGTCATATGGAATAATTTATTCATTATTTAGCTTATATTATTTGATCTTTAAACTATAAAAAATATGTTTGAACAATTGTTAGTTATCGTGTAACATTATAGGTCAAATTATTTAATTTTTAACACGTAAGCTCCATCCAATCATCAATTATCTTTTGGTTGTCATTTCCAACTTTTTTTGAATGATTTTTTACAAGTATTTCATTAAAAATATTTGCAAAAGTTTTGACATTGTTAAAAATAAGATAAAAATTAAATTTAAAAAAAACTTTCAATCTTTACATTAATAATTGCTTCTTACGTTGTACGTATAGCAATGTGTTTGTCGATGCACTACGCAAAAGTTAGAATGCATATTTCATAAAATATCTGAAATCGAATTTTTCTGATTACTTTTTTTTTTAATTTTTCAAAATATATTTAACAATATAATATAATCATTTTAAAGCAAATATCGAGTATCATTAATGCTTTTTTACATTTATAAAAATGTCGTATCTTTGAAAATGTCATAAAAGTAATACTATGAAAGATAGACGATTTTTTTTTTTTTAATAATTTGATCATAATGAACAGATCGTTTAAACGTATTTAAAAAAATATTTTCTCTGATTTTTCACTAAAATGTAATATGAGTATTGATTGTAGTGGAAAATATTAACATAAAATATCATAATATTTATAATATCGATTTTCTGATATTCTGTTAGGTAGTCCAGGTAGTCGTTAAATTTTACAATTTCTAAATCATAATTTATTCTATAAATAATATAAATAATTAGTTAATTAGTCCTTGCTCCTTGCAATTAATAATATATTATGGATTTATCGTTGAAAGATTTTGTGTAGTAGGATAATATTATCTTACAGTCATAATCGAGCAAATTTTAGTGGAAGAATGTCCCATATCCTGTTATCCCTTATCTCCAAAACAAGTGTATCTATCAATAATAAAATAGATACATTTTAAATGTGTCTTACTGCATTAGTTATAACTCAGTAGAAATTAATTATAATTAATTTAAATTATTTTAGAAAAAGCAGGTCTATGAATTACATGCATATACAGGGTGTTCCAAATTTCATGTGACAGCAGATATCAGCATGATCTACTTAAATTAGGAAAAAATTACCTATGTGAAAACTTTTTTGAATCATATAATCTAAATTAATTTGATATTAAATATTTTTTTTATTAATTAGGATGGGGAGGTTCGAGGGGTAACTTTAAAAATTCAAATGGGAACCTATATTTTTGAAACATAATTCATGCACAGATTAATTTTAAATGAATTTTGACGGGTCATTCACAAAAATGTCTTAATAATTGAAGGAGTTATTGACATCTGAATATTGGTGTTAATTTATAAAATTCTACAGTGAATAATTAATACTAAAAGTGCTTCTGTTGTACGACCTTAATTATCTGGGTATGTAATTATCAATTTATTACAGTAAACAGTAGCAATACAAAACGTATATCAGTATTATCGCTGGATATTATTAGTTTATTACCAATTACAGATTATTTTTATTTTTTGTTGTCCTAATTGCATTTCTTAATCTGACAATCGATGACTTTAATTAAATTTTATAAAATAAAATAATATATTAATATGTAGGTATAACCTATAAGAGTCTGAGACCGTGATAATAGCGTTTTGTATTATTTAATTATTTTATCAATGATAATAGTGATATAAGCATGAACATTAGAGAACTTCTTTAAAATTCATGGATATAAGATTAAAGATATGATGATTTATAACTTTAAGATTATTTAATTTTAATAAAATTTTCTACGTCAACCTTTTTGAATCATATAATCTAAAATAATTTGATATTAATAATTTTTTTTTATTAATTAAAAAGGGGAAATTTTAGGGGTAAATTTTAAAATTCAAATGGGAACAAAAATTTTTTGAAATATGATTCATATACGATTTATTTATTTTTTAATGAGTTTTGACGTATCATTCATAATTATGCATAAATAAATAAAGAAGTTAATAGTTATTAACATTTTAATTTTGTATTTTAATTTATAAAATGCCATCAATGAATAATAATAATAGACATTTGTGCTTCTGTTATACGCCGATGCATTCTTATGCAACCTTAATAATCTTTACGCTATCTAACTATCAATTTATTATAGTCATAAAACGTATGTTTGATATCTTAATTTAAGCTTAATATATTACATAGGTAAAATCGCATCATTGTATTGAAAATAAAAAAAAACAACACATTATAACAATATGTATACCTACATAATATTACAATACGTAATATATTGTAGGTATATTGTTCTATTTATTATTTATAATATAAAGTTATAAACAAATATCATACAGTAAATAAATAGGCTATAGCTATTTAATACCAAATTGTTGTATAAATTATATTATACAGCATAAAATTATTTAAAATTTATACAAATAGGTACCTGTATTTTTCGACTATTTTAGGAACCTAAATATATTTTTTAATTTAAATAATAGGTAATAACTAGGGCCCAGAAGTTCATGCATTTGCATGTTTTTACTGAGTGCATCAAAACGTTGGTGGATGAGATAAAAGTAATCACAATCTAACGAGTTCAAAAATGAAATTTTAATGTACATATTTTCGCATAGGTATTTTGAGGTTTTTTAAAAATACGAGTATAAGCATACTTAAAATAAAATTGCATTTTACTGCATTTTAGTATTATTATTATTATTATTATTTTTTTTTTATTAATATTTCATGATAATGTCAGACTTTGAGTATATTTCAAAATGTATTTGTTGAAAGATATGTCCTTTCAACGTTGCCAATATGAAATAAAAACCTGATTAAAATTATTAGCGTCATTGCTTGATCG
This sequence comes from Schizaphis graminum, assembly GCA_020882235.1. Lineage (NCBI taxonomy): Eukaryota > Metazoa > Arthropoda > Insecta > Hemiptera > Aphididae > Schizaphis > Schizaphis graminum. The sequence continues at coordinate 111,874,969 of CM037032.1, read as the reverse complement.
GGCTGATAATTGTCATTCATTTGTATTTGAAACCCTAACAAAATATTCAAAATCCATAGTTGTAAATTTTAATTCTTGAAGTAAATAATATAACATATTAAATCATATTAAAATTGATATTTTTCCCATCTTTGAATTATTATTTTTACAGAAAAAAAAACCTTAACGTAAAAAAAAACAAAATACACATTTAGCTCATATTTTAGTGATTTTAAGCGTATATTTTGATAGTTTTTAATGTATGAACTTTCAGGCCCTATTAATACTATTATCATACCTATTTTCATATTTTGTTTGAATAAACTTAATATTAGATATATCATTTCTAAACACTACAAAATGACAACATTGATTTCGAAAACTTGTATGATTAAATTTCGCGTTCAACATATAGCTAAATGATGCATAAAAATCAAACAGTTTTTGAGAGAACATCATCCTTTCACAACATAAAGATACGATTTATCAAATATTAAATAAAAATAATAACTAGGACTTGGATGTTGTTACAATGATTAAAAGTCATTAAAGACTTAATGTTATAGCTAGACTTGGGAATTTAAAAGTTATAAAAACAGACAAATACAAATAAAAATATGAGCAAATACAAACATACACTAGAACAAGGCAATTTTGACTGAATTTATTTGAAAATGTGTCTATTATTTGTATTATCAATTTTTCCTTTTTTTGAATAATTGTACCTACCTATTGATCCAATATCAATATCATTGAATAAAATAACTGATAGGTTAATATGAAGTATAATATTCATCTGTGGCATGGAGAACAAAGCCAATGACATAAAATTCACACAATATTTACATAACATTGGTAAAATACATTACATAATAAGTACCAATAAGAACTTTAATTTTTAAACTAAATGTACATGACATTTTTTCCTCTAATAAGTAAACTATTTAACGTACGTATTTGCTAATTTTATTAGTTGCATACCATATTTATACGTATACAAATGTATTATGTATAGTTTTATATAATAATAAATATTATAATGTGAGTTTTTAATTTAATTCTAACAACATCCAAGTCCAAATCATGACTTCAAACAAAATATGTATTTTAAGTATGTCCTATTGCATCAGCCATCAGTAAAAAAATATTCATAATATATTCTGAGTGGTGAATTATTTTTGTCATTTAGTTTATTTTAGTATATTAAAATAATCTAGTCACTGAGACTAAGGTTTGTATGGTAAACTAAATTTAAAAGCAAATTAATACATTTTAAAAGACTATCAATTTTTAAATTCATAATTTAATTTTAATGAATGTGAAGATAGTTGAAATGTGTATAATTTTGTCAAGACAAATTATTGTTGTCATTTAGTAGGTAGGTACATTTTAGTATAAAATAAGCAACCCTGCGACCCATTGAGATATGTATCATACTATTATGTATGGTAAACTAAATTTGCAAAACTAAAATTACAAATTTGCTTTATTTATTACACTATTAAATGTGATAATAACCAATTACTTAAATATTATGTTCAAGTATTCATATGAATTAATTAGTTAAAAATAGTTGCTTCTGTGTGAATAACATTATAAAATATAAGTGCTAGTCTTTAAAAAGTTATATCAATATAGGTACTAATTGTTTACAACACTCGCAATATTTAAATTAAGCTACAAGTAATATTACCTATGATATGTGTATTTATTGTGATTGTCTTACAGAAACTTACAGAATTTTGGTTCATGCCAGCGGTTTCATGTAGTACAATTGAATAATAAATCATAATATAGTTATTTACTATTTTGCTATATTTATTATAATTATGTTTAACATGATTAACTTACAGAAACTTACAGAATTTTGGTTCATGCCAGCGGTTTCATGTAGTACAATCGAATAATAAATCATAATATAGTTTTTTTTTTTTTTTTTTTTTTTTTTATTATAGCTTCAAGTTTACAACTAATATAGCTATCATAATATAGTTATTTACTATATTTATGTTTAACATGATTGACTAGTTTAACTTACAGAATTTTGGTTCATGCCAGCGGTTTCATGTAGTTCAATCGAATAATAAATCATAATATAGGTATTTACTATTTTGCTATATTTATTGCGACAGTGCTTAAACAAATTAATAGAAAATATTGATAAGCTCAAAATAGTAGGTTTTCTTTGAATAACCTTATAAAATATAACTGCAAGACTTTAAAACGTTATAAATTCTATAATTTTATTAACACAAACCAACAATAAACCATACAATATAATAATATTTATTAAGTAAATTTATGAATTCTATGTACCTAATTATTACTCATGAGCAAGAAATAAATAAAATAAATAAATTAATTAAATACATTAACAAATCTAAAAGTTTCAGCTAAAATTCACCGAATTTTATTATTTTTCATGAAAATAAATATGTACCATCAAAGGTTACAATATCAATAAGGACAATAAAATTTAATGAAAAAAAAATGATGTCACATTTGCAGTCTTATGTACCTACCTACAATGACTTTTAGAGTAGGTAGTTAAACATTTGCTTTAATTTAATTAGCTACCATACATTTCAATAAACTTTTGTCTAAAACTGAAGAAAATGGATCATATCCAAAACAGATTTAATTTAAATCAATGGTATAATATGCATAAAAAATATACATATAAAATGTATAGTTATGTATAGTTGTATACTTACATATAATTATAAATATTATAATACTTATGAATTTTTTATTTAATTATAACAACATCAAAGTCTCAACCATGACAACAAACATAATAAGTAAGTATTTCAAATATTTCAAATTATATCAGTAAAAAATTATAATATATTCTGAGTGGTGAATTAATGTTGTCATTTAGTTAATTTTAGTATAAAATAAATGACCCATTAAGATATGTATGGTAAACTAAATTATTAGTTTGCTATATTTATTATACTATTAAATGTGACCAATGTTTAAACGAATTACTTAAAAAATATGTTTAAGTATTCATATAAACAAATTAGTTAAAAATAGTTGTTTCTGAGTGAATAACATTATAAAATATAAATACTAGTCTTTAAAAGTTATATAAATATAGGTTCTGATTGTTTACAACACTCGCAATATTTTAATTTATTAGCTACAAGTAATATTACCTATGTGTATACTGTATATTTATATTAAACTTGATTGATAAATTAACTTATAGAATTTTGGCTCTTGCCAGAGGTTATCTAGTTCAATCAAATAATAAATCATAATATAGGTATTTACTGTTTTGCTACATTTAATACAACATTATAAATGCGATCTATGTTTGAACAAATTAGTAAAAAATAATGATAAGGATCATAATATCCTCAAAATTGTGGCCTTTGTATGAATAACCTTTTAAAACAAAATTGCAAGACTTTAAAAATTTATAAATTCTATTATTTTATTAACACAGACCAACAAAAAAACCATACATGCAAATATTTATTAGTGTAATTAAACATTTGCTCTATTCTAATTAGTTAAGTACTAAAGTACCATACATTTCAATAAAATGTTGTCTTAAAATTATTGAAAATAATGGATTATATCCAATAATATTTTTAATTTAAATCAATTGGCTAAATACAAATTAAATAAACAAAGAATACACGTTGAATTGTGATGGAAAAACTAATTTAAAATTTGAAGTCTTAGATATGTACAAATGACCTGTGATTATGTATAAAAAATTAACTAAAGACAGTGATGAACAAAAATTTAATTTTTTTATGATCCAAGCAAGAAATATAAAGTACCTTCAAAGTGTAAATAGATAAATTAATTTTACGAATAATATATTCTGAGTGGTGAATTATTGTTGTCATTTAGTTGATTTTAGTATATTAAAATAATCTAGCCACTAAGACTAAGATACCTATGTATGGTAAACTAAATTTAAAATATCAATGGGCATGGAAAGCAAAGTCAATGACATAAAATTCACACAATATTTACATAACATTGATAAAATACATTACATAATGAGCACCAATAAGAACTTTAATTCTTAAACTACATTTTCATGACATTTTTTTTCCTCTAATAAATAAACTCTTTAATATGCAAAATACATAGTTGCATACCATATTTATACATATAAATGTATTATGTATAGTTTTATATAATAAATATTATAATGTGAGTTTTTAATTTAATTATAACAACATAAGTCCAAATCATTACTTCAAACAAAATAAGTATGTTCTATTACATCAGCCATCAGTAAAAAAATGTTCATAATATATTCTGATGAGTGGTGAATTATTTTTGTCATTTAGTTGATTTTAGTATATTAAAATAATCTAGCCACTAAGACTATGATATGTATGGTAAACTAAATTTAAAAGCAAATTGATAATTTTTAAGACTAGAAATAAATGGGCTTAAAAAAATTCAATAAGCAAAAAAATCACATTAAATTAGGTATAATGAAAATGCTAATTTCAAATTTGAAGTCTTAGATAAGTACAAATATAGTATGAATTGTATATTGTATATGAATATTGTACTAATGATGGTGATGAACAAAAATATAATTTTTAATTATTCAATGATCAATAAAAGAAATATAAAGTACCTTCTTAGTGTAAATAGATAATTGATACATATTATCAAAATTAGGTATGTCATTTGATTTAGTTTAAAACAAATGCAAATACTTCCAGACAGTAACAACCAGTTGACGAAAATTCAAACGCACTAACTACAATGACTTAAAATATGCATTTGATTGAAATAATGAAACAATTAGACACGTATTTAAATATAGTTTAACTTTTTGTCTTAAGAGGACGCCACACCCGCATGTGTTGTCTCCGTCTTACAAGTGCGTAATATTGAAAACACTGTTTTACGCGGGAAAGAACCAAGAAAGCTACAGTTATAACTAAGAAACGAAATTTTCACCATATAGAAAGGTAAATTTTGTCGGTGCAATATCGTTCTTATTTTTTCGATATCACTTATACAAAAAAAGTTCTTATTGTTTCATAATACATTATTTTTGTATATTTTTAAACACGAATAACTTTATTTGTAGTTCTGATGTCGAAAAAATAAAAACGATATTTCACAGACAAAATTCTTCTTTTTATATGGTGGAAATTTCGTTTCTTAGTTATAACTGTAGCTTTCTCGGTTCTTTCCCGCGTGAAACAGTTTTTGCAATGTTACGCACTTGTAAGACGGAGACGACACATGCGGGTGTGGCGTCCTCTTAACTGTCATATACTCATATAAAAATTACAAAGTGACAAGTGACAAGCGTTATCATTTATCAACAAACAACCACATCATCTCAGATTATCTATCTCATCATTTATCACTATAATTTTTAGGTTATAAATTATTATCACAGACTTAAAGAAATCTGTGATTATAATATCTTGTATTATCATCAATAAAATAATTTGATATAATCAACTATTATCGTGGTCTTGGAGTTTGGACTTTTCATCTATTCATAGATTAAGAAATGCAATTAGGACATCATAAATAAAAATAATTCGTAATTGGTTATAATGTCAAACGATAATACTGATATACGTTTTGTACTGACTACTGTTTACTGTAATAAATTGATAATTACATACCCAGATTAAGGTCGTACAACAGAAGCACTTTTAGTATTAATTATTCACTGTAGAATTTTATAAATTAACACCAATATTCAGATGTCGATAACTCCTTCAATTATTAAGACATTTTTGTTAATGACCCGTCAAAATTCATTTAAAATTAAGCTGTGCACAAATCATATTTCAAAAATATAGGTTCCCATTTGAATTTTTAAAGTTACCCCTCGAACCTCCCCATCCTAATTAATAAAAAAAATATTTAATATCAAATTAATTTAGATTATATCATTCAAAATAGTTTTTACATAGGTCATTTTTTCCTAATTTAAATATATCATGCTGAAATCTGCTGTCACATGAAATTTGGAACACCCTGTATATCTAAAATTATTATATTGGATTTACGAGTAAGTAACTAATTTGATAAATATAAAACAGTTATATTTTTCAGTTTATCAGCACACATTGGCAAACGATTAAAAAGTAAATTCAATAATTTACTGTGAACCAATACAATAAAGCTATTGACTCGAGTCAATAAACAACCTAGCTGGAGATTCGAATGACAAAGAAAAAAAGCGGGTAAGTGAGTATCGCTCTGCTGTACATTAGGGGGTTGGGTGGACCTCGGACTAGGGTAGGTTAAATTTGAATGCAATGATAGGTATCATTGTATACGAAAAACGATTCTGAACGGAGATGATTTGTCAGTCTAGGATATATTATATTTAAATATTGTCATATATTCTATTTTGAAACAAATATTATAGTTACTATATTATGTTACTATAGTTACTTTATAATATCTGTTTATTAATAAAAAAAATATTTGGCAACATACACATAATGACAGTATGAAATTTAATTTAAATTTTGACATATTTCGTATAAATTTGAACTTTAAGCCCTTATAAAAAAAAATTGTGACAAACGATTTCGGATTTTTTTTTATCACTATAAGAAAAACTTATAAGAAACCTTGTATTAAATTTTCAAGATTTTTTGGCCACCCAAAAAATTTTTATCGGCATTTGAAAAAAAAAACTTAGAAAAGTCGAAAATTTCAATTGTCTATAAGTACCTTAAAAATGGTCAAAATATTTTGAAAATTTAACTGTAAAAAGATAACCATAATAAAAACATTTGGTGAAAATTTCAAGTATTTAAAATAATTCGTTTTTGAGTTACAGCAAAATCAAAAAATCGATTTTGTCGAAAAGTGGTTTTTCGTAAAATTGCCATTTTTCTGTCATTTTTTTTTTGTTTTTCTCGATTTTTTTGAAAACTATTTGAAAATTTTAATTTTGACCCCCCCCCCCCAAAGTACCAACTAGATTCAATTTCCTATTCAAAGAGGGGCTGAAGTTAAAAATCGGAGCATTATTATTGCTCCAAATGTTGTCGTCAGACACAAAAAAAAAAAAAAAAACACACATCATTGTAAAAGCAATACATTCATCACTCCGTTCAGAATCTAAAATATATGTTATTTTTAATACAAACACAAATTTTGTTTTCAGTGCATATTAGGTTGGTTAGGTTGTACCTATAATCTACAAACAACACAATTTATCCTGTGCAACATGAATCTTATACTGATAAATTTCTTATTTCGAATGTTTATTTTTACATCTTATTTCTGTCCATTTTCACCAGGGACATGACAAAATGTTATTTATTGATGTATTAAAGAAACACAAATCGTGAAGGACAATAATTTGAGAGATTCGCGAATTACCTAAACTAAAAATACTTCCTTTTATTTACATCAATGTAGTTTATATTACCGATATAATGTTAACACATACATGAACAAATTTGTAGTCGTACGTTGAATTCAATTGGATAACATTTATTTTATAGGTACTAATAGGGAATGTATACAATAGCTCCCTATTGTTTACCGTATTGTTGTCATGCATCTTGGCGGTCGTATTATATATTATTATATTTCAACTAATGTCCTGATGTACATATTACACAACTTACACGTATTATGTGTATATATATCATACATATACCAACCAGGAAACAGATATACCGGAAGAGCGGTTATATTGCAGTAAACAAAAATATTGTTATAATATCGTATGCTTCATGTAAATTATGTTGTGCATGTAAAGCAAACAGTTATAATATGACATCAGTTAAAGTCAAGATACACATAAGACGACCATAATATTATTATCTACTATTTAATGTATTACTTTATGTTCAATGGTAGACTATACCAATGTATTTCTATCAATGTAATATATAACTCATATAAGTTATATACAATTCTACAATTGGGCTTTGGGCTTTAATATAGTCGTTATTTCACTGCGATTCGATCTATAATGGTATGTACATATTCAAAATACGAAAAAAAAAATTGTTTGACAGAAATACATTTATTTCCAAGTCAAGCGACTCCTATTAAAAAAAAAATAGGATAAGGAGAATGTTTTTTTTTTGTTATTATAGTGTAGACTACAGGCTTTTATTATTTCAAAAATATATATTTTTTTGTTCCTTTAACTATTAATGCCATCTTTAATCTATAATAATAAATAATAATAATAATAATAAAGTTTATTGCAACAGTAATCGATTTACATGATTAGATATACAATATAAATAACAAAAGTTGCAACTCATCTTATAAGCAAATAAGCATAAATGCGGATGAGTTGAGTTCTATTAAGGTATAACCTTAAAAAAAATTAGTTAAAAAAATGTATGTTTTGTATTTTTTTTTTTTTTTATTTATGTTGTCATAATAAATAACATACGAGTGCAATATTTACTATTAGATATAAATGATATAATATGTATATATAAACGTAAAAATCTATTACATATTTATTTTAGTTACTTTATTTATTTTAAATTTATATGAATTTATTTTTATTAAAAATGTGTAAATAAATATAAAAAATTAATCAGTAGGTACCTAAGTGTTAATAATATTTCTACAAAATTAAGTGAGACAAGCGATGTACAAAAACTTACCTACTAACAACTAACAAGTATGAAACGTTCGGGATTTTAATGATATACCCTTTTGACTATATGTATATAACCCTCCTTTTTTGAAACTCGTTGGACACAGATTTAAGGTTTTATAGGTTTAAGAAAAACTCCATAACAGAAATTATAGAATATTAAAATTAGTAATTAGGTTGCTGCTTCATGAAATGTAAAATTAATAAAACTTTTTTAATCTTTATAATAGGTAATATTGTATAAAAATACTGATTGAGTATAATACCATAATTGGTATTATAATACCATAATATAGGGTAGTTATCTTAAAAACGTCGCTATACACATTTTTAATTTAATATAGATGATTAACTATACAGGTACCTAAATTAATTTATAATAATACGTATACAGCTAAAATCCGGAAAGCATAGGTCAAAGGCGGAAACAACAAGTTGTTCTTACCGAATCACTGAAAAGCAAGATTATAATAGGCCATCAGACGATTACACATGGTATTGATAGAACCATATAAATACGGGTAGAACGCCTAGTTGTTCTAGTAGTAGTCAGAAAGTAGTCACAGTGTTGGACTGGCTATTCGCCATTTTCGTAAGGCTACTGCTCACCGTGAACCTTATCGCAGCCACATCGTCGAAAGTACTTAGTCATTCCCCCGCACATTTTTTCTATTATAGCAGTTAGATATTTTTCAATTTTATTTGATTATATAAATGTTCAATGCATTATTATAATTTATCTGTACTTTGAAATACAAATGCTCAATTCATTATACCTATATCTTTTCACAACCATCTCAAGTCAACCTGGAACGTTCTAAATCATTTAAACAATTAAACCGTGGTAACGGTCATTATGTCCTGCACAGCGATCGCTACATAGTATGACATAAATATTTATTAATTAATTTAAGATACATTTTATATTTGGTTGTTTTAAATTCTGAACGGAGTGATGAATGTATTGATTTTACAATGATGTGTGTTTTTTTTTTGTTTTTTTGTTTTTGTGTCTGTACAGCATAACTAGTCGAAATAATGCTTCAATTTCAAACTTTGGGGGTGGTTTCCAATGGCAAAGTGGATATCCTTGGTGCATAATAAAGGTCAACATTTTCCAATAGTTTTCAAAAAAATCGAGAAAAACAAAAAAAAATGACAGAAAAACAAGAATTTTTACGCAAAAACAGTTTTCGACAAAATCGATTTTTTTATATGGTTGTAATTCAAAAAATAATCAGTGTAAATACTTGAAATTTTCACCAAATATTTATATTAGTGTTATCTATATACAGTTAAATTTTAAAAAAAATTTGAATTTTTTTGAGTTATTTATAGACAATTGGAATTTTTAATTTTTTTAGTATTTTTTCTTAAAATAAAGATAAAAATGTTTTGGCTGGCCAGAAAATCTTGAAAATTTAATACAAGGTTTCTTATGAGTGTTCTTAAATGAATAAAAAAAAATCTGAAATCGTTAGTCACAATTTTTTTTTATAAGTGCTTAAAGTTCGAATTTATACGAAATATGTCAAAATTGCGAAAAATTGCAAGTAATTTGTAGTTGAAAAATCGTAAAAATTTTTTCTTTTATATCTAAGTTTTGAAAATTCGGTACAAAGTTCTCCAAACTTTTTTCTTCAAATATCTGTAAAAAAAACTCTACCAGACTAAGTCAAAAAAATTTTATAAGTGTTTGAAATTTAAAGTCGTAAATACTTGAAAATTTTACCAGTTATTTAGATTGCCATTTTCTTTACGTGATTTGATTTTCAAAATATTTTAACTTTTTTTGAGCTATTTATAGACAACTGAAATTTTCAATTTTCATAAGAATTTTTTTTTTTTAAGTGTCGATTAAATTTTTTTTGCGGAGTCAAAATATTTGAAAAATTAATACAAAGTTCCTCATATATTATTCTTATGGCGATAAAAAAATTATAAGAATATATAGGCACGATTTTTTTTTATTAGCATTTGAAGTTCAAATATTGATAAAAATTCATCAAAAACATGAATATTTTTTAACTATTTGGTAGTTAAAAATTTATAAATATTTTACTATCAAAAGCTAAGAATTGAAAATTTAATACTATGCTGTCTATAAATTAACCTTAGAATGATTATAAAAAATTTTGAGGATTATTCAATTTAAACATTTTTACGAGTGTTTAAAGTTTTAATTTTAATTTGAAATCAAAAATACACGTGTAAAATATCGTTTTACTACTAAATAATTTTCGATTTTTGTTAGTTTTTAAAAATTACTAAACGTATGTTCTTGAAACTTTAACTTACATGTTTGAATTAGTTTCAAAATAGAATATATGACAATATTTAAATATAATATATCCTAGACTGACAAATCATCTCCGTTCAGAATCGTTTTTCGTATAAAATGATACCTATCATTGCATTCAAATATTATAACCTACCCTAGTCCGAGGTTCACCTCACCCCCTAATGTACAGCAGAGCGATACTCACTTACCCGCTTTTTTTTTTGTTACAGTTATAAATGAATATTTTATAGTTTAATTTCATAATTTCAATTTTTACTGTTTATTAATGATTTAAATGAAAATATACATTACAATTGAATCAAATCATCTATAACTGCTAACTATAATTATAAGCAATGTTTGCGATTTATTTTCCCGAATTATTTACGTATTTGAAGTTTGTATTCTGCATACAGCTTTTATTTTTATTACCTGTTGTAAACAATTTATTACAGTACAATAATAATTATAATATGAGACGGATAGTGTTGAAATTCAACAAACATAATGATAACAATTTAAAAAAATATTATTTATTTAAAACATTTAACAGCAAAGTTAAGTACAATAAAGATCCAGAAAACTGATTATTGAGTGTTTAATGAGTTGAATAAGATTATAATAAGTACTAATTTTGTTTAAAACATTTTCGATGAAAAGAATAAGGCCACTCAAAATACAAATTAATACAGAAATATATTTAGATAGAAACTTAGATAATATTGATATCAAAAATATCAATTATTTGAATTTAAACCACAAAGTAACTTTTGCGTAGAAGACCATAACGGATTAATATACGATTTTTGGATGTCAATGTAAAACACGGTAAATAAATTAAAAATTATATTATTTGGTTACAATTTTTTCTTTTTGTGACATAATTCATATTAATTTGTTTCCATAAATAATTTATGAATTAAGTCATTATTAGCGTTGATTGTCATAATGATTATCAATTTATTAATGTATACGTTTGGGGTTTCGTACCTTAAAAAAGACACAAATATTATAACCTAAAAGTCTTAAAGTTATTTTTGTTGATATGCGAAAAATACTTCATTTTTGAGTGTCACACAAAACTAAATTTATAGTACGGCAAGATGTCTAAAGTTTTTGGTCATTTTCGATAAAAATAAATTGATGCATCAACCTGTAATACCTCTATAGTGCCCGTAATAGTTGAAAACTTTTAAATTGATAGTTACATGTCTTCCAATAAACCAATCATTTTCTTTTATTCAATAACTATAACTTCTTAAGGCTAATCAAAAAGAAAGCGCTAGGATAACTTAATTAAATTAAATTTATAAACATTTTTTTATTTTATAAAAAATCAAAAAAATAACTGATTTTTAGTGGTTGATTATAAAAATTCACTTCGATAAAAACATCGTAATCAATAAGTCTCGCAAATTTATGAATCCGGGTCAAAAACATTTAAATAAATGATTTTCGTGAATGCAAATGACACGATATAATATGTTGATTGTTTCACTAAATAGTTATATTTTATCGTTAGAGTGATAGGTATTATGATTTTAAAGATATTCTGCTTCGAGACATATCATAATGACTTAAAATCGAGTAGGAAAAAAATGGTTTTCAAAGTCCAATAAATGACTGTTTAGTGATAGTAGAATTAACCCATATATTTTGCGTACATTAGCAGTTATCACTTATTAATGGTGTTGACCTATACATTCACGGCTGTTGTAGGCACGTACGATGTAGTTACACAAAAAATATGTAGGACATATTATTTAAAATACAACCGAGTCTGCTAGCGACTTTATATACGCCCGGAAGAGATGTCATCCGGAAGCAGTGGGCTGTCGTCCAAAAAACGAGTCTAATAAATCGTTTTCGGATGCGTTAAGAATTGTACAGCACTTATCGAAAATTCGAAACAAAGTCAACCGAATTTAAACCACCGCCGCGCCGATGACACACGAAAAAAAAAATAACAAAAACCTTAACGAATCTATATTATATATATTATATATTTTTTTTAACACAAAACGGTGGCGTCCGGTAAATCCTAAAATATATTATGCATAATATAGGAATTTAAAAAATGTATTGTGTTTATTTGCCCAAGTGCTCTTCACCGGAATTTAGTATTGTAACACATCGAGTAAAAATGTTAATTTATTTTTTTCTACAGTAATTTTACGCCCTACAGGACTGCAAAGAGATTTTGGGCATATTTTTTCTCTAGTGTTAAAAAAGTGTGGCTTTTAGAGTTGGTACTCGTAAAAATATTTATAACTTAGAAATAATTCGACTGTTTTTATCGTAATCAAGTTTCTACACGTAGTGCATACTACCATTGAGTATATATAGTATATAGTGTATATAGTATATATACTCAATGATACTACGTTTCTGTGTTCGATCGGCAGACGATAAAATATTAAATATCACATTATTGTTTAGTTATTAAGAAATTGAAAAAAAAACATAGGTAAATATATAAATAGTTATTGCTTTCCATCGATACCATATAATTAAAATATCAACGATACGCAGTCGAATTATCAAAAATATAGAATTCATATTATGAACTATGTTATGTATTGGTATTGTACATTTTTCTTAAATTTTCTCAAAACGAGACCGTTATACAATATTTAATAATAAATATTAACTTGAACGTTTTCAGAAACATATTATGATTCGATTGAACTTGATCAATAGGTAAGATTATGATGGAAAATCTACATTTTTAGTACACAAATACGTAATACGTAAATACGTAAATACGTACAAATAGGTAGGTACTACTATTAGGTTGTACCGATATATTATTATCTTTTCGTTTATTAACTTCAATATGATACTGATTTTATCCTGCTATCAATAGCTTATACCAATAGGCTCCGAGTGAATTTCTTATTACTGTAATATGCTGAATATTTTCAATATTATAGCCAATTGATGTGAATTTCTCAAATTAAAAATCAAATTTTTATTTGAAATAAACAAACTATACCTTAAGGCTTAATTTAGTGTGTTATAAAACGAGATGGTCAGTTTTTATTTTATTTTATTCTTTTATAGGTATTTATTTTGTATACGACGAAAAATTGCTCATTTACTACATTGTCGCAATGAATTAACCTATTATTTAAATTTCCAATCAAAAAACGTATGTTAATCATTTTATTGTATTGATGAATAGGCGGCGAGATCGATTGGCGTAAGGTCACGAATAACCTACTTAACGAGTAAGTACACAATAATACGTGTGCTGTATAATCAGCCAGCAATTATTTTATGCACGTGGCCACGACTGCATATTATACGAGTATGGTACTCGCAAAGGGCAAATTATATTATGAAGTTATCAGATGGCCTGAAGTTAAGGGGCACAGAGAGGTCAAAAACACGTCGCTAACCGAAGACGATAAACCGTAGTAAAACGTCGTAACGTCAGTGTTGTAGCCAAACGTTACTATGCCAGTGATATCTGCAGATATGTGTGATACATATTATTTCTCTATATTGACGCTAAACGAGATTTCGCCTTTTTTGATAAAATTGTAGTTTTTACTTAGTATTGGTTTTTGTCTTTGGCAGAAGTTCCGTATTTGTTCTCAAATCAATAAAGTTTTGCAGATATACGTATTGTATAAAGTGATTTTTTTTTTACAAATCTTAACTCAACGTTTGTGTGACTTTTAATTTTTATTTTGAACAAAAAGCCGTTAAACATAAAATTAAAATAGGTATAATATGTTAACAAAATGTAATATATAACAAGAAAACTTTATACAGCCACCCTTTACAATAATAAACGTTTACGCAAGTCGTTTTCATCCACGAGTTTTCTGAAAATAATTGCTCATAAACTGCACATAGAATTAAATAATATAACGACAGAATATCATTCCGTTTCAATTAAATGTTTCGTCGACTATAATAACATTATATTTTTAGTACTCTCGGTCGTTACGGTTTATGAATCTCCATTATGATGATGAAAATTGCACATGTCATAAATTATATTATAATCATAATAATAATATAGGTAATAAATCGTTTACCATTATCACGAAAAATCAAATAGACTATTGTACATCAGATTTTTAAAATATTTCGAAACAAATGGTCATCGTTTAAACACAGACTTTATCGTGCCTAAAATCTAAAATATATGATTTGTATATTTTATAGTTCACACTGATACACTGGGGCGTGTGCAAAAGTGTATTCAATATTAAAAGGTATTACCTATATTTAATCGAAAAAAAAACAATCAGTCACGTTAAATTTATATGCGTATTATACGTGCATAACATTATTATTACATATTTTATTGTGCTTATATATCGTATACAATTTACAATTCAATCAAAACATTCAGAGTACATATTATTTTATCACGTGTTTTGAAAATTTAGTGCGGCTGGTATAGTATATTATGTTATAAAAACTATAATATTAAATCTCTTAAGATTCAGTAAAGGTTTTGAACATTAAATTAAACTGACAAATTTAAATGAAAATAATTTAATAGAATTATATTCAGTAACATCATCTCCGGTGTATTAATAGAAAATTGTATCTAATATTAGAGATCCGTGGGTGGTGTTGCAAAAAGGACCATTCATTCAAAAATGTGTTCGTCTGGTAAAGCAACAGTCTCGCGGGATGTGTGATGGGTCGCCTCATTTTGTTTGAACCACAGATTGTCAACATTCATAATAACATCTTCCAGAATAGATCAAACCACTAAGATGTAAGAAACCATGCTGTGGTAACGGATTCCAACTGTTGAACTGTGAAAAAGATCACGTCAAATTCAAAGCCGTTGCTATATTCGAAACACCATATTTTTAATTATTTCATATTACTATTAAAGAAGTATATGTTTTATATTTTATTTGGTATGACATCTTTACATATTATATTATATTTATTCGACCAATGGATAATTTAGTTAATGTTTATTTTATAATGAGATGAAATCCACTCAGCTTGTTTTTATTTCTATAGGTACCTTAAAATTAATCTGAGACTATTCCATTAAGAGTAAATATTAATGTTTAAATGTTTATACTTTAATATACTAGTACCATTTCTATTGCAGATACAAAAGTATTCAACTAACAACGTTTTTCATTAATCAGTATGTTGACTAAATACTAAATGCATCAGTGGTTGAAATTAATTGAAAAATAAAATGCAGAATAACGCTTAACCGTCAAGGACATTACAAAATGAAATAATAATAAAATTACTAGTATTTCAATTATAAGCTTAAAAACGATTTTATTTAAAAATTAATTGGCAAGAAATTATATTTTTTTTAATAAAGATTTAAGTATTTTAAAAAGAATATTCACTTGAACATAGGCTATGGAATGTTTAGCCCGTTATTAACAATTTGACTACATATAATATTGAATATTTTTTTTTGGTTTATTTATAAATTAAATCGTATCAGATTGTTAATTTTCTTCCTACAAACAGTAAACTATAATAAATTACACTTCTTTCTCTTTCTGAATGAAATATTTATAAATACATAAACTAATAATCAGAATTGGTTTTATATAAAAAGTTATAAATACATTTTTATTTTATTTTATAATTAATCATTAGTTTTAAATGTTTTTATTTTTATATACATGTTTCACAATTATTATTATATTAATAAAACAAAAATACCTACTCATTGAAAAAAGTTTATTAAAAATACTGTGTATAAATATTTAATAAAATAAATTTCATCCAAATGTCCAAATATTTTAAACTTTAATATACTTTAAACATAAAAGAAACATATTATTTAATTGTAATAAAAAGTTGTACATTTATATCAATTTCGAATTAAGACAACTATTTTTTTCAAACTGAATAATATTTTAAATAATTCTAAAAAAAAATATTTTATCTTAAATTTTTAAATCAAAAATCGACTGGGGTTTTTCTTTTTTTTTCAATTACCGTACATTTTTAGATTAATATATAATGTTCACACTAAAAAACCTTTATTCATTACTTTTAATTAAAGATTTTTGTTTAAATTTGGATTTGAAATTTTCACTATAGGTATAATATATTGGTATTATTATCATAATACAGCTTTCAAAATATTTTTTCTCATTTTGAGTTCTTTATAGACTTTTGAAATATGTTGATATCATTTTTGGTTCCTAGATCAAAATTCTTTAAAATGTGTGTAATATTTATGATTAGTAGCTCTTACAGTAGTACAATAATGCCAAAAACGATAACCTCTTATCCACACCATTTTTATCAATGTAGAATCTATAATGTATAAGTGAAAATTTTATAAAATAGAAGTTTAACAGATCAAATTAAAGAAAATAATAATATACATATAATACAATAACTTTCTATAAACAAAAAATGATACGACCCGTTACATGCATGCCCGATTCCTGACTCTCTTAGCTTAGAATTGTTTTCTTCATTTATTTGGTATAATAATTAATAATTATAATACAATTTAATCGTTTATTGTGGTGAGTTAAAGAATAATGGAGGTAAGTATATTCGAAACACATGATACAGCAAATCGAGTTCTTCGGATATATTATATTCATATATATGCTTAACGTACACTTTTAATAAATCAACAGAATTATTTAGATTTTTACATAGTTTTATACTTTTATGTTATGCTAAAAATAGTATCTATCATATCGTTTATCTGCAGCATAAATAAATATTATATTCGAGTCTAAAACAAATAACTATATAAAGACACATTTAAGCTCAGGCGTGTCGTCACTAATCTAATATTTTTGAGTCACCCGGATGAAAAATGTAAGTACCTATACTTGGCTTCTAAATTGTATTATTTCCTAAACGTGTTTTTCTTTTTCTAATAAGATTTTTCCAATATAGATTTATTTATGTTTTCATAAATAATGGACGGAGCCGCGAACACGTTGTAAAGTATGTGCGCGTGTTAAAGGTGCGGTCTTGAGAAAACAACGAAGAACGTTAAATAAATACTTTGGCGTAAAACGCAATATACACGTGTACCGCAGTTGTACACGCGTATACATAGAGTGGTACACAGTCACTACTCACTTGTGCGCCACTGAAAGCGTACGCGATCGGCGACGAATCTCTTTCTATCTGTTCATTTTGAAAAAAATAATATATATCAAAAAGTCAAAAGTTATTGTACGGCGCGCGTTTCGTTTTCTTTAAACCGCGAACAAAGTAAACGAACACGTATACGCTCGATTGCAACAAACAATAATATCGTTTTACTACGCGTAAACGATCCTGTGAATTCGTTAAAATGTCGTCGGTATATAGACAGTAAAGGCACCTGCTGCCTGCTATAGTTAAAAGCATAATACTATTATAGACTATATTATAGCGCGTACACGAACGCGTCAAAAGTCAACGTTTTAGTAGACGTTAACCACCACCGTCGTTGTTCTAGTACCTACGTATTTTGGTTCACGTGTGACTTATCACATCCTGATTGATAACTCCTCCTGGAAAATTCTAATAGTATTTATTTATTCGTATTTCGTGTAGGTATAGTTGTTACTTTAAGCTACGTTAACGCAAAACGATTATGAAATATTTATTATAATAATATAAAATATCATTTATTTTTTGCTGAAAGAGTGTTTGGAGTTTTTTTATTAGTGATGTTACGAACTGTTCGATTATCGAACCGAACCGAATCGAACTTTAGCTGTTCGGTTCGGTTCGAAAATCAAACCTAAAATTAAAAATTTTCTAACCAAATTAAACACTTAATGGTTCGGTTCGACATTCGAACCAGGAAAAAAATATGTTATTTTCAATAAAACACATTTGTAAATTATAATTATTAATTAATAATTACATAATATTATTATATTTTATTTATTTTTAGATTTTATCATTATGTACTAGGTATTTCTATATTATTAATTCTTTACTGTTAATGTTAGATTGATATTTACTGATACTTTATAATTTATATTTAATCACCAATAATAAATATTTATATTTATACTTGTATTCAACATTATTAGGTTCTACTACCTTAGGGTTCTATTTCCTTTATTCGATATGATATAATAATAATTAAATAAATAAGTAATAATAATAATTATTATTCTTATTTTTTGCATTATTAAAGTGCAATATATATTAAATATTAAAATAATATTATTGATATACCTACCTAATATTATATGTAGTTTTATACTATACTATTATTTATATTTTAAATATTATATCCATTTTTATTAATTAAATATAGTATTAGTACAAAAAATAAAATAATATTTAAATAACAGATATTTTGAAGCTTATTAGTACTAAAATTTATTTAAAAAAAAAATTAGTTCGGTTCGGTTCGGGTTTTATAAAATTTGGAATATGTTCGGTTCGGTTCAGTTCGACCCTAATAATCAGGGTTCGTAACATCACTATTTTTTATTATTATTATTACCATTGTGTACTACGCTTATTGTAATATCCAAACCGACAAAAACAATGCAGAGTTGGGGCGGTTTTAGACTTGAGTTTAACTACTTCACTTTTTTTTCCTTTCAAAGTTTTCTGAAGCCGTTCTTTTAGTACGCGACCATGCGTACGCAAGTGACGATCTAATTCCTCACGATTTGTATTGGTAAAGACTCCGGGCCAGTTTAATCCTTCAATTATAACCGGATCAGTATACAAAATAAGTGAGATTACAATCGATATTTATTACATTATGTATATACACGTCGAATAGTCCATTTGGATTATTATTATTATTATTATTATTAGTATTAGTCGCACGAAAATTATATTGGCAGCGATTTCATACAATATAGCTACTAATTTAAATATACAACACCCTTAGTCCTTTTATACGCCGGTGTATACTGTGTAGTATATACCTAATATGTATTTCACAAGTATAATGAAATTAAATCATATGGATCCAAAAAAAAATATATATATATATTACACATGTTATTGTAATATATTCGCCTCACGTTATACTATCATATTAATGATGGAGAGAAAACAATTTCCGCAACACTGTGAGTTAAAACCGGAAATAATTGGATTGCGTTCGGTCGCCTGGAATTGAAATTTTAGTGATTAAACATTTTTTTTACCCATTTTTTTTACGATTTTTACTACCTGCACGTTATAAAACTATTAATCTTGCCGTGTTGTTGAAAAGTCCTGAACAAATAGCATTAAAAATGTCTTTGTATTTTAATATTATGATTTTTATTGAAGAATTAGACATTAATGTAAATTAATGGGATCCGATCCAGATAACATTGATTTCAAGCAGCTTTCATTGATTGATTATAATTTTAAAGCATAAGATCTACTGTATTTAACCCGATATAACAGCGTACACGTTGATTTTGAATATTCTAATAAAGAATAAAAATACAAAGGGGAAACTAGCTCTAATGCACACAAGATTTTAATTAGGTCACTGTAATAGATAATGTGTTAAATTTTGAATTCAGCGAAAAATCAATGTAGTCGAAAAACAATATTGTGCAAAAAGATAAGTAGATCAATTATATATTTCTATGAATAATTAATAATATGTGATATTTATTTTATTGCTGTTAATTAATATTTTCTTGATTAGGTAGGTTGAATCTATTTCTAAAACATCGGAGTATCAAACACATAAATCATTATGATATCAGCACATTCAAATATTCTTATTTGTCTAATATTCTAATATTCTTTATTAAACTCATAATTATTTAAACTATAACCATATTAGGATCTTATTTTAGTCATAGAATCTTGCTTGAAATGGAATATCACAATAATTTGATTGTTTTTAAAAACTATTATAACTATTTTCCAATACTAGAAAAAATAATATATTAGTTTCATTTAATAAAAAAAAATTGGTTGTAATATTACGTAAATAGTAATTGATTATAAATTTAGAACTAAATGTACCTAATTATATGATGAATATTGCATAGTATGAGAATATTAATAATTTTAATAATACATTAACAAATAAAATAACATTTATATTATTTCAGAAACATTTACTTTTACAAAAACTATTTAGTTTTATTTTTTTAAGTACATTCAAATGGCCTTATTTGTCTACCATTTTGTTCCACCGTATTTAATATTTATTATTTTTAAGAACGTGGCCTATATTTAATATTAAATCATTATAATATATAAATTATCTAATTATAATGTGTATTGAATTTTAAAATGTTTATAAAAATATTGATGTTAAATATAATAAATTATTGAACGAACAGATCTTTTAATTATTAATTGTTTAGTTTAATTAATTAGTTTGAAGTTTAGATAATATTAGAAGTATACTACTAAGGGACTTTCTTTAATATTTGTGATGTACAATTTCACTTATATAATTTATAAAAGATTATAAATACAAAATGATTTATTTATTATTTGATAATATCATGTAGTATCGCAGTATTTGCATAAAAATATTCTACTTAAAATGATTGCATTTAAAATACTATTTTTCATCGGTAATGGTTGTGCTAACAATTTGATGGTCAAAAAAGGGAAACATAAATTCTACAATTGCACGAATCTTAAATTTTAATTTTCTTGAAAGAAAATGTTTGTATAATTTAATATTTTTTGTTAAATGAATGGCCTGTTTAATTTTAAAATTATCATCTCATGTAAAAAAAAATGGTTGAATATTATATTATTTTATATATATGATATCATCAATTTTTACAATGGATTAGTTTAAGCTCGGTTTTCCGCATTGTTTCACACGATACATTATACCATACCAGATTTAATTTAATGCAAACAATTCACTGACTATTCAGCGTGATTCAATGTTACACGGACGGACGTATTATAGGTACTATGCCGTATTATTATGCGTGAATTGTTTTTTGTGAACACGACTTGCTCTCTTATAACTAGTTGACCACATATCGATTATTCATGAACGTCTTTACTTGGTTAGCTGTATATTAAATAACAATTTGATTTTGTTTTAAATGATAAAAAAAAAAAAAAATAAGTGGCCCAAGTAGAAGACATGTTTTTATTCAAAAAACAGATAATTTTTAAAATATATACGAAAACACTAATCAAAGTAAAAGATAATATATTCGTATAAGAAAAATTAAAAAGTATAAGATTTATTAGAACCTCGAAAACCCACATCTATATAACGAAGTGGCAAGTTTATCTTATCCCTACCCCTCCCATTCCACGATGAAATTATTATCCTAGGCCTATTTTAAACCCGGTAAATCGGTTCCAGAGGAAGGTTAAAAACAAATAATAATAATTTGCTCTTATCGTAAACGCGTGGTATATACTATCTTTAGTTATAGATATAGATTATAATATTACAACACACTCGCATTATATTATTATTATAACTATTGTAATATCATATAGTGTAGTATACCATGAAATGTATTGTACTTTGCTCCAAAAGTGTGATCAGTGGTCACAGGCTCACAGCTCCAAGATGTACGAATGTGGCACATGGCCGTACGCTAAAACCCATATGATATGGGAATATGGGATAGAGATAATCTCTATTCACTGACTGGTACTTTGTTCGCGTAAAAATATCGTTCACCAGTGGACAAATGAACGTATGTCGCACTTTTGGTGCACCCTACGCTGAATAATGACTAGCTGTGTGTGGTACAACGGCAGTTTACTAGGAAATACAAAATGAAATACAAATGTACAAAATATGTATGATGATAAAATCCAGGTACGCATACGAATCGGTCTAACTTCAACAGTCGAAAATACTTCAAATCATATGAAAACATATTATGCTAATCCGTTATTTTTATTTTTGTAAAATTCGCTAAATTCAATTAACAAGTGCATTGCGTATCATCGCTTTGGTTAAAATTTAAATCGTCTGATACGTACAACAGTGTCAACCTTATCGTGTACATTGAACATGGTACCATTATTTGGTACGGGAAATACATAGACAACTTCCTCCTATCACGTTGCTACGGTGTGTGCTGGAAATTTTGATACATAATATCTGGACATATAAAAAATGTAGTTACACGGGCTACAGATGTAGACATTTTTTACACCCGCGTTAATATAAAATACAATTAATATTTTTTATATTAATTCAAATTATCATAAATCTTGGTTGTTATATAATGGTTAAATGGTACATTGTAATATATAATATATATTAGAACGGAGTTTAATGCAATGCGGATTATTTATACATATATGTTATATAAACAGAAACCACTATGGAATTGTAGCAGATGTAAATAATTAGACGACTCATTTAATATTTAAATAAAATTCTATAGTTAGTTTTGTCAACATACAAAAAGTTGTTTGCTATTTTATTTATATTTAATATTATTTACATCATGTACTTGAGTTTTTGTACTGCTGAGGAATAAAAACGTCTAAATTAATATCATGAAATTTGACTTACATCATTATTCTGATAACTATAATTCTAATTCAATTTTAATACAATAACTTTTAGATTCTGAACGGAGTGATGAATGTATTGATTTTACAATGATGTGTGTTTTTTTTTTGTTTTTTTGTTTTTGTGTCTGTGTACAGCATAACTAGTCGAAATAATGCTTCAATTTCAAACTTTGGGGGTGGTTTCCGATGGCAAAGTGGATATCCTTGGTGCATTATAGAGGTGAAAAGTAAACATTTTCCAACAGTTTTCAAAAAAATTGAGAAAAACAAAAAAAAAGTGACAGAAAAACGGGAATTTTTACGCAAAACTAGTTTTCGACAAAATCGAATTTTTTATATGGTTGTAATTCAAAAACTAATCGATGTAAACACTTGAAATTTTCACCAAATGTTTATATTAGCGTTTTTCATACACAGTTCAATTTTTAAAGAATTTTGACCTTTTTTGAGCTATTTATAGACAGTTGAAATTTTAAATTTTTCTAAGTATTTTTTTTTAAAATAAGGATAAAAATTTTTTGGGTGGCCAGAAAATCTTGAAAATTTAATACAATGTTTCTTATAAGTTTTTCTTAAAGTGATAAAAAAAATCCGAGATCGTTAGTCACAATTTTTTTTTTATAAGTGCTTAAAGTTCGAATTTATACGAAATATGTCAAAATTGCGAAAATTTGCAAATAATTTTGTGGTTGAAAAATCGTAAAATTGTTTATTTTATAACTAAGTTTTGAAAATTTGATACAAGATTTTCCATATATTTTTCTTCAATTATCTGTAAAAAAAATTCTACCGGATTCAGACAAAAAATTTTTATGAGTGTTTGAAATTTAAATTTTTACAAAACCGCGTTAAATAACGATTTAACCTCAAATGATTTTTGATATTTGTTGTTATTCAAACAGTATAAGTCGTAAATACTTGAAAATTTTACCAGTTATTTAGATTGCCATTTTCTTTACGTGATTTGATTTTCAAAACATTTTGACTTTTTTTGAGCTATTAATAGACAATTGAAAATTTAAATTTTTTTTTATTTTTTTTTTTATAAATGTTGATAAAAAAAATTTAGCTGGGACAAATTACTTGATAATTCAATTGAAGGGTCCACATAACTTGTTCTAACTCTCATTCAAAAATTATAAAAATACATAGGCACAATTTTTTTTTATTAGCATTTGAAGTTCAAATATTGACAAAAATTCGTCAAAATCACGAATATTTTTCACTATTTGGTAGTTAAAAATTTATAAATATTTTACTATCAAAAGCTAAGAATTGAAAAATTTTTACGAGTGTTTAAAGTTTTAATTTTAATTTGAAATCAAAAATACACATGTAAAATAACGTTTTAATAATAAATAATTTTCGATTTTTGTTATTTTTAAAAAATTAATAAACGTATGATCTTGAAGCTTTTACTTAAATATTTGAATTTGTTTCAAAATAGAATATATGACAATATTTAAATATAATATATCCTAGACTGACAAATCATCTCCGTTCAGAATCGTTTTTCGCATACAATGATACCTATCATTGCATCCAATTTTATCCTACCCTAGTCCGAAGTCCACCCCACCCCCTAATGTACAGCAGAGTGATACTGACTTACCCGCTTTTTTTATAATAACTTGTTAGCACCATAAATAACCTAATCTAACCTTACCTCTTCGGGTATTGAAAATTATTTTATTGCTTCTACAGTTCTATATTTTTCCCTAATGGAATAATTCTACTGTTAGAAACCTCGTGTCCTAATAGTTCTATTTTTGAGCTAAAAACTACACAATAATTTGTTTTAAATTTTTGTCTAGCCGAATAAGAATGTTTTGCAGCATTTCTAATGATTATTTGAACATAACACTGTTTGTTGATAGAGTTAATTTTTAGTAAGGTTTCTGTTTGAATTTCTTTTAAAATATTAATTACTTGACAAATATTAGCCATTAAGATGTGGATATTATTTTTATTGTATAGGTAGGTATCATACATAGGTAAGTTACTTCCTTATTATTCAATCTAATATATAAAAATCTCGTGTCATAATGGAAAATGTATGTCGTTTTTTTTTCTTTTATAATAATTTTTAAGCATATTGTAATGTAGTATACCTATCTCTCGATAGTACACAAAATGATCGATGAACAGTTAATACTATTTTGAATAACTTTATTAAACATAAACCAACAAACACACAAAAATACTGGTCTCTATGAATCGTTTACAAACATATGCCGTCTCTCACTCGAAACCCGCACTGTCCCTCTACTGTGGTACTTACGTCCTTAAATATTATTTTATAAAGTGCTGCCTCAGCTTATTTGCTTCGTTGGCCTAATATTACGCAATTTAACTAAAAGAAGTAATATTTTTTCTTTTATTATTAGTTGGCATATGCCACTCCCTTATGTTATTAAAAAAGCGGGTAAGTGGTTATCGCTCTGCTGTATATTAGGAGGTGGGGTGGACCTCGGACTATGGTAGGTTAAATTTGAATGTAATGATAGGTATCTTTGTACACGAAAAACGATTCTGAACGAAGATGATTTGTCAGTTTAGGATATATTATATTTAAATATTGTCATATATTCTACTTTGAAACAAATAGTATAGTTACTATAATATGTTACTATAGTTACTTTATAGTATCTGTTTATTAATAAAAAAAGTATTTGGCAACATACGCATAATGAGAGTATGAAATTTAATTTAAATTTTGACATATTTCGTATAAATTCGAACTTTAAGCACTTATAAAAAAAATTGTGACTAACGATTTCGGATTTTTATTGGTAATACTATTAAAAAAAAAAAAAATACGTATTGCATATTTTATTATATTAATTGTATTAATTTATATCTAATACACTGTAATGTTCGTATAATATTCTACTTCCATACACTCGATATTTATTACGAAATGCCCACAGATTATTTATTAGGTGCTTGTTTGAATTGTGTATCAATACAATAACTTAACAATGACGAGTTGACTAGTATTTTATCATGTATATTATTATTAGTAACAAGGCGTAATATTATACTTATTGTGTATAGAAATAATATTTTAAGAACATATTATTATTATAATATATTATATAGCAAATGAAAATTTGTTGGATAAATTCAATACATTTTTATGGAAAGTTATAATCAATCGTGTAAGTACATCTATGGTATATTAAAAGTATCGTAAGTTTATATGATCCAACTAGTAAAACTATACCAGGTTAATTTTACCTCAGTATAAACATCTGTGCGAAAGAAAAGCCAATTAAATATCTGTTTCAATGTCTTATATACTATTATTATACTTCCTCTAGTATCATATTATTTAATTGATTTCTACTAAGCTATCATTTTTCTTTTAGCGCAATCTTTTTTACCTTATAAGGTATTATATTTTGTAAATAAATACATGTTTTTTAGTCTATACCCCAACGCTTTTTTATTCTAAAAGTAAATGTAATCATATTACTTTTATATTATTGATAATAAAACTATAAATAACTAAAACGAAATTTTATTTTCAAAAAATCACAACATTAAAATGATGTATTTTGTCGTTTCTTTTAATTCGTATGTTGCTGGTTATATTTTACTCTCGTTGAGCAAGATAAATGCGTTAACATATTCTATATACGTGGAAACATTTTGTTATTTTACCACGCTTCACTAACATAACACAAATATTATCGAACCGTGGACACTGTTTAAATATATTTTTATATCAAAGATTGAAATATCCTATTTTGATAAAATATAAATATAAAAAAGCGGGTAAGTGGGTATCGCTCTGCTATATATTAGGGGGTGGGGTGGACCTCGGACTATGGTAGGTTAAATTTGAATGCAATGATAGGTATCATTGTATACGAAAAACGATTCTGAACGAAGATGATTTGTCAGTTTAGGATATATTATATTTAAATATTGTCATATTATATTCTATTTTAAAACAAATAGTATAGTTACTATATGTTACTTTAGATACTTTATAGTATCTGTTTATTAATAAAAAAAGTATTTGGCCAACATACGCATTATGAGCGTATGAAATTTAATTTAAATTTTGACATATTTCGTATAAATTCGAACTTAAGCACTTATAAAAAAAAATTGTGACTAACGATTTCGGATTTTTTTTTTCACTTTAAGAACAACTTATAAGAAACCTTGTATTAAATTTTCAAGATTTTCTGGCCACCCAAAAAATTTTTATCGGCATTTGAAGGAAAAAAACTTAGAAAAGTCGAAAATTTCAATTGACTATAAGAAGCTTAAAAATGGTCAAAATATTTTGAAAATTTAACTGTAAAGAGATAACCATAATATAAATATTTGGTGAAAATTTCAAGTATTTACAATGGTTCGTTTTTGAGTTACAGCAAAATCAAAAAATCGATTTTGTCGAAAAGTGGTTTTTCGTAAAATTGCCGTTTTTCTGTTACTTTTTTTTGTTTTTCTCGATTTTTTGAAAACTATTTGAAAATTTTACTTTTTACCCCCCCCCCCCCCCCAAAGTACCAACTAGATGAATTTTCCTATTCAAAGAGGGGCTGAAGTCAAAAATCGGAGCATTATTATTGCTCCAAATGTTGTCGTCAGACACAAAACAAAAAAAATAAAAACACACATCATAGTAAAATCAATACATTCTTCACTTCGTTCAGAATCTAATAGGGGAAACTAATGGTTTTTAGATTGTATTTTATAAAATTTTAAATAAAATATGAACATAATATTATTATACCCTAAGACTAAAATATTTAACATACCTTTATAAGTATTATAAAATATCGAATGAATCTAAAATTACAATACTATACTTGTAGCAATGTGTGTATTGTTTTTGTTTGTTTGTTTTCTTTAATTTTTTTTTATGAACAGCGTAGTTAGGGCTGGAATGGTCTGGGGAGCTACTGAGGAAAACTCGGTGGGCCGCTCAAAATATCGGCTGGTTTTAAGTGTTTGATCGTATTTTTTTATTTTTGTGATAAACTAGTACAAATATTGAAAAAAAAATATAATTGATTTGAATTATTTAAACCGTACAGTAGCTGTAGCTGTAATCAAACGTTAGAAATTCTAAAACTGGGTAGGTCGATATCTGGCGATGAGCGTAGCCATTACATAAAAACAAAATTAATTACTCATAATGCAATTATATATTATTGATAAGTTTTATAATTTCACGATTTAATATAAATATTCATTGAATGACAGTTATATTTTCATTTATATTAGGTATTATAAACTTAAAAAAATATAATTTGTATTTAACAAAACGGACACTGTGTATGAACTATTTATATTAATTAAAAAATGTCATATTTTTTTTATTTTGCAAGGATACTTTCAGCATCAGTTGTTAGCGATTCACAGTTGTTCATTTAAATATGGTTTACAAGATATTACTGTTGAAAAAATTGTATCATCTTAAAATTGAAATGTGTAATTAAAATGTTTAACGGGTTTGGCATCTTTCCATTGATTCAATTAGGTAATTTTTATCTTTAATAAATATAATTTTACAGAACTCGTTTTTATGGTACTTAAATACATTTTTTTGTTTGTATTTATAATTTCATGTATTATATTTTAATACTTATTTTCTTTTCTCTCAGATTTTTTTCTCACTATAAGATAAATGTCGATCATTGGGTTTTTAAAATTATTTTATGTAAATCGTTTTTATTATATTGTTTCACAGACAATTTTCACAGAGTTTAATAAATCATATCTGTATTTTATAATAAAACTTGGGTACCCAACCTATGTTGATTTCATAATGTAAAAATACAGTAACGGTTTTTAGGTTGCTTATGATTAGCTTATTTGTACGTGTGTATGTCCAGTGTCCACATAAATTAAATAGCTGTGATGACAATATAATTCACGATGAAGAAGGAATTAAGGAAGTAATTTTAATGATCCCCGCGGGGAACTGGGTAAGGATCAATATTGGTCAAAAGCGGAAGCTGCTAACCACTAATAGAAATAGTGATAGCCTTAGGAGTTGTTCTCACACAGTAATATATATATATTCCAACACCAGTAATATGTAATTA
The DNA here is from genome assembly GCA_020882235.1 of Schizaphis graminum. Lineage (NCBI taxonomy): Eukaryota > Metazoa > Arthropoda > Insecta > Hemiptera > Aphididae > Schizaphis > Schizaphis graminum. The sequence goes on along the minus strand of CM037032.1, from coordinate 111,845,604 downwards.
ATATTAAGCCAAGTTGAGTTTATTATAAGTTTAAATAATAAATACATATATTTTAATAAACGCAGTTGAATAATCTATATTAAACCATTTTCGTAACCTATATCTAGTGCCTAAGCGTTATAAGGACTATCACCCGTCGTCTGGCTAGGCCCCGTTAATAATGGAAACTTCACAAGAACAACCCGAGTTTACAAACGATAAAAATACCAGAGATGTAATGTGTGGAATCTAACACAAGTTAGTAAGTCCATTTTCATTACCACAAAGGTAATAATTTTAATAATTTGAAGTTAAACTATTATATAATCAAGTAATATGTTAAACGGATATAGATTTAACTAGGAATTTTAATTTTATTCTAATTATTCTACGAATGAATGTCTTTTAATTAAAAATATTTATTAACTATTAGTGAATTTTCAGTTAAATTTTACTTATGTTATTGTTATACATTAATTTAATTTACAACACACAAAATAAAATAATTACGAGTAGCAAGTGTATATATAATAATCCAATATTTTTTCGTATTAAAATAATAATAAAATATTCCGTTTTTGTCTAAGGCAAAAGTAATAAATAAAAGAACCAAAGATTTATTAGTTCTAACAGTATATATGTCGTGGTAAGAAAATAATTTTACCTCGAAACAGTCCAAACATTTTAATAGGTACACTAAAACCTAAAAGTTGGTACAAGTAATAGGTATATAACATTATATATTTTTAAAAGCTTAATCGTATTAATTAAATATATTACTATCAGTTGTGTATTAATGAATTTTATGTTTTAAAGTATTTTCAAATATTTCAAATAAATCATGATTTAGATTATTTTTAATAAAATATTGCTTTATTGATTTGAATTGTGTAATTCCAGAAACATACAATTATTTCAATACTTAATGTCAAATGTCGTTTTTCCTTTCTACAGTACAGTTAATAAATTTTAATTTTGACAGAAAAAAGTATCTATGGTTGACTATTACGTTCGGGAAATCGGTTTTACGAAAGTTGTATAATAGTGTCAGTAAAAGTTGGTTTAATTTCGTTTGAGTATTGATCTGCGCGTTTTGACTCTTTTTGTTTCAAAAAATGTTTTATTTAAGCAAAATATTAACGAACTAAATGTTTAAGTTTATCATAAACTCAGTATTTTTAATCGGATATTATCAAACAAGTGATCTTTATGTAAATTACATGTTATATTTGAATATAACTATATTTTACGATTTAGATTTAATATAATTAATATTCAATATCCTTTAATGACTTATCGTTACATTTAAATTTTACACGCATATAATACAGTAACTCAATGACAACATTGAAAAGGTACACTCGTCTCATACATTATAATAGCCGAGTTTTCTCCCATCTTCCCCTTATTTTCTTTAAGACATTTAAATAATTAGCTTTTAACTCTAATGAATAAAAAAATTCTTACATCTGTTTTGTAGAGCACTATTATATCAGTTTAAGTTTATTATATTTATTTTAAACTTATTATTTTTTTTTAACTTTTGTAATTATTTATACTTGAATAATAATTATTATTAAAAAATATTTTTTGGTTTTTATTAGTTACTCGTTTGACATATGTACTACGAATAATAAAATGTATAAATATAATATAATTTAATAAAAATAAATTAATTCGTATACAATGCATGTTTAATTTTATTGTAAGATTGATAGTATAATATAATGCATGTTAATCTAAATAAGTAGTTAATTTAAATAGATTTTTTCAAAGTATTTAATCTTTCAGACAATATATGTTTGTTCTGTTCTATAAAAAAAAATTGTCTATATTTTAGAAAACATTTTGGTACAGTTTCATCATTTTAGGATGGTCCCAAAGGAATCTCAAGTGAGTCATTATTCATTTCAAGATATTCCCACTACTGTAGCTACATTAGTTGTTTTAAAGTAAACTACGAGAGAAAAAAATGATTTTTTTGAGGCTCGAGAATAAAATGCTTCATACGTAAATTTGGGTTATAAATTAAGCCTGTCATATGGTAGAAGTTTTGAATCTTATATTTTTCTACGTCAAAACATATGCATTAATTATTTTGAATGTTATGAGCTTATAACACACTTCATTCACTTGTTACTATAATAATGGGTCTCATCTTGTAAAGTGTAAAATTTATATTTCTTTAATTTTATTAAACATATAAAAAACATACCTACTCAATAGCTGTTCATAGATACATAATATTTAAAGGGAGCTGATTAAAGATACACTCTTACGTCCATTTTTAATATAATTTAATAAATTAGAATTATTAAATATACTTAATTAACTAAATTTACTTATAAACTATATTTTGAGATTGAACTCATAGAATGTCTTAAAACAATAAAAACTTTTGTTTTTCCAACGAGAATCTCCTCCTCTCTGTTCTTTAACAGTAAATTACTTTGTAGATATATTTTTTTAAATTTTAATGTACTTAATTTAAAATGCAAACAACTAGTTTTTTAGTTTTTAAAATGTCCGTATTAACTATTAAGGATAAAAGTCCAGAAAATTAGCTATAAAAAAATATAAGATATATGTTATATTGGATCTAGTTTTAATTATTGTACTTACATCATTTTTATAGATGCAATTATTAGGGTAGATTAATATGAATTACTAAAATTTTAAAATTATCATAGCCTCTATATTATCCAAACTTATTGTGCTTAGTACACAAATTGAAATAACTTAAAAACTACTCGTTCGAATTTCGATTTTGATACGTTAATATTTTCGAAAAAAATAGCTGCCAGGTAATTTACTGTTTAAAAAAAGGCTGTCATTTATAAAACAGAATTTTGTATATTTAAAGAATAATCGTATATTTAAATATTAAAAGAGTTAGATTAAATGAGAATAAATGTTTCGTGTTATTAAAGAAGAAAAAGATAGCGGGTATACTCGGCGAGTCACTCTGTATGTACACGGTAATAATATTTTATTGGATTTCATATAGATTTTTATCTCACACACACACGAATTTTATTATAAATTACAACTGTCATTGGCCATGGTATGTACAAGTATACAATAATATAATAATTTTTGTGTTACGCCATACATTTTTCTGCTAAACGAAAATTGTTTTAAAACTGATTTGTATGGAGATTGTGTTGTTAAAATGTAATCGAAAGGTATATTATTCAAACCAAGAGAAAAATGAAATGAAAATATAATATGTACCTATTGTACCTTTGCTAATTTAATTACCTTTATATTGAAAAATAAAACCATTTTAGTACAATAAATAAATATATAACATTAATAAAACATTTCCGTGTTTTTCAACCTATTTGAAATACAGTTGACAAATACATTTGAAGTCAAAATTTTTATAAATGCAAATTTAATTATAAAAACACAAAACTAGCTAATGTTTTTATGCATGTAATATATTGTTATCTGACTAATGCCGTTAATTTACAATTCAAGTTAAGAGTTAAAAGGAATAAGGATTTTACATTCTACAGTTCTACACATTAACTAAATATATGAATTATTCAATATTTTGTTGTTAATATTATATTTTTATTATCTATCGACATTTTGGCATATCTAAGTTCAAGTTTTGTTTGCACGAAAAGCTTAATTGAAAATACTCAGACCTAAAAACGTTGACAACCATGCTAGTAATCCAAAAATTAATAATTAAGAAAAAATAATTTGTAATAAGATAATTGTTTGGTATTATAACATTTTAAGTCCAATGGGATTATACGCATTTAAAATAGTTAAAAAAATATGTAAGAGAATGAAGTTTAAAAAGGGTATGTATTAAAATAATTTTGATGTCAGTATTTTGTAATGCGTTAAAAAAAAAAATAATTCAATCAATTTATACATATTCTATAAAACTGTATCCAAACGAATATATTAATCATTCAGGGTTCAATTGTTAATATCAATAAAAAAATATAAAAATGAGATTTCGGACTGCATGTGAAGTCCGAGAGTAATGACTAATGATAAATGTATATGCGTATACGTAATATATTCCACTCGCATGCGCATAAATGCATAATGTGAGTGTTGTTCGGTTTTGCGCCCAAAAAGTAATTTAACTGTATTATAAAAGTTACGTTGCGTTATTGTTAGTTTTCTCAAATAGCAATGCTATTTGATCTACTGAATTTTGGTAATATTAGTACCGGACAAGAAATATTATTGCTTGAATACATCATATTAATTATTGTAAGATTAAAAGTAAAATGAGTCTAGTGACAATTTGTTCACAAAATATGGTAACGTATCAGCTATTAACTGTAAAACAAGTAAGGTGGTTAATAATTCAACATGAACTTATATTATATTGACGTATCGTATAAGATATTATAGATTTCAATTTTCATACTGGTGTGAAAAACTTAGGTGATTTTTTTAATAAATATCAACGTCTGTAACGGAATTGTGTCGTTTATTCACCGATTATTACATCAACTTTTAGCATAAAAAATAAATCCAATATACATTTTACGAGTTTCGTTTAATGTAAATAAGAACGTATTTATTAATAATAGCGCATTTAAAACCGTAAAATGTGTAATGTTTTAAACATGAATCAATGTCGATAAGATAATATTTAGTATAATGCATCTGATTTTATATTTAAGTTGTTATTGTTGTTTACAATATTTATTTTGATTATGTAAAATCAACCACGTGAAATAAAACAGTTGATTCCATAACACGCGTTAAAAAGCTTAGTTGATTTTAGACTTTTACTCGTTTTCTTTCATTAAAAACCATGAACGACTTAAAGTAATTTGATTTATACTGCTTATTTTTATTTTGAGCGTATTAAACGTAAGGCTTATATATTATTCACGCAATGCCTGATTAGCCAAGTCGTTATTTCAAACTGTTGAAAAACCTTATTCCTGCGATGACAATAATATTGAGCTGTAGTAATATTATTATACTGTAACACATATATCTCCACGTTTTTATCGAATGTGCAATTGTTTTAACTCACGGTTACTAAAATATATAGCGTAGATATCCGTGGATTAACTGTAGGTATATATTGTTCATGTTTAAGTGAATATTCGATCGTTAATCGGATTCTGCCTTCCTCGCGACTTTGAATCGTATTCATTATTATAATATATTCTAATGGATAATTAATTAAATAAAAGGAAACAACGAGACCAACGGTGATCATTGATCGTCGGACTGAGGTATAAAAAGTTACGTAACAATCTTCAATACAGTGAAATCGAAACAGATCCCGACGTTGTCAATTATATTTAATGAAAGTAGTCCTACTCAGCTCTTAAATTCTTGAAAATAATTCATTGTTTCGAGATTTTCATTAATGTACTAAATGAAACGAGGAAATGTGTTTTAATGAAATGTATACTTTAAAAATAATATTTTTTATCCTGTTATCAGAATAGCAATTAATATTGTTTGTTTTTGAATTCGGATCTAACGACAAGCTACAAGCTCGGAAAACCAATGATTTTATTAAACTAATGTTCAGCGATTGTTATCTACATGACATCAATAATGGCACCCAACGCATGTTAAAAGTAACAAACATCAACTGGATTTACAGATATTATTCATTAGAATTGAAGAAAGATGTATGAATAAGGGTTACTATTCACACGAAGGAACAGGATAATATTTTATAATGACAATATAATATGTTTTAATCAATATACGTTATATTGGCTTAAAATTCATAAGAATTATTATTTTACAGTAAACAATATCCATAATCCACAATAATTATGTATACAAATTTATGTACACACTACATAGCTAACCATTATTTACACGGATATTTGTGGCGAAAAAAGATGATTAAATTCAGTTTTAAAATTACATTTATAATTGTGAACTGGGACATGCCTTTAAATGTCATCAATTATGCATTAGTTCTAGTAAAATAAAATAAATATTGCTGGAGTCATCTTGTTTAAATGCGAATGCTAAATTTTTGAGGTTTTGTTGCACAATTTATTCACTTCAAATACATTAAAGAAAATTACTGACCTAAAAGACAACATTTCAATATTATAACTTAAATATTGTATATACTGTTAACTTTTAATTTACAAAATTATTATAATCATTCTACTCCAGTATAATTAGTATGTAAAACTTGTGATATAAAGTTGTATAAGTTAAAATATATTTTAAAAGTAAAAAAGCAAATTGCATTTATATAAGTATAGTATTATTATATTTATATATATACATATATAAGAGATGTAATTTTCGTTGTTCTCGTTGAACATTAAAATTTCTTGAACCCCTCTCCTTGTGTACATCCGTATATATGTATATATAATTATATGTGTGTGATATGTGTACACTTTGTACATACTGTATCATTTGTGTTAGTATACATTATGTTTGCATAAGTATGGATTAAAATTTCTAGCACATCATCAGTCATTATTATTATTATTCAATAACGTACAAATATACATTTTTTAAATATTATAATAGAATAGTATGACGTGCTTACTAAATATTCCATTAATTATTAGTTCAGTACAAACAATATTAATTTCAAGTTCTATGCCATAGTCGTTTAAAATAACTTGAAAATCAGTTACAGAATCGTTTTAGCTAAAATTGATTTTATTTCAGATGAGAGAAATAACATAAAAAAATCAACTTGAATCTTCGTTTCTTTTTTTTATTGTAAAACGATCAGAGTCATATCTTTTTTTATATTGTTTGTTCGTAAACGATTGAATTTCTATTACAAATTGGAACACCTGTGAACCGTGAACCCATTCCCTGCGCCTTCGTCTAACATTTCATTTTTATGCATTCAAATAAACTATCTTTTGATACACGGGCAAGTACTTCCATTTTAGCATTCAAAATGGAAACGCATTCTTCCGATAAGGTATCACAAATACATCATCTTAAATAGTTTATTATTATTATTATTATTATTATTATATGTATTTATTTGTTTTTGGTCACATTTCTTCTTGCAGGATATTATTTTATAAACCACGTAGAAGGGTTGAAATAACAAGAAGTATTGCACCCATAAATAAGTCCCAAATGGACCATAATAAGGATACTTTGCACTGCATGGCGAGTTTACGACAGTGCAAACTTTTTATCCTTATTTTAGATTTAACTTCTCCTTTTATTTATCTCCGTTATAGTTTTTAGTTTTTAATTCAATCGACTCAATTTTGAATAAAAACTAAATTATTATTGACCCTAATATATTCTATTTAACGCAAACATTTTTTATATTATTTATATTATGATAAACTAACTTTAAAAATAACAAAAAAGAGATTACACGGAACTTCAAAATAAATATAAACCTTATAAATATTTCAATCATATTTTTACATCATCGAAACATAGTAAAAAAGGCCAAGCTACAACAGAACAAAACATATAATACAGTAACATTGTAATAGTTTAAAATATTTTCAATAAAATATATTTTAAATAATGTTGTCATGACTCAAAAACTATAATAATATTTACCTATTCGATTTGATATACTCGTATAATATGTGTTTTTTATCAATACCTAATTAACTTGTGATAGTTGGTTATGAAAAAAAATAATAATAATAATTGAACATGATTGAACTTTTTTAAGACTCTCTTAATAATATTTATACCTAAAAATGTTTTACTAATATTTTATATGACTGATGTACTGAAAATATTTAAAAACGAATAATAATATGTTATGAATATTATATTATAATTTAACAAATAGGTTAAAATATACATAGTATATAATATTATATACTGTATTTATTGTTTATTTTTTAAATCATGGTATGTATTATAGTTTTTGTGTTCACATTTGATAATTATAATATTATTATTGACGAGGGAGAATGGATGAATATCTTGAGGATTTTCACGATAATAAAATATAATTGTACAATTTAATTTGTTCAGTTAACACTTAAATTTAAAAGTATTTTATTTTTATTTCTATGCAGGTTAAGGGCCATAAGAGAAAATTCTAGGAAACAGTCTAGTAAGATTTTTTAAATAAACGAATACAATTTTACTAATTGGTTTGCTTCAATAATTTGAATATACAATTTTTTCAAATCTCTATTGAATTTCATTCTACGCATGTATATTTAAGTATAGTTTTAGAATGATTTTATTGTTTGCTTTATTGGTTAATATTTGTTTTTATCTATACTTGATAAATGTACTAGAAAAATAGTATATAGATCTTAAATTAAGTTATAAATACTATTGTACTTAGTACTTATTATTATATTAATCAATTTTAGAATTTTAAATTGTATATTTCCTTAAAACTAACGCAATTCAATTGAATAATCAACATTATAATGATATTTTAATTTCAAATTTAGACTAAAATTGAATAGTAGAAAATAACATTAAATAAATAATTAAATTTAAAGTTATGAAACATGATGATGAAAAACCCTTTTTTCATAAATTATATTTTTCATATCGTATTTCTAATTTCTAGAATTGTTATTAAAAAGTACATAGAGAAAATTTTAAAAGAAATATGGGTTATGCTGTAAATTAAATAAACTATAATATAGAATAAGTACGACCTTGTCAAGAAAGAATACTGTAAAAATAAACCCTATTTTAAAATGTAAATTACTTGAGGATAATATATTTTTTTTATGATTGTGAAGCACTAGAACTCGTAATGTTACTTCAGCTTTCAGAAAATTATATATTAAATATTTTCTTCCGTCATCACATGATAACAAAAAGTGTTTCATACAAATATTTTAAAAACAACACCAATACGAAAATGTTAGTTTTTGAACGGCGTATGGTGGTGTGAAGAATCTATTGTTTTTATAACTACGTGTACATATATTTTCACGAAGAAAATGCATTTAACATTTTTTTTTTTTGAAAAACTCTTATAATATGAAAAGTGTTTGATGTAGAAAGATTTCTAGAGGTTAACTACTTTTGAAATGTTTGTAGAATATAACAGTAGGTAATATAGGTTATTTATATTTATCAGGTAATTTTCAGATTGACCCGAAAATGTGGGCAATAAGAAATTCGGTTGATATTTAAGGTTCGAGCAGGATTGATGATTATGATTTAAAATAGATTAACAGTAATGTGGCTTCATATTTTAACGAATATCGGTACACCACAGTCCAATTAATAAACTTAAGTTGATTAACCGTTTATTTCATATAGCGTAACACACGTATTGAACGAATCAATTTGATAATTTTTATGTAAATAAATACGTTAGTAGTTATCATGATGTATAATAATAATATATTATTAATACTAATATGCGGTTATTTAACTTTATGCAACAATACTGTATTTTATAGTTTATGATAGTTCATTTATTACAAATACAACAGCTATTTACTTTATTCAAATATTTTAACCCTAGTAATGGATTCTCATTTATAACGTAACAAATTTATAAATTATTATGCCTAAATATAACTGCTGCAGGTGTGCACAGTTTATAATATCGCATAAATAATTAAATCATAATATACATTAAGAAAATATGTACTTATATGATTGGTACTCCCAGAAATTTATGGAAACGATCATAGTATTCGATATTCTCGGGAATACCCAAAACTGCCGAACAGTGACAATGTTTTTTCAATATTAATTGTTTTTTATTATAAATAGTCATGTACTCGCGTCTCTTGACCAACGCGCTTCTTAATAATTTCAAAATATATTATAATATCCTATTTTAGTTCGTTATCAGATACAGTTGATATTTTCATATAAGTTCTTACTACAGTTGCACTACCTTTATATTATTTTTAATATATTGCGATACTCTACTGTTGATGAAACATTTTTTAAAGTTATTTTGGGACTATTAGAAGAACGTGAATAATATAAAAAAGTTACATAAATATTTCGTCGATAATTCGTTGTTAACACCTATGTACCTAATACATAGTATTATATAAAAAATTTACAAGATTTTAATTTTTATGCGAATTATGTTTTATTATAAACAGTTTTTTAGGTATCATACTACGTATATGTGATCTATACTTATATGGTTTTCTCTAAGCTTAAAATAATGAAAAATTTTCCTCGGCGTGATAGTGCGGGGTAACGCTATCGTCTTGACATATTTGATAAAAGATAAATATTTATACTGATATACATTAAAATAACACCTAAACAGCTGTGTTGGAAATACATTATGTAAATTTGGTATAATAATATAATATGGTATTCGTGTAAGACAGAGACTACGACGAACGAATGTGTACGAATATATAATATTATTATAGCGTCCTATCAACGAGACGTATACGTATAAGCGCGTCATAATGTTTTTTTAAATTTTCAAGCGTAAAAATTTATAAAAAAAAAAAAAAACCACCGCGGGTATCTATAATACGTGTTCTGTATTTGTTATGTTATATTATCTGTTGGTGGATTATGTGAGATAAAATGCTAAACAAAGAAAACGATACGTTCGCGGTCATAGGTAGGTATCTACCTACTCACGTACCGCGTATATGGTGTATATATATGTATATATATATATATATATATATATATTTATACACACCTATAATATGTGTATAAATTGTTATAAACATAATAAATTCAGTCGCGCGCGTGTGTGCGTGTGTGTGTGTGTGTGCAAAAACACAAGCAATGTAAATATAAAACTTAACGATTTCTAAGTTTCGCGGGCGATGCGGACGTGAGGGGTACTTAAAAAACACACACGACGCATATAAATTATTACACGGGGCTGAAAGAAGATGGGAAAAAAATCGGGCGCTCTTGTATTATAATAGCGCAGTGCACCGCCGTTTTCACGATCGCATAATAATATATCCGTGTGCGGCACTGTCGCGTTCGTCGCCCACTTGCACCGGTCGCAGTCGCCGAATATCCGCGGAAAGTTTTATAAATTCAATAACCCGCGAACGCCGCGTTGTTCTCCGGTTGCCCCTTTTCCCCGAGGCTATTATATCAATAATATATAGTCCCGTCCGTTCGTTTTTCTTATTATATCGTACAAGGTGTTTTTTGGTTTCTTTTGCGCAAACTTTGAAAACGATCTCCTCGTAGTAGTTAGTATGAATGAATAATCGAAAACTCGTTTTACGATTTGTTGCTGTTTCCGGAATTTATTTTCAAATATATACGATAATTCTATACACAGATAATATACTACAAATATATATATATACATTGTCCTATCCTCGATCGGGGTAAGGAGTAAAATTTTTTTTTTTTTTTTTTGGGGGGGGGGTTAGGTAGGGAGTTGTCTATATTAAATCATTTACAAATTAAGTATTTAAGACTGTGTCATAAATATACAATATATTATACATTTAATCCTCGTAATCGGAAACCACAAAACAGGTTTTCGATAAAAATCCGTTGCTCATTAGATTAGATGGTTTTGTGGAAAAGTGTGAAGAAAAGGCACGAGAACATAACGTATGTATTATACACATACTATCATAGGAAAAGTTAGCCTTACACATGTACACTCACGCACATGCTTGTGGATAATATCTGGTTTGGAATGTTTGTCTTCTTTTCACCGCACAGCACTTGCCACAAATAGAAGTTTGGTTGCTGTAAACTTAATTACTCGCCTTTAATTTCGTTTATTTTATTTTATTTTTTTGCTTTTCCATTGTATCCTCACTGGGTTCGTGAGAGTGCGTTTTTATAGATGTAACCGTTACCGTCTGAACTGCACTACGTATACACTTTTGCGCACTCCGAAAAACTGTTTCGCGCCCGAAATACCAAGCCCTACTTAATGGGATTACAAGATAATCGGGGTTTCTGTGAAATTAAATATTTACACTGCGCACTATATTATACTTGGCAATTTTCATTCGTAAAGATAAATTGTTATTGCAATTTCCGCCACGGTATATAGGTACAGTGCCATGGGATAATTTCGAAATGTGAAAAAAGAAACTTCAAGTGTTATAAGTAGGTATCTAAAGGAAATTTAAATAAAATGTATGGGCTTGGCATTTTTTTTTTTTTTTTTTTGGCATATTATATTTGAAGTCTTTTTGCGAGCGATTATAGTTACCAAGCGTTTTCAGAATGGACGTGAAAGGGAAATAAAGCATATATTATAATAACGAGACGCTATTGCGGGTAGAAATTTACGGCTGTAACCGAGTTTAATTGACCATGAATGCTGGCCTGAAAAATAATTCTCGTATCGAAAACATTTTCCTGTTCTTCTATATACTTAAACAATTCATGACCTCGATACATTTTCTAGATCTTCTATATTTTATATTCAAAGCAATATTCATTCAAAAATTATTTCACGAACTTTAAATTTTATTCCCGAACAAATCACCAAGTATATTTACGTATAATTGCATACTATAAAATATCTATATAACGGGAATATTAACATATTTGTCATCGTCCGTTACACCGTTTTTTTACTACATTTTTATGCATGATATAAATAATATACTACATACTCTACACTCTAGCATCCAACCTAAATAGAATAAGGTCCTCTGATGATGTATAATTTACTTCTTATGTACCTACCTAATATTGAAATAATAAAATATTAGCCATGTATTATGGATCTCAGAGTTTAAATAAATGACAAAAAAAAATAACATTAAGTCAAATGTTTATAGTTTAAATAAATAAGTGCTTGCGCCTATTTCATATAAAATTAAATTTCAAAAATAATAATAAAAAAATAGGAAAAAAATGATGTAAAAGAATACTATATGATGAGCCATGAACGACTAAACTACTTAATGAATGAAATTAAACGTATGTAAATTGAATTTTATACATAATAATACAATGTTTATTATTTTAAACAGAATAATTTATAAACATGTAAAACAGTGTTTCTCCAGTATTCTATTAAATTTCGTCCAGATTTTCAAACATATTATTTATATTGATTGTTAGGGCCTATTACCGTAATAATTTTACCATGTTGTAATATTATAGTTTATTACTTTACTTGAAAAAAAAAACTAATGTCATGTTTATAAAAAAAATAAATTTTAGACAATTATCTGATCTAAATAAGTTGTATTTATAGATAGTTTGTTATTAAAAAGATTATTATTTACATTTTTTGCTGTCAAAATTTTAACATTTATTAAATATACAATGAAGGCTTAATGTTAAATAAAATTAGGTATAAAAAAATTTTAAAATTGTGATGTTCAATAAAAATATGATTGTATTCAATCAAATTGTGTTTTTAAAGGTATATATTTTATTGCTGAATATTTAACTTAAAGCGTTGGTTTAAACATATTTTTTACGTTATTGAAAACTTTTTAACAGTTTGGTTCTCTCTGTAGATTCTATTGGAATAAAATTGAGCTATAGTTATAATTCCAAACAATTTTAATTCAAAATTGTTCTAAGTATATAGGTACAGTAGGTATACTATTTCATATTTTTTTTTGTTTAATGGCTATTTAATTAATTTATATACAATATACTTATTATACTTTCAAAAAAAAAAAAAAAATACATAGCTTTTCGTACGTTATGAAAAATACAGTTTTATTAAATAAAACTTATGTTTGTCTTATTAGCAGTGGCGTATTTTCAATAATTTATTGGGGGGGGGGGGATTTTAAAATTTTTAAAAATCATATTACGATAAAGCTTATTTGTTTCATTTTACTTTAAATTTAAAACTAGGAATAAAGAAATAAAATGAATACAAACAATATTAATTTATAACTGAAAAAATGTTGTCGTGCCGTTATACTGTATCGTCGCAACGAATTTCTGCCTGGTCTATTAAGTGTCGACATCGGTCACCGGCGCTCTACTATTATGTCTTTTGAGGATTGTGGACAATATTTTTATTATTTGTTTATCGACAACTCTGTACACACATACTTGTTAGGTATTTTAATTAAAAACTTCTACGACGCGTTAGTGCATAAATCTATGTTTTTTTTTTTTTGTGGGGGGGTTTGAACCCGCCCCCCGTAAATACACCACTGCTTATTATAACTTATTTTAAATGATTGTTTATGTATTAAACATAGCAAAATTATAGTTTAAAAATATAAGTGTAATAGAATAGTTTGGAATCAAAAATACATGCATTTTTTAGCGATTACTTTCCTAGTTTATTCATTTAAGATGTTATTTTCAAACTATTTATATATTGTTGACCTGTGATGATCAATATCGGGTTGATGTGAATATTTCATAATGTTTTTATCATCGGCTTATAAAATAGACTAATATAATATAACTTTTCAAAACGGATAATGCTAGACTGCAAACATAATACTTTGTCTATTACAATATTAATACAAACTTATATTAATATATACCTAACATTACGTCTTTTAGTAGAAGATAAATAAAAATATGGATAAACAGAATAAATAATGATCTGAATAGAGTTACTGTCAATAAAAGGACCGGGGGAAAGAGGCAGATTTGTATGGAGGTATACGACAAGAGTGGGTGAATCCATGTAATTCGGGATCAAAAGCAAAGAAAAAGAAGAAAAATAATAATAATAAGAAGAAGAAAATAAAAAATAAAAAATTTCAGGCCTTTTAGAATCGTATATATGCTGGGTACTCGACAATATAATCAAATATATTAAATTGTCTTGAGTATTTTAATAGATTTATACATCAGTTGGACGAAATAAAATATAAATAGTTAACGGTTTAAAAATAATAAAAAGTAATACTAAAAACCTCCTACCAAGTCGTTCTAAGAATAATAAAATATATATATATATATATTGTCTTTTATAACATAACATAACCACTATTTTCATTTCAAACGATGGATATGGGGAATTTAGTATCTCAGTATGTTTATCAATACATTAATAAATGTACTCTTGAAATGAGTACATTGTAGACAGTGTGTCAGTGTAGAGTGTCTTGATGCTCAGTACAATTTACTATTGATAAATAATTTATGTATTGAAAAAATAGTTTTTGATTTGCATCTGTAATATCTAATAATTCACTAACTGATTATAAAACGGACGTAAAAATGAAAATTTTATAAAATAAATACCGAAAAATAACAACAATTTTTCATGTTATATATTTTATTGATTATCTTTATTTAAAATAATATTTATTTTTATGAAAAATATTATGTGGTTTTTTAGTATTATTCAAAAAAAGTTGTCAAAAAACTATTAACCTTACACGTTTTACATTTAATAAACTAAATAAAAAATACATTCATAACTCCGTTCAGAATCTAAAATCTATTTTAAAATTTAATTGAATCTCATTGCATAATGATGATGATGTTTTTTTTTTTGTTCATAAAATGCAGTCATACAACGAACTGAACTAAAAATCTCTAATTAAAAAAAAAAAAAAAATGAAATGTACGTATAGTAAAACATGTATAAATGCATTTTATGCTGTCTTATGCTGAGCCGTACATTTGTGTGAGATCATGTATCAAATATAGCTGTATTGATAGTACAATATTAATGATAACGTAACAATTTATTAAGAAGTATTTTTAATGATACGGGCGAGAAAACTTGTAAGAGTCAGTGTTGAGTAATTCTGCAAGCAGGTATAACCATGATAAAGTAGTAACAGCTTAAGAAACTGTTTGTTTCTGTACAGTTTATCATAAAAATAGTACTTAATACAATTAATATTAAGTTTAGTATTAGCTTAGTATAAATATATTTAAATACACTGGTATGGGCCTACCCCTGGAAGGTGAATAATTTACAGACCACTCTATAAAATGTAACCCACTAACCCAAATGTAGTAGTTACTTGTTGAGTTCGAAGACTATTGGCTAATAGTCTTGTACTCTTGTTAGTAATAGAAAAACTTTGTGTAGACTATACCGATCAGTTAAACATAAAAGTAATAGGGATTTATATTGAGAGCGATTAGATATTATTGTATATTAAATTGAATAATAATTATTGTAATAAATTATAATATATAATATATTTATTTATATATCAATTAATTTACAATCCGAAAAAATCAAGATTTTTTTCTCCACATTTTGGTCTTATAGTTTACCAAATTTTTTTCTCTTGTTAATCTAAAGTTGAAAAAATTACTGAAACATTTTATACTTCAGAATTTTTTCAATATAACGGTTTTTATTTAAAAAATCGTAAGCAATAATAATATAATGTTATGTATTATATAACATATTCTTTTAACTTTTTATCAAACCAAGTTATATAAATAATTTAAACTTTTTTTTTATGGTTGAATATGAAGATTTCATAAGACCTCATAAAGAAAAAAACTGGATTTAAACAATTTAAATATATCTTATAGAAATTGTAAAAGTTTTGAATTTACTTATGGTTTATACTCAGTTTTGTTCTACTGGAAATCTTACCAACGTTCATAATAAAAACTTCTAAAATCAAAAAAAAACTACGAGATACCTATATAACTCTTAACTTTTTAAACATATTTAAATTAAAAATAATATATCACTATATTCATACAAAAATATGTTAAAAAAAAAAAAAACAAGGAATATGTGCTATTGAAAAATGCTATTTTTTTTTTTAATTAAAAAAAATCAAAAAAACTGTATGGTTACTCTAGATAATATTTTATTTATTTTAAATCAGAAAAAAAAAGTAATTTAATTATATCGTTGGTCGATCGTTAAATATTTAGATTAGTTCGTATACATACTATGTTATCTGATTTTTTTTATACTTGTTATAAACATTTAATTCGATTTAACACATCTATCATATTGACACGATTTTCTTTTATTACAGTTATAAATAACTAAACGTAATTAAAGTTATTCCGAGGGTTATACGTTAAACAAATATTTGTTTTACTTTAAACATCTCAGTTGTTTATGTATTGTGAAACATTAACAGTCAAATTGTTGATTAGTCTGTACGGATTTTTAAATAAGTCATTATACAATAATATTTTTGAAAGTTACTTATCATATTTTTATAACGATAGTACTCAATACTTCATGTGTATTTCTTTTTCTATAGGTATTTTTTGGGATACGAGTTGTATTTCGTATTCCAAAAAATTACCTTATTAGTGGGATATAAATATTATCCGTATTTATTGAACTTTTAACATGAAAAAAAAAATGGTAAAAGGTGTTATACATTTAACATAGATTCCATTTCCATGTCAAATTAAAAAAGCCATCAATAACCAGATGACTTTTAATTCGTAGGTATCAAGACCATTTATTTTTTCCAATAAATTTACGAAAATCGATCGATTATAATCATTTGATAACTACTATAAGTTGGCAGAAAAAATAAGCAGCTTATCAGCATCGAGGTGAAAGATTTTCGATTATACCTACTTACACGTAAGTTTCATACGTTAGGTATTGACATATAGAGTGATTCGTCAAGCTTGTTCACCCCTATTATTTACGAATTATTCAATTTATGGTATTTTTAATTTTATAAATATACTTTTTATATTTTCAAATATTATGTAGATTGTATTCCATTGAAATAATGCCGGTAAAAACTTCACTTTTTAAAATGAAAACAACAGTTTTATGTTAAATTATTATGAAGTTGATCATTTTTTTTTATGTTTTGAAATATCTTACGAGTAGTTTCTGAGTTATTAAACTTTAGTTACTAAGGATAATAGTTTTTCTTACTATTTATAAAAGAAACAGTCTTCGGATTAAAATGGGTGTTACTATCGGTGTTTATGACGCGCGCATAATATATTTCTAGTCAAATTAAAATGCTCAAAATGTAAAATACTTACTATAAAATGATAAATAAAAGACATTTTATTTTATTGATGTTTTATCATCTATTCAGGAGTGTATTTTTATATTTATATCCTATGGTGGCTATCAGTGTCAAAATATGGTTTAAAGTCGAATATGTTACATCGCTAAGTATACATATCATATACGTATGTAAGAACTGACATACCTAATATCATACATATTTGTTTTACTGTAGTAAGTATAACATTAAAACCAATAATTGTATACGATTTTACATGTAGTTATAATAGTTAAATGTGTTATAAATTTCTTGAATGTTTTCACGTTGAGACAGTACACACCAATATAAGAGTTAATACGTATTTGTGCGTTTATTACTGTCAATTTTTATAACTAATGATTACTATTAACAACGATGAAAACAGTCTAATGCGCCATATTCGTTAACAATATAAATAGTATTGTACGCATCGTGCAATCATATATCGTAATAATGTAGTCTCGAATCGGAAATCACGAAATCGCATGTGGCGAAGTCGTACAACGTGCATGCACCAAAGTTACGTGCAATGTATAATATATTAAAATCGAATAGAGGTAGGTACACCTACGCTTTTCGAGTTAACGAAATATACACACATACTTCTCAAACGGCCCGTGAACCGACAGCCCGAGTGGATTGTTAACGCGGTTTCCACCCCCATCCCGTTGTCTATACGATCACTGGCTGTACGGCTCCTAACTAAATTACCGTACTCTAAACAAAAAGTAAAATACCTACCTATCGTCGAGTTACATAATATGTAGTGAGTCGGGTACAAGTATCTCGATCGGATACGAAATATCGGGCCGACGACGTGTGCGAAGGGTGGTCCGCAAACGGTTCGTTCGAACGGAACGGGAGTTTATTGATTGCCGGTATCATTGGTATACGATCGAGGGTGTGACAAACGAAAATAATAATATTATATGCGGTGCCGCGGGCGAACGAGGAAAACAATACACGTCCGTAATTACACACGGGCAACTCTCATCGGGAGAGCATGCAATTTACGGTACACCGCTGTTGTAGAACAATGCACGCGTTATAATGTTATAATGCCGTTCGTCTTTTCGCCATGTGCCACGTGCAGTATTGTAATGTGTATCCATATAGGTACACGAACACGTTCGGGATGATACGGTGATACGGTACTTGAAAAAAATATATATATTATGTTGTACACCGATAATGTGAATTTCCCAGGTGGTCGGGTGGATAATATCCATTACCTATTTCATCTATATTTTTATTTAATTTTGACATATCATAAAAAATATATCATCATTATTATTTACTGATATTATATATTTTAAATTACTGTTTTCGATTAGTAATAATATTATCCGTAAACAATTACACATAGGGAGACTTGCATAAAAATTATTCTATTAGATTCTGAACGGAGTGAAGAATATTATATTGATTTTACAATGATGTGTGTTTTTTTTTTTTTTTTGTGTCTGACGACAACATTTGGAGCAGTAATAATGCTCCGATTTTTGACTTCAGCCCCTCTTTGAATAGGAAAATTCATCTAGTTGGTACTTTGGGGGGGGGGGGATCAAAAGTAAAATTTTCGAATAGTTTTCAAAAAAATCGAGAAAAACAAAAAAAAAGTAACAGAAAAACAGCAATTTTACGAAAAACCACATTTCGACAAAATCGATTTTTTGATTTTGCTGTAACTCAAAAACGAATCATTGTAAATACTTGAAATTTTCACCATGTGTTTATATTATGGTTATGGTTATCTCTTTACAGTTAAATTTTCAAAATATTTTGATCATTTTTAAGCTACTTATAGTCAATTGGAATTTTCGACTTTTCTAAGTTTTTTTTCTTCAAATGCCGATAAAAAATGTTTGGGTGGCCGGAAAATCTTGAAAATTTAATACAAGATTTCTTATAAATTGTTCTTAAAGTGATAAAAAAAAATCCGAAATCGTTAGTCACAATTTTTTTTTATAAGTGCTTAAAGTTCGAATTTATACGAAATATGTCAAAATTTAAATTAAATTTCATACTCTCATTATGCGTATGTTGCCAAATACTTTTTTATTAATAAGCAGATACTATAAAGTAACTATAGTAACATATAGTAACTATACTATTTGTTTCAAAATAGAATATATTACAATATTTAAATATAATATATCCTAAACTGACAAATCATCTTCGTTCAGAATCGTTTTTCGTATACAATATCTATCATTGCATTCAAATTTAACCTACCATAGTCTGAGGTCCAACCCATCCCCTAATATACAGCAGAGCGATACCCACTTACCCGCTTTTTTTTAAATTACTTATTATTTATTTTACTTTAATTCAGTAACTCTATACATTTTTAATATATTAAATCTTTATGAGATGGATAACTTGTTTTGTTAGATGTATCTAAAAATGTATCTTAATTGACTCTTAAGATACTTATATCTGTATCTAGATACTAATTTCAAGTATCTTATTACACACCATTCTGGCCAATCTGGCCAACGTGTTATGAAATACTACAATACTTACTATAATCAAATATACGTCGAAATTAATATAAAAACAATGAGAATGAAAATATATCTGATTCGGTTTGCGGTAAAAAAAAAAAATAATGTCATAATAAATAATATTTATAAAACAGTTATTCTAATTTACGTGATATATAATAACATAGTTTAATTAATATTAACCAATTACGTGAAATATTAAAAGTTAATGTGTAATCAGAGTTTATTAAAAAAAATAAAATAAATAAACATTAAATACTAAAGTGGGCATACTCGTACGATGTGATAATACTTTATTAAAAACATAAATTCACATAGTGGAAATAATAATGTATTAATTGTAAACTCAAAAACGTGTGAGATAAATACGTAGTATATATATAGTTTTATTAATTTAATCGGCTCAATAGAGAAATTGATACGTTTAAGGATCGGGGAGGAGAGAGGTGTAGCATAATACAATATTAACTGTTAGAGATATGTGTGAAATAGCGAGTCCTTGATTTGTCAGAGTTGATTTTAAAATTTAGACGCTTTATGTGCGCTTACAATTTATATTGTACCTGCTACATATATTTTTATACAACTGCAATGCGGAGAAAAACAAACACCATTGCCACGCCGCGATCGGTACGGTCGTCGTTAGCCGTGACCAATAATAATAACAATGGATGTTTTATTTGTTCGGTTATTTTTACACAGAAATTTCCAAGCACGCGTATCGAATCGTATTCGCTGTAAATATACTACATAATGATGTATATTATTATTATTATTATGCGCGCGCGAATAAAATACAGCGTAGAGACCGCCGTGCAACGATATCGTATGGAAATCGCACTCGCGGATGCGATCCATAATAATATTATCCCATTGCCGTCGTCGCCGTCCACAGCCATAAACAATGATATTCGCGACGTAAATTATTACCAGTTTTCATTCCGGCAATGCCGAAAGACTCCGAGACGACGGCATTAATATGTTTGGCCGATCGCCGAGGAGGACCGTGTTTGATATCCAGCTGGTTTAGCCGTTAAACGTACGGGTATATGTAATTTTTTTTATTCGACTCTCCTCTAGTTTCTATCGCATTCATCCATGTAGACATCCTTTGAATGTCGTAGAAAAATATTGCAAACCACACGGAACCACCTCTGGCCCCTACAAAATGCGTTCGTGTATTGATTTCGGTCGTCCCCTTTTCCACTCCAATCATCCCTCTCGTTTGACCCTAGCCACACACACACACCAGCCTCTCCTATCGGTGCAATATAATGTCCTATGCATACACACGCATCAATTTCATCGTAATCTTCTACTTATGTCGCGTGTCGTAACAAAATAAATGTAGATTTTATAATTCATAAACATTTTTGATTGTCTATACCTTACCGGTTTTTAAGTATGGACAAGCTCTATAAATTATAATAACACGATATTACGTTAATGTCCGTGTTCTAAAGCCTTGGCACGAATGTATCACGTAAAACTTTTATTATAATATGACTATAAGGAATGTGACCCAAAATTTTCCTCTATGCTATTACTTATCATATTTCATTTTATACCATCGGCATGAAAACTAAATTTTAAAAATGTTTTCGAACCTCTCTGTGCTACAACAATAATTTTGAAACTACTTTAACGCTTACGGAACATTTGATGACGCCAACTCACGACGTAAATAATTTTCCTTTTGAAAGAAAAAGCAAAATTTGTGAACTTTAAGTGAAGTACGCGTGTAATTAACCATATTACGTAAGACGAGGGTGAAGTTTACTACGTTGTGGTGGCCTTTCTATTAAAAACAATTCTTTGTTCTTTTTGACGCATTTATTTGCCACGAAATAATTTAAAAATATATATTTTTTTTAACCGTCACCGACACACAATACTTATACCGCGGTAGGACATAAAAGTAAAAAAAGACCCAGAAAATATAAATAAAATACAAGACTAAAGGACGCCATCGTGGGGTATCACCCCGGGGAAATGAGAAAATATCTCGGCCATCAAAAAATGTCAACAATGCATCCATAAATCTCGACGACGTGATTCCGTCGGTGCATGCATGGGAAGTACTATAGGATTTAATGTGTTGTTCTTATACACGGATATAGAAGAGGCCAGCTGTACCTGTACACACGTTCGCCAAGTATATAATGCAATATGTATGCGAAATATTACAGCAGTGGTGTAATAAAAAAAAAAAATGCACGAAAAACTCATACCGTAGAGATTCGTCGTAAAAGCACGCTTTCCGTTTACGTAGAAAACCGCAGCGGACAAAGCGCGTTAACTTCATCTGCCAGTTGACCCTTTTTGTTCGAAGTTATTTTAAAATTGTTTTCATTATACATAGAGTAGGTTGAATTATAAAAACCGGATCAAAATGGTAAAAAGATAAATCTAGAATTAAGGGTTTTTTTTTAGATATTTCTCAGGCTTAACGCTTAAATTATACGTTACATAATTATTACTCGTCAGGTTATAATAAAATAGTAAATATAGTTATTATGTGCGTAGAAATAGATTACCTAGAAATGTTAGAGTTAATAAGTATCTAAAAATAGAATAACCGCGATATTCGACGAAGAAAAACGGGTGTGTCATACGTAATATTATAATATCAACGCTATTACATTATTATTATTGAATCACGATACCGCGGAGATCGGAAGGTCTTTTCGTGCGATTCGGTGATGGAACCGAAAATTACGGCGACCCGAATCGTCATCCGCGTCCTGCGCGATATTATTATAATACCCACCGGCCGCCGCACGCTTTGCAGTCGTTTTCGTCGGGACGAGGAGTTTTCATTTTGTTCGTCAATATAATATATATACCGTCTTACCGTCATAATATTTTTATCCGCACAACAGAGACTATAAATATAAATATGACCGGGTTAGACGTAATCGTCAAAAGTCGAAATCTTCGTGCGTCATTTTTCACGCGACTGATGCCGCTGCCGCTGCTATTGCTCCGGAATATGATATTATATTATATAGATTTGACATTTCTGTCGGGTCGTTTGTCGTTAGGGTCGTCGAGGAGAAGACGACGACGGCGGCAGCGGAAAGCGATTATAAATGTGAGCGAGCGCGTTTTGTCAGCCTCCCGACCCGCCGTCCGTCCGCGCGCGGTACAGCTATAGGTAGGTACGCGTATATAAATTATATATATAATAATAATATAATGGTCGTGTGCGCGTATAATAATACTATACGTATATTATGATTGTGCCGCCACCACCGTCGTCTCGCCGAGGGCAATAGCGAGCAACTCCGAACGTGACCCATTTCACCGATTATTAATGTTATTATACGCGGCGGCAGTGGACGAGAACAACTACTACGCGTCCATTACGCGGCGGCGAGCACCTCCGATGCGGACGAGCGCCGAACAAAACTGCCCGAGCTTTTAACGCAGGCGCTTCGGCTCAGCAACAGTGCCATAATTATTATGATGTCTATATATATACCTACGGCTACAGCGATAACAATGTTAACGATATGGCGATAACGAGAGGAAGAAGGAGAAGAAGAAGGAGAAGAATATACGATTCTTTGATCCGTCCACTGTGAGCCGCGGCTAGTCTGATTTTCCGAGTCAACTTTTGAGATTTTAAAAATAAGTATCGCTAATAGTATATGTGGTTCGAAGAGCGCGTGTATGTATAAAAAGTTTTTAAATTAATTTACTCTGTAATTCTAATAACTATAATATAGATATTACTTTAATTACTTTCGAAACACATCATTATGAAATGTTGAAATGTACTTGTCGATTAGTGGTTTTTATTGGTCGTTTACACGTCGTGTTGTTTTTATTTCAAAAATCTACCGATAACTACCAAACGATTCGCTCAAATAACCACCAAAGGACCGGTTTAATATATCAAGATTATTGTTCCAATAAAAATTATGTTCTCGTTTCTTTTTATATAATGCACTCTGCGAATATTTAATTTGTTCGGATGATTTTATATGAAGTATATTTTATTTCAGTGGCATTTACATAGACACGATTTTAGATAATATAATGTTATGATTATTATAATAATTACTATTTACCAATAGAGACTTCAGTTAGAATTTCATCTTGGAAATTTCAAAATGAAAACAGTAATATATTACTATAATATATTCTGTCTTCAAAAAACTTGATAAAATATGCCAAACATTTAATTTTGTTAGAATTATTAAATTTGTAGAACATTAAGTAGGTATAGTATTTCATTTTTTGTAAAAAAAAAAAAATATATGCACTTTTAAAATATACCGAACTAAATCCAAGCAAAGCTCCTGCATATTTAAAACGTTTTTTATGACTAATATGATGCTTGAATATTATAGCCTTTAGGTCATAGTAGTACGGGATCAATATTATAGTAGTGTTTTGAGATTGGACTCTGGGACACATTTTCAGAAAACAAACAATTCGATGAGTGATGATGGAGTATGAATGATGGTTTTTGATAACGCTTTTATTTTACTTTAGGCGAGAATTGTTTACTAAAACATACCTACTCAATTCTATTTCTATAAGCTGATGGTGGCTTATAAGTAGGTTATAGTCAATTCGTAACCTACCAAGGAGTCTTTGTACTAAAGTATGTGACCTACTAACATGTTTGTGACCTTTTTTTAGTATATTTGAAATTTTTCGAAAGAGTATATTTTTTAAAGAGTTATTTTTAACTGATTTTTTATAAAAAATAATTTTACTAATAGACCGTGTGTTGTTGTCATTTTTTACATTCTCCATACATTATTCCACCACAATATTTACAGCAAAATTAAAAAATGTAGTTGTTAAAAATCAATAAATATATAATAATACCTATCATTTGCAATAAAAAAAAAATAATATTTCTGATACTCACTACCATTAATAACTATATTCATACATTATAACTACCTATACAGATAATTAAGAGATTAAAAATTATGTACATCTAATATTATATATATCTCTTATAATGCCTAAGAAAGTATTGATTTAAAATCGAAATATTTTCAAGAATTAATTTATTATAATATTTCGAGAAATCGAACATTTCTAAAAGTACATGTTAAAATACAACAAGGATATTTTTGCCAAACAATCCAAATCCAAAAACTTATTCAACATATTATTATTCTCTTCCCACAGCAACTCCATTTACCACGTGACCATGATATTTTGACCATATGTGACTTCTGTTCAACAATCTTGTAATTTATTAAACTTACTTTCACAGTTTTTAAAATTTATGAAACTAATCCGTATTGTTTACAAATAGCTATAATTATTTTCTATAGTAACAAGACTAATAAGTTACTTAATTATGTTTTTACACTCAAAGTAGTAACGTTTAATGTATATGTGGTTATTACTAATATTATTTACTTATTTGTTCTACTTTATTTAGTTTTCCATTTATTCTAAAAAGTTTATAAATATATTTTCATCTGTTTTTTATGCTTTTCTCTACAATATTTAGTTTTGTATTATACATCCATTTATAACTAAAAGATAAATATAATATTTTTTTTTTATAAATATACTACCTTAAAACACATTTTCGATAATATTTCATGGTATTAATGTAATTCACTTCAAGTGTGTATGTATTGTTTTAACCAAAAATCAATTTTTTGTTTGCATTATTTATTGTAATTTTTTAATATATTTATCTGCAATTGACATTTAACTGTGAGCATTTATTTTTGTGGTGTTTTTTTCTTTTTGATATTACCAATGCATTTATGTCTAATAAATCTAATCACAATTTTTTTATTTTTATTTTTTTATCATGTTGATTCAAGTAGTACGTTTTAGATTTTTTTTAAACACTTTATAAATATAATGTATTCTTGTACTTGCAATATCAAAAATTATAATATTAATAACTTATATTAACACTGGATATTTATTTTATAACTTATGTATAAATATTGTAATATTTATTATTTTTATATTATAATATAGTATTATTCAATTCAAAACAATTTTTTAAGCTTATGAATTTATATTATTAGGTATTGGATCTTATTTTAAATGCAATTTAATTTATACTAATTTTACTTTTGTCTATTGTAAACTAGTTTAGATTAATAATACAATTATCATATAGTACTTCAGGTAGTAACCTGATATCTTGTAATAAACGTTCCAAGTTATACAAGTATTTTTTTACTATTAATTAAAAATAAAATAAAATTGTACAGCCAAAGAAAGTTTCTAACCCACATTAACAAAATATAGTTAATTCGGCAGCGCTTAAGTCCCAGTAACTAAAAATTAAACTTTTAGCATACGTTTTACAGTTACATAAAAAAAAGATAAGCGTAGATTCTAGATGTATTTTAAAAGGTTCGAGGTTGCGTCTTGAATAAAATATAATATTAATTATTCATTAAATACCCAAATTTGACTGAATAGTTTATATTGTAATATCATAGGATTTAATTTTGTTTCAGCGCCCTTTAGTTTTAGTGTTTTATACATCCCAACGGAGGTACCAATTCTATATTTTACACTTAGTTATTTAGGTGTATAAACGGATTTCAATGAAAGAAAATCTACTATCCAACCGAAAAATAATAACATTATCATCCCTTTCAGATATCGAGAAAATACACGGCAACTGATGTACTAATGTAGCTAGTTTGCCTATCCAACACGCCGTGTTATCTAAATATTAATATATTATAGCAACTCAATGTATCTACTAAAATTTAACAATAGTTTGATAGATACTAATGCAGGCATGAACAAGTTGGTAAAAGTGCACCGCATATGTCTAAATGATTTTTTAATTTTTGTGGTTGTCAGAAATCGCCTCGGAGATTGTGAATCGGTTAAAATCTAGTTGAATATTCGAACCTCTAGTCAATGTTCATTTTAAGTATTTAAACGTTAGCAAAATTATGTCAACAGCTAGAACGCAATGATTTGGGCGCATGATTGGTGTTTTATATTCAGTCCTATATATCAAATACGATTATAAAAAATATACTATACATTATTATATCCGGTAGAGTTTCAATAGAATATTGGTTTTCCGGTCTCATCGGCGTACCATATCGTGAGCTATTTTAGAAACATAATAAGAATAGTATAATTTATAATAATAATTTATATAGTATAGTAGTTGCTAAATGTTATACCAAACAATAATAATCAATAGATATTTTTGATTTAGGTATTTATTTAAATTATACATTTGTACGCAAATATGTTCCTCTGAAGTATCGTGGGATGCTTGAGCAGATTATTTCTAGCACTTGATATTTATATTCGTAATAAAAGAAAATTCTACTTGAGTTTTATTGTAAATACCTCTATACATTTTTACCCCATCTTTTTATCCACAAAGCACAAAATTGAACTTAATATTGAATGTTACGTTTCAGCTATGGTTAGGTATATAGATAAAAGAATTTTTATTTTTTTATAAAAAATCGATTTTATTATTATTGTAATAGGAAGTCACAATGCATAATATGTATTAATGTCTATATAAATTATAGGTATATACTATATATTTAATACTTTTAAGATTTTTACTAGGCATTCAAAAAAAAAAAATGCATGAATATTTCTTATCAATTAGATTAAATTTTATTAATAGTTTTATAATAATTATTTTTTTAATTATTCATTTTTAAAAATTTGTTTATTTTTGTATTATTTATTTTAATGTCAATAGTTAAAAATGATATTATTAAGTGTAAATACTATACTAACATATTTTAACTTTTTTCGATGAATTTTTAAGATTCCGAATTTACTGTTAAAACTAATACATAAGGATTTAAAAATAAAACAAATTAATAAAGATCCATACCTCCTATCTGAACACACTGTGGAGTCTCCCTCACTGTCATCATATTTTTATCGAATGTAGAGTATTCCATCAATAGAAAATACCTAACCATTTAGTGGAAATATTAAGCCTTAATCCGGCAGATTTAATCAGATTCAGGCAAATTATATCTATTGATAATACATCGCATTAACCTAATGTAAATAATGCCATCAAATCATCACATTATAACAATATTAATATGATTTAAATTCATTAATCTATATTTGTTTAGGTTTTTTTTTTATTATTTTTATCATTTTTTTTCTTCAGATTAAAAATCGTTCAAAAAATTGTTTTTTAATTAATACATTAAGACATTTGTGCTATTGTAGTAATTTTTGAAAATGTTTTTAAAATCTTTAATATTACGTTTACGGGTAATAAATAAATATGAAATAACGGGTTTAAAACACTTTATAGATTATTAGTATACAAATTTATCACAGTTTTATTAATTTAATTTTTCACATGGTTTACGTTTAACCAACTCACCAACTGTTAAGATTGATATTTAAATATCGTTCCATTGATCGTATTATATTATGAGAACCATAATTATTAAATACTATCATTTTTTCACTACATTGGTAAATTAAATGTGACTAAATGGTAAATATATTTGCCACAGCCCGTTTATGGATTTTTTCCCTTATCTCATGATAACAAAGTAACGACTTTGTTATATACATTCAGGATCAATAATATAATATTCTTCGTTTAGAAATATCAAAATTTAAAGTTGATAAATAACTACCCACCTAGAAAAACAACAGAAAAACCATATTTTCCTTATTATTATTATTGATAAGACAGTAGTAAAGTTTAATATATTTAAAATTTAGGGTATTTTAAGTTAAATTAATGTAAAAAGAAGAAAATTGTTTATAAATTATTATTCTATTAGTCCGTGAGTGACTGCATACAAATTTTAGATTATAACTAATTGAGTTATAATTTATAAGTGACTTATACCCTATAAATGGAAAACTTTGACCGTTTTTCGATTTGCCGAATTATAAAACTCTATTGAAAATATTATTTTAAAACGTCCCATAAATATTATAATTGCTTGAATATAAATAAAGTTTCTGTTTTATGCTACGTTTACCCTTGATTTCAAATATTAGTTAATAATAAAAATATTTGGCTTAATATCCAATTCTGGGTATCACTTTAATACTTTTTCATGGTCGTAGGTCAAATTAATTTCAACTTTAAATCAAATTCAATAGATTAATTTAGTTATTCGTATGCGTAAATAATTTGTCATTAACTCAACAACAAATTCCGCAACTAATCAACTTAAAACCTATATAGATGAGTACATATATACATTACTAAGTCAGAGGTAAATCTAAAGTCTCGGATTCAGTTTGATAATGTAATGGAAGTTGGAACGAGTTAGACCTAGAATATTTAATTTGATTTCTATTAGTTAATCAATGTACAAAAAACAATTTTATACCAGAATTTTATGTAAATTATTCCAGATTTATCGGGAATTCAAAAGTATCTAATTAACATTTGTTGAAACAAAAATTAAAATATAATATTTTGTTAAAAGTTAATATTTAAACTTTAAATATGTTGTATTTTTTGCTCTAAAATAAAATTATTTCTTTTTTAGAGTACATAAAGTAGTTTTCTCCTAATGGCTAATATTATTATTTTTTTAATTATAACTTTTATCAATACCTAATTTTATCATAAGGTTTTTTTTGTTTTTTTGAAAAAGTTTGGTCAAGTGTGCACAATCTATTTTATTACTTTCACTTTTTTTTTCTTTTCATCTGTGGCTCTCGGAATTTGTTTGATTTGAAACAATATTAAAACAATGTTAACAATAATTAGTTTTTTTTAATAAAGTTACGCTACAGTTCGTTTTGGTATACAACTGAACTATGTACACTAAAAAAACTAGCTTTTCTGCTAAATGACTGACAATATTTTACTCATATTAGATCTTGTGTAAGAATACTTTTTGTCAAAGACTAAAAATTATATTACGACTGATAAGATATAAGTTTTTTAGTCGTTCATTTTGCTAAAATAAAATTAATTTTATTCCTTTCAATATTATTGATTTCATTATCAAAGTCACTTTTTTATTCAGGATAATTGTTTTACAGTTGGACGTTAAAATTTAACTTTAATTTACTTTCATTTTAGTAGCTGATAAAAATATACCTAGTTTATAATAATATAATTCTTAAGGAAGTTGCAATACGAATCATAGTGTTAGGTAATTATACTTACATATTTTGTATTATTGTATGAAACCTCCTTTTAATTTAAATAAATTTCATCATTCGTGAAAATTAATTAAAATCGTTGTTTATACAAACATGGCGTTCATAAAATATTTTAGACGTTACTCATTTTATATTACTTTGTTATATTAACAGACCAATAATTTTACATACTTAACATTTAATATAATTATGTATGATAAATGGTCACAGCCATAAATAAATAAAGAAAAATGAGTGCATTCACATTGTTTTAAAACAATTGCATAACATTTAAAAGAATGTCAACCATCATAATTAATATAATATAGTTATTATACATTTACTTTGTAGTCAACGAAAATAAAAATAACTATTATGACGGTCGGTTAATAATTATAAAATAAAATAAGTTAATGTATGTGTGAATAACTATATTATTTAAATTACAAAAAAAAAAAGCTCGAAAAAAGGAAACTATAAGCCATTAATATATTATATTACAATACTCTATTACACTATATACTATATACTTAATACTAATGGGTAATATTATATTAAATTATTATAATTTATAACAGAAAAAAATATAAAATACTTTAAATATCGTTTTTCGTGTTGTTTAATTTTACATAACTCGCATAAATTTCAACTAATTAATTTAAAATCAATCATAATTAAATTTCAGTCATCGTCGATGGTATAAAAATATTAATTCATCAGTAACCAATAATGATAAATTTGATTTTGTAACCGTAAATATTTTTCGTCCAGATATCGTTGAGTCTTATGTTGAGTCTTTTAAAATAATTTAACTTTATACATTACTCTATGCCAAATTAAAAATCATTGATAAATAATAATAATACAATGGACGTACGTTGTAGTGTTATAATTAATTCACGAAAAAATTACACCACCGCATTTCAAGTGGCACTGAAATTACAATACAAACTACTGTCCATTCACACGCAAGTTTTCATTATTTGTTGGCATTCAGAGCGCACAAAGACCTATTTCATGCACTCGATAATGGACCGAATGCTATTTTTATTATTATTATCATTATTATAGAACAATAGAGCCTGTAATATAACTGACATTATGTTCAAAAATCGATTCAATATTATTTTATATTATGACTTCGTTGTTTCTAGTCGACTTCTGCGAGCGAGTGTGTTTGTGTGATAATACCCAACAATATCAGTCCCACAGAATACATAGTACCTATGTGTACAAAGGTTACATATTAATTATAATATGTTTGAATATAAATAACTCGTCATTATGACATACACAATAATATACACTAAATACGTTCTATGTAGTAAAATTATGACTTCTTCTCAAAACGTCGTTGAATACAAAATTTTTATTTCGTTTGATCGAATCGAAAAATAATTATTTTGCATTACAGTTTTTATGATTTAGCTAAATAAATAAATTGTCATTTTATATGTATATTAAAGTAGTGTAAGATATTTAATTTATTTGATGTTATATTAAATTTATTGCAAGAAAAAAATATTTTTTCTGGTTACGTTTATAATTTAGAATGTTTAGATGACGTAATTCTAAAGGAAGATTATTAAATATAAATGGCCCGACAAAAGAAAATAAAGCTTAAATGATAGTTTTTTTTAGTTTTGAAAACATCGACGTTATTCAATTTGTATCAATTATTAAAATTATGTTTTTCAGTCCATTGCATAGATATATACCATTTTTAAAAATATATATATTTTTTTGTTAATACGAATTAAAATTTAATTCTGAGTATAGGTGTACATTATGAAAGCGTCTGCTTTTATTTAATATAATTCTTAATAGTTATGTTGTCTTGTGTAATTTGAAATTGATTAAGGCTGTAATTGCACGCACTGCTACAGGAAATTATACCGTAGGTTAATAATCATTCAACTAAGGCTTTATATATATTTAAGCTTGAAAAGGTTTAGTATGTGTTTTTGATGATTAAATGTATGATAAAGTTGATTAATACAGATTTTGATCTCAAGCAAATTTATTATATGTTTAATCGATTTAAAATATCTACTCATTTCATTTTTATTTTAATAATGTACTTATAATGTACTAATGTTTAATTTCTTTTGACAAGTACATGTATTTAAATTACGACAACCATTCGAGTGCGATAAAGTGTGATTTATACTAAGTAAGTCAGTATTGCAGAATATGTATTAAGGCGAAATGAACGTTTTGTCAATATTTAAGAATATACTGTTTTCCAATAACCTGCAGTAATGAATGCTATTAATATAATTTTGGATTTCTTGAAAGACGTTGCTCCAGGAATCTCTAATTATTATTAATGCTGTATCATCAGTAAAAAATACTAGTTTCTATCTTAAGGGCAGTGATCCAATATCATGTATTTGAATATATTAAATAGAAGAGGCAATAAAGAGCTGCCTTGGGGAACTTTGAATTTAATTATTTCACATGTACATAGTGTATTGTTAATCATTAAAAATTGGTGGGGTAATGTAAGGTATGATTTAGGAAGTTTTAAGGTAAGTAATATTTTCTATACTTAAAATTGTTGACGTTAGAATTCTGTGTCAAGAGCTTTGTTAGGTGAAGGTAAACTGTTGCATATTTTATTTTTTTTATCGTTATCTAATTCAGTGTAACATGTTTATATTTAATATTTTAGTATTAAAAATACTTACCCTCGACGAGACAAAAACAGGCGTCGTCATCTGAAAAAAAAAATTATTCATTAATGTTAGAAAATACTATCTGATTTTTTTATAATAATACGTACATATAATGTCGAAATTTAAACAAATAGAATTAAAGAAAGATATCAAAAAATATAAACCAAAATGTATGAGTGTGACGTTGAAAATAAATTAAAGTCATCAAGTCAGAAACAGTTTCATCAAGTAAAATTTTAAGGAATATAAAAATGATGATAACCATGACATACCTATATAAAATTTAACATTAGATCAATATTGCATTTGCCAGAAAAAAAGCGATTTTCACAACGTTGTTCTTTCGCTTGAAATGAATTATTTTTAAAATGCAATTTATTTTATATCAGATTAAAAACTTTAAATATGGTAAACCACGACACGATGGTTATACTTAATATATTGTGTGTTTGCATATAACAAGAAAATAAAAAATAAGAATAAATCATTCAATTTATGATTACATTAAAACTTCGATGAAAAATAAAAAATAAAATTATTTCATTTTTATATTTATTTTTCATATACACTATGTTAAACATTTTAATAATTTAAATCAAGGACGAGATAACCTAATGCGTGAACTGTTTTCAGTTAAAGTTTAATATAATAAACATTTACACATTTTATGAATCGTATATGTGCATACACCTACCAATATACATACATATTACATACACATATTATATAGGTATCATATATTTTGTAATATTATAATGTTCATACATATTTATTGAGTCTTAAACTACCTATTGGGTAGTATATGTTTTTTTTTAGATTTTGAGCGCTCCGAGGTAGCTATTGATTTTACAATGATGTCATATTTTTTTCTGTATCTAGCGGCTATTTAGGGGAGTAAAATACCTCAATAAGTTTTATTTAGTACCACTGCACTGCTGTATATGGGGCGTTAAACACTGATTGTACTTTACAAACAAGTCATTTTTAGAATTCCCCAGTCGTTTAGTCGTTTTTGAGAAAATTGTGAAAAAGAAGAATGAAATGTAAGCGAACACCGGTTTCTTACAAAGTCTTGAAATTTTTAGGGTATAGGAACACTGATCTCCAGTTACAATCTCAATTGTCGTATATTGCTTTGAAATGGAAAGGTATCTAACTTGTATATTACACTTTTTGTATTATTTATCGCGATTCAAATACGTTACACAATAGCTGTCTTCAGATTTTTTTTTGACCCAGACTTACTAAAAGTATATAATATATTGTATGCCTAACGCCCTTACGTAATTTTTATAAAATGAATTCTATATCTTATGTTCACAAATCACAATCCAATTTACTGAATCAAACATTATAATACTATTATATCAATTAATATTGTAATTATTGATAAATACTTTAATGAAATAATATCAATACAATATTTAGGGTCTGTATCCTTTATGTCCTAAGCGGGCCTAGCATTTATAACAGTTTTTAACTTGTACATAATACAATTTGTATAGTAGGTGCATTTAAATTTTTCCTTTTTTAAATACACAAGTCTGATAAATTTTATTAGATTATATTTTAAATTAATAGGATTATTTGTATTGCCATTATTAAATACTTAAGAAAATTCATTTAAAAATGATTTATCAATTATTTATGTTTGATAATAAATACGTATTTATTACAAAAAATAATAATAACAATAATAATATTACAGACTGTCAGATGTGCTAAATATCAACAAATATAATCTAAATCGAATACGTTTTTAGTATCAAATAAGCCAAATAGTGGTGTTATAACGTAATTTTATATTTTTCAGCAATCCATATAGTTTATATATTGAATTGTATTTTATAAATATTGCTATCAACATAGTTAAACTTCAATTCCATAAAAATATGGCTTAAGTTTTTTTTTTAAATAAAATCAAATACAATACTTATACTAAGTTTATATTTTAGATAAAGTACAAGTTCATATGTCATTTGACATCGCCAAAATACTTAAACATATATTATTATTATCCTTACTACCTCTATTTCATACTTGATCATAATATAATATTTTTATTCAATATTTTTAATAAATATATCACTTTAGTAAAAATGTATGATATTATTTTTTATTTGTAGTATATGGTCGATTATATCACATTAAAATATGATAAATGTGTAACGTGCAATAATAACATCAAATTTAAATACCATTTAAATAATTAATAAATCTACGCTAAAAAAGTGATAAACTTTTCACATATACAAGCATATATTTTGAGCAATAAATAATGTGGTTAATTACCAAATTTAAGTATAAGATTTAAATAAAATATTATGAAGAATAAATAATGAGTATGTTAAAAATGTATAATAATATGATCTATAATAAATTAATGTTTGTATAAATGCAAAAAAATATAAATAACTAATAAGTAAAAAATGTATTAAGTAATTCCTCTGAATGTTAATTCACCGCATTTATTATATTATAATACAAGAGAGGTATAATATTATGGCTATAATCTATACCAACCATATAACCATATTTTTTTTAAATATAGTAATGTGATGCTTGATACTTTAAGCCTTATGTATATAGTAGTTTCGTTTTAATGAAGTACTTCATTAGAATAATTTTACCACATTTACATTTCACCATTATTATAGTATAATAAAAAGGTATATTTTTGTGAGATTTTACCTTTAGATTTAGTTATAATATAAAAATATACTATATATATTTTATTTATATTTATAGATATATAAGCTATTGATAACATTTTGAGTAGATTATACGCTGTACAATAAATTATGAGTATTCATATGTTTTAAATTATTAAAACTATAGTAGGCATTTTGGTAAGTTTTTGGTCGTTTTATGGTGTGTAAAATATAAGAAGTTTTGTATTGTACTCATTTATCGTGACTTCCGGGACCTGCTGTGTTGAGTATACAAACATTGTATAATATGTTTGGTTTTTTAACATAATCGATAAATTGCACAGTCTTACATTAATAACATTTTATACAATGCACATTAAAATATTATATATAAGACTATAGACAATAAATAGTAATATATTTTTCTTTAACATTTACATATTATAATGTACTACTTAAAAGCATATTTTTTGCTTATATTATTGGTTTGAAAAAAAAGATAGTAGTTATTTTTATTTGCCAAGATTTTTTAAAAACATAATTTCATATCATTCTCATAAGTAAACGGTAGGTACTATATACATGTAAATTAACTAAATAAAGAACTTTAATGTATAATAATTATGTTTTATTATTTTGATCATAATATAAAAATATAAAAATAAATAATGAAATATAATTTAACCTATATAATAGGTTTCAGAATCGTTTTTATAGACTTTGGTATTACTAATTATTTCAGTCTTATCAATCACAGAAAACTACGTAGGTGTATTTATTACACACATTTTTTAGATGATACCCTTTATTCATAATAATATAAAGGTATCCATTAACGTATTGATGTAAATGATTAAATGATTTAATTATTTTCGATTTGGATTGTATTACGGTAGAAATTATGTATCAAAGAAGTAATTGATTCTTTTTTTTTTTATGAATTTAAACGAAGAAAGAACACCAATAATTGTTATCATTGGTATAAATAATTTGATTTTGGGTGGAAAAAATATATAATATTATCTTTGTTGGTTATGACTTTATGAGAAATACATAAACGAATTGGATATCATGCTATAATATTATGCACAAATATTGTGATTTTAAAACCCACCATTATTGCCGATGATATACAAACATTGAATATGACATTGCTTGTTTTTTAAACCAATGGGGCTTGGAATTGTTTTTATTAAATCAATATTCAATAACGATCATAATTGCCACCAGATTTTCTAAGGCGACTCGGCAAAGATATTTTAATAATTTTATGCTAAATGGGATTTTATTCTCAACATTTTGGAAAACGATAGATTTTGTATGCAATCCTTATACATTTATTATAAGAATAGTATCTACCAATACACACCTTACTTATAAGTTATAATGTAAATGCGTATTTATAAAAAATAAAAATCATTGAATTAATAGTCTTAATTCATATATTATTATTTTATTAAAATACTGTACTTCGATTTATTAGATTCTTATAATTAAAGAAAGTAAAATCCTAAAGAATGACCTTAGTACAAATAAATATTACGATAAAATTATATTTTACAAATTCTTTAAATTAGTTAACGGTACCTATAATACTATTTTTTTTTACTTTTGGTCTTCTAAATCGATGATCTATATTTTATAGAAACCAACCAAACGTATCAACCCATAAAAAAAATACCATTTCATGTGGTTATTAATTAATGCACTGTACCATAATATTAATAATGATTTTATAAAAGGGAAACTAAAATAACACGTTGAAAAGCTGTGTAAATAGTCAACGTACTTCAATGGCGGAAAAAAAACTCTTATACTTCGTTTCTTCAGTGATTTAGAATCAGGAGATCTTAATGAGATATTTTTAAAACTGACTTCAATCTATCAGTAGTCACACTAAAATTAAATCCACGGACCTTGTCTATCATCAAATTATTAAAAGTAAACGTTTCCAAATGTTATTGGGTCTTACACAAATTTATGATAGGTTAACCATAAACCACGTGGTGTTAAATACAATTAATCTTCATTGACTGAAAATAATCAAAAACTTGTAGATTAACCACTCAAGTGTAATTTATGTTTATTATTATCATAACGTTACATTTTTATTAGACTTTTAATTGCCATCAGCCAGTATAGTACTTAGAAAGTTTAAAAATGGTATGTCACTGAGGAGAAAAAAATTAAAAATATTATTAGTATTAAAAGTTACGTGTTGACACATTGTTTTATGAACATGCGAATGATGATCATTTAGCCTGATTATACGATTATACCTATGTTTATATTGCATCAATGAATATACGGGTTTATTTTCAAGTGAACATTTTCAAAGTAATATGTAGATGGTACTAGTCTATTAAAATAAAAATGAGAACTATTGCATAAGGTAATAACTCTGAATATTAAAATCAAATATTTCGAAAAATATACCAAAATAATATTCTGAAGTCACGCAATAAACAGCATTTTAATAGCTAGTCATATAATTATCGAAACAACAATTACTCGCAATTTTACAAATGTATTCGTCTCATTTGTAAATGAACTCAAATCAGTCCTCATAAATTCACTTATCATACAACTCATAATACTACAACAAATTCCCCTTAGAAATATAACTAACTAGGTATTGTAATATACATTTCAAATTAACAAAATCCACTACTCAGTTCAAAACACAAAAGGTATAGAGAAATAGCTATTATTTATCAAGAGCTATTATTGATGGGTGATTTCCTCATCATGATTCATGTATGCAATGTTTTATTGTATATTATTAATTATATTAATTAAATATACGCATTGTTCCGTTATATATACAGATTGTAAATTTTCTTGTTTTTGGTAATAAAAATAATATACCTATTTTATAAGCCTCCTATCAGCATACATAATATAATTATACATCAAATCGATTTTTCTACAACAAAAGCCATTGTTTGTTTTATTAACTAACTATATACGGTATGTAGAGTATGCAGTAAAGTATATATATAGGTATATACTTAAGGATATTCATTTTTTTTTTTTCAAGAATGACTTATTTACAATCTATAATTTATATTTATTATGCTTTTGTTGCTGAAACTTAACATGAAAGGCGTGAAAAGGAGCCCACAAAAGGTCCAAATGGAAATTCGTATAATAATTTAATTTTGTTCCTTTTACGACGAACTGTAAACATGACGTCATATTATAGTCAATAGGAATTACGAGACCCCAATACGTTTTTATAATAACATAATAAATAATAATCGAATGAAATAATATTTGAACAATTTTTTAGTTATTTCGAATACAAGAACAAATATGACAAAGAAAATGTTTATAGCAATAAAACCTTGGGACAATACATTTTTAAGTTAATTCTATGACGAAAACATGTCGGTATTATTTAAAACACGTTGATAAAATATTGTTCCTGACAAGAATAATTTTTCAGTACAAACCTTTTTAAAAAAAATTTAGTATATTTAAATTGTTTACATACCTAAGCGTTTTAAATTGTATTATAATATTACATATATAGGTATATGACATACGAAAATAACCATGGGTAAAAATACTACGAAATAAAATATAAATTGCAACTTAATATATAAAATATAATAAATTCTGTATCTTTTTAGTAAGACTAATATTAATTTAGTATCCATTTGCTATATTTTAAATGTATAAGATTCAACAAAAACTGGAAAAATAAATAAATTAACTCGTTAATGAAAGTACTTAAAAATGCACAACTTATAATAGGTCAATTATAAATAATTCAATAAGCTGAAAGGTAGTAGTATATTTAAAAATAAAATATAAATACAGAAAATATAGAAAATTTTACTTTGTTAGTACAGAAAAAAGTATTCTAAAATACATTAGGAAAACTTTATATCAATTTTACTTTATACACCTAGAAACTAACAATCAAGACCAAAGCTTTACATTTTCTTTTTTCAATTTCTAATCAAGTTTATTGCTGATCAGATAATTGGAGATTAAAGATTCAA
Source organism: Schizaphis graminum (assembly GCA_020882235.1). Taxonomy (NCBI): domain Eukaryota; kingdom Metazoa; phylum Arthropoda; class Insecta; order Hemiptera; family Aphididae; genus Schizaphis; species Schizaphis graminum. Next base: position 111,805,904 of record CM037032.1, on the reverse strand, counting down.
AGTAGAATTGTTCAAAATGTCAATAAATTTATAATGAAATGAAATAGTCGTAACAATTACGATAAAAGTTTTTTAAAGTACCTATCTGTATTTTTATCTATCAAGCAAATTACAAAATTACGATTACGGCTTACGTTGACGTATTTTCTGTGAAAATAATGTACCAAAATAGCAATAATCATAATAAAGCTTGCACAAAACATAAAATAATATGGATCCCACACAAATATCAATAAATAAAAAAATACATTTTTTTTCCGTACCATAATGTTTTCTTTTGAATACATATTTTAAGGATTTCTGATTTATACATACATATGTATATATATAAAATTGTATTTTAAGTTTTAAGTGTTCCTCACTATCGAATAAGTCACTGTGTAATAAATGTATTAAGTTACAACTCAATAATAAATCATTTGATACAACTATCGATAATGAGCCCCTAAGTTTGTTCAGTTCAGCTTCTAAGTTTATGGATATTTTATAATATTTATAAAATAAACTTGATTACTTGGTAATTTATTTTTCTATTAGTAATAGTATAGATAGAACCAATGAACCAATGTTTGCCAAAAATAATTACTTTTATTATTATTATTTTAACTTAAAAGAGTGGGCCGATGATTACATTGGTTTTACAACAGTGTATGTTTTTTTTTTTCGAATATTCGGACAATAAAAATACCTACTTAAATCTTTTTGAAGGTGGTTTCCGGAAGATATTTTTTTGTATTTAATCAATAAAAAATATTTAATATACATAGTTGCAATTTTGAAGTTTGCATTTTGACCAAATAAATTGTTTGTGCGAAAATTAATAAACTTTTTTATATTCTGTCATCATATTTGATAATGTTATACAAAGTTCTTCATAAGTTGTAGTGTGATAGAATTCTTAAAATATCAAAAATACATAGGTACAGTTTTTTTTTATAATATATTTATATAATTTTGAAATAATTAGATATTTTAAAGAAAAATAACGATTTTTCATGCAACAATTTTAATGATTATGTCTTAATAAAAATAATATTAATAGTAAGAACGTTTAATAATTCTCCATGACGTAGGTATATAATTATTTTATCTACAGATATAATGATATTTAAAAACATTTTAAACTTATTATAATATATAATTTAAACTATGTATCTATTCACACCGTTTAATGCAACACGATATAGACTTATAAGTAATTATTCATAAATTACAATAGTGCATATTATTATAAGATGATATACACTATATCCGATATTTTTGGAAAAATATGTTCAACATACTGTACTATAGTTCACTATAGAAAAATAAATCACTAGTAGTAATTCTAGTAAAATATTAATTGAGTTAATAAAAATTGGTAGACCACAGTTCATGATCAGAATTGTTTTTTGAGTACAGGGATTTATACTGATCTTAAAATATTTAAGAAATCCATTTAAGTGTCATTACTCAATTATGAAGTACTCTCAAAATTTACTATACAGCAGAACAAATAACTGAAATTTTTTTTTATCGAGACTAATAGATATTTATATCACCAGGATTTAAAAGATTTGCAGATGAGTTTTTAATAAATAATTCATTGATTTATAATAGTAATTAAGAAATAGATAAAAAAAATTTTAGTTACCTATTACATTTTATAAATTATTATTATTATTATTATTATTGATCTTTAACTTATAATTCAATACCAACTCAACATAGAGCATTGTAGTTGTGTGAGTAGTTGCATGGTATAATAAGTTTGAATTAGTCTAAACATTTTGAAAATGTCATTGTGAAAATAATAATGGACATAATTTCAAAAAGTTTCAAGTTTCGTACGGTTGATACTTGCTGAATATTTAATTCCATAAATGTCACAGTGCATACTCGTCACTTACCTACCTACATATTATTATGTATGGTGCGTGTGTATTTATTTTTAATATGTATGTATGTATTAAATATGTATTAATAGTATTTCAACAGCTTATTTTTATCTTTTGATTAGTTTTTATAAATAAAATAAATACTTATTATTATGTAACTTTAAAGTGCCTTTAAAGTTATATCTAAAATGTGCACTATAAATTTACGATTTTATACAATTGCATACGATTTCCAAGAATAAGAAATACATTTACAAGTAGCATAGGTATTGCAATTCTTACCATATAGTTATAGATAATTTCCTATTAAATGTTATAAACGGATAATATTATATATTGTTATATAATATATACATATATATATATATATTACCAACAAGACCCTGGAGTCATTTCCAGTCTAAACATCTCCACTTCAAGAAATTTAAATTAATCCGTTTGAAAACTTATATTTGGGTCGACTAAACAAACTTTGGACTTTCACCGATCGTTCAAAACAATTTTCGACTTCGGTGTAATTAAGCTTGTAGAAAGTGAGGCTATGATTTTGAGGATGTTTCAAAAACATGTTTACAGATCTCTGTGGTAACTAGCAAAAAGTTAAATCGGGTTTATTCTTAAAAATAAAAGTAAATAAGTTATTTTCTTCTATATGGTATATTTATTTAAATGAAAATTATCAAAAAAACGAAAAAATAAATAATAAACGTACTTTTTTATTGTATACGTTTACAATCATTTCCTGTTACGTATAAATTATTATTGTACTGAAATTAAATAAACCATTGGCCAAAACTATGTTTATCAAATATTATAATTATTGTTCCCAAGTAATAGGTTGAGGTTGTTTTCAATATTACCTATGCTTAAATGTAAAAGTATACTGGACAACACAACATAACATCATGTATTTTTCACTATTTTACCAGCTATTATTTAAAAAGAGTTTATAGTGTGTACTTGAACACGGTGGGACATGAATAATGTTAGATATTTTTATAATACAATTATAATGAAATAAAATATTTTATTCTGTAGATGTTTTACAGAATATGATATAACAATGTGATTAATGTTCAGTACTAACAATAAAACTTAAATACATGGTTAAAATTAGTCTAGGTAATATTTTTTATAATTCTTAAGTTAGATAATTCTTTTAAAAATCATACTATGAATAATATAGACCTGTAAATCGGGCATTCACCTTGTTCTACCTATCTCAATACAATTTATAGTGTGTTAGAGTAATACATTTTAAAGCAATACTACCTATATTTTATTATTTAATAAAATGAATCTGAACTATACAATCAGCGATTTGAATTGCTATTGCATTAAATTTTCAAATTTGATCGTTCGCAGTTGGTTATTTTATTCCTACAGCGCTATAAAAATTATTATCGTAATAATTAAAATATAAATTATATTATATAATATCGATCTCTAAATTACAAAGTTTTTACAAACATTCAATGTTTTCTCTCCATCAAAAACAATTGTCCATAGAAAAAATAATGAATAACATATGTATTATTATATATTTAAGAAAAACATTGTATAATAATTTGTTACTTTACTCAGAATCCTAAAGATGAATTAACATTCATCTTTTAGATATTTTTATTATTTATTCTTTAGAGTTTGAAGTTTGGTAATTTTGAATAGAATAATATTCATGGCTCGTTATACATAAAATGTTAAACTTTTTATCATCGTTATTCATAATTTTATTCCAGCGGGATATAATATGACTTATTTTTATGCCTATCATTTATTATAAATTATGTTCTTGACCAAACATAATTAACCTAAATAAAACGTATTTAATATAACTTACTAACTTAAACTCAATATAATATAAATAATCTGATTATCCTTTTTTAACTTATAGTATAATATTATGATGAACATAACTTTTATATTTAAATATAGGTATACATACTCATAATATTTTCATTCAATTATAAACAAAAACTCGAAGAAAACTAGGTACCTAGAATTTTTTTTTCTGTTATTATTTAAGAAAACTATTATTTTATTATAATATCTAAATTTTAGTTCTTAACAGAGTTAAAAAAAGAAAAAAAACAGTTTATTTTATCATGCAGCAAAAATATACAAGGTATTTATATTATACAATGTAAATAAATAATTTCAAAAACTCTAAGTAAATAAAATCAATACTTAAATACCTTACTAGTTATATAATTAGTTAAAAAAATGCATTTAAATAATATTTAAATACCTATGTATTTTATATTCATAGAAAATTAAAATTAATTATACTAAGGAAATTAACTGACTTGCAATGATTGTTTAAATGTATTATAATATTATGTTCGCTAATAAATTGAGAACTAAATAGCCATAGTCGTAACATTTGTGATTGTAAAACTCAGATATTTTTTTAATCATGCCCGAAGCCTAATTAAAATATTATCGGTTTTGTGCAATGTTTAAACCATATGCAAAATTAATATCCTCTCTAATACACCTGTATTATTATGAGCAGGCTTATTTAATTTATTCAATTAATAGTTTTCTGTTCGCTATAATCTTTGTAATCCGATCAAACATAATAGTATACAAACATTTAAATTAATATAGGTATAACATTTAATCACTATCAATCACTGTCATGTTATCGAGTGACTATTAGTTGACAGTGATGTTTTTTTTTTTTAATAATATAAAGTAAAACACGAGACAGTCTTCCAACAGGTGTCAAGTGTTTTTTTCAGGCACTTTTCAATAAAACTAATTTTTATCATTAACTTAATTTTAGAATACGGAACTTTAAACCTATACTACATATGTAATGTATCTGAATAACCATTAATAATTAAGGTTTTAAAAAACAAAAACAAATTACAAAAGCAAAATTGTTTACAGTATAAAGTGTATTAACTAAAATAATTTAATTTAATAAATTATAAAAATGGCTGTTAGTTTTTAATTTTCTTTTTAAAACATTTGAAGCGTGAAATACGGTTATTGCACGGGCAATAGCACTCAGTTGAAAGACTTAGATACCCTTTGGACATTTTATTTCAAAATAAATTTTAATTAATGAGCTGATGCACCGGTTGCTACAAAATATATTATGATGATATGATTGTTTCACTTTCAAAAGGATCAATAATTGTCCATTGTATTGTTTATGTTAAGTATAATATAATAATAAACATTAAACTACAAACGTTCAGCCAGATTTTAATTCGCATTATTTTTTATCTGAACCCGTACAAAAATATATTAATAGAAAATTATAAAATGTTGATATTATACCTCTCAAGTACTAATATCGGAGACATTCGATTAATCTTACATTCTTACTCAATATCTTCTTCTTTTAGGCTTATAGCGGTCCATTGAGGACCATCGCCGCTTCTAAAATGCCTTTCCACTTCTCCCTATCCGATGCCACTCCCATATCTAGCAATGGGTTGATCTTCTTTAAGTCTTTTTCTACTCTATCATACTATCTCTGCCGGGGTCTGCATCTTGGTCTTTTCCCTGTTATTTTACTTTCTTACTCAATATACTTCTTCTTATTGGCATGTTGAAAATATTTTAACAGTTTTCTGATAAATCATATTTCATACATTTTCCATTTCTATACATTAAAATTACTAACTCAATTATTACAATTCGTAGTATTTAATATTGTTTAATATGAAGTATACTCTATTAAAGTTGGATAGGTAGACTTTTAAAAATTAAATATTATGTTGTAACTCGTGGAATATTATGTTGAATACCCTAATTAAGCATTCATAAATCACACATTATAATAAAACTGGATGTTATTAAATATATGTATGTATATCGCGTTTAGATTTAAAAAATATTGTAGGAAAAATAAATGTTAAAAATGTGTGTTATAAGTAAAATCATTTTTTGTGATGCTCCTTGAATAACGATGCGCTGAAATATACATGATCAATAAACTGTGTATAATATAGAATTATTTTTTTATACTTACTGTGTTTACCGGTCGAATATATAAATAATAAATGAAGTAACCTCTATAAGTGTATAATATCCATATCTACTATTGTAAAATTACATATTTTAAGAACAAAAAATAATTAATAAGAAATAATTATTGTTGGCTATTGTATCTAGACACTTTTTAAATACCCAAAAATAAAATGTTGTATTGTAGCTGATGAATAAAAAAATACATAGCCTATAGATAACATAAGATAAAAAAAAATAATAAAGCAATAATAATATAATATGTACTATAACTGTTTTTGGTTTATGATTTTTTCCAAGTGTTGCATGATATTAAATTAGAGTACTTAACCATATTTAAATATAAAAAACGGAACAATCAATTTTGAATATATGTACTATAAAAAATATTTAAAAATTGTACTAATTTTATATTTGTAATGATAATATATTGATGATGATGTTTGACTAATATATGCGGCGAATGTCACCCTCGTTGTGGTGATTCATAATATTACACTATGGAATACGCCAAAAGGACATATTTCACGATAATATAGCTTACAACTGTTTGTCGTCGTTATTCCATGCTCATTGCACAAAGTTTGTTATTTATAAATTATAGGCTATAGATAAATTATTAACTTTGGTTTCAATAATAACTAATACAAAAAGTAAAATTATTGTCTTTTTTTCGTATACGGTTTTTTTTTTAGGTGCGCAAGTATAATAACTTAGAAATAATGGAATAATTATAAATATACTAATAAAAACAAGATAAAAAAAGTCCCGTTTGAAGTTTATAAGGATAAAAGGATACTCAAAAAAGTGAAAATTTCGTTTAAACGGGCCGTATAGTTAGTAATCAATTTACATATGAATGATTCACCGATTAGGTTCACTTCTATTTTTAATTTTAATCATTAATAACTTTAAATTCAAATATTTAAATTTTAAAAATACCCAACATATCGTTACACTAATGACAATTTCACGTATCTACAAACATTATTCGTACATAAATCAACCTAAGACTTTTATATGATTTAAATAGTACCTTATTGTACCAATTCCTTTTTTTTAAATTATATTTATCCTTTTTATGGTAAATTGTAAATCAACAAGTTTTTTTTTTTTGAAATTATCTAAATCAAAATTTCAACTAGTAATCTCTAAGTTATTAAAATGTAAATAAGTGCTATAACAATAATAATAGTTCATAAAAATATAAAATATGTATACAATTTACGTTAATATTTATTATTTTCAGACTATTCTACACAGCACGAAAAGTTAATAGATTAATATTAAAAAAATTAATATAATTTTCAAATCATTATTACATCCCTTAATCTTTTTACACACCTTTATACAATCATTGACCTACCTACGTTACTAAGTATACAAAGTTAAATAACTCAACAACTACTAGATCGACATTTTTTTTTTTTTTTTGGATACAATACAATATCCAAAAACGTTATCTAATAAATAATTTACTGGAAAAATGAAATGTAACAGTTTTTACATGAAAAAAATAAGTTGATATCACTACGAGACAAAACAAATTTGTTATAAAAAATCGAAAATCGACTAGAAAATTTCCCATCGACTCTCAAGTCTAATTAAAAATTCCGAAACCAAAATTTAAATAAATTAATTATAAGTAAAAATACACGGTTTTGAACATGCTTCATGAATCACCTTATGTATCTGTAAAACATAAAAGTTTTTCATTAAAGTACACTCTTAATTATACTTTATGATAATATTATGCACTATTTTTCTCAAACTTTTTAGATTTAACATGTTGCAAGATATTAGAAATATATTATAATAACGTGCAATGATTTCACAGAAACGTCGTATTTTGTAACAATGACTTAATTCTCAAGTTATAACAATAAAATTATGTAATCTGAAATAAACTAAAGTTGAATATATTTATATACAATATTAGTTATTATATAATATTAGGAAAACATATTTGACATTTCCTCTTGGAAACAAACAAACACTTGATTTCTTTACAAGAGTAAATTAAAAGTTAGTTTGCGTTTCAATTTCTATTTCACTAGTACTTATTTTATTTTCTGAAACTTAAGACATACATATTATACATATATATATTTTAACGTTATTTTCAAATGTTTAATAAATGGACAAAACGTTTCTAATTAAATGTTGCAGTAATGTAATTTAGAAAACATATTGAGATGTAACAATTATATGAACATATTATATTTTTATATAAGTACAGAATACTACAATAAATAAATTGAAAAAAAGTCATCGTTATATTTTGACTAAGCTTATGTTTAATAATAAACGCAGTTCTTATTTATTATTAATTTGATTGTTTTACGTCAAATTAAAATTAATTATCATCACTGTATAATATTTAATCTTTTCTACATTAGAAAAACCTTTGATTGGTAGAACAGGAAAATATAATATACATATAAAATGAAACATAGTTAATTTTTATTACCATGTAAGTGTAATTAGTTTTACTTTATTTGTTTGCTTTAACCTACTTATGTTAAATTTATTCTAAAGACACAGTATAAATTTTAATTTTAATTTTTTTTACGACCGTAAAAAATAATATTGTACATGATGAAAAAAATTGTGAGTGCTTTGAGCAGTATTTCTTCAATTTTCAGACATAATTCCTTATAAATATTAAATGCATTTATTAACGGAAACGGTACACTTTAAACTTAGGAATCGTAACTTCAATTAATTATCTCAAAGAACGGGATGAATTCAACGTAAAATAAATTACTAACCATAACAAATAAAGTTCAAGATGACGTGGTGGCTAAAGAAGAAAAACAGCAACGATTAGTAACAAAAATCTCTACAGAAACCGACAACCCTTATCGTTCATAAAACGGGACGGTTGCCGACTTTTTTAATTATATTTTTCTTCTGAAATATCAAAGTAAAGATAAATAATGAAAAATAACTACGATACAATGCAAATATAAACGAAAAAAGAAATTACAAATAAAAGGATCTGATAATTGTTTTTTAAAAAAAAAGTATACAATTAAATTGCTTTTTTTCAATAATTTAATCATTCGATTCGATAGTTTTTACGTTTTTACAATAAAATTAGTTTAAAATTATTATAAAATAGGTAGTAAGTACTATACAAGTATACGATATAAATTGCAGTAAAAATATATGTTGTAAAATAATATTATTACAAAAGGCGTTCTACATAAGGTACCTGAGTGAAAGAATCACACTAAAATACGATCGTATTGTACTAAATGTGAAACGCTTTTTTTTTTAAATTGGTTCTATATTTGTATTACTCGTGATTTTATATAATATGAACAAATTTCGTCGAACTAGTATAAAGTATATAGTAAGTAGTTATTTAAAGAAAACTTATCCCGTTAAATCTACTCTGAATGGAATTTGTGCATATTACTGCAAAATAATGTACAATGTACATTGTGCATGTGCGTCACGAACAATGACATTTTTTATCATTTTACTAAAATCAAGATAATAGTATTACATACATTCAAAATACTTCACACTACAGCATAGAGTACACTTTAACATATAAAGAAATAAAAAATAATATTTGAATTGAAAATGTTATTTTTACATTTTAATAAAGCGTTAAAACTAAAACAAAATAAAAGTTATATATAAAAATAGAAAATTCTGGATTAAACCCATCTCACTCGTTACATAATCTACCTGTCAGTACAGACATCGCTTTTTTATAATTAAAAAAGAAATTCTAATTTATTCATAATTACTTATAATCTTATACGAATTAAATTTTGAATGAAATAAATCCAAATTAGAAAATATAATATTATTATTATGATAGTAAACATTAAGTTTATTATTAAAATTAAATAAATACAATTATATTATAACTTTAATAAACTTTTTTTTCCATGTTGAATTGCAATAAGTAAAAAATGTTATTATTTATATTCAAAAATATATTTTAAAGTTTCCCAGAGTATATACAATATCGGAAATCAATTGTTAATAACTGCCCCATAAATTTAACTATGCAAGGTAAAAAAGAGAGGAAAAGTTAGGGACTAACTAGTTGTCTTGTGAAAACGAGTCATCAATCATCGTCTTATGTCGATTTCCATAGAAAAAGCTTCGAGTCTTTTTTTATCTTCAGATTCCCCGTTTGATCGATAGCAAAACAGTCACTTTGGAAAATGGATTGACAGACTAAACGGGTTAAAAAAAAAAAGAAAACATTCCTATCTGTCTAATGACACTTTTTATCTTAATACTATATATATGTAATATATATATGTATATTATATTTTTGTACAAATATTATAATATATATTGCTTAACATAGAAGTACTATTGTATTTCAGGAGAGAAATAATAAGGATCTTCTCTACGAAATTGCAATAATGTAATGGACATGATAATATCGCTTTTCGTAAAATCATATTATGAAATATAAACTAATTTTTACATTACAATAAATACACCTACTAGCTATTTATGATTAAGACAATCATATTCCTCAAATACAATCATGTGTAGATATTCAATCAGTAATAATTTGATTAACGAAAATTCATAGAATACATTCAGTTTGCGATTAGAGTAAATACAGTCTTTGCAATTTGTAGAGTATATCTTTACTTACCAACCACAAACATAGATCGTTTTACTGTAGATTATATTTGAACAATAATTTGACAAAAGTTAATGGTTCTGTTTTCAGTTTAAAATCAATATTATATAACGTCCTTAAGGATTAAAATTTAAATTATGGCAGAAAAAAAATTAATTTTGTCCAAACTTACAAAATTTAAAAAATATATGCAACAAATTATTATTTTATAATACTACAAATTTTAAAACAGTTAGATCTTAAATCATTTCCCAATTTTCACCAGTCATCAATAATTATACAAAAATTGCTTTAATTTGTTGGGTCGCTATTTTTAAATAATGTACACATAAAAAGGCCACTAATTATCAGACTGTTTGATTCATTTTATCTACCTAAACCGATCTGTCAATAGTTTGCCTCTGTATGCAATTATACCGTATACCTTCATACATATTTTATCACCAAATGGTAAGATTTATTTATGTTTGTAAGTTGTAACTACTCAAATATTTGTGTTTTTATTATTAAAACAAAGATTTAATCTTATTTATACCATACATTAATTTAAGGACAATTTGATACACCTAAATACTGTCTAAAACTATTACGTTTTAGTAGGTATAAAATATTATTAAAATAATAATATGTACTTAGTAAAATATGTATAATAATTTAAATAGTTATTAATTTTATATTTATTTCAAAGATTATATTATTATGATGCCATTAAACTATATTTTAGTTATATTTAATATTATCATTAACGCCATAGTTTTTTAAAACAATTATTTTGATATCAATACCGTTATATTATTTTAATGTAATTTAGTTTATTTATTACTAAAGAACATAAAAACAATAATAATATTAAATGTATCTTAACGAAAATTCTAACCAGTACCAAATAATATGTAGGTAATAAAAAATTAATAATAATAATAGTTTTTCAGGAGTCAGAATATTCAATTACTTACTCGTATTTTAGATTCATTGTAAAATGAGTGATGTATTGGTTTTAAAGTGATGTTTTTATTTATTTAGAACTATTTTTTTTTTTTGAACAATGTTTAGGTCATTTTTTTATTTTATCAACAGTTTCAGTATGCATAAGCAAAACCCTATACTGACAAACATATCCAATAATGGGAAACATATAAATAATATACGAAGTTTTGAAACAATGCCTGCGAACGCCCTTTTACGGGGTCCATTTAAAATAATTTTTTGAATGTGATGATCTATATACATTATACACCATTAAAAAGAATCAAGACAAAAGTCGAATACCCGGTTTTTGTATCACGTATGAAATTATTTCAATTTAAATATACATAAGTCATAAATAATACTTCATAAATTCGATTTATTTTTAAACTTAGACAGATCTATATAAATCAAAAAATAATATTTTATTTTGATTGTTATAAACAACTATTTTTCATACGTCTTGTAATATGTTATATGATAACTTACTAACAAGTTTATACATATTTTACTAGTTATTATCTTTCTATCATTATGTGAGTTTTAAATTTATTATATTTTATTTTTACTAAAAATCGAATAAAATAATGTAAAAATAATAATGGTAATCAGTCAAATTATTATTTAAAATATTGTAAGAAAAAGTTTAAATCAAGAATATCTTTTTTTTATCACTCGCGAGTAATTTAATATTATTTTACATAAGAACAATTAATAATATATAAACATTTACGTTAAGCACAAACGTAATTTGGATGTGATATAATTACGGTACGAGAAAATATTCGAGGAAGTAGATTATTATAATGTATTTAATAAATAATAAATATTAAGTTGCATCTATGCACATTTTTGTACATCGTTAGAAACTGGAAAGTAGGTATATTATACGGATAACGTGTGGCGGAAATAAGTTTTTTTTTTACCTATATAATACTGAAAAATAAATTCAAAACATAACATGAAATAATAAATCTCCCTAGATAATTTATGCGACATACATAAAGTAGTGAAAAGTTAAGTTGTCGTCTTTTCGTTGATATTAAAAGTTTTAAAGAGCTAACATTTCTGACATATTACACCAGTTACAACACCTACTGCTCACTTTTTGACGATCAATGAGTATTTTAACTTTAATTGGCTATGTGATAAGAACACGCTCTATTACATTTTTTTTTCACGCGTATCAGTGTTTTTAGCTAGCAATTTTTCGCGGCTGTCGTGTTAATATTTTAAACGGCATAAGTCCATACATAGGAAGGTTATTATAGCCGTTTACTGAGAATCCTTTGAGTTATTGCGTATCGATATATACGTTTACCGATAGCTGGCCGTCATGTTTACAAACGACACGAGAACGAAATATAAAAAAAAAAAACAAACACCAAAAGTCCAATAACTTAAACCGTGTCAGAGAGCCCTTTGTTTCAGGAAGGGTTAATTAAAAGCAAATATTCGACAACCCCTATATTGTTTACATTTCATTATACTGCAGCAGACATACAGTGACCGTAATATTATAAATTATGTGTATTATAATATATAAAACAGTGAGGTGCCGCATCGAGTTCGAGTAATGCGCGTTTACAGGGCCGTCCCCGCAAATAGGAACGGTATTAATTTTTCGTACTTTTTCTGTGAATTTGTGTTGCTAGTTGTACCTGCGTCATAAAACGTGCATCACCAGTTTTCTCTTTTTTATATTATAATTCAATTTACGTATTAGCTTTCATATCGATACCTACTTATTATGCAAGTTTTAAACGGTATTATCGGCTAACTGGTGCTATTTATGGTTGGGATTTTAGCTTCCTTTTCGATACGCATACCTTTTTTTCGGTATCGATTTAAATCGCAGTAATCATATTAAATAATTTAACCATATACACGAGTACGATTAACTAGCAAGATTATAAGCACTTAGAATACCGATATATCAACAAAAATATTAAATATATACAACCATCTCGGAAAACTTTTAGTTAGTATATTGATTTAACGGACGCTATGTCAGTTCTTTAGACGTATTGTTGTTACATTTAAGATAATAGATGTTCAATCTATACTATATCTACTCGATCATGTAAATTTTATATATTTGTTCATAAATATGGCCACGTGGGTATTAAAATAATGCAAAACTTTAATAATTTATATTCAAATGGCCAATGTTAATTCCGAGAAAATAAATATGAGATATTTTAAATGTATTATTATATTATTTATTTATTTGTTTATTATAAGTGGCAAGCGCAATACAAATGTTTTAACTGACAACTTATAATAACGTATTGTAACTAATAGCTCAACAAAAAAAAAATTAATATTTTTTAAAATGAAAAGTAGGAAATTTGATTTTGTGACATACAATGACCGAAATGTTGGTTTTTTTCTTAGTTTAAATGAAATACGGTAATGTGAAATATAACAAAAATACATGTGATGAAAGAGGGTATTTCAAAATTAATTTTTTATATAATAATATAATGAATTCCATTTTTCTATAAAGTAAGTTTGTAATAAAAGTTAAATTAGTTCACGGTCTCATAAGGAAAATAATCGTAGATTTTATAACACAAGAATATCATCTTGAGGATGGCAACCATAACAATTTACGCTAAACACTTTCATGTTAAAAAGAAAAAGTAGCTATGAAAAGATCTCATATAGTCATATAACAGAGAATATGGACTCTAATATGTCACGAAGTCATGTACTACTCGCTTAATAAAACTTAAGGTTTTGAGTGCCTTATAGCAGATATTATCAATTCGCAGATTAGGGTTAATAATAGGTAGGAGTAACGGTGATACCTAGCTAGATTACAGACTGAACTTTTAAGTTTTAAGTGAGAAAATAGAATTACTATCGACAAAGAACAAATATTTAAATTAGTCTTTTTGGCGTGGGTGTATTTGCGGAGAGAAACATAGGTTCAAGATGCAAGTACGTCTAAGTCATTATATAAAACATGATGGTACAGTAATCTATTGAATTGATACGAAGGCATATTATGTTCATATCGTCGGTGAACGCTAAATGCTGAGAATCATTTAAAACCCGATTAGCACTGTCAACATATATCAAGAGAAAAGTAAAAGGGTATATTATTTACAATTTTTGTATAATTATAATGATTGTAGCCTAAATATTCAAATATTTTACAGGTAATATAACATAATGTATTATGTAATACATAATATTTTAATTATGTGAAAAACGTTTATTGCAAATTGTAATTCTTTAATTTTATACTAACTAATTAATGAATATATATTTAAAATTGTGAACTCATAGGCCCCACACAAACATGTTTAGTGAAGCGCATTGTCTTATTAGTTATTGCAGAATAAATTTAAAAAAATACATACAATTAATGGCATGCCATAAAAATTATGCCATTTTAATACAGTATACTTATTCAGAATACCGTTGAGACATAACTATAATTTAGTTATCAATCAAATAAATGTATATTCAATGGCAGTTAGCATCATATTTTATTTTAGCTAACACACATAGTATAACCTTTATGGTAACGGGTTATGTATTGTAATTACTCTTGGCAACGTACTTTGTGTTTAATTAGTTATGCATTTACCACAATAATTTTAAGGCATCTCGAGTTCTGAAGGGTGTGGAGAACGAATTGAGATTCGTTTCGCCTTTATTACCCATGTGTTTATCAGTGTGTAATATAAATAATATAATACGGTAGGTATAATATAATATAACGACGGTGTGTATACACTATACACTGTATTGTGGTAGTGTGGAGTATACATTATAATCATACGATTGCATAATATAACATATACCGACAGGGTTAAAAGTGAATATTTTATTACTCTTCTGGTTAAATGAAAACAATGACAAGGCAAAAGTAATTATTATTAATGGAATGTTCGCCGATGTAACTATTATTTATATATACTATCACTGCTACCATATAATGTGCTACTTCAACTATAACAATTATAATACTAATCTAGGTGCTGTACACTACTATTACTACATCACTACTACTTGTCTGTTATTCTACTTACTGATTACGCGTATTATATTATTATTTCAACAATTTTTTTTTCGTTCAAATCGCATTCTCTGGGGATCACTTTTGGGTAGTAATTTTCCCATAAAGCATTGTTAATTATGTTCTAAAAAACAGTAAGACATCTTATCACGTATTATTATAATATTTAATATTAACACGATTGTACGAAATTTATTTTTACACATCGCTTTATAGAGTTAAAATGACGATAATGATTAAAATTAATCACTCAATGTACCTACGTACATAGATACATTTTGGATTTTCCTGTTTCCAGAAATCTGATTCTAATTTACTAGTGACTATTGGTCTTGTCTGTATTTCTATTTTCGTTTTGTCTACAATGAAACTAAATATCTGCCGGTGACGTCTTACTTCTATCTTACTTTTTGAAATTTCACTAACTAAGATTCTTGATTTCAGCGCTTCCTCAATGTCTACCTCAAATTACTACTACTACTATACTATTATAACTACTACTAATACTACTACTACTATACTACACACTATTACGGCTTTTAAGTATAGGTCTAGTCTTCTTCATATGATTATTATGCAAACCATTAGCAATCACGATGTTAATATTATTTACTGTGACACTTTGAAGAACAAAAAAAAAAAATAGCTAATGGATAAAATGTTCAAAAGAGATCAAAGTTCAAAAACCTGTCCATCAACTAAGGATTTCTGGAAACTGATGTACAGCTTTTAACTCGCTTGACTTATAAATTGCTAAGGTTGGCAATGGTGACTTTTGAATGTTTAATGGATGCCGTTATTTTTGAAAGTGCATTATATTGTTCAGCTTTTATCTGAATTATTATATGCAGAACCTACATCTCGAAAAAATACAAACTACACAACACATTTTTATAATGTGTGTACACTGTACAATGCCATTATATAAAATCGTTCGATAATCATATGACTGAAAGGAAGATGTGAAATGAACATAACTTTAACAAAACATTATAAATTATTTTAGTACAAATAAATATAATATATTCATAATATACGCAATCTACATGCATTATATATAAAATAAAAATAATAGTCTGTGAAAAGCAATCTTTTTTTTATTGCATAAGTAATGATGTAGGTATACAATAATTAATTGTCTACGTTTGTTCAAATTATAAAAACTCTATTATAGGTACAATTTATTTTATTTTTGTACAACATTCGATTGATTAAAAATATATTTATATGTAGTAGAAATATTTCATATATACTTCACTAAATAATATTATTTCTGTCTACTCATACTTATAAAATAATGTTTCATTATTAGTAAATATATAATAAATAATAATAATAATAATATAAAAATATCGCTTATATTTAATTTTAGTGCATGTTACTTTTATAGAGTTTTCTGGAAAAAAATTTCAAACTTTCTGATAAAATACGAGTATAGTGCAAACATTATATAATTTTTAACGACTTTAAATAAATCTTATTGATTATTATATACTTAAACTTTGCGACGACTGGTGATATTCAAGACAAACAAATACAGTGGTTTGTATAACAAAATGCAAGGAACATTCAGATTTAGTTTTTTCTTGTACATTGTTCACAAATAATATTATAGATTCCATACGTACTGTAGTCTTTTTTAAGGTGAAAATCTCAAATACATTTTGAGTTAAGAGAATATTCTCATTATTAATAGATAATTGAACAACATTTGAATCAAACACTTAACGAAAAAATGCAGATCCATTGAAAAAGAAAGAAAAGAGTACAACATATTAGAAAGGTAGAAAAACCATATGCAATCAGAAAATTTCATCACAAATAAAACATAAATAGAAAAATACATTTTACACAAACAATACAAGAGTTTAGTACTTAATCATAAATTCATAAATCTCTATTTTGTATTTACTAAGTTATTATTTAAATCTTGTAAAAAACAAAAAAATTGATCTCAATTACATAAAATAGTATCAAGTTATAATAATACTACCATATTCGAACACGATAAAAAGAAGAATGCTACCACATTAAATACACTATCTGTAGTAAGTGTTTAACGCTCTTTCGTCATCACAGAATGATTGTATTAAACAAATGTATATTAATTTATGTTATATAGACTAACCTTGACCGCCCGAAAATAGATGAGAATGCTGAATAATAGTTATACCCGCTGATAGTAATTCGAATGAGACGCATATAAACGAAACGATTTCTATAATTTTCCTTTGTCCCCATTAAACTTAGGCAATAGTAGTAAATAGAGAAAACTATTGTGACGGTTAAAATTGACTTAATCACATTGTGGTTAACTACAATTTTAAATAACCATATAATTAGAATACCAGGTGTAACCACTGATACCACTAACCAATTGTAATTATAACTAATAAAATAGTAATACATTTTACGTTCATCCAAATTAAATAAATTCCTAGTACTAGTGATTCGATATGGACATTTAACTTTAATCCGTATCTTATTTGGGTTTATTTACGTAAACATAAACTACTTAAGTAGTTTTTAAAGTACCTATCATGTAAAAAAGAAAATTAGTATTTCAATGTAAAATAATTTATAATTAAATTTAAAAGAAATTAAAATCTTATTAATCTCATAATATATGGTTTAAGAGTATAGGTAACACATTTAAGAAATCAGACTTTAGTTCCCTTAATGACAATCTTTTTACTACACAAATAAATTATCAAATACCTACATCAGTATATAAAGCACTTAAAATAATAAAATTATGTATTTCAAAACTCTGTTTGTTAAATTAGCCATGGTCGTTGATTTTGAAATAATAATATAAAATGTAAAGATAAAATAAAACCTAATGAAGATGGAAACTTAAAGCTATTAAGATAAATCTAAAAGATGTACAAATGATAAAATCTAGTAAAAAAACAAAAAAATTTAAATTTTTTCCTAAGTGTTATTTTTTGACTGATTTCAGTAGTATCCAAATACTAATTTTAAAATATACCTTTTAATTATTGATATCGAATCTAACTGAATAATTTATAAAATTATCAGAAACGTAATTAATCGTGCTAAAACACTTATCCCTATTACCCTAGCTTTGAACACGAATCTTTATAATAGTAAAAAAAAATATTTTTATTTATAGTTTATATATACATATACATCATAAATTGATTATAACTATGCTAATAACTAATCATCTTGTAATTAAAATTAAATAGTTGGTCTGTTAACTTAATTATGTAATATTATTATGTATATTTTAATTTAAAGCCTGTGAAATATAACTATCGTTTATCAAAATTTGAAAAATATAATTAATTACAATATCATAAAAAAAATGATGACATTTAAAAGCTAATATTAATCCATGAAACACTAAAATTACATAAATATCAATAAAAATGTATGTATAAATATGTTTTTTTTTTTAATTAGACAATAACTATAGACAATAGCTTTGTATTATTTATATAAATAAAATGTATTTCAACTACAAAAAGCCATACGACGTTTTTATTAGGCAATTTAATTGTAATTTTTGAAGATAATCTTATGATATTTTATATAGTTTTGATATTTATTTTTCAATTAGTTCTTGTAAATATATATTTTTAGACACTAAGCAATTATTAAAAATATTTTTGATATAGTTTTAAATGTATTTTTTTAAATAAAACTACTTTGTTCCTATCAGTAAGACAATTTTAAATCCTTCTTTTCTATATAATATTAACGTTTTGTAAATAGATTAGTGTTATTATACACATTATAGCTAAGGGAACTTAACTATATAAATTAACCGAGTATCATACTTCATAATATAAATCCTTTTATAAGCTCGCCTGGATACAGGGTTTTCTGATCCTATACATATTTAGTTTGTTTATTTAGGCCACTTCTAGGTATTACTCACACGTTGCTATGGTAAACAGAATATACGGCGATAACCATCACACTTAACTATTCTTTATTAAAAAAGAAATATAGTAAATGCAACAGAACTACAGTGGGCACATATCTAAATAAGTTATTGGTGTTAAATTTATTGGTATAAATCATAACAATTTTCAACATTTAAATGGTTTGTGAAGTATGGTGGCGAAATATAATATAATAATAATTAGGTACATTAAAATAATTTATGACTACAGTTTTTAATTTCCAAGTTAACATGACTTAAACAACGGTTTCATGTTTTTGCCATAAAGGAAAAAAAAATTCTAACTAATGTAGCATAATTTTACTAAATTGCAAGAAAAATTTTCCTCTACTATACGTTAAAAGAAAAACGACAAATGTATGATTTAAAAGTATAAAATACCAAAATTGTGAAACTAATAGAAGAGAACTATATTAAAAAAATAAAATTGTAAAAAGTATTTACTTTATAATAATAATTACTACCTTCAAAACTTAGGTTACCAAGTCAAATCTAACCAATCACTAATTCAGTGACGTATAATGCACCTCCTGAGCTGTATTGTTCGTTAGACGTCAAATGAATTTTTTCTTTCAGTTGTGCCACAACAAAATCAATTTGAAAAATAAACTATAAAAAAAAAATATATTTAAATAAAGAACATATAATATATTTTATAGCATGATACTTATTAGTTATTAGTTTATTAAGTTTAAAGAACAGATTAAAAAGAGATATTTTAATATTAAAATCATGTATATTTATCGAATAGTCATCTATCAATGTACATAATATACTTGCAGATATAGCTTAAACACTTCTAAAATGTATTTGGAATAAAATAATTAATACTAAAATACTAATGAAAAATAATATTCTAATTATAAATTAAAATACTTCATGAAAATAATATTTTTGAAATACTATACAATTATTAGATATACTTTCAAAATAATTCAGAATACAGCAATAAATAATTTTTTGGAAACTGTATTTTAAAAGTATTCCAAGTACTGTACTAGGGACGCTTTATTTATATTACTATTC
Source organism: Schizaphis graminum (assembly GCA_020882235.1). Classification (NCBI taxonomy): domain Eukaryota; kingdom Metazoa; phylum Arthropoda; class Insecta; order Hemiptera; family Aphididae; genus Schizaphis; species Schizaphis graminum. The sequence continues at coordinate 111,785,457 of CM037032.1, read as the reverse complement.
AAGTCTGCATAATTTCATAAATATTGTATTGCATATATACATATTATGCATTTTTATGTAGATTATATACATACAACTAATAAGTATATTTTGGAAAAAGGATAACGGATTTTCTGTAAATCGTTCTCGTATTGAAAAATAAAAACAACTGTGGTGTGTATTTAGCACATGAAAATATACATAAACAAAATACAAAAAGGAACCACATTTTGATATTTTTGTGATGAAAAAAAAATATTTGTCTCTTATTACTTTAAGAAGTCAATTCCTACAAGTACTTTGAAAAAATAGAAATAAAATTATGTTTTTGTGTATTTATCTGGTTTTGTGTAAAACATTATACTTTTCTTGGGTATAGGGTAATTTATTTTTCATAATCCGCAGATATTATCCAATAGCATTGGGAAATAATATTGCACTGTAATATAAATATTTTAAAGTTTTAGTTTTAGAACCTATCGAAAATCTAACAATTAAACACTCTACTTTTTAAATGTTTTACAATGATTCTGGAAATTATAAAATTATAAATGTAGGTACCTGTACAATTATTAAATTAATATTCTAATTTAGTAACATTTGTATGCGGGTGTACACATACGAACCTATAAACGTAATTAAAGAGTTTGAAATAGCAAAATTAATAATGTTATTAAATTATTGACTTTCGTCAAACAGCAAAATACCTATATTATGCAGTTAAAAGAACAAAAAAATCAGTATTTTTATGATTTTATGTGTTTTATTTTGTGTTTAACTTATTGTTCATTATTATGTATTTTTACACTTTAAGTTTATTGAGATTATAAAAATAATTTTATTTTATATTTTCAAACAAAAATGTATTATTTAAATTAACATTTCATTTAAGCGTCTAATTAATATTCACAAAACTGTTTGGGATATTATTTATAATGTCATATGACCACATAAATAAACAATATTTTAAGATTGAAACACATTTATAACCTGAAAAAATATAATACTTTGTTTCGAAATTACGTATAATACTATCGTGTAATATTATATGATATTCTCATTAAAAAATTAATTTAAAAATCTTCAATCATATTGATATTTTAAACACTTATGTAAAATGAGAATTTCTTTCCAAAAATAAAATAAATCAATGACTATAAATTAAAATTCAATTTGATTTATTTAAATATATTGAAAACTTAGTGCAACACTTTTAAAAAAAAATTAAATATTATTGTTATTGTATTTTTAAAGTTTTCATATATTTTGAGTGATAATAATATTTGTATATTGTTGCTATACTCAACGCATTAAAATCAAAATTTCCGACCGTAACTGTCAGTACGTTTTCACAAGGCACGAGAAAAACAACTTAGAATAGAGCATAATATACTATATATTATTCATACTGCTATAACTTCATAATACGCTTGGTTTAAAAAATAAATATTTGATTGCATTCATAAATCCAAATAAAACTAGTGATGGGTGACTACTCCGTTGAACCTATCGGGAATAAGTTAAAGCAGCGCAAGTAAACGATGTGAAAAAACGTAAATTCGAAGTTACAGAGGTTACAAAAAAATATCTCAATAACATAAATAATATTAGGGCGTTGTTTAATAATAATATTATTATCCGCCCACGTGTATACCGTATAGTGACTGCAGACGCCAAATATAATATTAATACGCGTTGTTGTTGTTATTATATTATTACTATATTATAATTATCACTGTTATCGTACGCATGGAAAAATCATCAATGCGTGACGTTTTAATAATACCGTGTATACACTTGTACAGGACTTTAGACCTGTTCGATGCTGCTGCTCTCTCGTTAGTGATTTCGACTCGGCCACTACCACCTCCGTTGGCAAGGACTGTATACGATTCGAATTTTCGGCTCCAAAAACGATTTCCGGAAGCGAGAAAATTGGACTCTAGCCATTTCGTTCTATACGAGCAAGTATATATGATATACAGATGCATTACGCCCCCTCGCATCGTTTCTGTTTTACAAGCGCACGTTTCGTATTTATAATATCGTGACGTGGTGAAGGTAGATAAGCACAGAGCAGTACCTACGACGACGCATCTACGGAAGTACACATTTCACGCTACGGGAATCATTGCGAAAACCTCGTGACGTCAAATACCTATATAACTCTGAAGGCGATTAATAATTACGTGTCAATTAATCAATATTATTTGGTGTTGCAATAGCCAGAGCTAAGTGCCAACGCCAAGTAGTCGGAAACACACGTGTGTTAATACTCGACGGGTAAGGAGACGAGGATCATAAAAAGCAAAACTCGTAGACCAACCGGCTCGGACGAAGGATTGAAAAAACGTAGCCTCGTTAAGGACCGGCACGAAAAACAAAAAAAAAAAAATTGGAATGCAAATAGACCACTGAAAACGCACTTAATGATAATAATAGTAATAATATTATTATATTATAAACCTCGAAAACTCGCGAGTGTCAATTAGTCACCGTCCTTCTAGCCGCGTCCGCCCAACCGGCACCTGCGGTACCGTCGTCGTAATTATAGCGCGCGTAATGCGTTTTTAAAAGTAACCCTCGACGGTGGCGGCAGTGGTAACTACGACTACGACGACGACGAGACGGACGATGAGGCGGGTAATGCAAACGTCACAATACGATTTTTTTTTGCCGTAGTTTTTTTTTTTTTTTTTTTGGGGGGGGGGGGTGAGGAGCGAAAAGACAGTTTTCGTCTCGTCTCGTCGGCTACAAAAATGTGTTGTGTCGTATATATTATTATCATCATACCTGGGTATACTCGCGGGAATCGGCGGCGGCGGTTGCGTGGTGTCTCGTAGTGGTGGCCACTGGCTGCGACCGGCGTGTGATATATATTTCTCGACCGAGTATACCGCGGTTTCGAAAAGAAACAACACTGAACGTGTACCGTGCGCTGTTCGCTGTCCGTCGCAGGTAAAAAATGTGACGTTGTCCTGTGCGTCTGCGGCGGCGGCGGCGTGTGTGCACACGCGTATCTGCTGAACCCGCGGCGGCAACTTCGGAGTCGGTTGTCGAGCGGACCGGTGCGATCGCGAGATAACCCACGGCGCAGGACGCCGGACGACTAACTCTCCTCGTCGGTGCGTGCGGGAAGCGGCCGGCGCGCGCGGTGAGATTCTGCGGCGGAGGGACGCAAGCGCGACGCCACGCACCCCCGGCCAAAAGTCTCACCACCGCCACCCCCGCGGATCCGACCTCACGGTTGATCCCCCGCGCTGCAGTCTTTCCTCGATCTCCACCACCCAAATCATACATTATGTATATGCGCGCGTGTGTGTCCTTCTGTCCGCCCGTCTCTCACCACCATCCCTATCGCACTATCTCTTTCTTTCTTTCTCTCTCTCTTTCTCTCTCTCTCTCTCTCTCTAAATATATATATATACATATCATAAACGCGTGTATAGGCTATACATCAAATACCCGCGAACAGCCATCTACAAGGTATATTATAACCTCAATAATAATAATAATAATAATAATAATAATCATCAGCGGTCGTTGTTTTATTTTTTTTCGCTATGTATAGCGTTCCAGCGGCGACCGATACGATTTTTTGCTGTAAATACCGCGATTTTCGTTTTCTCGGCCACTGTTTTTCACGATAATTCGCATTTTTTAGCTAAGAAGATAACTGTTTATTTTATTTCCTGGGTAAAACAAAACAACTAATAAATTATTTTGATATTCTAAACGTGATGAGCAATAATATAGTTTTACACGTCACAACAATTCACATCACTGCCTTGTAACGTTATCGATATATTATAAACTATTTGTATTTTGAAAATTACGCTTTCTCGGGCGTTGGCGAATTGAACAGCTGCAACGCTTGGGATTTATGGGACGTATATAATTTTCTTAGCTAAAAAAATATACCATAAGCTTTATTATTGTTTTTATTCGAACAAACCACACGGATGACTGTATAGCACCAGCGTGTTATATAATATGCTTAAATGTATTGATCACTCCTCCTAACCTCCCGACCACCGGGAAAGTTTTAGAGATTTAACGACTTTTTATTATTATAATTGATAAGAGCTGAGTAGGCATATCACATAATGATATTATGATGTGTATGAAATCGACAAACAATTAGGTATGTAACACTCGTGTGCTGCGAGTTGACAACCCAACCGGCACGTTTCAAAGGTTTCTCCGTGTGCGCATAATAATAATAATAATAACAACAACAGCAGCAGCAACAATAATAATTTACTGTCCCGTTCCCCACATTGTCCTGCAGCAGGAAAACTTTGAATCACGCGTGCGTCAAATCTCGACGTCATACGAATCGGTGCCGTTGACGACGACGACGACGACGAACACGTACAATTATTATTACTACTATACAACTGTATATGAATCAGTGATGGTGAGTGGTCGCGTGCCACGGAAATCGTATATACCGTCAGCTGCTGCACAGTATCACAATACATATTATTATTATTATGTATTGTAAGCGTTTGTTTCGGTGACGTCGACGTGTCGTAATAAATAACGTTCACATCAAAACCACCAATGCTGTATTATTATTATTATACGGTTTGATTAAAAATATCGTAAAAACCACGCAACTACACAGCGCCGCGGACGGTCATCGTACGGTTTCTTATTATTTTTACGACACGATTAAATAACGATAATAATGTATAGTAAATAAAAAAAGTAATCCATTATTATTTCACTGGTCGACAGTGATTATATATAGGTATATACTGTGTGTGTGTGTGATATTTAGCAAATAACGTGCATGGTGCTTATAAATATAAATATTCATAATTAATATATTAATGCGTCGTTTGAATCATAAAATTCTGTTCGGCCAATAGAAATAATAATATACGGCATATCATAAGTTCTAGACAATGCTCAAACTTTTCTAAAGGATCAGTCATGCTTCAGAAACATTAATAGAGTTTTAATTAATCAACAATAATACAGTAAGCTTCTGTGGCATGTTAATGACAGTTCGAGGTGTATAATACTGTAATATAACAATAACTATAACGTAACAGGCGTAAAAACGTTGCAAACGCACAAGAAATATCATTTGAAATCGTTGTATAGCAGAACCGTTCAATCTATTGGTTTACAGTAATGTGCGTTTTTATTTACTTTCCAAAATCGCTTTTTATAAAAAAGAAAATCTCAAAAAGTCACGTATATACTCAATCGAAATTCGGGTTTGTTCTAGTAAAAAATCATTAAATTCTTATTTTCACGGTATAAAATCAAAAAATTCAATTTCAAATAATAATACAATATAATATTATAAAAATATTAAGCCCATATAATAGTATAAAATATATTATTATGTTTACAGTTATTTATTATACTCTATGTAGAATTGAGGAAATAAATAAGTTTACTATATTTTTATAAAGTTTAAAATTATAAAAAAGAACAAACTTGATGATGAAAATTATATTTAAAAATCCATCTTTACTTAATAATCTTCTCTTACAATTTTAATTCAATATACCTTTCTCTTTACAAATATGAATACCTACTGAATAATAAATGAGTAAGTGAAAAAACTTCTTAAATATCGAAAGTTTTTATTTTTACCGAAAATAAAAATAATATGAATTGTTCATTATAATACCGTTGTACAAAATTAGACTAAATAAATTATCTATGTGGTTGATGTCTAAAAAAAACTACTTACTAACTAAATAAATGGTAAATATTTTTAAGGTAATTTTTTAGCTGATCATTTTTGTTATATGGTATTTTATAAATTATAAGAATTATAAGAACATGTGTATGTATTTTAGCTGGTTTATTAGTTTATAAAGAATTTAGGAATTTTAAGAATTCAAGTATTAATAATTTACTAATAAATATTAAATTAAAAAAAAAAAATTACAAAAATGTAATGGCTTTAATTTTCAACATAAACAATATTATGCACTAAGCAATAAAGGGAAAATTTATCATTTATCTTACTGTCGTGTGCGCAATGTTTTTTCTTTTTTTTTTTTTTTGAATTGGAGAAACGAACAATTTAAACTTCAATTACATTAAAAAAAAAAGCGGGTTAGTGAGTATCGCTCTGCTGTACATTAGGGGGTGGGGTGGACCTCAGACTAGGGTAGGTTAAATTTGAATGCAATGATGGGTATCATTGTATACGAAAAACGATTCTGAATGGAGATGATTTGTCAGTCTAAGATATATTATATTTAAATATTGTCATATGTTCTATTTTAAAACAAATTCAAACATTTAAGTAAAAGTTTCAAGATCCTACGTTTGGTAATTTTTAAAAATAACAAAAATCAAAAATTATTTAGTAGTAAAACGTTATTTTACACGTGTATTTTTGATTTCAAATTAAAATTAAAACTTTAAACACTCGTAAAATTTTTTAAATTGAATAATCCTCAAACATTTTTATAATTATTCTAAGCTTAACTTATGGACAGCATAGTATTAAATTTTCAATTCTTAGCTTTTGATATTAAAATATTTATAAATTTTTAACTACCAAATAGTGAAAAATATTCACGATTTTGACGAATTTTTGTCAATATTTGAACTTCAAATGCTAATAAAAAAAAATGGTGACTATGTATTCTTATAATTTTTTTATCGCCATAAGAATAACTTATGAGGAACTTAGTATTAATTTTTCAAATATTTTGACTCCGCCCAAAAAATTTTATCGACACTTCAAAAAAAAATTCTTGGAAAATTGAAAATTTCAATTGTCTATAAATAACTAAGAAAAGTCAAAATATTTTGAAAATCAAATAACGTAAAGAAAATGACAATCTAAATAACTGGTAAAATTTTCAAGTAGGTATTTACGACTTATACTATTTGAATAATAACAAATATCAAAAATCGTTTGAGGCTATACCGTTATTTAACATGGTTTTATAAAAATTTAAACTTCAAACACTCATAAAAATTTTTTGTCTGAATCCGGTAGAGTTTTTTTTACAGATATTTGAAGAAAAATGTATAGAGAACCTTGTACTAAATTTTCAAAACTTAGTTATAAAAGAAAAAATTTTACGATTTTTCAACCACAAAATTACTTGCAAATTTTCGCAATTTTGACATATTTCGTATAAGTTCGAACTTTAAACACTTATAAAAAAAATCGTGACTAACGATTTCAGATTTTTTTTATCACTTTAAGAAAAACTTATAAGAAACCTTGTATTAAATTTTCAAGATTTTCTGGTCGGCAGAAAAATTTTTATCGTTATTTAAAAAAAAAATACTTAGAAAAATTAAAAATTTCAATTGTCTATAAATAATTAAAAAAAAGTCAAAATTCTTTGAAAATTTAACTGTGTATAGATAACGCTAATATAAACATTTGGTGAAAATTACAAGTATTTACATCGATTAGTTTTCGAGTTATAGCAAAATAAAAAATTCGATTTTGTCGAAAACTGGTTTTGCGTAAAAAATCCCGTTTTTCCCGACTCAAAGAGGGGCTGAAGTCAAAAATCGAAGCATTTTTACTGCTCCAAATGTCGACAGACAGAAAAAAAAATACGCATCATTGTAAAATCAATATTGGTGAAAGCTGTATTAAAAATGAAAACTTAAAAACTATTCTTTTAGTGACATATAAAAAAATGCGAATATAATAACTCAACGTATCAACACTTTTAACTTTTAAAATGTGTTATATGTGTACATAATAAATAAATATAAAAATAAATAAATCAAACGTAGTTAAAGTAAATTTATTATATTATGTACATACTTTTTAATTTATTCACAAATATTGTGTTAAGTGTTGTGATTTGTATGATTTATTATAATATTTACTATAATTACACGTCAACGTTAATAAATTATACATTATTCAAAATTGTCTGACAGTGTCAGTCTTTATTAATAATTTCTTGCAAATTCATCTTTGACAGTAAAGTACGGTTTATTGCAATATTTGAATGTGTGTTGTGCACCATGAAAAAAACAAAATATTATCAGAAATTTACTCCGTGTTAGTGTGTTACATTACGTAGTTATGCTTTTCATGGAATATGAAAACGTTACCAATGTCCATTATCATTTTTAATCAAGTTTCAATTTACCAAGATGTATTCATGAAAAAGTAATTATGGTTTCAAACTTATAACTCTAAATAATAAAAACAAACAAATTAAATTATTTTATGTTTCTTTATGTATGCTCAACTATTTTTCATGATAGACACGTAAACGTAACAATAATTATTACGACATAAGTGAATGTTTTTAAAATGTTTACGAACACTAAATAAACTCAGATGATTTAATTCAAATGACTATAATGAATGAAAATACCATAAGCTGGAATTAAACATATACATGTTTAACAATGTCTTGCGTAAAGCCGGCCATAAATGCAACAGATTTATTAATGATAATAATCTTCACTATGGTGAACAATTGACAATACAATAATATTTAATTAATTATGTCAGCTTGCTTGCAATTTTATAGCACCAAGACAGGACTTTATAAATCTAGGTTTTATACAGAAGGTATAGTGTTGATGAAATCTAAATAATATATTATATTGTGTAGTTAGTCGGCTACAGAAACAATTTTCATCCCATTTCTATAGAAAATATATTTGAAATATGAATTAGTACGTTAAAGATAAAATTTAATAATTTTCAACTTAATATAAATATTACCACAATTTCATATTTTATTGGTAGCTTTAATTATCATTGGGAGGATTCTAGTAAATAATTACACTATATAAGTTCAACATAGACTTTTATAATACTAGTATCACTAGTATTATACTAATATTGTTGTATTTTTTTCACAATACGAAATCAAAATTAATCGACATTTTTAACAATTACAAAACCAAGACTAATATTTTATAATGATAGTTTATTTTTCTCGTACGACAACAATTCGTTACATTTAATTAGGCTATTTTGTATGTCTCTATAATTGTATATTATAGTCTAAATTGTTATATTTTGTTTTATTGACTATATTTTACATTTATCATATATGATATTACGATATTAGATATTATTTATTTCATCGTGTAAGTAAAATTACGAGTACATCTCTCTCCCTTTATACATATATATATGTATAAAGTGGTTTAAAGTTAAATGAAAATCTCTCACAACCATATTATTATACTTTTCAAAACAAACCATTTGCTTTTAATAATTTATTAATTAATTAATTTTTAAGGGTGTATTTTTCGAATTAGTAATAAACAAAATTATACATTATACTCATTTACCGTAACATATTATTAAATATTTAATATTCCCTGTGTATACGCGACTTTTATAGCTTTTATAACTTTTTTATAATTCAATACTTAATATTATTATATACATAATAATTCAAATTAATTATATTGTGATGCAGATTACGTATATATATATATATACATAGTTTCTTTTCCACGTCGTCCATTTATCATACAATTATGTATAATTACTTATTGTATCCCATTATAGTACAGATGGTTTTATCAAAGATATTATACAATATAATAAACTATCAGATATCGTTTTATTTAAATAAAACCAGTAAGGATTACTAGTTTATAATATTATATTATGCAATACAAAAAAAAATAAAAAGCGGGTAAGTGAGTATCGCTCTGCTGTACATTAGGGGGTGGGGTGGACCTCGGACTAGCGTAGGTCAAATTTGAATGCAATGATAGATATCATTGTATACGAAAAACGATTCTGAACGGAGATGATTTGTCAGTCTAGGATAAATTATATTTAAATATTGTAATATATTCTATTTTGAAACAAGTATTTTATTTTTCAATTAGGATGCATTTGCATGCGGCATGGTTAATCATTTTTTCCAAAAACATTGCATGTAGTTATCATAATCTATTCTGTGATAATACCATATATTATTATAGATATACCTGGTATACCACAGCTTGATTGTAGATATCTGATAGGTATATATTATGTACAATCGTGGTATATACAAAAAGAAATACCATAGGTATCTAGTATGTATATATATATTGAATTTATTTATTTGCCATTCGTTTCAAGCTGTTCCTCACACTGTTGATCTTGTTTGCTTTTTTTACAATTGGATCTTGCAGTCGTTTTAACATACACATACGACTGGCGATCAGATTGGTTATTTTTACAACTGGATCTTGTAATCGTTTTATTGTACATTTCAAATAAAGTAATTTTCTTTGATTCGCTACAACAATATTTTGAGATTTACGGCATAATTGTTTCCTTAATTTATCGGTTTCAAGTTAATTTACCCGAAAAGTTGTGTTTTCACGGGATAGTTTCTTATATATTCTTTATTTTTAAGTGCAGGTTTTGATAGTCATCCCATTTTGATAGAAAAAAAAATACTTAACCTACGATATAATCACACAAAATCATTCCCTAAACATTATGACCAGAAAAAAAAATTGAACATGTAATAGGTAGTAACAATATAACAAAACAAAAAAATTGCACATATACTTACTGAAATAGTATCTGTTTATATAATAAAAAAAACATTTAGCCAACATATGAATTTTGAGCGTATGAAATTTAATTTAAGTTTTGATATATTTCGTAAACATTTGAACTTTAAATGCTTAGAAATAAAAATTGTGACTAACGATTTTTGATTTTTTTTTACTACGATAAATACAACTTATAATAAACCTTGTATTAAATTTTAAACATTTTTTAGATAGCCAAATTTTTTTTATCGGCATTTGAAGAAAAAAAACTTAGAAAAGTCGAAAATTTTAATTGTCTAAAAGTAGCTTAAAAAAATTCTAAATATTTAGAAAATTTTATCATAAACAGATAACGCTAATATAAACATTTGGTGAAAAATTCAAGTATTTACAATGATTTATATTTATTTACAATCATTTTTGAGTTACAGCAAAATCAAAAAATCGATTTTTTTGAAAACTGTTGGAAAATGCTTACTTTTGACCCAAAGTACAAACTAGATGAATTTTCTATTCAAAGAGGGACTGAAGTAAAAAATCGGAGCATTATTACTACTCCAAAACGTGATGGAAGACACAAAAAAAAACACACATCATTGTAAAATCAATACATTCATCACTCTGTTCAGAATCTAAAATCCTCTAGGCAAATACTTTCTCGATTATTTACAAAATGTTGACTTAATTTGACCTGTAAATAATATGAAAGTCAAATAAAGAACTATAAATAATTTTGTTCAAACTGTGCTGCAAGATTTTATTTTTAATAAATGTATGTCTAATAATATATTTTATTTAATATATTATCATCAAAGTAATGAGCTTATTTACTTTTTACAATACAGAATTTAGTTGTTACTAACAGCAAAACTACAACCACCACATTACTTATGGAAATGAGATAAAATAAAATAGGTAATTGAAACTATAAATTAGTAGGAGTAATTATATTATGTTTGTGGGTTTTCAATGTAGTTGGTTATGTTAGTTGTTCAACTAAAATGAAAGACGTTTCGCAAGACTAGAATAATATATGAGAACATATTTTGTTTAATTTGTTATAAACAATTATTTTGTGCCATTCAACTCTCCAGCTGTTATAAAAGAACATATTTTTGAATTTCTAGTGACAATAATAAATATATAAAGGTCATTTTCTTAATTAAAAATTACTTGAGAGGTATATACAACTACAAAAAAAATTTCAGACCTCACTATTTAAGTGGCTTAGAATTTGTATACATATTAAATATACACAATAAAACTACAGAAATTTTCTTACAAAAAGTAGAAATAGCACGAAAACAAATTTAAGAACAAAACCATTTATTATTTAATTACATATTTTTATTAAAAGTGACTAAATACATTCATAAATACATAAATAAATAATAATTTAACTTAATGTTTTAAAGATTAAAATCTATTTGTTTTTAGTATTTAAAACTGATAATTATCTATAAGAGGAAAAGATCAAAATATTATAAATACATTAGACAATTATATAAAAAATGATATTATAGGTAGTTTTTTTTTAAATAACTCAATAATTTATTTATAAGAAGGTGATCTTTAAAAAAAAAAATGAACATAAAGCGTTACCTCATTTGGCAATATTTATTTTCAAATAAGTTTATTCTAGATATAATATTCAATATATTAATATCAAGCTTAATACGTGTCTGGGTTTTGTATTACAATTTAAGGTATTGTTTAGTTTCAACGCTTAAAATAAACAATTTTCAAAAGCATAATACCTATCAATTATCAAAATGTTTTTTGCATAATAGTTTTGCGATATATTGTTAGTAATAATTCATTATAAATCTCAAAATTGAATCTTAAATTTATAAATAAAAGGTTGATATATGATTTTCCGTCTAAACTATAATTATTTTAGACCAATACCGTAACAAATAATTCGGTATTATATGACTTTTTAAAACTATAAACTTTTGACAGAATAAAAAAAAGAACAGATATTTTATTACACCACACATATTATTTTCTGTAAAATGCATGTATATGTATCAATTAAAATCATAGACATATAAAAAGTAATCTAATTGGCGTAATATTGTATTTATTTTAATGGTTTGGTTAAAGTTTTAGATGATATTAAAATAAAACGCAGTGTATAGAATGGGAAAATGTATTTATAAATTAAAATTCAAACCCAAACTTTTGGAAATTGATCGATTGTTTCAAGTAAAATAAAAAAAATATAGACAAAATATTAAAACGTTTATGCTTAAAATTATCGTTTTATATAAATAATATAATTTTTAAAAATATATTTTAAGGTTGATACATCAGTGTTTCTTTCTGTTATTTTCTGAGTTGGTAAGTATTAATAATAATATAGGTATTTAAAATACTGAAAACCAGACGTTAATCATTTTAATTATTAAAAAAAAATAAAAAATAATATTTAATTTATTCAGTATAAATTTAGTACCTTAAAAAAATATAATAACCATCATTTACTGTAAATATAATAGAAATAAACTACAACTATTGTACATATTAGTACTATCTAATATAACTAAAGTATCGTCATTTTGTTACCAATTATATTAAATAGTAAATAGTGTAAAAAACCGATTAAACTGATAAATAGCTATAGCGATAATGAAAACTTGATTTAATTTATTATTCAAATATGTATCATAATGGTTATGATGGTGACGTTTTATAAAATTCTACTATATTACTGTTATAGAATATGGGTTAAAAATCAGCTAGGTATTAACATTTAAATTATTAAATAAAAAATAACCATTTTATTTTGAAAATAAAACAATATTTAAACAATCTCTCATCAGCAGGTTATCAATAATTGATCACTTTAATATCATATTTTTTTTTACTTTTTTATTATAGGTACATAGTTTTATGTAAATTTTAGTAATTTAATGTCAATGGCATCAGGTCGGGAAAAAAACGTATTTGTCGTAAAACGAGGTAAAACCTAAAGGCAAGCAATTTTATTGGCTTACTAATCCTAAAACAAAAATATTATTTTAGTCAATGGACCGCATTGCCCAGTCAATTCACTAGTGTGAAGTACTGATGGTTAAAAATGGTTCGACAGGTAACTCACCGTTATTATTGTTGATCCGTTTCAAGTCGTTCGCTTATTAGATATTTGGTGCACGTGTCCGGATACGATTGCAACATTTTACCTTGACTATTCGATAAAATCACAGCCAATCGTCGTCGTCCACTTAAAATGTCGTCGTTCAAAAGTTAATGAAACAATCGAATAACAACGGCGTTCCGGTCGACCGTGTGCCCGTGGGCGGACAGCGACGGAGGGCTTTTGTGCACGCCATCGCACACACATACACACACACACACACACACGTAAACGGTCGTCAAAATCGGCAGACTCGGTGCATAGTCGTCGATGCGATTCGCGTGGATAGCCGTGATAAATCTGTGATTTGGGAACGTCAAGACGAATGATTTATACGGTTATACGAAAAATGCCGTCGCGCAAAGACAATGCGCGCGCCGTGCACATCCTCCGCGTTGGCTTTATATTATTATAATATTGTAGTAATGATAATAACGAGCGCCGCCGCACAACAACGGCGTTATAAATCAAACCGATCTTATAAAACAAAGGCGGCGGCGTCCCTTATCCGTTATACCTTTGTAATGGTCGTCGCCGACAACGCGGAAATAATATTAATACCTATGCCGATGCTGCAGCGGTGCACAATAAACACTGCGCAAGAACAAAATGCATAAGAATATGATATAAATGATATAATTATCTTAATACGGTTGGGGCGTGGGAGTGTACTACCGCGATATTAAACGCAACGCTTACAGACCGTGAGTGTGTATTCGAAAAAGCCATACACATAACGGGGTGTCCCACGAAGATCTGACAATCAAATAACTTTTGTTCTAATCAATGTTTTAAAAATAATTCTTTTAAATAAATATAATTCATAGACACTTGTCCTACATTTTTAGTTTAAATTTTTATTTTTTAATACAGAAAAAATAAATAAAAAATTGATGATTTGTGAATCTAATTTAAAAAAAAATTAGATAGAAAAAACATTTATTTAAGTCGAGTGGCTGATTTTTATAATTTTATTAAATATCAATATTCTCGTTCAAAAAATTACGATCTTTTTTATCTAAAACAATAAAAAAATAGTTAGATTTTTAACATATACATGTTCATAAAAAATATTTAAAAAAAAAATAAAAATAAAAATATTTACTAAAAATGTAATGCAAGTATCAATGAATTATATTTCAGAGATATTTTATAAAAATATTGATTAGAACAAAAGTTATTTCATTATTTCATTTGGTAGATCTCCGTGGGACATTCTTTATAATACTATTATGTACCGTATACGTATATAAGCAAAGAATACATTTGTGACGCACACTATCAAGTGACGACGGAGTATAATAATATAATATATATATTTTTTTTTACTATGACTTTACGTTGTGCAAATGTTTTTTATAAGCTGTATAAATGTTGATATTGACAAATTGTTATAGTAAAGTTTTACAATGACTTATTTTTGCTCCCCTCCCCCGCCCCGAGAAGAAGGAGATTCACAACGATTTTCAAAACGCAGCAATAATTTTGCATTTTTAATGCTTTCCTTAATGTTATTATTATAATAACGCATAATATAAACGTATAATATGACATTAGTGCATTTTGTTACAAAGTACGAGTGTCAGTTGCATGCGACGTCTCATGCGGCGTTTTAACAGTTCGACGCATTCGCGCGCACTTAGGCAGAGTATCTTATCGACTACATCATTATTCACGGTACCTACCCCTAAAATTGTAATTCCTTGTGGTGTTGTAAAGAAGATTATAGAATACCACGATGTCAGTTTTAATTTGAACGCGCCAAATGTGCGTATTAGATTACATTAAATTCTCTTACGGTCTTACTTATGTATACACATCATATATGTAAGGATCTAATAATAATTTAATGTTATACTATTTATAAACTTAAAATTCATGACTTTGTTGAATATAAAGTATGAATGCACATTGGACAACTTATGTGTAATAAGTGCGCATAATAATATTAATATTTCCGTGATACACTGATGGGTAGAATAAATGTATATTATACATACAGAATGATTCATCAAATATCATCATCCTTTTTCTTCTTCGATATTGTAGTTATTCATAATCTGAATTTTCGAATGTTTACAAATCCTTGAGATTTTTTTTGTAAAACTTAAAGAATATTCTGTGATGAAACAAACTTTTTTTTTAATAAGTAACCTCTTATTTTCTTGTAAATTATTTAGTGGATATATATAATATACATATATATTTAATGTTGACGTACCTAATTCAAAATTTAAATGAGTAATAAATTTTCCAGGTAATGGAATGTTTACGTATACTAAGAATAAAAGTACTTAAAAATGGTATTACAAAAATATAAAATAGATGTATAATATTGGATTTGGTGTTTATTGTCAATCATTTTTTTTTAAATTTTTAGACAATAAATAACTAAAATTTTCAAATCCTAATATCATGCATTTATTTCAAGTCCATTATTATGGGTCTATTATTCTTATAGTATACTAAGTCAAAAACTATTCGTTTGAATTTTTATTTTGATACGTCAATATTTTCAGAAAAATTATCCACTAAATAATTTACAGCAGAAATCAAGCAACAAAGTTACCCATATGAGTAACAAAAGTTTATACCTTTACAGAAAATGTCTTAAGGATTTGAAAACATGGTTTAAAAGTATATTTATAAATTCCAAAACTTAGATTTTTTGGTAATTAATCAAGTTTGAATAGGTAGATACAGATTTGTCTCTATAGTATATTATACGACTATACATAATAATAAAATTATCATATCAATGTTCAGTGGCGTAGCCAGGGGGGGTTTTGGGGGTTGAACCCCCCCCCCCTCTTCGGCCGTATTTTTATCAAAAATATAATTTTTATAATATAGAAATACAATCATTTATTCGTGGTGAAATATATTCTATTATGCTGTATTCACGTTATCGACTGCACTGATGATAATAATCATTATCATTCAATTATTTTATTATTTCAATACGGTTGTAGAATTATTTTATTTTATTACTAAAAAAACCCCCCCCTAAAAAAAAATCCTGGCTACGCCACTGTCAATGTTGAATTGTTAATAACACATCATACTGTAAAATATTTTAATCTTGATTGATTTAAGTAATTGTATATCATATAAACCAATATACAGCATTAAAATATGCAAGTACTAATACTAATAGCACAAATACTAATACAGCATAATTTTAATGAACAATTTTAAATTATAGTCAAATCTTGTTTTTAATAATTTAAATACCTAAATGCAAGGCTAATATAATGAAACTGTTACAATTTAATAACATAAACATAACACAGTGTCTGCTCATTTCAAAATTAACTATAGCTTGTTTTTGTATATTTGAAAATAGGTCAATCACATTTAGAACACAATAAAATATGAAGTAAAATAATAAATTATAATGAAACTGAAAACTTAACTTAGTTATTATTTATTTTTGTCTATGTATTTATAATGAAGTTATTTTTTTTCAATACCGAATATATAGAATATATATATATATATTAATATATTATAACCAAACTAACAGGAAATAGTATGTAACTTTGTTTTTAAAAACAATATATAATTCACTATAATACTTTTTCTTAAACTGGCTTTTGTATATTATTCTATATTGTAGTTTTATTATTACTCATATCCTAAGCACAAATAATGTGTTCGACATACTGAAATATATTTTATACCGAATCCAACTCTAGTACTTTTTTCAGGGTAGATATCTGGGAAAATATTAATCATTACTTTGACTAAGGTCGAGAATGTGATTCACGAACTGTATGAATACGACCCATATAGCGCTCCCATTAATAGTGTCGTTTCCGTAACGATTTATAAGCAGATAAATCCCGAAAATAAATTACCTCTAGTTTCACAGTTCTGGGAAGTCGTCTCTAATTGTTTAAACTCAAATGGCACCTCGCTGACCGTACTACCCATATCAACCGTATGACAAGAAAAAGCATTGCAGAAAAGTGGCCATTATATTGTTGAACGTGTCATTCAAAATAATTCTTACATTGTGCACTTTAAACTCTTTTATACGGTTTTATTATTTTTCTCTTTTATTTTTATTATTTCTTCGGTACTATAAAAAAAATATTAAAACGACAAGCTGCTTTATTGATTTAAACAACATTGCTATTGATACTTTACCTCTTCAAAAATAAATTATATTTATATCTAATTACAATCTATGTTGTACATCTCTTTAAAATAATAATTATCCAATAGGCTTATAATGTTTTCTATTTATAACAAAAATAGTAATCGATAACATAGAAATTGTAGATATATCTGTATTCTGTATACATAAATTGTTATACATCTTAACAAAATTAAATAATTAAATTTGGAACTTTGATATGTCGAAATTCAAAAAAAATGTGTAGGTGTAGTATTAAAAGTATTATAACAAATTTAAAAAAAGTAATTTGATATTTTACATTGAGATTTATTCGTATACATGTTTGTACTTACCCTATCAATTGTATTTTTTACCACGTTCAGACAAGCAGAGCACATTTTATTGTCCACATTTCTAGATTTTTCAGTGAATATCCTTAGCAATAATATGACTATATGAGTGCAGCTTTAGATCGTTTCACTGAAACACGAGTTACTGGATGTTTTCTTCGATTTAATCAATATAAACTGCTGTGCGCGAACGATATTGTCGTCTGTTAAGATACCAGAGAGACGTCTTCTCCGATTTCTACATAATTTTCAAATTATTCTTTTGTTGTTATCAGGGCCTATTATTTATCTGTAACGATTTTTCGATGTTTCAATGTGTCAGGATCCTGCGACACAAGTAAAATTCCACACAATGTAAAGTAGTTAACGATTGTTGTGGTTTTTGCATTTTTCGAAGATTTATCAACAGGGACGCCCGCAGAAATGTAGTTCAGGGGGGGCAAAAAAAATTGTAAGTACCTAAATACTTATAGGTAAATTTACCACTACATCTTTCATCTACTCATATTTTGCAATACTATCAATAATATATATTTTTTAAAAATCAAAACTAATTTAAGTTAATATAAAATTACACATTTACACTATTAGTTCTAATATTTGTAAGAAAAAACATAACAAAGTTCAAACAAAAACTTAAGTTTAAACAACTTTATTTGATAAATTTTATTTCATATTTTATTATTTTATTCAAAAAGTAATGGCAATCTCCTTTTGTTTGAAATAAATAAATAAATTTAATTAATTACTTTGACTCGTCCGCGTTAACAGACAATCTGTAGGAACACTAGGAACCAGCCAAAAGTTAAAAAGTGACTTAGCGATTGAAAATAATCGTAATGTCTTTTTCACGATTAAATAATAAATACCTCCTATATGACTTGTTAGATACTTAGATACAAGAATTGTCGAATAGTTGCTGATTATTATAGATCAGCTTTATGTAAAAAACTTCCAATTTTGTAAATGACACGAAAAATCTCGGGGGGGCAATGACCCCACTGGCCCCCCCTTCCGGGCGTCCCTGTTTATCAATAACTCGCATAACTTATAGAACATTGATTCTAGTGGATTTTTCGTCATCCATATGTCTTATTATTTGATTTTCAATTTACTTTCTGTAGAGCAGGGGCGAACGATATCAGGTACAAAAATAAATTATCTGACCTACAAATGTATTACTAATAACAATGCTAAAATTTTTTCAAAAACCCCCCCCGAAATTTTTTCCTGCGTTCGCCCCTGCTGTAGAGCGTCTTGAATGGTTTTATTATTCCTTAATTCAATGGTTTTGATTATAAATGGTTTGCTTTTTATTTTAGAATAAAATCCCCGATACTGACATTGGCATTGCTTAAAAAACTTAACTAGACATTCCTCTACGTCCGAAAATTCAGGATCTTCCGATCTGATGAAACTTGAAATTAATTTGTTTATTATTTTTTCTTATGGAAAATGGTGTGCTAGCTGGTATTCCAAATTTTTCGAAAATCTTTTTTTTTCTTCCAATTTTCTTTGCGTTCAAGGGCCCTTTGTTTTCTACGACGGTAAGCATTTTGAAATTACGTGACATTTTTACTTTCACAACACTAAACTCCACATATTTACACTTACATTTGTTTGATTGATCAAAACTGACAATACCGAAACCGAATGTAGTGACAGTAAACCAAATAAAATAAAAAATACATTACGATAATAACACTATAAAATAGCAATCTAGTTAAATTATTGGCGCATACTAGCCGATTAGATAATAATTCGTAAAAATAAACAACAAGTAATCGTTATTATCCATTTATATTTGTTACATGGTAATATAGAATATTCGAGTTTTACATAGTTTTTCTTTCAAGTAATCGAGGTTTTTGCAAAGGAACGGGAATTTATGTCGAATTATCAAGGTTTTCGATTTATCGATGTTCCACCAAATATAAGCAAGAATATAAGGGTAAATGATAGATTAATCCTTACTACTTAAGCTTTATAGTATTTTTTATAAAAATAAAGAAATAAAATTTCTATCTATATACGAAAATCTACTACTAATAATTACATCTATTATGGAGGAAAAAATAATTAAAAATAACTTTTCGGTTAATATTACTTAATCACTTTGAGAGATGCTAAGACTTTAAAAGTATTAATTTACGTTAAACTCAATAAGTTAAATATTTAAATTATTAGGAGGATAATAATACAATTAAAACATTATTAATGCAACATTTTGGTTATTATATTAGTAGGTACTAACGCGACCGCATTTTTTATTTTTTAACTGGTATATTTATTGACGTAAGTCTTTTGATTAGAAGACTTGTATGGTTTTGAAGATTTAAGTTGAATCGCCGTAAAATGTTTAAGCTACAATGTGTGTGAAGTCAATGGTCGGATTCATGGCTTTAAGATTTTTGTCATCGATTAAGTCACTAATAAGACTAGTAAACAGAGTAGGTTAATCAGATAATATTTTTAATAAAATAGAAATAATTAAAAGAGAAGTAAATATTATGGCTTAAATTAAAAACCCTAATGGCTATACAACTATAAATTAAATTGTATACTTACTGTCTTTAATAAACACATATAGCTATATAAAAAATGCATTATTGAATTAAAATGAATAAATTACTTATAATATCATTAACCACAAATAAGTAATATTATAAGTTATTTTGTAATTACAGTTTATTGTGAATAAATAAAATAAAACATCATAATATTATAATATATTAATATTTTAAATTTGAAAATAACTAAAATCTACCATGTAGCTTTTAATCTTGTGATAAATGCTAGTAATACAAACTAATGTTTGTTATTTGATCGCATAGTTTTAATCCTTCTTGTAGGCTTAATATTCGATAGAACTTTGTTAAGTATTTCTTCAAGTTGAAATGTTAAAAGTTCAAATCAAAGATATTGAAATTAATTGAAAACTATGTTAATTTATTACATTATAGAATTTAAACCAAATAACCGTTTCTAATCGTAGAAGATTATACGTTATAATGTTTACACGTCTATTAAAGATAATACGAAATAAAATCACAATCGATTAAGTTGTGACTATAGGTTAGTAAATTGTATTACATTTCGTACCGATAAATAAATCGCATAACGTATGATCCACTAGGGATCTAGTTTCTTCACGTTTATTTTTGGATGACATCTTTAGACAGGTTTATTTAATTTCGCATAGAAATGTTGATTCTATATAGAAGAGTTTGAATTTTATTACAAATTTTCCTAAAAAATAAAATGTTCGCATATTTCGAGAATGAAAATCGTTCGTAGGTACTTTCTATATTATTGGTATATTATTGGTTTATGTTCTAATGTCTGTAAAAAAAGTTATTCCTTTGCATAATTACGTCCATTTTCAGAATTGTAATTTAATCTTAACTTTAAATAAAAAATAGGTTCTGGGCTTCATAGAATAACTATATTGAACAAGAAGTGGAAGATGGCGATTATGTGTAGTCTATTCGACTGTACCATTAAACAACTAGAAAAAAATATCCAATTTCCTAGTATTTTCATTCCAAATATTTATACTCTATGCAGTAAGTATATCATTATAACTATAATAATATATAATTTAAGTAAAAAATTATATTCTTTGTATCTGACGAATAAAATTGCGCACGGTCATCAACTCATCATATAATATACTTAATCTTCGTACCATCTTTTGTGACATTCGCTATCCTTTGTTTTTTTTCTTTTTTTTAACCGAACACTACTACTGTAATGCAGTCGAGCGTTGAATAAAACGCTAACGATGCTAGTGAACTTTTGCGTTACTTTATTACATACATGCTATACCCATCATTGATTATTTTAACAGTAAATACAGATTACTATAATTATAAGCTATTTTAAAACCATTCTTGAAAAAAGTTAATAAACAGAAAAAAATCGTGTACTTTTGTTTCCATTAAAAATTCCCATTTCATAATAACGTCGACAGCAATACTCGAATCTTTGAGTGGTGTACGTCAACTGTTGAAATAATCACCCTGTATACACCGTATTTGCGCACATTTTCCGCGTGAATCCTTTTGATTTATGACACGTACGTAAGAGTTTGTAGAAAAATAAGAACACTAAATAAATAAAAAAAAAAAACGTGCAGAACATTACGGGTCGTGTCGGAATCAATTACATTGTACGCACTACACGCGTTGTAGCGCTTACTACGAGTACCTACCCATAATTTTTTTTATATAGTGGGACATAAAAGTATAGTCTCAAGTATAAATTTTCCAGAATTTCAAACGTCCTTGCGTTGGGTTTTCGCTCGTTTAACTCCCAAATATCATCCTATACACATCAGAATATCTATCACTCATCGGATCAATTATATCGCACTCGGGTGATTATAACGTGTTCGCATGCACGCGTGTTTGTTTTATTAATTTATCACTATAGTAGTATAATTGAATATTAAACGTCGTAGGGAGTGTGTTATAATAACATTGTTCTTCGTCGTGCAGTGCGATTTACCGCGGTCTACACGTATAATAATAATATAATAGTCGTGAGCGCACGAGATAATAATATAATAGTAATATTTCGGTTGAAGTTATACGCGTAGGTAAGTACGGTATCGGTACAATGTTCGGGACGAGTTAAATTATATGGAGACATTATAATGTGTACTGCAGCGAGACATAATAATAATAATAATATCATGGAGCGAGGAAACTCCGAGCCACGCGCGTGTATAAAAGGACACAAAAGGAATTACATTACAGCAGTCATGACAAACTAAGCGCCAGGAAAAATAATTATAATATTATATTTCACGGGTATACATGTATAGGTACAACATGGCCGGTAAAACGAAAAAAATAACAAAAATTCTGCAAACTCTAATATTTGTCCAGACGTTGAACGTTTAAAAACTCGACGGGTAGTGTATCATCAAACGTGTTGGCGTCGTCGGGCGTCAGTTGTCATCTCTCTTTATACCGATTTTATAATTCGGTCAACCGTGTTGTCACGCAAAATGGCTGTGAAAATGGTGAAATGACCAATCCAACATTTATAAAACTACAAACACACACACACACAAATACTATTTATGTATACATCTATATACATACGGGGTGTTATATATGAACACGGTGATCCATATTTTACGTGCTAAACTCGCATCGTGGTCAGTTATCCGTATATTCGAAACAAAAAATACATTTTCGATTCCTTGGGCGTTTTCCTTTTTGCTACAACTGGCAATTTTCTATTCCAAAAATGTCGAATGTATAATATCATGATGATATCCAACAACAAATATGAAGTGGTTTCTATAATTTATAATTTTTTGTGGTTCGGATGACCCCGACTAGGTAATAATATTGTCATGCACAATATAGTGCTGCGGTATATTAATATAAGTACTCGTTTTAAACGCTTCTACCAAATGATACACGAAAAACCGAAAAGAATCCGCAAAGAGCGCAATACGCCACTTTGTAGGCGCGTGTTGTAACACGCGACATCTTTTTTTCTTCACGAAATCATAATACTAATAACATATCGATTGATCGTATCGACTCGGTAAAATTGCACAGCGTTTCGCGTCGCATCCGTAACACTCTGTATACGCGTCTTGTGCGTGCGCGCGACGGTGTATGTTAAACGCGTTTCGGCCGTGCGACCCATTTTTTTTTTTTCGGGCAACGGTGTTTACGACAGCCCATTCAGTACAGCTCACACACTACACGCCGGTGGTGGTGGGTTGTGGGATTAAGTGAAAAGTTCCAAATCCGCCCGCAGCGTGACGTCTCGTCACACGACGCATTCATCTACCGCTGGTTCTTCGCCCGCCGTCCGCGCGCGTATAGTATATACGTCCATTCGCATAGTTCACCGGCGGCGCGGAGTGGCGGCGCAATCGATGCGAACGATTTAACCTGCTCCGCCGCCGCCGCCACTGACGATCGGTGGTGACGGCAAGACTATAATATATATATATATAGATATATAGATATTTATTTATTAGATATAATACAATGAATACACACACACACACACGCAGACACTGTCATACCAATCGCTCTGACGACGCCATTTCAGCTATTTATTACGTAGTGTGTAGTCCGTCGTACGACAACCGTTCCCTCTACCACACGCGCCCTACCTAGCAAGTGGTCCGTAAATGAGATATGATCACTTTCGGCAGCAGTGACGTTAAGGCCGTCGTGTAGAAAAAATTCTATGACGTTAGCCGGACGACGCAATATTCTTGTTCGCGATAAAATTACGGTATGGCATGGTATATACCATCATCCCACTGAGCTTGAATACCGCACGATTGGACGGGAACACTACTAGAAATGCCATTATACCTAGTGGAGAGGTATCGAACATTCTAAATTATTCACCAATGATGTATATTTGTAAGAGATATTTTTGAAAAAGTTTACAATAACAATTATGATTAGAAAATTTTGATATTGTTTTTAAAAACCTGAAACCACTGCTAATTACTTTTAAACCCGAAAAATCAATTCCAACCAGAGATCGGTTTATATGAACTTACGTATGCGTATAATGTATAAATGTTTCAAGTTATAATGAAAACGGACGCTGGTTTCCATAAATTTCTATTTTTGGCAAAAAATAAAAAAATCATTTACTGATTAATAATAACAATACTTACCTGATTTTCATATAAGTACAACAAATACTTAAAATGAAACTAATTATTAAATACTATTAAAAACTTATAATATTTCAATTTATTATCCTAAATAAGCGCACAGAACAAAAACAAAAATTGCATTATACCTATTAATTATAGCAGTTCATAAATTTAATAATAATATCCAATGGATACCCACCCTAAAATTACTATATTTGAAAAAGTTTGAACAAATATGTTGAAATATGCGTGTCTAAAACTCTAAAATAACATTTACTGCATATAGAAATATAAATATAATAACTATTAAATATTATAGAATAGCTGTACATTGCACACTCAATCGTGAGTCTAGTTATAGTAAAGATTATCATTATTTAGATTTAAGCCAATTAGATAGAAAATGATCCTCATATTATAGGGTTAATACTTTCAAAAATGTATATTTTATATTTGTGTACTTGTTTATATTCTTCTTGAAAATTTAATTTTAGAAAAGATTTTAATAATATTTCCATGTATAAACAAAATATATCTGAAGATTGAAATATGCAATATCATATTTAAATTCTTTGAAATTAGCGGAATTAATATTTGCGGAACAAAAAATGTGAACAGTATTTCTTATAGTTTTCGAGTTAATTCAATAGGTAGGTACATATTAAAAGTTTATATACATAAATACTAATATTTTGTAGAAAATTATAATATATACGGAAGAGATGGATAATACTTAGGAATTAAAAGATTATTTAATAATTTTTTTAAACATAAAATTGGTACAACATTTTTTTTAATAATAAAATATATATTACATGATTAATGATAGCTCGATGAATTCAACAAAAAATATGTATATAATTATTTTGAACTAAACTTATTAACATAGTTTATCTCATTATCTTTAATTCTATGACTTTAAATTAAAAATAATGTATAATATATAATTATTTAATTTAGATCGACATTAATCACAATTTTTAATATTTAAGTATGCTTCTTATCAAAATCGTTATACTTATAACTAAACTGATATTTACTGATAAATACCAAATGACAACTCAAATCCATATTATTAATTTTCTGAACTGATATTATTATGTAGTATGTTCCTATTTAGCTCGTAGAGTGTAGATCATATTATTATAGTGATAGGTAAATATTTAAATATTAGATTTCTGAAAATGATTATAAAATATATAAAACAAAATATCCAATATTATAATAATACTGTGATTTAGTTTATACAACTAATGTTCTATATTTTTCGATCCGATTATAATATATGTTACAGATTATTTTATTTTAAATATAAGACCTTTAACAAAAACGTTGTTTTGAACATATTTTAATAATTCAGGTATTGTAATGCAGGTAAATGTACTTATAATAAATATTAATAATATCGAGAAGCTTCTACTTATATTGATCATGTAATTTTTAGACAATGGAAGCAGAGTAGTCAACCTTTTACGTTTAAACTTTCAACTGCTAAGTTGTTAAACTATTTGTTAAGTTTAACATGAATAGGTATCTATACCTACGTTACTATTTTCAAAATAATATTATCTATCATATAATATTTGTAATAAACGAAGAAATTTATAGCTTTTATAACTAATAATAACTAGGTCATCATTAAAATACTTGAATCTTTATAAATTTTGCGTTTTTGGAAAATAGAAAAAAAAATAAAAAATTGAAACAATAAGTTTCATTTATTCAACAAAAAAAAAAAGGGTACTTGAATAAGACTCATTAATGAATCTTATACTTTTTTTTAAAATCATATAATTCTGGTGCATATATATATATTTTCTGTATGACTCATATACAATAATATATTAATATTAAACATTTTAAATTTAAAGTACAGAAATTCGATTGAATTTACTACAAAAATGGAAAAAGAATAATTTAGATTATCATATACGCAATACTAATTAACTAATTATTTCGCTAACGAGTCATATAAATATTTAATATCCAACGGATTTGTAAGACTTATCATGAGAATAATTTCCACATAACATACTGAAAACAATAACAATCATATAATAATACGTCATGTAGAAAATTCCACGATGTATAAAACTTGAAATTGCTATGAAAATAAGAGGGAAGTTTCTTGTTTCTATAATTGGATAATTTATCAGAGTTATCAAACATTCTTGTTTTCTTCAGTTGTTAACTTTAACCACAACAAACTATCATTTTCTTCCACAGAATTTCGTATTTTTTTTTTTTTATTTTTTTACTATCTGTCAATTACCATACTTAAAGGGTTGACTTTACTAATAAGAGAGACTTGACAACCAATATCCACTAACTATCTTTATTTTTTGTTGTTATTTGATTATATCTGATTACAAAAACATGTTTTCATTTATCTCTTTGTACAAGTCACAGCCCAGATATGATCTAACTATTTTTCTTTTCGTATAAATTCTTTTGTCACTTATTGAGTTTGAAATAAAAAATATTATTATTATACAAGCATATTCTGATTTTATTCACCAATGGTCTTGGAAATTTAGTCGTTACATATAAATTACTAGTTGATTAAAATAACTTTTATTTTAAGTTTTTTGTTAATAACATACAATTTTTGAATTAAATTATATACTTAATAATAAAAATACATATTAATATTCATTTATTAGTAAAAAATAAATAGTTGAAAATAATACAGACAAAATTTGCCTTAGTTCGTAAGAAACGAAACCCTTTACACACACTTCAAACTATCTATCAACCAAAATTTACAAAAAAATCTAACGAACAACTTTTTCAACCAACTAAAACATTTAAGTAGTGTGCAACTTTATCAACTATGCACTACTCTATACTTCCTTCACTCGAACATAAACAATAATATTGTTTTTTTAAAAAATAACGAAATAATAATGAAATTAATATAATAATCCTATATGAAATAACACTAATTGTATTTAATTTAAATTATTGATTATTAATACCACAAAATTTACTTATATTATTATTATTATTACACTATATTTTATATTGTTATTATTATATAAATTTATTTTAAACAACATTTCTTATATCAATACTTACATTATTATTTTTTTCTAATCGCCCTATATATTTGTAAATAATTTATTGCTATATTATATTATTTAATAAAATAAAAAAAAAACCATTTTTGAAATAACCCGTGGTAAAAAAAAATGTTTGATAATAATAAACCACGAAACAAAAATAAATTAGTCACTTATATTTTACAGTAATTGATATTTACTAACATAATTTAATTTGTTTTTTATTTTTTGGATGAAAAACCACTGACAGATGGTTGTATAACTGACAGGAGATATATTAAACATATTTGACGTTCATTTAAACTTTGTAAGTTAGACTGCGTCAAAGCTCAAATTATTTAATATTGTTACGTACAAAATCATACACAGTAAACAGATATGATGTCTCAGAACTGAGCACGCAAAATGTGGTTAATTTATAATCAAACAATATATAAATACAAATAGCTGTAAAATACTGCTTACTACTATAACTTAATGAACAATTAAATTCAAATTACAATGATGTAGTTTTAGTAAACTTTTATGTTGATAACAATTTTAGTTGAATTCGTACAAAGATATTAATTAAAATTTTTTAAGATACATTACTTAAAATGTTTAGTTTGAATTTCATGGTTAATTAAATGACAAGTATTATTTTTTTTGGCCTCATAAAACATATATTAAAGAATATATACATTTATTAAAAATTGCTTGAATGAAACATTTTTGTTTACAATATATTATTTTTGAAAAATCCCTCAAGACAATTAATTTTGACTAGGATATGAATTTAACAATATTATAACATAATGATAGTTACAGTACAATAATCTGTTCGTGTAGTACCAATAATTAGACCCATTGTGTTCTAATTTGTGTCATTGAGTCTTACCTATATAACATCGTATTATTCAGACATTATCGAAACAACATCATACGAATATTATACGATGAACATTACAATTATTACACTCAATGCATGTTAAAATGTAATAATATGGTAGACTCGTAATGAACATTTGACGACAATTTGACATTTTCCAACTCATTTTTGAGTTTGTCCATTTTTCATGTTGTTAAATAGGAATAATAGGACCTCTCAAATGCCCTTTTAATAATAATAATAACTAACGATATTTTATCATAGTGTTGATCACGCCATGACTGATGCCACCCATAAGAATATTGTTATTTTTAGATTGAAGGCACACTTCAGGTGAATTTGTCTCAATGATAACAAATTACGTATTCTCTATCATTTCCGATTCCTGTATTTTATTTTAATGACAGTATATGAGCGCAATATGCCAATATTATTATTGCTCACAATAAGAGTTCGAATATAAATTCCCTTTCAAAAAATGCGTTTATGACCTAAAAACTCCAAAAAATGCATTTTTTATTAAATAATTTCAAATTATTATGTAAAAAATATAATATAAAAAAATTAGTAAAATATTAAAATAAATTTGTATTAAAATATACAATAAGAGCATTTTAATATTTAAACCTTGTTTAATTTAAACTGGATTACCTGGTGTTAAGTTTAAAATCAAAATAATTTATATTACTTAGTACTATTTAGTACTTATATTTCAATGAAGTCAATTTTTTTAAATCATAATACGATAACTAGATCAAAAATGTTCTTAAAAATTAAAAAATGACCCAAAAAATGTTTGTGGTCAAAGCACATGGTACTTGAAACATATTTGTAACTTAGAAAGCATAGCGTAAGACATTCCAAAAAAAAAGATACAAATACATTGAAATCCAAGTCTTACTTGTAATAATATTATTATAATTTTATAAAATATTTAGGTACACATAAACTGGGTTGTCAATAGTATAATAGTATACGATGAATTGTGGTATTCGATATTAAGATGTGACCAAAATAATTAACATCGATGCTACATATTCTTAACAATATATCTACAGCATTGCAATTGTACTATTATTGAAGACAATAAGTACATTTTATCTTATTGTTTATTACAATAACAATTAGTAAATTTGAACACGTCATTACAAACATATTTAAGTACTTTTATAATAGGATTAGGTAAGTTTACATTTTATAAATATTAAGCATTAAGGATTAATATTAATACTATGAAATAAGTAGCTTAATAAAAACAACGTCATAACAAATAAATAACAATATTTTATAAGTACAATTTTAAATCATTATATACATTTTTAAATTACTTACTCTCAGTATACGTTTATAAATCATAATAATTATTATTATTATATTAATTGTCGTTATGATCATTTTTTTAAGTTTTTTATTTAATTTTAAGACGATGCCGAAGCGATATAATATGAAAAAAAATATAGCCCCTATCGTTATCAAATCAGTTAACGAATAGTTATATTTCAGCATGTTTAGTCATAGTGACAGTGGCAACAGGTCGTTGAAATGAAAGTATGTAACTGAAACTCTGAGATGAATATAGTTGTGCTAAACTTTTATCGCAAAGGTAGCTACAACTCTCGTTTTAAATCGCGGCAGACTGCCTTGGTGGCAATGGTTGTATTATAATAAAGGGTAAACATAAAGGCTACGATATCACTGCCTTGAATGGTTAGAGCCTCGTAATTGTATTAGACGTCTTCAGCTTGGCTGATGTTTTGGGTAGCGACCGATTCATTTTCACGGTAACTATGGTTACAGCTGATATGTCACACGCTTGACGACAATATCTCAATGACCGAACGTGAATAATGAGACAAAAGCCGAATTTTCATAAAAGATGTTTTTAAGTGCACTTGACACGGTTCATTTGGCAAGAATCGTTAATAAATCCAACAACGTTACTCGCGCTAAACTTTATGTATATAATTATATAATGTCTACAGGAGGCTTTAACTTGAATTGATTAAGCTTTTTCATTTACTCGAAATTCCTCCATTTACAAAACGCTATTAGTAAAACACCCTATCACGCGCCTTTCTAACGCTGTCGCCTGTGTTTTTCTTATACAAACAGTTGTCTTGTAATAATTATTTTATTTTATATTTTTTATGTTGCTTTATTATTGCGAGAATAACAACTTGATCCATCGAACCCATGCATATATATATCTATAGAATCTAAAATAATCATTATAGTGCAATTTAAATTCAAACTATCTGTAGATATATTATGGATATCAAAAACAGTGATGAATTGCAAATTGTTTATCGTTTATTTTATATTTGTTGAATGAAATTAGTAAAACGTGTATAACTTTTACAGGTACTTAAATAGAAGCCAAATTTCTATTGAAAAGTTTCCATTTTTGTTTTAGTTTTGCTTTGATGTGTCTATAATGAGTTAACAAAACTATACTATAGTAAATTTACTGTTATCGCTAGCTTTATAAGAAAAATTAGCTTATCCTA
Organism: Schizaphis graminum; assembly: GCA_020882235.1. Lineage (NCBI taxonomy): Eukaryota > Metazoa > Arthropoda > Insecta > Hemiptera > Aphididae > Schizaphis > Schizaphis graminum. The sequence goes on along the minus strand of CM037032.1, from coordinate 111,754,286 downwards.
ACATTTTTTTAAATTACAAAAGATCTTGACTGTTTCTTAGAAAAGGAGTAAATAACTTGAAGTCAACAATTTGCTATAATTGTTATAAACTTAAAAGTCTAGAATCATCGACTTGATTATATTATTTGTTATACAATCCATATACTACTATTTTAAAACTTATTATTTTCTCATGTTAGGAGTTTCTTAACATTATGAGAACAAAATTTCTTTCAATTAAAATATTATTATGTGAATTTTAAATTTAATGGTTAAAATAATTTTTTTTTTTTTTACAGATTTAAACTATATTAAATAAAATGTCTACAAATACGATCGTATATTTATATATTATGTATATATATAAATATAGTTAAACCGCATTATACTGTATCTTATGTTTAATTATAGCTACATACAGTTTTCTAGAAACGATAACAGGAACAAAACCAGAATTAATTCAAGAAGTTCGTAAACTGGAATTTAATATAACTCGTGAACATAAACGGTAAAAATAAATAAATGGATATTGTGTTACTCTCAGTACAAAATAAGTATTTTTTTTTTTATATATTTTTATTCTCTCTCATTGGTGAGTGCAGTACATATTATAACGTTTACGATTTAAATTCCACCAAACCTCCATTTCCATCACCGATACCATGTTTTCGTTTGTGGATTTTCGTTCTTTATGTTTTATTCAAAATGATTAAAGTACCTATCGAAAATATCTTTTTAACAGGATTTATGGATATTTAAATAGAATATGGATTCTGAGCCCTTATAATTAACTTTGGTAGTATATGCTCTGGTTTATGTGAGGGCGCTTGTACCACTCAATGCCTCGTTAACTTCTACAATTGATTTATATAGCAAATTTGTGGGCAATCGTAATTGTTGCGTGGCATACCGTTAATAATAAATTCAGTTAGCGTAGACAAATGTTTAATAAGCTCCCCCGAGACGGAGAAACGAACACATCAGCATCTTGACAACACCAGATTGCCCCCGGAAATATATATTATTTTACACAAAAACCTTATTAAATGACATACAGTGTACCATTTAACGATAATGATATTGAACACTAATTTTACTTGATTTTTAATTTTTCATAAACTATTCAAGTCAAAACACTTAAATAACATAACTACTAAAAACTATTTTAAATTTAAAACTTGTATAAAACACTGTATTCTCGAAAGAATTCACTATAAATTATTATTAGATTTGTTCTTTTGTTATTTCAAAATATAAACGAGATTTTCGTGTATGGTGTATAAAAGTCTTTACGGTTACTCATAAACTATAACTCGATGAGATCTTGTTCAAATTTGAAAATGGTTTATCCCGGTAAATATCAGATTTATGTTTTGCTTATTAATTTATTATTATTATTATTATTATTATTGATACACTTCAAAATCCAGTTCGTTATCTATTTGGTTTTACATTTCATTGGTAATAATAAAATGTTATTCGTTTATAATACAATTCAGATAATGACGTGTAAAAACGTCTTGATTAATATTTTATTCTGTAGTTTATATAGATTAGAGGCTAATTATTTGTATGCATATTATAATTTTCAAAAACATTTCCGTGACTTTGTAGCTTATATCCATTATTTTAATATTTTATGAAAGTTTATTATAATAGTGTTTATAAACATTTTCAAATACATTGTATTATTACAAAAATAATATACGACGGCGCGATGAATAGGCAAAATTGATGCATTTATGTAACAGCGAGTAGAGTATTATAAGAACACGTCATGTGATAAATAACTATAATAAATTCATTCCACAAATCGGTTAGAAATTAAGACAACGCCATGCACGCATATGTTGTCTCCGTGTTATTGACATATAAAATAGCAAATGTTATAATCAGAAGAGTATATTATACTCTTTTTTTTTTTTTTTACTTTTTATGTTACTTTAATTTTGAAGCAAGATATGGGCAGTTTAAAATGATATACTTTTTGTAGATTGTAAAAATTTTACAATGTTCATAACTTACTCTTAATTTAAAATATCTAAAATGTCTACTTGGATCTTAGGTAATATTTTTACCCTTAAATTATATCATTTACTCAGAGCAAAATGGATAATTTAGAACGTAATATTACTTTCTAAAATACGCGTAACTATAGCATGTAATCCATTCTGGGGATATGACTTTCTTTCAAATATTATATTATTATTCTATTTAAAAATTTTTAATACAAATATTTTTATTAGCCCTGATGTATAAATTATTTTTTCTTACATTATGTATAGTAATTAGACAAATATGAATAATCACATTTTCTATATCATACAAAATTTTAAATATTGTAACTCATGATAGATATATTTAAATTTTTAAAAATCTAATTATCGCACTAGATAATAAAACTAGATTATTATAAATGTATTCTATATTATTATGTTAGGTTATAGTAATAAATGTATAATATAATATATGTTGTCGGCTGGTCGTTATTGTATGTGCAGTATCAAGTATAAAAACTAAAAAGGTTATATCATAAAAAATATATAATATTAATCAATAGTCACTGTTATATTTAATACTGGTAATCAATTCTTACAAAATATATATATATATAATATATTATGAAAAGATTTTTCTAAAACGCCATTCAATGGATCAATGGATCAATGGATCTTAAGAAAATAAGAAAATCAATTTATTTTATGTTTTGCATTGCATCTAATTACCTATAATATTACTGTAATTGCATTAAATGATCTATATTAGCAAATTCAAAATACAATATAGTATCATAAATTATATAATAATATATTTAAATGCAATTAAATATATTTTAAAGATTATTTCTAATATAATGAATTATTCAACCATAACGTTTAATAAATTATTATCATTACTTTGAATAAACTATAGATAATCTAAACTTAAATGTAATTTTTACGTTGCAGTATTTTTTATATTAATTTTGCTTTTCATTATTTACACGGGTAACCATGATAGAAATGACAAAAATGCTCGTGTCAAGTCAACTTTTGTAGTCAGTAAAGTTAGACTCACAGAACAAGTCTTTCATTTTATTTATATTATTGTCTGGAAAAATGACAATAAATATTAAGTAAAACTTCTAAAGAATTTATATTTTTAAGTATTATTGACATTTTGACGTTTACAAATTTACGCGACTAAGAAACTCATTTTTGTATTGTATATTGTCTTCTCAGATTATTACAACTAAAAGATAAGTATATTTAAAAAGAACCCATCATGAAACTATATCCATTTCTAAATGCACATCATAAACCAACTCAATTTTTACAAAATATAACTGTCATTCTTTTTCTTTGTTTTAAATCCTTTGTTCTGAAAACCACAGTATACCTTATATATATTTTTCTTCGTAGGTAATATTATATGTCTCATAACACTCTACCATATAAAATAAATGTAAGAAAAATAAATATTTATCTATGTACCTAGTTGACAAATTTACTATAAATAATATTTAAAAACAAAATAAATAAATTGATTTTTATAGAGATTATTTAAATGATAAAAATAATATAATATCATGTCAACCGTATTACATAATTTACCAAAAATATGAAAACATTTTATAAAATATTTGATTTCCCGTCATTGTAAGTATATCCATAATAGTATATTAAATATGATACAAAATGGTTATTATGAAAAGTATTTATAATATTTTAAACAATAGTATTTTACATTATACAACGTATTGTTACAGTTTCCTAAAAAAAAACACACATACTCCGACTGTAGTTTGAAAAGTTGATATACGTATGTCGTTTATCATAACAACTATATCAGTGGATTATAAATTTTTAAAAACAAACTACTAAAATTACAGTAGTATTTTTAACATTTTCATATGATGGATGTTTCGTTGTTCCACAACTACACTTTCAGACAATGGATTGACAATGGACACTATTTATACTTAAGTTTTAGTTTTATTATTCATTGATTTAAATAACACATAATAATATGTCTATTAATTTTAGGAAAATATCTTATTAAATAAGAATAAAATGAAATTATATGAAATTGTTCGCTGTAAAGACATGTTTTTTCCCTTATTAATTCAATTTTTCTAAAAATTATTTTAATTAAACAACTATACGTACAAAGTATTTGTAATCCTACAACAAATGCACTTATTTTTATTATAAGAGGTATTAATTTCTTAATAACAAATTGTGTATTATTATTTATTATTAGTGTTTCTAGGTATAATGGATTATATTATATATTTAAAAATAATATTTTTCTCTATTATTCTCAGACTTAAATAATAAAAAGCGGGTAAGTGGGTATTGCTCTGCTGTATATTAGGGGGTGGGGTGGACCTCAGACTATGGTAGGTTAAATTTGAATGCAATGATAGGTATCATTGTATACGAAAAACGATTCTGAACGAAGATGATTTGTCAGTTTAGGATATATTATATTTAAATATTGTCATATATTCTATTTTGAAAAAAATAGTATATAGTTTTTATATATTACTATAGTTACTTTATAGTATCTGTTTATTAATAAAAAAAAGTATTAGGCAACATACGCATAATAAGAGTATGAAATCTAATTTAAATTTTGACATATTTCGTATAAATTCGAACTTTAAGCACTTATAAAAAAAAATTGTGACTTACGATTTCGAATTTTTTTTTATCACTTTAAGAACAACTTATAAGAAACCTTGTAATAAATTTTCAAGATTTTCTGGCCACCCAAAAATTTTTTATCGGCATTTGAAGAAAAAAAACTTAGAAAAGTCGACAATTTCAATTGTCTATAAGTAGCTTAAAAATGGTCAAAATATTTTGAAAATTTAACTGTAAAGAGATAACTATAATATAAACATTTGATGAAAATTTCAAGTATTTACAATGATTCGTTTTTGAGTTACAGCAAAATAAAAAAATCGATTTTTTTGAAAACTATTTGAAAATGTTTACTTTTGACCCCCCAAAATACTAACTAGATGAATTTTCCTATTCAAAGAGGGGCTGTGACGTCAAAAATCGGAGCATTATTACTGCTCCAAATGTTGTCGTCAGACACAAAAAAAAAAACACACACACACATTGTAAAATCAATACATTCTTCACTCCGTTTAGAATCTAATATAATATACTTTTAAGGCTTTACCTATTATTTTAATACAAATTACACAAAAATAAACCACTTAATAATTTGTATTTCGATCCTGTTCGCATAACCCTCTGAAAACTTGGTGGAGTGCCAACCCTGTACACGAATACCTAATTACATTTACATTCAAAATCTTAAAAGTTTAATTATCATATAAAACTAGAACAAGTTGAGTTACTACAATATTTTTATTTTTATTATTTAACTTAACTTAAAAATATAGTATAAAAATTATATTTGTAGTTGTAAATCATTATAATCTTTTTGGAATAGTACTATTTATAGAAGTAGTAATAGTGTGCGTTTTATGATTTGTTTTCTTATATAAATCAAGGAATAAAAGTTTCAATATTCAAAATGATGTTTTTAAATAATATTATTATCATATAATATTTAGTATATAACTAATTTTAGACTTTAAGCAAACTAATAAACTATGTACTATGTTGTTATTTTTATTAAGGAATGTAATAAATGTTAAATGTATTTAGTTTAAAAATGTGTAATAATTTTTCGGTCATAGTTCGGTCATAATATAATAAATAGACATTTATAGTAATTTTTTGATTTTAGATTTAGATTTTTTAAGTATCGAATAATAAACTTTCCCCAAATTGCGAAAAATTGAAACATTTACGGTATATCCATGTTTAAAATTGTATCGATCTTTATTGTTTCGTTGTGACATTATTTAATAAAAATAAAAAGTTTTGCATTATATGATTATTATTTAATAAATCCCATTAATGTTTAAAATCCATAATTATTAATTACTTTTATGCAAAGCCTATAATTAGTTATGAAAACATTATGTAAACTAAACTTTTAGTAAAAGTAGTTTTTCGAATTCTATAATTTATCATTGTTACAAAATATAATATATAAGTGTAAGTATACTTATCCATATAAGTAATCACAACACAAATAATGCTCTATTAATATTTTAGAGTATGAGTGTAATGATGAATATCATATTGTTTTTAACTGCAGTTAGATGTGTTTTTCATTTTTTTTTTTTATTGTATCATCACCTTTGGAGTAATAAAAATGCTTACCTAGGTTTTAAATTTCTATGTCTTTTTTGGTAGAACTTTAAATAAATGTAGTACTATTGGCAGTAAAAAATTAAGAAACTTCAAATAATTTTTTTTTTATATAAACTGGTCAAAAATTATGAAAAAACGCAATTTTTCAACCCAATGACAGTTTTTGACATAATTTTAAATACTTTAATTGTTCTTTAAATGGTTATATTATCATTTCCACTAATAGTATAATATTTTTGAGCTATTTATAGATATTTATTTTTTATATATATTAATATATATAATGTCGATAACAAAGTTTTTGGTTTAATTTAAAAACTTAAAAATGTAATACAAAGTACCTCATCATGTAATTTTTAATTATAATTATAATTTTAAAATTATTTCGTAAATAAAAATTTATGTATGATTGTTTCTCGTAAATATTACATACTTAAACTAAACAATTTAAAAATATATAATTATAATTTTATTGATATATTATAACATTTGATGTAATTCAAAAATATTTTTCGTTAAAATTATACATTCACGTATATTATAATATTATTATATTTATTCATTCATATACTCAATGATATGTTAAAAACATTTAGATTAGTTTTATGCTATTCCTTATTTATTGTTGATGGTGAACCTAACCATATTACTATTTACCAACAGTAAAATAATTTTAAACAATTATTTACCAAACCTGAAATATATACTATTATAATAAATGTTGATAAACTTTTTCCGCGTTTAGAATCGTTTTTCGAATAGGTACATTATTAATTATTATGTTTACAATCTACTCCTACTATATAGAAGAAAGGTTACCCATAGTTTTCCCCTTTTTTATTTTTATATTCGTTTTTCTTCTTTAATTTTACATAAAAAAAAATTATATTTATAAAAATAATCATTCGGTTTTTAAAAATTGTTATTCATTATGAATATTAGTACGTTGATTTTTAAATCTGAATGCTGTTTAATACATGATAACTTGATAACAACTGTCGAAATTCCATAACTGCTAGAAAATTATTTAATTTATAATTTAGGTTGATAATTAAACATGACAATATTATCATCATCGTTGGTCATCTTCAATACTTGCTGATATAAAAATAATAATGATTGACTTCAGCAGACTATTATAAATCTATATGCACGAATAGCTGAATTTATAGGCAATCTAAACCCTTTATCTAAATCCTTCATTTCCTCTCACACACTGTCCTTCCACTCCCTCACCGTACACAACTTTCTTCAAACACACATGTACTCATATACGCACGCATTGATAGAAACTCTAAGAGATAGTTCCTGCCTGCATGTATACGATGATTTTCATTCCCTGTGTGAATATTGGCATTTTAAAACATTTTCTTCTTATTCTATTCATTGTTGTTCTGAATTCTCATACATTTTCCATTAGTTCTTTTCACGATTTTCCCGGTGCGTTGTACGAGAATTTTGTTTTGAATACATTTCTTGAAACGTGTAAAAAAACTTGCTTCGGTTCCATTTCAATAGCCGGACGTTCGTCGAGTCCTAGACATGGTTCACAAAAAGTACTTTATTACGTCTTTCTTCAACCATGTCGAGGTTTTCATTATGCGTTTTGGGCTACCCATTTCACTAAATTTCTTTATTGATGACGCTGCACATTTGCAAAATATGAGAATTTACGAGTTTTTCATCAGATCGAGAACCTATAACGGGCTTTTAGGCGTTGTAGTGCAAACAATAATCCCGGAACGGTATACTTTTAAGAACAACATGATAGTAAAATAAAATTTCAAAAATTCAAAGACTTATCGTTAAGCGTTAATAATGCATTTCGGGTGAATTGAAAAATAAATTAACATCAAATAAACGAATAAATAAATAATACTTTATAGTTTGTATGCCCTACGCCCGGTATTACTTACACTAGAATATAAATTTTGGATGCCACTAGATTACATATTTTATTTATCGCTTGTGTTTAGAACACGTTACAATAAGATTATAAATCAAAGGTAAGTAAATAAAAAACTAAAAGCGAAAAAATTAGGTATGAAATTCACTTAAGAAAACAGCCATTGTTTAGTGAAAATAATCATTTTTAAAATTGTTTTCTCGAATATTTATCACACCATTTTTGTAAGTACTTCTAAACTTAGATTTTAAATTTCATAGACATTTCATTAACGAAAATTCAAAAATAAATAGTTACTAGGAGACCGGAAAAGGTATCGTCTTTTTCTTAGTGGTGAACAGTTAGATTTTCGAATCAATTTAAAATGAATACTTAACATACTAGTTTTTAAATTTATAAGATACTTGTTTCCTTAGAAAATCGAAATCATGTGGATAGCTATGTAAATATGAATACATACGGAATGCTAAATTCTTACAAAAACAAATTTAATAATACTTGTTTCGTTTCTTACTATTATATGAAATATTTTTTTTACCAAAAGAGTTCAATAGATTTTATTTAAAATTATTACAATGAAAAAATGATTTAATTTAATGTAGAAGCTTACGGAAAATTTAACGTAATAAATTTGACACTTCACTCGGATAACGATGACATGTATAATGGTAATTATGGTAAACAAAATATATTTACTAATTAACTCCAAAAAATTTTAAAGCTATAATAAGACACAATACTTTTAGCGGTTGGTTTACATGTCACAGAGTTACCACGTCTTTGTTCAAGTCTATTGCAAATATTGCCAATATCTTATTGATAAATAATACACGTTGACAAATTTATCAGTTATAAAATCGTCTTAATATGGTCAAACAACTAGGTATAATGAAATAATAATCATTGAATTCCTAAAATACAAGGAGTAAACGTATTAAACAACATAAATTATCAATTCGAATTTGCCTTGTTTGTGAAATCATTAACCATATAAAAATCATTAAATTTCCGAAAATTCCAAACATAATTAAATTTAATATATTATATGTGAATATAATTAAAACATAATTAAATTTAATATATTATATGTGAATATAATTAAAACATAATTAAATTTAATATATTATTATGTAAATATTCAAAGTAGAATACGTTTAAAATAGCTGAATTAATAATAATAATAATAATTTATTCAATTAAATAAAACGAGCTGAAGCCCAATAATTATTTTAATTATTGTTGTTTCATTCATTAATCTTCTTTTCAAAAAATAAGTGTATTTAATATGTATAAGATATTTGAGCATTCTGTACATACACATTATACATATTATTGTAGTTTCATATAATAACGTTTATATTTTATTTTTTCCTCGTACGATTTTATAAGTATAAACTTATATATTGAAAATGTACCACTAATGGCCAAGTAGCCAAACGTACAAGGCCAAAAATAAAATAAAACTATAATATATAATAATAATAATAATGATAATTGAAATCATTACATAACTATGTACTTAACTGTTAACACATAAAACTATTTTTCTATTGTCATCGTGTGATATTTTAATGTTAAAAATCAACAATGCAGTCTTATAGGAAACAACTGAAGAAAGTAAACACTTTCCCGAAACAATAATATTATTCAACAATTATCACTCTTGAACTCCACCAAAGCCATTCAACTAATCTAAACTCATAAAATATCATCAAACTGAACGTATAGGACTAAATGAAAGGAAATTACCCATTTATGACAAAATAAAAAAAATTAAAAAAAGGAATATTTCTTCCGACAATGATCAAATTTACCAGTGTACACATTTTACAACAACTATAATTCATATTTTAAAACATAACAAACATAATATGATACAATTTGAATTAAAAAAAAAAATAAATAAAAAAATAGTCTCCTTTACTTCCTAAAACTTAATATTCTCTTTTAGTTTTAATATGATATATCTACTGGATTATTATAAGTATATATTATAATTAATAATATTAAGCTTGTTTATACTCTACAATGATTATATGTATATAATATATATACATTGCACGGATAGTAATGTAATTATTTTAATCGTAACTAATTGTACAAATAAAATATAATATATTCGTTATTTACTACTCTAAAATTAAATTATGTCGAGTATTTATCAAAAAAGGTAATAGTGGGTCAAGTTTACAGTTGTTCTCGTCGCAATAGCCCGCCGAGTTTTGATATGAATATTAATATTATAAAAGTTTAAATGGTTTAATAGTAATCTTTATCAGTTATTGTTCATTATTTCAAAAACTATTGGCGTTTTGAAAATTTTTTTTTTTTGAATTATATCAGTCTTATTTTATTTTCCTCTTTTTTTTATTTTATTATAATATTCGACCAATACTGTTAATTTAATTTCATAATATTGTCATTATATAAAAACAAAAGCAGTGATTAATAAACCATCAACAGCTCACCGAGTTTAATATACAATTTTATGATAATTTTATCGTTTCAATTAATTTTTTTTGAAGCGATAATCTGCAACCGATATCAATATCACAATAATTCGTACTACATAATAATACATTAATAATTGAAGCGAGTAAAACTAACCACATGCCACCCACATGTGTTAACGGCAAGTCCGACAAGACTTTACAACTATCGCCGCGAGTTATGTACGCAAAACAACATTGTAATATTATAATCCCGTAAACCGCAGCAAAAGCGGAAATACTTGGAAATCGCTTCACTTCTTCAGTCAACCTGCGAGCGCCTATCATTTACACCGCACTGAAATGCGCAACTATCTGCCATAATAATAATATAACGTTATATTATCTGTTTGAAACCGAAGAAACTATATTGTGTTATTCGCTCATCGCTTGTCATTTATTATTACGCGTAAACCGACTCACCGATATAAATTATGCGTTGTAGGTATAATATAAATTTTCATAATTTTAGGTTGATACGCATACCAAAAATTCAGTTATAGTGATCGCGTGATGGGACAAATTGCTGCTGCGATCTTTTGGTCTTGCGGATGAAATGGTTCCGGTGTCGACACTTTTGAATTAGACGAATCTCCGTGCACATATAGCACATTGAACAATATTATCTAAACAATGCCAAAAGTTAAGTCTACTTCGCCTAACGCATAAACCGATTAAATCACATTTGAATCGTACATGCGCTATAGAGTAAACTCGTAAATGCAAGTTATTTCTGCTAGATTTTTTTTTATTCAAATTTAAATCAAATTCAAACTCTGAAATAAATATGCCTTTAAAAAAATTTAAAACATTATAAATGGGAAAATACGATATTCCAATTGGCAATTCCCCTAAAACGGCTAAAACCCTACAGAACTTTTTATCAATCACCATAAATTAGAGTAAAACAAAGTATTTTTAATTATTTTAATTTATTTAATAAATATATAGAAATCTATCTATATGTCTATATACCTACTACAAATTCTATCAAGTCCTCAATCTTAGGATCCGGTCAAAATCGAGAAACTATGACTCCGACGGCGAAATCAAAATAACAAAAATTAATAGATTATGAAATAAGTTTATTTTTGGAATGATTGAATATATAAAATCAAAATTTTCTACTCAATCTCAACCAAAATTAATTTTCTTAAATTTAAATTTTAAAATGATTACAATTGTGTCAAGCATAATAAGATGATGTTAATAAATACTAAAATAGTACTAATAAATATGTTACAATATTGATGAAATAAATAATAATTTTTGAAATAGCTATTTACTTCTTTAGGAGTTGATGGGTGCTTAAATTTATTTTGTTCTTCTGTTACATATTTATTTAAATCTATAATAATGATGTTTTAATATTATGAATAATACGTTTACAATGGTTGTAAATTGTCAAAGCTAACCTTTCCTTAGCTTGCTCTAATCTGAATTAAACAAAATATTTAAGTATATTAAAGTATATTAATAATGAACCAAACACAATTTTATTTATTTATCTAATTGTAAATATCTTTTTTTCAAAATACTTTTAATATTCTTTTTAATTATTATTATCATATACTTATGCATTAACAATATGCATTATGTAATGTAATTTTGTTTTAATTTAAAATATATTTTCAATTGTCTCATATTTATATAATTAATTAGTTTTAATATTAATTATAGTTATAAGTGTCATTCAACTAGTATAAAAATATAAAATACATTAGTCATATTATGAAATATGTATGTAATAATGCACATTAATCGGTAATTGTCGACATATGCACTTGTACGGGCCGGGTACGAACAATAATAGGCCGTGATGCCCGGTCACCAAAATACTTCGCGTAACGGCACACACACACCGACCGACCTGTGTAATGGTGTGTATGTATGTATAGCGACTCAAAGGAAGTGGACGGGGTCGCCGAGCAAGACCAAAGAGTGCTAGTGTGCGGTGGTGTGTGTAGATGTGTATATTTGTGAGTGTTTAAACTTAAAACTAAATGACAAGGTAACTATAGAAATAACGGTAACTCAAATTGGAAAAAATGGTAAAAATATATTGTATAATAAAATAGTAATATCAAAAAGATAATACTTGGCTATTAGAGCTGTATATAAAAAGTATAAAAAATAATAAATACGGTCCCTTTGGCCCAACAGGTAAAAATGTAAATAATATAATAATTGCCGGTTCGGCTCAACCAACAACAATAGTAATATTATACTGCTAATATAAAATAATAATGTATAATACTATAAAATTGTGAATTAATGCCGATTGGCATAACCAAATATAAATATGTAAAAATAATAGTATAAAACTCACAATTTGTCGGTGCACGGCTGGCCAGCTGCTACCTAAAAGCCTATATAATAATAATTTCACACACACAACAAACAAAATAATAATAAAAAAATGCGGCGGGCGATTAGCGCCTATATAAAATAATAATAAAAAAATGTGGCGATTTGCGCCTATAACATATAACAATACAGTGGCGATTCACGTCTTGCAATAATATAATGATATAGTGGCGAAAGGCGATTCGCGCCCACGACAATATAATATGTGTATAATTATATAAATTAAGTGGCGATTCGCGCCAATAACGCAAATACAATAAAGTGGTGATTCGCGCCCACTAAGGGTACGGCGGCGCAAACAGCACTAAAAAGAAAATTAATAAGAGTATCCTAGTTTCATTATATATATAATTATACGAATCGCATAAGTGAAACCGTTGGAGTTGGAGCATAGCATGTTTTAAGGAGTAATAAAATATAGTATTCTTTGGGAATATTTAGGCAGTTATTTTTACATGCATTTTTGAATGGTGTCATTGTGTGAGTAGTTAATGAACATTAGTGTGTGTAATCTATTACGAGTACCCATGCCATTTCCGCGTTGTACCACTTGCGCCTACCCATCGGCTGCAATCAGTGTATAATATGTTCATGGCTGCAATCATACACTTTATAAGGGTTGCGTACGAGTTGATTCTCGGGTACCTGTTTACCTACACCGATACCGTTGAGTTGATTTCCGGGTCTTTATATACTTTTTCAATATATAATAAAATATTCAGCTTCAGCCTATTAGCGTACCTAATCCAAGAGACACCACAAGGAGGCCGACTGTCAAGTTTCTCAAACATGTTGTTCTTTTTAGTTTTTACATATTTTGAAAATCATTCTATTTTTATTTATTATATTCTATTATAATTTATTACTATTTTTTATAAAAAATATGAGTAAAAAAATTAGTAGTTAGGTAAACGTTTAAAACACATTGTTTTTAAAAACTGGTATCTGGTAACGAGATTACCAGTATACCGTGACATCACTTATTTCAAAAAAAATTGTTTTTCTCGATTTTTCATGGATTTTATAGTTACATTGCTCTTGCATATGTTTCCGATTGCACTTCTAACAGGTTATTCTATTCACTGAATTATTAACAATTATTTTAGGGTTGCCAATTCATGTGGGAAAAAAATTTTTTCACTCAAAATCTTATATTTAATAGTAAGTGTTATAATATATATATTTTTTTTTTTTTGGATAGTCCGATAGTTGATATCAACCTATTCAAAAAATAAACAAATAGTATATATTAGTATAGACAATAGATACGCCGAATGCGATTTCAACACTGCAGCGGCGGTTTCTGTTCGACGATTGTCTAACGTGCCGCGTAAATAATATTATTTCGAACACGTCTATTGCAGCGACTGCACCTTCACAATACTCCACAATTAACGACCTGCAGTGGTCAGAACGAGACGAAGTCCTTCCAAATAATATGGGTAAGATAGGTACTGTGCAATTAGTCACTATAATAATACAGGGATGATGCAATTCAACGTTTAATTCAGTTTCCTAATCTCTTTTTTTTCCGTGCCAGAAAAAATCTTCATCCCGTCACGACTCACAAGTCACAACTGTCAAACTGGCCATAGTGTTTAATATTGAAAATATAATAAAACAATGGTAATGTAATGCCGTAAACCTAATATTTCAGATCTAAATATTCTTTGTTCAAACACAGAAACAGCGTGTTCTATTATCATAATACAAAGTACTGCAAAATGCATGTACCAAACTGACACCGGTGGTGGAACTCAGTGTCTACGCAATAATTTTAATGCTTCCGGCCTAACTCGTGGTTGTACCGGTGGGTGGGCCACAATATTTTATCCCTGTGAAACGACGGCAAATACTCCTCCTCTTGCGAAAAAGCTATCATTAAGCGACCTATTTATACGAAAAGGACGACAAAATTCATGATCAATTATTATTATAAGTCAAAATTATTCAGATTACACGTGAAAAATCTACGAACTCGCTAAGAAAACCGCGAGCCAATTATTTGTCTGTTGGTGTATTATAGATGGGGTGTATCATGTGTATATAATAATATCTAGGTCAACAGAGCAAACAGGATTTTTATTTTTCTGAGCTGCAGGCTGTTCTAAAAATATTTTTATCGAAATAACGTACTATTGAAGATACTGATAACCAGGGTTGGGATTTTATAGCATTTTCATATTTCTTATGAGATGCTTAAAAAATAGTAGAGTAAGCTAAAAATGTGTTTCGTCATACAGAGAACTCAAATTAAAAATTTTATTTTCATATTTTCTGATTTTTAATTTTTAGTGCTTTTTTTTGGACTTTTTGAGACTTGCATTTCACATGTTTTTTAATCAAAATCGGTCATATTTTATGAAATTATATTTTAGTAAACGTATTTTTAAATTTTTGTCAATCGAATTATTACGATAATTTCGTATTAGGTATTTGGTTTTAATCTTTGTTATCTGCTGATTTTGTTGAGTTTTTTTGTCGATAACTACCTACTGCGATTATTAATTGCCGATTATCAACGAACGAGCGTTAAATGAGTTGTATAGTCAATTTATTTTATACAGTCCATATTCGACTTTATTTTTTACAGACCTTCAGGATTCTAATCAAAGTGACTAAATTATTGATATGAATAATTTGTAAGTGATTAAAACATTATTAATACATTTCCTTTTTTTTTTGCATATTTTGTTGTTTTTGTTGCTTATTTTTAGCGCATATTTATGCAATTTTAAGTACTATAAAATCCCAACCCT
This sequence comes from Schizaphis graminum, assembly GCA_020882235.1. NCBI lineage: Eukaryota > Metazoa > Arthropoda > Insecta > Hemiptera > Aphididae > Schizaphis > Schizaphis graminum. Next base: position 111,738,562 of record CM037032.1, on the reverse strand, counting down.
GCTGATGATTATAATCATGATATAATAATTTTGTGTTATTTTCATTATACCAAATTTATATTAAATTAAACTATCACGCGTCGAATATTATGATTAGAAAAATTACTCACGCTTTTATAATCTGAGTTTCAATACCACAATAATTTATTAACAGGTAGGTAATGTAAAAAAATGAAAGCCATGTAATATCGCTGATATAAATGATGATAAAAACTAATACCTACCGGAAAACCTATTTGCATTATATAATTATTTATTATAAAATATAAATATTAATTAATTCTGAAATTAACAAAATTTTTCTATATGTATATTAACAAAATTAATGAGTTTTAAAAAAGAATAATATGAATATTATTATTATCATTAAAATGATTGAACACTTTTTAGATTCTGAACGAAGTGATGAATGTATTGCTTTTACAATGATGTGTGTTTTTTTTTTTTTTTTTTGTGTCTGACGACAACATTTGGGGCAGTAATAATGCTCCGATTTTTGACTTCAGCCCCTCTTTGAATAGTAAAATTCATCTAGTTGGTACTTTGGGGGGGGGGTCAAAAGTAAAATTTTCAAATAGTTTTCAAAAAAATCGAGAAAAACAAAAAAAAAATGACAGAAAAATGGCAATTTTACGAAAAACCACTTTTCGATTTTTTGATTTTGCTGTAACTCAAAAACGAATCATTGTACATACTTGAAATTTTCACCAAATGTTTATATTATGGTTATCTCTTTTCGGTTAAATTTTCAAAAAATTTTGACCATTTTTAAGCTACTTATAGACAATTGAAATTTTCGACTTTTCTACGTTTTTTTTTCTTCAAATGCCGATAAAAATTTTTTGGGTGGCCAGAAAATCTTGAAAATTTAATACAAGGTTTCTTATAAGTTGTTCTTAAAGTGATAAAAAAAAATCCAAAATCGTTAGTCACAATTTTTGTTTATAAGTGCTTAAAGTTCGAATTTATTCGAAATATTTCAAAATTTAAATGAAATTTCATACTCTCATTATGCGTATGTTGCCTGATATTTTTTTTATTAATAAACAAATACTATAAAGTAACCATAGAAACATATAAAAACTATACTATTTGTTTCAAAATAGAATATAATATGACAATATTTAAATATAATATATCCTAAACTGACAAATCATCTTCGTTCAGAATCGTTTTTCGTATACAATGATACCTATCATTGAATTCAAATTTAACCTACCATAGTCCGAGGTCCACCCCACTCCCTAATATACAGCAGAGCGATACCCACTTACCCACTTTTTATAAAATAATATTAATATTAAAAATATATATTTTTAATCCGCAAATGTATATTATTATATAAATATAAATGAAAATAATTATTGAGAAATTAATTTTAGGACATGATAATATTAATATTCGAAATTCTACCAACCAGTAGAAGAACCCTCAAAAACTCATAATATGTTAAATTGGGATAAACAAAATCACGATACTAGTTTACTTATTTTAAATTATTCTAGTACAATTCTAGTAAAAAGTTTATCATATAGTTTTTTCTTTAGATCATAGTAAGCCGATTATAGTGTGATAATTTAGTTTGATTTAATGATTTAATGTTGTGTTATGTTAAATTAAAGTGTTTTATTTTTTATATCTTTAAGTATTTATTAAAAAATTAAAGTTGTGGACGTTTAGGTGTATTTATATAATATAAACCTTTTTTGAAGTAGAGAAATTGGATTCAAACATTGAATGATTTATATGGTTTTTAATGTTTATCAGCTAAATATGTTTAGTCATTTTAAGGGAATTTAGATTTAAGGATAGGGTAACCGCTTACAATTATTTAAAATCATTAAGAAAGTATTTTGTTTTAAGAATAAAAAATAAAATAAAATAATATATTCAACTAAATTATACGAATCAATTAAAGAAAACGATTTGTAGAAATAAGTTTTATCTCTAAAAACAGGACGGAAACAATACATTTCATCGCTTACTGTGATTATGAGATTGGCACTATAAATAATAACATCGACTGATAATAACTATAAAGTTACTTGCTAGGAAGCATATAATATTAAACAAGTTTTTAAGCTTCCTGCAGAAACAGTTAGTAATTCGTTTCGGTATAATGGGAATAACCAACTACGCATTTGCTAAATTAAATACATTTATTTAACCAAACTGTGTATTTAGATTTGATATATAATATTTAAACGCAAGACTTTTATTGTTAAAATTTAATAAACGTGAAATGGGTTGGATGACTTAGAAAGTTTAAATTGAATTTCTCATTATTTAAAATCCAAAAATATATTATAAATAATCTTTTTTATTCAAAATCGATATATTTATTAATTTTAAATACGTAAAATGTACTTTTTATTGCACACCCGATCAGTAATTATCATAAATTATTCTTCAAATATCTGTGAAAAAAACTATACCGGATTCGGACAAAAAATATTTATGAGTGTTTGAAATTTAAATTTTAGCCTCAAACGATTTTTGATGTATGTTGTTATTCAAATAGTATAAGTCGTGAATACTTGAAAATTTTACCAGTTATTTAGATTGCCATTTTCTTTACGTGATTTGATTTTCAAAATATTTTGACTTTTTTTGAGCTATTTATAGACAATTGAAATTTTCAATTTTTTTTTATTTTTTTTTTATAAATGTTGATAAAAAAAATTTAGCTGGGGCAAATTACTTGAAAATTTAATTGAAGGGTCCACAAAACTTGTTCTAACTCTCATTCAAAAATTATAAAAATACATAGGCATAATTTTTTTTTATTAGCATTTGAAGTTCAAATATTGACAAAAATTCGTCAAAATCATGAATAATACTTTATAAATTGGTAGGCGTTGTCAACGAAAAAAGTATTCAATAGTTAAAAAAAAGTATTTCAAATACCATTCACATACTTTAAAATAAAAAGTATTCAAAAAAGTATTCAATACGGCAAAAAGTATTTGAATACTTTTACTCAAATACTTTTACTCAACTACTTTACAACACTGATTAATACTTTATAAATCACTTTAAGAACAACTTATAAGAAACCTTGTATTAAATTTTCAAGATTTTCTGGCCACCCAAAAAATTTTTATCGGCATTTGAAGAAAAAAAAACTTAGAAAAGTCGAAAATTTCAATTGTCTATTAGTAGCTTAAAAATGGTCAAAATATTTTGAAAAATTAACTGTAAAGAGATAACCATAATATAAACATTTGGTGAAAATTTCAAGTATTTACAATTATTCGTTTTTGAGTTACACCAAAATCAAAAAATCGATTTTGTCGAAAAGTGGTTTTTCCGTAAAATTTCCATTTTTCTGTCATTTTTTTTTTGTTTTTCTCGATTTTTTTGAAAACTATTAGAAAATTTTAATTTTGACCCCCCTAAAGTACCAACTAGATTCAATTCTCTATTCAAAGAGGGGCTGAAGTCAAAAATCGGAGCATTATTACTGCTCCAAATGTTGTCGTCAGACACAAAAAAAAAAAAAAAAAAAAAAAAAAAACACACATCATAGTAAAAGCAATACATTCATCACTTCGTTCAGAATCTAAAAAAAGTATTTCAAATACCATTCACATACTTTAAAATAAAAAGCATTCAAAAAAGTATTCAATACGGAAAAAAGTATTTGAATACTTTTACTCAAATACTTTTACTCAACTACTTTACAAAACTGATTAATACTTTATAAATTGGTAGGCGATGTCAACGAACTTTAGTATTCAATATTTTTTCATGCCTGTAAAAAATTGGTTATATATAATATATATATAATATTATGAAAATAGCTTAATTATGACTAATTTATGCAATTGATTGTGTATATATTTACCGCTTTAATTGATAAATATTTTTGTAATCAACCAAATTACAATACCAAAACTATATGCAAGTATACCACATTCGACCAGATCGCATAATCTTTTGCAATCTGCATTAGGGTTTGTTATCTATAGAAAACATAAATGATCATTATATATCTTATTATATCTTGAATCTTAATCTTAATTTTAGATTCTGAACGAAGTGATGAAGGTATTGCTTTTACAATGATGTGTGTGTTTTTTTTTTTTTTTGTGTCTGACGACAACATTTGGGGCAGTAAAATTTTTGACTTCAGCCCCTCTTTGAATAGGAAAATTCATCTAGTTGGTACTTTGGGGGGGTCAAAAGTAAAATTTTCAAATAGTTTTCAAAAAAATCGAGAAAAACAAAAAAAAAATGACAGAAAAACGGCAATTTTACGAAAAACCACTTTTCGACAAAATCGATTTTTTGATTTTGCTGTAACTCAAAAACGAATCATTGTAAATACTTGAAATTTTCACCAAATGTTTATATTATGGTTATCTTTTTACAGTTAAATTTTCAAAAAATTTTGACCATTTTTAAGCTACTTATAGACAATTGAAATTTTCGACTTTTCTACGTTTTTTTTTCTTCAAATGCCGATAAAAATTTTTTGGGTGGCCAGAAAATCTTGAAAATTTAATACAAGGTTTCTTATAAGTTGTTCTTAAAGTGATAAAAAAAAATCCAAAATCGTTAGTCACAATTTTTGTTTATAAGTGCTTAAAGTTCGAATTTATTCGAAATATTTCAAAATTTAAATGAAATTTCATACTCTCATTATGCGTATGTTGCCTGATATTTTTTTTATTAATAAACAAATACTATAAAGTAACCATAGAAACATATAAAAACTATACTATTTGTTTCAAAATAGAATATAATATGACAATATTTAAATATAATATATCCTAAACTGACAAATCATCTTCGTTCAGAATCGTTTTTCGTATACAATGATACCTATCATTGAATTCAAATTTAACCTACCATAGTCCGAGGTCCACCCCACTCCCTAATATACAGCAGAGCGATACCCACTTACCCACTTTTTATAAAATAATATTAATATTAAAAATATATATTTTTAATCCGCAAATGTATATTATTATATAAATATAAATGAAAATAATTATTGAGAAATTAATTTTAGGACATGATAATATTAATATTCGAAATTCTACCAACCAGTAGAAGAACCCTCAAAAACTCATAATATGTTAAATTGGGATAAACAAAATCACGATACTAGTTTACTTATTTTAAATTATTCTAGTACAATTCTAGTAAAAAGTTTATCATATAGTTTTTTCTTTAGATCATAGTAAGCCGATTATAGTGTGATAATTTAGTTTGATTTAATGATTTAATGTTGTGTTATGTTAAATTAAAGTGTTTTATTTTTTATATCTTTAAGTATTTATTAAAAAATTTAAGTTGTGGACGTTTAGGTGTATTTATATAATATAAACCTTTTTTGAAGTAGAGAAATTGGATTCAAACATTGAATGATTTATATGGTTTTTAATGTTTATCAGCTAAATATGTTTAGTCATTTTAAGGGAATTTAGATTTAAGGATAGGGTAACCGCTTACAATTATTTAAAATCATTAAGAAAGTATTTTGTTTTAAGAATAAAAAATAAAATAAAATAATATATTCAACTAAATTATACGAATCAATTAAAGAAAACGATTTGTAGAAATAAGTTTTATCTCTAAAAACAGGACGGAAACAATACATTTCATCGCTTACTGTGATTATGAGATTGGCACTATAAATAATAACATCGACTGATAATAACTATAAAGTTACTTGCTAGGAAGCATATAATATTAAACAAGTTTTTAAGCTTCCTGCAGAAACAGTTAGTAATTCGTTTCGGTATAATGGGAATAACCAACTACGCATTTGCTAAATTAAATACATTTATTTAACCAAACTGTGTATTTAGATTTGATATATAATATTTAAACGCAAGACTTTTATTGTTAAAATTTAATAAACGTGAAATGGGTTGGATGACTTAGAAAGTTTAAATTGAATTTCTCATTATTTAAAATCCAAAAATATATTATAAATAATCTTTTTTATTCAAAATCGATATATTTATTAATTTTAAATACGTAAAATGTACTTTTTATTGCACACCCGATCAGTAATTATCATAAATTATTCTTCAAATATCTGTGAAAAAAACTATACCGGATTCGGACAAAAAATATTTATGAGTGTTTGAAATTTAAATTTTAGCCTCAAACGATTTTTGATGTATGTTGTTATTCAAATAGTATAAGTCGTGAATACTTGAAAATTTTACCAGTTATTTAGATTGCCATTTTCTTTACGTGATTTGATTTTCAAAATATTTTGACTTTTTTTGAGCTATTTATAGACAATTGAAATTTTCAATTTTTTTTTATTTTTTTTTTATAAATGTTGATAAAAAAAATTTAGCTGGGGCAAATTACTTGAAAATTTAATTGAAGGGTCCACAAAACTTGTTCTAACTCTCATTCAAAAATTATAAAAATACATAGGCATAATTTTTTTTTATTAGCATTTGAAGTTCAAATATTGACAAAAATTCGTCAAAATCATGAATAATACTTTATAAATTGGTAGGCGTTGTCAACGAAAAAAGTATTCAATAGTTAAAAAAAAGTATTTCAAATACCATTCACATACTTTAAAATAAAAAGTATTCAAAAAAGTATTCAATACGGCAAAAAGTATTTGAATACTTTTACTCAACTACTTTACAACACTGATTAATACTTTATAAATCACTTTAAGAACAACTTATAAGAAACCTTGTATTAAATTTTCAAGATTTTCTGGCCACCCAAAAAATTTTTATCGGCATTTGAAGAAAAAAAAACTTAGAAAAGTCGAAAATTTCAATTGTCTATTAGTAGCTTAAAAATGGTCAAAATATTTTGAAAAATTAACTGTAAAGAGATAACCATAATATAAACATTTGGTGAAAATTTCAAGTATTTACAATTATTCGTTTTTGAGTTACACCAAAATCAAAAAATCGATTTTGTCGAAAAGTGGTTTTTCCGTAAAATTTCCATTTTTCTGTCATTTTTTTTTTGTTTTTCTCGATTTTTTTGAAAACTATTAGAAAATTTTAATTTTGACCCCCCTAAAGTACCAACTAGATTCAATTCTCTATTCAAAGAGGGGCTGAAGTCAAAAATCGGAGCATTATTACTGCTCCAAATGTTGTCGTCAGACACAAAAAAAAAAAAAAAAAAAAAAAAAAAACACACATCATAGTAAAAGCAATACATTCATCACTTCGTTCAGAATCTAAAAAAAGTATTTCAAATACCATTCACATACTTTAAAATAAAAAGCATTCAAAAAAGTATTCAATACGGAAAAAAGTATTTGAATACTTTTACTCAAATACTTTTACTCAACTACTTTACAAAACTGATTAATACTTTATAAATTGGTAGGCGATGTCAACGAACTTTAGTATTCAATATTTTTTCATGCCTGTAAAAAATTGGTTATATATAATATATATATAATATTATGAAAATAGCTTAATTATGACTAATTTATGCAATTGATTGTGTATATATTTACCGCTTTAATTGATAAATATTTTTGTAATCAACCAAATTACAATACCAAAACTATATGCAAGTATACCACATTCGACCAGATCGCATAATCTTTTGCAATCTGCATTAGGGTTTGTTATCTATAGAAAACATAAATGATCATTATATATCTTATTATATCTTGAATCTTAATCTTAATTTTAGATTCTGAACGAAGTGATGAAGGTATTGCTTTTACAATGATGTGTGTGTTTTTTTTTTTTTTGTGTCTGACGACAACATTTGGGGCAGTAAAATTTTTGACTTCAGCCCCTCTTTGAATAGGAAAATTCATCTAGTTGGTACTTTGGGGGGGTCAAAAGTAAAATTTTCAAATAGTTTTCAAAAAAATCGAGAAAAACAAAAAAAAAATGACAGAAAAACGGCAATTTTACGAAAAACCACTTTTCGACAAAATCGATTTTTTGATTTTGCTGTAACTCAAAAACGAATCATTGTAAATACTTGAAATTTTCACCAAATGTTTATATTATGGTTATCTTTTTACAGTTAAATTTTCAAAAAATTTTGACCATTTTTAAGCTACTTATAGACAATTGAAATTTTCGACTTTTCTACGTTTTTTTTTCTTCAAATGCCGATAAAAATTTTTTGGGTGGCCAGAAAATCTTGAAAATTTAATACAAGGTTTCTTATAAGTTGTTCTTAAAGTGATAAAAAAAAATCCAAAATCGTTAGTCACAATTTTTGTTTATAAGTGCTTAAAGTTCGAATTTATTCGAAATATTTCAAAATTTAAATGAAATTTCATACTCTCATTATGCGTATGTTGCCTGATATTTTTTTTATTAATAAACAAATACTATAAAGTAACCATAGAAACATATAAAAACTATACTATTTGTTTCAAAATAGAATATAATATGACAATATTTAAATATAATATATCCTAAACTGACAAATCATCTTCGTTCAGAATCGTTTTTCGTATACAATGATACCTATCATTGAATTCAAATTTAACCTACCATAGTCCGAGGTCCACCCCACTCCCTAATATACAGCAGAGCGATACCCACTTACCCACTTTTTATAAAATAATATTAATATTAAAAATATATATTTTTAATCCGCAAATGTATATTATTATATAAATATAAATGAAAATAATTATTGAGAAATTAATTTTAGGACATGATAATATTAATATTCGAAATTCTACCAACCAGTAGAAGAACCCTCAAAAACTCATAATATGTTAAATTGGGATAAACAAAATCACGATACTAGTTTACTTATTTTAAATTATTCTAGTACAATTCTAGTAAAAAGTTTATCATATAGTTTTTTCTTTAGATCATAGTAAGCCGATTATAGTGTGATAATTTAGTTTGATTTAATGATTTAATGTTGTGTTATGTTAAATTAAAGTGTTTTATTTTTTATATCTTTAAGTATTTATTAAAAAATTAAAGTTGTGGACGTTTAGGTGTATTTATATAATATAAACCTTTTTTGAAGTAGAGAAATTGGATTCAAACATTGAATGATTTATATGGTTTTTAATGTTTATCAGCTAAATATGTTTAGTCATTTTAAGGGAATTTAGATTTAAGGATAGGGTAACCGCTTACAATTATTTAAAATCATTAAGAAAGTATTTTGTTTTAAGAATAAAAAATAAAATAAAATAATATATTCAACTAAATTATACGAATCAATTAAAGAAAACGATTTGTAGAAATAAGTTTTATCTCTAAAAACAGGACGGAAACAATACATTTCATCGCTTACTGTGATTATGAGATTGGCACTATAAATAATAACATCGACTGATAATAACTATAAAGTTACTTGCTAGGAAGCATATAATATTAAACAAGTTTTTAAGCTTCCTGCAGAAACAGTTAGTAATTCGTTTCGGTATAATGGGAATAACCAACTACGCATTTGCTAAATTAAATACATTTATTTAACCAAACTGTGTATTTAGATTTGATATATAATATTTAAACGCAAGACTTTTATTGTTAAAATTTAATAAACGTGAAATGGGTTGGATGACTTAGAAAGTTTAAATTGAATTTCTCATTATTTAAAATCCAAAAATATATTATAAATAATCTTTTTTATTCAAAATCGATATATTTATTAATTTTAAATACGTAAAATGTACTTTTTATTGCACACCCGATCAGTAATTATCATAAATTATTCTTCAAATATCTGTGAAAAAAACTATACCGGATTCGGACAAAAAATATTTATGAGTGTTTGAAATTTAAATTTTAGCCTCAAACGATTTTTGATGTATGTTGTTATTCAAATAGTATAAGTCGTGAATACTTGAAAATTTTACCAGTTATTTAGATTGCCATTTTCTTTACGTGATTTGATTTTCAAAATATTTTGACTTTTTTTGAGCTATTTATAGACAATTGAAATTTTCAATTTTTTTTTATTTTTTTTTTATAAATGTTGATAAAAAAAATTTAGCTGGGGCAAATTACTTGAAAATTTAATTGAAGGGTCCACAAAACTTGTTCTAACTCTCATTCAAAAATTATAAAAATACATAGGCATAATTTTTTTTTATTAGCATTTGAAGTTCAAATATTGACAAAAATTCGTCAAAATCATGAATAATACTTTATAAATTGGTAGGCGTTGTCAACGAAAAAAGTATTCAATAGTTAAAAAAAAGTATTTCAAATACCATTCACATACTTTAAAATAAAAAGTATTCAAAAAAGTATTCAATACGGCAAAAAGTATTTGAATACTTTTACTCAACTACTTTACAACACTGATTAATACTTTATAAATCACTTTAAGAACAACTTATAAGAAACCTTGTATTAAATTTTCAAGATTTTCTGGCCACCCAAAAAATTTTTATCGGCATTTGAAGAAAAAAAAACTTAGAAAAGTCGAAAATTTCAATTGTCTATTAGTAGCTTAAAAATGGTCAAAATATTTTGAAAAATTAACTGTAAAGAGATAACCATAATATAAACATTTGGTGAAAATTTCAAGTATTTACAATTATTCGTTTTTGAGTTACACCAAAATCAAAAAATCGATTTTGTCGAAAAGTGGTTTTTCCGTAAAATTTCCATTTTTCTGTCATTTTTTTTTTGTTTTTCTCGATTTTTTTGAAAACTATTAGAAAATTTTAATTTTGACCCCCCTAAAGTACCAACTAGATTCAATTCTCTATTCAAAGAGGGGCTGAAGTCAAAAATCGGAGCATTATTACTGCTCCAAATGTTGTCGTCAGACACAAAAAAAAAAAAAAAAAAAAAAAAAAAAAACACACATTATAGTAAAAGCAATACATTCATCACTTCGTTCAGAATCTAAAAAAAGTATTTCAAATACCATTCACATACTTTAAAATAAAAAGTATTCAAAAAAGTATTCAATACAGCAAAAAGTATTTAAATACTTTTACTCAAATACTTTTACTCAACTACTTTACAAAACTGATTAATACTTTATAAATTGGTAGGCGATGTCAACGAACTTTAGTATTCAATATTTTTTCATGCCTGTAAAAAATTGGTTATATATAATATATATATAATATTATGAAAATAGCTTAATTATGACTAATTTATGCAATTGATTGTGTATATATTTACCGCTTTAATTGATAAATATTTTTGTAATCAACCAAATTACAATACCAAAACTATATGCAAGTATACCACATTCGACCAGATCGCATAATCTTTTGCAATCTTCATTAGGGTTTGTTATCTATAGAAAACATAAATGATCATTATATATCTTATTATATCTTGAATCTTAATCTTAATTTTAGATTCTGAACGAAGTGATGAAGGTATTGCTTTTACAATGATGTGTGTGTTTTTTTTTTTTTTGTGTCGGACGACAACATTTGGGGCAGTAAAATTTTTGACTTCAGCCCCTCTTTGAATAGGAAAATTCATCTAGTTGGTACTTTGGGGGGGTCAAAAGTAAAATTTTCAAATAGTTTTCAAAAAAATCGAGAAAAACAAAAAAAAAATGACAGAAAAACGGCAATTTTACGAAAAACCACTTTTCGACAAAATCGATTTTTTGATTTTGCTGTAACTCAAAAACGAATCATTGTAAATACTTGAAATTTTCACCAAATGTTTATATTATGGTTATCTTTTTACAGTTAAATTTTCAAAAAATTTTGACCATTTTTAAGCTACTTATAGACAATTGAAATTTTCGATTTTTCTACGTTTTTTTTCTTCAAATGCCGATAAAAATTTTTTGGGTGGCCAGAAAATCTTGAAAATTTAATACAAGGTTTCTTATAAGTTGTTCTTAAAGTGATAAAAAAAAAATCCAAAATCGTTAGTCACAATTTTTTTTTATAAGTGCTTAAAGTTCGAATTTCTACGAAATATTTCAAAATTTAAATGAAATTTCATACTCTCATTATGCGTATGTTGCCTAATATTTTTTTTATTAATAAACAAATACTATAAAGTAACCATAGTAACATATAAAAACTATACTATTTGTTTCAAAATAGAATATAATATGACAATATTTAAATATAATATATCCTAAACTGACAAATCATCTTCGTTCAGAATCGTTTTTCGTATACAATGATACCTATCATTGGATTCAAATTTAACCTACCATAGTCCGAGGTCCACCCCACTCCCTAATATACAGCAGAGCGATACCCACTTACCCACTTTTTATAAAATAATATTAATATTAAAAATATATATTTTTAATCCGCAAATGTATATTATTATATAAATATAAATGAAAATAATTATTGAGAAATTAATTTTAGGACATGATAATATTAATATTCGAAATTCTACCAACCAGTAGAAGAACCCTCAAAAACTCATAATATGTTAAATTGGGATAAACAAAATCACGATACTAGTTTACTTATTTTAAATTATTCTAGTACAATTCTAGTAAAAAGTTTATCATATAGTTTTTTCTTTAGATCATAGTAAGCCGATTATAGTGTGATAATTTAGTTTGATTTAATGATTTAATGTTGTGTTATGTTAAATTAAAGTGTTTTATTTTTTATATCTTTAAGTATTTATTAAAAAATTAAAGTTGTGGACGTTTAGGTGTATTTATATAATATAAACCTTTTTTGAAGTAGAGAAATTGGATTCAAACATTGAATGATTTATATGGTTTTTAATGTTTATCAGCTAAATATGTTTAGTCATTTTAAGGGAATTTAGATTTAAGGATAGGGTAACCGCTTACAATTATTTAAAATCATTAAGAAAGTATTTTGTTTTAAGAATAAAAAATAAAATAAAATAATATATTCAACTAAATTATACGAATCAATTAAAGAAAACGATTTGTAGAAATAAGTTTTATCTCTAAAAACAGGACGGAAACAATACATTTCATCGCTTACTGTGATTATGAGATTGGCACTATAAATAATAACATCGACTGATAATAACTATAAAGTTACTTGCTAGGAAGCATATAATATTAAACAAGTTTTTAAGCTTCCTGCAGAAACAGTTAGTAATTCGTTTCGGTATAATGGGAATAACCAACTACGCATTTGCTAAATTAAATACATTTATTTAACCAAACTGTGTATTTAGATTTGATATATAATATTTAAACGCAAGACTTTTATTGTTAAAATTTAATAAACGTGAAATGGGTTGGATGACTTAGAAAGTTTAAATTGAATTTCTCATTATTTAAAATCCAAAAATATATTATAAATAATCTTTTTTATTCAAAATCGATATATTTATTAATTTTAAATACGTAAAATGTACTTTTTATTGCACACCCGATCAGTAATTATCATAAATTATTCTTCAAATATCTGTGAAAAAAACTATACCGGATTCGGACAAAAAATATTTATGAGTGTTTGAAATTTAAATTTTAGCCTCAAACGATTTTTGATGTATGTTGTTATTCAAATAGTATAAGTCGTGAATACTTGAAAATTTTACCAGTTATTTAGATTGCCATTTTCTTTACGTGATTTGATTTTCAAAATATTTTGACTTTTTTTGAGCTATTTATAGACAATTGAAATTTTCAATTTTTTTTTATTTTTTTTTTATAAATGTTGATAAAAAAAATTTAGCTGGGGCAAATTACTTGAAAATTTAATTGAAGGGTCCACAAAACTTGTTCTAACTCTCATTCAAAAATTATAAAAATACATAGGCATAATTTTTTTTTATTAGCATTTGAAGTTCAAATATTGACAAAAATTCGTCAAAATCATGAATAATACTTTATAAATTGGTAGGCGTTGTCAACGAAAAAAGTATTCAATAGTTAAAAAAAAGTATTTCAAATACCATTCACATACTTTAAAATAAAAAGTATTCAAAAAAGTATTCAATACGGCAAAAAGTATTTGAATACTTTTACTCAAATACTTTTACTCAACTACTTTACAACACTGATTAATACTTTATAAATCACTTTAAGAACAACTTATAAGAAACCTTGTATTAAATTTTCAAGATTTTCTGGCCACCCAAAAAATTTTTATCGGCATTTGAAGAAAAAAAAACTTAGAAAAGTCGAAAATTTCAATTGTCTATTAGTAGCTTAAAAATGGTCAAAATATTTTGAAAAATTAACTGTAAAGAGATAACCATAATATAAACATTTGGTGAAAATTTCAAGTATTTACAATTATTCGTTTTTGAGTTACACCAAAATCAAAAAATCGATTTTGTCGAAAAGTGGTTTTTCCGTAAAATTTCCATTTTTCTGTCATTTTTTTTTTGTTTTTCTCGATTTTTTTGAAAACTATTAGAAAATTTTAATTTTGACCCCCCTAAAGTACCAACTAGATTCAATTCTCTATTCAAAGAGGGGCTGAAGTCAAAAATCGGAGCATTATTACTGCTCCAAATGTTGTCGTCAGACACAAAAAAAAAAAAAAAAAAAAAAAAAAACACACATCATAGTAAAAGCAATACATTCATCACTTCGTTCAGAATCTAAAAAAAGTATTTCAAATACCATTCACATACTTTAAAATAAAAAGTATTCAAAAAAGTATTCAATACAGCAAAAAGTATTTAAATACTTTTACTCAAATACTTTTACTCAACTACTTTACAAAACTGATTAATACTTTATAAATTGGTAGGCGATGTCAACGAACTTTAGTATTCAATATTTTTTCATGCCTGTAAAAAATTGGTTATATATAATATATATATAATATTATGAAAATAGCTTAATTATGACTAATTTATGCAATTGATTGTGTATATATTTACCGCTTTAATTGATAAATATTTTTGTAATCAACCAAATTACAATACCAAAACTATATGCAAGTATACCACATTCGACCAGATCGCATAATCTTTTGCAATCTTCATTAGGGTTTGTTATCTATAGAAAACATAAATGATCATTATATATCTTATTATATCTTGAATCTTAATCTTAATTTTAGATTCTGAACGAAGTGATGAAGGTATTGCTTTTACAATGATGTGTGTGTTTTTTTTTTTTTTGTGTCGGACGACAACATTTGGGGCAGTAAAATTTTTGACTTCAGCCCCTCTTTGAATAGGAAAATTCATCTAGTTGGTACTTTGGGGGGGTCAAAAGTAAAATTTTCAAATAGTTTTCAAAAAAATCGAGAAAAACAAAAAAAAAATGACAGAAAAACGGCAATTTTACGAAAAACCACTTTTCGACAAAATCGATTTTTTGATTTTGCTGTAACTCAAAAACGAATCATTGTAAATACTTGAAATTTTCACCAAATGTTTATATTATGGTTATCTTTTTACAGTTAAATTTTCAAAAAATTTTGACCATTTTTAAGCTACTTATAGACAATTGAAATTTTCGATTTTTCTACGTTTTTTTTCTTCAAATGCCGATAAAAATTTTTTGGGTGGCCAGAAAATCTTGAAAATTTAATACAAGGTTTCTTATAAGTTGTTCTTAAAGTGATAAAAAAAAAATCCAAAATCGTTAGTCACAATTTTTTTTTATAAGTGCTTAAAGTTCGAATTTCTACGAAATATTTCAAAATTTAAATGAAATTTCATACTCTCATTATGCGTATGTTGCCTAATATTTTTTTTATTAATAAACAAATACTATAAAGTAACCATAGTAACATATAAAAACTATACTATTTGTTTCAAAATAGAATATAATATGACAATATTTAAATATAATATATCCTAAACTGACAAATCATCTTCGTTCAGAATCGTTTTTCGTATACAATGATACCTATCATTGGATTCAAATTTAACCTACCATAGTCCGAGGTCCACCCCACTCCCTAATATACAGCAGAGCGATACCCACTTACCCACTTTTTATAAAATAATATTAATATTAAAAATATATATTTTTAATCCGCAAATGTATATTATTATATAAATATAAATGAAAATAATTATTGAGAAATTAATTTTAGGACATGATAATATTAATATTCGAAATTCTACCAACCAGTAGAAGAACCCTCAAAAACTCATAATATGTTAAATTGGGATAAACAAAATCACGATACTAGTTTACTTATTTTAAATTATTCTAGTACAATTCTAGTAAAAAGTTTATCATATAGTTTTTTCTTTAGATCATAGTAAGCCGATTATAGTGTGATAATTTAGTTTGATTTAATGATTTAATGTTGTGTTATGTTAAATTAAAGTGTTTTATTTTTTATATCTTTAAGTATTTATTAAAAAATTAAAGTTGTGGACGTTTAGGTGTATTTATATAATATAAACCTTTTTTGAAGTAGAGAAATTGGATTCAAACATTGAATGATTTATATGGTTTTTAATGTTTATCAGCTAAATATGTTTAGTCATTTTAAGGGAATTTAGATTTAAGGATAGGGTAACCGCTTACAATTATTTAAAATCATTAAGAAAGTATTTTGTTTTAAGAATAAAAAATAAAATAAAATAATATATTCAACTAAATTATACGAATCAATTAAAGAAAACGATTTGTAGAAATAAGTTTTATCTCTAAAAACAGGACGGAAACAATACATTTCATCGCTTACTGTGATTATGAGATTGGCACTATAAATAATAACATCGACTGATAATAACTATAAAGTTACTTGCTAGGAAGCATATAATATTAAACAAGTTTTTAAGCTTCCTGCAGAAACAGTTAGTAATTCGTTTCGGTATAATGGGAATAACCAACTACGCATTTGCTAAATTAAATACATTTATTTAACCAAACTGTGTATTTAGATTTGATATATAATATTTAAACGCAAGACTTTTATTGTTAAAATTTAATAAACGTGAAATGGGTTGGATGACTTAGAAAGTTTAAATTGAATTTCTCATTATTTAAAATCCAAAAATATATTATAAATAATCTTTTTTATTCAAAATCGATATATTTATTAATTTTAAATACGTAAAATGTACTTTTTATTGCACACCCGATCAGTAATTATCATAAATTATTCTTCAAATATCTGTGAAAAAAACTATACCGGATTCGGACAAAAAATATTTATGAGTGTTTGAAATTTAAATTTTAGCCTCAAACGATTTTTGATGTATGTTGTTATTCAAATAGTATAAGTCGTGAATACTTGAAAATTTTACCAGTTATTTAGATTGCCATTTTCTTTACGTGATTTGATTTTCAAAATATTTTGACTTTTTTTGAGCTATTTATAGACAATTGAAATTTTCAATTTTTTTTTATTTTTTTTTTATAAATGTTGATAAAAAAAATTTAGCTGGGGCAAATTACTTGAAAATTTAATTGAAGGGTCCACAAAACTTGTTCTAACTCTCATTCAAAAATTATAAAAATACATAGGCATAATTTTTTTTTATTAGCATTTGAAGTTCAAATATTGACAAAAATTCGTCAAAATCATGAATAATACTTTATAAATTGGTAGGCGTTGTCAACGAAAAAAGTATTCAATAGTTAAAAAAAAGTATTTCAAATACCATTCACATACTTTAAAATAAAAAGTATTCAAAAAAGTATTCAATACGGCAAAAAGTATTTGAATACTTTTACTCAACTACTTTACAACACTGATTAATACTTTATAAATCACTTTAAGAACAACTTATAAGAAACCTTGTATTAAATTTTCAAGATTTTCTGGCCACCCAAAAAATTTTTATCGGCATTTGAAGAAAAAAAAACTTAGAAAAGTCGAAAATTTCAATTGTCTATTAGTAGCTTAAAAATGGTCAAAATATTTTGAAAAATTAACTGTAAAGAGATAACCATAATATAAACATTTGGTGAAAATTTCAAGTATTTACAATTATTCGTTTTTGAGTTACACCAAAATCAAAAAATCGATTTTGTCGAAAAGTGGTTTTTCCGTAAAATTTCCATTTTTCTGTCATTTTTTTTTTGTTTTTCTCGATTTTTTTGAAAACTATTAGAAAATTTTAATTTTGACCCCCCTAAAGTACCAACTAGATTCAATTCTCTATTCAAAGAGGGGCTGAAGTCAAAAATCGGAGCATTATTACTGCTCCAAATGTTGTCGTCAGACACAAAAAAAAAAAAAAAAAAAAAAAAAAAACACACATCATAGTAAAAGCAATACATTCATCACTTCGTTCAGAATCTAAAAAAAGTATTTCAAATACCATTCACATACTTTAAAATAAAAAGTATTCAAAAAAGTATTCAATACAGCAAAAAGTATTTAAATACTTTTACTCAAATACTTTTACTCAACTACTTTACAAAACTGATTAATACTTTATAAATTGGTAGGCGATGTCAACGAACTTTAGTATTCAATATTTTTTCATGCCTGTAAAAAATTGGTTATATATAATATATATATAATATTATGAAAATAGCTTAATTATGACTAATTTATGCAATTGATTGTGTATATATTTACCGCTTTAATTGATAAATATTTTTGTAATCAACCAAATTACAATACCAAAACTATATGCAAGTATACCACATTCGACCAGATCGCATAATCTTTTGCAATCTTCATTAGGGTTTGTTATCTATAGAAAACATAAATGATCATTATATATCTTATTATATCTTGAATCTTAATCTTAATTTTAGATTCTGAACGAAGTGATGAAGGTATTGCTTTTACAATGATGTGTGTGTTTTTTTTTTTTTTGTGTCTGACGACAACATTTGGGGCAGTAAAATTTTTGACTTCAGCCCCTCTTTGAATAGGAAAATTCATCTAGTTGGTACTTTGGGGGGGTCAAAAGTAAAATTTTCAAATAGTTTTCAAAAAAATCGAGAAAAACAAAAAAAAAATGACAGAAAAACGGCAATTTTACGAAAAACCACTTTTCGACAAAATCGATTTTTTGATTTTGCTGTAACTCAAAAACGAATCATTGTAAATACTTGAAATTTTCACCAAATGTTTATATTATGGTTATCTTTTTACAGTTAAATTTTCAAAAAATTTTGACCATTTTTAAGCTACTTATAGACAATTGAAATTTTCGACTTTTCTACGTTTTTTTTTCTTCAAATGCCGATAAAAATTTTTTGGGTGGCCAGAAAATCTTGAAAATTTAATACAAGGTTTCTTATAAGTTGTTCTTAAAGTGATAAAAAAAAATCCAAAATCGTTAGTCACAATTTTTGTTTATAAGTGCTTAAAGTTCGAATTTATTCGAAATATTTCAAAATTTAAATGAAATTTCATACTCTCATTATGCGTATGTTGCCTGATATTTTTTTTATTAATAAACAAATACTATAAAGTAACCATAGAAACATATAAAAACTATACTATTTGTTTCAAAATAGAATATAATATGACAATATTTAAATATAATATATCCTAAACTGACAAATCATCTTCGTTCAGAATCGTTTTTCGTATACAATGATACCTATCATTGAATTCAAATTTAACCTACCATAGTCCGAGGTCCACCCCACTCCCTAATATACAGCAGAGCGATACCCACTTACCCACTTTTTATAAAATAATATTAATATTAAAAATATATATTTTTAATCCGCAAATGTATATTATTATATAAATATAAATGAAAATAATTATTGAGAAATTAATTTTAGGACATGATAATATTAATATTCGAAATTCTACCAACCAGTAGAAGAACCCTCAAAAACTCATAATATGTTAAATTGGGATAAACAAAATCACGATACTAGTTTACTTATTTTAAATTATTCTAGTACAATTCTAGTAAAAAGTTTATCATATAGTTTTTTCTTTAGATCATAGTAAGCCGATTATAGTGTGATAATTTAGTTTGATTTAATGATTTAATGTTGTGTTATGTTAAATTAAAGTGTTTTATTTTTTATATCTTTAAGTATTTATTAAAAAATTAAAGTTGTGGACGTTTAGGTGTATTTATATAATATAAACCTTTTTTGAAGTAGAGAAATTGGATTCAAACATTGAATGATTTATATGGTTTTTAATGTTTATCAGCTAAATATGTTTAGTCATTTTAAGGGAATTTAGATTTAAGGATAGGGTAACCGCTTACAATTATTTAAAATCATTAAGAAAGTATTTTGTTTTAAGAATAAAAAATAAAATAAAATAATATATTCAACTAAATTATACGAATCAATTAAAGAAAACGATTTGTAGAAATAAGTTTTATCTCTAAAAACAGGACGGAAACAATACATTTCATCGCTTACTGTGATTATGAGATTGGCACTATAAATAATAACATCGACTGATAATAACTATAAAGTTACTTGCTAGGAAGCATATAATATTAAACAAGTTTTTAAGCTTCCTGCAGAAACAGTTAGTAATTCGTTTCGGTATAATGGGAATAACCAACTACGCATTTGCTAAATTAAATACATTTATT
Organism: Schizaphis graminum; assembly: GCA_020882235.1. Taxonomy (NCBI): domain Eukaryota; kingdom Metazoa; phylum Arthropoda; class Insecta; order Hemiptera; family Aphididae; genus Schizaphis; species Schizaphis graminum. The sequence goes on along the minus strand of CM037032.1, from coordinate 111,718,268 downwards.
TAACCAAACTGTGTATTTAGATTTGATATATAATATTTAAACGCAAGACTTTTATTGTTAAAATTTAATAAACGTGAAATGGGTTGGATGACTTAGAAAGTTTAAATTGAATTTCTCATTATTTAAAATCCAAAAATATATTATAAATAATCTTTTTTATTCAAAATCGATATATTTATTAATTTTAAATACGTAAAATGTACTTTTTATTGCACACCCGATCAGTAATTATCATAAATTATTCTTCAAATATCTGTGAAAAAAACTATACCGGATTCGGACAAAAAATATTTATGAGTGTTTGAAATTTAAATTTTAGCCTCAAACGATTTTTGATGTATGTTGTTATTCAAATAGTATAAGTCGTGAATACTTGAAAATTTTACCAGTTATTTAGATTGCCATTTTCTTTACGTGATTTGATTTTCAAAATATTTTGACTTTTTTTGAGCTATTTATAGACAATTGAAATTTTCAATTTTTTTTTATTTTTTTTTTATAAATGTTGATAAAAAAAATTTAGCTGGGGCAAATTACTTGAAAATTTAATTGAAGGGTCCACAAAACTTGTTCTAACTCTCATTCAAAAATTATAAAAATACATAGGCATAATTTTTTTTTATTAGCATTTGAAGTTCAAATATTGACAAAAATTCGTCAAAATCATGAATAATACTTTATAAATTGGTAGGCGTTGTCAACGAAAAAAGTATTCAATAGTTAAAAAAAAGTATTTCAAATACCATTCACATACTTTAAAATAAAAAGTATTCAAAAAAGTATTCAATACGGCAAAAAGTATTTGAATACTTTTACTCAAATACTTTTACTCAACTACTTTACAACACTGATTAATACTTTATAAATCACTTTAAGAACAACTTATAAGAAACCTTGTATTAAATTTTCAAGATTTTCTGGCCACCCAAAAAATTTTTATCGGCATTTGAAGAAAAAAAAACTTAGAAAAGTCGAAAATTTCAATTGTCTATTAGTAGCTTAAAAATGGTCAAAATATTTTGAAAAATTAACTGTAAAGAGATAACCATAATATAAACATTTGGTGAAAATTTCAAGTATTTACAATTATTCGTTTTTGAGTTACACCAAAATCAAAAAATCGATTTTGTCGAAAAGTGGTTTTTCCGTAAAATTTCCATTTTTCTGTCATTTTTTTTTTGTTTTTCTCGATTTTTTTGAAAACTATTAGAAAATTTTAATTTTGACCCCCCTAAAGTACCAACTAGATTCAATTCTCTATTCAAAGAGGGGCTGAAGTCAAAAATCGGAGCATTATTACTGCTCCAAATGTTGTCGTCAGACACAAAAAAAAAAAAAAAAAAAAAAAAAAAAAAACACACATCATAGTAAAAGCAATACATTCATCACTTCGTTCAGAATCTAAAAAAAGTATTTCAAATACCATTCACATACTTTAAAATAAAAAGCATTCAAAAAAGTATTCAATACGGAAAAAAGTATTTGAATACTTTTACTCAAATACTTTTACTCAACTACTTTACAAAACTGATTAATACTTTATAAATTGGTAGGCGATGTCAACGAACTTTAGTATTCAATATTTTTTCATGCCTGTAAAAAATTGGTTATATATAATATATATATAATATTATGAAAATAGCTTAATTATGACTAATTTATGCAATTGATTGTGTATATATTTACCGCTTTAATTGATAAATATTTTTGTAATCAACCAAATTACAATACCAAAACTATATGCAAGTATACCACATTCGACCAGATCGCATAATCTTTTGCAATCTTCATTAGGGTTTGTTATCTATAGAAAACATAAATGATCATTATATATCTTATTATATCTTGAATCTTAATCTTAATTTTAGATTCTGAACGAAGTGATGAAGGTATTGCTTTTACAATGATGTGTGTGTTTTTTTTTTTTTTGTGTCTGACGACAACATTTGGGGCAGTAAAATTTTTGACTTCAGCCCCTCTTTGAATAGGAAAATTCATCTAGTTGGTACTTTGGGGGGGTCAAAAGTAAAATTTTCAAATAGTTTTCAAAAAAATCGAGAAAAACAAAAAAAAAATGACAGAAAAACGGCAATTTTACGAAAAACCACTTTTCGACAAAATCGATTTTTTGATTTTGCTGTAACTCAAAAACGAATCATTGTAAATACTTGAAATTTTCACCAAATGTTTATATTATGGTTATCTTTTTACAGTTAAATTTTCAAAAAATTTTGACCATTTTTAAGCTACTTATAGACAATTGAAATTTTCGATTTTTCTACGTTTTTTTTCTTCAAATGCCGATAAAAATTTTTTGGGTGGCCAGAAAATCTTGAAAATTTAATACAAGGTTTCTTATAAGTTGTTCTTAAAGTGATAAAAAAAAAATCCAAAATCGTTAGTCACAATTTTTTTTTATAAGTGCTTAAAGTTCGAATTTCTACGAAATATTTCAAAATTTAAATGAAATTTCATACTCTCATTATGCGTATGTTGCCTAATATTTTTTTTATTAATAAACAAATACTATAAAGTAACCATAGTAACATATAAAAACTATACTATTTGTTTCAAAATAGAATATAATATGACAATATTTAAATATAATATATCCTAAACTGACAAATCATCTTCGTTCAGAATCGTTTTTCGTATACAATGATACCTATCATTGGATTCAAATTTAACCTACCATAGTCCGAGGTCCACCCCACTCCCTAATATACAGCAGAGCGATACCCACTTACCCACTTTTTATAAAATAATATTAATATTAAAAATATATATTTTTAATCCGCAAATGTATATTATTATATAAATATAAATGAAAATAATTATTGAGAAATTAATTTTAGGACATGATAATATTAATATTCGAAATTCTACCAACCAGTAGAAGAACCCTCAAAAACTCATAATATGTTAAATTGGGATAAACAAAATCACGATACTAGTTTACTTATTTTAAATTATTCTAGTACAATTCTAGTAAAAAGTTTATCATATAGTTTTTTCTTTAGATCATAGTAAGCCGATTATAGTGTGATAATTTAGTTTGATTTAATGATTTAATGTTGTGTTATGTTAAATTAAAGTGTTTTATTTTTTATATCTTTAAGTATTTATTAAAAAATTAAAGTTGTGGACGTTTAGGTGTATTTATATAATATAAACCTTTTTTGAAGTAGAGAAATTGGATTCAAACATTGAATGATTTATATGGTTTTTAATGTTTATCAGCTAAATATGTTTAGTCATTTTAAGGGAATTTAGATTTAAGGATAGGGTAACCGCTTACAATTATTTAAAATCATTAAGAAAGTATTTTGTTTTAAGAATAAAAAATAAAATAAAATAATATATTCAACTAAATTATACGAATCAATTAAAGAAAACGATTTGTAGAAATAAGTTTTATCTCTAAAAACAGGACGGAAACAATACATTTCATCGCTTACTGTGATTATGAGATTGGCACTATAAATAATAACATCGACTGATAATAACTATAAAGTTACTTGCTAGGAAGCATATAATATTAAACAAGTTTTTAAGCTTCCTGCAGAAACAGTTAGTAATTCGTTTCGGTATAATGGGAATAACCAACTACGCATTTGCTAAATTAAATACATTTATTTAACCAAACTGTGTATTTAGATTTGATATATAATATTTAAACGCAAGACTTTTATTGTTAAAATTTAATAAACGTGAAATGGGTTGGATGACTTAGAAAGTTTAAATTGAATTTCTCATTATTTAAAATCCAAAAATATATTATAAATAATCTTTTTTATTCAAAATCGATATATTTATTAATTTTAAATACGTAAAATGTACTTTTTATTGCACACCCGATCAGTAATTATCATAAATTATTCTTCAAATATCTGTGAAAAAAACTATACCGGATTCGGACAAAAAATATTTATGAGTGTTTGAAATTTAAATTTTAGCCTCAAACGATTTTTGATGTATGTTGTTATTCAAATAGTATAAGTCGTGAATACTTGAAAATTTTACCAGTTATTTAGATTGCCATTTTCTTTACGTGATTTGATTTTCAAAATATTTTGACTTTTTTTGAGCTATTTATAGACAATTGAAATTTTCAATTTTTTTTTATTTTTTTTTTATAAATGTTGATAAAAAAAATTTAGCTGGGGCAAATTACTTGAAAATTTAATTGAAGGGTCCACAAAACTTGTTCTAACTCTCATTCAAAAATTATAAAAATACATAGGCATAATTTTTTTTTATTAGCATTTGAAGTTCAAATATTGACAAAAATTCGTCAAAATCATGAATAATACTTTATAAATTGGTAGGCGTTGTCAACGAAAAAAGTATTCAATAGTTAAAAAAAAGTATTTCAAATACCATTCACATACTTTAAAATAAAAAGTATTCAAAAAAGTATTCAATACGGCAAAAAGTATTTGAATACTTTTACTCAAATACTTTTACTCAACTACTTTACAACACTGATTAATACTTTATAAATCACTTTAAGAACAACTTATAAGAAACCTTGTATTAAATTTTCAAGATTTTCTGGCCACCCAAAAAATTTTTATCGGCATTTGAAGAAAAAAAAACTTAGAAAAGTCGAAAATTTCAATTGTCTATTAGTAGCTTAAAAATGGTCAAAATATTTTGAAAAATTAACTGTAAAGAGATAACCATAATATAAACATTTGGTGAAAATTTCAAGTATTTACAATTATTCGTTTTTGAGTTACACCAAAATCAAAAAATCGATTTTGTCGAAAAGTGGTTTTTCCGTAAAATTTCCATTTTTCTGTCATTTTTTTTTTGTTTTTCTCGATTTTTTTGAAAACTATTAGAAAATTTTAATTTTGACCCCCCTAAAGTACCAACTAGATTCAATTCTCTATTCAAAGAGGGGCTGAAGTCAAAAATCGGAGCATTATTACTGCTCCAAATGTTGTCGTCAGACACAAAAAAAAAAAAAAAAAAAAAAAAAAACACACATCATAGTAAAAGCAATACATTCATCACTTCGTTCAGAATCTAAAAAAAGTATTTCAAATACCATTCACATACTTTAAAATAAAAAGTATTCAAAAAAGTATTCAATACAGCAAAAAGTATTTAAATACTTTTACTCAAATACTTTTACTCAACTACTTTACAACACTGATTAATACTTTATAAATTGGTAGGCGATGTCAACGAAAAAAAGTATTCAATAAAATAGTATTCAATAGTAAAAAAAAGTAATTCAAATACCATTCACATACTTTAAAATAAAAAGCATTCAAAAAAGTATTCAATACGGAAAAAAGTATTTGAATACTTTTACTCAAATACTTTTACTCAACTACTTTACAAAACTGATTAATACTTTATAAATTGGTAGGCGATGTCAACGAACTTTAGTATTCAATATTTTTTCATGCCTGTAAAAAATTGGTTATATATAATATATATATAATATTATGAAAATAGCTTAATTATGACTAATTTATGCAATTGATTGTGTATATATTTACCGCTTTAATTGATAAATATTTTTGTAATCAACCAAATTACAATACCAAAACTATATGCAAGTATACCACATTCGACCAGATCGCATAATCTTTTGCAATCTTCATTAGGGTTTGTTATCTATAGAAAACATAAATGATCATTATATATCTTATTATATCTTGAATCTTAATCTTAATTTTAGATTCTGAACGAAGTGATGAAGGTATTGCTTTTACAATGATGTGTGTGTTTTTTTTTTTTTTGTGTCTGACGACAACATTTGGGGCAGTAAAATTTTTGACTTCAGCCCCTCTTTGAATAGGAAAATTCATCTAGTTGGTACTTTGGGGGGGTCAAAAGTAAAATTTTCAAATAGTTTTCAAAAAAATCGAGAAAAACAAAAAAAAAATGACAGAAAAACGGCAATTTTACGAAAAACCACTTTTCGACAAAATCGATTTTTTGATTTTGCTGTAACTCAAAAACGAATCATTGTAAATACTTGAAATTTTCACCAAATGTTTATATTATGGTTATCTTTTTACAGTTAAATTTTCAAAAAATTTTGACCATTTTTAAGCTACTTATAGACAATTGAAATTTTCGATTTTTCTACGTTTTTTTTCTTCAAATGCCGATAAAAATTTTTTGGGTGGCCAGAAAATCTTGAAAATTTAATACAAGGTTTCTTATAAGTTGTTCTTAAAGTGATAAAAAAAAAATCCAAAATCGTTAGTCACAATTTTTTTTTATAAGTGCTTAAAGTTCGAATTTCTACGAAATATTTCAAAATTTAAATGAAATTTCATACTCTCATTATGCGTATGTTGCCTAATATTTTTTTTATTAATAAACAAATACTATAAAGTAACCATAGTAACATATAAAAACTATACTATTTGTTTCAAAATAGAATATAATATGACAATATTTAAATATAATATATCCTAAACTGACAAATCATCTTCGTTCAGAATCGTTTTTCGTATACAATGATACCTATCATTGGATTCAAATTTAACCTACCATAGTCCGAGGTCCACCCCACTCCCTAATATACAGCAGAGCGATACCCACTTACCCACTTTTTATAAAATAATATTAATATTAAAAATATATATTTTTAATCCGCAAATGTATATTATTATATAAATATAAATGAAAATAATTATTGAGAAATTAATTTTAGGACATGATAATATTAATATTCGAAATTCTACCAACCAGTAGAAGAACCCTCAAAAACTCATAATATGTTAAATTGGGATAAACAAAATCACGATACTAGTTTACTTATTTTAAATTATTCTAGTACAATTCTAGTAAAAAGTTTATCATATAGTTTTTTCTTTAGATCATAGTAAGCCGATTATAGTGTGATAATTTAGTTTGATTTAATGATTTAATGTTGTGTTATGTTAAATTAAAGTGTTTTATTTTTTATATCTTTAAGTATTTATTAAAAAATTAAAGTTGTGGACGTTTAGGTGTATTTATATAATATAAACCTTTTTTGAAGTAGAGAAATTGGATTCAAACATTGAATGATTTATATGGTTTTTAATGTTTATCAGCTAAATATGTTTAGTCATTTTAAGGGAATTTAGATTTAAGGATAGGGTAACCGCTTACAATTATTTAAAATCATTAAGAAAGTATTTTGTTTTAAGAATAAAAAATAAAATAAAATAATATATTCAACTAAATTATACGAATCAATTAAAGAAAACGATTTGTAGAAATAAGTTTTATCTCTAAAAACAGGACGGAAACAATACATTTCATCGCTTACTGTGATTATGAGATTGGCACTATAAATAATAACATCGACTGATAATAACTATAAAGTTACTTGCTAGGAAGCATATAATATTAAACAAGTTTTTAAGCTTCCTGCAGAAACAGTTAGTAATTCGTTTCGGTATAATGGGAATAACCAACTACGCATTTGCTAAATTAAATACATTTATTTAACCAAACTGTGTATTTAGATTTGATATATAATATTTAAACGCAAGACTTTTATTGTTAAAATTTAATAAACGTGAAATGGGTTGGATGACTTAGAAAGTTTAAATTGAATTTCTCATTATTTAAAATCCAAAAATATATTATAAATAATCTTTTTTATTCAAAATCGATATATTTATTAATTTTAAATACGTAAAATGTACTTTTTATTGCACACCCGATCAGTAATTATCATAAATTATTCTTCAAATATCTGTGAAAAAAACTATACCGGATTCGGACAAAAAATATTTATGAGTGTTTGAAATTTAAATTTTAGCCTCAAACGATTTTTGATGTATGTTGTTATTCAAATAGTATAAGTCGTGAATACTTGAAAATTTTACCAGTTATTTAGATTGCCATTTTCTTTACGTGATTTGATTTTCAAAATATTTTGACTTTTTTTGAGCTATTTATAGACAATTGAAATTTTCAATTTTTTTTTATTTTTTTTTTATAAATGTTGATAAAAAAAATTTAGCTGGGGCAAATTACTTGAAAATTTAATTGAAGGGTCCACAAAACTTGTTCTAACTCTCATTCAAAAATTATAAAAATACATAGGCATAATTTTTTTTTATTAGCATTTGAAGTTCAAATATTGACAAAAATTCGTCAAAATCATGAATAATACTTTATAAATTGGTAGGCGTTGTCAACGAAAAAAGTATTCAATAGTTAAAAAAAAGTATTTCAAATACCATTCACATACTTTAAAATAAAAAGTATTCAAAAAAGTATTCAATACGGCAAAAAGTATTTGAATACTTTTACTCAAATACTTTTACTCAACTACTTTACAACACTGATTAATACTTTATAAATCACTTTAAGAACAACTTATAAGAAACCTTGTATTAAATTTTCAAGATTTTCTGGCCACCCAAAAAATTTTTATCGGCATTTGAAGAAAAAAAAACTTAGAAAAGTCGAAAATTTCAATTGTCTATTAGTAGCTTAAAAATGGTCAAAATATTTTGAAAAATTAACTGTAAAGAGATAACCATAATATAAACATTTGGTGAAAATTTCAAGTATTTACAATTATTCGTTTTTGAGTTACACCAAAATCAAAAAATCGATTTTGTCGAAAAGTGGTTTTTCCGTAAAATTTCCATTTTTCTGTCATTTTTTTTTTGTTTTTCTCGATTTTTTTGAAAACTATTAGAAAATTTTAATTTTGACCCCCCTAAAGTACCAACTAGATTCAATTCTCTATTCAAAGAGGGGCTGAAGTCAAAAATCGGAGCATTATTACTGCTCCAAATGTTGTCGTCAGACACAAAAAAAAAAAAAAAAAAAAAAAAAAACACACATCATAGTAAAAGCAATACATTCATCACTTCGTTCAGAATCTAAAAAAAGTATTTCAAATACCATTCACATACTTTAAAATAAAAAGTATTCAAAAAAGTATTCAATACAGCAAAAAGTATTTAAATACTTTTACTCAAATACTTTTACTCAACTACTTTACAACACTGATTAATACTTTATAAATTGGTAGGCGATGTCAACGAAAAAAAGTATTCAATAAAATAGTATTCAATAGTAAAAAAAAGTAATTCAAATACCATTCACATACTTTAAAATAAAAAGCATTCAAAAAAGTATTCAATACGGAAAAAAGTATTTGAATACTTTTACTCAAATACTTTTACTCAACTACTTTACAAAACTGATTAATACTTTATAAATTGGTAGGCGATGTCAACGAACTTTAGTATTCAATATTTTTTCATGCCTGTAAAAAATTGGTTATATATAATATATATATATTATGAAAATAGCTTAATTATGACTAATTTATGCAATTGATTGTGTATATATTTACCGCTTTAATTGATAAATATTTTTGTAATCAACCAAATTACAATACCAAAACTATATGCAAGTATACCACATTCGACCAGATCGCATAATCTTTTGCAATCTTCATTAGGGTTTGTTATCTATAGAAAACATAAATGATCATTATATATCTTATTATATCTTGAATCTTAATCTTAATTTTAGATTCTGAACGAAGTGATGAAGGTATTGCTTTTACAATGATGTGTGTGTTTTTTTTTTTTTTGTGTCTGACGACAACATTTGGGGCAGTAAAATTTTTGACTTCAGCCCCTCTTTGAATAGGAAAATTCATCTAGTTGGTACTTTGGGGGGGTCAAAAGTAAAATTTTCAAATAGTTTTCAAAAAAATCGAGAAAAACAAAAAAAAAATGACAGAAAAACGGCAATTTTACGAAAAACCACTTTTCGACAAAATCGATTTTTTGATTTTGCTGTAACTCAAAAACGAATCATTGTAAATACTTGAAATTTTCACCAAATGTTTATATTATGGTTATCTTTTTACAGTTAAATTTTCAAAAAATTTTGACCATTTTTAAGCTACTTATAGACAATTGAAATTTTCGATTTTTCTACGTTTTTTTTCTTCAAATGCCGATAAAAATTTTTTGGGTGGCCAGAAAATCTTGAAAATTTAATACAAGGTTTCTTATAAGTTGTTCTTAAAGTGATAAAAAAAAAATCCAAAATCGTTAGTCACAATTTTTTTTTATAAGTGCTTAAAGTTCGAATTTCTACGAAATATTTCAAAATTTAAATGAAATTTCATACTCTCATTATGCGTATGTTGCCTAATATTTTTTTTATTAATAAACAAATACTATAAAGTAACCATAGTAACATATAAAAACTATACTATTTGTTTCAAAATAGAATATAATATGACAATATTTAAATATAATATATCCTAAACTGACAAATCATCTTCGTTCAGAATCGTTTTTCGTATACAATGATACCTATCATTGGATTCAAATTTAACCTACCATAGTCCGAGGTCCACCCCACTCCCTAATATACAGCAGAGCGATACCCACTTACCCACTTTTTATAAAATAATATTAATATTAAAAATATATATTTTTAATCCGCAAATGTATATTATTATATAAATATAAATGAAAATAATTATTGAGAAATTAATTTTAGGACATGATAATATTAATATTCGAAATTCTACCAACCAGTAGAAGAACCCTCAAAAACTCATAATATGTTAAATTGGGATAAACAAAATCACGATACTAGTTTACTTATTTTAAATTATTCTAGTACAATTCTAGTAAAAAGTTTATCATATAGTTTTTTCTTTAGATCATAGTAAGCCGATTATAGTGTGATAATTTAGTTTGATTTAATGATTTAATGTTGTGTTATGTTAAATTAAAGTGTTTTATTTTTTATATCTTTAAGTATTTATTAAAAAATTAAAGTTGTGGACGTTTAGGTGTATTTATATAATATAAACCTTTTTTGAAGTAGAGAAATTGGATTCAAACATTGAATGATTTATATGGTTTTTAATGTTTATCAGCTAAATATGTTTAGTCATTTTAAGGGAATTTAGATTTAAGGATAGGGTAACCGCTTACAATTATTTAAAATCATTAAGAAAGTATTTTGTTTTAAGAATAAAAAATAAAATAAAATAATATATTCAACTAAATTATACGAATCAATTAAAGAAAACGATTTGTAGAAATAAGTTTTATCTCTAAAAACAGGACGGAAACAATACATTTCATCGCTTACTGTGATTATGAGATTGGCACTATAAATAATAACATCGACTGATAATAACTATAAAGTTACTTGCTAGGAAGCATATAATATTAAACAAGTTTTTAAGCTTCCTGCAGAAACAGTTAGTAATTCGTTTCGGTATAATGGGAATAACCAACTACGCATTTGCTAAATTAAATACATTTATTTAACCAAACTGTGTATTTAGATTTGATATATAATATTTAAACGCAAGACTTTTATTGTTAAAATTTAATAAACGTGAAATGGGTTGGATGACTTAGAAAGTTTAAATTGAATTTCTCATTATTTAAAATCCAAAAATATATTATAAATAATCTTTTTTATTCAAAATCGATATATTTATTAATTTTAAATACGTAAAATGTACTTTTTATTGCACACCCGATCAGTAATTATCATAAATTATTCTTCAAATATCTGTGAAAAAAACTATACCGGATTCGGACAAAAAATATTTATGAGTGTTTGAAATTTAAATTTTAGCCTCAAACGATTTTTGATGTATGTTGTTATTCAAATAGTATAAGTCGTGAATACTTGAAAATTTTACCAGTTATTTAGATTGCCATTTTCTTTACGTGATTTGATTTTCAAAATATTTTGACTTTTTTTGAGCTATTTATAGACAATTGAAATTTTCAATTTTTTTTTATTTTTTTTTTATAAATGTTGATAAAAAAAATTTAGCTGGGGCAAATTACTTGAAAATTTAATTGAAGGGTCCACAAAACTTGTTCTAACTCTCATTCAAAAATTATAAAAATACATAGGCATAATTTTTTTTTATTAGCATTTGAAGTTCAAATATTGACAAAAATTCGTCAAAATCATGAATAATACTTTATAAATTGGTAGGCGTTGTCAACGAAAAAAGTATTCAATAGTTAAAAAAAAGTATTTCAAATACCATTCACATACTTTAAAATAAAAAGTATTCAAAAAAGTATTCAATACGGCAAAAAGTATTTGAATACTTTTACTCAAATACTTTTACTCAACTACTTTACAACACTGATTAATACTTTATAAATCACTTTAAGAACAACTTATAAGAAACCTTGTATTAAATTTTCAAGATTTTCTGGCCACCCAAAAAATTTTTATCGGCATTTGAAGAAAAAAAAACTTAGAAAAGTCGAAAATTTCAATTGTCTATTAGTAGCTTAAAAATGGTCAAAATATTTTGAAAAATTAACTGTAAAGAGATAACCATAATATAAACATTTGGTGAAAATTTCAAGTATTTACAATTATTCGTTTTTGAGTTACACCAAAATCAAAAAATCGATTTTGTCGAAAAGTGGTTTTTCCGTAAAATTTCCATTTTTCTGTCATTTTTTTTTTGTTTTTCTCGATTTTTTTGAAAACTATTAGAAAATTTTAATTTTGACCCCCCTAAAGTACCAACTAGATTCAATTCTCTATTCAAAGAGGGGCTGAAGTCAAAAATCGGAGCATTATTACTGCTCCAAATGTTGTCGTCAGACACAAAAAAAAAAAAAAAAAAAAAAAAAAAAAAACACACATCATAGTAAAAGCAATACATTCATCACTTCGTTCAGAATCTAAAAAAAGTATTTCAAATACCATTCACATACTTTAAAATAAAAAGCATTCAAAAAAGTATTCAATACGGAAAAAAGTATTTGAATACTTTTACTCAAATACTTTTACTCAACTACTTTACAAAACTGATTAATACTTTATAAATTGGTAGGCGATGTCAACGAACTTTAGTATTCAATATTTTTTCATGCCTGTAAAAAATTGGTTATATATAATATATATATAATATTATGAAAATAGCTTAATTATGACTAATTTATGCAATTGATTGTGTATATATTTACCGCTTTAATTGATAAATATTTTTGTAATCAACCAAATTACAATACCAAAACTATATGCAAGTATACCACATTCGACCAGATCGCATAATCTTTTGCAATCTTCATTAGGGTTTGTTATCTATAGAAAACATAAATGATCATTATATATCTTATTATATCTTGAATCTTAATCTTAATTTTAGATTCTGAACGAAGTGATGAAGGTATTGCTTTTACAATGATGTGTGTGTTTTTTTTTTTTTTGTGTCTGACGACAACATTTGGGGCAGTAAAATTTTTGACTTCAGCCCCTCTTTGAATAGGAAAATTCATCTAGTTGGTACTTTGGGGGGGTCAAAAGTAAAATTTTCAAATAGTTTTCAAAAAAATCGAGAAAAACAAAAAAAAAATGACAGAAAAACGGCAATTTTACGAAAAACCACTTTTCGACAAAATCGATTTTTTGATTTTGCTGTAACTCAAAAACGAATCATTGTAAATACTTGAAATTTTCACCAAATGTTTATATTATGGTTATCTTTTTACAGTTAAATTTTCAAAAAATTTTGACCATTTTTAAGCTACTTATAGACAATTGAAATTTTCGATTTTTCTACGTTTTTTTTCTTCAAATGCCGATAAAAATTTTTTGGGTGGCCAGAAAATCTTGAAAATTTAATACAAGGTTTCTTATAAGTTGTTCTTAAAGTGATAAAAAAAAAATCCAAAATCGTTAGTCACAATTTTTTTTTATAAGTGCTTAAAGTTCGAATTTCTACGAAATATTTCAAAATTTAAATGAAATTTCATACTCTCATTATGCGTATGTTGCCTAATATTTTTTTTATTAATAAACAAATACTATAAAGTAACCATAGTAACATATAAAAACTATACTATTTGTTTCAAAATAGAATATAATATGACAATATTTAAATATAATATATCCTAAACTGACAAATCATCTTCGTTCAGAATCGTTTTTCGTATACAATGATACCTATCATTGGATTCAAATTTAACCTACCATAGTCCGAGGTCCACCCCACTCCCTAATATACAGCAGAGCGATACCCACTTACCCACTTTTTATAAAATAATATTAATATTAAAAATATATATTTTTAATCCGCAAATGTATATTATTATATAAATATAAATGAAAATAATTATTGAGAAATTAATTTTAGGACATGATAATATTAATATTCGAAATTCTACCAACCAGTAGAAGAACCCTCAAAAACTCATAATATGTTAAATTGGGATAAACAAAATCACGATACTAGTTTACTTATTTTAAATTATTCTAGTACAATTCTAGTAAAAAGTTTATCATATAGTTTTTTCTTTAGATCATAGTAAGCCGATTATAGTGTGATAATTTAGTTTGATTTAATGATTTAATGTTGTGTTATGTTAAATTAAAGTGTTTTATTTTTTATATCTTTAAGTATTTATTAAAAAATTAAAGTTGTGGACGTTTAGGTGTATTTATATAATATAAACCTTTTTTGAAGTAGAGAAATTGGATTCAAACATTGAATGATTTATATGGTTTTTAATGTTTATCAGCTAAATATGTTTAGTCATTTTAAGGGAATTTAGATTTAAGGATAGGGTAACCGCTTACAATTATTTAAAATCATTAAGAAAGTATTTTGTTTTAAGAATAAAAAATAAAATAAAATAATATATTCAACTAAATTATACGAATCAATTAAAGAAAACGATTTGTAGAAATAAGTTTTATCTCTAAAAACAGGACGGAAACAATACATTTCATCGCTTACTGTGATTATGAGATTGGCACTATAAATAATAACATCGACTGATAATAACTATAAAGTTACTTGCTAGGAAGCATATAATATTAAACAAGTTTTTAAGCTTCCTGCAGAAACAGTTAGTAATTCGTTTCGGTATAATGGGAATAACCAACTACGCATTTGCTAAATTAAATACATTTATTTAACCAAACTGTGTATTTAGATTTGATATATAATATTTAAACGCAAGACTTTTATTGTTAAAATTTAATAAACGTGAAATGGGTTGGATGACTTAGAAAGTTTAAATTGAATTTCTCATTATTTAAAATCCAAAAATATATTATAAATAATCTTTTTTATTCAAAATCGATATATTTATTAATTTTAAATACGTAAAATGTACTTTTTATTGCACACCCGATCAGTAATTATCATAAATTATTCTTCAAATATCTGTGAAAAAAACTATACCGGATTCGGACAAAAAATATTTATGAGTGTTTGAAATTTAAATTTTAGCCTCAAACGATTTTTGATGTATGTTGTTATTCAAATAGTATAAGTCGTGAATACTTGAAAATTTTACCAGTTATTTAGATTGCCATTTTCTTTACGTGATTTGATTTTCAAAATATTTTGACTTTTTTTGAGCTATTTATAGACAATTGAAATTTTCAATTTTTTTTTATTTTTTTTTTATAAATGTTGATAAAAAAAATTTAGCTGGGGCAAATTACTTGAAAATTTAATTGAAGGGTCCACAAAACTTGTTCTAACTCTCATTCAAAAATTATAAAAATACATAGGCATAATTTTTTTTTATTAGCATTTGAAGTTCAAATATTGACAAAAATTCGTCAAAATCATGAATAATACTTTATAAATTGGTAGGCGTTGTCAACGAAAAAAGTATTCAATAGTTAAAAAAAAGTATTTCAAATACCATTCACATACTTTAAAATAAAAAGCATTCAAAAAAGTATTCAATACGGAAAAAAGTATTTGAATACTTTTACTCAAATACTTTTACTCAACTACTTTACAAAACTGATTAATACTTTATAAATTGGTAGGCGATGTCAACGAACTTTAGTATTCAATATTTTTTCATGCCTGTAAAAAATTGGTTATATATAATATATATATAATATTATGAAAATAGCTTAATTATGACTAATTTATGCAATTGATTGTGTATATATTTACCGCTTTAATTGATAAATATTTTTGTAATCAACCAAATTACAATACCAAAACTATATGCAAGTATACCACATTCGACCAGATCGCATAATCTTTTGCAATCTTCATTAGGGTTTGTTATCTATAGAAAACATAAATGATCATTATATATCTTATTATATCTTGAATCTTAATCTTAATTTTAGATTCTGAACGAAGTGATGAAGGTATTGCTTTTACAATGATGTGTGTGTTTTTTTTTTTTTTGTGTCTGACGACAACATTTGGGGCAGTAAAATTTTTGACTTCAGCCCCTCTTTGAATAGGAAAATTCATCTAGTTGGTACTTTGGGGGGGTCAAAAGTAAAATTTTCAAATAGTTTTCAAAAAAATCGAGAAAAACAAAAAAAAAATGACAGAAAAACGGCAATTTTACGAAAAACCACTTTTCGACAAAATCGATTTTTTGATTTTGCTGTAACTCAAAAACGAATCATTGTAAATACTTGAAATTTTCACCAAATGTTTATATTATGGTTATCTTTTTACAGTTAAATTTTCAAAAAATTTTGACCATTTTTAAGCTACTTATAGACAATTGAAATTTTCGATTTTTCTACGTTTTTTTTCTTCAAATGCCGATAAAAATTTTTTGGGTGGCCAGAAAATCTTGAAAATTTAATACAAGGTTTCTTATAAGTTGTTCTTAAAGTGATAAAAAAAAAATCCAAAATCGTTAGTCACAATTTTTTTTTATAAGTGCTTAAAGTTCGAATTTCTACGAAATATTTCAAAATTTAAATGAAATTTCATACTCTCATTATGCGTATGTTGCCTAATATTTTTTTTATTAATAAACAAATACTATAAAGTAACCATAGTAACATATAAAAACTATACTATTTGTTTCAAAATAGAATATAATATGACAATATTTAAATATAATATATCCTAAACTGACAAATCATCTTCGTTCAGAATCGTTTTTCGTATACAATGATACCTATCATTGGATTCAAATTTAACCTACCATAGTCCGAGGTCCACCCCACTCCCTAATATACAGCAGAGCGATACCCACTTACCCACTTTTTATAAAATAATATTAATATTAAAAATATATATTTTTAATCCGCAAATGTATATTATTATATAAATATAAATGAAAATAATTATTGAGAAATTAATTTTAGGACATGATAATATTAATATTCGAAATTCTACCAACCAGTAGAAGAACCCTCAAAAACTCATAATATGTTAAATTGGGATAAACAAAATCACGATACTAGTTTACTTATTTTAAATTATTCTAGTACAATTCTAGTAAAAAGTTTATCATATAGTTTTTTCTTTAGATCATAGTAAGCCGATTATAGTGTGATAATTTAGTTTGATTTAATGATTTAATGTTGTGTTATGTTAAATTAAAGTGTTTTATTTTTTATATCTTTAAGTATTTATTAAAAAATTAAAGTTGTGGACGTTTAGGTGTATTTATATAATATAAACCTTTTTTGAAGTAGAGAAATTGGATTCAAACATTGAATGATTTATATGGTTTTTAATGTTTATCAGCTAAATATGTTTAGTCATTTTAAGGGAATTTAGATTTAAGGATAGGGTAACCGCTTACAATTATTTAAAATCATTAAGAAAGTATTTTGTTTTAAGAATAAAAAATAAAATAAAATAATATATTCAACTAAATTATACGAATCAATTAAAGAAAACGATTTGTAGAAATAAGTTTTATCTCTAAAAACAGGACGGAAACAATACATTTCATCGCTTACTGTGATTATGAGATTGGCACTATAAATAATAACATCGACTGATAATAACTATAAAGTTACTTGCTAGGAAGCATATAATATTAAACAAGTTTTTAAGCTTCCTGCAGAAACAGTTAGTAATTCGTTTCGGTATAATGGGAATAACCAACTACGCATTTGCTAAATTAAATACATTTATTTAACCAAACTGTGTATTTAGATTTGATATATAATATTTAAACGCAAGACTTTTATTGTTAAAATTTAATAAACGTGAAATGGGTTGGATGACTTAGAAAGTTTAAATTGAATTTCTCATTATTTAAAATCCAAAAATATATTATAAATAATCTTTTTTATTCAAAATCGATATATTTATTAATTTTAAATACGTAAAATGTACTTTTTATTGCACACCCGATCAGTAATTATCATAAATTATTCTTCAAATATCTGTGAAAAAAACTATACCGGATTCGGACAAAAAATATTTATGAGTGTTTGAAATTTAAATTTTAGCCTCAAACGATTTTTGATGTATGTTGTTATTCAAATAGTATAAGTCGTGAATACTTGAAAATTTTACCAGTTATTTAGATTGCCATTTTCTTTACGTGATTTGATTTTCAAAATATTTTGACTTTTTTTGAGCTATTTATAGACAATTGAAATTTTCAATTTTTTTTTATTTTTTTTTTATAAATGTTGATAAAAAAAATTTAGCTGGGGCAAATTACTTGAAAATTTAATTGAAGGGTCCACAAAACTTGTTCTAACTCTCATTCAAAAATTATAAAAATACATAGGCATAATTTTTTTTTATTAGCATTTGAAGTTCAAATATTGACAAAAATTCGTCAAAATCATGAATAATACTTTATAAATTGGTAGGCGTTGTCAACGAAAAAAGTATTCAATAGTTAAAAAAAAGTATTTCAAATACCATTCACATACTTTAAAATAAAAAGTATTCAAAAAAGTATTCAATACGGCAAAAAGTATTTGAATACTTTTACTCAAATACTTTTACTCAACTACTTTACAACACTGATTAATACTTTATAAATCACTTTAAGAACAACTTATAAGAAACCTTGTATTAAATTTTCAAGATTTTCTGGCCACCCAAAAAATTTTTATCGGCATTTGAAGAAAAAAAAACTTAGAAAAGTCGAAAATTTCAATTGTCTATTAGTAGCTTAAAAATGGTCAAAATATTTTGAAAAATTAACTGTAAAGAGATAACCATAATATAAACATTTGGTGAAAATTTCAAGTATTTACAATTATTCGTTTTTGAGTTACACCAAAATCAAAAAATCGATTTTGTCGAAAAGTGGTTTTTCCGTAAAATTTCCATTTTTCTGTCATTTTTTTTTTGTTTTTCTCGATTTTTTTGAAAACTATTAGAAAATTTTAATTTTGACCCCCCTAAAGTACCAACTAGATTCAATTCTCTATTCAAAGAGGGGCTGAAGTCAAAAATCGGAGCATTATTACTGCTCCAAATGTTGTCGTCAGACACAAAAAAAAAAAAAAAAAAAAAAAAAAACACACATCATAGTAAAAGCAATACATTCATCACTTCGTTCAGAATCTAAAAAAAGTATTTCAAATACCATTCACATACTTTAAAATAAAAAGCATTCAAAAAAGTATTCAATACGGAAAAAAGTATTTGAATACTTTTACTCAAATACTTTTACTCAACTACTTTACAAAACTGATTAATACTTTATAAATTGGTAGGCGATGTCAACGAACTTTAGTATTCAATATTTTTTCATGCCTGTAAAAAATTGGTTATATATAATATATATATAATATTATGAAAATAGCTTAATTATGACTAATTTATGCAATTGATTGTGTATATATTTACCGCTTTAATTGATAAATATTTTTGTAATCAACCAAATTACAATACCAAAACTATATGCAAGTATACCACATTCGACCAGATCGCATAATCTTTTGCAATCTTCATTAGGGTTTGTTATCTATAGAAAACATAAATGATCATTATATATCTTATTATATCTTGAATCTTAATCTTAATTTTAGATTCTGAACGAAGTGATGAAGGTATTGCTTTTACAATGATGTGTGTGTTTTTTTTTTTTTTTGTGTCTGACGACAACATTTGGGGCAGTAAAATTTTTGACTTCAGCCCCTCTTTGAATAGGAAAATTCATCTAGTTGGTACTTTGGGGGGGTCAAAAGTAAAATTTTCAAATAGTTTTCAAAAAAATCGAGAAAAACAAAAAAAAAATGACAGAAAAACGGCAATTTTACGAAAAACCACTTTTCGACAAAATCGATTTTTTGATTTTGCTGTAACTCAAAAACGAATCATTGTAAATACTTGAAATTTTCACCAAATGTTTATATTATGGTTATCTTTTTACAGTTAAATTTTCAAAAAATTTTGACCATTTTTAAGCTACTTATAGACAATTGAAATTTTCGATTTTTCTACGTTTTTTTTCTTCAAATGCCGATAAAAATTTTTTGGGTGGCCAGAAAATCTTGAAAATTTAATACAAGGTTTCTTATAAGTTGTTCTTAAA
This sequence comes from Schizaphis graminum, assembly GCA_020882235.1. Classification (NCBI taxonomy): domain Eukaryota; kingdom Metazoa; phylum Arthropoda; class Insecta; order Hemiptera; family Aphididae; genus Schizaphis; species Schizaphis graminum. Next base: position 111,698,010 of record CM037032.1, on the reverse strand, counting down.
GTGATAAAAAAAAAATCCAAAATCGTTAGTCACAATTTTTTTTTATAAGTGCTTAAAGTTCGAATTTCTACGAAATATTTCAAAATTTAAATGAAATTTCATACTCTCATTATGCGTATGTTGCCTAATATTTTTTTTATTAATAAACAAATACTATAAAGTAACCATAGTAACATATAAAAACTATACTATTTGTTTCAAAATAGAATATAATATGACAATATTTAAATATAATATATCCTAAACTGACAAATCATCTTCGTTCAGAATCGTTTTTCGTATACAATGATACCTATCATTGGATTCAAATTTAACCTACCATAGTCCGAGGTCCACCCCACTCCCTAATATACAGCAGAGCGATACCCACTTACCCACTTTTTATAAAATAATATTAATATTAAAAATATATATTTTTAATCCGCAAATGTATATTATTATATAAATATAAATGAAAATAATTATTGAGAAATTAATTTTAGGACATGATAATATTAATATTCGAAATTCTACCAACCAGTAGAAGAACCCTCAAAAACTCATAATATGTTAAATTGGGATAAACAAAATCACGATACTAGTTTACTTATTTTAAATTATTCTAGTACAATTCTAGTAAAAAGTTTATCATATAGTTTTTTCTTTAGATCATAGTAAGCCGATTATAGTGTGATAATTTAGTTTGATTTAATGATTTAATGTTGTGTTATGTTAAATTAAAGTGTTTTATTTTTTATATCTTTAAGTATTTATTAAAAAATTAAAGTTGTGGACGTTTAGGTGTATTTATATAATATAAACCTTTTTTGAAGTAGAGAAATTGGATTCAAACATTGAATGATTTATATGGTTTTTAATGTTTATCAGCTAAATATGTTTAGTCATTTTAAGGGAATTTAGATTTAAGGATAGGGTAACCGCTTACAATTATTTAAAATCATTAAGAAAGTATTTTGTTTTAAGAATAAAAAATAAAATAAAATAATATATTCAACTAAATTATACGAATCAATTAAAGAAAACGATTTGTAGAAATAAGTTTTATCTCTAAAAACAGGACGGAAACAATACATTTCATCGCTTACTGTGATTATGAGATTGGCACTATAAATAATAACATCGACTGATAATAACTATAAAGTTACTTGCTAGGAAGCATATAATATTAAACAAGTTTTTAAGCTTCCTGCAGAAACAGTTAGTAATTCGTTTCGGTATAATGGGAATAACCAACTACGCATTTGCTAAATTAAATACATTTATTTAACCAAACTGTGTATTTAGATTTGATATATAATATTTAAACGCAAGACTTTTATTGTTAAAATTTAATAAACGTGAAATGGGTTGGATGACTTAGAAAGTTTAAATTGAATTTCTCATTATTTAAAATCCAAAAATATATTATAAATAATCTTTTTTATTCAAAATCGATATATTTATTAATTTTAAATACGTAAAATGTACTTTTTATTGCACACCCGATCAGTAATTATCATAAATTATTCTTCAAATATCTGTGAAAAAAACTATACCGGATTCGGACAAAAAATATTTATGAGTGTTTGAAATTTAAATTTTAGCCTCAAACGATTTTTGATGTATGTTGTTATTCAAATAGTATAAGTCGTGAATACTTGAAAATTTTACCAGTTATTTAGATTGCCATTTTCTTTACGTGATTTGATTTTCAAAATATTTTGACTTTTTTTGAGCTATTTATAGACAATTGAAATTTTCAATTTTTTTTTATTTTTTTTTTATAAATGTTGATAAAAAAAATTTAGCTGGGGCAAATTACTTGAAAATTTAATTGAAGGGTCCACAAAACTTGTTCTAACTCTCATTCAAAAATTATAAAAATACATAGGCATAATTTTTTTTTATTAGCATTTGAAGTTCAAATATTGACAAAAATTCGTCAAAATCATGAATAATACTTTATAAATTGGTAGGCGTTGTCAACGAAAAAAGTATTCAATAGTTAAAAAAAAGTATTTCAAATACCATTCACATACTTTAAAATAAAAAGTATTCAAAAAAGTATTCAATACGGCAAAAAGTATTTGAATACTTTTACTCAAATACTTTTACTCAACTACTTTACAACACTGATTAATACTTTATAAATCACTTTAAGAACAACTTATAAGAAACCTTGTATTAAATTTTCAAGATTTTCTGGCCACCCAAAAAATTTTTATCGGCATTTGAAGAAAAAAAAACTTAGAAAAGTCGAAAATTTCAATTGTCTATTAGTAGCTTAAAAATGGTCAAAATATTTTGAAAAATTAACTGTAAAGAGATAACCATAATATAAACATTTGGTGAAAATTTCAAGTATTTACAATTATTCGTTTTTGAGTTACACCAAAATCAAAAAATCGATTTTGTCGAAAAGTGGTTTTTCCGTAAAATTTCCATTTTTCTGTCATTTTTTTTTTGTTTTTCTCGATTTTTTTGAAAACTATTAGAAAATTTTAATTTTGACCCCCCTAAAGTACCAACTAGATTCAATTCTCTATTCAAAGAGGGGCTGAAGTCAAAAATCGGAGCATTATTACTGCTCCAAATGTTGTCGTCAGACACAAAAAAAAAAAAAAAAAAAAAAAAAAACACACATCATAGTAAAAGCAATACATTCATCACTTCGTTCAGAATCTAAAAAAAGTATTTCAAATACCATTCACATACTTTAAAATAAAAAGCATTCAAAAAAGTATTCAATACGGAAAAAAGTATTTGAATACTTTTACTCAAATACTTTTACTCAACTACTTTACAAAACTGATTAATACTTTATAAATTGGTAGGCGATGTCAACGAACTTTAGTATTCAATATTTTTTCATGCCTGTAAAAAATTGGTTATATATAATATATATATAATATTATGAAAATAGCTTAATTATGACTAATTTATGCAATTGATTGTGTATATATTTACCGCTTTAATTGATAAATATTTTTGTAATCAACCAAATTACAATACCAAAACTATATGCAAGTATACCACATTCGACCAGATCGCATAATCTTTTGCAATCTTCATTAGGGTTTGTTATCTATAGAAAACATAAATGATCATTATATATCTTATTATATCTTGAATCTTAATCTTAATTTTAGATTCTGAACGAAGTGATGAAGGTATTGCTTTTACAATGATGTGTGTGTTTTTTTTTTTTTTGTGTCTGACGACAACATTTGGGGCAGTAAAATTTTTGACTTCAGCCCCTCTTTGAATAGGAAAATTCATCTAGTTGGTACTTTGGGGGGGTCAAAAGTAAAATTTTCAAATAGTTTTCAAAAAAATCGAGAAAAACAAAAAAAAAATGACAGAAAAACGGCAATTTTACGAAAAACCACTTTTCGACAAAATCGATTTTTTGATTTTGCTGTAACTCAAAAACGAATCATTGTAAATACTTGAAATTTTCACCAAATGTTTATATTATGGTTATCTTTTTACAGTTAAATTTTCAAAAAATTTTGACCATTTTTAAGCTACTTATAGACAATTGAAATTTTCGATTTTTCTACGTTTTTTTTCTTCAAATGCCGATAAAAATTTTTTGGGTGGCCAGAAAATCTTGAAAATTTAATACAAGGTTTCTTATAAGTTGTTCTTAAAGTGATAAAAAAAAAATCCAAAATCGTTAGTCACAATTTTTTTTTATAAGTGCTTAAAGTTCGAATTTCTACGAAATATTTCAAAATTTAAATGAAATTTCATACTCTCATTATGCGTATGTTGCCTAATATTTTTTTTATTAATAAACAAATACTATAAAGTAACCATAGTAACATATAAAAACTATACTATTTGTTTCAAAATAGAATATAATATGACAATATTTAAATATAATATATCCTAAACTGACAAATCATCTTCGTTCAGAATCGTTTTTCGTATACAATGATACCTATCATTGGATTCAAATTTAACCTACCATAGTCCGAGGTCCACCCCACTCCCTAATATACAGCAGAGCGATACCCACTTACCCACTTTTTATAAAATAATATTAATATTAAAAATATATATTTTTAATCCGCAAATGTATATTATTATATAAATATAAATGAAAATAATTATTGAGAAATTAATTTTAGGACATGATAATATTAATATTCGAAATTCTACCAACCAGTAGAAGAACCCTCAAAAACTCATAATATGTTAAATTGGGATAAACAAAATCACGATACTAGTTTACTTATTTTAAATTATTCTAGTACAATTCTAGTAAAAAGTTTATCATATAGTTTTTTCTTTAGATCATAGTAAGCCGATTATAGTGTGATAATTTAGTTTGATTTAATGATTTAATGTTGTGTTATGTTAAATTAAAGTGTTTTATTTTTTATATCTTTAAGTATTTATTAAAAAATTAAAGTTGTGGACGTTTAGGTGTATTTATATAATATAAACCTTTTTTGAAGTAGAGAAATTGGATTCAAACATTGAATGATTTATATGGTTTTTAATGTTTATCAGCTAAATATGTTTAGTCATTTTAAGGGAATTTAGATTTAAGGATAGGGTAACCGCTTACAATTATTTAAAATCATTAAGAAAGTATTTTGTTTTAAGAATAAAAAATAAAATAAAATAATATATTCAACTAAATTATACGAATCAATTAAAGAAAACGATTTGTAGAAATAAGTTTTATCTCTAAAAACAGGACGGAAACAATACATTTCATCGCTTACTGTGATTATGAGATTGGCACTATAAATAATAACATCGACTGATAATAACTATAAAGTTACTTGCTAGGAAGCATATAATATTAAACAAGTTTTTAAGCTTCCTGCAGAAACAGTTAGTAATTCGTTTCGGTATAATGGGAATAACCAACTACGCATTTGCTAAATTAAATACATTTATTTAACCAAACTGTGTATTTAGATTTGATATATAATATTTAAACGCAAGACTTTTATTGTTAAAATTTAATAAACGTGAAATGGGTTGGATGACTTAGAAAGTTTAAATTGAATTTCTCATTATTTAAAATCCAAAAATATATTATAAATAATCTTTTTTATTCAAAATCGATATATTTATTAATTTTAAATACGTAAAATGTACTTTTTATTGCACACCCGATCAGTAATTATCATAAATTATTCTTCAAATATCTGTGAAAAAAACTATACCGGATTCGGACAAAAAATATTTATGAGTGTTTGAAATTTAAATTTTAGCCTCAAACGATTTTTGATGTATGTTGTTATTCAAATAGTATAAGTCGTGAATACTTGAAAATTTTACCAGTTATTTAGATTGCCATTTTCTTTACGTGATTTGATTTTCAAAATATTTTGACTTTTTTTGAGCTATTTATAGACAATTGAAATTTTCAATTTTTTTTTATTTTTTTTTTATAAATGTTGATAAAAAAAATTTAGCTGGGGCAAATTACTTGAAAATTTAATTGAAGGGTCCACAAAACTTGTTCTAACTCTCATTCAAAAATTATAAAAATACATAGGCATAATTTTTTTTTATTAGCATTTGAAGTTCAAATATTGACAAAAATTCGTCAAAATCATGAATAATACTTTATAAATTGGTAGGCGTTGTCAACGAAAAAAGTATTCAATAGTTAAAAAAAAGTATTTCAAATACCATTCACATACTTTAAAATAAAAAGTATTCAAAAAAGTATTCAATACGGCAAAAAGTATTTGAATACTTTTACTCAACTACTTTACAACACTGATTAATACTTTATAAATCACTTTAAGAACAACTTATAAGAAACCTTGTATTAAATTTTCAAGATTTTCTGGCCACCCAAAAAATTTTTATCGGCATTTGAAGAAAAAAAAACTTAGAAAAGTCGAAAATTTCAATTGTCTATTAGTAGCTTAAAAATGGTCAAAATATTTTGAAAAATTAACTGTAAAGAGATAACCATAATATAAACATTTGGTGAAAATTTCAAGTATTTACAATTATTCGTTTTTGAGTTACACCAAAATCAAAAAATCGATTTTGTCGAAAAGTGGTTTTTCCGTAAAATTTCCATTTTTCTGTCATTTTTTTTTTGTTTTTCTCGATTTTTTTGAAAACTATTAGAAAATTTTAATTTTGACCCCCCTAAAGTACCAACTAGATTCAATTCTCTATTCAAAGAGGGGCTGAAGTCAAAAATCGGAGCATTATTACTGCTCCAAATGTTGTCGTCAGACACAAAAAAAAAAAAAAAAAAAAAAAAAAACACACATCATAGTAAAAGCAATACATTCATCACTTCGTTCAGAATCTAAAAAAAGTATTTCAAATACCATTCACATACTTTAAAATAAAAAGCATTCAAAAAAGTATTCAATACGGAAAAAAGTATTTGAATACTTTTACTCAAATACTTTTACTCAACTACTTTACAAAACTGATTAATACTTTATAAATTGGTAGGCGATGTCAACGAACTTTAGTATTCAATATTTTTTCATGCCTGTAAAAAATTGGTTATATATAATATATATATAATATTATGAAAATAGCTTAATTATGACTAATTTATGCAATTGATTGTGTATATATTTACCGCTTTAATTGATAAATATTTTTGTAATCAACCAAATTACAATACCAAAACTATATGCAAGTATACCACATTCGACCAGATCGCATAATCTTTTGCAATCTTCATTAGGGTTTGTTATCTATAGAAAACATAAATGATCATTATATATCTTATTATATCTTGAATCTTAATCTTAATTTTAGATTCTGAACGAAGTGATGAAGGTATTGCTTTTACAATGATGTGTGTGTTTTTTTTTTTTTTGTGTCTGACGACAACATTTGGGGCAGTAAAATTTTTGACTTCAGCCCCTCTTTGAATAGGAAAATTCATCTAGTTGGTACTTTGGGGGGGTCAAAAGTAAAATTTTCAAATAGTTTTCAAAAAAATCGAGAAAAACAAAAAAAAAATGACAGAAAAACGGCAATTTTACGAAAAACCACTTTTCGACAAAATCGATTTTTTGATTTTGCTGTAACTCAAAAACGAATCATTGTAAATACTTGAAATTTTCACCAAATGTTTATATTATGGTTATCTTTTTACAGTTAAATTTTCAAAAAATTTTGACCATTTTTAAGCTACTTATAGACAATTGAAATTTTCGATTTTTCTACGTTTTTTTTCTTCAAATGCCGATAAAAATTTTTTGGGTGGCCAGAAAATCTTGAAAATTTAATACAAGGTTTCTTATAAGTTGTTCTTAAAGTGATAAAAAAAAAATCCAAAATCGTTAGTCACAATTTTTTTTTATAAGTGCTTAAAGTTCGAATTTCTACGAAATATTTCAAAATTTAAATGAAATTTCATACTCTCATTATGCGTATGTTGCCTAATATTTTTTTTATTAATAAACAAATACTATAAAGTAACCATAGTAACATATAAAAACTATACTATTTGTTTCAAAATAGAATATAATATGACAATATTTAAATATAATATATCCTAAACTGACAAATCATCTTCGTTCAGAATCGTTTTTCGTATACAATGATACCTATCATTGGATTCAAATTTAACCTACCATAGTCCGAGGTCCACCCCACTCCCTAATATACAGCAGAGCGATACCCACTTACCCACTTTTTATAAAATAATATTAATATTAAAAATATATATTTTTAATCCGCAAATGTATATTATTATATAAATATAAATGAAAATAATTATTGAGAAATTAATTTTAGGACATGATAATATTAATATTCGAAATTCTACCAACCAGTAGAAGAACCCTCAAAAACTCATAATATGTTAAATTGGGATAAACAAAATCACGATACTAGTTTACTTATTTTAAATTATTCTAGTACAATTCTAGTAAAAAGTTTATCATATAGTTTTTTCTTTAGATCATAGTAAGCCGATTATAGTGTGATAATTTAGTTTGATTTAATGATTTAATGTTGTGTTATGTTAAATTAAAGTGTTTTATTTTTTATATCTTTAAGTATTTATTAAAAAATTAAAGTTGTGGACGTTTAGGTGTATTTATATAATATAAACCTTTTTTGAAGTAGAGAAATTGGATTCAAACATTGAATGATTTATATGGTTTTTAATGTTTATCAGCTAAATATGTTTAGTCATTTTAAGGGAATTTAGATTTAAGGATAGGGTAACCGCTTACAATTATTTAAAATCATTAAGAAAGTATTTTGTTTTAAGAATAAAAAATAAAATAAAATAATATATTCAACTAAATTATACGAATCAATTAAAGAAAACGATTTGTAGAAATAAGTTTTATCTCTAAAAACAGGACGGAAACAATACATTTCATCGCTTACTGTGATTATGAGATTGGCACTATAAATAATAACATCGACTGATAATAACTATAAAGTTACTTGCTAGGAAGCATATAATATTAAACAAGTTTTTAAGCTTCCTGCAGAAACAGTTAGTAATTCGTTTCGGTATAATGGGAATAACCAACTACGCATTTGCTAAATTAAATACATTTATTTAACCAAACTGTGTATTTAGATTTGATATATAATATTTAAACGCAAGACTTTTATTGTTAAAATTTAATAAACGTGAAATGGGTTGGATGACTTAGAAAGTTTAAATTGAATTTCTCATTATTTAAAATCCAAAAATATATTATAAATAATCTTTTTTATTCAAAATCGATATATTTATTAATTTTAAATACGTAAAATGTACTTTTTATTGCACACCCGATCAGTAATTATCATAAATTATTCTTCAAATATCTGTGAAAAAAACTATACCGGATTCGGACAAAAAATATTTATGAGTGTTTGAAATTTAAATTTTAGCCTCAAACGATTTTTGATGTATGTTGTTATTCAAATAGTATAAGTCGTGAATACTTGAAAATTTTACCAGTTATTTAGATTGCCATTTTCTTTACGTGATTTGATTTTCAAAATATTTTGACTTTTTTTGAGCTATTTATAGACAATTGAAATTTTCAATTTTTTTTTATTTTTTTTTTATAAATGTTGATAAAAAAAATTTAGCTGGGGCAAATTACTTGAAAATTTAATTGAAGGGTCCACAAAACTTGTTCTAACTCTCATTCAAAAATTATAAAAATACATAGGCATAATTTTTTTTTATTAGCATTTGAAGTTCAAATATTGACAAAAATTCGTCAAAATCATGAATAATACTTTATAAATTGGTAGGCGTTGTCAACGAAAAAAGTATTCAATAGTTAAAAAAAAGTATTTCAAATACCATTCACATACTTTAAAATAAAAAGTATTCAAAAAAGTATTCAATACGGCAAAAAGTATTTGAATACTTTTACTCAAATACTTTTACTCAACTACTTTACAACACTGATTAATACTTTATAAATCACTTTAAGAACAAACTTATAAGAAACCTTGTATTAAATTTTCAAGATTTTCTGGCCACCCAAAAAATTTTTATCGGCATTTGAAGAAAAAAAAACTTAGAAAAGTCGAAAATTTCAATTGTCTATTAGTAGCTTAAAAATGGTCAAAATATTTTGAAAAATTAACTGTAAAGAGATAACCATAATATAAACATTTGGTGAAAATTTCAAGTATTTACAATTATTCGTTTTTGAGTTACACCAAAATCAAAAAATCGATTTTGTCGAAAAGTGGTTTTTCCGTAAAATTTCCATTTTTCTGTCATTTTTTTTTTGTTTTTCTCGATTTTTTTGAAAACTATTAGAAAATTTTAATTTTGACCCCCCTAAAGTACCAACTAGATTCAATTCTCTATTCAAAGAGGGGCTGAAGTCAAAAATCGGAGCATTATTACTGCTCCAAATGTTGTCGTCAGACACAAAAAAAAAAAAAAAAAAAAAAAAAAACACACATCATAGTAAAAGCAATACATTCATCACTTCGTTCAGAATCTAAAAAAAGTATTTCAAATACCATTCACATACTTTAAAATAAAAAGCATTCAAAAAAGTATTCAATACGGAAAAAAGTATTTGAATACTTTTACTCAAATACTTTTACTCAACTACTTTACAAAACTGATTAATACTTTATAAATTGGTAGGCGATGTCAACGAACTTTAGTATTCAATATTTTTTCATGCCTGTAAAAAATTGGTTATATATAATATATATATAATATTATGAAAATAGCTTAATTATGACTAATTTATGCAATTGATTGTGTATATATTTACCGCTTTAATTGATAAATATTTTTGTAATCAACCAAATTACAATACCAAAACTATATGCAAGTATACCACATTCGACCAGATCGCATAATCTTTTGCAATCTTCATTAGGGTTTGTTATCTATAGAAAACATAAATGATCATTATATATCTTATTATATCTTGAATCTTAATCTTAATTTTAGATTCTGAACGAAGTGATGAAGGTATTGCTTTTACAATGATGTGTGTGTTTTTTTTTTTTTTGTGTCTGACGACAACATTTGGGGCAGTAAAATTTTTGACTTCAGCCCCTCTTTGAATAGGAAAATTCATCTAGTTGGTACTTTGGGGGGGTCAAAAGTAAAATTTTCAAATAGTTTTCAAAAAAATCGAGAAAAACAAAAAAAAAATGACAGAAAAACGGCAATTTTACGAAAAACCACTTTTCGACAAAATCGATTTTTTGATTTTGCTGTAACTCAAAAACGAATCATTGTAAATACTTGAAATTTTCACCAAATGTTTATATTATGGTTATCTTTTTACAGTTAAATTTTCAAAAAATTTTGACCATTTTTAAGCTACTTATAGACAATTGAAATTTTCGATTTTTCTACGTTTTTTTTCTTCAAATGCCGATAAAAATTTTTTGGGTGGCCAGAAAATCTTGAAAATTTAATACAAGGTTTCTTATAAGTTGTTCTTAAAGTGATAAAAAAAAAATCCAAAATCGTTAGTCACAATTTTTTTTTATAAGTGCTTAAAGTTCGAATTTCTACGAAATATTTCAAAATTTAAATGAAATTTCATACTCTCATTATGCGTATGTTGCCTAATATTTTTTTTATTAATAAACAAATACTATAAAGTAACCATAGTAACATATAAAAACTATACTATTTGTTTCAAAATAGAATATAATATGACAATATTTAAATATAATATATCCTAAACTGACAAATCATCTTCGTTCAGAATCGTTTTTCGTATACAATGATACCTATCATTGGATTCAAATTTAACCTACCATAGTCCGAGGTCCACCCCACTCCCTAATATACAGCAGAGCGATACCCACTTACCCACTTTTTATAAAATAATATTAATATTAAAAATATATATTTTTAATCCGCAAATGTATATTATTATATAAATATAAATGAAAATAATTATTGAGAAATTAATTTTAGGACATGATAATATTAATATTCGAAATTCTACCAACCAGTAGAAGAACCCTCAAAAACTCATAATATGTTAAATTGGGATAAACAAAATCACGATACTAGTTTACTTATTTTAAATTATTCTAGTACAATTCTAGTAAAAAGTTTATCATATAGTTTTTTCTTTAGATCATAGTAAGCCGATTATAGTGTGATAATTTAGTTTGATTTAATGATTTAATGTTGTGTTATGTTAAATTAAAGTGTTTTATTTTTTATATCTTTAAGTATTTATTAAAAAATTAAAGTTGTGGACGTTTAGGTGTATTTATATAATATAAACCTTTTTTGAAGTAGAGAAATTGGATTCAAACATTGAATGATTTATATGGTTTTTAATGTTTATCAGCTAAATATGTTTAGTCATTTTAAGGGAATTTAGATTTAAGGATAGGGTAACCGCTTACAATTATTTAAAATCATTAAGAAAGTATTTTGTTTTAAGAATAAAAAATAAAATAAAATAATATATTCAACTAAATTATACGAATCAATTAAAGAAAACGATTTGTAGAAATAAGTTTTATCTCTAAAAACAGGACGGAAACAATACATTTCATCGCTTACTGTGATTATGAGATTGGCACTATAAATAATAACATCGACTGATAATAACTATAAAGTTACTTGCTAGGAAGCATATAATATTAAACAAGTTTTTAAGCTTCCTGCAGAAACAGTTAGTAATTCGTTTCGGTATAATGGGAATAACCAACTACGCATTTGCTAAATTAAATACATTTATTTAACCAAACTGTGTATTTAGATTTGATATATAATATTTAAACGCAAGACTTTTATTGTTAAAATTTAATAAACGTGAAATGGGTTGGATGACTTAGAAAGTTTAAATTGAATTTCTCATTATTTAAAATCCAAAAATATATTATAAATAATCTTTTTTATTCAAAATCGATATATTTATTAATTTTAAATACGTAAAATGTACTTTTTATTGCACACCCGATCAGTAATTATCATAAATTATTCTTCAAATATCTGTGAAAAAAACTATACCGGATTCGGACAAAAAATATTTATGAGTGTTTGAAATTTAAATTTTAGCCTCAAACGATTTTTGATGTATGTTGTTATTCAAATAGTATAAGTCGTGAATACTTGAAAATTTTACCAGTTATTTAGATTGCCATTTTCTTTACGTGATTTGATTTTCAAAATATTTTGACTTTTTTTGAGCTATTTATAGACAATTGAAATTTTCAATTTTTTTTTATTTTTTTTTTATAAATGTTGATAAAAAAAATTTAGCTGGGGCAAATTACTTGAAAATTTAATTGAAGGGTCCACAAAACTTGTTCTAACTCTCATTCAAAAATTATAAAAATACATAGGCATAATTTTTTTTTATTAGCATTTGAAGTTCAAATATTGACAAAAATTCGTCAAAATCATGAATAATACTTTATAAATTGGTAGGCGTTGTCAACGAAAAAAGTATTCAATAGTTAAAAAAAAGTATTTCAAATACCATTCACATACTTTAAAATAAAAAGTATTCAAAAAAGTATTCAATACGGCAAAAAGTATTTGAATACTTTTACTCAAATACTTTTACTCAACTACTTTACAACACTGATTAATACTTTATAAATCACTTTAAGAACAACTTATAAGAAACCTTGTATTAAATTTTCAAGATTTTCTGGCCACCCAAAAAATTTTTATCGGCATTTGAAGAAAAAAAAACTTAGAAAAGTCGAAAATTTCAATTGTCTATTAGTAGCTTAAAAATGGTCAAAATATTTTGAAAAATTAACTGTAAAGAGATAACCATAATATAAACATTTGGTGAAAATTTCAAGTATTTACAATTATTCGTTTTTGAGTTACACCAAAATCAAAAAATCGATTTTGTCGAAAAGTGGTTTTTCCGTAAAATTTCCATTTTTCTGTCATTTTTTTTTTGTTTTTCTCGATTTTTTTGAAAACTATTAGAAAATTTTAATTTTGACCCCCCTAAAGTACCAACTAGATTCAATTCTCTATTCAAAGAGGGGCTGAAGTCAAAAATCGGAGCATTATTACTGCTCCAAATGTTGTCGTCAGACACAAAAAAAAAAAAAAAAAAAAAAAAAAACACACATCATAGTAAAAGCAATACATTCATCACTTCGTTCAGAATCTAAAAAAAGTATTTCAAATACCATTCACATACTTTAAAATAAAAAGCATTCAAAAAAGTATTCAATACGGAAAAAAGTATTTGAATACTTTTACTCAAATACTTTTACTCAACTACTTTACAAAACTGATTAATACTTTATAAATTGGTAGGCGATGTCAACGAACTTTAGTATTCAATATTTTTTCATGCCTGTAAAAAATTGGTTATATATAATATATATATAATATTATGAAAATAGCTTAATTATGACTAATTTATGCAATTGATTGTGTATATATTTACCGCTTTAATTGATAAATATTTTTGTAATCAACCAAATTACAATACCAAAACTATATGCAAGTATACCACATTCGACCAGATCGCATAATCTTTTGCAATCTTCATTAGGGTTTGTTATCTATAGAAAACATAAATGATCATTATATATCTTATTATATCTTGAATCTTAATCTTAATTTTAGATTCTGAACGAAGTGATGAAGGTATTGCTTTTACAATGATGTGTGTGTTTTTTTTTTTTTTGTGTCTGACGACAACATTTGGGGCAGTAAAATTTTTGACTTCAGCCCCTCTTTGAATAGGAAAATTCATCTAGTTGGTACTTTGGGGGGGTCAAAAGTAAAATTTTCAAATAGTTTTCAAAAAAATCGAGAAAAACAAAAAAAAAATGACAGAAAAACGGCAATTTTACGAAAAACCACTTTTCGACAAAATCGATTTTTTGATTTTGCTGTAACTCAAAAACGAATCATTGTAAATACTTGAAATTTTCACCAAATGTTTATATTATGGTTATCTTTTTACAGTTAAATTTTCAAAAAATTTTGACCATTTTTAAGCTACTTATAGACAATTGAAATTTTCGATTTTTCTACGTTTTTTTTCTTCAAATGCCGATAAAAATTTTTTGGGTGGCCAGAAAATCTTGAAAATTTAATACAAGGTTTCTTATAAGTTGTTCTTAAAGTGATAAAAAAAAAATCCAAAATCGTTAGTCACAATTTTTTTTTATAAGTGCTTAAAGTTCGAATTTCTACGAAATATTTCAAAATTTAAATGAAATTTCATACTCTCATTATGCGTATGTTGCCTAATATTTTTTTTATTAATAAACAAATACTATAAAGTAACCATAGTAACATATAAAAACTATACTATTTGTTTCAAAATAGAATATAATATGACAATATTTAAATATAATATATCCTAAACTGACAAATCATCTTCGTTCAGAATCGTTTTTCGTATACAATGATACCTATCATTGGATTCAAATTTAACCTACCATAGTCCGAGGTCCACCCCACTCCCTAATATACAGCAGAGCGATACCCACTTACCCACTTTTTATAAAATAATATTAATATTAAAAATATATATTTTTAATCCGCAAATGTATATTATTATATAAATATAAATGAAAATAATTATTGAGAAATTAATTTTAGGACATGATAATATTAATATTCGAAATTCTACCAACCAGTAGAAGAACCCTCAAAAACTCATAATATGTTAAATTGGGATAAACAAAATCACGATACTAGTTTACTTATTTTAAATTATTCTAGTACAATTCTAGTAAAAAGTTTATCATATAGTTTTTTCTTTAGATCATAGTAAGCCGATTATAGTGTGATAATTTAGTTTGATTTAATGATTTAATGTTGTGTTATGTTAAATTAAAGTGTTTTATTTTTTATATCTTTAAGTATTTATTAAAAAATTAAAGTTGTGGACGTTTAGGTGTATTTATATAATATAAACCTTTTTTGAAGTAGAGAAATTGGATTCAAACATTGAATGATTTATATGGTTTTTAATGTTTATCAGCTAAATATGTTTAGTCATTTTAAGGGAATTTAGATTTAAGGATAGGGTAACCGCTTACAATTATTTAAAATCATTAAGAAAGTATTTTGTTTTAAGAATAAAAAATAAAATAAAATAATATATTCAACTAAATTATACGAATCAATTAAAGAAAACGATTTGTAGAAATAAGTTTTATCTCTAAAAACAGGACGGAAACAATACATTTCATCGCTTACTGTGATTATGAGATTGGCACTATAAATAATAACATCGACTGATAATAACTATAAAGTTACTTGCTAGGAAGCATATAATATTAAACAAGTTTTTAAGCTTCCTGCAGAAACAGTTAGTAATTCGTTTCGGTATAATGGGAATAACCAACTACGCATTTGCTAAATTAAATACATTTATTTAACCAAACTGTGTATTTAGATTTGATATATAATATTTAAACGCAAGACTTTTATTGTTAAAATTTAATAAACGTGAAATGGGTTGGATGACTTAGAAAGTTTAAATTGAATTTCTCATTATTTAAAATCCAAAAATATATTATAAATAATCTTTTTTATTCAAAATCGATATATTTATTAATTTTAAATACGTAAAATGTACTTTTTATTGCACACCCGATCAGTAATTATCATAAATTATTCTTCAAATATCTGTGAAAAAAACTATACCGGATTCGGACAAAAAATATTTATGAGTGTTTGAAATTTAAATTTTAGCCTCAAACGATTTTTGATGTATGTTGTTATTCAAATAGTATAAGTCGTGAATACTTGAAAATTTTACCAGTTATTTAGATTGCCATTTTCTTTACGTGATTTGATTTTCAAAATATTTTGACTTTTTTTGAGCTATTTATAGACAATTGAAATTTTCAATTTTTTTTTATTTTTTTTTTATAAATGTTGATAAAAAAAATTTAGCTGGGGCAAATTACTTGAAAATTTAATTGAAGGGTCCACAAAACTTGTTCTAACTCTCATTCAAAAATTATAAAAATACATAGGCATAATTTTTTTTTATTAGCATTTGAAGTTCAAATATTGACAAAAATTCGTCAAAATCATGAATAATACTTTATAAATTGGTAGGCGTTGTCAACGAAAAAAGTATTCAATAGTTAAAAAAAAGTATTTCAAATACCATTCACATACTTTAAAATAAAAAGCATTCAAAAAAGTATTCAATACGGAAAAAAGTATTTGAATACTTTTACTCAAATACTTTTACTCAACTACTTTACAAAACTGATTAATACTTTATAAATTGGTAGGCGATGTCAACGAACTTTAGTATTCAATATTTTTTCATGCCTGTAAAAAATTGGTTATATATAATATATATATAATATTATGAAAATAGCTTAATTATGACTAATTTATGCAATTGATTGTGTATATATTTACCGCTTTAATTGATAAATATTTTTGTAATCAACCAAATTACAATACCAAAACTATATGCAAGTATACCACATTCGACCAGATCGCATAATCTTTTGCAATCTTCATTAGGGTTTGTTATCTATAGAAAACATAAATGATCATTATATATCTTATTATATCTTGAATCTTAATCTTAATTTTAGATTCTGAACGAAGTGATGAAGGTATTGCTTTTACAATGATGTGTGTGTTTTTTTTTTTTTTGTGTCTGACGACAACATTTGGGGCAGTAAAATTTTTGACTTCAGCCCCTCTTTGAATAGGAAAATTCATCTAGTTGGTACTTTGGGGGGGTCAAAAGTAAAATTTTCAAATAGTTTTCAAAAAAATCGAGAAAAACAAAAAAAAAATGACAGAAAAACGGCAATTTTACGAAAAACCACTTTTCGACAAAATCGATTTTTTGATTTTGCTGTAACTCAAAAACGAATCATTGTAAATACTTGAAATTTTCACCAAATGTTTATATTATGGTTATCTTTTTACAGTTAAATTTTCAAAAAATTTTGACCATTTTTAAGCTACTTATAGACAATTGAAATTTTCGATTTTTCTACGTTTTTTTTCTTCAAATGCCGATAAAAATTTTTTGGGTGGCCAGAAAATCTTGAAAATTTAATACAAGGTTTCTTATAAGTTGTTCTTAAAGTGATAAAAAAAAAATCCAAAATCGTTAGTCACAATTTTTTTTTATAAGTGCTTAAAGTTCGAATTTCTACGAAATATTTCAAAATTTAAATGAAATTTCATACTCTCATTATGCGTATGTTGCCTAATATTTTTTTTATTAATAAACAAATACTATAAAGTAACCATAGTAACATATAAAAACTATACTATTTGTTTCAAAATAGAATATAATATGACAATATTTAAATATAATATATCCTAAACTGACAAATCATCTTCGTTCAGAATCGTTTTTCGTATACAATGATACCTATCATTGGATTCAAATTTAACCTACCATAGTCCGAGGTCCACCCCACTCCCTAATATACAGCAGAGCGATACCCACTTACCCACTTTTTATAAAATAATATTAATATTAAAAATATATATTTTTAATCCGCAAATGTATATTATTATATAAATATAAATGAAAATAATTATTGAGAAATTAATTTTAGGACATGATAATATTAATATTCGAAATTCTACCAACCAGTAGAAGAACCCTCAAAAACTCATAATATGTTAAATTGGGATAAACAAAATCACGATACTAGTTTACTTATTTTAAATTATTCTAGTACAATTCTAGTAAAAAGTTTATCATATAGTTTTTTCTTTAGATCATAGTAAGCCGATTATAGTGTGATAATTTAGTTTGATTTAATGATTTAATGTTGTGTTATGTTAAATTAAAGTGTTTTATTTTTTATATCTTTAAGTATTTATTAAAAAATTAAAGTTGTGGACGTTTAGGTGTATTTATATAATATAAACCTTTTTTGAAGTAGAGAAATTGGATTCAAACATTGAATGATTTATATGGTTTTTAATGTTTATCAGCTAAATATGTTTAGTCATTTTAAGGGAATTTAGATTTAAGGATAGGGTAACCGCTTACAATTATTTAAAATCATTAAGAAAGTATTTTGTTTTAAGAATAAAAAATAAAATAAAATAATATATTCAACTAAATTATACGAATCAATTAAAGAAAACGATTTGTAGAAATAAGTTTTATCTCTAAAAACAGGACGGAAACAATACATTTCATCGCTTACTGTGATTATGAGATTGGCACTATAAATAATAACATCGACTGATAATAACTATAAAGTTACTTGCTAGGAAGCATATAATATTAAACAAGTTTTTAAGCTTCCTGCAGAAACAGTTAGTAATTCGTTTCGGTATAATGGGAATAACCAACTACGCATTTGCTAAATTAAATACATTTATTTAACCAAACTGTGTATTTAGATTTGATATATAATATTTAAACGCAAGACTTTTATTGTTAAAATTTAATAAACGTGAAATGGGTTGGATGACTTAGAAAGTTTAAATTGAATTTCTCATTATTTAAAATCCAAAAATATATTATAAATAATCTTTTTTATTCAAAATCGATATATTTATTAATTTTAAATACGTAAAATGTACTTTTTATTGCACACCCGATCAGTAATTATCATAAATTATTCTTCAAATATCTGTGAAAAAAACTATACCGGATTCGGACAAAAAATATTTATGAGTGTTTGAAATTTAAATTTTAGCCTCAAACGATTTTTGATGTATGTTGTTATTCAAATAGTATAAGTCGTGAATACTTGAAAATTTTACCAGTTATTTAGATTGCCATTTTCTTTACGTGATTTGATTTTCAAAATATTTTGACTTTTTTTGAGCTATTTATAGACAATTGAAATTTTCAATTTTTTTTTATTTTTTTTTTATAAATGTTGATAAAAAAAATTTAGCTGGGGCAAATTACTTGAAAATTTAATTGAAGGGTCCACAAAACTTGTTCTAACTCTCATTCAAAAATTATAAAAATACATAGGCATAATTTTTTTTTATTAGCATTTGAAGTTCAAATATTGACAAAAATTCGTCAAAATCATGAATAATACTTTATAAATTGGTAGGCGTTGTCAACGAAAAAAGTATTCAATAGTTAAAAAAAAGTATTTCAAATACCATTCACATACTTTAAAATAAAAAGTATTCAAAAAAGTATTCAATACGGCAAAAAGTATTTGAATACTTTTACTCAAATACTTTTACTCAACTACTTTACAACACTGATTAATACTTTATAAATCACTTTAAGAACAACTTATAAGAAACCTTGTATTAAATTTTCAAGATTTTCTGGCCACCCAAAAAATTTTTATCGGCATTTGAAGAAAAAAAAACTTAGAAAAGTCGAAAATTTCAATTGTCTATTAGTAGCTTAAAAATGGTCAAAATATTTTGAAAAATTAACTGTAAAGAGATAACCATAATATAAACATTTGGTGAAAATTTCAAGTATTTACAATTATTCGTTTTTGAGTTACACCAAAATCAAAAAATCGATTTTGTCGAAAAGTGGTTTTTCCGTAAAATTTCCATTTTTCTGTCATTTTTTTTTTGTTTTTCTCGATTTTTTTGAAAACTATTAGAAAATTTTAATTTTGACCCCCCTAAAGTACCAACTAGATTCAATTCTCTATTCAAAGAGGGGCTGAAGTCAAAAATCGGAGCATTATTACTGCTCCAAATGTTGTCGTCAGACACAAAAAAAAAAAAAAAAAAAAAAAAAAACACACATCATAGTAAAAGCAATACATTCATCACTTCGTTCAGAATCTAAAAAAAGTATTTCAAATACCATTCACATACTTTAAAATAAAAAGCATTCAAAAAAGTATTCAATACGGAAAAAAGTATTTGAATACTTTTACTCAAATACTTTTACTCAACTACTTTACAAAACTGATTAATACTTTATAAATTGGTAGGCGATGTCAACGAACTTTAGTATTCAATATTTTTTCATGCCTGTAAAAAATTGGTTATATATAATATATATATAATATTATGAAAATAGCTTAATTATGACTAATTTATGCAATTGATTGTGTATATATTTACCGCTTTAATTGATAAATATTTTTGTAATCAACCAAATTACAATACCAAAACTATATGCAAGTATACCACATTCGACCAGATCGCATAATCTTTTGCAATCTTCATTAGGGTTTGTTATCTATAGAAAACATAAATGATCATTATATATCTTATTATATCTTGAATCTTAATCTTAATTTTAGATTCTGAACGAAGTGATGAAGGTATTGCTTTTACAATGATGTGTGTGTTTTTTTTTTTTTTTGTGTCTGACGACAACATTTGGGGCAGTAAAATTTTTGACTTCAGCCCCTCTTTGAATAGGAAAATTCATCTAGTTGGTACTTTGGGGGGGTCAAAAGTAAAATTTTCAAATAGTTTTCAAAAAAATCGAGAAAAACAAAAAAAAAATGACAGAAAAACGGCAATTTTACGAAAAACCACTTTTCGACAAAATCGATTTTTTGATTTTGCTGTAACTCAAAAACGAATCATTGTAAATACTTGAAATTTTCACCAAATGTTTATATTATGGTTATCTTTTTACAGTTAAATTTTCAAAAAATTTTGACCATTTTTAAGCTACTTATAGACAATTGAAATTTTCGATTTTTCTACGTTTTTTTTCTTCAAATGCCGATAAAAATTTTTTGGGTGGCCAGAAAATCTTGAAAATTTAATACAAGGTTTCTTATAAGTTGTTCTTAAAGTGATAAAAAAAAAATCCAAAATCGTTAGTCACAATTTTTTTTTATAAGTGCTTAAAGTTCGAATTTCTACGAAATATTTCAAAATTTAAATGAAATTTCATACTCTCATTATGCGTATGTTGCCTAATATTTTTTTTATTAATAAACAAATACTATAAAGTAACCATAGTAACATATAAAAACTATACTATTTGTTTCAAAATAGAATATAATATGACAATATTTAAATATAATATATCCTAAACTGACAAATCATCTTCGTTCAGAATCGTTTTTCGTATACAATGATACCTATCATTGGATTCAAATTTAACCTACCATAGTCCGAGGTCCACCCCACTCCCTAATATACAGCAGAGCGATACCCACTTACCCACTTTTTATAAAATAATATTAATATTAAAAATATATATTTTTAATCCGCAAATGTATATTATTATATAAATATAAATGAAAATAATTATTGAGAAATTAATTTTAGGACATGATAATATTAATATTCGAAATTCTACCAACCAGTAGAAGAACCCTCAAAAACTCATAATATGTTAAATTGGGATAAACAAAATCACGATACTAGTTTACTTATTTTAAATTATTCTAGTACAATTCTAGTAAAAAGTTTATCATATAGTTTTTTCTTTAGATCATAGTAAGCCGATTATAGTGTGATAATTTAGTTTGATTTAATGATTTAATGTTGTGTTATGTTAAATTAAAGTGTTTTATTTTTTATATCTTTAAGTATTTATTAAAAAATTAAAGTTGTGGACGTTTAGGTGTATTTATATAATATAAACCTTTTTTGAAGTAGAGAAATTGGATTCAAACATTGAATGATTTATATGGTTTTTAATGTTTATCAGCTAAATATGTTTAGTCATTTTAAGGGAATTTAGATTTAAGGATAGGGTAACCGCTTACAATTATTTAAAATCATTAAGAAAGTATTTTGTTTTAAGAATAAAAAATAAAATAAAATAATATATTCAACTAAATTATACGAATCAATTAAAGAAAACGATTTGTAGAAATAAGTTTTATCTCTAAAAACAGGACGGAAACAATACATTTCATCGCTTACTGTGATTATGAGATTGGCACTATAAATAATAACATCGACTGATAATAACTATAAAGTTACTTGCTAGGAAGCATATAATATTAAACAAGTTTTTAAGCTTCCTGCAGAAACAGTTAGTAATTCGTTTCGGTATAATGGGAATAACCAACTACGCATTTGCTAAATTAAATACATTTATTTAACCAAACTGTGTATTTAGATTTGATATATAATATTTAAACGCAAGACTTTTATTGTTAAAATTTAATAAACGTGAAATGGGTTGGATGACTTAGAAAGTTTAAATTGAATTTCTCATTATTTAAAATCCAAAAATATATTATAAATAATCTTTTTTATTCAAAATCGATATATTTATTAATTTTAAATACGTAAAATGTACTTTTTATTGCACACCCGATCAGTAATTATCATAAATTATTCTTCAAATATCTGTGAAAAAAACTATACCGGATTCGGACAAAAAATATTTATGAGTGTTTGAAATTTAAATTTTAGCCTCAAACGATTTTTGATGTATGTTGTTATTCAAATAGTATAAGTCGTGAATACTTGAAAATTTTACCAGTTATTTAGATTGCCATTTTCTTTACGTGATTTGATTTTCAAAATATTTTGACTTTTTTTGAGCTATTTATAGACAATTGAAATTTTCAATTTTTTTTTATTTTTTTTTTATAAATGTTGATAAAAAAAATTTAGCTGGGGCAAATTACTTGAAAATTTAATTGAAGGGTCCACAAAACTTGTTCTAACTCTCATTCAAAAATTATAAAAATACATAGGCATAATTTTTTTTTATTAGCATTTGAAGTTCAAATATTGACAAAAATTCGTCAAAATCATGAATAATACTTTATAAATTGGTAGGCGTTGTCAACGAAAAAAGTATTCAATAGTTAAAAAAAAGTATTTCAAATACCATTCACATACTTTAAAATAAAAAGTATTCAAAAAAGTATTCAATACGGCAAAAAGTATTTGAATACTTTTACTCAAATACTTTTACTCAACTACTTTACAACACTGATTAATACTTTATAAATCACTTTAAGAACAACTTATAAGAAACCTTGTATTAAATTTTCAAGATTTTCTGGCCACCCAAAAAATTTTTATCGGCATTTGAAGAAAAAAAAACTTAGAAAAGTCGAAAATTTCAATTGTCTATTAGTAGCTTAAAAATGGTCAAAATATTTTGAAAAATTAACTGTAAAGAGATAACCATAATATAAACATTTGGTGAAAATTTCAAGTATTTACAATTATTCGTTTTTGAGTTACACCAAAATCAAAAAATCGATTTTGTCGAAAAGTGGTTTTTCCGTAAAATTTCCATTTTTCTGTCATTTTTTTTTTGTTTTTCTCGATTTTTTTGAAAACTATTAGAAAATTTTAATTTTGACCCCCCTAAAGTACCAACTAGATTCAATTCTCTATTCAAAGAGGGGCTGAAGTCAAAAATCGGAGCATTATTACTGCTCCAAATGTTGTCGTCAGACACAAAAAAAAAAAAAAAAAAAAAAAAAAACACACATCATAGTAAAAGCAATACATTCATCACTTCGTTCAGAATCTAAAAAAAGTATTTCAAATACCATTCACATACTTTAAAATAAAAAGCATTCAAAAAAGTATTCAATACGGAAAAAAGTATTTGAATACTTTTACTCAAATACTTTTACTCAACTACTTTACAAAACTGATTAATACTTTATAAATTGGTAGGCGATGTCAACGAACTTTAGTATTCAATATTTTTTCATGCCTGTAAAAAATTGGTTATATATAATATATATATAATATTATGAAAATAGCTTAATTATGACTAATTTATGCAATTGATTGTGTATATATTTACCGCTTTAATTGATAAATATTTTTGTAATCAACCAAATTACAATACCAAAACTATATGCAAGTATACCACATTCGACCAGATCGCATAATCTTTTGCAATCTTCATTAGGGTTTGTTATCTATAGAAAACATAAATGATCATTATATATCTTATTATATCTTGAATCTTAATCTTAATTTTAGATTCTGAACGAAGTGATGAAGGTATTGCTTTTACAATGATGTGTGTGTTTTTTTTTTTTTTGTGTCTGACGACAACATTTGGGGCAGTAAAATTTTTGACTTCAGCCCCTCTTTGAATAGGAAAATTCATCTAGTTGGTACTTTGGGGGGGTCAAAAGTAAAATTTTCAAATAGTTTTCAAAAAAATCGAGAAAAACAAAAAAAAAATGACAGAAAAACGGCAATTTTACGAAAAACCACTTTTCGACAAAATCGATTTTTTGATTTTGCTGTAACTCAAAAACGAATCATTGTAAATACTTGAAATTTTCACCAAATGTTTATATTATGGTTATCTTTTTACAGTTAAATTTTCAAAAAATTTTGACCATTTTTAAGCTACTTATAGACAATTGAAATTTTCGATTTTTCTAC
Source organism: Schizaphis graminum (assembly GCA_020882235.1). Classification (NCBI taxonomy): domain Eukaryota; kingdom Metazoa; phylum Arthropoda; class Insecta; order Hemiptera; family Aphididae; genus Schizaphis; species Schizaphis graminum. The sequence continues at coordinate 111,673,358 of CM037032.1, read as the reverse complement.
GTTTTTTTTCTTCAAATGCCGATAAAAATTTTTTGGGTGGCCAGAAAATCTTGAAAATTTAATACAAGGTTTCTTATAAGTTGTTCTTAAAGTGATAAAAAAAAAATCCAAAATCGTTAGTCACAATTTTTTTTTATAAGTGCTTAAAGTTCGAATTTCTACGAAATATTTCAAAATTTAAATGAAATTTCATACTCTCATTATGCGTATGTTGCCTAATATTTTTTTTATTAATAAACAAATACTATAAAGTAACCATAGTAACATATAAAAACTATACTATTTGTTTCAAAATAGAATATAATATGACAATATTTAAATATAATATATCCTAAACTGACAAATCATCTTCGTTCAGAATCGTTTTTCGTATACAATGATACCTATCATTGGATTCAAATTTAACCTACCATAGTCCGAGGTCCACCCCACTCCCTAATATACAGCAGAGCGATACCCACTTACCCACTTTTTATAAAATAATATTAATATTAAAAATATATATTTTTAATCCGCAAATGTATATTATTATATAAATATAAATGAAAATAATTATTGAGAAATTAATTTTAGGACATGATAATATTAATATTCGAAATTCTACCAACCAGTAGAAGAACCCTCAAAAACTCATAATATGTTAAATTGGGATAAACAAAATCACGATACTAGTTTACTTATTTTAAATTATTCTAGTACAATTCTAGTAAAAAGTTTATCATATAGTTTTTTCTTTAGATCATAGTAAGCCGATTATAGTGTGATAATTTAGTTTGATTTAATGATTTAATGTTGTGTTATGTTAAATTAAAGTGTTTTATTTTTTATATCTTTAAGTATTTATTAAAAAATTAAAGTTGTGGACGTTTAGGTGTATTTATATAATATAAACCTTTTTTGAAGTAGAGAAATTGGATTCAAACATTGAATGATTTATATGGTTTTTAATGTTTATCAGCTAAATATGTTTAGTCATTTTAAGGGAATTTAGATTTAAGGATAGGGTAACCGCTTACAATTATTTAAAATCATTAAGAAAGTATTTTGTTTTAAGAATAAAAAATAAAATAAAATAATATATTCAACTAAATTATACGAATCAATTAAAGAAAACGATTTGTAGAAATAAGTTTTATCTCTAAAAACAGGACGGAAACAATACATTTCATCGCTTACTGTGATTATGAGATTGGCACTATAAATAATAACATCGACTGATAATAACTATAAAGTTACTTGCTAGGAAGCATATAATATTAAACAAGTTTTTAAGCTTCCTGCAGAAACAGTTAGTAATTCGTTTCGGTATAATGGGAATAACCAACTACGCATTTGCTAAATTAAATACATTTATTTAACCAAACTGTGTATTTAGATTTGATATATAATATTTAAACGCAAGACTTTTATTGTTAAAATTTAATAAACGTGAAATGGGTTGGATGACTTAGAAAGTTTAAATTGAATTTCTCATTATTTAAAATCCAAAAATATATTATAAATAATCTTTTTTATTCAAAATCGATATATTTATTAATTTTAAATACGTAAAATGTACTTTTTATTGCACACCCGATCAGTAATTATCATAAATTATTCTTCAAATATCTGTGAAAAAAACTATACCGGATTCGGACAAAAAATATTTATGAGTGTTTGAAATTTAAATTTTAGCCTCAAACGATTTTTGATGTATGTTGTTATTCAAATAGTATAAGTCGTGAATACTTGAAAATTTTACCAGTTATTTAGATTGCCATTTTCTTTACGTGATTTGATTTTCAAAATATTTTGACTTTTTTTGAGCTATTTATAGACAATTGAAATTTTCAATTTTTTTTTATTTTTTTTTTATAAATGTTGATAAAAAAAATTTAGCTGGGGCAAATTACTTGAAAATTTAATTGAAGGGTCCACAAAACTTGTTCTAACTCTCATTCAAAAATTATAAAAATACATAGGCATAATTTTTTTTTATTAGCATTTGAAGTTCAAATATTGACAAAAATTCGTCAAAATCATGAATAATACTTTATAAATTGGTAGGCGTTGTCAACGAAAAAAGTATTCAATAGTTAAAAAAAAGTATTTCAAATACCATTCACATACTTTAAAATAAAAAGTATTCAAAAAAGTATTCAATACGGCAAAAAGTATTTGAATACTTTTACTCAACTACTTTACAACACTGATTAATACTTTATAAATCACTTTAAGAACAACTTATAAGAAACCTTGTATTAAATTTTCAAGATTTTCTGGCCACCCAAAAAATTTTTATCGGCATTTGAAGAAAAAAAAACTTAGAAAAGTCGAAAATTTCAATTGTCTATTAGTAGCTTAAAAATGGTCAAAATATTTTGAAAAATTAACTGTAAAGAGATAACCATAATATAAACATTTGGTGAAAATTTCAAGTATTTACAATTATTCGTTTTTGAGTTACACCAAAATCAAAAAATCGATTTTGTCGAAAAGTGGTTTTTCCGTAAAATTTCCATTTTTCTGTCATTTTTTTTTTGTTTTTCTCGATTTTTTTGAAAACTATTAGAAAATTTTAATTTTGACCCCCCTAAAGTACCAACTAGATTCAATTCTCTATTCAAAGAGGGGCTGAAGTCAAAAATCGGAGCATTATTACTGCTCCAAATGTTGTCGTCAGACACAAAAAAAAAAAAAAAAAAAAAAAAAAACACACATCATAGTAAAAGCAATACATTCATCACTTCGTTCAGAATCTAAAAAAAGTATTTCAAATACCATTCACATACTTTAAAATAAAAAGCATTCAAAAAAGTATTCAATACGGAAAAAAGTATTTGAATACTTTTACTCAAATACTTTTACTCAACTACTTTACAAAACTGATTAATACTTTATAAATTGGTAGGCGATGTCAACGAACTTTAGTATTCAATATTTTTTCATGCCTGTAAAAAATTGGTTATATATAATATATATATAATATTATGAAAATAGCTTAATTATGACTAATTTATGCAATTGATTGTGTATATATTTACCGCTTTAATTGATAAATATTTTTGTAATCAACCAAATTACAATACCAAAACTATATGCAAGTATACCACATTCGACCAGATCGCATAATCTTTTGCAATCTTCATTAGGGTTTGTTATCTATAGAAAACATAAATGATCATTATATATCTTATTATATCTTGAATCTTAATCTTAATTTTAGATTCTGAACGAAGTGATGAAGGTATTGCTTTTACAATGATGTGTGTGTTTTTTTTTTTTTTGTGTCTGACGACAACATTTGGGGCAGTAAAATTTTTGACTTCAGCCCCTCTTTGAATAGGAAAATTCATCTAGTTGGTACTTTGGGGGGGTCAAAAGTAAAATTTTCAAATAGTTTTCAAAAAAATCGAGAAAAACAAAAAAAAAATGACAGAAAAACGGCAATTTTACGAAAAACCACTTTTCGACAAAATCGATTTTTTGATTTTGCTGTAACTCAAAAACGAATCATTGTAAATACTTGAAATTTTCACCAAATGTTTATATTATGGTTATCTTTTTACAGTTAAATTTTCAAAAAATTTTGACCATTTTTAAGCTACTTATAGACAATTGAAATTTTCGATTTTTCTACGTTTTTTTTCTTCAAATGCCGATAAAAATTTTTTGGGTGGCCAGAAAATCTTGAAAATTTAATACAAGGTTTCTTATAAGTTGTTCTTAAAGTGATAAAAAAAAAATCCAAAATCGTTAGTCACAATTTTTTTTTATAAGTGCTTAAAGTTCGAATTTCTACGAAATATTTCAAAATTTAAATGAAATTTCATACTCTCATTATGCGTATGTTGCCTAATATTTTTTTTATTAATAAACAAATACTATAAAGTAACCATAGTAACATATAAAAACTATACTATTTGTTTCAAAATAGAATATAATATGACAATATTTAAATATAATATATCCTAAACTGACAAATCATCTTCGTTCAGAATCGTTTTTCGTATACAATGATACCTATCATTGGATTCAAATTTAACCTACCATAGTCCGAGGTCCACCCCACTCCCTAATATACAGCAGAGCGATACCCACTTACCCACTTTTTATAAAATAATATTAATATTAAAAATATATATTTTTAATCCGCAAATGTATATTATTATATAAATATAAATGAAAATAATTATTGAGAAATTAATTTTAGGACATGATAATATTAATATTCGAAATTCTACCAACCAGTAGAAGAACCCTCAAAAACTCATAATATGTTAAATTGGGATAAACAAAATCACGATACTAGTTTACTTATTTTAAATTATTCTAGTACAATTCTAGTAAAAAGTTTATCATATAGTTTTTTCTTTAGATCATAGTAAGCCGATTATAGTGTGATAATTTAGTTTGATTTAATGATTTAATGTTGTGTTATGTTAAATTAAAGTGTTTTATTTTTTATATCTTTAAGTATTTATTAAAAAATTAAAGTTGTGGACGTTTAGGTGTATTTATATAATATAAACCTTTTTTGAAGTAGAGAAATTGGATTCAAACATTGAATGATTTATATGGTTTTTAATGTTTATCAGCTAAATATGTTTAGTCATTTTAAGGGAATTTAGATTTAAGGATAGGGTAACCGCTTACAATTATTTAAAATCATTAAGAAAGTATTTTGTTTTAAGAATAAAAAATAAAATAAAATAATATATTCAACTAAATTATACGAATCAATTAAAGAAAACGATTTGTAGAAATAAGTTTTATCTCTAAAAACAGGACGGAAACAATACATTTCATCGCTTACTGTGATTATGAGATTGGCACTATAAATAATAACATCGACTGATAATAACTATAAAGTTACTTGCTAGGAAGCATATAATATTAAACAAGTTTTTAAGCTTCCTGCAGAAACAGTTAGTAATTCGTTTCGGTATAATGGGAATAACCAACTACGCATTTGCTAAATTAAATACATTTATTTAACCAAACTGTGTATTTAGATTTGATATATAATATTTAAACGCAAGACTTTTATTGTTAAAATTTAATAAACGTGAAATGGGTTGGATGACTTAGAAAGTTTAAATTGAATTTCTCATTATTTAAAATCCAAAAATATATTATAAATAATCTTTTTTATTCAAAATCGATATATTTATTAATTTTAAATACGTAAAATGTACTTTTTATTGCACACCCGATCAGTAATTATCATAAATTATTCTTCAAATATCTGTGAAAAAAACTATACCGGATTCGGACAAAAAATATTTATGAGTGTTTGAAATTTAAATTTTAGCCTCAAACGATTTTTGATGTATGTTGTTATTCAAATAGTATAAGTCGTGAATACTTGAAAATTTTACCAGTTATTTAGATTGCCATTTTCTTTACGTGATTTGATTTTCAAAATATTTTGACTTTTTTTGAGCTATTTATAGACAATTGAAATTTTCAATTTTTTTTTATTTTTTTTTTATAAATGTTGATAAAAAAAATTTAGCTGGGGCAAATTACTTGAAAATTTAATTGAAGGGTCCACAAAACTTGTTCTAACTCTCATTCAAAAATTATAAAAATACATAGGCATAATTTTTTTTTATTAGCATTTGAAGTTCAAATATTGACAAAAATTCGTCAAAATCATGAATAATACTTTATAAATTGGTAGGCGTTGTCAACGAAAAAAGTATTCAATAGTTAAAAAAAAGTATTTCAAATACCATTCACATACTTTAAAATAAAAAGTATTCAAAAAAGTATTCAATACGGCAAAAAGTATTTGAATACTTTTACTCAAATACTTTTACTCAACTACTTTACAACACTGATTAATACTTTATAAATCACTTTAAGAACAAACTTATAAGAAACCTTGTATTAAATTTTCAAGATTTTCTGGCCACCCAAAAAATTTTTATCGGCATTTGAAGAAAAAAAAACTTAGAAAAGTCGAAAATTTCAATTGTCTATTAGTAGCTTAAAAATGGTCAAAATATTTTGAAAAATTAACTGTAAAGAGATAACCATAATATAAACATTTGGTGAAAATTTCAAGTATTTACAATTATTCGTTTTTGAGTTACACCAAAATCAAAAAATCGATTTTGTCGAAAAGTGGTTTTTCCGTAAAATTTCCATTTTTCTGTCATTTTTTTTTTGTTTTTCTCGATTTTTTTGAAAACTATTAGAAAATTTTAATTTTGACCCCCCTAAAGTACCAACTAGATTCAATTCTCTATTCAAAGAGGGGCTGAAGTCAAAAATCGGAGCATTATTACTGCTCCAAATGTTGTCGTCAGACACAAAAAAAAAAAAAAAAAAAAAAAAAAACACACATCATAGTAAAAGCAATACATTCATCACTTCGTTCAGAATCTAAAAAAAGTATTTCAAATACCATTCACATACTTTAAAATAAAAAGCATTCAAAAAAGTATTCAATACGGAAAAAAGTATTTGAATACTTTTACTCAAATACTTTTACTCAACTACTTTACAAAACTGATTAATACTTTATAAATTGGTAGGCGATGTCAACGAACTTTAGTATTCAATATTTTTTCATGCCTGTAAAAAATTGGTTATATATAATATATATATAATATTATGAAAATAGCTTAATTATGACTAATTTATGCAATTGATTGTGTATATATTTACCGCTTTAATTGATAAATATTTTTGTAATCAACCAAATTACAATACCAAAACTATATGCAAGTATACCACATTCGACCAGATCGCATAATCTTTTGCAATCTTCATTAGGGTTTGTTATCTATAGAAAACATAAATGATCATTATATATCTTATTATATCTTGAATCTTAATCTTAATTTTAGATTCTGAACGAAGTGATGAAGGTATTGCTTTTACAATGATGTGTGTGTTTTTTTTTTTTTTGTGTCTGACGACAACATTTGGGGCAGTAAAATTTTTGACTTCAGCCCCTCTTTGAATAGGAAAATTCATCTAGTTGGTACTTTGGGGGGGTCAAAAGTAAAATTTTCAAATAGTTTTCAAAAAAATCGAGAAAAACAAAAAAAAAATGACAGAAAAACGGCAATTTTACGAAAAACCACTTTTCGACAAAATCGATTTTTTGATTTTGCTGTAACTCAAAAACGAATCATTGTAAATACTTGAAATTTTCACCAAATGTTTATATTATGGTTATCTTTTTACAGTTAAATTTTCAAAAAATTTTGACCATTTTTAAGCTACTTATAGACAATTGAAATTTTCGATTTTTCTACGTTTTTTTTCTTCAAATGCCGATAAAAATTTTTTGGGTGGCCAGAAAATCTTGAAAATTTAATACAAGGTTTCTTATAAGTTGTTCTTAAAGTGATAAAAAAAAAATCCAAAATCGTTAGTCACAATTTTTTTTTATAAGTGCTTAAAGTTCGAATTTCTACGAAATATTTCAAAATTTAAATGAAATTTCATACTCTCATTATGCGTATGTTGCCTAATATTTTTTTTATTAATAAACAAATACTATAAAGTAACCATAGTAACATATAAAAACTATACTATTTGTTTCAAAATAGAATATAATATGACAATATTTAAATATAATATATCCTAAACTGACAAATCATCTTCGTTCAGAATCGTTTTTCGTATACAATGATACCTATCATTGGATTCAAATTTAACCTACCATAGTCCGAGGTCCACCCCACTCCCTAATATACAGCAGAGCGATACCCACTTACCCACTTTTTATAAAATAATATTAATATTAAAAATATATATTTTTAATCCGCAAATGTATATTATTATATAAATATAAATGAAAATAATTATTGAGAAATTAATTTTAGGACATGATAATATTAATATTCGAAATTCTACCAACCAGTAGAAGAACCCTCAAAAACTCATAATATGTTAAATTGGGATAAACAAAATCACGATACTAGTTTACTTATTTTAAATTATTCTAGTACAATTCTAGTAAAAAGTTTATCATATAGTTTTTTCTTTAGATCATAGTAAGCCGATTATAGTGTGATAATTTAGTTTGATTTAATGATTTAATGTTGTGTTATGTTAAATTAAAGTGTTTTATTTTTTATATCTTTAAGTATTTATTAAAAAATTAAAGTTGTGGACGTTTAGGTGTATTTATATAATATAAACCTTTTTTGAAGTAGAGAAATTGGATTCAAACATTGAATGATTTATATGGTTTTTAATGTTTATCAGCTAAATATGTTTAGTCATTTTAAGGGAATTTAGATTTAAGGATAGGGTAACCGCTTACAATTATTTAAAATCATTAAGAAAGTATTTTGTTTTAAGAATAAAAAATAAAATAAAATAATATATTCAACTAAATTATACGAATCAATTAAAGAAAACGATTTGTAGAAATAAGTTTTATCTCTAAAAACAGGACGGAAACAATACATTTCATCGCTTACTGTGATTATGAGATTGGCACTATAAATAATAACATCGACTGATAATAACTATAAAGTTACTTGCTAGGAAGCATATAATATTAAACAAGTTTTTAAGCTTCCTGCAGAAACAGTTAGTAATTCGTTTCGGTATAATGGGAATAACCAACTACGCATTTGCTAAATTAAATACATTTATTTAACCAAACTGTGTATTTAGATTTGATATATAATATTTAAACGCAAGACTTTTATTGTTAAAATTTAATAAACGTGAAATGGGTTGGATGACTTAGAAAGTTTAAATTGAATTTCTCATTATTTAAAATCCAAAAATATATTATAAATAATCTTTTTTATTCAAAATCGATATATTTATTAATTTTAAATACGTAAAATGTACTTTTTATTGCACACCCGATCAGTAATTATCATAAATTATTCTTCAAATATCTGTGAAAAAAACTATACCGGATTCGGACAAAAAATATTTATGAGTGTTTGAAATTTAAATTTTAGCCTCAAACGATTTTTGATGTATGTTGTTATTCAAATAGTATAAGTCGTGAATACTTGAAAATTTTACCAGTTATTTAGATTGCCATTTTCTTTACGTGATTTGATTTTCAAAATATTTTGACTTTTTTTGAGCTATTTATAGACAATTGAAATTTTCAATTTTTTTTTATTTTTTTTTTATAAATGTTGATAAAAAAAATTTAGCTGGGGCAAATTACTTGAAAATTTAATTGAAGGGTCCACAAAACTTGTTCTAACTCTCATTCAAAAATTATAAAAATACATAGGCATAATTTTTTTTTATTAGCATTTGAAGTTCAAATATTGACAAAAATTCGTCAAAATCATGAATAATACTTTATAAATTGGTAGGCGTTGTCAACGAAAAAAGTATTCAATAGTTAAAAAAAAGTATTTCAAATACCATTCACATACTTTAAAATAAAAAGTATTCAAAAAAGTATTCAATACGGCAAAAAGTATTTGAATACTTTTACTCAAATACTTTTACTCAACTACTTTACAACACTGATTAATACTTTATAAATCACTTTAAGAACAACTTATAAGAAACCTTGTATTAAATTTTCAAGATTTTCTGGCCACCCAAAAAATTTTTATCGGCATTTGAAGAAAAAAAAACTTAGAAAAGTCGAAAATTTCAATTGTCTATTAGTAGCTTAAAAATGGTCAAAATATTTTGAAAAATTAACTGTAAAGAGATAACCATAATATAAACATTTGGTGAAAATTTCAAGTATTTACAATTATTCGTTTTTGAGTTACACCAAAATCAAAAAATCGATTTTGTCGAAAAGTGGTTTTTCCGTAAAATTTCCATTTTTCTGTCATTTTTTTTTTGTTTTTCTCGATTTTTTTGAAAACTATTAGAAAATTTTAATTTTGACCCCCCTAAAGTACCAACTAGATTCAATTCTCTATTCAAAGAGGGGCTGAAGTCAAAAATCGGAGCATTATTACTGCTCCAAATGTTGTCGTCAGACACAAAAAAAAAAAAAAAAAAAAAAAAAAACACACATCATAGTAAAAGCAATACATTCATCACTTCGTTCAGAATCTAAAAAAAGTATTTCAAATACCATTCACATACTTTAAAATAAAAAGCATTCAAAAAAGTATTCAATACGGAAAAAAGTATTTGAATACTTTTACTCAAATACTTTTACTCAACTACTTTACAAAACTGATTAATACTTTATAAATTGGTAGGCGATGTCAACGAACTTTAGTATTCAATATTTTTTCATGCCTGTAAAAAATTGGTTATATATAATATATATATAATATTATGAAAATAGCTTAATTATGACTAATTTATGCAATTGATTGTGTATATATTTACCGCTTTAATTGATAAATATTTTTGTAATCAACCAAATTACAATACCAAAACTATATGCAAGTATACCACATTCGACCAGATCGCATAATCTTTTGCAATCTTCATTAGGGTTTGTTATCTATAGAAAACATAAATGATCATTATATATCTTATTATATCTTGAATCTTAATCTTAATTTTAGATTCTGAACGAAGTGATGAAGGTATTGCTTTTACAATGATGTGTGTGTTTTTTTTTTTTTTGTGTCTGACGACAACATTTGGGGCAGTAAAATTTTTGACTTCAGCCCCTCTTTGAATAGGAAAATTCATCTAGTTGGTACTTTGGGGGGGTCAAAAGTAAAATTTTCAAATAGTTTTCAAAAAAATCGAGAAAAACAAAAAAAAAATGACAGAAAAACGGCAATTTTACGAAAAACCACTTTTCGACAAAATCGATTTTTTGATTTTGCTGTAACTCAAAAACGAATCATTGTAAATACTTGAAATTTTCACCAAATGTTTATATTATGGTTATCTTTTTACAGTTAAATTTTCAAAAAATTTTGACCATTTTTAAGCTACTTATAGACAATTGAAATTTTCGATTTTTCTACGTTTTTTTTCTTCAAATGCCGATAAAAATTTTTTGGGTGGCCAGAAAATCTTGAAAATTTAATACAAGGTTTCTTATAAGTTGTTCTTAAAGTGATAAAAAAAAAATCCAAAATCGTTAGTCACAATTTTTTTTTATAAGTGCTTAAAGTTCGAATTTCTACGAAATATTTCAAAATTTAAATGAAATTTCATACTCTCATTATGCGTATGTTGCCTAATATTTTTTTTATTAATAAACAAATACTATAAAGTAACCATAGTAACATATAAAAACTATACTATTTGTTTCAAAATAGAATATAATATGACAATATTTAAATATAATATATCCTAAACTGACAAATCATCTTCGTTCAGAATCGTTTTTCGTATACAATGATACCTATCATTGGATTCAAATTTAACCTACCATAGTCCGAGGTCCACCCCACTCCCTAATATACAGCAGAGCGATACCCACTTACCCACTTTTTATAAAATAATATTAATATTAAAAATATATATTTTTAATCCGCAAATGTATATTATTATATAAATATAAATGAAAATAATTATTGAGAAATTAATTTTAGGACATGATAATATTAATATTCGAAATTCTACCAACCAGTAGAAGAACCCTCAAAAACTCATAATATGTTAAATTGGGATAAACAAAATCACGATACTAGTTTACTTATTTTAAATTATTCTAGTACAATTCTAGTAAAAAGTTTATCATATAGTTTTTTCTTTAGATCATAGTAAGCCGATTATAGTGTGATAATTTAGTTTGATTTAATGATTTAATGTTGTGTTATGTTAAATTAAAGTGTTTTATTTTTTATATCTTTAAGTATTTATTAAAAAATTAAAGTTGTGGACGTTTAGGTGTATTTATATAATATAAACCTTTTTTGAAGTAGAGAAATTGGATTCAAACATTGAATGATTTATATGGTTTTTAATGTTTATCAGCTAAATATGTTTAGTCATTTTAAGGGAATTTAGATTTAAGGATAGGGTAACCGCTTACAATTATTTAAAATCATTAAGAAAGTATTTTGTTTTAAGAATAAAAAATAAAATAAAATAATATATTCAACTAAATTATACGAATCAATTAAAGAAAACGATTTGTAGAAATAAGTTTTATCTCTAAAAACAGGACGGAAACAATACATTTCATCGCTTACTGTGATTATGAGATTGGCACTATAAATAATAACATCGACTGATAATAACTATAAAGTTACTTGCTAGGAAGCATATAATATTAAACAAGTTTTTAAGCTTCCTGCAGAAACAGTTAGTAATTCGTTTCGGTATAATGGGAATAACCAACTACGCATTTGCTAAATTAAATACATTTATTTAACCAAACTGTGTATTTAGATTTGATATATAATATTTAAACGCAAGACTTTTATTGTTAAAATTTAATAAACGTGAAATGGGTTGGATGACTTAGAAAGTTTAAATTGAATTTCTCATTATTTAAAATCCAAAAATATATTATAAATAATCTTTTTTATTCAAAATCGATATATTTATTAATTTTAAATACGTAAAATGTACTTTTTATTGCACACCCGATCAGTAATTATCATAAATTATTCTTCAAATATCTGTGAAAAAAACTATACCGGATTCGGACAAAAAATATTTATGAGTGTTTGAAATTTAAATTTTAGCCTCAAACGATTTTTGATGTATGTTGTTATTCAAATAGTATAAGTCGTGAATACTTGAAAATTTTACCAGTTATTTAGATTGCCATTTTCTTTACGTGATTTGATTTTCAAAATATTTTGACTTTTTTTGAGCTATTTATAGACAATTGAAATTTTCAATTTTTTTTTATTTTTTTTTTATAAATGTTGATAAAAAAAATTTAGCTGGGGCAAATTACTTGAAAATTTAATTGAAGGGTCCACAAAACTTGTTCTAACTCTCATTCAAAAATTATAAAAATACATAGGCATAATTTTTTTTTATTAGCATTTGAAGTTCAAATATTGACAAAAATTCGTCAAAATCATGAATAATACTTTATAAATTGGTAGGCGTTGTCAACGAAAAAAGTATTCAATAGTTAAAAAAAAGTATTTCAAATACCATTCACATACTTTAAAATAAAAAGCATTCAAAAAAGTATTCAATACGGAAAAAAGTATTTGAATACTTTTACTCAAATACTTTTACTCAACTACTTTACAAAACTGATTAATACTTTATAAATTGGTAGGCGATGTCAACGAACTTTAGTATTCAATATTTTTTCATGCCTGTAAAAAATTGGTTATATATAATATATATATAATATTATGAAAATAGCTTAATTATGACTAATTTATGCAATTGATTGTGTATATATTTACCGCTTTAATTGATAAATATTTTTGTAATCAACCAAATTACAATACCAAAACTATATGCAAGTATACCACATTCGACCAGATCGCATAATCTTTTGCAATCTTCATTAGGGTTTGTTATCTATAGAAAACATAAATGATCATTATATATCTTATTATATCTTGAATCTTAATCTTAATTTTAGATTCTGAACGAAGTGATGAAGGTATTGCTTTTACAATGATGTGTGTGTTTTTTTTTTTTTTGTGTCTGACGACAACATTTGGGGCAGTAAAATTTTTGACTTCAGCCCCTCTTTGAACAAATGTTGTCGTCAGACACAAAAAAAAAAAAAAAAAAAAAAAAAAACACACATCATAGTAAAAGCAATACATTCATCACTTCGTTCAGAATCTAAAAAAAGTATTTCAAATACCATTCACATACTTTAAAATAAAAAGCATTCAAAAAAGTATTCAATACGGAAAAAAGTATTTGAATACTTTTACTCAAATACTTTTACTCAACTACTTTACAAAACTGATTAATACTTTATAAATTGGTAGGCGATGTCAACGAACTTTAGTATTCAATATTTTTTCATGCCTGTAAAAAATTGGTTATATATAATATATATATAATATTATGAAAATAGCTTAATTATGACTAATTTATGCAATTGATTGTGTATATATTTACCGCTTTAATTGATAAATATTTTTGTAATCAACCAAATTACAATACCAAAACTATATGCAAGTATACCACATTCGACCAGATCGCATAATCTTTTGCAATCTTCATTAGGGTTTGTTATCTATAGAAAACATAAATGATCATTATATATCTTATTATATCTTGAATCTTAATCTTAATTTTAGATTCTGAACGAAGTGATGAAGGTATTGCTTTTACAATGATGTGTGTGTTTTTTTTTTTTTTGTGTCTGACGACAACATTTGGGGCAGTAAAATTTTTGACTTCAGCCCCTCTTTGAATAGGAAAATTCATCTAGTTGGTACTTTGGGGGGGTCAAAAGTAAAATTTTCAAATAGTTTTCAAAAAAATCGAGAAAAACAAAAAAAAAATGACAGAAAAACGGCAATTTTACGAAAAACCACTTTTCGACAAAATCGATTTTTTGATTTTGCTGTAACTCAAAAACGAATCATTGTAAATACTTGAAATTTTCACCAAATGTTTATATTATGGTTATCTTTTTACAGTTAAATTTTCAAAAAATTTTGACCATTTTTAAGCTACTTATAGACAATTGAAATTTTCGATTTTTCTACGTTTTTTTTCTTCAAATGCCGATAAAAATTTTTTGGGTGGCCAGAAAATCTTGAAAATTTAATACAAGGTTTCTTATAAGTTGTTCTTAAAGTGATAAAAAAAAAATCCAAAATCGTTAGTCACAATTTTTTTTTATAAGTGCTTAAAGTTCGAATTTCTACGAAATATTTCAAAATTTAAATGAAATTTCATACTCTCATTATGCGTATGTTGCCTAATATTTTTTTTATTAATAAACAAATACTATAAAGTAACCATAGTAACATATAAAAACTATACTATTTGTTTCAAAATAGAATATAATATGACAATATTTAAATATAATATATCCTAAACTGACAAATCATCTTCGTTCAGAATCGTTTTTCGTATACAATGATACCTATCATTGGATTCAAATTTAACCTACCATAGTCCGAGGTCCACCCCACTCCCTAATATACAGCAGAGCGATACCCACTTACCCACTTTTTATAAAATAATATTAATATTAAAAATATATATTTTTAATCCGCAAATGTATATTATTATATAAATATAAATGAAAATAATTATTGAGAAATTAATTTTAGGACATGATAATATTAATATTCGAAATTCTACCAACCAGTAGAAGAACCCTCAAAAACTCATAATATGTTAAATTGGGATAAACAAAATCACGATACTAGTTTACTTATTTTAAATTATTCTAGTACAATTCTAGTAAAAAGTTTATCATATAGTTTTTTCTTTAGATCATAGTAAGCCGATTATAGTGTGATAATTTAGTTTGATTTAATGATTTAATGTTGTGTTATGTTAAATTAAAGTGTTTTATTTTTTATATCTTTAAGTATTTATTAAAAAATTAAAGTTGTGGACGTTTAGGTGTATTTATATAATATAAACCTTTTTTGAAGTAGAGAAATTGGATTCAAACATTGAATGATTTATATGGTTTTTAATGTTTATCAGCTAAATATGTTTAGTCATTTTAAGGGAATTTAGATTTAAGGATAGGGTAACCGCTTACAATTATTTAAAATCATTAAGAAAGTATTTTGTTTTAAGAATAAAAAATAAAATAAAATAATATATTCAACTAAATTATACGAATCAATTAAAGAAAACGATTTGTAGAAATAAGTTTTATCTCTAAAAACAGGACGGAAACAATACATTTCATCGCTTACTGTGATTATGAGATTGGCACTATAAATAATAACATCGACTGATAATAACTATAAAGTTACTTGCTAGGAAGCATATAATATTAAACAAGTTTTTAAGCTTCCTGCAGAAACAGTTAGTAATTCGTTTCGGTATAATGGGAATAACCAACTACGCATTTGCTAAATTAAATACATTTATTTAACCAAACTGTGTATTTAGATTTGATATATAATATTTAAACGCAAGACTTTTATTGTTAAAATTTAATAAACGTGAAATGGGTTGGATGACTTAGAAAGTTTAAATTGAATTTCTCATTATTTAAAATCCAAAAATATATTATAAATAATCTTTTTTATTCAAAATCGATATATTTATTAATTTTAAATACGTAAAATGTACTTTTTATTGCACACCCGATCAGTAATTATCATAAATTATTCTTCAAATATCTGTGAAAAAAACTATACCGGATTCGGACAAAAAATATTTATGAGTGTTTGAAATTTAAATTTTAGCCTCAAACGATTTTTGATGTATGTTGTTATTCAAATAGTATAAGTCGTGAATACTTGAAAATTTTACCAGTTATTTAGATTGCCATTTTCTTTACGTGATTTGATTTTCAAAATATTTTGACTTTTTTTGAGCTATTTATAGACAATTGAAATTTTCAATTTTTTTTTATTTTTTTTTTATAAATGTTGATAAAAAAAATTTAGCTGGGGCAAATTACTTGAAAATTTAATTGAAGGGTCCACAAAACTTGTTCTAACTCTCATTCAAAAATTATAAAAATACATAGGCATAATTTTTTTTTATTAGCATTTGAAGTTCAAATATTGACAAAAATTCGTCAAAATCATGAATAATACTTTATAAATTGGTAGGCGTTGTCAACGAAAAAAGTATTCAATAGTTAAAAAAAAGTATTTCAAATACCATTCACATACTTTAAAATAAAAAGTATTCAAAAAAGTATTCAATACGGCAAAAAGTATTTGAATACTTTTACTCAAATACTTTTACTCAACTACTTTACAACACTGATTAATACTTTATAAATCACTTTAAGAACAACTTATAAAGAAACCTTGTATTAAATTTTCAAGATTTTCTGGCCACCCAAAAAATTTTTATCGGCATTTGAAGAAAAAAAAACTTAGAAAAGTCGAAAATTTCAATTGTCTATTAGTAGCTTAAAAATGGTCAAAATATTTTGAAAAATTAACTGTAAAGAGATAACCATAATATAAACATTTGGTGAAAATTTCAAGTATTTACAATTATTCGTTTTTGAGTTACACCAAAATCAAAAAATCGATTTTGTCGAAAAGTGGTTTTTCCGTAAAATTTCCATTTTTCTGTCATTTTTTTTTTGTTTTTCTCGATTTTTTTGAAAACTATTAGAAAATTTTAATTTTGACCCCCCTAAAGTACCAACTAGATTCAATTCTCTATTCAAAGAGGGGCTGAAGTCAAAAATCGGAGCATTATTACTGCTCCAAATGTTGTCGTCAGACACAAAAAAAAAAAAAAAAAAAAAAAAAAACACACATCATAGTAAAAGCAATACATTCATCACTTCGTTCAGAATCTAAAAAAAGTATTTCAAATACCATTCACATACTTTAAAATAAAAAGCATTCAAAAAAGTATTCAATACGGAAAAAAGTATTTGAATACTTTTACTCAAATACTTTTACTCAACTACTTTACAAAACTGATTAATACTTTATAAATTGGTAGGCGATGTCAACGAACTTTAGTATTCAATATTTTTTCATGCCTGTAAAAAATTGGTTATATATAATATATATATAATATTATGAAAATAGCTTAATTATGACTAATTTATGCAATTGATTGTGTATATATTTACCGCTTTAATTGATAAATATTTTTGTAATCAACCAAATTACAATACCAAAACTATATGCAAGTATACCACATTCGACCAGATCGCATAATCTTTTGCAATCTTCATTAGGGTTTGTTATCTATAGAAAACATAAATGATCATTATATATCTTATTATATCTTGAATCTTAATCTTAATTTTAGATTCTGAACGAAGTGATGAAGGTATTGCTTTTACAATGATGTGTGTGTTTTTTTTTTTTTTGTGTCTGACGACAACATTTGGGGCAGTAAAATTTTTGACTTCAGCCCCTCTTTGAATAGGAAAATTCATCTAGTTGGTACTTTGGGGGGGTCAAAAGTAAAATTTTCAAATAGTTTTCAAAAAAATCGAGAAAAACAAAAAAAAAATGACAGAAAAACGGCAATTTTACGAAAAACCACTTTTCGACAAAATCGATTTTTTGATTTTGCTGTAACTCAAAAACGAATCATTGTAAATACTTGAAATTTTCACCAAATGTTTATATTATGGTTATCTTTTTACAGTTAAATTTTCAAAAAATTTTGACCATTTTTAAGCTACTTATAGACAATTGAAATTTTCGATTTTTCTACGTTTTTTTTCTTCAAATGCCGATAAAAATTTTTTGGGTGGCCAGAAAATCTTGAAAATTTAATACAAGGTTTCTTATAAGTTGTTCTTAAAGTGATAAAAAAAAAATCCAAAATCGTTAGTCACAATTTTTTTTTATAAGTGCTTAAAGTTCGAATTTCTACGAAATATTTCAAAATTTAAATGAAATTTCATACTCTCATTATGCGTATGTTGCCTAATATTTTTTTTATTAATAAACAAATACTATAAAGTAACCATAGTAACATATAAAAACTATACTATTTGTTTCAAAATAGAATATAATATGACAATATTTAAATATAATATATCCTAAACTGACAAATCATCTTCGTTCAGAATCGTTTTTCGTATACAATGATACCTATCATTGGATTCAAATTTAACCTACCATAGTCCGAGGTCCACCCCACTCCCTAATATACAGCAGAGCGATACCCACTTACCCACTTTTTATAAAATAATATTAATATTAAAAATATATATTTTTAATCCGCAAATGTATATTATTATATAAATATAAATGAAAATAATTATTGAGAAATTAATTTTAGGACATGATAATATTAATATTCGAAATTCTACCAACCAGTAGAAGAACCCTCAAAAACTCATAATATGTTAAATTGGGATAAACAAAATCACGATACTAGTTTACTTATTTTAAATTATTCTAGTACAATTCTAGTAAAAAGTTTATCATATAGTTTTTTCTTTAGATCATAGTAAGCCGATTATAGTGTGATAATTTAGTTTGATTTAATGATTTAATGTTGTGTTATGTTAAATTAAAGTGTTTTATTTTTTATATCTTTAAGTATTTATTAAAAAATTAAAGTTGTGGACGTTTAGGTGTATTTATATAATATAAACCTTTTTTGAAGTAGAGAAATTGGATTCAAACATTGAATGATTTATATGGTTTTTAATGTTTATCAGCTAAATATGTTTAGTCATTTTAAGGGAATTTAGATTTAAGGATAGGGTAACCGCTTACAATTATTTAAAATCATTAAGAAAGTATTTTGTTTTAAGAATAAAAAATAAAATAAAATAATATATTCAACTAAATTATACGAATCAATTAAAGAAAACGATTTGTAGAAATAAGTTTTATCTCTAAAAACAGGACGGAAACAATACATTTCATCGCTTACTGTGATTATGAGATTGGCACTATAAATAATAACATCGACTGATAATAACTATAAAGTTACTTGCTAGGAAGCATATAATATTAAACAAGTTTTTAAGCTTCCTGCAGAAACAGTTAGTAATTCGTTTCGGTATAATGGGAATAACCAACTACGCATTTGCTAAATTAAATACATTTATTTAACCAAACTGTGTATTTAGATTTGATATATAATATTTAAACGCAAGACTTTTATTGTTAAAATTTAATAAACGTGAAATGGGTTGGATGACTTAGAAAGTTTAAATTGAATTTCTCATTATTTAAAATCCAAAAATATATTATAAATAATCTTTTTTATTCAAAATCGATATATTTATTAATTTTAAATACGTAAAATGTACTTTTTATTGCACACCCGATCAGTAATTATCATAAATTATTCTTCAAATATCTGTGAAAAAAACTATACCGGATTCGGACAAAAAATATTTATGAGTGTTTGAAATTTAAATTTTAGCCTCAAACGATTTTTGATGTATGTTGTTATTCAAATAGTATAAGTCGTGAATACTTGAAAATTTTACCAGTTATTTAGATTGCCATTTTCTTTACGTGATTTGATTTTCAAAATATTTTGACTTTTTTTGAGCTATTTATAGACAATTGAAATTTTCAATTTTTTTTTATTTTTTTTTTATAAATGTTGATAAAAAAAATTTAGCTGGGGCAAATTACTTGAAAATTTAATTGAAGGGTCCACAAAACTTGTTCTAACTCTCATTCAAAAATTATAAAAATACATAGGCATAATTTTTTTTTATTAGCATTTGAAGTTCAAATATTGACAAAAATTCGTCAAAATCATGAATAATACTTTATAAATTGGTAGGCGTTGTCAACGAAAAAAGTATTCAATAGTTAAAAAAAAGTATTTCAAATACCATTCACATACTTTAAAATAAAAAGTATTCAAAAAAGTATTCAATACGGCAAAAAGTATTTGAATACTTTTACTCAAATACTTTTACTCAACTACTTTACAACACTGATTAATACTTTATAAATCACTTTAAGAACAACTTATAAGAAACCTTGTATTAAATTTTCAAGATTTTCTGGCCACCCAAAAAATTTTTATCGGCATTTGAAGAAAAAAAAACTTAGAAAAGTCGAAAATTTCAATTGTCTATTAGTAGCTTAAAAATGGTCAAAATATTTTGAAAAATTAACTGTAAAGAGATAACCATAATATAAACATTTGGTGAAAATTTCAAGTATTTACAATTATTCGTTTTTGAGTTACACCAAAATCAAAAAATCGATTTTGTCGAAAAGTGGTTTTTCCGTAAAATTTCCATTTTTCTGTCATTTTTTTTTTGTTTTTCTCGATTTTTTTGAAAACTATTAGAAAATTTTAATTTTGACCCCCCTAAAGTACCAACTAGATTCAATTCTCTATTCAAAGAGGGGCTGAAGTCAAAAATCGGAGCATTATTACTGCTCCAAATGTTGTCGTCAGACACAAAAAAAAAAAAAAAAAAAAAAAAAAACACACATCATAGTAAAAGCAATACATTCATCACTTCGTTCAGAATCTAAAAAAAGTATTTCAAATACCATTCACATACTTTAAAATAAAAAGTATTCAAAAAAGTATTCAATACAGCAAAAAGTATTTAAATACTTTTACTCAAATACTTTTACTCAACTACTTTACAACACTGATTAATACTTTATAAATTGGTAGGCGATGTCAACGAAAAAAAGTATTCAATAAAATAGTATTCAATAGTAAAAAAAAGTAATTCAAATACCATTCACATACTTTAAAATAAAAAGCATTCAAAAAAGTATTCAATACGGAAAAAAGTATTTGAATACTTTTACTCAAATACTTTTACTCAACTACTTTACAAAACTGATTAATACTTTATAAATTGGTAGGCGATGTCAACGAACTTTAGTATTCAATATTTTTTCATGCCTGTAAAAAATTGGTTATATATAATATATATATAATATTATGAAAATAGCTTAATTATGACTAATTTATGCAATTGATTGTGTATATATTTACCGCTTTAATTGATAAATATTTTTGTAATCAACCAAATTACAATACCAAAACTATATGCAAGTATACCACATTCGACCAGATCGCATAATCTTTTGCAATCTTCATTAGGGTTTGTTATCTATAGAAAACATAAATGATCATTATATATCTTATTATATCTTGAATCTTAATCTTAATTTTAGATTCTGAACGAAGTGATGAAGGTATTGCTTTTACAATGATGTGTGTGTTTTTTTTTTTTTTGTGTCTGACGACAACATTTGGGGCAGTAAAATTTTTGACTTCAGCCCCTCTTTGAATAGGAAAATTCATCTAGTTGGTACTTTGGGGGGGTCAAAAGTAAAATTTTCAAATAGTTTTCAAAAAAATCGAGAAAAACAAAAAAAAAATGACAGAAAAACGGCAATTTTACGAAAAACCACTTTTCGACAAAATCGATTTTTTGATTTTGCTGTAACTCAAAAACGAATCATTGTAAATACTTGAAATTTTCACCAAATGTTTATATTATGGTTATCTTTTTACAGTTAAATTTTCAAAAAATTTTGACCATTTTTAAGCTACTTATAGACAATTGAAATTTTCGATTTTTCTACGTTTTTTTTCTTCAAATGCCGATAAAAATTTTTTGGGTGGCCAGAAAATCTTGAAAATTTAATACAAGGTTTCTTATAAGTTGTTCTTAAAGTGATAAAAAAAAAATCCAAAATCGTTAGTCACAATTTTTTTTTATAAGTGCTTAAAGTTCGAATTTCTACGAAATATTTCAAAATTTAAATGAAATTTCATACTCTCATTATGCGTATGTTGCCTAATATTTTTTTTATTAATAAACAAATACTATAAAGTAACCATAGTAACATATAAAAACTATACTATTTGTTTCAAAATAGAATATAATATGACAATATTTAAATATAATATATCCTAAACTGACAAATCATCTTCGTTCAGAATCGTTTTTCGTATACAATGATACCTATCATTGGATTCAAATTTAACCTACCATAGTCCGAGGTCCACCCCACTCCCTAATATACAGCAGAGCGATACCCACTTACCCACTTTTTATAAAATAATATTAATATTAAAAATATATATTTTTAATCCGCAAATGTATATTATTATATAAATATAAATGAAAATAATTATTGAGAAATTAATTTTAGGACATGATAATATTAATATTCGAAATTCTACCAACCAGTAGAAGAACCCTCAAAAACTCATAATATGTTAAATTGGGATAAACAAAATCACGATACTAGTTTACTTATTTTAAATTATTCTAGTACAATTCTAGTAAAAAGTTTATCATATAGTTTTTTCTTTAGATCATAGTAAGCCGATTA
Organism: Schizaphis graminum; assembly: GCA_020882235.1. Classification (NCBI taxonomy): domain Eukaryota; kingdom Metazoa; phylum Arthropoda; class Insecta; order Hemiptera; family Aphididae; genus Schizaphis; species Schizaphis graminum. Next base: position 111,650,619 of record CM037032.1, on the reverse strand, counting down.
TAGTGTGATAATTTAGTTTGATTTAATGATTTAATGTTGTGTTATGTTAAATTAAAGTGTTTTATTTTTTATATCTTTAAGTATTTATTAAAAAATTAAAGTTGTGGACGTTTAGGTGTATTTATATAATATAAACCTTTTTTGAAGTAGAGAAATTGGATTCAAACATTGAATGATTTATATGGTTTTTAATGTTTATCAGCTAAATATGTTTAGTCATTTTAAGGGAATTTAGATTTAAGGATAGGGTAACCGCTTACAATTATTTAAAATCATTAAGAAAGTATTTTGTTTTAAGAATAAAAAATAAAATAAAATAATATATTCAACTAAATTATACGAATCAATTAAAGAAAACGATTTGTAGAAATAAGTTTTATCTCTAAAAACAGGACGGAAACAATACATTTCATCGCTTACTGTGATTATGAGATTGGCACTATAAATAATAACATCGACTGATAATAACTATAAAGTTACTTGCTAGGAAGCATATAATATTAAACAAGTTTTTAAGCTTCCTGCAGAAACAGTTAGTAATTCGTTTCGGTATAATGGGAATAACCAACTACGCATTTGCTAAATTAAATACATTTATTTAACCAAACTGTGTATTTAGATTTGATATATAATATTTAAACGCAAGACTTTTATTGTTAAAATTTAATAAACGTGAAATGGGTTGGATGACTTAGAAAGTTTAAATTGAATTTCTCATTATTTAAAATCCAAAAATATATTATAAATAATCTTTTTTATTCAAAATCGATATATTTATTAATTTTAAATACGTAAAATGTACTTTTTATTGCACACCCGATCAGTAATTATCATAAATTATTCTTCAAATATCTGTGAAAAAAACTATACCGGATTCGGACAAAAAATATTTATGAGTGTTTGAAATTTAAATTTTAGCCTCAAACGATTTTTGATGTATGTTGTTATTCAAATAGTATAAGTCGTGAATACTTGAAAATTTTACCAGTTATTTAGATTGCCATTTTCTTTACGTGATTTGATTTTCAAAATATTTTGACTTTTTTTGAGCTATTTATAGACAATTGAAATTTTCAATTTTTTTTTATTTTTTTTTTATAAATGTTGATAAAAAAAATTTAGCTGGGGCAAATTACTTGAAAATTTAATTGAAGGGTCCACAAAACTTGTTCTAACTCTCATTCAAAAATTATAAAAATACATAGGCATAATTTTTTTTTATTAGCATTTGAAGTTCAAATATTGACAAAAATTCGTCAAAATCATGAATAATACTTTATAAATTGGTAGGCGTTGTCAACGAAAAAAGTATTCAATAGTTAAAAAAAAGTATTTCAAATACCATTCACATACTTTAAAATAAAAAGTATTCAAAAAAGTATTCAATACGGCAAAAAGTATTTGAATACTTTTACTCAAATACTTTTACTCAACTACTTTACAACACTGATTAATACTTTATAAATCACTTTAAGAACAACTTATAAGAAACCTTGTATTAAATTTTCAAGATTTTCTGGCCACCCAAAAAATTTTTATCGGCATTTGAAGAAAAAAAAACTTAGAAAAGTCGAAAATTTCAATTGTCTATTAGTAGCTTAAAAATGGTCAAAATATTTTGAAAAATTAACTGTAAAGAGATAACCATAATATAAACATTTGGTGAAAATTTCAAGTATTTACAATTATTCGTTTTTGAGTTACACCAAAATCAAAAAATCGATTTTGTCGAAAAGTGGTTTTTCCGTAAAATTTCCATTTTTCTGTCATTTTTTTTTTGTTTTTCTCGATTTTTTTGAAAACTATTAGAAAATTTTAATTTTGACCCCCCTAAAGTACCAACTAGATTCAATTCTCTATTCAAAGAGGGGCTGAAGTCAAAAATCGGAGCATTATTACTGCTCCAAATGTTGTCGTCAGACACAAAAAAAAAAAAAAAAAAAAAAAAAAACACACATCATAGTAAAAGCAATACATTCATCACTTCGTTCAGAATCTAAAAAAAGTATTTCAAATACCATTCACATACTTTAAAATAAAAAGTATTCAAAAAAGTATTCAATACAGCAAAAAGTATTTAAATACTTTTACTCAAATACTTTTACTCAACTACTTTACAACACTGATTAATACTTTATAAATTGGTAGGCGATGTCAACGAAAAAAAGTATTCAATAAAATAGTATTCAATAGTAAAAAAAAGTAATTCAAATACCATTCACATACTTTAAAATAAAAAGCATTCAAAAAAGTATTCAATACGGAAAAAAGTATTTGAATACTTTTACTCAAATACTTTTACTCAACTACTTTACAAAACTGATTAATACTTTATAAATTGGTAGGCGATGTCAACGAACTTTAGTATTCAATATTTTTTCATGCCTGTAAAAAATTGGTTATATATAATATATATATAATATTATGAAAATAGTTTAATTATGACTAATTTATGCAATTGATTGTGTATATATTTACCGCTTTAATTGATAAATATTTTTGTAATCAACCAAATTACAATACCAAAACTATATGCAAGTATACCACATTCGACCAGATCGCATAATCTTTTGCAATCTTCATTAGGGTTTGTTATCTATAGAAAACATAAATGATCATTATATATCTTATTATATCTTGAATCTTAATCTTAATTTTAGATTCTGAACGAAGTGATGAAGGTATTGCTTTTACAATGATGTGTGTGTTTTTTTTTTTTTTGTGTCTGACGACAACATTTGGGGCAGTAAAATTTTTGACTTCAGCCCCTCTTTGAATAGGAAAATTCATCTAGTTGGTACTTTGGGGGGGTCAAAAGTAAAATTTTCAAATAGTTTTCAAAAAAATCGAGAAAAACAAAAAAAAAATGACAGAAAAACGGCAATTTTACGAAAAACCACTTTTCGACAAAATCGATTTTTTGATTTTGCTGTAACTCAAAAACGAATCATTGTAAATACTTGAAATTTTCACCAAATGTTTATATTATGGTTATCTTTTTACAGTTAAATTTTCAAAAAATTTTGACCATTTTTAAGCTACTTATAGACAATTGAAATTTTCGATTTTTCTACGTTTTTTTTCTTCAAATGCCGATAAAAATTTTTTGGGTGGCCAGAAAATCTTGAAAATTTAATACAAGGTTTCTTATAAGTTGTTCTTAAAGTGATAAAAAAAAAATCCAAAATCGTTAGTCACAATTTTTTTTTATAAGTGCTTAAAGTTCGAATTTCTACGAAATATTTCAAAATTTAAATGAAATTTCATACTCTCATTATGCGTATGTTGCCTAATATTTTTTTTATTAATAAACAAATACTATAAAGTAACCATAGTAACATATAAAAACTATACTATTTGTTTCAAAATAGAATATAATATGACAATATTTAAATATAATATATCCTAAACTGACAAATCATCTTCGTTCAGAATCGTTTTTCGTATACAATGATACCTATCATTGGATTCAAATTTAACCTACCATAGTCCGAGGTCCACCCCACTCCCTAATATACAGCAGAGCGATACCCACTTACCCACTTTTTATAAAATAATATTAATATTAAAAATATATATTTTTAATCCGCAAATGTATATTATTATATAAATATAAATGAAAATAATTATTGAGAAATTAATTTTAGGACATGATAATATTAATATTCGAAATTCTACCAACCAGTAGAAGAACCCTCAAAAACTCATAATATGTTAAATTGGGATAAACAAAATCACGATACTAGTTTACTTATTTTAAATTATTCTAGTACAATTCTAGTAAAAAGTTTATCATATAGTTTTTTCTTTAGATCATAGTAAGCCGATTATAGTGTGATAATTTAGTTTGATTTAATGATTTAATGTTGTGTTATGTTAAATTAAAGTGTTTTATTTTTTATATCTTTAAGTATTTATTAAAAAATTAAAGTTGTGGACGTTTAGGTGTATTTATATAATATAAACCTTTTTTGAAGTAGAGAAATTGGATTCAAACATTGAATGATTTATATGGTTTTTAATGTTTATCAGCTAAATATGTTTAGTCATTTTAAGGGAATTTAGATTTAAGGATAGGGTAACCGCTTACAATTATTTAAAATCATTAAGAAAGTATTTTGTTTTAAGAATAAAAAATAAAATAAAATAATATATTCAACTAAATTATACGAATCAATTAAAGAAAACGATTTGTAGAAATAAGTTTTATCTCTAAAAACAGGACGGAAACAATACATTTCATCGCTTACTGTGATTATGAGATTGGCACTATAAATAATAACATCGACTGATAATAACTATAAAGTTACTTGCTAGGAAGCATATAATATTAAACAAGTTTTTAAGCTTCCTGCAGAAACAGTTAGTAATTCGTTTCGGTATAATGGGAATAACCAACTACGCATTTGCTAAATTAAATACATTTATTTAACCAAACTGTGTATTTAGATTTGATATATAATATTTAAACGCAAGACTTTTATTGTTAAAATTTAATAAACGTGAAATGGGTTGGATGACTTAGAAAGTTTAAATTGAATTTCTCATTATTTAAAATCCAAAAATATATTATAAATAATCTTTTTTATTCAAAATCGATATATTTATTAATTTTAAATACGTAAAATGTACTTTTTATTGCACACCCGATCAGTAATTATCATAAATTATTCTTCAAATATCTGTGAAAAAAACTATACCGGATTCGGACAAAAAATATTTATGAGTGTTTGAAATTTAAATTTTAGCCTCAAACGATTTTTGATGTATGTTGTTATTCAAATAGTATAAGTCGTGAATACTTGAAAATTTTACCAGTTATTTAGATTGCCATTTTCTTTACGTGATTTGATTTTCAAAATATTTTGACTTTTTTTGAGCTATTTATAGACAATTGAAATTTTCAATTTTTTTTTATTTTTTTTTTATAAATGTTGATAAAAAAAATTTAGCTGGGGCAAATTACTTGAAAATTTAATTGAAGGGTCCACAAAACTTGTTCTAACTCTCATTCAAAAATTATAAAAATACATAGGCATAATTTTTTTTTATTAGCATTTGAAGTTCAAATATTGACAAAAATTCGTCAAAATCATGAATAATACTTTATAAATTGGTAGGCGTTGTCAACGAAAAAAGTATTCAATAGTTAAAAAAAAGTATTTCAAATACCATTCACATACTTTAAAATAAAAAGTATTCAAAAAAGTATTCAATACGGCAAAAAGTATTTGAATACTTTTACTCAAATACTTTTACTCAACTACTTTACAACACTGATTAATACTTTATAAATCACTTTAAGAACAACTTATAAGAAACCTTGTATTAAATTTTCAAGATTTTCTGGCCACCCAAAAAATTTTTATCGGCATTTGAAGAAAAAAAAACTTAGAAAAGTCGAAAATTTCAATTGTCTATTAGTAGCTTAAAAATGGTCAAAATATTTTGAAAAATTAACTGTAAAGAGATAACCATAATATAAACATTTGGTGAAAATTTCAAGTATTTACAATTATTCGTTTTTGAGTTACACCAAAATCAAAAAATCGATTTTGTCGAAAAGTGGTTTTTCCGTAAAATTTCCATTTTTCTGTCATTTTTTTTTTGTTTTTCTCGATTTTTTTGAAAACTATTAGAAAATTTTAATTTTGACCCCCCTAAAGTACCAACTAGATTCAATTCTCTATTCAAAGAGGGGCTGAAGTCAAAAATCGGAGCATTATTACTGCTCCAAATGTTGTCGTCAGACACAAAAAAAAAAAAAAAAAAAAAAAAAACACACATCATAGTAAAAGCAATACATTCATCACTTCGTTCAGAATCTAAAAAAAGTATTTCAAATACCATTCACATACTTTAAAATAAAAAGTATTCAAAAAAGTATTCAATACAGCAAAAAGTATTTAAATACTTTTACTCAAATACTTTTACTCAACTACTTTACAACACTGATTAATACTTTATAAATTGGTAGGCGATGTCAACGAAAAAAAGTATTCAATAAAATAGTATTCAATAGTAAAAAAAAGTAATTCAAATACCATTCACATACTTTAAAATAAAAAGCATTCAAAAAAGTATTCAATACGGAAAAAAGTATTTGAATACTTTTACTCAAATACTTTTACTCAACTACTTTACAAAACTGATTAATACTTTATAAATTGGTAGGCGATGTCAACGAACTTTAGTATTCAATATTTTTTCATGCCTGTAAAAAATTGGTTATATATAATATATATATAATATTATGAAAATAGCTTAATTATGACTAATTTATGCAATTGATTGTGTATATATTTACCGCTTTAATTGATAAATATTTTTGTAATCAACCAAATTACAATACCAAAACTATATGCAAGTATACCACATTCGACCAGATCGCATAATCTTTTGCAATCTTCATTAGGGTTTGTTATCTATAGAAAACATAAATGATCATTATATATCTTATTATATCTTGAATCTTAATCTTAATTTTAGATTCTGAACGAAGTGATGAAGGTATTGCTTTTACAATGATGTGTGTGTTTTTTTTTTTTTTGTGTCTGACGACAACATTTGGGGCAGTAAAATTTTTGACTTCAGCCCCTCTTTGAATAGGAAAATTCATCTAGTTGGTACTTTGGGGGGGTCAAAAGTAAAATTTTCAAATAGTTTTCAAAAAAATCGAGAAAAACAAAAAAAAAATGACAGAAAAACGGCAATTTTACGAAAAACCACTTTTCGACAAAATCGATTTTTTGATTTTGCTGTAACTCAAAAACGAATCATTGTAAATACTTGAAATTTTCACCAAATGTTTATATTATGGTTATCTTTTTACAGTTAAATTTTCAAAAAATTTTGACCATTTTTAAGCTACTTATAGACAATTGAAATTTTCGATTTTTCTACGTTTTTTTTCTTCAAATGCCGATAAAAATTTTTTGGGTGGCCAGAAAATCTTGAAAATTTAATACAAGGTTTCTTATAAGTTGTTCTTAAAGTGATAAAAAAAAAATCCAAAATCGTTAGTCACAATTTTTTTTTATAAGTGCTTAAAGTTCGAATTTCTACGAAATATTTCAAAATTTAAATGAAATTTCATACTCTCATTATGCGTATGTTGCCTAATATTTTTTTTATTAATAAACAAATACTATAAAGTAACCATAGTAACATATAAAAACTATACTATTTGTTTCAAAATAGAATATAATATGACAATATTTAAATATAATATATCCTAAACTGACAAATCATCTTCGTTCAGAATCGTTTTTCGTATACAATGATACCTATCATTGGATTCAAATTTAACCTACCATAGTCCGAGGTCCACCCCACTCCCTAATATACAGCAGAGCGATACCCACTTACCCACTTTTTATAAAATAATATTAATATTAAAAATATATATTTTTAATCCGCAAATGTATATTATTATATAAATATAAATGAAAATAATTATTGAGAAATTAATTTTAGGACATGATAATATTAATATTCGAAATTCTACCAACCAGTAGAAGAACCCTCAAAAACTCATAATATGTTAAATTGGGATAAACAAAATCACGATACTAGTTTACTTATTTTAAATTATTCTAGTACAATTCTAGTAAAAAGTTTATCATATAGTTTTTTCTTTAGATCATAGTAAGCCGATTATAGTGTGATAATTTAGTTTGATTTAATGATTTAATGTTGTGTTATGTTAAATTAAAGTGTTTTATTTTTTATATCTTTAAGTATTTATTAAAAAATTAAAGTTGTGGACGTTTAGGTGTATTTATATAATATAAACCTTTTTTGAAGTAGAGAAATTGGATTCAAACATTGAATGATTTATATGGTTTTTAATGTTTATCAGCTAAATATGTTTAGTCATTTTAAGGGAATTTAGATTTAAGGATAGGGTAACCGCTTACAATTATTTAAAATCATTAAGAAAGTATTTTGTTTTAAGAATAAAAAATAAAATAAAATAATATATTCAACTAAATTATACGAATCAATTAAAGAAAACGATTTGTAGAAATAAGTTTTATCTCTAAAAACAGGACGGAAACAATACATTTCATCGCTTACTGTGATTATGAGATTGGCACTATAAATAATAACATCGACTGATAATAACTATAAAGTTACTTGCTAGGAAGCATATAATATTAAACAAGTTTTTAAGCTTCCTGCAGAAACAGTTAGTAATTCGTTTCGGTATAATGGGAATAACCAACTACGCATTTGCTAAATTAAATACATTTATTTAACCAAACTGTGTATTTAGATTTGATATATAATATTTAAACGCAAGACTTTTATTGTTAAAATTTAATAAACGTGAAATGGGTTGGATGACTTAGAAAGTTTAAATTGAATTTCTCATTATTTAAAATCCAAAAATATATTATAAATAATCTTTTTTATTCAAAATCGATATATTTATTAATTTTAAATACGTAAAATGTACTTTTTATTGCACACCCGATCAGTAATTATCATAAATTATTCTTCAAATATCTGTGAAAAAAACTATACCGGATTCGGACAAAAAATATTTATGAGTGTTTGAAATTTAAATTTTAGCCTCAAACGATTTTTGATGTATGTTGTTATTCAAATAGTATAAGTCGTGAATACTTGAAAATTTTACCAGTTATTTAGATTGCCATTTTCTTTACGTGATTTGATTTTCAAAATATTTTGACTTTTTTTGAGCTATTTATAGACAATTGAAATTTTCAATTTTTTTTTATTTTTTTTTTATAAATGTTGATAAAAAAAATTTAGCTGGGGCAAATTACTTGAAAATTTAATTGAAGGGTCCACAAAACTTGTTCTAACTCTCATTCAAAAATTATAAAAATACATAGGCATAATTTTTTTTTATTAGCATTTGAAGTTCAAATATTGACAAAAATTCGTCAAAATCATGAATAATACTTTATAAATTGGTAGGCGTTGTCAACGAAAAAAGTATTCAATAGTTAAAAAAAAGTATTTCAAATACCATTCACATACTTTAAAATAAAAAGTATTCAAAAAAGTATTCAATACGGCAAAAAGTATTTGAATACTTTTACTCAAATACTTTTACTCAACTACTTTACAACACTGATTAATACTTTATAAATCACTTTAAGAACAACTTATAAGAAACCTTGTATTAAATTTTCAAGATTTTCTGGCCACCCAAAAAATTTTTATCGGCATTTGAAGAAAAAAAAACTTAGAAAAGTCGAAAATTTCAATTGTCTATTAGTAGCTTAAAAATGGTCAAAATATTTTGAAAAATTAACTGTAAAGAGATAACCATAATATAAACATTTGGTGAAAATTTCAAGTATTTACAATTATTCGTTTTTGAGTTACACCAAAATCAAAAAATCGATTTTGTCGAAAAGTGGTTTTTCCGTAAAATTTCCATTTTTCTGTCATTTTTTTTTTGTTTTTCTCGATTTTTTTGAAAACTATTAGAAAATTTTAATTTTGACCCCCCTAAAGTACCAACTAGATTCAATTCTCTATTCAAAGAGGGGCTGAAGTCAAAAATCGGAGCATTATTACTGCTCCAAATGTTGTCGTCAGACACAAAAAAAAAAAAAAAAAAAAAAAAAAACACACATCATAGTAAAAGCAATACATTCATCACTTCGTTCAGAATCTAAAAAAAGTATTTCAAATACCATTCACATACTTTAAAATAAAAAGCATTCAAAAAAGTATTCAATACGGAAAAAAGTATTTGAATACTTTTACTCAAATACTTTTACTCAACTACTTTACAAAACTGATTAATACTTTATAAATTGGTAGGCGATGTCAACGAACTTTAGTATTCAATATTTTTTCATGCCTGTAAAAAATTGGTTATATATAATATATATATAATATTATGAAAATAGCTTAATTATGACTAATTTATGCAATTGATTGTGTATATATTTACCGCTTTAATTGATAAATATTTTTGTAATCAACCAAATTACAATACCAAAACTATATGCAAGTATACCACATTCGACCAGATCGCATAATCTTTTGCAATCTTCATTAGGGTTTGTTATCTATAGAAAACATAAATGATCATTATATATCTTATTATATCTTGAATCTTAATCTTAATTTTAGATTCTGAACGAAGTGATGAAGGTATTGCTTTTACAATGATGTGTGTGTTTTTTTTTTTTTTTGTGTCTGACGACAACATTTGGGGCAGTAAAATTTTTGACTTCAGCCCCTCTTTGAATAGGAAAATTCATCTAGTTGGTACTTTGGGGGGGTCAAAAGTAAAATTTTCAAATAGTTTTCAAAAAAATCGAGAAAAACAAAAAAAAAATGACAGAAAAACGGCAATTTTACGAAAAACCACTTTTCGACAAAATCGATTTTTTGATTTTGCTGTAACTCAAAAACGAATCATTGTAAATACTTGAAATTTTCACCAAATGTTTATATTATGGTTATCTTTTTACAGTTAAATTTTCAAAAAATTTTGACCATTTTTAAGCTACTTATAGACAATTGAAATTTTCGATTTTTCTACGTTTTTTTTCTTCAAATGCCGATAAAAATTTTTTGGGTGGCCAGAAAATCTTGAAAATTTAATACAAGGTTTCTTATAAGTTGTTCTTAAAGTGATAAAAAAAAAATCCAAAATCGTTAGTCACAATTTTTTTTTATAAGTGCTTAAAGTTCGAATTTCTACGAAATATTTCAAAATTTAAATGAAATTTCATACTCTCATTATGCGTATGTTGCCTAATATTTTTTTTATTAATAAACAAATACTATAAAGTAACCATAGTAACATATAAAAACTATACTATTTGTTTCAAAATAGAATATAATATGACAATATTTAAATATAATATATCCTAAACTGACAAATCATCTTCGTTCAGAATCGTTTTTCGTATACAATGATACCTATCATTGGATTCAAATTTAACCTACCATAGTCCGAGGTCCACCCCACTCCCTAATATACAGCAGAGCGATACCCACTTACCCACTTTTTATAAAATAATATTAATATTAAAAATATATATTTTTAATCCGCAAATGTATATTATTATATAAATATAAATGAAAATAATTATTGAGAAATTAATTTTAGGACATGATAATATTAATATTCGAAATTCTACCAACCAGTAGAAGAACCCTCAAAAACTCATAATATGTTAAATTGGGATAAACAAAATCACGATACTAGTTTACTTATTTTAAATTATTCTAGTACAATTCTAGTAAAAAGTTTATCATATAGTTTTTTCTTTAGATCATAGTAAGCCGATTATAGTGTGATAATTTAGTTTGATTTAATGATTTAATGTTGTGTTATGTTAAATTAAAGTGTTTTATTTTTTATATCTTTAAGTATTTATTAAAAAATTAAAGTTGTGGACGTTTAGGTGTATTTATATAATATAAACCTTTTTTGAAGTAGAGAAATTGGATTCAAACATTGAATGATTTATATGGTTTTTAATGTTTATCAGCTAAATATGTTTAGTCATTTTAAGGGAATTTAGATTTAAGGATAGGGTAACCGCTTACAATTATTTAAAATCATTAAGAAAGTATTTTGTTTTAAGAATAAAAAATAAAATAAAATAATATATTCAACTAAATTATACGAATCAATTAAAGAAAACGATTTGTAGAAATAAGTTTTATCTCTAAAAACAGGACGGAAACAATACATTTCATCGCTTACTGTGATTATGAGATTGGCACTATAAATAATAACATCGACTGATAATAACTATAAAGTTACTTGCTAGGAAGCATATAATATTAAACAAGTTTTTAAGCTTCCTGCAGAAACAGTTAGTAATTCGTTTCGGTATAATGGGAATAACCAACTACGCATTTGCTAAATTAAATACATTTATTTAACCAAACTGTGTATTTAGATTTGATATATAATATTTAAACGCAAGACTTTTATTGTTAAAATTTAATAAACGTGAAATGGGTTGGATGACTTAGAAAGTTTAAATTGAATTTCTCATTATTTAAAATCCAAAAATATATTATAAATAATCTTTTTTATTCAAAATCGATATATTTATTAATTTTAAATACGTAAAATGTACTTTTTATTGCACACCCGATCAGTAATTATCATAAATTATTCTTCAAATATCTGTGAAAAAAACTATACCGGATTCGGACAAAAAATATTTATGAGTGTTTGAAATTTAAATTTTAGCCTCAAACGATTTTTGATGTATGTTGTTATTCAAATAGTATAAGTCGTGAATACTTGAAAATTTTACCAGTTATTTAGATTGCCATTTTCTTTACGTGATTTGATTTTCAAAATATTTTGACTTTTTTTGAGCTATTTATAGACAATTGAAATTTTCAATTTTTTTTTATTTTTTTTTTATAAATGTTGATAAAAAAAATTTAGCTGGGGCAAATTACTTGAAAATTTAATTGAAGGGTCCACAAAACTTGTTCTAACTCTCATTCAAAAATTATAAAAATACATAGGCATAATTTTTTTTTATTAGCATTTGAAGTTCAAATATTGACAAAAATTCGTCAAAATCATGAATAATACTTTATAAATTGGTAGGCGTTGTCAACGAAAAAAGTATTCAATAGTTAAAAAAAAGTATTTCAAATACCATTCACATACTTTAAAATAAAAAGTATTCAAAAAAGTATTCAATACGGCAAAAAGTATTTGAATACTTTTACTCAACTACTTTACAACACTGATTAATACTTTATAAATCACTTTAAGAACAACTTATAAGAAACCTTGTATTAAATTTTCAAGATTTTCTGGCCACCCAAAAAATTTTTATCGGCATTTGAAGAAAAAAAAACTTAGAAAAGTCGAAAATTTCAATTGTCTATTAGTAGCTTAAAAATGGTCAAAATATTTTGAAAAATTAACTGTAAAGAGATAACCATAATATAAACATTTGGTGAAAATTTCAAGTATTTACAATTATTCGTTTTTGAGTTACACCAAAATCAAAAAATCGATTTTGTCGAAAAGTGGTTTTTCCGTAAAATTTCCATTTTTCTGTCATTTTTTTTTTGTTTTTCTCGATTTTTTTGAAAACTATTAGAAAATTTTAATTTTGACCCCCCTAAAGTACCAACTAGATTCAATTCTCTATTCAAAGAGGGGCTGAAGTCAAAAATCGGAGCATTATTACTGCTCCAAATGTTGTCGTCAGACACAAAAAAAAAAAAAAAAAAAAAAAAAACACACATCATAGTAAAAGCAATACATTCATCACTTCGTTCAGAATCTAAAAAAAGTATTTCAAATACCATTCACATACTTTAAAATAAAAAGTATTCAAAAAAGTATTCAATACAGCAAAAAGTATTTAAATACTTTTACTCAAATACTTTTACTCAACTACTTTACAACACTGATTAATACTTTATAAATTGGTAGGCGATGTCAACGAAAAAAAGTATTCAATAAAATAGTATTCAATAGTAAAAAAAAGTAATTCAAATACCATTCACATACTTTAAAATAAAAAGCATTCAAAAAAGTATTCAATACGGAAAAGAGTATTTGAATACTTTTACTCAAATACTTTTACTCAACTACTTTACAACACTGATTAATACTTTATAAATTGGTAGGCGATGTCAACGAAAAAAAGTATTCAATATTTTTTCATGCCTGTAAAAAATTGGTTATATATAATACATATATAATATCATGAAAATAGTTTATGACTAATTTATGCAATTGAATGTGTATATATTTACCGCTTAAATTATGTTTGGGAAATCCAGTCAATTCAGTTAGAAGTTAGATTGGAATAAATAAGGCGAACACAAATTCCCAATAAAAACATTCTAAATGTAAGATCAATTCCACATGGTTCATCTTTATTAGGGAATTTTCTCTATAGAAAACATAAATGATAATTATATATCTTATTATATCTTGAATCTTAATCTTAATTTTTTATTATGTCAAGGTTAAATTTAAAAATTATGTTAAACTGGGTGTATCTTATCCTATACCTACTATTGATTAAAAAAAATACAATCAGTGGATTCAACATAAACAAATACCCGGCCGAAATTAATAGGCGGAGGAATCGATAAAACCCCATTATAAAAATACTAAAATACATAGTATTAATAAATATGCTACAATATTGCCGTAGGTAATAAATAATAATTTTTGTAATAACTACTTACTTCTTTCTCTTTTGTATCTTTTATATTATATATATCTTTATCTTTATTTGAATCTATAATAAGACAAAAATATAAAATACATTTTGTATACTATAATTTTAAAAAATTTGACAATTTATTATTTTCTAAAAAAGTCTGATTGAAATTACGTCGTCTGCTGTAAGCCCTGGCTAAAAGCCTCCTGTTCAACTCCTCATTGCGCCAGCACGGAAGTAGACTATAGCCCGTACGGATGAACAGATGTTACATGAAACACCGAACCGAAAATTATTTTTACTTAATTTATCTTTTAATACGCATTAACAATATTCATTATCTAATGTTGTTTTAATTTTCAACTTTAAAATTCCTTGCAAATCGTCACAAATTTGGTATATTTCGTAACACTTTAAATACTTATAAACAAACATTGTGACTAACGATTTTTGATTTTTTTTTTTACTACGATAAGTAAAACTTATAATAAACCTTGTATTAAATTTTAAATATTTTTTGGATAGCCAAATTTTTTTTATCGGCATTTCAAGGAAAAAAACTTAGAAAAGTCGAAAATTTCAATTGTCTATAAGTAGCTTAAAAAAGGTCAAAATATTTTGAAAATTTAATCGTAAATAGATAATGGTAATATAAACATTTGGTGAAAATTTCAAGTATTTACAATGATTCGTTTTTGAGTTACAGCAAAATAAAAATATCGATTTTGTCCTATACTGATTATACGTAAAAATTCCAACTTTTCCTTTACTTTTTTAGGGTTTTTGCTTTTGAATACTAGGATAAAAGGTTTAATGTTCTCAATCATTCTGTAGCCTTTAGTAGTTAGTACTATTATAGAAAATATTTATTTAATATTTCAGATATCTACCTTTTATCTATTTCGGTAGGCATCTGCACTGGTTGGGCCGTCGCAAGAGAATGATAATGCCGGCACTGTTGAACAGTACTTGATCTAAAATATCTATAAAATAGACAAAGGATAAAAAAAATATTTTTATTTTTAAATAATTTTAATTGTAGGTACGTACTTTAAGGAAGCTGGTATTCGCATTCTATTCCATGTTCTCCAGAACATTATTAGATATTACAGAATCGTTAATTTATTTTTGAATTTGAAAAAATTCGAATAAGTAGGTAGAAATATTTTGTGTATTTTAAAAATACAAAAACCACCGTGGTTACGAAAAATATTATTATTTTAAAATTATGTAGTTAAATTTTTAGTGTGCTAAAATTATAACAAATAAAGTATAAGAAACATTTTTAAATTATTTAAAATTTAGACCCGAAATACAACGAATAATAAAACCATTAATAAAATAATAAAATCATTATTTTTGTGATATATAAAAGTTATAATTGACTAAAGTCTTCTAATCTTTCTTTCTTTTTTTTAAATACTTAAAATAACACGCAGTAATTAATTATTAGGAATATTATAGATAATGGTAATATAAACATTTGGTGAAAATTTCAAATATTTACAATGATTCGTTTTTGAGTTACAGCAAAATAAAAATATCGATTTTGTCCTAAACTGATTATGCGTAAAAATTCCAGCTTTTCCTTTACTTTTTTAGGGTTTTCGCTTTTGAATACTAGGACAAAAGGTTTAATGTTCTCAATCGTTCTGTAGCCTTTAGTAGTTAGTACTATTATAGAAAGGATTTATTTAATATTTCAGATATCTACCTTTTATCTGCGTCAGTGGGACGCGTTTCGGACTCGTTTCGGCGGGCTAGATAATTATTATTAATAACCATCCTTTGCTAAAATTATTTGTTGATATATAATTAATTATTATTAACAATACATTTTTAATCGCTTGGTGTCTTATACTCCAAATTTGAAGAAGGAATTTAACTGTACCTATCATGCTTCCCGTTAATATATTGTGTTGTATCAAAATAAGATTTTTATCAATATTTGAACTTCAAATGCTAATAAAAAAAAAATTGTGCCTATGTCTTTTTATAATTTTTGAATGAGAGTTATAACAAGTTATGTGGACCCTTCAATTAAATTATTAAGTAATTTGTCCAATCCAATTTTTTTTTTAAACATTTATAAAAAAAAAAAATAAAAAAAATTGATTATTTCAAATACCTATAAAAAGTTCAAAAAAAGTCAAAATGTTTTGAAAATCAAATCACGTAAAGAAAATGGCAATCTAGATAACTGGTAAAATTTTCTAGTATTCACAACTTATACTATTTAAATAACAACAAATATCAAAAATGGTTTGAGGCTAAACCGTTATTTAACGCGGTTTTGTAAAAATTTAAATTTCAAACACTCCTAAAAATTTTTTGTCTGAATCAGGTAAATTTTTTTTACAGATATTTGAAGAAAAATCTATGGAGAACCTTGTACCAAATTTTCAAAACTTATTATAAAAAAAAATTGTGACTAACTATTTCGGATTTTTTTTTATCAACATAAGAAAAACTTATAAGAAACCTTGTATTAAATTTTCAAGATTTTCTGGCTGGCCAAAAAATTTTTATCGTTATTTTTAAAAAAAAATACTTAGAAAATTAAAAAATTCAATTGTCTATAAATATCTCAAAAAAAGTCAAAATTCTTTGAAAATTTAACTGTGTATAGAGAACACTAACATAAACTTTTGGTGAAAATTCAGTATCAAAATCAGATGAAGTATTAAATCAAGTATTTACATCGATTAGTTTTTGAGTTGTAGCCAAATAAAAAATTCGATGTTGTTGAAAACTTTTTTGCGTAAAAATTCCCGTTTTTCTGTCATTTTAGATTCTGAAAGGAGTGAAGAATGTATTGATTTTACAATGATGTGTGTTTTTGTTTTTTGTTTTTGTGTCTGTGTACAGCAGAACTAGTCGAAATAATGCTTCAATTTCAAACTTTGGGGGTGGTTTCCGTCTTTCCGATGGCAAAGTGGATATCCTTGGTGCATTATAGAGGTGAAAAGTAAACATTTTCCAACAGTTTTCAAAAAAATCGAGTAAAACAAAAAAAAAAAAAGTGGGTAAGTGAGTATCGCTCTGCTGTACATTAGGGGGTGGGATGGACCTCGGACTAGGGAAGGTTAAATTTGAATGCAATGATAGGTATCATTGTATACGAAAAACGATTCTGAACGGAGATGATTTGTCAGTCTAGGATGTATTATACTTAAATATTGGAATATATTCTATTTTTAAACTAATTCAAACATTTAAGTAAAAGTTTCAAGATCTTTCGTTTAGTAATTTTTTAAAAATAACAAAAATCGAAAATTATTTAGTAGTAAAACGTAATTTTACACGTGTATTTTTGATTTCAAATTAAAATTAAAACTTTAAACACACGTAAAATTTTTTAAATTGAACAATCCTCAAACTTTTTTATAATTATTCTAAGCTTAACTTATGGACAGCATAGTGTTAAATTTTCAATTCTTAGCTTTTGATAGAAAAATATTTATAAATTTTTAACTACCAAATAGTGAAAAATATTCAAGATTTTGACGAATTTTTGTCAATATTTGAACTTCAAATGCTAATAAAAAAAAATTGTGCCTATGTATTTTTATAATTTTTGAATGAGAGTTAGAACAAGTTTTGTGGACCCTTCAATTAAATTTTCAAGTAATTTGCCCCAGCTAAATTTTTTTTATCAACATTTATAAAAAAAAAATAAAAAAAAATTGAAAATTTCAATTGTCTATAAATAGCTCAAAAAAAGTCAAAATGTTTTGAAAATCAAATCACGTAAAGAAAATGGCAATCTAAATAACTGGTAAAATTTTCAAGTATTTACGACTTATACTGTTTGAATAACAACAAATATCAAAAATCGTTTGAGGCTAAACCGTTATTTAACGCGGTTTTGTAAAAATTTAAATTTCAATCACTCATAAAAATTTTTTGTTTTAGTCCGGTAGAGTTTTTTTTGCAGATAGTTGAAGAAAATTTTATGAAGAACCTTGTACCAAATTTTCAAATCTTAGTTATAAAAGAAAAAATTTTTACGATTTTTTAACCACAAAATTACTTGCCAATTTTCGCAATTTTGACATATTTCGTATAAATTCGAACTTTAAGCACTTATATAAAAAAATTGTGACTAACGATTTCGGATTTTTTTTTATAACTTTAAGAACAACTTATAAGAAACCTTGTATTAAATTTTCAAGATTTTCTGGCCGGCCAAAAAATTTTTATCGTTATTTTAAAAAAAAATACTTAAAAAAATTGAAAATTTCAACTGTCTATAAATAGCTCAAAAAAAGTCGAAATTCTTTGAAAATTTAACTGTGTATGGAGAACGCTAATATAAACATTTTGTGAAAATTTCAAGTATTTACATCGATTAGTTTTTGAGTTTTAGCAAAATAAAAATTTGATTTTGACGAAAACTGGTTTCGCGTAAAAAATCCCGTTTTTCCGTCATTTTTTTAAGGTTTTTCCCGACTCACTTAAAAAATATTGAAAATTTTTAACTTTTGACCCCCCAAAGTACCAACTAGATCCGATTTCCTTTTCAAAGAGGAGCTGAAGTCAAAAATCGAAGCATTTTTACTGCCCAAAATGTTGTCGACAGACACAAAAACAAAAAAAAAAAAAAAAAAAACACACATCATTGTAAAATCAATACATTCATCACTCCGTTCAGAATCTAAAATGACACAAAAACAGGAATTTTTACGCAAAAACAGTTTTCAATCAAATCAAATTTTTTATATGGTTGTAATTCAAAAACTAATCAGTGTAAATACTTGAAATTTTCACCAAATATTTATATTAGTGTAATCTATATACAGTTAAATTGTCAAAAAAAATTTTGAGCTATTTATAGACAATTGAAATTTTTAATTTTTATAAGTATTTTTTTTTAAAATAACGAACGGCCAGAAAATCTTGAAAATTTAACACAAGGTTTCTTATAAGTTGTTCTTAAAGTGATGAAAAAAAATCCGAAATCGTTAGTCACAATTTTTTTTTATAAGTGCTTAAAGTTCAAATTTATACGAAATATGTCAAAATTTCGAAAATTAGCAAGTAATTTTGTGGTTAAAAAATCGTAAAAGTTTTTTCTTTTATAACTAAGTTTTGAAAATTTGGTACAAGGTTCTCCATACATTTTTCTTCAAATATCTGTAAAAAAAACTCTACCGGACTAAGTCAAAAAATTTTTAGGAGTGTTTGAAATTTAAATTTTTACAAAACCACGTTAAATAACGCTTTAGCCTCAAACGATTTTTGATATTTGTTGTTATTCAAATAGTATAAGTCATAAATACTTGAAATTTTTCAGTTTTTTAGATTGCCATTTTCTTTACGTGATTTGATTTTCAAAATATTTTGACTTTTTTTGAACTATTTATAGGCATTTGAAATAATCAATTTTTTTTAATTTTTTTTTTTATAAATGTTGATAAAAAAATTTAGCAGGGACAAATTACTTGAAAATTTATTAGAAGGGTCCACATAACGTCTTGTTCTAACTCTCATTCCAAAATTATAAAAATACATAGGCAAGATTTTTTTTATTAGCATTTGAAGTTCAAATATTGACAAAAATTCTTCAAAATCATGAATATTTTTCACTATTTGGTAGTTAAAAATTTATAAATATTTTACTTTCAAAAGCTAAGAATTGAAAATTTAATTCTCTGCTGTCCATAAGTTAAGCTTAAAATTATTATAAAGAACTTTGAGGATTATTCAATTTAAAAAATTTTACAAGTGTTTAAAGTTTTAATTTTAATTTGAAATCAAAAATACACGTGTAATATAACGTTTTACTAATAAATAATTTTCGATTTTTGTTATTTTTAAAAAATTACTTGACGTAAGATCTTGAAACTTTTATTTATTTATTTATTTATTTATTTATATTTTATATGTAATAAACGGGTATTAAACCCTTTAGCAATTAGAAAAAATATAAGTACAGTTTAGATTATCTTATAACATAATTAACACAATAATGATGTAAAATTATTCGTACCAAAGGAAATAGTTTACAACCAAAAAATAATAAATAATATATAGTACAGTAAAAATCATTAAATTAAATTAACAATAATGGTTACAAAGAGAAAAAAAAAATTAATAAGAATAAAATAATAATAATATTAAATTAAACAAGAGAATTAAAATTTAAAGCAAGATAAACATTTTGTCTGAATACAAAGCGCGACATAGCAAAAAAATCAACAAGATCCATTATACTGTTAGCCAAAGACAGAGCTCTGGGGAAAAACGAGGTGGAAGTATAATTATTTTTGGAAAGAGAAACATGAAAAAAGTTTGATTTTCTTAATACGTGAATTTGTACATTAAGATAAATGTGAGATAATAATTCAGGAGAATAAATAAGACCATTTAATAAGTCATATAAGAACATAATATCAGCAACATTTCTCCTCAAATCACAAGACGCGATCCCCAATTGGGAAATTTGCAATTTATATGAATCTCTCGTGATTGGTATATTTAATTTAAAGCATAATAGTTTTAGAAACTTATACTGAACATTATCAATTTGACTGATATATGAAAAATAATGTGGTGACCAGACAATTGATCCAAACTCAAGATGAGACCTAACCAGGGAAAAATATAAAGTTTTTAAGGCATTGGTATTTTTAAAATTTATCGTGCTTCTATTAATAAAACCAAGCATCTTAAAAGATTTTTTAATAAAGGTGTTAATATGGATGGAAAAATCCATATTAAAATTAAAGATAATCCCTAAGTCTCTGATTGAAGAAACTCTTGTAACTATAAAACTATCAATCAAATAATTAAAGGTGATTATATTATTTATTCGAGAAAATGTTATCACGCTGCACTTATTTATATTTAATGGAAGAAGATTAACACGACTCCATTCAACAAATTTATCTAAATTAGACTGCAATTTTAATGAATCATTTGGTGATTTAATAACTGAGAATAGTTTAGCATCATCAGCAAATAAAAGAATATTAACTGAACTATCAAAAATAGAAGGTAAATCATTAATAAATAATATAAATAAGAGGGGTCCTAAGTGCGATCCTTGTGGTACACCAGAACTAACCAAAAAATCATTAGAAACATAACTATTAATTTTTACCACCTGAGTACGAGAACATAGATAAGATTTTAACCAATTGAAAAATGTACCATGAATACCAAAACAAGATAATTTATATAATAAGATTTTGTGGTTAACTTTATCAAACGCTTTCTGAAAGTCTGTATAAATAGTGTCCAATTGAACACGTTGATTTAAGGCCGAAATGATTTTCTCCTGAAAAAGTAAAACATTAGTAGAAATAGACATTTTGGGTCTGAAACCATGTTGGTTGTTAGAAATGAGGGGGGACATAATTAAAGACAACTTTTTTGTAATTAAAGCTTCGAACATTTTCGGAATAATGGACATTTTGGAAATTGGTCTATAATTTGTAACATTATGTTTATCCCCTGATTTATGCACTGGTGTTACAAATGATTTCTTCCAAATGTTAGGGAAATAACCTAAGCCTAATGATTTATTGAAAATCATATGAAGTGGACGAGCAAGAACAGAGCTACAAGTTTTTAAAAACATAGGTGGAATACCATCAGGTCCTGTGCCAGTATGTGTATTTAAAGAATTTAAATAATCAACAATTTCATTCAGCTCAATAGTCCAGGAGCATAAATTCAAATAATTATTAGTAACATCGGAAGGAAGGGGAACAACTCCATTGAACAGTGGATCATCTTTAGTATAGACACTGGAAAAATAATTTGCAAATAATTGGGCTGTTTCTGAAATATTGGTGGAAGACGAGTTATTGTAATTTACACAATCAGGAACAGAATTATTAGACTTCTTTAGAGAGTTAACATAATTCCAAAAAGGTTTGATATTAGTTTGAATACTGTTTTCAATATTTGAAATATATTGATCATGGCATATAGTAATCAAGTGTTTACATTTTTTTCTAAGATTAGAGAAGTCATAATAATTAGCATCCGAAGGAAATAACTTAAATTTTTTGTGGGCACATTTTTTTTTAATTATACAATCCCTAAGTTCAGCATTAGCCCATATAAGTGAATATTTATTATACATTTTTGTTTTGGGCACAAATAAAGAAAAAGAGTGATAAATAATTTCATAAAATTTTTCAATAAGCGATTCAAAAGATAAATTATTATTCAGATTAAGATCAAAATCAATACTCCGTAGAAAATGAGAAATATCATCAAAGTTACAGTTTTTAAAGTTATAAACGAGCGGAGAATCAAAATGTTCATTAACTAATGCATTATTAAATTGTATTATAAAATCTAATGGTGGATGAATCAGTGGCGGTTTTGGTTGTATTTTTTTAGTGAGGCGAATCATGTATACCTCCCCCCTATCATAACAAAAATTAAATAGTACGAATGGAATTTAAAAATATAAAAATAGTTATAATATAATTTTAATTATACATATATATATATATATATATATATATATAATGACATTTACAACAATTGATTGTTTATTTTTTTGTTGAACGGCACCGCACTGCCGCAGTGCCCTTAGCCGTGGCTGCGGGCTGACTATAATAGTAAATCTATTTTCAGTACGTAGAGGCGATGACAAAACGTGCCTCACTATGATTATTGCGCATGCGTAATTCTACTTAATTTACCAGTCGCGTGCATTCGCGTACATACGCATGTGTGTGTAATTTGTGTACACAAGTACAAAATCAGAGGCGACGTAAAACGTTGCCTCTCTGACGTCATTGGAAATACGCTGAAATACCGGCGTCGTTTACGACGTTTACGTACCAATTATTTCGTGAATTTCTTATCGGTTTATCGATATTTTTGATAATATACGCGGAATGA
Source organism: Schizaphis graminum (assembly GCA_020882235.1). Classification (NCBI taxonomy): domain Eukaryota; kingdom Metazoa; phylum Arthropoda; class Insecta; order Hemiptera; family Aphididae; genus Schizaphis; species Schizaphis graminum. The sequence continues at coordinate 111,627,583 of CM037032.1, read as the reverse complement.
TAGGTACAATAAAATAATAAATAATAATTCAAATTAAAGTGAAACAAAGCAGCATTTTTTCTCCAATAAAATCATAAATACGTTAAAAATTATAGCGAAATATGTGCTATTAGTGAACCAAGAAGTTCACATTTTGAGTATTATTTATTATTTACCACATAATTTTAGGTGAGGCGCCGCCTCACTTGCCTCACCCCCAAAACCGCCACTGTGGATGATAATAATCAATTATAGGAATAAGAGTTTCTATCGAATGCAAAATATTAGTAAGTTCAGCATTAGCACTTATCATTATACAATCAAGAGTACGACCACTACAATTAAGTACAGGGTTTACTTGTTTCAAACTTAAGTAATTTAAATAACAGTTAAAAATTAGAGAACCTGTATTATGATTTTGAGAGATTGGATCAATAGACCAGTCAAACTGATTTAAATTATAATCACCAGTTATAACATAATTATAATCGGGGTACATAAGATATATAGACTCAATAACCTCACAGTGCTTAGAATATACATCATAAGAACTATTTGGTGGAATATATATACAACCTAAAATTATTTTTATATTATTCAAAATAAGTTTCAAAAAAACTTGCTCAATACCCAAAACACTAGAGACATTTAATTCGTCACAACTTATTATTTTATTCACTGCAATTAGAACACCACCACCTCGTTTTTTTCCATAGGACAAATTATTACGATCATTACGATATAAATTATAATTAGTGAAACCAAGTTCAGAGTCGAAAACATTATCATTTAGCCAAGTTTCAGTTAAACAAATTATATTATAATTAACATTTAACAATGCATTACGTAAAAAAGGGATCTTTGTTAAAAGACCACGGACATTTTGGTAGAAAATATTAATTATAAAAAACTTCCTGCATGGGCATTAGAACGATTATCCTTGGTGACGACTGACGATGGTTGGAGTACCTCTTATGTATTTAATGATTAGATCAGTCTCACCATTAGTTCTACGAGACTCTAGTTCATCACGAAGTTTCTTCATATAGTTACGCTGATAAAGAGTGCGATCCGAACTGATTCCAATAGTGGAAGGTGGTTGTAATGATAACAGTTTTTTTTTTGACTTTAATATCTCGAACACATCAGCTGGTGTGCTGAATACAGCCTTAATTGGACGGGGATTATTTTTACCATGAATACCAAGACGAATAACTTTAAACGGTCTAATATTCCCACCAGTAATAATTGAATCAATTACATTAATTACAAGATTAGAGTCATGATTAACACGTTCGACTGCATTATCTAAATTGGACTCTGGAACGTTATAAAATATTAAATTAGATGCTCTGATATTGCATTCGCCGATTTCACCAATTATGAACTCCTCAGAATGATTTTGAACAATATTATTATTCTTCTGACTCTTTAGCTCATTAACTTCAGCTATTAAACGATTAATTAATGACTTAAGCTCGGGAATATCACGTAAACCGTTATTGCATGCTTCGCAAAAGAATTTCAAGTTTCGATTCTTAAAACCAAGACATTTAATTTCACTACTATTAAGACCCGAGCACTTATTATGTGTTAAAAAGTTACAGCCATCACACTTAATAGGAACATCGAGTGCAGCAAAACCAAGATTACAAATATAACATTTATCACTATTGGAAGCCATAAAGAATAGTTACGAATAATTACAACAGAATAAGACAGTAACGGGGAGATAAGCACAACCTTACGGTACGACTGTACGAACGCAACTTTATACTTAAATGTTTGAATTTGTTTCAAAATAAAATATATGATAATATTTAAATATAATATATCCTAGACTGACAAATCATCTCCGTTCAGAATCGTTTTTCGTATACAATGATACCTATCATTGCATTCAAATTTAACCTGCCCTAGTCCGAGGTCCACCCCACCCCCTAATGTACAGCAGAGCGATACTCACTTACCCGCTTTTTTTTTTCTATAATCCTCATTGAACCTGTACATCATGATATTAATTTATTTCACTATAATTGAATTTGGCAAATTGAATATTAAATTAGCAAATTATTATGTTATACAAGTAATATTACACATTAAAATTATATAATGTTAAAACCATTAACGGACACTTAAATCGATCATTTCAAAACGTTATACATCATGCCATTGATATACACTAAATTATATAATATTCATAAAAATTATCATTATACACCGTGTGTTTAGCGGACTTTATTAATTGCTACACTACGATACGCGAGAAAACGCGGAAAAAACTGAGGGTAGTCCATAGCCAGATATAATATATCGTGTGAACGTATACTGTGTAAACTATAAATAATTAAAATAAAACAGTCCAGTGATGGTGACTAATTTAATTTGCATAATATTATAGTTCACCACTTATAACAATTACGATAAACGTAAACCTATATTAACTGGACCACTACTTTGAAGCAGACGAGTGTTTTGTTTATAAATAACGAGTAAATATTAAACACATAATAAACACGATTTATTCTATAAAAGCTGAATGATGCACAAAGCGTTAAATTTTTGTATTTTAAATATAATATAAATATTGGAAACATTTTTTTTTTTTTTTTACTATTACTGTGTAGATACCTATATAAATATAGAAGTGTCAAATAGTGTTGTTTGTATTTTCCTCTTTAACAATTACTTTATTCATAATCGTGAAAATCTATTTCTATATTTTTATTTTAGATTCTGAACGGAGTGATGAATGTATTGATTTTACAATGATGTGTGTTTTTTTTTTTTTGTTTTTTTTTGTGACTGTCGACAACATTTGGAGCAGTAAAAATGCTTCGATTTTTAACTTCAGCCCCTCTTTGAAAAGGAAATCGGATCTAGTTGGTACTTTGGGGGGTCAAAAGTAAAAAATTTTCAATATTTTTTAAATGAGTCGGGAAAAACCCTAAAAAAATGACGGAAAAACGGGATTTTTTACGCAAAACCAGTTTTCGTCAAAATCGAATTTTTTATTTTGCTATAACTCAAAAACTAATAGATGTAAAAACTTGAAATTTACATCAAATGTTTATATTAGCGTTTTCCATACACAGTTAAATTTTCAAAGAATTTTGACTTTTTTTAAGCTATTTATAGACAATTGAAATTTTTAATTTTTTTTAGTATTTTTTTTTAAAATAACGATAAAAATTTTTTGGCCGTCCAGAAAATCTTGAAAATTTAATACAAGGTTTCTTATAAGTTGTTCTTAAAGTGATAAAAAAAAATCCGAAATCGTTAGTCACAATTTTTTTTTATAAGTGCTTAAAGTTCGAATTTATACGAAATATGTCAAAATTGCGAAAATTGGCAAGTAATTTTGTGGTTGAAAAATCGTAAAATTTTTTTCTTTTATAACTAAGTTTTGAAAATTTAATACAAGGTTTTCCATACATTTTTCTTCAAATATCTGTAAAAAAAACTCTACCGGATTCAGACAAAAAATTTTTATGAGTGTTTGAAATTTAAATTTTTACAAAACCGCGTTAAATAACGGTTTAGCCTCAAACGATTTTTGATATTTGTTGTTATTCAAACAGTATAAGTCGTAAATACTTGAAAATTTTACCAGTTATTTAGATTGCCATTTTCTTTACGTGATTTTATTTTCAAAACATTTTGACTTTTTTTAAGCTATTTATAGACAATTGAAATTTTCATTTTTTTTTTATTTTTTTTTTATAAATGTTGATAAAAAAAATTAGCTGGGACAAATTACTTGAAAATTTAATTGAAGGGTCCACATAACTAGTTCTAACTCTCATTCAAAAATTATAAAAATACATAGGCACAATTTTTTTTTATGAGCATTTGAAGTTCAAATATTAACAAAAATTCGTCAAAATCATGAATATTTTTCACTATTTGGTAGTTAAAAATTTATAAATATTTTTCTATCAAAAGCTAAGAATTGAAAATTTAATACTATGCTGTCCATAAGTTAAGCTTAGAATAATTATAAAAAAGTTTGAGGATTGTTCAATTTAAAAAATTTTACGTGTGTTTAAAGTTTTAATTTTAATTTGAAATCAAAAATACGCGTGTAAAATTACGTTTTACTAATAAATAATTTTCGATTTTTGTTAGTTTTAAAAAATTATCAAACGTAAGATCTTGAAGCTTTTACTTAAGTGTTTGAATTTGTGAATTTATTTCAAAATAGAATATATGACAATATTTAAATATAATATATCCCAGACTGACAAATCATCTCCGTTCAGAATCGTTTTTCGTATACAATGATACCTATCATTGCATTCAAATTTAACCTACCCTAGTCCGAGATCCACCCCACCCCCTAATGTACAGCAGAGCGATACTCACTTACCCGCTTTTTTATTTTTGAGAGGTTTTTTTTTTTTAGCTAGAAACAGAATATTATGATTTTATTAAATATTTAAATGTATACAGTTGAATATATTAAACGGATTACATTTTAATAACGATTTGTATAAAAAAAAATACCAGAATTTCAATAAAACATTTTAAAATTATAAACAATTGAACTGAGAGTATTATAAAATACGACAATATATATATAAAAAAGAAAGCTTAAAATTTGAACGTATTAGTTCTTTTATTAATTTGAAAAATATTCTAATTTTTAACATAAAAAATAACGATGACTATTATTGCTATACATTTTGAGATGTTTTTTAGTTAGAATTTGAAATGCCTAAATATATCGAATTTAATTCTATCTGTTGATCATATAAAAATTAAAAATGTATTAATAGGAACTGTAGTATCTGTATTATAATACTATTGTTATTATCATATTTTAATATCAGACCTGTGAGTCTATCGTGCATTGCAAGCAAACTACATTTACATTTGAGCTTTTTAAATTAAACTCATAAAATTTATATTTGGTAAAGTTTATAGTAAAATATAACATAATAAATAGAACTTATTCGTTCTTTTTTATTTTTTTTTTACCAAATTACATTAGCAGCTTAAGCCATACGTTTAAAGTTTAATTTAGAATCTATAAAAATATACAATAGCTGGTATACTCGTTTTTTCTAATCGAAAAGTTTATCATAAACCATGCGATGATATAACAAAGTGCTCGTATTGGCCCATTATTATATAATAATGTTAATATTATTATGTAGGTAAGCAATAAACAAATAATAAGCGTACGCTTAATTAAAACAGTTTGTTATCTACAAAATATACATTTATGCAAATTATTGATGGTGAGGAATAAAAGAATTTTGATTCAAACCTATGCGAGTGCTTATCGTTAATAAATACAAAAACAAGCTTTTCCTATTGACTATGATTAGAAAAAAAATATTCACCGATTGAACACAAACATTCATCAACTACGGTTTATAGCCATTAGTTTATTTAGAAATATACATATAACAGATACATTACATTGTGGAACTGGGCGTACTTGACGACAAAAGTATCAAACACACGGTATCACGAACGTTTGAAGTCATACGGTAGCTGTTCACTTATATTTTGACCAACAACGATTTCAGCATTTTCATTATAAACGTCAAACACATTATCGACATTTAGCTACTAAATTATAGCAAAACTGAATTTGATAGTACCTAAAAAATACGGCTCTATTCCCCGAAAATGTGACTTATTGTCTATTAAAATCAATTAATCCTGGTCATCCTGGATTAACCATTGACATGGATAACTGAGTGTTGTTATTTTATTTGTGCTATATATGAAATTCAGATTATCTTATCAAGCTCATAAAAATATTACTATTTATATCGTTATCTAAGCCAGTGTTTCTCAAGCTATGGTACACGTACCCCTTGAGGGTACTCGAAATTTTTTAAGGGGTTCAAGTCTGGCCAACACGTATGTAAGTCTTTAAATTATTTTATAAATATTTTAGTTTAGTAACTAAGAAGGGGTACCTAAAAAAAATATTGATAAAAAGGGGTACAATATTTATAAAAGTTTGAGAATCCCTGATCTAAGCAAACTAAAATATTTTTTTAATAGCTTGCCTAAAGTTTCCATAATCATAGATAAATATTAAAATTTCAAACTTGGTAAAAAATTTCAGAGTAATCGCGTATAACACCATATTCAACAATAAATTAAATTGTTAATACTATAGAAATGAATCTGTGATTTTGATAGGTAGGTAATATAAAGGAAAAAGGTTCAGATATACCATATCTGTTAGTTTAAATTTAAAATCGATAAAAAAAAAAAGGTAAATACCAAGTCGAGATATCTTGGACTCGTGTTTTTGATAAATAGTGACCCTGATTCAAATCGTTTTTCTACAAAATATGTGATAAATCCCGGATCTATAAATAAAGGTATAATGCAATTTTTCCAATTTTCGTATTTTTTATCATTTGTTTTATTATTTTCAAAAGATTTTAATACTAGTATTAACTCAATTGGATGAAAACTAATAATGATAAAAAAATAAATAAAATAAATAGTTCTTTCTTAGTTTCATTCGTTTTAATGTAAAAATAAAAATGTTTATCATTCCAAATTATTTTATTTAGATTAATAAAAAACAATTATACCTGTATAAATCTTACGTATCTATATTTTTTTTTATCTAGGTTACTTGAATTTAATCGTAAAAGTAATCAGTTCATTTAACTGATTAAAATTTTCTCTGTGTTGTTTCATTCTTATACAACTTGAATGGTTTCATTAAAAAACGATTAAGACTGCGTTTTAACATACCCTAATTAAATAAATAACCTATATTTTTATAAAATTATAATTATTTATAATTCTATCACATTCCATCAATAAAAAAAGCTTTTTTCATAACTTTTTTTTCAACTAAAATTTAAAACTTCTTTTTATTCTTTGAACATGGAAAAACCACATAATTTTTAACTTTTCAGAACAAACAAGAAGGTGCATAATCAACTGAAAATCTAAAAGAAACTTTAAATTAAACTTAACTAAAAAAACACACAAGTTTACGAGTAAAATAATTAATTAAATTAAAATTAAATGTGAATTAAAAAAAAAAAAATGTTTTAATAATCCAAAACATACGAGAGGCGAGGGCATTGTACAATAAACCAAATAAACTAAGTATATTATTGAAAATTCGTTTCATTAATTTTAACTTGGCCGTTATCACTAGATTATGTATTTTAACACTCATGTGGAGATATTATTATATTTTATATAACATGACGTCTTACTATCGTTTACTTGACGCGGTCTTTTTTGTACCGAATCTTTTCATATCGCTGTCGGCTGTAATGGTCGCAGGGGCGTCGCTATCTCTTGCGGCCGACCGACCAACCGACAATCTGTTTTTTATACTCGTGTTCTCCCAAAACACCGCGGCGATGCCAATTCTGCGAGCCTTCCAGCTGTTGACTTTTTTTTTTTAAAAAAACGCTTTTCCTTTAAACTTGTACAACATTATTAATATATATATATATATCATAACCGTTATGAAATTGTTCAATGTATAATAAAACATTCACGTTTTTTCTATGGTGGTGTTATAGGTAATCGATAACTGTGTTATACCTTTTTAAATGACCACTAAAACTAAACCATCTTTCCTCGACGGAACGTTAGTTCTGCTGGTTGAATATGTCATAGACATGGCAATACCACGCGCGCGTCGAGTGCCAACACTTTTAAATTTTAATTATTTGCCATTTTATTTGTTGATATTTTTTGTGGTAAGTATCATACTAATAGATTTATAAGTAATAGTAAAATGCATTTTATCAATGTCCATCGTCCCAAGATGGCCCACGGGAGACTTTACAACTGTGTCTTCTAATTAAAACTTCATTACTAATATATGTCCTACAGTAACACTTCAAAAACAAACAAATAAATATCTAAATAATATTCAATTATTAAATTAATTTTATATTTTATAGAAATCATAATTAACTTGAGTGTTAGAACTAAGGATTATAATATTAGGTAGGTAATAGGTAGGTAGGTAATTAATTAATCAAGATATTTTTTTTTCAATTTTAACTTAAAACTAAAACTTAACTATAAAATAGGGGTAGTTTGTTGGTATACAATATAGCCAATAGTGACTACATTTTTTTTTTTTATGAAATGAGAATAATATCATTTTTTTAATTCTTATATGGATATAATTTATGCTGCTATATAAGAGCATAATGTCTCAAAAACAGAGACCTTTAGAGTGGATATTGTTATTGCAGAGCTCCACTATGACCCCCTTAATCTATACATAATACATATTTTATAGAAATATTCTTGTCTGAATTGATAATTATTTTGTCATTATTGTATAAAAATATAATAAATACTAAAGTAAATAATAAGGAACTTAAATACAAAATAATAATTAGATACCTAATAAGAGTTTAATATGTATTATATGAATACCTCTGAATTTTTTTAGATCCGTTTGGCGAATCCAAGAATTTAATTACGTTATAAAAATTCGAAATCAGAATATTATTATAAAACCTTTACTGGCAAATACCTAGTATGATAATAAAATTAATTCCTAGTACAGTAGTACTGGACATAGAACTCAGTTTAATTAAAATGTTGACCAATGAAAAAATATTGTATTTATCACATTTTTTAATTTCCTTAATTTATTTTAGTAATTGAAAAGAATTAATTTTTAATTTTTATTTTTTTAGTATATTTTATAGAAATTGTTATATTCAAATCATTAATTAATTAAATACAATGAGTAGTTTATGCTAAAGCAATGTTCTTTTACAAAGTAAAATACAATCAGATTTAAACTATTTGATACCTACTTAACATTGTTTCTTACCATTTTTACTGTATCCAATCATCTCTACTGCTTTAATTTTAAATGTAAAGTGAACAATTTTTAAAAAATGACTGTTTTAATTTCACACTAAATTTTTTAATGGTAATATTGAATTAACAAATACAATTCAAAATTATGTGTGAGTAAATCACATTTTAATTATACATATTTTGTTTCTATTTTCAGTAATGTTTTTATGAGAATTTGTTATTAAATTTTAGTCTAAACATTTAAGTAATAGTACGAATTAGAATAAAATATAACATTTTGTATTATATTACATTATATTATTTGATTTCTCTACTTGATTCTGTATAATAATTTTAACTATTGTAAATAACTTAAATATCCTAGTAATTTAATGGATTCTCTTTTGTATTTAAGAACTTAATTTTAGTATCCTTCGATATAGATACTAAAGTAGGTACCTAATTACTGTATTTATTATAATTATATTTAAATTACGTGCTGAATCCAGTAGTACCACTGTGAAACTAATACTGGAAGATAAAATAAAAATACTGTATAATATGTAAATCATGTTTTTTAATTAAATTTAGTACCTAAGTATTTGATTACTTACTATATTAATCCTATTTAAGTTATATAACTATTCTAGTACTAGGGTATATTTCTTTTTTTTATGATAATAGTTACTTTGAGTATTGGATAAGTTATATTAAGTATACTTTAGAAGTTATATTTTTATTGTGAATATAATTTATTGTATCATATGCCTAAGTTCAATTTAAAATGATAAATTAAATACATTTTTAGATGACTTTATTTATACGAACTACAAATATTTTTATTTTAAGGTTATATCAGAAATTATACGACCAGTTGACGATCATGGTGTTAATATACAATAAATCGCATTCATAAATTATTCATTATAGCCTTATAGGACATTATGAAAATACAAAATAAAATATACAAATACTATAATATTAGTGTATTAGTTGAGTAACTTTATATTACAACGATATTTACTATCAATATTTTCGATAAGGAAATTTAGTTTAGAGGTTGCTAAACAACGATAAGAATTTTTAAAAAAATCAATGATTATTCATTAATATATATTATATTAGTAAAATAATTTTATAGTATTATGCTACTAGTACTTATGCTTAAAAATCAGAATTAAATATAATCTCTGTACTGTTATTGTTTATTTATCAAACGTTTTATGGACTAAATAACTTCATCACAAAATAGTTATAATGGAATTAGAATTTTCACCTTACTACAGACATCCTGGTGCCAGTGAAGTTGTCCTTATTCGTCCTTCATATTGTATAAGTTGTCGTCGGCAAACAGAAAACGCGAACCCTCCAGAAGTGCGTGTGTTAAAAAATGGACGTCCGGCTGTGATGTCTTACTGTTTTTTCTGTCACAAAAGAAGGATACGATTGGTTTCTTTTGATTGGTTTCGCGCAAAAACCGGGAACAGGTAAATCGTTACCAAAGTACACAGAAAGAGGTGGCTGCATCCGAGTTGGGTCCCGAATACTAGGGGCTAATCGCAGGTAGTGTACTAGTTGGGTCCCGAATTTTTAAAGGTACTATACTAGTTGGATCCCGAATTTTTAAAGGTACTATACTAGTTGGGTCTCGAATTATTATAGATATTGCACTAGTTTCATTTTGTTGTTGGCATTTTCATCCCCATTTTAACAGACTGTCTATGATCTATTTAGACCACAGGTATGGTTAAAAATGTTTTTTTACAGTTTTTTTTTTAAATATTAAAAATGCTAAAGTATTAAATATAATTTTTTAAATAAAATATTATTTTATTTGTATTTACAATGTTATTGTATAATTGTTTTAACATTTTTAATATTTTTTAACTTACACCTATATGGCTATATTTATATTATATACTTGGTTTTTAACCTTTTAAATATTTTTACCAACACAAAAGTGATTTATTGTTGTATAAAATTCTAATAAAAAAACTGTAAAAAAACATTTTTAACCATACTTATGGTTTAAATAGATCATAGACAGTCCTAAGTCTGTTAAAATGGGAAGGAAAATGTTAGTATAGTGTAGTACTTTCCAAAAAATATTCAAGATCTAGTCTATTGTAGCTAAAATAATTTAGGACCCAACTAGTATAGTACCCACAAAAATCCGGGACCGAACTAGTGTAGTACCTAAAATAATTCGGGACCCAACTAGTGTAGCAATTATAAATTTGGGACCCAACTCGGATGCGCCGAAAGAGGTATAATACATCACACCGTCACATTTATTTTATGTATAGGGTGGTTCTGAAAAGAAAACGTTCAAGACGAACAAAATATCGTAGGACTCAAGTTGCTTGAAATTGAATAATATATGATATACCAAGTGTCCCATGAGGATTTATCCATCGCGATATCTCCTGAAATAATAGAGATATCATAATTCTGGTTTTTTAATAAGATTCATAGGGACTATCTACAAATATTTCAAGTTTTAGTTTATTTAAATGTTTTGGTAAAAAAGTTAAAAAATACAATGTTTTATTTAATTATTTTCAATAAAATTGAACTTTCTAGGGTTTATTTTTTTTTTAAATATTAACGTTTCAATATTTTAATTTCATTAATCTCCTGGTTTTTAATATTTTTTTTAGTTTCGAGAAAAACTGTGAATTACACTGAAAGGGTTCGTCGGCCATACGAGCAGGCGGGCCACATATTTGTTACATTGATACCACTATTCGCAGTTTTTCTTGAAACTAGAAAAAATATTAAAAATTAGGAGATTGGTGAAATTAAAATGTTAAAACGCCAATATTTTCAGAAAAATGAACTCTAAAAAAAAGCTATTTTCAATGTTTTTGAATATAATTAAATAAAAAAATATATTTTTTAACTTTTTTACCAAAACATTAAATATTTGTAGTTCTTGTCCCTGTGAATTTTATTAAAAAATCAAAATTATGATATCTCCATTATTTCAGAAGTTATCGCAATGGGTAAATCCTCACAGGACACTGTAGAAAAAGAAAACTGTCATTTTAATTAGATAATATTAATTTATAAGTGGATATTATAATGTTAACTCCAAATGAAAAAAGTTGGTAAGTGAGTATCGCTCTGCTGTACATTAGGGGATGGGGTGGACCTCGGACTAGGGTAGGTTAAATTTGAATGCAATGATAGGTATCATTGTATACGAAAAACGATTCTGAACGAAGATGATTTGTCAGTTTAGGATATATTATATTTAAATATTGTCAAATATTCTATTTTGAAACAAATAGTATAGTTTTTATATGTTACTATGGTTACTATGGCCAACATTCGCATTATGAGCGTATGAAATTTAATTTAAATTTTGACATATTTCGTATAAATTCGAACTTTAAATACTTATAAAAAAAAATTGTGACTAACGATTTCGGATTTTTTTTTATCACTTTAAGAACAACTTATAAGAAACCTTGTATTAAATTTTAAAGATTTTCTGGCCACCCAAAAAATTTTTATCGGCATTTGAAGAAAAAAAAACTTAGAAAAGTCGAAAATTTCAATTGTCTATCAGTAGCTTAAAAATGGTCAAAATATTTTGAAAATTTAACTGTAAAGAGATAACCATAATATAAACATTTGGTGAAAATTTCAAGTATTTACAATAATTCGTTTTTGAGTTACAGCAAAATCAAAAAATCGATTTTATCGAAAAGTGGTTTTTCCGTAAAATTTCCATTTTTCTGTCATTTTTTTTTGTTTTTCTCGATTTTTTTGAAAACTATTAGAAAATTTTAATTTTGACCCCCCTAAAGTACCAACTAGATTCAATTCCCTATTCAAAGAGGGGCTGAAGTCAAAAATCGGAGCATTATTACTGCTCCAAATGTTGGAGTCAGACACAAAAAAAAAAAAAAAAAAAAAAAAAAAAAAAAAAAAAAAAAAAAAAAAAAAAAAAAAACACACATCATTGTAAATGCAATACATTCATCACTTCGTTCAGAATCTAATTCTTATGTTTCAATAAAATTCTACAATAAACCAATAATAATTGCTTTTGTTGTACTTACCTATTGCTTATTGGTTATTATAAATTTATATAATTGTATAGTTTTGTATAAAATATTTAAATTACTTATCAAAACTATGAATACCTATAATAATATTAAGACCTTAATAATATGACAAATAATAACTAAAGTAATATAGCTATTATAGGGTGTATAATGTATACGAAATAATAGTAAAAGATGTACCTAATAAATTATATTATGTCAATAATTCACCACATTAAATACATATTATAAGTAGGTACAACCAGTTTTACTGTATCCAGAACAGCAGGAAAATAATAATATTTTGGTAGTTATGTATTATACTTATTATTTTAATCAAACATTTCATCAATACGATGTATATGAATTTCACGGTGAATGAATATAACAAGTATTAATTAATATACGAAAAAACTAAAAACATATCAAATAATTTTGTTTTAATTTTAAGTAGTTACTAATCAATTTGATGGTTAAAATAATATTTGATATTTTATTTGCTTATACAAAAGTTATTATACCCTCACATTATTTAAATCGTATACTAAATTCAAAATGTATAATAAGTTTATAGAAAATATTATTTAATTATTTTCTTTATATACCTACTTGTAAGGAGAAATTATTAAAAGTAAATTAACTTTTTTAGTTTGAAAACGAATTTTATCTATTAAGTGTATTTTCGGTCGTTTTTATTACATGATATTTTATGTTCTACCTAGCTAACATTTTTATAATTCTAGGAAAACGTAGTTATCGCTGTGCAGGACACTGCGACCATTTTCACATTAATTATTTAAATGGCGTAGAACGTTCCTGGTTGGCTTGAGGTGGTTGTGAAAAGATAGATAGGTATAATGAATAAACAGAACACTTGTTTTTTGAAGTATGAATAAGTCACAATAATTTATTATTACAGTAAAACGATGAATAAAATAATATAAAAATATTTAACTTCTATGCAAAATTTACTAGTACTGAGAATGACAAAGTTCTCGTGACGATAACGTGGCTGTGACTAAGTCCACGACGAGCAAAAGTCTTGCGAAAAAAAGTTAATAACCAGCCTAGCACTATATGACTACCTTTTGCCTAATGCCTAGTGATACATCCGCATTTATACGATTTCTATAAATGACGTCGTATCGTTGTATGGATGATGTGATGTTATTAATACTACCATGCTTATTATGGAAAATACTATGACTGCTCTGCTGTTAATTTACTATTTAGTACAAAACGGAAATATCGTGTTACGTTTCTTTCATCCTTTAACCACCTTATTCTTGGAAATGCATATCCCACTCGAGCGTAAAAGTCAAAGCTTATTTTAAAACTATATTAATACAAAAAAAAAAAAAAATTGAAAATTCACTGTACCAATAAATAATGAAAACATATTGTGTTAACTATTTGAAAACATAATATTTGTATTGATCTAAATTCAATCAATTGAAATAAGTCTACTGAAATGTGAACTATTGAAAAATATTTAATGAACCAATTGATAAGCTCAAATATTCACTTTACGCGTTGACAATATAAAAATATTAAATATTTCTAATAATGTATAATTATTGAAAATTATTGTCATATTTTTTTCATTACAAAGTAGGGATTTAAGTAAAATCGTTTAATCCATTTTGATAGAATATTATTCAGTTGGAGAATTTATATTTTATTTAAGTTTGTTTCACACGCACGTAAATTCGTGTATCGTGATCATTTTTAAAAATTTACGTTTTTGAAATGAATAGTATATTAAATTGTAAACGTAGGTGTGAATGATATTTTTAAGACACTTGTACAACATTACATTGCGTAGGTATATTTCGTGTAAAAATAACAACTGAAGCGTATGATATAATATAATATCACAAGCATTTTGTTTTCAATACAAATAATATTTTATTTTTATTTTTTTCAATCGTTACAAGTGAAACTTTTAACTTAATGTTGCGTTGAAAAGTTTTTTGAATTATTAAACGTCACCGAATACAGTTCATGTTGGCAAACTCCGACGGGGCGATAACTGAACATCGACGATAAAAACTCTCCGATAGAGAACGCAATTTACCGAATGTATGTACCTGTCTTGAAACAAAGTGTATAGCATAGATTTATACCGTGAAATGTTGATGGTTTCGACGACGAAGATCTCCCGCGCCCCGACGGTATATTTATATCGTTTGGATTTATCGTGACGCGCGCAATCTGTCACCGCAACGTAATGTGAAAATAATAATAATAATAATTATAATAATTTATTTGCCGACGACAACTTGACATGACACAACGATGGAAATAATAAATAGTCCTTGCAACTCAGAGATTTGTTTATTGCGTGGTTGCATGCAAAACTCGTTGTTTTAACCAATTTTCGTATCGATGATTTCTCCAACCCTCACAATAATCGTTTATCCAGTAAGACTTATTGGAATCCTTTGTCTTAACAAAACTTAAAGCTTATATTTTTCATAATGGAGATAGCATCTACCCATTGAAAATATGTTAAATTTAATATACCTAACTGGTTTTATTTAAGATATTTCAATATGTCAAATGATTCATACATACTAATTATAAATAAATTAATATAACCGGGAATATTGGTATTGCACGTATAATATACTGTGCTGTTTCCGTGTAACGCCTTGCCACGTATTTAACTGTTTTAGTCATACTTAATTAAATCATGCCAAATCCACATTTTTATCATTTTTGTACTGATTGATCGATCTTAAACCACCCTTTCGTTACGTGTTGTTATTATCATTCGGTATTGTATTCCCTTTTAATTTATGTTTTTTTCATTGAATACAAGGTATGTCGTTTCATCCCCACATTAGGCAAATTTCTCTGTTAAAAAAAAACATTGGTTGATTCTAGGTTTATTAGAAACAATTCGATAACAAATTATAAAATATAACGAAAATTAATGTGAGTTTAAATTATAGTTTAATGATAGTCTTTGAGAAGTGAAAAGGACGCTTGTACGCGTCACAAAAACGTGTGGTTGGCAATTTCTTTTTTAACACTTGATTTAATGTAGAAGAGCAGTAGAGTTAAGTAGAAGGGAAAAACAGCCATAGATAGTTTTAGAATTTTGGTTAGTGCTGAAGGAGGCAACCAGTAACAAGGAAGAAGAGTCTAGTTCAGTCAATTAGACTAATGTAATTATAGTATTGAGTTCAATATAAGTTTACAAACAAATAATAAATATAATAGTATGTGTAGTTTAATTATTGTATAATATAATGCGACTAAGCTAATGTACCACATCGGGCTCATCTTCTAGGCTTTGTGAAGTAATTGGAAATTTCAGACTATGTGCAAGGGGTGAGACGTTACATCTTTTTGAATAAGCTAAAAATTAATTAAAAGCGAATGTTTTGAAAGCATTTCAATGGCTATAAAAATTGTGAATAAAAAAAAAATACTTATTTTACATTTTAATTTGGACTTCCCTAATTATTTTTCTAGGCTATCAAGATAATAAATATTCAGACACTAATTAAGAAACATTGCACTACATTATTTCAAACCAAGAAAGGGAATAAAAATGGTAGATTAAATATGAGTTATTATTTAAACAAATAATTAACCCGCCACCGCATGCTTAAAGGTATTGTTATTGTTTATTTAAAATTAAAAAACTACAAACGCTTTCTTGCGAAAAAAAATTAACCAAGATTCACAGTATCAAACTCATTGCACTGTTTGATATTTATTGTGTTTACTTTTAAGTTTTAAATAAAATATATAAAATATATACAATATACTATAAAAATATTCTAAAAAAAAATATGCGTGCATCAAATTCAATAAAATCCAATTACTAGTAGGCCTATGAACAGTGATATAATTTAAATTAATAATATATAATATATCTAACAACTATCTGTAAAAATATAAATCGACTTCGCCCAGAAAAAAAAATAATAAATATAAAACCCTGTGCTTTATTGGTTTACCTCAGTTCGTTCATGGAAAAACATAAATTAACGTCGTTGAAACATGCTTTGCAAACTAAATTGACTGAGATGGCGATCCACCTGTATTGGATTGCAGTCGGTGTACTTATATGCTTTTTAACGTGGTTCAAGCTTTACTCTAAACGTATACCTATCCGTTATCTCTAAGATCGAGTTGTTCTTGAGCCTATAAGCTAAAAACACGCAGACATTGCCTATTAAATATTATGCAGATTATAGAAAAATCTCCCGTCTATTTCGTTTGCTTATTTCCAGTTGCCATTGGTTACAAAATATAAACTATTTTATCTTCTGTAACTAATGTCACCCCTATGCACGAAAAAAAATATTCAATTTCGGTGAGCCAAAATAAAACGCATGTGTAAGCTACCCTATATCAATCTATATAAGATGAAAAACTAAACTATAAAAACTCCCGAGTTTTAAGGAATCAATATGCAAAATTTGGTGCTAACTGATCCAGTAGTTGCCAAGTCTATTAGCTCAATTCAAACGTAGTAGGTAGATATTTTAATCTTGTATACATATTAAATGTTTAAATAAGTATACATTTTAAAACCCATTCAATAATATAATATCATTCAAAATATAAATTAATATTATAGATTTATTTATTTATTATTCTTTAAAACTCGTAAATGTGTATAGGTGGTTGTAGGACACTTTGTACGGTCACCCGGAAAAAATGAAAACCGCGGACGGCGGACAGTTTGTACTATTTCAGAAAGTAATAAAATTTACATGGCGGACAGTTTGTACTATTTCAAAAAGTAATAAAATGTATATGGTGGACAGTTTGTACTATTTCAGGTAAACAAAAATATTGAGACATGAAATGTTAGACATAATTATTTGTTATTACAAAACACAGGTAGTTAACAATGTTCATACATAAATTATAATAATAATAATCAGGGCTAGGATTTGTATGCAATAAAAAATTGTAAAATATGCATTTTATTTATCAAAATATGCAAAAATATGCATTTAAATTGTTATAAGATAAATACAAAAATATAGTCACAAAAAAAATATTTATTTATTGAAATACATCAGTGATTGGCTGTTTATCTTAATATAATATAATTGAGAAATAAAATGAAATAATTTAGAAATAAAATTTATAATTCATATTTCACATACAATAGTGGAAACTAGAAATATTTTTAATTTTATGTTTAAAAAATTGGAAAATTTATGTTTGACTGCAAATAACCAAGTTTTATACTTTAATCAGCAAGGCTAGAATTAAATACGAAATAATATTATTAAATTATAAATATTAATTACGAAATATATTATAAAACATAAATTTTTCGCAATAATACCTATTCTTTTACTCAATATGAAATATATGAGTTAATAATATGAATTTTATCCAAAGTATGCAAAAACATTTATATACCGTACAAAACGTCCGCGATCGAATTTTACCAATTTATTATTACCGTACAAAGTGTCCGCGATCGATTTCTATCAATTTATTATCACCGTACAAATTGTCCGCGATATGCAACTCAAACAATAGATAGTACAAACTGTCCGCTTACCGTATAGGTAGGATATAAATTTTAAAATGTACGAACGTATTAATTTAATACGACTGTAAATGGTTAAGATTTGGTGGTTAAGAGTCCCAAAAAGTACATCAATTACCTGGTAAAAGTAATCTATAAAAAATATATATATATTTACAAGCATACAATATAAAAAAAAAAAACAAATTCGATAGATACGTGTGCACCTAAGTAAATAACTTTGTTGAGAGGTTGAAAATAAATTAACTGAGGGATCATATAGTTCATACAAGGTTGCGATCCACTGATATAATAGTATAATATAGGTGTGTAATAATCTGATATGACCGATCTCGACTCTTGTAGCCTGCAGGTCAACCAGGCTTAATCGGACAATTTGTTACCCGTTAAATTGTTGTCACGTTTCTTCCTTCATAATTCTGTCTGTATCACTCTCTCACTCTCTCTTTTACCATACTCACTGAGATACTGTAATTATATGATTAAAATTTATTTTTTACTTAGTTGTTAGCTAGTATGCAATTCATACACGATTATAAATTATGAGCCTACAACCTACCTCCTCCATTAAAAAGATTTCACTGAGCATGCTCATTCTTTTTCTATAATTTAATAATATATTTATTACATTTTAGATTCTGAACGGAGTGATTTGATAATGATTTTTATTTTAAATTAGTATGCATTCCATCTATAGCAATTCGAAAATTTGAAAGAAAAGTTTTTGAGTTATTAAATATTAATCTTTATGTTTTAATGATAATATAGTATTTAATAAAAGTTTCATATAAAATTTAAGATAATATGTTTATGTAATATTTAGTTAGTTTAATATAGTACTCATTATCCTAAAACTATTTTTACAGATTATGAAATACTCCATAAAATTCATATAATAATAATATCTTTATTTTACATCATAATATAAACACAAAAGATAAGAAAATGCATTACAAAACCCAACCAAAAAACAAAGTTTGTATGCCGCTGGTATATACATCAATATATCAAAAAAAAAAATCATCTGTCTAGATATTTACAGTAAAAAAACGTGGTTCTCATTAAAAAAAATAAAAGTTTGTGTTACTGCAGGACAAAATACGTATCTATGCATTTGAAAATATGATCCTTAAGTGTCCTACTTAAAAATCCCAAAAACTATATCATGAATAATTTCATTGTTAACTGAAAAAATAGAGATGAACATATTTGGTTACTCACCCTGTATAATACAGTTACTCGCCCGCGGTGCGGTCACAGGCAGATACAGATTTTTTTATTAAGTTCGTCCGGCATAGCATATACTCGTACCTAAGTATAAACAAGTATGCTTTGTTATTGTTGCTGTTGTTAGGGTTGCCTTCGTCGTTATTATCGTCATCGCTAGAGGCTAGACAAGCATTTTTAACGTCAAGACCTCAGCTTACAAGTTGTGGTTTTAACAAAATAACAACTACATATTTTGTTTAGGTAGGTATATAATAAAAATATATATTCTATACCCAGTAATGTGGCGATAAATTTGTCCCGAGAGGGCATGTGTAAGCTGATGTTCAATCACGTTTTCAGCAACTGGATTGTCTTATAAAGTTATATATATATATATACATTATGAATTAAACATTCTTACAAATTTTTTAATTTTTTATTACACCTATCGCACGAATCGCATAATAATGAAAATCAGTAAGTACAACATATACTGATTATATTATATTATATTTCGCGATTAAAGTAAAGTTCAAATTAAAAAATGTGCTTGACTGCTTATATAATATTTTTTTATATTAAGTAGTAAAACACAACATTATATGTTATTTAAAAAAAATATTTAATACACAAATATTTATACTTATTTTATTTTTATTTGGTAAAATATGTAACTACAAGTTATTTAATTTATTTATTATACCATAATATTTATAATATATTCAATTCAGTGGCGTAGCCAGGGGGGGCTGAAGGGGCTACAGCCCCCCCCCCCCGAAAAGTTAAGAAAATTAAAAATTAACAGGTAAAATAATTTATTGTATATATTAATAAACCACAGCTGTGTAAAAAATTGATCAGCCCCCCCCCCCCCCCGAAAAAAAAATCCTGGCTACGCCACTGATTCAATTCGTATAGGTATACACTGCATACAATTAATGTGATCGACTTAACTCTTCTCTAATTGAATTTAGATCATATAATACAAGCTTTAAGAAACCATGCGATTATAAAAATTATAAAAAATACAAATTTTATAATTATGAAAAAAGTAATTAAATGTATGCATCATACACTTTATTTAGAAGAAACGATCATATTAAAAGGGTCCGATTAAAACGTTGAATGCTTTCTTATAAAATATAACATTTTAAATAGTATTAGGTACGTATATTATTGTGACTTATGTATCATAAATTGTTGATAATATTCATAAAAAGTGTTTTAGGCCGGATGTCTTGTTCTCTTCAAGCTTATCACAACACATAAATATAGCTCTTTTGTCATCATTTGTATTGTAAATCAAATACAAATATAATATTTTTACTTTATCATAAAAACTCAAGTAAATATATTTATATCAAAGTTAAAAAAAACTTTCAAATATTTTCATAAGCATAAATTACTAAAATGAAAATTGAATTTTTTTGGTCCGAGATAAATAAATTGAAATTCCATGTTTTCAATTTATAATAACGAATTTAATGCAAAAAATATAATTAGATAATAAATAGTCTAATTCATAAATCATAGTTTCGAAAAAATGTATAGGGATTTACAAACTATTTTGTATGAAAAAACAATTTATTTTATTTTCAGCCGTACCGAGATGACATTAGTCGGTTACTCGATTCCCATTTAGTGGAAGTGTAAATATACTTCGAGAATCACCGAACAGCACTCTGTTTACTAATACCCACCATACCGAACACGGTCTTTTAAGTAGTTGTTCAACCATTTTACTGTCAAAACAGAAGTATAAACAGTATATAATAGTATATAGACAACCGCAATTCATGTCACTAAATAATTGAGTATTTACCCGAACACTTAAAAAGAATTCACAAAAATAGGTATCGTACAATAAACATTAAATAATACAGACAAGACCAATAAGGAAAATAAAATAGAGAAACTAGAACGGGCGTGTCACTGTCGTCGCATGTCTACGAAAATAAGTAAAATAATAAAAATAATATAGAACTTAATTTCGTTAATTTTGTGTAAGTATAAAATGTTAAAAAAAAAAAATTTTGATGGACAAAACGTTGAACCACCTACATATAATAAATAATAGCTGGTCTCGTGACAGCTTCAAATATCGACATAGCAGGTGGGCGTAAAAATTACGTAAATCCCCCCAGTCGCCTTAAAACTGTAGTTTTAACCCGTCGTTGGTATCACTAATATTTTTACACCGTTAGTGTCGTGTAATAAAATAATACAGTAAAACCTCAATAAGACGGAATCGCTTGGGACGATGCAATTTAACAGGGTTTCTGTTTTGACGGGGTTCAAAAAAATGAAATTTAAAAAAAAGCACCAAAGAAATTTTCCGTATTACCAAGGTTTTCGTTTTACTGAAGTTCCGTCTTATCGAGGTTTTACTGTAACAAGATAATAAACCGAAAATAAAACAATATAATTATAAAATATACGGTAAGGCGATCAGTGACGGTCGAGTACAACGCTAACTACACGGTATTATTATGTACACGGCAACATTGGACTCTGATAATTTTGTACATTTATTTATAACTTTAAATATTTTTCAATAATCGTTTTCGTAAACTACTCAAGGAAGCATCTATATAATATATATTGTCAAAATCCAATAATATTTAAACCGGTGGTCCTTAAAATGGTAATTGTGTGAGCGAAATGCTTATAACGATACCAACGATGGGTTAATAAGGCGTTTCTTACGTATATATAGGTATACTGTCCCATTGCATATAATATCTATAGTTCCGATGGCATTCTTCTTAAATATAATTTATATTTAAAGGACGTTTGATAATCATTATTACAGTAAATTAAGTATATTTTAATATTGAGAGGTATACATTTTTTTTCTAAAATATACCTATATAAGATAACGTCTATTGTAATATAAATATTTAACTTATTTAACAAGTAACTCCCTATCTACTTAATTTCCTTATTAAAATTAAAATTTCAGAAGAATGTCATTTGAAAAAACATCGAATTTAAGTAGTAGAACTACAAGAAGACGAATTCATGAAGAAGTTAAAAATGATTTTATTATTAGTTCTGATACTTCTTCATTGTTTGATATAATTCCAGAACTTAGTTCCAATTTAAATACTTCTCAAATCGGCGATCCTTCACCTGAATTATTAGCTGATAATTTAAATGTAAATAATGTAGAACCCCTAAATAGTAATACTTAATAGTAATTCTAATTTATACTTAAATTTTAATTTAAGCTCATCTAGTAATTTGGAGTCAAACTGAGATAGTTCCTCAAATGAATGTACTGATTTTGATGAATTATCAAATTTTAAATTATTAATTAGGAAATGGGCAGTTGAGTTTAACATTCCTTTAATTGCACTAAATGGTTTATTATGTATAATTAAAAGTCATAAATGCTTCAATTCACTATCAAAACAAGAACATTAATGCATACTATACCAGCTATATATTATTCTTATTTACATATTGTTGAACCAGGCACATATTATCACTTTGGGATTACAAATGGTATATTACAAAATATTCCAAAATCTCTAAGTGACGGTAGCCATATTAACGGTGTGTACTAGTTGCGGTCATAATCAAAAATTACATACTAGTTGCGGTCACCCCTCAAAAAGGTTACATACTAGTTGCGGTCACCTCTCAAAAAGGTTACATACTAGTTGCGGTCACCTCTCAAAAAGGTTACATACTAGTTGCGGTCACTCAAATAATAATTACTAAGTATACTAAATAATATAATATTATTTAATTAGAAAAACTTAAACTTATTAATCACATTTTCTTTCCCATTTATATCGAAATGATAACAGACTAAGTACTGTCCACACTATTATTTTTTGTGTAGGTATGGTTAAAAATGTTGATACTTATGTTTAAATTACGTGGTTAAATTTGTGTCAAAATATAGTATATAATAGTAAACTTGTGTCAAAATATAATATATAATACTATAATAGTATAATAATAATAATAATTTAAAATTTTAAAATTTTGTAGGTATAAATTTAAAGGAAATCGACTATAAATATTCAAGCCGATTTATTTCACCTTCTTTATAATATTGTATTTGTTGCGCTAAAAAATGCTCTTTTTCTATTGAAATTTTATTAACACGACTGGTTTTTGTACAATTCATTTTTAAATAGACATTCGTTTGAATTTCATTTAAAGCGTCAATAAATATAAAAATATTAGGGTGAGAGTGGTAAAACATGCTATTGAGCTTTGAATGAAAACTTTCGCATGCATTGGTTGTATACAATTTAATCTATTTTATTTATAAACTTTACAAATAAGTAGTGGTGTTCTCACATATATACGCTGTGTGCATTATATACAGCTATGATAAGCTATGACCGCAACTAAGATATTACCTAAATTGGCGTGACCGCAACTGTTATATCTGTTTATCTCAAAAATCGTTATGACCGCAACTAGTATGCAGCCCATATTAATATTGTTATAGGTGTTGATGGGTTGCCATTATTTAAAAGTAGTCCTAAACAATTTTGGCCGATATTGGCTTATTTACGCACTAATAGTGACAATGTTTTTCCTATTGGAATTTATTGTGGCATAGAAAAACCTGCAAATAGTAACATTTTTTTAAATAAGTTTATTGAAGAAGCTAAGACATTGACTGAAAATGGTTTAAATGTAGACAGTAAATTGAACAAAGTTACTTTTAATACAATTGTATGTGATGCTCCGGCCAAGTCCTTTGTTCTTAACATTAAGGGTCATTCAAGATTTTATTCTTGTACAAGGTGTGAACAAGATGGGGAATATAGGTTAAATCGTGTTTGTTTTCCATGTACATATAACTCCCTCAAAACGTCCACCTAATCGAACACATGATAATTATGTTAATCGTTCTAATAAGGAACATCATGTGGGTAATATTTCAATGCTATGTACTATACCTGATTTAAATATTATTACATCATTTTCTTTAGACTACATGCATTTGGTATGCTTAGGCACTGTAAAAAAATTAATATTATTATGGATTAAAGGTCCTATTAGAGTAAGATATCCTTCATGGAAAGTTAAGGAAATATCCGTTTTATTGAAAAAGGCTTAAAGTTAATACTTCTAGTGAAATTGCAAGAAAGCCTAGAGGATTTGACCAAATTAGTAGGTAGAAGGCAACATAGTTTCGGACATTTCTTTTATATATTGGACCTATAGTTCATAAACCAATTTTATCCAATGAACAATGGAAGCATTTTTTAAATTTAAGTATATCTTTCTTAATATTATTGAGTCCTAATTGTTCTCATTTGATTGGCATTGCACAAAAATTATTGGACAATTATTTTGTCAAACAATTTGAAATATTGTATGGACGTCATTTCATGTCTCATAATATTCATGGTTTATTACATATAACTGATAATTATAAGTCATTTGGTCCATTGGATAAATGTTCTGCATATCCATTTGAAAACTATATGTCAACCCTTAAAAAAACACTTAGAAAACCACATCAGCCACTAGAGCAGGTTATTATAAAAGATTAAATTAAGTACATTTATTACATTTAAATAATCATTCAAAAAAAAAATATATTTTTTGTTCTGGGTCTCATAGTAAAGATCCACTTTTAGACAATATTAATGTGAAGTTGCATCAATTCACAACATTGAAATTAACTACATTCATCATTAAAACCCATATTGATGCAGATTCTTATTTGTTGACTAAAGACAATCATATTATTAAAGTTTTTAATATACTTAAAATTGATAACGAAAATCATGATGATATATTGGTATAATATTAATTTGTAAAAAATTTTTAAATGTTAATCCATTGTATAATAAACCAATTAGTTCTTCTATTTTAAATATTTATACATTTAACAATAAATTATCACCACTATATTTTCAATACCCTTTAAATGAAATAAAAAATAAAATGTTTCTTATACCTTCAAATAATGTATTAATTGCTATACCACTCATTCATTCAATTGGTAATATTCCTTAAATAAACATTTTATGTTTTACCTATTTTTATGTATAAAATATATTACACAGTTAGTCAATTCTCTTTTTTAAGTTAAACATTTTAAATAATATTATCAATATACATATAATATGTACAACTTATTAATGTATTAATTATTGTTTATTATGATATATACAATAATAATTATATCATTTTGTTTTTTACAAATGATCTTGTTTAAACATTTTATTATATAATTAATACTATATGTATAATCTATGTGCATTATCTTATACAGTGTAAGCTAATTTAATTTAGCACAAAAATAAAAAAATTTGTTAAAAATAATGTACCTACTAAATAAATAAATTAATTAATTAATAAATAACAATCAATGATAATTACTTTTCTCCATTTTTCAGTAGTTTTTGTTGCACCTACCATTGAGTTTAAATCTAACGTTATTTTTTGCCAGAGATTTTGGACATTCTTGTGTGTGAAATTTGTGCTGAATTTGCCTTTAGTCAACTCTCGATGAGTCTCCATGAAATCCACAAGACATTCCTTCTGCGCCAGAGTGACGGACTTTCCTTTTGTTTTTTTCTCAATACTCATAGTAATATAATATACTTAATATTGTTAAAATTTCAGTAGACTACTAATTAATTACTAAATACTAAATAGGTATTTTTAAGGTTTAAGCACGTCACAGTGTCAAAAAATTGAAAAAATGAAATATCTATAATTATAATATACCTACACCCATAGACCTATTAACTAGTTAATAGGTCTATGGAATAGGCCCCAAAATAAAATGGTTCGGAATAACAAAACTCACGTCGCGTTTACAGTATATTCAACGATTTATTATAATTATATTATAGAGCAATCACATCAGTGGAATCATCTTTGCAAACACCGTTATCACCCACTTTAACACAAAATTTAATTGGTGATTACTAGAATTTCTGCTAAGTCATGTTTCCGTCCTAGGGTATTCACTTACACCGAATTTCACCCGAAGCGAGACTCACGGGCCACTAGTAATTAATAATACATTAATATGTTCGGCGACCGTGGATCAAGAAAGACTGCCTGGTGACCCCGCGACTGGACCGGTCACGGGTCGCGCTCTCGCGACTAACGACCGCGACACGAGTCTTTGAATTTAAATTTTTTCCTGACTTTGTTAGAATGCTCGAAGTACCTACAAATATTATTTGAAAACTTCCATTTATTTTCATATTCGTGTTTTGTCAATATTTATTAGTTTATTACTATCTAATAATATTAGGTCTTTATACCTCGTTAACTTTTTATAATTTTAATTTCATTATTTGACGGAAAGCTACGTATTATATAATAGCCTATAATATAAACTGACGAATAGTTTGTGCAACGACGGTGACGACTGTCATTCTCTCGTATCTGGTATCTAAGTTACTAATTTTTGGCCCTTCATCCCCCCCCTCAAAATAGTTATTTAATAGTTTTTTATAGTTTGAGTAGTAATACAATTATTTTTTTAGTAAGTTTAAATTAAATTAGCTGCTATGAATTTAATGTATCACACCGAAGACATAATGACCGAATATGATTTAAATGCTGCACTTGAAACATCTTCGACTTATATGTTACCAGGTGTTTTAAAATCTTTATGTTTTTTATTTTTATTTTGGCATTAGAATAATTTGCATTTTTTTTTCTTCAACAGTTCTTTCAACACCTACTGAAACTCATGTACTTACAAATATGTCATCAACGATCACAAACACTAGAGAACCATCAACTTCTACACACAAAGAGTTAGATAACTCCAAAAACCAAAAAGATATTATTCAATCTATGCACGAAAACATTATAATGATACTTGCATTTGTGAAGAGAATAGAAGGTAGATTAGATGGAGTAGAAGCTCAGTTACAAAGTGGTATTACAGTCAATACAAAAATAAATAACGATATATTGTCACTACTTCCAATGAAGATTGTCTTGGATGTTGAAGATATAGAAACCAAGTTTACTACTGATACAAATTTTAAAAGTAAAATGGTAATAATAGCTTTCTGATATGATATAATAAATAAAAATTAGTTGATCTAAGTATTTTCATAAAAGTATTTAATTAATATTTTTCAGAGAAATGTTATATTTAGAATTGGTGGAACAAATTCAAAAAACTTTATTAAAAGAACCTTACAAAGATTTTTTACAAACGAGCTTTCAACCAAATATACTTGGACTGGCTTTAGACAGCATAATCACCTTCGTGGGCTTCAAATAATAGAAATTATCAAAGGTAGTTACACCTTAAGTAATTCCAAAATATAACACAAAATTACAAAATAATATTTATTATTATTATACATTCTAAATAATTATAACATATTTCAGAAATTTCTATGAATACATTTTCATCAACAGAAACAGATTTTGAGACACACGTTAAGGATTGGTTCAGACATGGATCTCAACGGTTTGGTCGAGAAAAAAAATGAAATATTACCATTTTGATGATAAATTATCATAATTATTTTTAATAATAATGTTATATTGTTTTATTGTAAGGTCCATCAAACGCAGATGGTTTATTTTATTTTTTAATAAATTATTTATTGATTTTATCAACAACTTTTTTTTTAAATTGAAATAAAACATTTTATTTTTTAATTCATATTTCATATAAACATATTACTAAGTTACTTATAAATTACTGGACGTGAAATATTTTTTTTCGTTTTATTCCGGACGGCAGACATTGTGTAGTCTATGCGAAGCCATTGTGCTTGAATTGGGAATCTCCACGATAACCACAGCCCACAGGTACTAATATTTAACGTCACATGCTATCTAGCTATATATTTAGTATTTTACTATGTGATATCTATGAGTAAATAATGAGAAGTTATATGGATATCACATATAAGTGTTAATAAGGTTATCGCATATGATGACTTACTGTTTCTGGACATTAAGCGTCGCATACTAATCTCGGAGATGTACACGGGCAAAAATTTAAACAGTCTCACTTCTCAATGTAATAATTATTATGTTACGTCGCGGAGATTAAATTTTGACCATCATAGGGCTGAGCCTACAATATATTAAAAAAGTTATTAACTTATAAAAATTGTCGCATTGCATAAAAAAAACAAATAAAAATAATAGTAATTTGTAAATATGATTATACCACCCTTTTTTATAAGTTATAACTATTTACTATAATTAATTAATTATAATTGTTATATCACAAAAAGCGGGTAAGTGGGTATCGCTCTGCTGTATATTAGGGGGTGGGGTGGACGGTGGACCTCGGACTATGGTAGGTTAAATTTGAATGCAATGATAGGTATCATTGTATACGAAAAACGATTCTGAACGAAGATGATTTGTCAGTTTAGGATATATTATATTTAAATATTGTAATATATTCTATTTTGAAATAAATAGTATAGTTTTTATATGTTACTATAGTTACTTTATAGTATCTGTTTATTAATAAAAAAAGTATTAGGCAACATACGCATAATGAGAGTATGAAATTTAATTTAAATTTTGAAATATTTCGTATAAATTCAAACTTTAAGCACTTATAAAAAAAAATTGTGACTAACGATTTCGGATTTTTTTTTATCACTTTAAGAAAAACTTATAAGAAACCTTGTATTAAATTTTCAAGATTTTCTGGCCACCCAAAAAATTTTTATCGGCATTTGAAGAAAAAAAACTAAGAAAAGTCGAAAATTTCAATTGTCTATAAGTAGCTTTAAAATGGTAAAAATATTTTGAAAATTTAACTGTAAAGAGATAACCATACTATAAACATTTGGTGAAAATTTCAAGTATTTACAATAATTCGTTTTTGAGTTACAGCAAAATCAAAAAATCGATTTTGTCGAAAAGTGATTTTTCGTAAAATTGTCGTTTTTCTGTCACTTTTTTTTTTTGTTTTTCTCGATTTTTTTGAAAACTGTTTGAAAATTTTACTTTTGACCCCCCCCCCCCCCAAAGTACCAACTAGATGAATTTTACTATTCAAAGAGGGGCTGAAGTCAAAAATCGGAGCATTATTACTGCTCCAAATGTTGTCGTCAGACACAAAAAAAAAAAAAAAACACACATCATAGTAAAATCAATACATTCATCACTTCGTTTAGAATCTAAAATAATGATTTTATTCGTTGTATTTCAGGTCTAAACCTTAAATCATTTAAAAATGTTTCTCTATTATACTTTATTTGTTATAATTTTATTAATTTTAAAATAATAATATTTTTCGTAACCATGGATATATGATCTGTTTGTTTGTAGGTAATATAAACATATAAATCGTAATTATAATTTGCTAAGTTATAAAATTTCATATTTTATTAGTAAGATATCGAGCCTAGTAATTCGATCATAAACGAACAAAACAATTCTACAATCCATTTAATTTGAAGTGATTGATCGCTGTTACCACATATAGGTACCAATTATTATTTAAACTTGAGTTCGTGTTGAAAAAGGTACCTATGTATGATAAATTACAACACTTTATGTTTTAAAACCCTTTAAAGGGCATCATTCTATGCTTACTTCAGATAAAAAAAAGTTATTTTCCAATTTCTATATTCTTTAGGGATAGTTCTGAGGGGTTTTTTTTGAAGTAGTAAGTATATTTACCACTGCTCATGTACAACAAAATAAGGTGGTATATATATTTACCATTGAACAGTGACAATTATTCTTAATTAATTTATTTATTTACGGAATAAATCCATTTACAATATTAATATATAGTGTACAGTATAACAAAACATATGATGAATATTTAGTTTAGTGACTACATAATATTTAAACCTAGATATAGTTTAAGTAATAGTTTACAATATATTAAACATAATTACATTTAGACTGAATTAACAGTGAACAATTAAAAACATTGAAACAAAACAAAAAATACATTTTAAATAATCAAACCTTAAATGCTGATTTAATACTATTTATAGCCTTATAGGTATTACAAAAAAACAAATCTAAGTTAACTGAATTAGCAATAGACATCAGTGAATTTATTGGGGAGGAAAAAGAATAATTGGTTCGTATATTTTTCAAAGTGAATAAATCGTTATTTCTAGTTAAAATAATTTTTGCTTTAAAATTTAGTCTTTCTAGTATTTCTTGGCATTCAATTTTGTTACCTACTTAATAAATTAAAAAGAAAAATGTAAGCTAGATATTTTCTACGATTTCTCAAAGTAGGTATGTTGAAAAAACCAAAAACTCCCTCATAACCTGAATGTGAATGGCGTTCTACATTACATTTGTAAGATAAAAGCGTAAAAAAGAATTTTGAACGGAATCAAGAGTTTGATTTAGAATTAAGGAATTGGGAGACCAAATAAAAGCAGCATATTCTAGTTGAGAACGTACAATAGAAAAATAAATGTTTTTTAATGCAAAATGATTGTTAAAATTTGAACATTGTCGTTTCAAGAATCCTAACTTCGAAGATGCTTTATTTTTTATTTTATTGATATGTTGTTTAAAATTCATTTTTGTATCGAAAAATACACCTAAATCATTTATTAAATATACACGTTGGATTTCAAGGTTTAAAAATTTGTAATTAAAATCAAGAATGGTTTTTTTTTTGAGAGAATGAGATAATTGAACATTTATTTATATTTAGTTCCATGCCGTTATTTGTGCACCAATCGCAAAATGCGTCTAAATCTGATTGTAACTTCAAGGCATCAGAAACGGAGCAAATAGAGACCTAACTTCCGCCCGTCATATAATAAATAAAAAATAAAATAAAAATATAAAATAACCCATAATCCGACCATAATAATATAAAATATATTGCATATTCAATTTAAAATTTTTGATTATTATATATTATTTATTTCATAGATCATGTCCACCACAAACGGTTGCAAATTAGGCATGGCCATAGCGACGAACGCTGGTTTTATAGGGATGGGTACAGTTGGACCACGGCCATATAGATCTATATGGCCGTGAGTTGGACCCAGTTATCAGTGGCGCTGAAACCAATAAAACCAGTGAAACCGGTCCGGTTTTACAAGAAAAGTCCACAGATATAAAACATAATAATATAAAACAAAGTACGTATTTAATTTTCTTTTTTTGTCAAATTAATTAAAGGATTTGCAATTTTTGCGAAATCTTTAATGTATTTTCTGTAATAACTATATAGTGAGCCCAACAAAAGAAAAGAAAACGAAACAGAAGAAACCGTCGAAGATAAATCAAATGATTGGTTATCAATAGACAATATTTTTAAAAAATCAGATTATGAATATTTTTAAATAATGTTTGGATTAGTTTGTAATAAAACTTTTGTTAGAAAAATAAAATAAAAATTGAATATTTGGAAACAATATAGAAAAATAACGTTTTTTAAAACCTCGATCAAAAGCGTAATATTCGTAATAATCAAAAACGTTAAAAACGTTAAACAAAACTGTAAAAAAGACATGGATTTATTTTTGTATATTGAATAACATTTTTAATGTTACAAAAATTCATTACAAATGTAATGCAATTAATAAAATTTAAAAGAAGTTTAAAATATAATTAAAATAGTTTTATTGTGTGAGCAATAGTTGTCAAATATTCATCTAGTGTCCGTTATTGAGTTAAGGCACCACTAAAACTTATATAATTTGTCTTGAATGTTTCCCCTTGGACCCCCCTCAGATACGGCTTTGAATTAATCTGTAATGTACCTACTCTAAATATCAACAAAAAAATAATTACACACATTGTATATACAGGCGCGGATCCAAGGGGGGGGTCATGGGGTCATGACCTCCCCCAAAAAACATAGGTCCTTTGTGTTTATTTAAAATTATAGTGTATGTATAAATTGCACTTTTAATTTTGTTTACAATTAGATATTTTTTTTCAACATATTATATTACATATTCTATTTATATACATTTAAAATTTTAAACTACATCACCACTTGTTTATAAAATTATAATTTCCATCCAATTTCTAAGAATATTAATAGCGATTATAAACTTACTGATAGACTATAATATTGTTGGCGATTAAATAGTAAATCCGCGGTAATGTTCGAGTGTTCGACGAAAACGGAAAAGATAAGATTCTTGTCAAAGCAGTCAAACCGTATGTCTATTATATACCTAATTCTAATATATTAATATATGGCACCGCTAATCGCTAATCGCTAATTTGGGTTCTAAACATTTGTTACAAAATACTATACATAACGTTAGATATTTGATAACGTGTTTCTTATTAATTATTATGATTGAGTATCATATTATTTTTCATTTTATTTTTCTCTGAACGTCTGGAGGACACGTTCGTAACGTTCGTTGGTCGTCGAAATATCAAACGAAACTAACATGGTGAGTACCTATAATTTTATAATTATTGTAATAAATAATAATGGATAATATAATCATAGGCGTGCGCAAACTTAAATTATTATTAAGAATTAGAATTAACTATTAAGTAGGTATCAAATATAAAATAAAAATACTAAAAATACACGTTTAGAATTCGTATTCAAATATTCTTTCCAAAAAGTATTTAGAATACTTTCCAAGACTACTAACCAGTGGTAAAGTGGGAAAAATTTTAAGGGAGGACTAACGTTACCAAAAATTAAGGAGCGTTCCTGAGTTCTTCATCCAAAATCTATATCTAACCAAACTTTTTTAAGAAACCTATACTAGGTATGAACCTATAATTTGATTTTTTTATAGGTACACCATTGTTCATAAAAAGTTTATGTTAATATAGAATGTAATATCAAAGTGTCTCCTATGAAAAATGATTATCTGAAAAAATGACCCCCCTCCCCAATTTGAG
This sequence comes from Schizaphis graminum, assembly GCA_020882235.1. NCBI lineage: Eukaryota > Metazoa > Arthropoda > Insecta > Hemiptera > Aphididae > Schizaphis > Schizaphis graminum. Next base: position 111,594,220 of record CM037032.1, on the reverse strand, counting down.
TTCTAGATCCGCGCCTGTGTATATATATATATATACTATATACATCTCGACTTACTTAAGTAATATTAAGTAATAACTATTTTAGTCAAACTTTTTAGTTCAGTTCAAATAGTTAAATTACAATTTTGGATCAACAAAAAAATTTAAATATAGGAGTAACCGCTTATAATTTCATGTAACTATAACTGGATGTCTATAGGTACACGATTTGTAAAATTTAAAAAAGAGTTAAATAAAAGAATAACGAAAAATAATGAATAATTACACATATAGCGTATTATTAAGTAATAAAATACATTATTCAATAATCAATAATAATGCATCGATATTTAATAATAAGCAGTAAATCAGTTAGGTATAATAAAAAATAATAGCATAAAAAATTAAAAAAATAAAAATACATACCTAGTTACGTTCACATGCATTTTTAATACGCCGCCGTAAATTTTATACTTCGGATGACGTCACTAGACAAGGAAAGGTGCGGGGTGATCGAAATATTTAGGGGACTATGAGGCAACCTGTATAATCTATAAACCTTGTCTTAAATCGTGGTATTTCATTATAGGTAATCATTATAAATTATAATAATGTATAATATTGATAGCTTGTAATTTCGTCGCCGGTGAACGATTTACCACCACAGGTGTCAGGTTACATACTTATATTTACCATGACAAAATAAATTTTAAATATATTATAATTATAAATAAATAAATTATTTTGTCATGCAACAGCGCCACCGGCACCATGGCGGCATGGCCGGGCGCCGGCACTACACACAACTACAGTACAACTGCGGTAGGTACCGCTTATCAATCGTTACTGTCAATCTATTCTGTAGTACAACGTACAATTACTACAATACTTATCACTGCGTCAATCACTACATTACTACAGTAATCACAAGTCACGACAATAAATTAGGTATATAATATTATTATAATTCATCTATATATATATTTATATATCGTTCGTTGTTTCCTGACTTCCTGTTTTTATAAAAATATAAATTATAATTGCTAATAATCTATGATATGATGATATTATATTCATTGCTGTAATATTTTTTCTTCTGTTAAAACAGTTCATTGTAGTTTCTCTCAAACCTTCAATTTAGTAATAGGTAATTTGCTAACGTTTACAGTTGTTCCTACTTCCTGAAGTATCATTTTTAAAATCCAATCGCCAAAATATGTCCAACGATATGGAGGACATCGATGGAAATAACATTCTTGCACAAGCATTACAACATCAAGTCAGTATTCTATTGACCGTATTTATGTTACGATACATTTAAAAGACAAAATAAACCATCTTGTTTCCATGTACATAGGGTGTCGAATATGTTTTTGGCATTGTTGGTATTCCAGTCATTGAATTCAGCATGGCCCTGCAACAAGTAGGTCTTAAATACATAGGAATGCGCAATGAACAGGCCGCAGTATACGCAGCACAAGCAATCGGTTACCTTACCCGTAAGCCTGGTGTATGTCTGGTGGTGTCTGGTCCCGGATTGCTTCATGTCACGGCCGGAATGGCAAATGCACAAATCAACTGTTGGTCTGTTACCTATTAATTCTTAAACAATGTTTGGTGTACGAATTGTTTTATAAAAATAGTTATTGATTCAGGCCTCTTTTGGTAATTGGCGGCTCTTGTGCTGAAGATCACGAAGGAATCGGCGGGTTTCAAGAATGCAACCAAGTCGAACTCAGCAGACCGTATTGCAAGTACAGTGCAAGGCCCCCAAATGCTGCTCTTATACCTGTTCATGTTGAAAAAGCAATACGCTATGCTACTTACGGAAGACCAGGTGATATAACATTTATAATCTTTTTCTAAAGAAACTCATAATCAATTAAGTTTTGTCTATAGGTGCTACATATTTAGATTTTCCTGCCAATCTTTTATCAGCTCGAATTCCTGTAGATAGGGTAGTGAATAAACCAATAATCTCACAACCTCCAATAATCTTCCCTGATATTCAAAACATTGAATCTACCGCAGAACTGTTAATAAATGCCAAACGCCCTCTTATTATTGTTGGCAAAGGTAAGAAAAATAAATTTAAAAATATAATATTAATACATAACTATATTTTTGTATATCAATGTATTTAGGTGCTGCCTATGGACGTGCAGAATATGCCATAAGAAAGTTCATTGGACAATTTGGCTTTCCGTTTATAGCTACACCAATGGGTAAAGGTGTAGTGCCAGATGAACATTCTTTAAGTGTAGCGTCTGCACGTACTTATGCTTTGCTAAATGCTGATGTCATATTATTGCTGGGTGCAAGATTAAATTGGATACTACATTTTGGTAAACCACCAAGATTCGACTCTAATGTAAAGTTTGTACAGATAGACATAAGTGCAGAAGAGTTGCATAACAGCCAACAAGCTACTGTAGCAATTCAGGCAGATATGCATGCTGCAGTTAATGCATTAAATGGTTGTTTAACTGAAAAAAAATGGAAAAATGTAAGAAATGAATGGTTAGACAAACTTAAAGAGAAGTGTTTGTCAAACAAAAAATATGTTGAAGTAAGAAATTATTTTAATCAATAATCAATATTAGTTTAAGTCAAATTTCTGTGATAAGAATAATTTTTCCACTCCATTATTTATGGCAACTTTGCTTAATAGATACTTTTTCTTGGTCCGACATCTAATACTCTTGAAGAGTTTTGACAATCACTACTTAATCACTCCATTAATACGTTCAATAAATATCATTATTGTTTATGTTTTATATTTTCATAAATACCTAATTGTGTGTACAAAATAAGAATTATTTTTATTTTCAGTCAATGATGAAAGATACTTCTGTACCATTAAACTACTACACAGTTTTTCAACGTATATATGATAATATTCCAAAAGGTTGGTTTCATCTCATATATTTATGATTTTATGAAGCCCATTTTGTATAGACTCAATATTGATACGTTAATAGTTGATACGTTAATAGTTGATACAATAATATTAACTATTAAGTATATTTTAATTTACTAGTATTATATTGTAATTCATACACTTTTACATAAAATATTTATTCTTATACCTAATGTAGCAATGTTATAGAATAAAACATTTGTAGAAAATAATTAAATATAATTGTCAAACAAAACAAGTATATTTAAAGTAGTATTATTATAATAATTCTATTCATACATTTAATGAATTCTGCAATACGTTCAATTTAAAATCTGAGCTTTATTTTTATGTATCTAGTTATTATTTTAATACTTTTTAGTTTTTATTTAAAAAAAAATTGAAATATATGTTAATATATTACATATTTTTTATATTACTTCATCTAACATTTTTCTTGTATATATCATAATATCACATTACTTTATATTAATTGGTAATAAATACCAATGACAAGAATATTATCTATAATAATATTATAAATTTTATTAAAAACATACTTTTTTGTTTTAATTCTGGCTTATATTTTATTTTTAATTCTTGGGAAAATAAAATTATAGTTCTGATTTGTATTAGTTCAAATCTGTGTTTTTTACAATTGCTGTATTTTAAAATACCAGAAGTAAAATTAAAGGCCTGATAAAAAAAATAAGTTATTCTATTAATTTGTTTTTATTTTTTAAAGTAATAGATAATTTTAAAGTTTTGTATGATTATAAGAGAATGTAAGAAGAAGAAAAAATAAAAGTATGATAAGTATGAAGGTAGGAACTACCCATTAGTGATACTTATTCTGATAAATAATCAAAAAATAATAATAAAATGTGTTTATTTACAGATTGTATTATTGTAAGTGAAGGAGCAAATACAATGGACATCGGTAGAGCTGTGTTATTAAACAATTTACCTAGACATAGACTTGATGCTGGTAAGTTAAATACTGTTTAATGATATTGATATTAATATTCCAATATAAATAATTAATTTAATATTTAGGAACATTTGGTACCATGGGAGTTGGATTAGGGTTTGCTATTGCTGCGGCCTTATGGTGTCAAAAATATGAACCCGGAAAAAGAGTCTTATGTGTTGAAGGCGATTCAGCATTTGGATTTTCTGGAATGGAAGTAGAAACAATGGTCAGGTTAGTTATACAAGTGATAAAAATTCATATTTTAGCTGTTTACTGAATGATATGAAAATATGGACTTTTAATTATTTTTATTTATTAAATTATTGTATTTATATTCAGATTTAAACTGAGATTCAGTGTTGGACTGGCTCGAAAAAGCCCAGTCCGAGATTTGGAAAAAAGGCCCTTAATAAGCATATATTGATCTTAATTTAGTTTTAATTTTTTTAATTTTAAAAAATATATGTTCATATGAAACTTGTGTACATGGTAACATTAAAAAAAAATTATATGCCAAGTATTATTAAAAGAGCCTGATTGTTGAATAATTTCGTACAAAATAGCGCATCTTAAATAATTGTTACACGTATTGCATTCCAAAATGTGGTTAATATTTTGTTCTGGTTCAGAGTTGGAGTGATTGTCAAAAAATAGATAATTTTTTGAAAATGAAACCATTTTTAAAATTTTTAGAACCTAAGCAAATATAATCTTTAAGTAATTTTGAATTACTAACAAATCTTTTTTCTATACTATTTATCAAATATCAAATATATAGTTATACAGAGTGTTTCACGTTGAACTGACAATTTGGCATTTGAACCTAACTGACATTTGTCAGTTCATCATGAAACACCCTGTATATTTCCACTTTAAACCTTTTTTCTGTGGAAATATCAAGCCTTTCATCTGATGCTAATTCACCAGTCAATTCACATATTATTGACTTTACAAGCTATTTATAACCCTACAAGCTGTGGCCTTCATGTGTACAAGTATAATACTTACCCAAAATATAATAATTCAGTTACAATCAGTGATAATGTAAATACCAAGTAATACGCCCATATAAATATAATATTATATTATAACTATTTAATAGTCACAATAATTTTACACTATTTATGATCAATGATAAATATTTGTATATAGACAGCTATTAAATTTGTAGAATGATAATGTTATTATTTTAATAATTTTTATTAAAAACTTCTCAAAATTGTAAACAAAAATAGTTGCCTGATTTGAAAAAAATGTTTATTTCATATTTATATTTACTCTAAACGAATAATATTAATATATTATATTAGTACCTAATTATATTATACCTAATATGAATAGGTACAAAATCAGGGGCCTCCAATTACCATAATTAAGCTGGATCCCCGTCCACAATTGCAAACTAGTGGTCTGGGCCAGTTCGACTCTGCAGTAATTGTATAAGTTTAAGATGTTATGGATGACCAATTAATCATATCAAATATTATTTGTGAAAACATAATTTATTAATAAATATTATATTATTGCTCATCACTTAAATTTAAATTAGGTATTTAAATTTTGAAGAAATTAAAATTATTATCCAATATTTTATTTAAATGATAAATTATTATATTATGTTATCAATTATTTGATAAGGCAACATCACTTAAAAATTTTTTTGGTAATTTACTACCTAACAAAATATTCAAAACAAAAACAAAATCCAGATGAAAAATAAAATCTACTAAAGTTGATAGTATAATACTATATAATATTATATATTATTGTATTATAATTATTGGTATATTACATAGAGTAATATTACTCTATGGTATATTATCATTAAATATTAAATCTGATCTTTATTTTAATAAACAATTTTTAAATTTAATTTGTTTTTATATTTATAGTCTTTTATAGTCTTGTGAACACAATTTTAAAATTTTTTGTAACTGAGTTTTTAATTTGTAAACAAATAAATACATTTTTAGTACACTAAAAAAACTCCTTCTATTCATAGAACTTAAGTAGATTGTAGCCCATAAGTATAGTATTGATACATATAGTAAATCATTTATCATTTTATGAATTTAATTAATATTATAATATTTTAAACTATTGATATTATAATTTATATTTATAAATATAATATTTATATTTTAGATATAAATTACCAATTGTCATTATAGTTGTTAATAATAATGGTATATATGGAGGTGTGGATGAGTCTACTTGGAGTTTGGTGCAAGATTCTGAAAACTTAACTGAAGTGTATGTATTATACAATAATATATTATGTTGTATTTCGTATTGTCAATTTAAAATTTTTAATTGTTATATTATTTTTTAGTATTCCTCCTAATTGTCTATCTGTAAACATTCATTATGAAAATATTTTGACACTTTTTGGCCGTAAAGGATATTTTTGTACAACTGTTGAACAAGTTTCAATTGCAGTAAGAAAAGCATTTATGGTAAATATATTTAATTTATTTTTTAATAATATTAGTTAAGATGAACAACAATTAAATAATTCTAATGACTCACTTTAATATTGAAATATTGAAATAAAATCAACAAAAGACTATAAATTATAATATATTATTTTGTTAATAGGTAAATTTATTCTCAATATTAAAAACAACAAAACCATATCATAATAATGAGCAATGTAAATTAGTATGTTTGTATAAGAAGAGAAATCTTAATGCAGCTGGATTTTTTAACATTTTCCTTCTAAATAATCTTTTAATAATTTAATGACTACCTAAGTTTCTTAATATGTATTTCTATAAAATATAATTAAACTATTTTGCAATTAATATTTTACTCTTTTCTTTTAAAATAAATAACTTAATTAATTTAACTAATATTATACATAATTATAACTTTAATTTGAATAATATAATTATTCGTGTAATTACTAATTTGTATAAAGTTAAAACTTCTAAAATCTATATGTAAATATTAATATAGGCATAAAATGGGGAGGGCTAAGGGGGATATAGTTTCTCCAGAATTCTTCTTAACTCTTCTTTCTAATCTAACCTTCTTAATAAAGAATTTTATTGGTAAAGATGATTTTAATATAGATGCTATTGTACCAGAAATTAACAAAAAAAATTTTCCAAATTTATATAAGCTATTTCAAGTAGCACTTACTATTCCAGTAAGTTCTACTTCATGTGAAAGATCATTTTCAGTTATGCTGCCAATAAAAACATGGCTTAGAAATTCTATGATTAATAATAGATTTTGAAATCCATCGTTACTTCATATTGAGAGGGACTTAACTAATATTATTAATGCTGAAGATGTTCTTAATATATTTACCCAAAAAAGTAGACGTTTAAACTTGATACTATAGGTAATAATTTACTATTTACAATGTTTTTTTTTTATATTTAGTTCAAAAATAAAATATGTATTTGATAATATGATACATGGTATATTATTTATATTAAACTGTAGTCTATAACATATGCTTCTTTAGTCCTTTTTATAATTTGTCCCTATACATTTTATTTAGTTACATTTTTAGTATACATGTACAATACCCAAATTATATATATAGTCCCTTCGCTGAAATAATTCACAAAAAGTTCTGGCAGCTTTGTTGATTCCACAAGGAAAATCTGGGATATAAAAAAAATTGATAATTAACAAAAATCTCAAATAATTATTTTTGTGTAATAATTCATAATAATAACTTCCCTTGTGCTAAATGTTTATAACTTAGTTTAGTTACACTTGTATTTGTTAGAAAAAAGAGAGCTATATTATAGAAAATACTTACATATTTATTTATTTAATACTTTTGTATTTTTAATATTATAACTATACAAACATTCTTAAGTTAAGCCATATGTTTATATAATTAATTGTTCTTGACAGGATACAAGTGGACCTTCATTTGTTAATATTATGATCAATCCATCTGCAGATCGCAAGCCTCAAAATTTTGCCTGGTTGACTGAATCAAAACTATAGAATATATTTTAAAAATATTGCCGTTATTGCCTTACACTAAATTATTAAAGTAATTGCCAATAAGAGGGGTCTTTTTTTTTTATGTTGTGGAGGTGGTTATTTTTTCAAATTTTTCAAACAATCCAACTATCCCTTAAAACTGATAGAAATACTTCTACACAGTGAAAGATAGATAATAATATACTTTATTTTTGTACATTAGATTTAGAACATTTTAAATGTTAACTTTTTTATGATTGTGTTAATTTTATTGTTTTTAATGTATTTATTTATATTGTGATATTTTGTTCTTTATAATATAATATATATTGCTACATTTTATTTATACATAGGTATTTGTTAAAATTTTGTTTTTAGGATTTATTCCAGTCAAGTTTCTCATAAATAACAGTCAGCTTTGAAAAATGTCTGTTTCTTACTTTTAAAAACTAATATTCGTAATTAATAGCACTTTAAAACAATATAAAATCATATGTTTAATTTAATTTAAAGTCAGTATACTTTAATTATAACTTTTAAGTTAAAAACTTTCATTAAAATCACAGTTTGTGTAATCATCTGTGTTTTAAAAAATACGTCTCAGTTACTTTTTAAATATATGTATTCTTTTAAATGGTCATTGCCTAAAAATATTTATTAAATTCATAGGCGTGCGCACGGGTACAGCGAATGCTGCTTTCGCTGCACCTGACAATTTATTTTGGATTTAGTGGGCTGGTAGATATTTATTTGAAAGGTATACGTAGAATGAATAATTTTCAACATAAAACTGACTTTATTATTTATTTTTATTTTACATACCTTACTCTTAAGAGTTCCAATATTATGAGTAATATATAAATATCTATTATTAATTACTTTATACTTATAAATATTATTTTATTACCTATGTGATGTTAAATATATTTATAAAAGAGTAGAGTTATATATTATTAAATTACATAAAAATATTATTACTTTTTATTTACAATTTACTCTATTTCTTATAACTATAATAGGCATAGTCATAGAGTGATGAATTTATATGAGTGAGAAGGGGATATACCCTATAATGATTCGTGTACACAAATGATTATAATATGAACTTATAAAATATTAAATTTGTACACAGTAGGGCTAAACAGAAGTCAGGGGGAAGGCTATATAAAGGAAATAAGTGGACTGCTTACTGTTTTTTTGGACCGATAAAAAATGTATGCTGCACCCGACACAAAATCCTGCGCACGCCTATGATTAAATTCAACATTCCATACTTTGTCCATATTTTCATAAAATATTTGAAACTAAAAATTGTAAAATATCCATGATCCATAAGCATTTTATATTTGCATGCACATAATATGTTGTCAAATATTCGGGTTTTACTGCGAGTTTCAAGTGTACCTAATAGGTCACTGAATTGTACTTATTTGAATTAAATATTAAATCATTGTGTCAAAGAATGATTATAAGTGGAAACTTAAAATACTAGTCTTTATTGATTAAGTTAAACAGTAAACTAGTATTCTATTATAAAACATTAAACATCTTCAGACTCGCAATAAATTCTGCATACGACTGAAGGAATACTCTAAAATTTATAATTTAAATTAAAAAATTGAATTACATTTTACTCTGTGCAAGTTAAAATTATGATCAACGCATCCACTCATTACTTTTACTTGTGTGGAATAAAGTTTTTGATTCAAAAATAAACTATATGATGAAAATTATTGGACTTTACATTGTTAATATTGAATATTTTGTTCAAATAGGTACTTGTTAAAAAAATAAAATTAAAAATTTGATACTTCAATTGTAATTTAATTTAATTGTATTCAAATAATTTTTGTTGAATATACAATAATCCGTCATCATAAAAAATATATATAAAATTATAATAGTTTTTATTATATCAGCTGCCAAATCTATTACAATTTATTTTAATTAAATAATGCAGTCGTTGCACATCATTTAACTGTGCATTATTAAGTAATAAGGCGTTGAACATGTCAATGAATGACGAACAGTCTTCCAAGCTTCCATTGGGAGGCTGTATCATTGGTAATCTTAATGTCTCTCCGTCTGAAGCGCTAGAAGAATGTGAAGTGTTTTGCACAGTTGTAGCACTGATTTCAGCGATAATATCTTCAATGTGAGCCAATGCCCAATAGTGTCATATTTGGACTACTACACTCTTGACTGCACATGGTGGTAATTTTCCAGTTCTATTATAGACCTCAGTGGCGCAACCAAGGGGGGTGTTTTAGGTGTCTGGATACCCCCCTTGAACCGTGTAATAGGAAATTTATATTTAATTATATTCAATAAATATTCAATAACCATTGAAAAAAAATATTCAATCTTTTTTTATATTTATAAAGTTAACTGCCGTCATAATTTATTTTTAAGTATCATTAGAAAGTATTGTTTAAAATATTATTAAAACAGAATGCAAATGTGTTATCTAGTGTTATAATTTATAACTTATAAATGTTACTATGTATTTCGTCCATAGTTTATCGACAAATTCGGAAAATAATCATAAGATGTTGACACGGCTACAGCGATAGGTACTCGCTGAGTCCGCGGTGAGCCGGTCAGTATAAAAGAATAACACGAATTTCACTATTTGTACGGTGTATTTTTATTGATGATAAACAACGGTACACAAAAGCTATTTGTCGAATGTCACTATGTCAGGTTAACATAAAAAAAAATACACATTTTATGCTCTACGCGGTCTTACGACTAGGCGACGTTGTCGGTAAGACGGTTCATCCGCCGTTCATGCAAGAGAGCGAGACGGCCGGCGGCCGGTAGTCGGTACTCGTCCGGACCGACTTGTCTTCCCGTCCCACCATGTGATTTTACGGTGCGGGGGGAGAGTCGTGTCGTCGTAGCCCGTGGTGGCGGTTGATAAGGCATAGACCGGTCGCTACGGTGCCTGTACTTTGTTATATGTATAATAATTATGAATTTTGTAAACTTCTTGACAATATTGCTAAAATTATATGTAACTTTTATCTAAACATACGTGATATAAATTGTTCATTTAATAAAACGTTGGACATCAGTAGTGCATTCAGAAATAATTATGGTGGTAGATTGATTCAAATCGTTTGAATAAAACAATATAATAGGTAAATATTAAATAGCAGTCGTCTGAAATTTTCTACTCATTAACTTTACAAAAAATAATTAAGGGAAACTGTATACGCTACTGGCGGACACCTCCCTTGAAAAAAATCCTAGTTGCGCCACTGATAGACCTTAAGTTTTTCCAATACCTGTTCTGCTTTATTCAAAACGGTCCAATGACTAGACGTTTTAGTTAATGGCTTTCTTAATGTTTTTGCCTTATCGTGTGTTGTATATAGGTACTGTTAAAAATATCAAAGAATTCTATATATCTTGCTGTATGCCTGTATGTATACCTGAACTATTCATTTCATTCAATGCAATTAAAGTCATCATATTAGAACCAGGGGTTAAAGTGGGAAACAATTCCAGAGGGGACTAATGTCTCCATATAGTTTTAAGCGTTCCATATATAATTTTATGTATAATGTCTAATATATAAAATCCTAATTTGTTAAAGGGGACGCTTTTTAACCGCTGTCAGAGGTAAGGGGACTGAGTCCTCCTGCGTCCCCCCTCACTTTAACCCCTGATTAGAACTAACAGAATGGTGGTAGATTCATATGAATATTATTTAATCTGGATGCTAACCTTTGTTCTTTGTCTTTGTTATACAAATCTACTAAATCTGACCAACTACAAAGATCATTGTCATAGCTGAAATTGTATTTTTTCAGATAATTTTTCATTGATTCAATGATATGGGGAGTATCATGAATTAAATAAATGTTTTCATGATTGAGGTTGATGAATGGCTGTGTTTGTGATGGTAATCGGTCAAAATAGGTATCCAAGGACAAAATATCTAAATGTATCCGTTTTTCCAAAAATAAGTGAATTACACTTTAATTTCTAATAAATCTAATAAAATATAAATATATTATATAATGATACATAAATTACGTTAATAGTAATAATATCACAAAATATACTGCACAGTGCACACACATTATTCAAATAATATGAAATAAAATGTAAAATAATTTTTTTTTATATATAGATACAGTATAGCCCCAAGAAAGAAGATACTAATCCTACTATTCCTACCGAACCAGTAGTAATAAGTACGCCCAGACAGCAAAAGAATATTGTCAAAATAACAATAGAATATTAATAAATTAATATTGAAATTACTATAACGTTTCCATTTAATTCTAAAAAAGTTATTAAATGTTAATATAACATTTCTAAAAAAATTTTTGTCCACAAAAATAACGTTACACAAATGTTAAAATCAATAATATTGTTTTGATTTAATTTAATGTTAATCTATCATTTATATAATATTATTTGTACTCTATAATATTATTAAAACCTTGATATAAAACTATTAAAATATTTAAGTTAGAATATTTTTTTAAAAACTTTCTGGAACATTATTATTCATTATGTTATCAATGTTTGTTTAAAAAAATATATACAGTGAAACCTCTGAATAACAGACACTCTTTGTTGCCAAAATTGAGTCTGTTATCTGGAGTTGTCCTTTATTTAGAGAGATAATATGAGATAATATAATGAGAAAATAATATGTCACTGTATTCCAAAAAAATGGCCTTCATTTGGAAATTTCTATTAAAGAAGGGTTTGCTGTATATATAAAGCATACAACATTGCCATATTTAATAGCATTGTGAAGACATAATTCGTAACTGTGCTAAAAATAATATAATAATTAAAGATAACAAAAAATATTGAAACAAAATGATTAAGAAAAGTTTCCAACTAAAAAATAAATAAATCTTTATATTATAAAAACATCAAATTTCACTTTCGAGACATTTTGCCTGGTTTTTTTAGATTTTTTTCAAGCGATTTTCTGAAAAAAACTATAAAAAATAGTAAACCTGGTCATGAAAGCAAAAATAATCTTTTTAAGAAATCGTTGAAAAAAAAAAAACACTTTCAAATTTCATAATTGAATGTGTTGTAACACATTTTTTGATACACTTCCATAGCACTCTGCTATATTCTTAGTTAATTCACAAAAATAAGCAAATGCCCGATCCCTGATTGTGATATGAAAAAGGCGTCAGTTGGCATTTTGGCCTGGGTCGTCACGTTCAGCCTTGCGCCAGGCCTGCTAAGACTTATTACTTATTAGCAATAATATACACTTCTCATTTTTTTTGCTAAGACTTATTAGCTTTAACAGTTTAATAAAAATTAAATTTCCATAAAGAATACATTATTTTTGTATTTATAAGAACCAAAACATTTTTATATACATTAATTGTCTTCTTTATTTTTCTTTTTTTCCCTGAAAGGGGCATGAGACAACCATATTGTTAATGGTGTATCTATCTCTTTTTCGGTACTAGTCTTATACTTTCCATGGATTCTTAAAGCATCTGAAATATAGAAATTATGTTATCTCAAGTTTTTTTGTTGATTAAATATTTTTGCTCAAATTTTTTAAATGCTTAAAATGATGTTTTTAAGTGCTTATTTTAATAATTTTAAGTGCTATTAGTCCTGAGCCCTGATTATAACATATAGAGTACAAATGTATTTTAAAAAAATATGGGACACACATGTGTGTATAAAGACTATGACTATACTTTAATTGAAATAAGGTATAAGGTATATAATATTAAAAATATTTACTTTACCTATAATTAAGCGATAGCAGGACAAATTAGCAAATGATATTTTTTTTTTGAATCCGTACAGGGAATAGTTGACAAGGAACTGATCATTAAACAATCTCATCATGATACGTCGAACACTATTTCCAAGATCTTTATTACCAACTAGCAATGAAATTCTATGAACCTATATAAATTTAAATAATATTATAGTATGAAAAATACAATATTAATATAAAACTTATAATTATTACCAATATACGTCTAAACTCTGTGTTTTTAATTATATTTTCTAAAGCTCTCAGTTCATTATCATTTGTGATAGGAAATAATAAATCCATATCAATTTCATCATTAAATGAAGAAATTGAAGAAGATTTATCATTCTGATATAAATTATGTACAAACACACCAGAGACAACATAGGTAATTGGTTTAGACTTATGGCATTACTACTAGGTTAACAATTTGATAGTTGATTATTTTATTATTTACAAAATATATACATAGATAAGATATATATAGAAAGACTTGATGTTGAAAAAAAAATTACATTTCAGTATGGATATTAGCCATTGCTATATTTTTTCCATTAACTTTTAATATCATCATTTTTTTTTATTTCTGAAACTTTCCAGCTATTCAACCTATCACTTAAGTCTTGAACTTCAAATATATCAAGTAAAGCGGAGTCAATAGGATCCACAAAATATGGAGTTAACATCTTGTACTTTTTACCAACAATAATAGTTTCGTTATCATTATGGATAAAATGCATACACTTAACAATTTGTTTTTGTTTTGTAATTATAAAACTGTCTTAATCATTTTTAATATTAATTTTCATTTTATTAAATATTATAGTATGATATTGAGTTCCGGTTATGTTGTTCAACAATGGGCCGTTATTATGGCTATTTTTAAATATAGGTAAAACATTTGGTAATTGTTGATTTAATGTAATTATTTGATCAGTATATCTTTCATGATACCTATTGATTACTTGTTGCAATGGTTTTTCGTGCTTTCTTAGATAAGATTTTAATTGTTTCATATGGTTTTCAAATTTAAATGCACTGCAATTATCAAGGGGACCATACTGCGTATAGTCATCACACAAATGCGATAGCCCATGTATATTGTGAGATACATACTGTACACCATAAATATTTTCAAAACTTTGAACAAAAAAATCTAATAACTGTCTAGCATAATCTATTAAAAATCCAAAATCAGGGCTTAAAAGAATTATCATTGCAATATTTAATGACATGAAATTATTGTAACACTTTTACGAACACGGCAAAATGTGGTGAATGTAATTGTAATTGTCATACCGCTTCTCCGGTGGAATAAGAACCGGAGAAAAAAAATGAGTATATGTTTAACTGCAATTATATGTATTTCAGTTGTAAAATATAGTTCCATATGGCATAGCTATATTGGTAGTTGCAAATACTATTTGATTTTGGTTAAAATATTAATAGTCAATTCAACTAAATTTAATTCTAACTAAAATTGTAACTTTATTTTATAGTTGAACCAACCAAACACTTTGATTGAATTTATAAAATAAAAAATCACAATAAATTGTCAAATATCTAAAAATTGATGTCACATGAATCATGGTTACTTAAGACCTTAAATTTAAAAAATTTTATGTAAATAATTAAAATTAATAAACGTTAAATGGAATAAGAACAGGCGTATATGAATTTTTATAGGATTTAATTTAAATTAATAACTATAGCGGTATAAAGGTGGAAAGTCTTTGCTGAGACAAGAAGCAGTTAATTATTGGTGACACGAAATCGAGTTTTTATAAATTGCATTAATTATTGCACTAATTGGTGTCTACTGACTACTGTATAATATTATAACTTCCTTTAATAAATATGATGTGTTTATTAATTTTATAACAGTTTTTAATGGATGTAAGATTAATTATATGGTTTCTAAACCATATGTAATGTAATAACAAATACTATGCAAATCCTAGACGTATGTCTATAATATTTGTAATTGGGCTCGCCCGTTTAAATAAATAAATAAATAAATAAATATGTGCGGAGAAAATTAATCAGTGAACTAAACTCAACAAAACACACTTCATTTTACAATTGTAAAAAAAATGTATTGGTATTTTAACCTATAACATTAAATCAGCTAAAGGTTAATAGAACCCCATACACATTACACAAGTATACAACATAGTAAATTTGTGTTCAGTTGAACCAATTTTATGTTTTAAGCTGAATGAATTTATCTATATCCAAACTTATAAGTTATAATTATGAACATCATGGAAAATTTTTCCCAGATTACCATTTTACTTGTCTTATTATCCTACCTAGTACCTAACTACTAGATACCTAGTTGCTTTTATAACGATAACAATATCTAAAGAAAAATTATATTTTAATATACTTTGGACTTCGGAGCACATTTTATTAGTATTAAAAATATAGTATTTTATAGTTAATGTTGATAAGGGTGTATATACTATATAAAATATAATAATATTAATATATATATATATACATATAATATAAATATGTATTAAATCTTTAAATATATATATAAATATAATATACCGTATAGTATTTTCCTTGGGTCAAATACTAGAATATTTGAATATACAATTTTATGTCTCCTATACATCCCTTAAATTACTCAAAAATGAATTATTGGACGTCAGATAAATTTATTGCATGTCCTTGTACGTAAGTATTTATGTATTTTTACACTTTTATAGTAAAGAAACTCGTACGTGTCTCCGCAAAGCAGTGTCGTCTTCAGATCACGATCTGTTTTTCACCCGCAGTATAAATAATATATAGATATAATATGTATGCAATACATTTTATATCGAATTCGCCCCCCCCTCTTCTCCAAAAGTGGTGTTCCCTTCCACGTGAAATGGACGAGGGCACAACTGCTTCAATACTCCTTGATCCTTCAAGTACGTTTCTATTTTCATTCATATTATATTATTATGTCAGCAATATCAGCGCTAGAATAAAATTTAAAAAGGAGTTTCAAATTATGTACTTATCTTCCCTCCATCCCTTTTCTTTCAATCTAGAATTTTTTTAAAATTATATTAAAAATGTTCTATGTAAGTGTACCTATATATGTATATATGTGTAAATATGTATATACGAATAAATATATGATGATTATATATTATATAATACAAATCGCATAACACATTTTCACAAATAAGCATATAATAATTAGATTTGTTATTAAAACTTTATACGCTGGTATAGCTATTCAATATAGGTAACTACATTCAAATATACTTATAAATAATACTTATAAAATGTATATACGAAATCACTGGAAAATACGACAAGCTATAAGCTGATAATATTATCCCCTATACCGACTCGACGTAAGGAAAAAGATAAAATATCTTATTATCTATATTTTTGACATACAAAATATTTATGACTTTTCATCATCGATAAAAATGATACAGAACTTGATTTTGATTTGATAATCTTAAAATGAGTTATAAGTCTTATAACTATACACAGTAAAATGTAAATCTAGTTATTTCTCTTAAAAGTTTTGTTAGTATTGTTCGAAACATCTGAGTGTCCGTACATATCCGTTTATACTAATCATATACAGTTATACAAATTCACAATGAGCGAGAATGTATCATTCATGTTGAGTGAAAAAGGCAAAAAACTACTAGTTTTGAATAATTTTAAATTTTTTAAGCATCATACATTTAAAAAAAAATGAAATTACGTGGCGTTGTGTAATAAATAAGTGTAGTTCAAAAGTTTATACTTTGGGTCAAAATGCCCAATTAATTAATACAGATAAATCGTGTTTTGATCACCGCCATGCAAGTGATAGCACTTTAAATCGGCAACAAATAAGAAATGCTTGCAAAAGAAAAGCTGTAGACTCTATAGTTGAAAAACCGTCAAAAATAATACGAAAAGAAGTATCAAATTATGCTAACGAAGGAGATTTGATTGCACCCGACTTAAAACTTATAGCAAGGAATATTCATAATGCAAGAATGCATTGTTTCCCCAAACTGCCAACATCAAGAAAAGAAGTTCACGAAATTTTAAGTTTATACTTTATTAGACATAAAAACAAATAGAGGTGAGTTATTTTTATATGAAAATGATGCGCTAAATGAAATAGTTATTTTTTCATGTAAAACAAATATAGATTTGTTAAAAGAATTAGATGTTTTATATATGGATGGTACTTTTAACTATAGTGATAAATATTATACGCAACTATACACGATTCATGGCATTAAAAATGGAGTGTACATTCCGTTAATGTTTTGTTTATTGCCAAATAAAGAAAAAAAGACTTACATTGCATTATTGAAAACAAAAAAAATAGCTGGAGTAATACCTAAAAAAATTATTTTAGATTTTGAAATAGCAATGCATCAAGCAGTTTTTGAATTTTTTCCGGAAACAGAGGTGTTTGGAATGTTTGGATGTCGTTTTCATTTGGGCCAAGCTTGGTACCGCAAAATTCAAAATTTAGGTTACGCACCACAATTTAATTCTGCAAATGACAATATAGGAAAATGGTTAGTACCTACATATTTTTGGACTTCCTTTTTGAAATTCTCAAACTTTTTCAAGTAAATACGTATATAAAAATAAGAACTACAATTAATAATCCAAAACCAAAAAGCAGTAAAAAATAAGCCGAAAAAGAAGATTTTATAAATGAAAAAATTTCAGATTATAGAACAAGCAAAATAAATAAATATGATTATGTTAAATTATTAAGTTATAGAAATAAACCTAAAAAAATATAAGATTTCATTTTTTTTTGATTTTTTACTCTTTATATTATATTATATTCAATTATGAAAAATTAAAATGCATTATGCAATTTGTATTATATTGTATAATCATCATATATGTATGTATTTATTTATTTATTTATTAATTTAAACGGGTAGGACCCAATTACAATTTTTTATAATTTAATAACAATTTAGTGACTTAAATCTAATAAAAAGAAATACAGTAAATAGTATAGTATAAATAAAAATAATAATATTAAAAACAATAGAAACAATATAAAAATATAATATAGACAATAATAATATAAGTGACAGAAATAATTCAAAGATACGCAATAAAATTACAAAAACAATCAAAAGAAGGGAAACTAAATAGATCTAGGTATAATAATAATAATAATATGCTAATGCGTTTTAACGATCGCCCGTTTAATGTGCCGCAACGACTCCGATTATCATTAGTATATACTATATATATATATATTATATTAAAATTAAAATTACTTCTTATACTATTCACTACTTATAGGTATTAATTATCGTGGTATGCCGTATGCGATAGGTGCACATCGTGTACGATAATAATTATACAATAACACGTATCGATACGAATTATAGCATCTAACGCAGTATTTATTCATTTTTTAAAAAAACAATCTCATCATCTATCATGCGTCCTCGTTTTTTATTACATATTTAATAATAACGTATGTATATCATATATTTTATTATAATATAAAGACATTATTTCCGTTTCGGCGGCGGCGCCACACGATATTATATTTTATCGGCATACAAATATACAATATAATATAATAATAATATTTATATTATGGAATATTACCATGTTTTTTTTTCGATTCGAGACACTTCGTACAGGCAAGTACAGGTACTACTATACTGGTTTATTTCTAATACACTCTGACACAACGAAATTGCAGTATATAATTTATACATATAGTTGTATGCTAACGTGCGATAATGTATAATAATAATAAATAATATATCCCGAGCTGGTATACATACATAGATATCGTACAATATATGGTATTATAATTTATAACATGTGTAATAAATGGTATTTAATAATATTGTTATATTATGGTGTACACGTATATGGTATATAGTACTCGGCTGTTTGCGCTAACGGGCCTTACTAAGGCGTACGTCAGACGCTTAGTCCTCCGGACCGTTGTGAGAGGGACAATTTAAATAATAAGTTTCAGGGTTTGCGCTAAAGTGCAGTACAACTATTTATTTAATATTATATATATACAAAATATATACCAATAAAATACGAGCTATGGGGGGGGCGAATGCCCCCTTCGCCCCCCTCAAATATGCCATTGGTCGAACATGGCAAAAAAAGTGACGAACGTCCGAAAAACACGTTAACATTAACCACAGATTTCTATATAGGACGTAGTATAGAAGTAATATAGAAATATACTGCCCTCCTAGTATAGTGGAACAAGCAGTAAGTGCAAAATTTCAAAATTTGAGGTTATTTCATATTCGGCATAATTGAATAATTACGGATTTTTTTTCCTTATGAAAAACACCATAACTATACACTAGAAATGCCTTTAAAATGCATTATAAAATGTCGTATCGACCAAAATATTGTCAAATACTAAGGAAAAACGCAGTATATACATGCATGTAGCATATTCTAGAGAATAAAGCAGTATATATCCAATGGAGATACTGCTTATTTTACTAGTAAAATAATTTCTCAATGTAAATACTGCATATATTTGCTTAGTAATCTTGTCTAAAACGGATTTGCAGTATGTACATTTTATTTTTTTATTAGTGAATTATAATAGTCGTGACTTATATGTAATTATATGCGCTCATGGCTCATGTCATATAAAATATGTAACAATTTATTTCAGAAAGAGTTAAATAATAAATTAGTAACGGTCGAGTTGCCGCACGCGGATAACGGTAAACATCAATAAAATCTTTTATCGGTGATCAAGGGGACGATTTATATTACGAGGTCACACAGAAACGCCATACGTGTCTGTAACAATAAAGCGCAGAACGTGTGACTTTTCTTGTATGCTGACAAAGACAAGGGATGGCCTAATGAGGGTCCCTATAACCAAGGATAAAGCCAGATCTTTGGAAACGCGGGGGCCTTTGATGGGGCCGCCTACGTCTCTGGCTGACTTGACCAAATCGTCTCCCTCGCCAGTTCATGTGTACCCGTGTTTGGACGAACGTCTAGAGAGTCCTTTTCCGTCGTGCGGTAATTAAACCAGTTCATGTAATACATAAATATTTAGTCAGTGTTTTTTTTTTTTTATTTGGATATATATATTCAGTGATCCGATATTATCTGTAATCTGTGTCACACTGTCACATAATCGCGTAATTGTGGTAATTGTGTTCATAACTCATATAAAATAAATACATATCCGGATATTACAGTGGACCAGGTAAGTTGCATGTTAATAATATATGTAATAACGTAAGGAATTGATATTATTAAATAAATGAATCATATAAATATAACAAATATTTAAAAATAAGAATTAATCTCAGATCCTTATCAAATATTAATTTTTTACGTTATTACACTTACTAGACAGCTGCTGGCTTAAGATAAACAGGTTAAGAAACGCAGCTGTGATTATTGAGGCTCTGGTCTGTCAATCCTCGGATATCAGCGTGAATGATACCCAGCGCTCCATGTGGTAATATTTAGCTTTATTTATATTATCTTACGATTACCTTTACTAGGTGGTAATGGACCAATTAAATCAATATGAACTTGTTGAAATCTGGTGTGTGGTAGTTCAAACTGTTGTAGCGGACTTTTTGTATGTCTTATAACTTTAGCACGTTGGCATTGAATGCATTGCTTTGTCCACTGTGCGCAGTCTTTCTTCATCCCAGGCCATATGAATCGTTGTGTTATTAATTTGATTGTTCCTCGTTGACCCGGATGGGATATTTCATGTATAATCTTGAAAATTGCATGTCTGAAGTGCTTTGGTACGTATGGACGTATTAACTCTGTAGACGTGTCACAATATACATAAGTTGTCTTGGAACCATATTGTAATGTCTTTAATTGTAAGCTTGTACCTGCATTTGGTTTTAAAAGGTGTTTGAGTTCTTCATCCGTTTCTTGTTGCCGTTGCAACTTATCATAGTCGATTGCATCTGGAAATCCAATTTCTTCTATCCTTGATAAGAAGTCTGCAGGTGTATTGAATTTACCAGACACATGTTGGATGTCTGTAGTAAATTGACTAATAAAATTCAATTGTCGAATCTGCTTGGTAATGCTTTATCAGATTTTTGTTGATAAGCATAAATCAATGGTTTATGGTCAGTAAAAATGGTAAAACTTCGTCCCTCGATCCAATGTCGAAAGTATTTTATTGCTAAGTATAATATTGCAAGTAATTCTCTATCATATGTACTATATTGTTTTTGTATTTCAGTCAAACGCTTAGAATAATAAGCCAATGATTTCCAAATGTCCTTACCATTATTGTCTAGTTCTTTTTGTTCGAGCACAGCACCCATAGCAAAGTTGGAAGCGTCTACTGAAACTGCTATTGTTGCATCGTTTATTGGATGTGTAAGCAATGAAGCGTTTTCCAGATCAAGTTTACACTGATTGAATGCTTCTACTGAGATTTCATTCCATTTGATGATGTCAGCTTTCTTTGTTTGTTTTATGCAATCATTTAAGATTGCCTGGTGCTCTGCTGCTTTTGGTATGAATCGTCGATAGTAATTAATGACATCCAAAAACCTTCTGAGATGATCCTTTGCTGTTTTTGGTGTTTTATACTGTTGGATAGCTGCAACTTTTTCGTTATATGATGTTATTCCGTTAGCTGATATGTCATAACCTAGAAATCGTACAACTTGTTTATTAAATTGCTCTTTTCTAAGTTGATATTCAAACCATATTGTTGAAGACGTTTGAACACTGTACAAAGGTGGTCATGATGTTGTATTTCATTGTTTGATGCTATCAGAATGTCATCGATATAAGCAAAACAGAAATCTAAGTCGCTAAATATTTCATTAATGAAACGTTGAAATGTTTGTGCTGCATTTTTTAACCCAAATCCCATTCTCATAAATTCAAATAACCCAAATGGTGTGATTATAGCTGTCTTTTCAATGTCATCTGGATGCATTGGAATTTGGTGATATGCCCGGGTTAAGTCAAGTGTAGAAAATACAGTCTTATTGGTAAGTAAAAAACCAAAATCATGTATGTGTGGTATGGGATACTCGATACCTGTCTGCAACTGTTACTCCGTTCAATTTTCGGTAGTCACGACAAGGTCTCTGTTGGGCAATTATGTATAAAAATATAATAACGCATAATTATATGAAAAAACGTGCTTTGCTCGACGGCATCAGTGGACTGTATATTATGTAATGTAAAAAACAAGCGAAAAACAAATGTGTTTTAAAAACAAAAATGTAACAACCAAAAACAACAAGTATAGTAAACATGGCATATCAGAGACGTATCATGATAAATATCGTATAGTGATAAGATATAAATTTATTTTATTTATTTATTTCAGCCAAGTTTAATTAAAATTATATGATACTATTAGTAAATTATTACATTAAGAATACATTAACAATGGCTGATACGTATACCAACTGAGCTAAGCTCGTATCTGGTATACGGAGTTCATATAAATTAAATCCGATGGTGGTTAGTTGTTGTCTGTTACTAAGATAACTGATGAACCATTTTGTATTTTCATTAAAGCCTAATTCTTTTAACTTGTTGAGTAATAATTGTCTACTAATTGAGTCGAATGCTTTTTCTAAGTCCAAGAACGTAATTAGAATTCTTTTTTTACCATCCCTTTTGTTATGTAGAAAGTTATTTATATCAATTAATGCGTCTTCTGTACCTAATTTTTTTCTAAAGCCGTATTGTCCATGATATATTATTTTATTTTTCTCCAAGTAATTTAATAGTTGATTTTTAATTATTTTTTCAAGGATTTTAGCTAAAATTCCTACTATTGATATAGGTCTATAATTAATAAAATCTGTTTTATCCCCTTTTTTATGAATTGGTACAATTCTCGCTACTTTCAGTTCATCAGGTACTATACCGTTTGTTACACTACAGTTTATTATGTGGGTCATAGGAAATATCACATTGTCTCCTATTTGTTTAAAAAATGATGCTGTATAACCATCAGCTCCAGGTGCCGAATTATTATTCAAATTATTTAAGATATTGGTTACTTCATAAGTACTAATGGTATTTAAATTGAAAACGGGGTTTGAGTTTAATATGTTATTAGTATTTATTCCTTTTTTAAAATTAGGATATTGAGTACTGTTTGAACTACTGGGAAAATTGTGTTCTACTAATCTACTTCCTGTTGTTGCAAAATATGAATTCACTATGTTTAAGTAGTCTTTAGGTGTAATATTAGGATATTTTACTTCTATTATTTCATTAATTGGAAGCCCTGCAGAATTAATTTTTCTCCCTGTTAGTTCATTGATCACTTGCCAGATATCTCGTCCATTACCTTTACAAGTTTCTATTTTATTGGTATAATATTGTTCTTTTGCCTTTCGAATAAGTATCGTTAATTTATTTCTATATGTTTTGTAATAATTTATTAATTTAAGATTAGATGTATCCTTTTTAATTTTCAAATTAATTTTATCTCTATTTTTTATTGATCTTACAAGACCACTGGTAATCCATGGTTTTATTTTACGATGTTTATTTTTTGAAATATGATTTGATACAATACAATTGTTGATAGTGTCTAATATAGTTTTATTAAATATGTCTAATGCAGTATTAGCATTATTGGTTTCATATAATCCAGTCCATTCGATACAAGATAACAATTTCACTACCTTATTATAATCAATATAAGATATAATACAAATCTATGTGTTTTTTATTAATTTGTACGTTTTTTATACTACCTATAATTGTATAATGGTCTGTTATACTGGTTTTAATTACTGCAGGATTAAGATTAATATTTCTACTAAATATGTGATCAATACATGATCTAGTATCGTAGCCCACTCTAGTATGCGTACAGATTTGGGAAGTAAAACCATTTGATGATAGTATATTTAAATAGTTTTCGGTTGTAAGAGAAGTATTTTTTTCTAATACCTATGTCAATATTAATATCGCCAATCCATATACAACTATTGTGAATTGTGAATATGACCTGAAGTCATTAAGGTAGATAGTTCAGATAGGAAAATGTTTATATTAGATTGTGGTGAGCGATATGCGGCTATAATTGTAATTGGTTTATTATTTACATTTAAGTTTATTTTTATACAACTAGCTTCAGAGAACAATTGCAGTTGATTAATAGATATATTATGTTTATTGTTCGTATATATTAGTACTCCATCGTTTTGATTAAGATTATTTTCACTTTTGTAACTTGAAAACCCGATTATATTTTGGGGGGTAAACCCCGTGCTGTTCCAAGTTTCACTAAGAATAATTATGTCTAAGCAATTAATTGAGTCATTTATCATGCACAAAAACTCATCTATATTTCGATTATATGACCTGATATTCATATGTAATACGTTAAATTCGTTATTTTCTATACCCATCAAATATTCATACAAATCTAAATTAACTATATTTCCATCATTGATTGTGATGTACGAGTCTATGAAATCTAAGTTTTTTTCAATCATTTATTATATTGACGCAGTGAAAATAGAATCAGAGTCTATACCAATGATATTATTATTTTTTACTATTATGATGATGAGGCAGTGTGGAGAATGTGTGTTTATAACAGAAACAATAATTAGAAGTGATGACTGACTAATCAGCACAATATTTTGATTATTTGCAACATAAGTTAAATCGCTTGACCCGATTAAATAGTTCATATTATTATAGTGTGTATATGATATTATATGAATTATTTGCGTATAATTAAAATACCCAAAAATTAATGTATACCCGTGAATAATATTATTAAAGTATAAGATATAAAAGTTATAATAAATTCCTGTTGATGGAATCTTAGAATGTATATGATAATAATTCCACAGTGTGTAAATTATGTGTAATTTTAAGGTAAAAAATATTATGCTGTAGTTAAAGCATATTATAAAAAATTTAGATCTTCCAAACATTTTACTTGTATCTTTTTGCCCTGTTCATCTTTTTTGAAATATATCCTGCCATGACTTGTCCAGATGAAGCGATAGCCCAGTTCTTTACCTTTCATTCTAGATTCCCAGAATAATTTTTTATTGAATGCCGTAAGACTTTCGTTTATATAGATTAGTTGACTTTTATATTCGATTTTTCCTCGTTTCTTAATAAATTCATCTCGTTTTCTCCTTGAAGCCAGTTCAATAATTATCAAAGGCTTATCTATATTTCGGATTGAAGGTTTACGATACGCATTTTCAATATCAAATAAGTTAAGATCGATTCCTAACACTCCTGCAATGTCATGAACTAAGTTTTCAACATTTTCTTCTTTTTCCTTTTGAACACCACTAATTTCGACATAACAGGATTTCTCATTTTGCTCCAAAGTATTAATCTTATATTCCAGACTTTGAATTACTTTATCTTTTTCTTTCAATGATTTTTCTAGTTCAATGATACGATTGCTAAGAGTTTCTAATGTATTATTAGTAGTTACTTGGTTTCTCAGTACCTCATCTAGCCTATTGATAATTGATTTAGTATCTATTTCCAATGTTGAAGGTAGCATTTTTTCTTTTGTTTTGGTATTGGCTTTGATCGGGGTACCATCATGTCGTCCATTTTTTGATTGGCTGACACACTCATCAAAATTGTATTTTTGGCCAATACTTTTAAGATATTCAAGACTATCTTTATCCATTTTTGAGCATTTCATATGTGTTACCGTATTACATGTAGCACATTGTACACTGTCTTCTTTACGAGCGATAGATATTTGACACTTAGGACACAACGTCATATTATAACACGTTAGTAAAAACAATTATTAATGAACACGCACACGTATTTACTCATCGAATAACACTATAGAACTATAACTATCGATGTACACTAACTCGATATGGTTCACTGGCGATCCAATGGAGCGCAATGGTAGAGTCACTCCACAGGTACACATGTGTTAACGGAACGTTCAGTGTTGGCACCAAATTGTGGATAAGTTGGGCGAGTAGGAGTGCTCCACACAGTTCGAGTCGGGGAACCGATACTATCTTTAGTGGAGCCACTCGTGTTTTGGACGCCAGCAGCAGTGGCGTGCGGTGATATTTTATGTTGGGTAAGCGCTAAAATAAAATTTCAAGTTAAAACAAAAAAAGGTATTTTATTAATAAAAACTTATAATAAGTATATTGATAACAAAAATAATCCGATATGCATCGTAAGAATATTGGAATTCCGTTTTTAAAAATATCGATAAGCGCTCGCCATAGCGCTTTCAACCATCACGTAAAAACGCGTATATCCCCTTCTACCACAACTAGTCATTCCTATAAATAACGATATAGGAAAGGCAATCTAAAATACTAGCGCTTCTGTAGAGAAATTGCCTATACGAAAAAAAAAATTTAATTTCTTTCAAAATCTGATAATTTTTTTTTAAATTGAACACAAAAATAAGAATTAATAAATATTTGTAATTTTAATGTAAACAAATATTATCATTTAACATAAGAAATATTAATCTTTTTCTTTTTTTTCTTTTTGGCTGGGCATGCGCCGCTTACCTAGCTTGTCCTGACCGCACGCCACTGGCCAGCAGAGTAGTGGTTCAGATGTCAGCCGTGGCACTGATGTAGATAACGGCGGCGTAAGCAAGCTCGGAGCTGTCACAAAACCCGTTAATACCAATCGATTGTACTATATGATATAGAGGAAATTCTATAGTGGTAAACGTTGCAAACGTTTGATAACGGAGAAATTCGGACTGTCCGTTTGCTAAACGAAACAGTAAACGTTTGCAAACATTGCAAACGCCATGATCCAGCGTTTGGTCTGTTAAATTTAGTATCCGAAACCATGGTTGACTTTGTTTTTACTTTTGCCGTTATCGTTATCACTATTCATAAATTTTTAACTTTTTATGTCTTATACCACGGTTAAATAAAATACCGTACTCAGTGCCGTAACTAAAGTGTCAAAGACCCAGGTGCAAACAAATGTATATTGGCCCCCCCCTCTTTCTTGAGATACAAAAAAAAAGTCGGACTTTACACTATGGGCATTTTTATTTTTTACTCCTTAGATAGGATAGTATTTGTGGATGTAAAATAATCGTTGCGATTACTTTTAATCCTTAAAATCTATTTTTTTTAATAATCAAAAATCTATTTATGTCACTCTAGACTTAGTATTTTTCCCTATATTTAGATAAACAATTCCAAGTAAAACCTACCAGACTTTTACATTTTGTTATAAGAACTTAAATACAAGATAATAATTAATAATACAATAATTATGAATAAAATTAAATAAAAAAAAAAAAATTGATGGCTATTTGGTATGGGCCCTTTGACCCAGCGGGCCCCAGTGCCATGTACCGCCAGCACCTATGATTTTTACGACACTGACCGTACTAAACCAAGCGCTCATGAATTTCTACCTTTTCAACGTTTCAAACGTTGGAATTTGTTCTACAAAACGTTTTCCGCTATAGAATTTCCTCATAGTCACTATAGCGTATGAGTAGATATACCATGGTTATGGTGGATATTAGCTTATAAATAATAATTAGTAATTAGCATATAGTATTATAATTAATATCCATAATTTTTCAGTACAATAAGTTCAGTGTAAACGTTTTTTATAAACTCAAAATGTTTGTTTTATCAAATATTTATTTGTATTTTTTTTAAAATTCATAGGTATTTCGGATTATCTAAAATTAAAATTATTTAACGGGACATGTGCCTACAGTGTATATACAAGTAAAATAAGTAATTTATATTGCATTGAAAAATGTTGTTTATTTATTATTTATTTTATTCATCCGTCAAGTGTATTTAACTACAATAGTATCTATAATAAATACTTATTCTGTAATAATATAATATTTTAAAGTCTAAATATTGAAACAAGTCAAAGTATTGCTACCATTGTAATATAATACGCTTAGCTAATTAAAATAAAGATTTGTCAGTTGTTGTTTTTGTTTTTACTCGATTTTAAAAATTGAGTTTTTCATACGTTGTGGTCGTGTACGTGACATCGGGTAGGTGATCTACCGTAAGTTACTGTGCAATAATATTGGATGTGTTATATTTGAATTCAATGATGAATAATCTCGCATATAATATATAATATCAAACAAAACAATCCTGAGTAAAGGAGACGGGTCGTCGTCTATTTCTAAGGATAGTCTATGTATTTATGTTAGGTTGACAGGTTGAACTAATTTTTGTGATAAATATATCTACTTAAGAGGACGCCATACCCGCATGTATTGTCTCTGTCTTATACAAGCGTAACATAGTTAAAAACTGTTTTGCGCGGGACAATTTTACTCTCTCGATATTTATATCAAAATTACCAAAATTTTAAATCATATTGAGAAGAACTTTTCCTGTGTCGTAGCGTTTAATTGTTTTGATAACATGAATGCAATTATAGTTATCGGTTTGAGAACTTTAGGCTTTTTTTATTTAATTATTAAAAATGATTGGTTACCACTATCAAAAAAATTAAAACGCTACATCACAGGTAAAGTTCTTTTCAAATTTATTTTCAGATTTAAAATTTTGGTAATTTTGATATAAATATCGATTGAGTAAAATTGTCCCGCGCAAAACAGTTTTTAACTATGTTACGCACTTACGCTTGTATATAAGACAGAGACAACACATGCGGGTATAGCGTCCTTTTAAAGGTCTATACTGACATATTGTTGAATATGTTAGATAATCTGGTAGGATCTCGATGACACATTTTATCAACTAATTACTAAATATAACTTGTAATGTAACAGAAACAGGCGGAATTAACTGCTTATACATTTTTAAACTTTATAAACATACTTAGGCATTACCGACTTGATAGAGATAATTTTTCTTTGGGAATGGTTCTATAATTAATTCTTTACGCAGGATTTATGGCGCGATTATGTCACAACGTGTAATAATAAATTATATAGTTATTATCAATCAGAGCGAGTATACGATGATTATTTTTGTCACGCGGCTTCACACGCTACAATTATAAATAAAATAGAATAATATAAAATATAAAAACAAGTATAAATGTACTACAAAATATGCAGCTAGTTCTAAAAAGAAAAAAACAAGCACGAGATCCCACGCGAAAATATATAAGGGTTTTCGCTTATTACGTCACTTTCTCGTTATTCGTTAAAGAAAGTCAGACAAACGTCTACATGTTATAGTATAGACATAATCTAGGCACTTATTACTGCGCATCGTAATATTTACCCGAATTGAGGATATATTACACATTGTTACATTACATCATAATAATCGACTTGAATTACACTTACTTACCTAACTTATAACTGTTGTTGCCGCCGTAGCGTAAAATAATAATATAATATAATAATATAAAATTCTAGCGGTTACGGACGAACAGCCGATCAACACACACGCACACACACACACAAACACTCGCGCGCACCAGCCGTTATTTTAATATTTATTAATTATTTTTGTTTTAATTATATTTTGTGCCTTGTGAGTTATATAATATTATGCAAATCAGGATCGACGCGTTATCTGCTGCCGCCGGCTCGCCGGTCCGCGTAGCTTAACACGGCCGCCACAATTTTTGGCTTTCTCCGTACGTTGCCGTAAGATAGTCCGTTGTGTCGTGTTAACAATATTATTATTGTTTTTATCAAAAAAATGCTTCATATTGTATTATATTTCTTTGGTTTATAAGGTGCCAATTATTTGTAACTTTCATTTTATACTTTTATACCATTTATATTTTATTGCGTGGGTGCTAATCGGCAATCGCCATATCTTTATTATTATTTTATATTTTATGCATGACGTGTGCGCGAATCGCCACGCTCATATCTTTGTAATATTAAATTTATTATACTCTAATTATTCATCTATATTTTTGTAATTGTGTATTTTATTTTGTGTGAATTTTATTAAGTGTATTATAGGCATAGGTAGCAGCTGGCAGCCTGGCCAGCAGTGCACCGACAAGCCGTGAGTTATTTTTTATTGTTATTTATTTAATATTATTATATTTTTGTTACTATTAGGTATTTAACTGTTAGGCCAAAAGGGCCATATATATATATATATATATTTATTATCATATTCTGTCGTGTCACGAAGACCGTATATATTATTTTATATTATTATTATTTCTATATCCTATTAGCCATAAGGGCTATATATAGGGTGATTTTTTTATCAAACAATACTCATTATTTCTAAAAGTATTCATGTTTTTGAAAACATTTTTTTTACATAGTTTCAAATTGTTAAAAAAATAACGTTTTTATAAAAAATTATATTTTTAAATATTTTTTATCTTTATAATTTTTTAATTTTTTTACTTTTTTGAATGACAACATATATTTTTAATTTCATATTCCAAAGCAGAATAATTTTCTGAGTATTTTGATACATAAAAATCGAATTTAGGGCGAGTAGTTTATGAGTTATACGTATTTAAAGTTTAGTTGTGCGGAATGGAGTGGTACGGGGTTACCCCGCAAAATGTTTGTCCACTACTCCACTTTGTTACCAATTATTTAGTATAGAGTTACCTTATCATTTAATATTAAGTTTTACACACACACACAAATTTACACACATACACACACCACTACACTACATAGCTCACTAGTATTTGCGCGGTGAACCTAACCAATTCTAGTTGAGCTATACACAATTTACACAAATTTACAAAGGTCGGTCGGTGTGTAAGTATAATACGTAGTAAGCGCGAAGTACTTTGGTAACCGGGCGCACGGCCTATTATTGTCCGTTCCCGGCCCAAACAACTGTGATACCTATTACTATATGAAATTAATTACAAATTATAAGTAAAAAAAAAGTACCTATTAGGTATACCTACTTGCAAATTGTAGAAAAAATTAACTTATTTATTATAATTTTTTTATTATTTTACATTTATATACACTTAAATTTTATAAACCATTAAACATTAACTTTTGCAAAAGTGTTACAGAATTAATTTTATTGTACAAGTTCATAGCATTTATACTTACACATTACTTGACTTATATACAGTATATTAAAATGTATTATATAGTGACCGGATTTTTATGTTTTTTCAAATAATCTTTATTGAGTGTATGCTGTTTGATGGATGTTAAAAATGAAAAAAATTAATTAAATATAATATGGAGATTATAAGATAATTCGTTTTTGTTTGTGTATTTGAGAATATTTTAGAGGTAGAAATTGTTTAGTATAAATAGCATATTTTGTAAATCCTGAGAAAATAATATTAGTTTATTTTAATTTCAATGATTATTATCAATAATTTTGTTTTTAAACAATTTTTTTAATTGAATCACTTGCACAAATAATCATATTTTTAAATTGTGATTTTATTTGAATATTTTTAAATTAGTCAGATTACTTGGATTCATAAATTGTGCGTTCAATAATTTTGACTCATACTCAATAATAATAATATTAACTTACCATGTCATTGTATTTAGGTACTTTTTTGTTGTTATAATTTTTTTAATTTCCATATTAATGTATA
The DNA here is from genome assembly GCA_020882235.1 of Schizaphis graminum. Lineage (NCBI taxonomy): Eukaryota > Metazoa > Arthropoda > Insecta > Hemiptera > Aphididae > Schizaphis > Schizaphis graminum. Next base: position 111,562,156 of record CM037032.1, on the reverse strand, counting down.
TTTTGATATTCAATTGTTTTGAAAATTTGTTTTTTTAACTTAAAAAAAAAATAGGAGAAGAATATTTGTGGGAATTTTTGTAGAATATTAGCATGATGACAATTATAGGATTTATATGACTTTTTATAAGACATTGAAAAGTTCATACCAGTAACCGGCTTTGTAAGGCAATCGAAGTGAAATTCCGGTTGGTTGGCAACCTAATTTGCATCAAATTTCGACTATTTTTGAGCATAAATACTAAACCTTAGATACAATAAATCATTTAAAAAATGTAAAAATGTAAAATTGTCTTACATCAATTTTGTTACAAATGTTTAATGAACGTTATTACCGTGATGTGTATTCAAAGTACGATATTAGATTGTAGGAAATATAATTAAAATTTATTTTGATACGTACCTATTACAAGTATACAACTGCTTTTTTTCGTGTTCATTTTAGTTTTCACAACAAATTTTATTCACTTTTTTTTGCAAATTGAAAATTCATTATTGCTTTGTATGAGCTTCAAAAGAACAACCTCTGTTCTTTTTTTATTCCAGTAAACAAATAATACCAATTATAAATTATACTCTAACTGAAAATCGATTCGTTTTTATATATTTATTTGAAGAGGGTGGTGCAATTAGGAGTTTAAATATTTAACATACGGTACATTATTACAGCATATTATACAATTGGCAAAATAAAAAAATGTACCTCTGTCATATGAAATTGTATTTATAAACCTAATGAATATAATTATAATTGCAAGTATAATAAACCGATATAGGATTTTTAATGAGAGTCTCATTATGAGTCGACGTCGTATAATAATTAATAATCTACACGTATATTTACCACGTTGATTACGTCTAAGGCTCTGTGGCGCTAGTATTGTCGTAGATGTATGGGTATGTCTGTTGCTCACTTTGTAAATTTTCAAATCACCCAGCGTCTTGAAATTGTTAAAAATCTTAGTAGGTAAAAAAGTACATTTTAATAGATCTAACTCGAAAAATATTATATTTCAAACAGAAAAATGGAAATAAAAATTACTTACAAAAAGTTCATTTTATTCTTTTATGTATGTCTGATTAATAATCTGGGCTCGGATTTTATAGCACTAAAAATAAATGAAATAATATGCACTATAATATGACCTAAAAAATCTTAAAATAAGCGCTATAATTTGCCCTAAAAACATGTAAAATAGCAAATATAAAAAGCAGGTAAGTGAGTATCGCTCTGCTGTACATTAGGGGGTGGGGTGGACCTCGGACTAGGGTAGGTTAAATTTGAATGCAATGATAGGTATCATTGTATACGAAAAACGATTCTGAACGGAGATGATTTGTCAGTTTAGGATATATTATATTTAAATATTGTCATATATTCTATTTTGAAACTAATTCAAACATTTAAGTAAAAGTCTCAAGATCCTACGTTTGGTAATTTTTTAAAAATAACAAAAATCGAAAATTATTTATTAGTAAAACGTTATTTTACACGTGTACCTATTTTTGATTTCAAATTAAAATTAAAACTTTAAACACTCGTAAAATTTTTTAAATTGAATAATCCTCAAATTTTTTTATAATTATTCTAAGGCTTAGAATCTAAGCTTAACTTATGGACAGAATAGTATTAAATTTACAATTCTTAGCTTTTGATAGTAAAATATTTATACATTTTTAACTACCAAATAGTTAAAAATATTCATGATTTTGACGAATGTTTGTTAATATTTGAACTTCAAACGCTAATAAAAAAAAAAATGTGCCTATGTATTTTTATAATTTTTGAATGAGAGTTAGAAAAAGTTATGTGGACCCTTCAATTAAATTTTCAAATAATTTTTCCCAGCTAAATTTTTTTTATCAACATTTATAAAAAAAAAAAATAAAAAAAATTGAAAATTTCAATTTCTATAAATAGCTCAAAAAAAGTCAAAATATTTTGAAAATCAAATCACGTAAAGAAAATTACAATCTAAATAACTGGTAAAATTTTCAAGTATTCACGACTTATACTATTTGAATAACAACAAATATCAAAAATCGTTTGAGGCTAAACCGTTATTTAACGCGGTTTTGTAAAAATTTAAATTTCAAACACTCCTAAAAAATTTTGTCTTATTCCGGTAAAGTTTTTTTTACAGAAATTTGAAGAAAAATGTATGGAGAACCTTGTACCAAATTTTCAAAACTTAGTTATAAAAGAAAAAAATTTTACGATTTTTCAACCACAAAATTACTTGCAAATTTTCGCAATTTTGACATATTTCGTATAAATTCGAACTTTAAGCACTTATAAAAAAATATTGTGACTAACGATTTCGGATTTTTTTTTATCACTTTAAGAAAAACTCATAAGAAACTTTGTATTAAATTTTCAAGATTTTCTGTTCAGCCATAACATTTTTATCGTTATTTAAAAAAAAAAAATACTTAGAAAAATTTAAAATTTCAATTGCCTATAAATAGCTAAAAAAAAGATCAAAATTCTTTAAAAATTTAACTGTGCATAGATAACGCTAATATAAACATTTTGTGAAAATTACAAGTATTTACATCGATTAGTTTTTGAGTTATAGCAAAATAAAAAATTCGATTTTGTCGAAAACTGGTTTTGCCCTAATTTTTTTAGGGTTTTTCCCGACACATTTAAAAAATATTGAAAATTTTTAACTTTTGACTCCCCAAAGTACCAACTAGATTCAATTTCAATTATCTGGAAATAAGAATAAAATAAAATAAAATAAATTATTTATTAATTAAATAATATATTAAATTATTTTACCAGAGTTATACTGTATGATTAAATGTTTTGTCAAATTTGAAAATTTGAAAATACAAAATAAAACGTTATATTATGCAAATTAGCAAAAAATAAAACCTAAAATACTTCAAATATGCAAAAAATAACATTATAAAACTTCATATTTGAAGTCCCTGGTGCATTTTTTACAAATATATAGCTCACTCTTCTATTTTTATCTGTATCCTATAATAATTAGCAAATGCCAGTGGCGGCTCCTAGTTAGGGGCGACGGGTCGGTCGCCCCCTTCTAAAATTATTATTTATTACTAATTTATAAGTTTAATATAAAATTTCAAATTTATACCGTAGTATAATATTATTGTCAAAAATAAAAATTATGTTTCCAATATTTACACTAATATTCTAATACTTTGAAAACATTAGATACCTAATTGGAGTTTACAATTTCTGAGAATCGATTACTAGTAACAATTTGATGAAATCCGCGAGCAGCGAATGCGATTCTTGGGCGAAGTTAAAGGTCGCTCGTCATAACTATGATCGGAATACAAAAACTAAGAAAGGAGAACACAATAATTATTGTAATATTGTAATAATAACACTGCCGCCGGGGCGATGATTTTAATCGCCCGATGCCCCGACATGTACAGCTGCGTACACACGAGCGAACAAAAACAACGAATGCTCGCGAACGTTCGTGTGCGACCCACCATGCGACCGTGTAGACGACGTTCGCGAGCATTCGTAAGAATTCTAGAGCGTTCGCTGAATAGGTCGAATAGACTCGCACGGCGAGCCGATCACTGTCGGTTTTTCAGTCATGCTCAAAGGATTACCGCGAGCATTTGTGTTGTCGTTTGGACGGTAAATTAATTTAAACGTGTGTTATTTATTCATTCGCACCTTATAAAATAATAAAATAATTAATAAAAAAGTACTTAACTTTTTATATTTATTTTATTGCACATTTGAAAATGGACTGGGATAGTAAAGAAAGCTTGAATTTAATTGAAGCATTTAGATTGCAAGAAGTGTTGTGGAACCCGAAACACCCATCATATTTTTCAAAAAATACCAAACATGATGCTTGGTGTCACTTGGCAAAAGAATTTAAAAGACCGGTTGAGGAAATTAAAAAAAAAAAAAAAAGCGGGTAAGTGAGTATCGCTCTGCTGTACATTAGGGGGTGGGGTGGACCTCGGACTATGGTAGGTTAAATTTGAATGCAATGATAGGTATCATTGTATACGAAAAACGATTCTGAACGGAGATGATTTGTCAGTCTGGGATATATTATATTTAAATATTGTCATATATTATATTTTGAAAAAAATTCACAAATTCAAACACTTAAGTAAAAGCTTCAAGATCTTACGTTTGATATTTTTTTAAAAATAACAAAAATCGAAAATTATTTATTAGTAAAACGTAATTTTACACGCGTATTTTTGATTTCAAATTAAAATTAAAACTTTAAACACTCGTAAAATTTTTTAAATTGAATAATCCTCAAACTTTTTTATAATTATTCTAAGCTTAACTTATGGACAGCATAGTATTAAATTTTCAATTCTTAGCTATTGATAGTAAAATATTTATAAATTTTTTACTACCAAATAGTGAAAAATATTCATGATTTTGACGAATTTGTGTCAATATTTGAACTTCAAATGCTAATAAAAAAAAATTGTGCCTATGTATTTTTATAATTTTTGAATGAGAGTTAGAACAAGTTATGTGGACCCTTCAATTAAATTTTCAAGTAATTTGCCCGAGCTGAATTTTTTTTATCAACATTTATAAAAAAAAAATAAAAAAAAATTGAAAATTTCAATTGTCTATAAATAGCTCAAAAAAAGTCAAAATGTTTTGAAAATCAAATCACGTAAAGAAAATGGCAATCTAAATAACTGGTAAAATTTTCAAGTATTTACGACTTATACTGTTTGAATAACAACAAATATCAAAAATCGTTTGAGGCTAAACCGTTATTTAATGCGGTTTTGTAAAAATTTAAATTTCAAACACTCATAAAAAATTTTTGTCTGAATCCGGTAGAGTTTTTTTTACAGATAATTGAAGAAAAATGTATGGAGAACCTTGTACCAAATTTTCAAAACTTAGTTATAAAAGAAAAAAATTTTACGATTTTTCAACCACAAAATTACTTGCCAATTTTCGCAATTTTGACATATTTCGTATAAATTCGAACTTTAAACACTTATAAAAAAAAATTGTGACTAACGATTTCGGATTTTTTTTTATCACTTTAAGAACAACTTATAAGAAACCTTGTATTAAATTTTCAAGATTTTCTGGCCGGCCAAAAATTTTTTATCGTTATTTTAAAAAAAAATACTAAAAAAAATTAAAAATTTCAATTGTCTATAAATAGTTCATAAAAAATCAAAATTCTTTGAAAATTTAACTGTGTATGGATAACGCTAATATAAATATTTGGTGAAAATTTGAAGTATTTACATCGATTAGTTTTTGAGTTATAGCAAAATAAAAAATTCGATTTTGTCGAAAACTGGTTTTGCGTAAAAAATCCCGTTTTTCCGTCATTTTTTTAGGGTTTTTCCCGACTCATTTAAAAAATATTGAAAATTTTTAACTTTTGACCCCCCAAAGTACCAACTAGATCCGATTTCCTTTTCAAAGAGGGGCTGAAGTCCAAAATCGAAGCATTTTTACTGCTCCAAATGTTGTCGTCAGACACAAAAAAAAAAAAATAAAAAAATAAAAAAAAAAAAAAAAAAAAAAAAAAAACACACATCATTGTAAAATCAATACATTCTTCACTCCGTTCAGAATCTAATATTAAGTTTACAGGGTTCATATCGTAGAGAAAAAGCGAAAGTAAAAAAAAGTTATGGAACTGGAAAAGGTAAAAATTAAAAATTAATAATCAATAACTCGAATGAAAATCTAGAAATCAAGTACAATATTATTTTTTTAAAGGTGCCAACGACATATACCACTCTAAATGGTTTGGTTTCGATGCCATGCATTGTTTTTTAGCCGATAAGGATGATCCAATGCCGACTGTAAATTCTGAAAATGTAAGTTTTACTAACTAAGTCATGATTATAGTTTTATATAATATAATAATACATAATTTATTTTTTATAACTTGGCTAGAGAGTGTTTAAAATTTTTATTTTTAGACTTTAGGGGATTGATAAAAATAACGTTAGGGTATTACCCGGTAAGAAATACTGTTATTTATATATACATTGTATCGAAATAAAGTATAAACTACGTATAATTTTCAGATATATATAACATAAATTAGAATGAATAATGAAATATAAATTTATAATAATATATTATTATATAATATAATATAATATATTAGGTATATAGATACTCAATTAATCATAAAAATAACATTTACATATTTTGCCATTGCACACTGCCATTCGTTAGAAAGTAATCAGCAAAATGTTCTCTTATTTCTTGCGCCTGAAGTGGTGGTCTACGAGCGACATTTCGTAAAGGTAGTAAAGAAGTTGAAGTATTTTCAAACTCCCTCCAATCGCCCAGAATCATGCGGCCTTCCTCTTCTCTATCAAAAGATCCTGGTGGGGTGTAGATATTTCTTGATGATTTACTATGTCTTAAAAAATTGTGTAAGTAAACTACTGCCATAACTACAATTTGTGCTTTTTGAGGTTCCAATAACAAAGGTTTTCTTAAAACACGAAAGACGGCAGATGAGATACCAAATGCGTTCTCAACAGTTCGTCGTGCACGACTCAAACGGTAATTAAATACTCTTTCTTTTGTACCTTTATCGTGGGTTCCAGAATACGGTTTCATAATATGATTTGTTAAGGCAAAAGCCCCATCTGCAAGAATAACGAATGGTATGTCTACATTTTTCCCTGGCAAAGGTACTGGTGAGGGCAAATTTAATTTTCCGCTTTCTATTTTTTTGTTTAATTCAGAATTTTTGAACACTCCTCCATCCGAAATACGTCCTTGACACCCAATATCGACAAAGAGAAAATTGTAGTCAGCATCGACTAATGCAAACAATACAATGCTAAAACAAGATTTATAATTGAAATACTCGGTACCACTGTTCATTGGAGATTGCAAAACTACGTGTTTTCCATCCATAGAACCAATACAATTAGGATAATTCCATGTTGTTTCAAATTGTTTTGAAATATTAAGCCACTCATTTAACGTGGAAGGCATCTACATTAAAAAAAAAAAAATTAAGTTAAAACGTTAAGTTAATCAACTCATATCCCAATAAACATTTTGTAATTTTAAACATTAAATGTATCATTTAAATACATTAATAATTAAATATTTAAATATTAATGTTTTAATTAATATTTAATAAAGGTTAAAAATAACAATCTATTAATATAAAGCTAATTTAACATTTCTTTGAATGCTTAAAAATGAAATATTTAAAATTCAACATTTAACTAAATACTTTATTAGATTTCTATTTTAAAGTTTGAAATTAATCATTAAATATAATATTTAAAAGTTAATGTTTAAATAACCATTATCATTTTGTTCACGTTTAAATGTTTAGCTACCTTAAATACTAAATATTTATTTTTCATGGTTTAATAAACATTAAAATATGTTTTACATAAATTATGATATAAAGATTTAAATACTGTTGTTTAAGTAATAATTTGTATTTAATTTCTCTTTAAACTTTAATATTTTACTAATAAATTGTAGGTTTATAAATCAATGTTAAATTTAACATTATTTTTTTGTTTATGTTTCAACGTTTAGGAACCTTAAATACTAAATATCTAAATATTTTTTTTTGTTGTGGCTTAATATAAACATTAATCGAAGTTTACATAATTAATTAATTAGTTTACATAATCAAAAAATATATTGTAGCCAAACTTTTATGCTTTTTTTCTAAATATTGAACCAGTTTTCGACAAAATCGAATTTTTTATTTTGCTATAACTCAAAAACTAATCGATGTAAAAACTTAAAATTTTCACCAAATGTTTATGTTAGCGTTCTCCATACACAGTTAAATTTTCAACGAATTTTGACTTTTTTTGAGTTATTTATAGACAATTGAAATTTTTAATTTTTTTTAGTATTTTTTTTTAAAAAACGATAAAATTTTTTGGCCGGCCAGAAAATCTTGAAAATTTAATACAAGGTTTTTTATAAGTTTTTCTTAAAGTGATAAAAAAAAATCCGAAATCGTTAGTCACAATTTTTTTTTATACGTGCTTAAAGTTCGAATTTATACGAAATATGTCAAAATTGCGAAAATTTGCAAGTAATTTTGTGGTTGAAAAATCGTAAATTTTTTTTCTTTTATAACTAAGTTTTGAAAATTCGGTACAAGGTTTTCCATACATTTTTCTTCAATTATCTGTAAAAAAAAACTCTACCGGATTCAGACAAAAAATTTTTATGAGTGTTTGAAATTTAATTTTTTACAAAACCGCGTTAAATAACGGTTTAGCCTCAAACGATTTTTGATATTTGTTGTTATTCAAATAGTATAAGTCGTAAATACTTGAAAATTTTACCAGTTATTTAGATTACCATTTTCTTTACGTGATTTGATTTTCAAAATATTTTGACTTTTTTCGTGCTATTTATAGACATTTGAAATAATCATTTATTTTTATTTTTTTTTTATAAATGTTAATAAGAGTATAAGACCATGTTAACCTAACCATTGTATTAAATTTTAAATTGTTTTAACTGAGTGAAACAATTATTATCGACAATAATTAAAAAAAAAAAAAACATTCACCATTGTGATATCAATAAATTCATCGCTCCGCTAACACGCTCGCAATATTTTGAAAATGTTTTAATAATGAATAATACCATGTATAATATATTCACACGTATTGTAATTTACATCACGATGTGTTACAGGTATTATTATTTAATTTAATATATTTATTGTTATTTTTTATTTTAGATTCTAAGTGAGGCAAGAGATATGTGTGCTTCACCATATACTGGAATTGAAAGAGAAACATCCACAGACACAAGCGATGTTTTTATGTCAGAGGAGGATACACTTGATCCAAGTGAAACACAAACATTTCCACAACAACAACAATTTGTATCTGCAAATAACAATGAGTTCACTTGCCCAAGTCCAGTTCAGCCTCCAAAAGGAAAAAAACGAAAAATTTTAGCTAATACAGACTCCAGAATTGATGAAGCATTTGATATTTTAAAGAAATCTGCTTCGAACATCGAATTAAGTCAACAACCACCCGATGAATGTACTACATATGGAACTCATATAGGAAACAAACTTCGAAATTACACTCCAAAAACAAGATCATTTGTTCAGTATTATTTCAACAATATACTTTTTGAGGCAGATATGGGAAAATTTGATGGGAACGTAAGCAATATCAGTTCATCTTTACCGATATTTTATGGTAATCCACCTCCAACAACACATACTTCAAGTCAAACTTCTTCTCCTCATATTATTTATCAAAATTTGCCACAAACACAACAATCTACATCAAACTCAGTTAATTTCAATCCAATATATGAAACATCAGATGGGTCCTCTTTAAAATCAACATACCAAGGTTAGGTATGTTATATTCCTTATATAATACTTTTATTCATTTTAATGAAAAAGTTTTATATTCTTTGTTTTTATTTTAATTTTGATGAAATAATATATTTTGTTTTTTATTTTTTAATTTTGACGAAAAAGTATGTTTTGTTTTTTATGTTTTAATTTTGACGAAAACGGAAAAAGTATGTTTTGTTTTTTATATATTGTTTTAATTTGAATGAATAATAATAAATTGTGACGGTATGTTATTAATAAAAATTTACTGTTATTCATAAAACATTATTATTTATTACTTATGTATTACTTACTTTTACATATTTTTTTAAAACTTCAACAAGTGCCATGCAGACTTCAGGAATTATACGTGAAATTATTTGCTTGGAAATGCCGAATAAATATTGTAAACTACTATATGAATCTCCGGTGGCAAGAAATCTCAGCGTAACGGCTAGCCTAACTGTTACCGTAATAGCTGGACGCATGTTTGTATCTTGTTTGATTATTTTTGGCCCGATGAGATTAATAATTTTTTCAAAATCGGCTGATGACATTCTTGTAAAATTTTGAAAATGGAAACTGTGTACATCAGATTTCATACTATTTAACAAATTAGCTCCTCTATTTTCATTATCGATGTAAAGTTTTGATCTCCAAAAGCGTCTTTTACGTCGAACTTTTTTTTCTTTGATTTTCATATTAAGTTCATGCATTACAATAAATGCTGCACTTGCAACTTGTAAATGATAACTCATAATTCAAAACTTTAAAAAAATTGTTAACACTGTATTTAAGCCAGAACACGTTTCGATACTGCAGTATGTTAACAACTGTATTCGGCTCTGGAATAGACCCGAACAGCTACGCATAGTATATTTTTAAACGTCACACTACAAAGTGTCCACACGAACGAACAGAATTCGTCCGAATGCTCATGCGTGCTCGTTCGTGTTCGAGTGAGCTCACTTCGAACGTCGCATTATTGTTCACTCGTGTGTACGCAGCTTACGGATCCCGAACTTGCGTGTGTGTTTATTATTTACTTTTTGCCGTCGTAACTCGTAATCAATTATTATTTTATTATTTCATTATCATTATATAATATGTATTAAATGGATTAAATTAAATAACTATTATTAATATTATTTGTGTTCGATACTTAAATAAGAAATTTTATATCGCCCTACCACTTTCAAAGCATACGAGCCGCCACTGGCAAATGCTATAAAATCCGAGCCCTGCTGATTATGTTGGCCATGACCTGCTACAGCAGGAGTCGGCAAGTAATTTCTATTGGAGTCCTAAAGATTAAAATAATAAATCAATGAGGTCCAGTGAAAAAAATCTTTTTCAAATCTTTATATATAATGAAGTAAGACAAGTAAGTACAATGTGTTGACAGGGTCCAAAGTTTTGCCTTCCGCGGTCCGGATTCGGGCCGTGGTCCGCCAGTTGCCGACCCCTGTGCTACAGTATACATATAATTGATAATTATTTTTAACCTAAAGTAAATTGTAGTATTGCAAAATATTGGCTTTTGTAAAATATTTTAATGGGTCAAATAGAATAATTCAGCACGTTTCTCGGCGTTACTGTGTTAGTACCAGTTTTTTTGTAAGCGCGGTCGCGTATGTTATAATATAATATTATTGTATACTATAATATGCAGATACGCACTAAATTTAATATAGGTACCTACGAAAACTATATTAAATAATTTTTTTATTTTTTTGGTCGATCGACTAGATAATAATGTTATTGTAAGATGTTTTAAAGCGGAACGGTCAATAATTATAGTAGTTAACATTTTTATGTTTTCCCTAAATGGTTATACATATCCTATTACGTCCTAATGATAATAAATATTAAATACACTACGCAATGGCTCTATAATTGATTTTAGGCGTTTAAGCAGAAGTTTCTCTAAAAGTTTAGATAAACTTTGAAGGAGTGATATCGGTCGGTACGATGTGACATTTTCAGGAGGTTTTCCTGGTTTGAGCAACATGATTACTTGTGCTCGTTTCCATTGTTCTGGAACGTATTCCGTGCACAAAATAGCGTTGTATATGTGTGTAAGATGAATGATAGCCTTCTTTGGAAGTTCTTTCAATATTTTTGGACTACGACTGTATCTGGCTTAAAAAAACTTATAATTTGTATAACAATATTACTGATGAATGTATAATATTAAAAATAATTGATTATCATACGCGATATCTTTAAGTTATAATAAATGATAATAAAATAAATTATTCTATTAAAAATACATTTAAATAAATATTTTGGTTTATTTCAGTTATATAGTATATATTATATACTATATAATAACAAATATATAGGTATTATTGTTATACTATAAAATATCACACACTTTTAAAAAATTAAACTAAATCCCTTTTGCCAGTTTGCCACCTTCAATCTGACCTTGTTTATAAATACATACAAGTCATAATTACTATACATTTACTACAACTGGACAAAATGTGTTCGTTATGTTGGCTTGTTTGCTACAGTAATCTCCTATTAGCTGAAGTGATATTTTTTAGACGCACGTATAGTGAAACATTCTACATATTATATCGTGAAGTGAGTGGTGTTGAAAACAAATACTGTTCACCAAATTCAAAGAAAAATTATTTTTGATATTTTTGATTGGCATCTTTGGTATTTTAGATAGGTATAATTATCTAAAATCGGTATTTTATAGTAAATTTAAAAACATCGAGTGGGATATCGGTACGATTTTATGGTATTACCAGTTTTATTTTTTGCATAAATAAACAAACGAATGTGAAAGCTGTTAGGGTAATATACTAACGATATGACGTGTTTAATGAACGTCATTGTTTTTACACTCTGCACACTAATTTCACTTAATGCACCTTAAACTATTTAGGAGAAAATAAATGTTCTCTGAGCTTCCTTTCATCGGGTGGCTTAAGGAAAACGAACTTTAAAACTTCATATATTAAATTCTTCATAGGTTTTTGTTTATCCCAGGGCCTGAAACCTATTGAAATAATTTTGGTTTCGGTTTCGATTTTGTATATCGGTTTCTAAATTTTTTGGTTTTGGTATTGGTTTTTATATTTATTCTTGGAAATTTTTCAGCCACCCAAGTGGTGGTTGTGTGAGTACAACCAAGCCCGGATTCAGATATCTTATGGTAAGAGGGGTGCATGGTTTTTTTTATTTATTTAAAATATGGATGATAATTGTTAATATAAAGGTTGTAATTTATTGTAATATATGATTTTGGACACTTTGCAAAAAAAAAATGATCAATTTCTCTTGGATACACCTTGAGCATATGTTTTTTTAATGTTTTGACTAATTTTGTATTTTATTTATTTCCGGTTCTCACATTTTCTCGTATATCCTTCCTTCTCTCCGGTTGGCAACGTCATACATAGCTCTATAGTTTCGCGTTTGTTCTGCTTCAAAGGATTAGACATTCGCATTTGTATGTAGTACTATTTTGATAAATTATTCATCTTAACATTATAGATGAAAATCACTATGAGTACCTTCTGTGTATATTAATTTATAATTGAATTTTGAATAATATATATTAATAAACACACATTTTATATTATAGACATTCTCATTATATGCCACTTTAGTACTTTACCTACCTATAAAGCAATTTACAAAAGTGAAAAGATTAAGAAACTATAAATTCTAACCTAAATGTAAATGAATATTTTTTGGATAATATTTCAGTGGAATTGAAACTTCTCCCTTAATATTTAAAACCTATAGTTTCATCATATAATATCAATCCAATATAATTATTATTCTATATATTTTATATTCGATTTGTATATATTATATTTATTATATATATGTATATATTATATTTGTTATATATAATATATATAAATATATAATATTGCATTATGATTATAATTTACATATGTTCTTATTGCATAAGTACCTACCTAAATATTTACATGAATTTATAAAATATTAAACGTTAAAAAATTATAATCAACTAGTATGCATGTTACTTTGACATAAATTTAAGGTCATTTTTAATGTTATTCACTTACGAAGTTTAATACTTTAACAAGTTATACGATACACTCGAGTATACATAATAGATGTGTTATAGTTATACCTAATGGTGTTATTATTATTATTATTCCTTAAAGCACATGCAAATTTATCAGTTACTCTAAGGTAGAAAAATTGGGAGTTACCCGTTTCTGCAAAAAATAATATTGGCCGTTTTCGCCATAGCCCTTTTCCGCCAAAAATGAAAAAGGTACGATTCCCGTTTCCGCCAAAAGCCATTTCTGTCAAAAAAAGTTTGGAAACCATTGATTTTAATTTTTAAGCAATATTGAAAATATGTTGTGGTATGTATATAAGACAACGATATTTTGTAATGTATGTTATTTGACCTATAATTACGAATGTAATTTTTTTAAACTTGACATTATATATACTTGTATTATAATTTATATTTTTTGTGACATTTTTAAATATTTTAAAATAACGACATGTGTTTTTCAAAACTATTGAGACTATATTTTTATGTAGGTGTTCATTATTTTTGTTTATTAATTATTTTTATTTATTTTTGATTAAATATTATTTTAAAAACTACTTGTTTTATACTTTAAAATAGTTAAATAGAATGGACATATTATAATATGCAATTATGTAATATTTTTAAAACTTATATAATTGTGCCTATATTCGACTAATACAATATTATTATCTACTTGTATTATAATATGTAATGATACGAATATGTAAATATTGTACATGGTTCCCAAATAGTAAATGACGGAAACGTCTTTTCACAAAAATAAATTTTGGCGGAAACGGGAATCATACCTTTTTCGTTTTGGGTGGAAAAGGGCATGTGTAAATCAGGGAACCGGGTTTTTGGCGGAAACGGTACATGCCCGAAAAATTCTATTCTATTATAGGTACCTACTTGATTATAAGCCAACAAGTAAAATTTCACGATGCTGTAACAGTGAATTGGCCTCAAATAGACGTGTGTGTATTATCTTGAATAATTTACTTTGAATATTTTTTCAAATGTATTCTTAGTTAAACTTAGAATATTATTTAAAATTATTTTATTTACGTAAAAATAATACCTCTGTAGTATCACGGTAATTTTTCCACGGAAATTGTTATAATATTATACACATTTAAATAAATTACATTGTTATGCTTCTTGTATTTTTATTATTAATTTTTTTTTCCTTTTAACCTAAAACTTTTAACTTATAAGCATGATCATTTTTGATATATTGAGCTAATGTTTGTATTGAGAGTATTTTTTATTGAAAAGGTAAGAATAATAAATAGTTATTCACTATTTATAATGAGCAAGGTTATAGTCAGCAAAATATTTTTTATTTTATTTTTGGTCTTTGGGGGGGGGGGGGGGGGTAGAGTATAAATATGTTATATTACTTATATTATGTAATAAAATATGATATTATTATAAAATCTTATTTCAAGAACAGATTTGTAGGAGAGGGGAGGTTTTAGGACACTTTGTACGGTCACCCGGGAAAAATGAAAACCGCGGACAGTTTGTACTATTTCAAAAAGTATAATAAAATGTATATGGCGGACAGTTTGTACTATTTCAGGTAAACAAAAATATTGAGACATAAAATGTTAGACATAATTATTTGTTAATACAAAACACAGGTAGTTAACAATGTTCATACATAAATAATAATAATAATAATAATAATAATAATAATCAGGGCTAGGATTTGTATGCAATATAAAAATTGTAAAATATGCATTTTTTTATCAAAATATGCAAAAATATGCATTTAAATTGTTATAAGATAAATACAAAAATATAGTTACAAAAAAAATATTTATTCATTGAAATACAGTGATTGGCTGTTTGTCTTAATATAATATAATTGAGAAATAAAATGAAATAATTTAGAAATAAAATTTATAATCCATATTTTACATACAATAGTGGAAACTAGAAATATTTTTAATTTTATGTTTAAAAAATTGGAAAACTTATGTTTGAATGTAAATAACCAAGTTTTATACTTTAATCAGCAAGGCTAGAATTAAATACGAAATATTAATATTAAATTATAAATATTAATTACGAAATATATTATAAAACATGAATTTTTCGCAATAATATTCTTTTACTCAATATGAAATATATGAGTTAATAATATGAATTTTATCCAAAGTATGCAAAAACATTTACATATACCGTACAAAACTTCCGCAATCAAATTTAACCAATTTATTATTACCGTACAAAGTGTCCGCGATCGATTCTATCAATTTATTATCACCGTACAAAGTGTCTGCGAGATGCAACTCAAACAATAGATAGTACAAACTGTCCGTTTACCGAGAGGGGGTACTGAACCCTAAACCACCCACCCCCTGGCTATGGTCACGCTAATGAGGTAACTATATAGGTTATATTGAGTTTATGCACATTATGTATCTCATTGTAGCCATTCAAAGAGAATTATTATTTTTTTAGTAAGCAAAATAATTTAAACCTCCCATTTTTTTTTATTTTTTAGTAGGTTATAGTTATGGTTTTGGTATTTTTGTAAATCTATGTGTGAATGTTTGATACTAAAATAATACCTTTAATAGAATAAATAATAATAAAAAAAAAAAAATTAACAATGAGCATTTCTAAAACTTTTTGAGATATTGTTTTCACAAGTGTTGTGTTTGAGTATTAATTAAAATTAATTTCAAAAGTATAACCGCAACTAGCCAGTGTACAATAATATATACATAACTACTGCAGCTTGTATATCGATTCACAGCTTTTAAAATTATCTCAGGACCATTGCCTATTGGTGATAAATGATAATCGTGTAGAACACGATATAATATGCCGTTATTATAACGATTTCTGAAATGAATAAGTCTGGAAGACGTCACGCGATTAGGTTTTATTACAGATAAATTATTATGACTTCGTCATTCTGTGTACGCTAATAGTGAATACGTGTACCTGTAATATACCTATACCTGTAATATATCTATATATAATATGCAATATACATAATATATTATAATAAAAGAACATAAAAATGAAAAAATATTTTCTGTTACAGTTATATGAATATTGTGTGTAGAGGGAACGTAGAAAATCGTTACGCAAAAACTACGATTCTCACGACGGAAATACGTTTTTTTATTCATAAAAATCAATTCCTGACTACTATACTGTGCTTTATTTATGTCACAGAAAATTGTTTCGCTTGGTATTTATGTTTTGGCGTCAGAATATGTTTTACATTTCATATCTCTATATTTGCCTATAATCGGCAATGGTATTGTAATTGGAGGACACGAGGACATTTATCATTAAAATATAATATTGTCGCAATTCGTGAACTTGAAAACACGAAGATGAAAATACACGTGGATTTTATGAAACAAAATACGAAATGCAATATTTAATTATTATATTATTGTTCGTTTGCTTGGATAAATCAATTTCACGGAGTTTGTCGATTGCGTCCCAGATGCAGGTAAATGATTTTTTCCCACCTTTTCCGTGTTCCGATTGCGTCCTATTGTAAAGTAGGTAAGCGTGTGACAGATAAATTGACGTATTAAATCTAATATTTTTGTCATACATGGTGTGGAGGTATATTTAAACACGAATTGGTTTTTACTTGATGAGTTTACGAGTATGCAGCGTACTACAAACACTTACAAAAGCTTTCATTCAAAATTTAATTATTTTTTCTACACATCTCATTCCAATATTCATCAATTTCTAAATATTTTAAAACAATGTCAAACAGATACATACATAAAAATAACATCAAATCATAATTTAATACCTGTGAAACGCAGAGCAAAGTATTTGAAAAAACAGAAATTTATTGATAAACAAATAAACAACTTAAATAATAAAATTATAACCCCTTTACAATATACCTTAAAAGTATTTCACTTAAAAACCCTTTTTTTAAACGACATATTTGGACTTAATTTTATTGATTTTTGTATTAATATTATTTTATAACACTGACAAGAAATATATTATTTTATAACACTAACTAGAAATATATTATTTAAACTATTTATTCCTATATATTTGGATTTATTGTTATTGATTTTTGTATTATTATTATTTACAAAATAATTATTAACTATGACTATTTGTTTTACAAAATTATATGCTTATATGTCATACAATGGACGCAATCGGAACATAAAAAGGTAAGAAAAAATATAATGTACCTATCCGACTTGTGGACGCAATCGACATACTGAAAAGCTACAAAAGGTTAAAACGGGACGCAATCGAATGACGCCCCAATTTCAAACTACATTATATTATATCTCAAAAACGTCGTTGATATCTTCATATTCCTTATTTAAAATTGCCGTGAGTATCTACAATCTACATATTATTTTAGGTAGCCTATAAAAATCTTATTTTGTATTTAAATTATCATTTTATTCAACCATTTTAAAGTTTTGTACGCTATCAATATTATTCGTTATCATATTAACTGTTCAAAAGTTTTTTGTACACACAACGACACAACGCACTACCGCGGTACCCCTTTGTGCACTTAATAAGTTTTAAATTGGCGTAGAGTATTAATCGCGAATAGAAACCGTATACGTGCGGTGGTCGTCGTACAAATGGATTAACCAGTTATATGATGATTACTGTGCGGTCGCATTTTCGGTATATTATATTTGTTGCCGCCGCAACAATTTAAATATCGTAGATTACTATTATTATAGATTAGGTAATTAAGAAAAAGCGGCCACGGGAGGAACAGCTGGTCTCACACATATCACTTATCGTATTGTTTATTTTTGTTATAGTTATTATTGAATTTGTAGATGTATCATATGAGTTATATAATATGTAGATTACACCGCGTTATTAACAAGACCGCCGATATTGTTGTTGTTCTGTACCGTAAGCCGTAGCGTCAGAACCATTACGTTTTACATTATTATTATTATTTTGAAGTATTCAACATTTTGTATTAAATTATTAGCAAAGGTGCGGAATTTGTGAATTATATTTCTTTTGTGAGCCATAAGGGCTAATTCTAATTTATCTTTACATTATATTGTTTTTACGTGTACCTAAAATCACATATATATATATTATACCTATACATATATATACCTTGTTGTGCAATACTCACGAGTTGTCAACCGTGATATCCTTTTTATATTATATTTTGTACTATTCATTATTATAACTAGATGTAGGACCAGCTGGCCAGACTGCGCTCCACAAAACTGTGAGTTATTATTATTATTATTATTATTGTTATAATCGAGCCAGAAGGGTTACCTATCGTATTTATTGTTGGGCCAGAAGGGCCATACGTTATTAATTATACTTTGTTGGGCCAAAAGGGCCATATCATATACATTTAATATTGTTTTTATTTGTCTATAAGAGACATTTCCGTAAATACATATCATATACATTTAATATTGTTTTTATTTGTCTATAAGAGACATACCTATATTTATATATATTAATTAATATTGTTTAGGTAGTCTGTTTGGCCATAAGGGTCGTATTATTCATTATATTATATTTTATTACCAATCAAATCATTTGTTACCATTATTTCAACTTAGTTACCCTCTTGTGAGTTTTTAATTATTGTAAACACACCACATATATACACACTAATACACTAATACACATTTAACACAACACGCGCTACATAGCTCAACAGTATTTGCCCGGCAATCCCGACCACTATTGTCTGAGCTATTACCCCATTACACACCCAGCTATTCCTTCATACCTTTAAGACCTAGGTGTTAGTAGGGCACAAATATAAGTGGTGACCGGGCGCGCGTATTATTAGTATACGCTCCCGGCCCGTACAATATTTCCAAGAAAAATTCACCATATCATGTTCTATACGTATAAATTATAAATGTTATTATCCGAATAATCTGGTCAAATTGCACGTGGAACACGACATTTCACTATAATTCCATTCAAGTATGTATAGAACACAAATAGGTACGTCTATGAGTAAAAACTAGACGGCGGCGCCAGAAAGACCGTGGAATAAATCGTTATTTACCTAGAAAAATATCTTATGACCCTCATTCGACAATTCAAAAAAGAAACTCATCATCGTCTGTTGAAATGTACGTGAATAAATAAGTATAGTATAGGTAATAGGTATACTAAACTGTAAATTTAATCTTAATGCGGCAGTTCTACGCGATTCAGATACGTACATTTGTTTGTAATATTTTAGAGACTGTATAGAGGTGGTAAACAAAATTAAAGCTATGATAAATTTAATATTACCTATTAATATTAGATATTTTAAAAATAATGAACCTTTTTTTTTTTTTTTAGCAGTGTCCCTGTATTTTGTCAACCGTGTATGCTGTTGCAGTACCAATCAACCAACGCCTGCATGCAGTGATATAATATAATATATTTGAATATAAATTATATTTTAATGTATTTATCTACTCAAAAATTAAAAACAAAAATAATATCTGTTTTCATTATTATACTTACTGGTTACTATACCTATTGTTTGATGTGCTGTTGTAGTAATTTTTATTAAACTATCGCTATATAATAATACGAATAATTATATAATTATCATTGCACTAGCTTCCACCCACCAACAAATATTATTTAAACAAAAGGAAAATACGTGAAACCGTAAAACAAAAAACTAAATTGCGAATACAAAATGATGCAAACAATCGGTTAAACGTTTGATACAATGAAAAAATATAGGTAATATCTATTTTATGTTCTAATAAAATATTATAATATATTGTTTTTTATTTATAAAAAAGCGGGTAAGTGTGTATCGCTCTGCTGTACATTAGGGGGTGGGATGGACCTCGGACTAGGGTAGGTTAAATTTGAATGCAATGATAGGTATCATTGTATACGAAAAACGATTCTGAACGGAGATGATTTGTCAGTCTAGGATATATTATAAAAAAATAAAAAATTATTAAGTAATAAAACGTTATTTTACACGTGTATTTTTGATTTCAAATTAAAATTAAAACTTTAAACACTCGTAAAATTATGTAAATTAAATAATTCTCAAACTTTTTTATAATTATTCTAAGCTTAACTTATGGACAGCATAGTATTAAATTTTCAATTCTTAGCTTTTGATAGTAAAATATTTATAAACTTTTAACTACCAAATAATGAAAAATATTCATGATTTTGACGAATTTTTGTCAATATTTGAACTTCAAATGCTAATAAAAAAAAATTGTGCCTATGTATCTTTATAATTTTTGTATGAGAGTTAGAAAAAGTTATGTGGACCCTTCAATTAAATTTTCAAGTAATTTGTCCCAGCTAAATTTTTTTAATCAACATTTATAAAAAAAAAAATAAAAAAAAATAGATTATTTCAAATGTCTATAAATAGCTCAAAAAAAGTCAAAATATTTTGAAAATCAAATCACGTAAAGAAAATGACAATCTAAATAACTGGTAAAATTTTCAAGTATTTATGACTTATACTATTTGAATAACAATAAATATCAAAAATCGTTTGAGGCTAAACCGTTATTTAACGCGGTTTTGTAAAAATTTAAATTTCAAACACTCATAAAACATTTTTGTCTGAATCTGGTAGAGTTTTTTTTACAGATAATTGATGTAAAATGTATGGAGAACCTTGTACCAAATTTTCAAAACTTAGTTATAAAAGAAAAAAATTTTACGATTTTTCAACCACAAAATTACTTGCAAATTTTCGCAATTTTGACATATTTCGTTTAAATTCGAACTTTAAGCACTTATAAAAAAAAATTGTGACTAACGATTTCGGATTTTTTTTATCACTTTAAGAACAACTTATAAGAAACCTTGTATTAAATTTTCAAGATTTTCTGGTCGGCCAAAAAATTTTTATCGTTATTTTAAAAAAAAATACTAAAAAAAATTAAAAATTTCAATTGTCTATAAATAGCTTAAAAAAAGTCAAAATTCTTTGAAAATTTATCTGTGTATGGAGAACGCTAATATAAACATTAGGTGAAAATTTCAAGTGTTTACATCGATTAGTTTTTGAGTTATAACAAAATAAAAAATTCGATTTTGTCGAAAACTGGTTTTGCGTAAAAAATCCCGTTTTTCCGTCATTTTTTTGGGGTTTTTCCCGACTCATTTAAAAAATATTGAAAATTTTTAACTTTTGACCCCCCAAAGTACCAACTAGATTCGATTTCCTTTTCAATGAGGGGCTGAAGTCCAAAATCGAAGCATTTTTACTGCTCCAAATGTTGTCGTCAGACACAAAAAAAAAAAATAATAAAAAAAAAAACACACATCATTGTAAAATCAATACATTCATCACTCCGTTCAGAATCTAAAAATGTATAGGTTTTTGTAATCAAAAAAATGTGGTTATTTAAACCGAAATGTATTTAAAATTTAGGCCTTAAAACGGGTCTTCTGTATTCACACACAAAACCCAATAGATTTTTTTTATCTTATTATTATATCATCATCATCATCATCATCGTCGTCAAACCGAATTAATATATTATTAGATTCATTAGGCATATATTATTATTACTGACGCGTGGTCTGTCGACGACGATGTATTTTATAGGTCAGTGGGCGCAATATATTTTGTTTTTCACTTCTCGGTATGACCCAATTTATTAATATCGCCCTTGAAACCAATGCGCGAGATTCGCGTGTGCGCCGCCGTGCCGTCCTCCCGCTGCGCGTTATTGGTCGCACAGCGCGACGACTCGCTGAATAGATCCGATCGCGCGAAGGTGACGACGATGTGTCGGCCGAGAAGCCTTCGACTCGTCCGCGACATTAGTTGTTGGGCACATAAAATATATAATATATGTATGTATACCATGGAATTTTCAGCGAGCGATTTATTGTAATTCGGTACACATTACCGCGCACGTACATTTTATTATATACACTCACACTTTTCCGACGCTAGTCGATCATATCTTTCCAATCGATTTGTTCAAACGCCGCGTGCAACGATAAAAATATATCACCATTCACCATATTATATTGTACCACTGTTGTCACATCTGCTGCAATTACGTTAACAATATAATGCCCAATAAGTAGTGAGTTTGCGTGCACGGAAAATACGTACTTCACGAGTGTATAATATTATATTCGCCGATTTTTTTTGTGCCGTTCGAATCCTGAGGTCTAACGCGAATACTCTACAATCTACAATGTCTACAGAAGGGACAGTGGTCTTCAACCGGTGGGTCGCCACCAATTTTTGGGTCATGTACTAAGCTTTAAAATTGGGTCGCGATAAGTCATCTTTTTAAACTAAACATTAAAATTATGTAAGGTAAAAAAATAATTTTTTAATAATTAAACTGAGAAAATTAATAAATGAAAATATAGTTTAAAATATGTTGTATTGTATTCAGTTTTAATAGTAATAATGCAAAGCATTAAGCAATTTTAGCTTTTTTACAAAGTTTACTTGGGTCGCGAAAAATGTAAGCCTAAAAAGTGGACCGTGAGTCCAAAAAGGTTGAAGACCACTGGTATAGGTGATGTCTACCTGCCAGATATTGAGGTACACGTTATTATACGCGTATAATAATATATAACGCACACTGCAGTGACTGGTGTCGGCACCGATGCGGTCGGTACCTTTTGCGTGCCATTTGCGGTCAAATTATTTCTAACTACCTGAATATAAGATTTGGGTGCTATATATAATATTTTATATACTATATACTTAATTTATGTTTATGTATAATATAATACTAAGTTCAACCACCGTCCCCTCTTCTCTTGTATAAACAACAACCGTGGATGTCCACCTACCACTGTACTGTCTGTTCTTCCGCGACCGTCGTACGAGACGTCGCCTTTGTCGCATGTTAACGAATGATAATAAAATATATCGCCTTATCGATATTGACATCGAATATCCACAATCAACCAAACGGCTGTATCACAAATTTTTAGTTTATCCAGTATAAATAAATATCACCGCAAACACATTTTCATACTATAGTGCAGTGGTTTTCAAACTGGGTGCCGCGGCACACCAGTGTGCCGCAGTTTTTCTATAAATTACCGATTGCATTGAATTGTGATAAAAGAAAATGAGGGCATGTGTCAATTATTCGTCCAAGAATTAAAAATATTTGTCAGCCCATCAATCTAACATATCTTATTAAATTTATATATATTAATAATTAATTCAAAACAATTTTGTTCATATAAAAAAAAGGCCAGTATGCCGTGACAATTTTTTGAAGTATACGGTGTGCCATGTATAATAAATGTTTGAAAACCACTGCTATAGTGTATAACGTGTAAGCACAGTGAATTGTGATTGACAAGACGTATATAATTAAATCAATTATAGTAAAAAAGTATTAATAGTATTATATTATACCTATTAACATAAATTAAGTATATAGTATATAAAATATTTTATATAGTACCCAAATCTTATAGTCAGTTAGTTAGAAATAAATTGACCGCAAATGGCACGCAAAAGGTGCCGACCGCAAATGTGCCGACCGCAAATGTCAAAAAGTCAAAATATTTTGAAAATCAAATCACGTAAAGAAAATGGCAATCTTAATAAATGGTAAAATTTTCAAGTATTTACGACTTATACAATTTGAATAACATCAAACATCGAAAATCGTTTGAGGCTAAACCGTTATTTAACGTGGTTTTGTAAAAATTTTAATTTCAAACACTCATAAAAATTTTTTGTCTGAATCCGGTAGAGTTTTTTTTACAGATATTTGAAGAAAAATGTATGGAGAACCTTGTACCAAATTTTCAAAACTTGTTTACATCGATTAGTTTTTGAGTTATTGTAATATAAAAAATTCGATTTTTTTGAAAACTGTTGGAAAATATTTACTTTTGACCTCAATAATGCACCAAGGTTATCCACTTTGCCATCGGAAACCACCCCTAAAGTTTGAAATTGAAGCATTATTTCGACTAGTTATGCTGTACACAGACACATACACACAAAAAAAAAACACATCATTGTAAAATCAATACATTCATCAATCCGTTCAGAATCTAATATTATTGATAATTATCCAAATTTTTGGGGGGAATAGTGATTTGTGGAGCAGATATTATATTTTTTTTTTATCGTGTCTGGCACATAGTAGGTATAACAGTAATAATAATAATGGTATAAGTTGTATAGTATAAAATAAACAAATAAATAAATAAAATAACTTTAAATTAAACATTACATTATTTATACTATTATATTATTTCTGCCCAGATGCGCGCTACGTTAATTCCTTGGCTTGTGCCTTTGTGAATATCTTCTGGAGTGCAGGTTTGTGAGCAATCTGTGCATGAGATAATGTGTTGCATTGTTTGTACTTCTCCACATATGCACAAGGTGTCTGTACTATCTAGCAGTCCCCATTTTATTAGACTGTGTTCAGATATTATAATATGCTGCCTAGCTATTTGTGTTATAATTAAAAATTTCAATTTATTGTAACTATTGTCATATTAAATAATAATTAACACTTTTGATCGCGGATCGTGAAATAAACTAAATTCAAAATTTAAACAATTTAAACAAGTTTTAAAATGTTTAATGATAACGAACAAATTGCAAAACAATGTAAAATGATAGTAATATATCTTAAGTGGTTTTGAATGTTAAATAAATACCTAATGAAATAGTTAATATGTATTTAACTTTTACTCAAAAACTATTTACATTAATATCTGATTTTGATACAACACAATATATTAACGGGAAGAATGGTACACTTAAATTCCTTGTTCAAATTTGGAGTATAAGACACCAAGCGATTAAAAATGTATCGTTAATAATAATTAATAATATATCAACAAATAATTATAGCAAAGGATGGAAGAGTTCATTCAATAAATTGGTTAGATCGTCTAAACTAAGTTTCTAGAGTATTTTGCGACTTTTGCAATTGCAACGAATGTGCTAGTTATTTAAACAAAAATATAAGAAAAGAAACCAAAATACACAAATAACAATTCACCAAGTTTTGTTCAAAGCACAAAAGTAAAATAATAACAGACACACAATTACTTGAAATAATTTGACATACTTTTAATTTTTAAATTTATATATTATTATGACTAATAATTGACAGCGAGTTTCTTAAAAACTCTCGAAGCCTGTCCAATGTACATAAAACAAATTTATTATCATAACTATTATTATTATTATTATTATTATTATTATTATTATTATTATTATTATGATTTATGTCTGTTAAATACTTGTATTTTGTAATAGGTATGAATATTTTTTTTTCTACTCTGAGAGACCATACAAAGTCTCCTACAATCGAAAATGATTCATACTTATAAAAATTAATTTTGATTTAAATAAAAAAATGTATTGTAATAACTGTGAATATATTTTATATCATTCGAAGTTTTGAATGTTAGGCTTTTAAACTGAGAGCTAGATATTATGTACTATAAAATTATTTCAAATATTTATACAGTATTAAATAAATATTACATTATTTTTATATCTAAACTTGTTGTTTTATTATAAACTTAAATTTATAATTTAATTTGTGATATATCATTCAACTTATAATATTCCTAATAATTAATTACTGCGTGTTATTTTAAGTATTTAAAAAAAAAAGAAAGAAAGATTAGAGGACTTTAGTCAATTATAACTTTTATATATCACAAAAATATGATTTTATTCGTTGTATTTCAGGTTTAAGTCTTAAATAATTTAAAAATGTTTCTTATAATAAATTTAACTACATAATTTTAAAATAAAAATATTTTTCATAACCACGGTTGTTAATCAACAAATAATTCTTTATTGTTTATTTTAAATAATTCATTTTTTATAGCAAGTTTGATGTGTAAACTATTTGAATATTGATAAACATTAAAATGTTCTGGAGAACATGGAATAGAATGCGAATAGCAGCTTCCTTAAAGTACGTACAATTAAAATTATTTAAAAATAAAAATATTTTTGTTTAATATCCTTTGTCTATTTTATAGATATTTTAGACCAAGTACTGTTCAAGTACAGTGCCGGCCTATGTATAGTGCGGTGGTTGGCCACGTGAAGATGCCTATCGAAACAGATAAAAGGTAGATATCTGAAATATTAAATAAATCCTTTCTATAATAGTTTTTTTCCTTGAAATGCCGATAAAAAAAATTTGGCTATCCAAAAAATCTTTAAAATTTAATACAAGGTTTATTATAAGTTTTACTTATATATATATATGCCTTAAAATATATCAAATATACCTATTTTTCAACAAAAATATGCAAAAAAATATACGCAAAAAAGAGGTTATTATTAATTCAAAATAAATTATAAAAAAAAAATGCATGGTAGAAATGAATTACTATAAATATAAATATATAAACTAAAATACATGTTACGTAGGTTAAATAATTTAAATATTAAGATATTAATATTAATATTAATATTTTTTTTTTACACTGTATAACAATGATTTTGGATATATTTTCAAATTTGAAAGATCTTCGACGATTTGACAGTATGTTTTTGTAAGCTGAAAATGACCTCTCCACGTCTACAAAGTTGACCGGTGCATACTTAAAGTTAACAATGTCGATAGTTTCTATACCTTCAGGAAGTCCATCAAACGAATCTGTTTTGCCATCTATTATTTTAGAAATTTTGGATAATACTTTATACCCAGAATTTTTGTCCAAAACTTTTTGAAATTTTGTGTATATTGATTTACCTTGAGGAGATGAAGCTGCAATTGATAATTTTTCTGAAACGACGTTTATAATGGCAACTGAACTTGATAGAGATTTCCCCTTTTCTTCGAGAGATAATAACTTATTAACTTATAAAAATTGCCGCATTGCATAAAAAAAAAAAACAAATAAAAATAATAGTAATTTTAAATATGATTATACGTCTTATAACTATTTACTATAATTAATATTAATAATAATTAATTATACGAATATGAGACAATTGCAGATGTATCTTCAATTAAAACAACATTAGATAATGAATATTGTTAATGCGTATTAAAAGATAAATTAAGTAAAAATAATTTTCGGTTCGTTGTTTCATGTAACATCTGTTCATCCGTACGGGCTATAGTCTACTTCCGTGCTGGCGCAATGAGGAATTGAACAGGAGGCTTTTAGCCAGGGCTTTCAACAGTCAACGTAATTTCAATCATACTTTTTTAGAAAATAATAAATTGCCAAATTTTTTAAAATTATAGTATACAAAATGTATTTTATATTTTTGTCTTATTATAGATTCAAATACAGATAAAGATAAATATAATATAAAAGATACAAAAGAGAAAGAAGTAAGTAGTTATTTAAAAAATTATTATTTATTACCTACGGCAATATTGTAGCATATTTATTAATACTATGTATTTTAGTATTTATATTAATGGGGTTTTATCGATTCCTCCGCCTATTAATTTCAACCGGTAGTTGTTTATGTTGATTCCACTGATTGTATATTTTTTAATCAATAGTAGGTATAGGATAAGATACACCCAGTTTAACATAATTTTAAAATTTAACCTTGACATAATAAAAAAGCGGGTAAGTGGGTATCGCTCTGCTGTGCATTAGGGGGTGGGGTGGACCTCGGACTAGCGTAAGTTAAATTTGAATGCAATGATGAATATCATTGTATACGAGAAACGATTCTGAACGGAGATGATTTGTCAATCTAGGATATATCATATTTAAATATTGTCATATATTCTATTTTGAAACAAATAGTATAATTACTATATTATGTTAGTATAGTTACTTTATAGTATCTGTTTATTAATAAAAAAAGTATTTGGCAACATACGCATAATGAGAGTATGAAATTTAATTTAAATTTTGATATATTTCGTAAAAATTTGAACTTTAAATGCTTAGAAATAAAAATTGTGACTAACGATTTTTGATTTTTTTTTACTACGATAAGTAAAACTTATAATAAACTTTGTATTAAATTTTCAAGATTATCTGGCCACCCAAAAAATTTTTATCGGCATTTGAAGAAAAAAAACTTAGAAAAGTCGAAAATTTCAATTGTCTATAAGTAGCTTAAAAATGGTCAAAATATTTTGAAAATTTAACTGTAAAGAAGTAACCATAATATAAACATTTGGTGAAAATGTCAAGTATTTACAATGATTCGTTTTTGAGTTACAGCAAAATAAAAAAATCGATTTTGTCGCAAAGTGGTTTTTCGCAAAATTGCTGTATTTCTGTCATTTTTTTTTTTGTTTTTTTCGATTTTTTTGAAAATTATTTGAAAATGTTTACTTTTGACCCCCAAAGTACCAACTAGATGAATTTTCCTATTCAAAGAGGGGCTGAAGTCAAAAATCGGAGCATAATTACTGCTCCAAATGTTGTCGTCACAAAAAAAAAAAAAACACACATCATTGTAAAAGCAATATATTCTTCACTTCGTTCAGAATCTAAAATTAAGATTAAGATTCAAGATATAATAAGATATTATATAATTATCATTTATGTTTTCTATAGGGAAAATGTCCAAATGATGACGGTGGACTAGACTATACACAGTTTCTGAACGGAATTATAGTTGGCATTATATTGTCATACATATTAAGATGATATAAGCGGTAAATATATACACATTCAATTGCATAAATTAGTCATAAACTATTTTCATGATATTATATATGTATTATATATAACCAATTTTTTACAGGCATGATTGACATCGCCTACCAATTTATAAAGTATTAATCGTTGACATCGCCTACCAATTTATAAAGTATTAATCAGTGTTGTAAAGTAGGTGAGTAAAAGTATTTGAGTAAAAGTATTCAAATACTTTTTGCCGTATTGAATACTTTTTTGAATACTTTTTATTTTAAAGTATGTGAATGGTATTTGAATTACTATTTTTTACTATTGAATACTATTTTATTGAATATTTTTTTTCGTTGACATCGCCTACTAATTTATTAAGTATTAATCAGTGTTTAAAGTAGTTGAGTAAAAGTATTTGAGTAAAAGTATTCAAATACTTTTTGCCGTATTGAATACTTTTTTGAATACTTTTTATTTTAAAGTATGTGAATGGAATTTAAATTACTTTTTTTTACTATTCAATACTATTTTATTGAATATTTTTTTTCGTTGACATCGCCTACCAATTTATAAAGTATTAAATTCAGTGTTGTAAAGTAGTTGAGTAAAAGTATTTGAGTAAAAGTATTCAAATACTTTTTGCCGTATTGAATACTTTTTTGAATACATTTTATTTTAAAGTATGTGAATGGTGTTTGAATTACTTTTTTTTACTATTGAATACTATTTTATTGAATACTTTTATTCGTTGACATCGCCTACTAATTTATTAAGTATTAATCAGTGTTTAAAGTAGTTGAGTAAAAGTATTTGAGTAAAAGTATTCAAATACTTTTTGCCGTATTGAAAACTTTTTTGAATACTTTTTATTTTAAAGTATGTGAATGGAATTTAAATTACTTTTTTTTACTATTCAATACTATTTTATTGAATATTTTTTTTCGTTGACATCGCCTACCAATTTATAAAGTATTAAATTCAGTGTTGTAAAGTAGTTGAGTAAAAGTATTCAAATACTTTTTTTCCTTATTGAATACTTTTTAAATACTTTTTATTTTAAAGTATGTGAATGGTATTTGAATTACTTTTTTTTACTATTGAATACTATTTTATTGAATACTTTTTTTCGTTGACATCGCCTACCAATTTATAAAGTATTAATCAGTGTTGCAAAGTAGTTGAGTAAAAGTATTTGAGTAAAAGTATTCAAATACTTTTTGCCGTATTGAATACTTTTTTGAATACATTTTATTTTAAAGTATGTGAATGGTGTTTGAATTACTTTTTTTTACTATTGAATACTATTTTATTGAATACTTTTTTTCGTTGACATCGCCTACTAATTTATTAAGTATTAATCAGTGTTTAAAGTAGTTGAGTAAATTATTTGAGTAAAAGTATTCAAATACTTTTTGCCGTATTGAATACTTTTTTGAATACTTTTTATTTTAAAGTATGTGAATGGTATTTAAATTACTTTTTTTTACTATTGAATACTATTTTATTGAATACTTTTTTTCGTTGACATCGCCTACCAATTTATAAAGTATTAATCAGTGTTGCAAAGTAGTTGAGTAAAAGTATTCGAGTAAAAGTATTCAAATACTTTTTGCCGTATTGAATACTTTTTTGAATACATTTTATTTTAAAGTATGTGAATGGTGTTTGAATTACTTTTTTTTACTATTGAATACTATTTTATTGAATACTTTTTTTCGTTGACATCGCCTACCAATTTATAAAGTATTAATCAGTGTTGTAAATTAGGTGAGTAAAAGTATTTGAGTAAAAGTATTCAAATACTTTTTGCCGTATTGAATACTTTTTTGAATACTTTTTATTTTAAAGTATGTGAATGGTATTTGAATTACTATTTTTTACTATTGAATACTATTTTATTGAATATTTTTTTTCGTTGACATCGCCTACCAATTTATAAAGTATTAAATTCAGTGTTGTAAAGTAGTTGAGTAAAAGTATTCAAATACTTTTTTTCCTTATTGAATACTTTTTAAATACTTTTTATTTTAAAGTATGTGAATGGTATTTGAATAACTTTTTTTTACTATTAAATACTATTTTATTGAATACTTTTTTTCGTTGACATCGCCTACCAATTTATAAAGTATTAATCAGTGTTGCAAAGTAGTTGAGTAAAAGTATTCGAGTAAAAGTATTCAAATACTTTTTGCCGTATTGAATACTTTTTTGAATACATTTTATTTTAAAGTATGTGAATGGTGTTTGAATTACTTTTTTTTACTATTGAATACTATTTTATTGAATACTTTTTTTCGTTGACATCGCCTACCAATTTATAAAGTATTAATCAGTGTTGTAAAGTAGGTGAGTAAAAGTATTTGAGTAAAAGTATTCAAATACTTTTTGCCGTATTGAATACTTTTTTGAATACATTTTATTTTAAAGTATGTGAATGGTGTTTGAATTACTAAAATTTTCAAAATATTTTGACCATTTTTATGCTACTTATAGACAATTGAAATTTTCGACTTTTCTAAGTTTTTTTTCTTCAAATGCCGATAAAATTTTTTTGGGTGGCCAAAAAATCTTGAAAATTGTAAAATATAAAAATTTTTCTGTTCGTAATCAGTGCTAGCCGATAAGTGCGAATTAAAATAGTATATTGTGTAGAAGGGCGGGAGGTAAGCCATTTAAGTCATGGACGTCGTGTGCGGCAGTAGGCGCAGGCTATACTTACTGCTGCATTTTGCCCAAGACTGAAATGGCCTTCCGCGCGAGCCACACACACTATTTTTTGACTCGCCCTTGCGTTCATGGAAATAGTTATGTAGGTCATGCAATTATAACAATTCAAATTTAAAATTATATAAAAACACTTTAACGTTAAAAACCAAATAATAATAGTTTAAACTATTGACTTGGTGAAAATAATCACAAAATCACCTATAACAATTCAAATTTAAAATTATATAAAAACACTTTAACGTTAAAAAAAAGATAATAATAGTTTAAACTTTTGACTTGGTAAAAATAATCACAAAATTCTAACAATTCAAATTTAAATAATATAAAAACAGTTTAACATTAAAATCAAAATTATAATAGTAATAAACTTTAATCTGCGCTGTTTATATTATTAAAATTTATTAAAACAATGGTAAATTGTAAACGACATGATTGATGTAAAATATAAATAGTTTTCGATTCGTAATCTGCGCTAGCCGATTAGTGCGAATTCAAATAGTATATTGTGTGGAAGGGCGGGAAGTAAGCCATTTAAGTCGGGGACGTCGTGTGCGGTACTAGGCGCAGGCTAGTTAATGCTGCATTTCGCCACAAGACTGAAATGGCCTTCCGCGCGAGCCACAAACACTATTTTTTGACTCGCCCTTGCGTTCATCGTTCATGGAAAAGGTTATGCAGGTCATGCAATTATAACAATTCAAATTTAAAATAATATAAAAACACTTTAACGTTAAAAACAAAATAATAATAGTTTAAACTTTTGACTTGATAAAAATAATCACAAAATTCTAACAATTCAAATTTAAATAATATAAAAACAGTTTAACATTAAAATCAAAATAATAATAGTAATAAACTTTAATCTGCGCTGTTTATATTATTAAAATTTATTAAAAAAATGGTAAATTGTAAACGACATGATTGATGTAAAATATAAATAGTTTTCGATTCGTAATCTGCGCTAGCTGATTAGTGCGAATTCAAATAGTATATTGTGTGGAAGGGCGGGAAGCAATATAGCCATTTAAGTCGCGGACGTCGTGTGCAAAATCTTCGGATATAGAAGTAAAATGTGATCGAAATGTGAACGAAATGCTTCGTATAAAAGGACAAGATTGGGATGCAGTGGAATTACATTTACGTGTTTTATTTAATAAGACAATAATTAATATAAACAATTATTTAAACGAAAATAGAATAATGCTAGAACAGTATTTCAAGGTTAGTATAAGTAATACAATATTTTGTATTTAATAAGGAATTTATTTTACTAATTAGTAATTTTACATATTAATAAATTTAACAAATATAGAAACAATCATGGTCACATATCCAGATCGGATTTTCGTCGAGGAATGTATACAGCAGATATTAAATGTAGAGAAGATGAACTTAGTATTCTTGAAAAAAAATTTATGAACGTAAATGGTTTTAACTATTTGCAATTTTTAAAATGATAATTGATATTAATAAGAAGCTTAAGAAGTGTTTTTTTTTTTTTTTTTTTTTTTATTATTGAGCAAAAGACATCGGCGACAACGGCCATTAGTCATAAACATTACATTATATATTACATTTTTTTTTTTTTTTTTGGTAATTTACATATGATAATTTTAAATCAAGTCGTACAAATTATATTTTTTTAAAAAAGACAAGATTTGGAGTGTGGAGTCTGCATTTGGACCGAGGGCTGTATCTAGGGTGGTTGGTATGTTTAGCTGATCGAGTGCTTCTGTATATTGTCGGCATTCTGTGAGGATATGATGTACTGATAGTTCGGTGCCACATGTTGTGCAGATAGGTTTTTCGTCTTTTGTCATGACTCATGAGGTATCCGTGGGTAAGTCGGGTATGCCCGATGCGGAGTCTATTAATGATTACTTTCTCTCTTCGTTTTGTGAGGGAATTGGGCCAACTGAATATGGTGTTTTTGATTTTTCTCAATTTAGTGGTTTGTCCGAGCCAGTGTGTTTGCCATTTAATTTTAGTCAGTTCTTTAATCTGGTATTTAATGTCTGCGAATGTAGTAATATTTAATATGGGTATATCAGAGTGCTCTGCTGCTTTCTTGGCTTCTTGATCTGCCTTTTCATTGCCCTCTATGTTGCTGTGCCCCGGGATCCATATTAGTGAAATTTTGATTCCTGACTGGTATGCTAGGCTAGTTTTATGAAGAAGAAGTTTTGCAATATCTGTAGTGTTGTAGGGGTTTTTGAGGCTCGTGAGTGAGGAAAGTGAGTCTGATAGGATTAAATTGCTTTTGTGGGGGTTTCCATGATCGTGATTAAGTAATATGTGGTCTACTGTTTTGAGTATTGCTATGGCTTCTGCCGTGTATATAGAGCAGCTTTCGGGGAGTTTGAATCTGATAGAGAGGTCATGGTTGGTAATTGCTATTCCTACGCCCTTACTAGATTTAGAAGCGTCAGTGTAATAATAATTTGCATTTTTGTGGTCTTGGAGAATTTCTTTTAGGTGATTTTTGTAAATCATAGGGGGAGTGATCTCTTTTTTGAATTTAGTTAAATCCAGGTTTATATCAATATTGAAGGCCCATGGGGGGAATTTGAGGGGTTGTACTTTCGTTATCGCACTGAAATCTAAACCATGGACTTTAGCGTTCTCGGTAATTTCTGTAATGCATTTGTTTGCTGGATTGCCAGAGTTTCTTGTGATGCTGGCAGCGTAGAGTAGTGATTTTTCTAAGTGTCTAAGCTCAGTAGGGGGTTCAAGTGCTAGGTTTCGAATGCTTTCTATGGGACTAGATCGCTCCAATGACGAATCTTAAGCTGGAGTTTATGGTAGAATCTACTATTCTTTTGTGGTGAGATTTTGCTGATTGATAGATTGTTGCACCGTAGTCCATTTTTGCTCTGATGAGATGTCTGTGAATTTTTATGAGTGTTTCTTCGTCTCCTCCCCATGAGGTGTGGCTTATCATTTTCATGATGTTGAGATTTCTTGACAGTTATATCTTGAGTTGTTTAAGGTGTTGTAACCAGTTGATTTTCTTGTCGAAATAAACTCCGAGTATTTTAATTGTGTTTACGTTTGGGATGAGGATGTCATTTAACTGGATGTTGATGTGCTTTTGGCCTCTTTTGTTGGAGAATATAATACATTGAGATTTAAGGCTGGAGATTTTGAAACCGGTGAGTGTTGACCATTTTGCGATGTTGTTCGCTGTGTCTTGTAGGAAGTGTTGTACTGTTTTTAGATTAGGGCTTTTGCACCAGAAATTAAAGTCGTCAGCGAAAAGGTTGGCCTTTACGGGAAATGTTATGGTGTTAGTTATGTCGTTAATTGCTAAAAGAAAGAGGGTGACCTATAAAGACGAACCTTGAGGAATTCCATTTTGCTGGGAGTAATTTTTTGATTGGGCATTTGAAAGAGAGATTGAGAATTGCCTCGAGTTAAGGTAGCATTTTATGTAGTTAAGCATGTTGCCGTTTGTTAGTATATTTGAGAGTATTTGAAGCACTCTATGTCTCCATACTGAATCATAGGCTTTGGCGATGTCAATGCTTATCAAACCAAGGTACTGATTTGAGTTGAGTGCGTCGTTTACTTCTGACTTAATAATTGTAAGGCTGTCGATAGTGGATCTGTGTTTGCGGAAGCCACTTTGCAGGTCAGATAGAATTTTTTCTTTCTCCAGGAACCAAATCAGTCTAGTGTTGACTATTTTTTCGAGTATTTTAGCCATCGTGTTAAGGAGGGATATAGGCCTGTAGCCTTCAGGTGAGTGTTTGTCTTTTCCTGGTTTTAAGATAGGAATTACATTGGCCATTTTCCATTTAACGGGGATTTGCCCTTTTTTCCATATGTGATTGTAAATGTTGAGCAGGTGTTGCTTTGACGAAAAGCCCATGTTATGTAAGATTGTTTGAAGGTTTTTGAAGGTTGTTTGGTTCAACGGATGACTTGATTTGTGAGATCTCATTGGGGATCTTAATTTCGTTAATAAATTTTTCTTCGTATAATTTGTCGCTAAAGTTTTCATCAAAGAAGATTCCTATTGTATTTGCTACTACTGTTTGGTCAGTTATGGTTCTCTGATTGGCTTTAATAACTATGTCGTTGTGACGTGATAAGCCTTTTAATGATTTTATTTTTCCCCATACTTGAGATGGGGTCGTTTTTTCATTTATTGTAGATGTGTATGAGTTCCATGATTATTTTTTACTGACTTTTATCAGGAATTTGCTTTTGGCTCTTAGTCTTTTGAGTTCGATGAGATTTTCGGAGGTTTTATTTTTTTTGAAATTTGTTAGTGCTTTATTTTTATTGGATATTGCTTCTTTTATTTTTTTATTCCACCAGGGTACCCTGGGTTTGTTTGTTTGATTGGTTGAGCCTATTGTCATGTTTGCACTGTCAGTTATGAGGTTTGTGAAGGTTAGGGTTGTTTCTTCTATATCAATGATGTTGAGGTCAAGAATCTTATTGGTTTCTTCTTCAAGTAGGTCGGTATATAAGTTCCAATTTGGGTTTTTTAAATTCCATCTATGTTTATTTGAATGATTATTGTTGACTTGCCTATGTGATATTTTAATTTTGATTGGAATGTGGTCGCTGCTATATATTTCTGGTAAAACTTCCCATTCGAGTCTCTGTGCGATTGATGGTGAACTTAGAGAAAGATCTATGCAAGAAAAGTTGCCATTTCCAAAATTAATGTGAGTGGGAGTAGTGTCATTTAAAAGTACTAGATCTTCGTTTTGTATGAGTTTTTCTATAGTTTTTCCTCTAGAATTGGTGGAGTTTGATCCCCAAATTATATTATGTGAGTCGAAGTCACCTACTAGAATAAAGGGCTTAGGAAGTTGGCGTATAATGTTTTCTAGGTCCGGTAATGAAAAATCCGTTTGATTTGGAAGATAAATGTTGCATATAGAGAATTTTTCGTTGAGTTCTATGGATACAGCTATTGTTTCGAAATTACTATTTATTTTTATTTTTTTGCAAGGGATGTTTGATTTTGTGTATATTGTGACTCCTCCGCTGGCTTTGTCCGATAATATTGTATTTTTACTGAATCCTTCGTAATTTTTGAGGTGAGCTGAGAAGTTGTCTTTGAAATTAGTTTCTTGTAGGCATATAATTTGGGGGTCGTGGTTTTGGATGATAAATTTAAGCTCTTCTTGTTTCTTGAAGAAGCCATTAAGATTCCATTGAATTATTTTAGTCATTATCAAGAGTATTCTTTTTTTTTATTATTATTAATTGGATCTTTTGGATTGTTTTTTGCTGGCTTTTTGTGGTGATTGTGAGTTGTGTGAATGAATAAGAAAGTATCAGTAAGTTTCTGATTCAGCTTCAGAAGCTTCCATGGAGGCTTCATTGTCCATTGCTTTAAAGAGCTTATTTGTTATCCGGGTTATATTGTTTTTGGCTTTAACAGTTAAAAGTGAAGGTTTGATTTTTTTCGAGTAAATCCAATATGTGCCAAATGAATGA
This sequence comes from Schizaphis graminum, assembly GCA_020882235.1. NCBI lineage: Eukaryota > Metazoa > Arthropoda > Insecta > Hemiptera > Aphididae > Schizaphis > Schizaphis graminum. Next base: position 111,525,020 of record CM037032.1, on the reverse strand, counting down.
TGTAATGGAATAATAAATAATAATGAATAATGGAAAAATGTGCTAAGCTCCAACTTCAGAGATTCATCAGATATAAAAGTGCCCTTAGTGATAAACAATTTTGTTTTAGAGAAACTGTGGGCTGCCAGGAGGCAATATCTTACTTTTCTAATTTAATATATAATGCTTTAGACAAAAATAAAAAATTTTTAGCAATATTCCTAGATATAGCTAAAGCTTTTGACTCAGTAAATCACGATCTTCTTTTAACTAAATTAAAATCAATAATAGGCTTTAATTCATTTTGGTACTGGTTTAAATCATATCTTACTAATAGATCCCAATCTGTTAAAATTAATGGTACGATCAGTGACTCGACCATTGTTAAGTATGGTGTTCCGCAAGGAACAGTATTAGGTCCATTACTTTTTTCTATTTACGTAAATGACTTGTTTAAGTTAGACATAGATGGTGACATATTGGCTTTTGCTGATGATACGGTATTATTTTTCAAAGGTGACAATTGGAATTTGGTAGAAAAAAAAAGCGAATTCTGGTTTTTCAATAGTAAATGATTGGTATACTAAAAACAGTTTAGCATTGAATAAAAATAAATCTACATTTATCCATTTGCATTGTCCAATATTAACACCCCAGAACAAATAATTATAAAATCTTATTGTAACGATTGTTATATAAAAAATGCCATAGATATATGTAATAAGAATTATATATATTTATATATATAATAGGTATGTAGTCGTATAACGAGAGTTAGATCAGCAAGATATCTTGGTGTGGTTTTTGACGAGCATTTAAAATGGAAGCCGCATATTCATACGGTAATATTACGCTTACGGAAATGTTTTCATATATTTAAAGAACTACGAAATATCTTTGATTTACCGTGTTTAAAAATGATATACTTTGCGTTGGTTCAATCGATATTATTATACGGTATAATAGTATGGGGTTCAGCATATCAAAATGTATTAGAACCATTAAATATAACCCATAGAACACTTGTTAGAATAATGATGAAAAATGATTTTATTGATCAGTATGATAACACTGCTGAACTTTTTAAAAAACTGAAAATATTAAAATTAAAAGAACTAAACTTCAACAATAAAAACTTTCATTAACAAAAAAGACTTCAAAACGTATAATATTTACAACACTAGGGGTGTAGAAAATGGTAATTTGCTTATTAATAAACCTAATACAACACTAATGCAGAATTATTATATAACTAGAGGCATACGATTATTTAACCAGCTTCCGTTGGACATTAAATTAATAGAGAATACATCTTACTTTAAACTAAAACTCCGTGCTCTTTATGACTTTATACACAATATTTTAATTAACATCTTCATTATTATTTACATTTTTATCTTTAATATTATGTTTGATTACTTTTGTTACTGTTTATATTATTATGTTATTATTGAATTGTTTATCACTATTATACTATGTTATAAGACTAATTATATTATTATTGTTAAAAGCATGATAAACTATCTTAATTAGCTAATTTTTATTATATTCAGTGATATAGGAATATTAGTTATTATATAATTGTTAATTGAACAATAAAGTATGTTTTATTTTAGTTACTTAAACTCCCTACTCTCAACACAAGCTTGCTTATAGAGAGTAGGTATCAACAAAAAAAAATGTATGTAAATGCTCTGTATATATATGTATTATGTATAGTTGAATTAAATAAATAAAATACACGTCGTAACAGTTGTAACAATATAACCCTGTCCGTAAAATAAAAATATTAAAAATCAATGATATATTCTGTATATAATATATACAATACAACGACAAACTAATAGCCCTGAAAAATTGTGTCACGTAATACTTAAACCGTATACGATAATATATCTATACATCATGACATTCAACATTTTTAAATTGAATTCCAATGCCTATTATTTTATTATTTTAGTTTTCACTAAAACGAACAGCGACAAATCAAATTATTATGTCCAATATAAAATATTTCTGTCAAAATAATGCGAAATTAATAATAATGGTAATTATTATTAATACTAGTATAGTCCATAAAGGTAGTAATGTAGTATATTATGTACTACCTAAGTATAACAATGGACATTATCTGATATTATGACGTATTGGTATTATTTATAATAAATAAAGTATTATAATTATTATACTATCACTGTACCTATCACCTTACTTTACAATTTTTATAAAGTTAAGAAGTCAAACACACACTATATAATAAAGTGTGATTCCTATTTCCACACATTGTAAACAAAAAAGTATTTAACACTGTAGCGTTTACCAAAAATATAAAAACTGCATAATATACGCTATTTACACGTCAGATGTTATTGACAAAACATTAACGTATTTCATTACTAAAGTCTTCTTATTCTAATATTCATATATAAAAAATAAAAAGTGTAATACCTACTGTAATAATTTAGGTATTATTTAACAAAAAAAAAAAATAAAAATATTATCACCATTGGGATAAACTTATAAATATTCGTATTTATTAGGAATACTTTTCTAGTAATAATAAATGTAATATTATATAAGTATAACCAAATTGTTTTCAAATTTTAAGTGCCCAAAACTACATATTTTATCGAATAATAGAGACTTTTTGCCACTAGATATGAATATAACTAAATACTTAAACAAGGAAATGTACAAACAATTTAGGTTCCATTTCATCTACGAACATATTATATTTTACACCGTTATATGGCATGTCAGTTCATCGATTCATTCGACTCATAAGATGATGACAGCTTGCAATATTATAAGAAATATATAATATCATTATAATACATATGTGATTTTTTTTTTTTTTTTATAAAAATAAGTTCTACCAACCGTCCAGCCGTATTATCTACTAATAGAATATACATTCCCAATGACACATTGACATCTACTATATAATATATAATATATGAGAGCGATTTCTACGATTTTTTCTTAAAATTTAATTCATCAAAATTTTAAAATGAATTATGTACTCCTCAAATACTTATCATTATTTATGGATCAAAAATTAGTTATCTATACCTATATCTATAGGTATATTCTACTATCTAGTGTCCCGTTATGTCAAAAAACACTTCGAAAAATAATCAGCATATTTTAACTCAAAATAGCAATAAATTAAATTATTTGAATCTCACAAACATCGATAGTTGTGTAGTAAGACTGCTCAATAATTTTTATAGCCGACCTCACTTATTGTAATTTCTAAATTAATCTTTACCGGCATTGACGGCGGCGGACAATAACATATTATACATGTATGTGTATATTTAGTTTCTCTTTTAATTTATTTTCGTACTCTACGTCATATTATTATGATGACAACCAAAACGCGATTTAGATTTTAGTATATAACATTATATACTTAAGTGAGTGATACAGAGCTAAGGAGATTTAACAATTGCGCTCGCATTGGAATAGTCGTTCATATAATAATAAATAATAATAGAACGTTTAGTAATACAAATAATAACATTTTTTATTCAATTGAACATTGTTTCAATAATTTATTATATTAATAATTAAGTCAATAACTTTTAAACATAAATTCGAATGAGTTAACAAACATTTAAATATTTTGTCCAAAGTTATGATGTGAAACTGAAAAATACATAGTATTTAATTATTTTAATTGATTTAATTGTAAGTAATAACATTGTTATTAAAAAACGAAAAATTACCAGTATGTTGGTTACTGTGTTTTTAGTTTTGTGAATAAAATATAAATAGCTAGATTCACACTATAATAAAAACAATAAGTTCAACATTATTACCATGTGTTCCCAAACATACATTGCTTTAAGTTGTATCTACAGTTTAAAATATATTAGACCATTGTTTTATTATATAACTGCATTCTGCACACTGAATAATAATAATAATAATAATACAATCGATGTAAATAACTAACAAACAACAATCACTCTGCGTAGTAATCGCAATTCCTAAAAGTTTGCAAAACATATTATGAACCGCTTAAATTATTCATAACTCATATGAGTTATGTATCGTATAGTATTTTTTATACACTGTGCAGAATTTTAAATAAAAAACGGCTCATTTTAATTTAGAACTGCTCATTTTTAATTTTTGTACATTATGTTAAGCTGACAAAAAAAAATATATATAATACGTAAACTTCGTTTTGATTAAGTTTTGTACGACTTGGGTATTGTTGTGTTTTTACGTATTTATTCAAATACACAAATACACGCATATGTAATACACACCTGTTACTGTAATGCCACGCATGTGTCTGTAATCGGTTTGACAATGTTCATAAATCACATCTTATTATGTTTATCATAAAACGATTATTTAAAGTAACATAACATAAATGCATTTAATTCGATTTCGAAATAATTTCTTCTATATTAGAGAAACTGTGCTAAAAATGAAACAAACTATTTTAGCATAATCAGTCAATAAAAAAAACAGATGACCTAAATTTTATTTGACACCTATACTGTTATCTTTTTTATAATTTTAAAATATATACACTTTATGTATTAACTAGACACTAGGCCATTTTATGGCTATGGTATGTTTTATAATTTTTTTTTTTATACCTATTGTGTCCTTTCTCAGAAAATTAAATACATACTTAACGGTTTAAAAGCGTGGACTTTGTAAAATATTTTACTGTCTCGTGTATTAATTCATTCCCTAAATTATAAAAACATCGTAAATGTATCAATAAATAAATATTGTATTTTCAAGAAATATATTTTATACTGTGTAAAAAACCAGTTAGTTTTATACTATTCAACACAATGTATACGTTTGTGATTTGTTATGATAGTTTTATGTATTATACAATTTATAATTTATACACATATAATATGTACAAACATACCCAAATTATTAGTATTCATATTTTGATATTGCGTAATGCGCCGTACACACATGCACTTATAATACATGAGATTATAAATTATATTACAGTACATTGTATAATTAATGTAACTCACTATACTACTGTTATCGATGATAATTATGTCACATCGTATACATCTTTCGATTTTTGATTTGCATAAGTGCCCATGCAAAATATACACTATTCTTTACCGACTACAGCACAGCCACAATACAGCAAAATGTCTTTGCAACACGCGCGTTATATCGAAACCAGTTCGTCTTCTCATCGGTAATCTCTTAAAGTTGTCTAATAAAATTTTTATCGACAAACGTAAACCGTGCGTTAAAACATTATACTGTAGCGTTCACAATCAAGAAGTGAATAAATTCCTTAGAGATGAAATCGTGGGTAAGGAAAAATAACGTAACACGTTAAAAGCTCTCAAACGTCGTTGCCGATATAGGTACCTATACTGTACACGTCCGTCCTATTACTGTAATATATCATAGTATTATAGTATTATTGTATATTGTTACGCGAGCGTTTCCAGATTACAATACAATATTGATGTTTAAAAAATTTTAAACAACTATAATACCGTATTTAATACAGTTATGGAAATCAATCGTGTCGTCGTGTCGCAATGCAAGTTGGGCGTGTTTATTCGTCGTTAGATGTGCAAAACTTTTCGATCCAAATACAGGCTAAATCACAATACTGTAGTAAAGCTGTTATTGAGAATAATAATAATGCACATTTTGATAATAATACATCACTATAATATTATCGGTTTATTCAATAAACTTTATTGATATTGACTTTTATGATATTTTTTTCGTTTTGAATTTCGTTGTTGTAAGTTTGAATTTCAGGACTTCAGAGTTCAGATACTGGTGTGTGTGTGAATTAATTGGCTAAGCCATTTCTTTGTATTTTGCAATGTCCTAATGTCCAAAAAATCTGAACATTTTAGTCTTTGGTTTTTAATTTTTGATATCTATTACGATATCATATATTCCTATGGAAATTATTTTGGTTGTTGATAATGAAGCTTAGAAAATCGATGAATATGTTTTAATTCTTGTTGAACAAATATTTTATGTGTTTAAGAGCTGTCATAACAACCACGTGGGTGATACACATATACGTGGCCATATCCTTTCCCTCCGTTTTTTGTCAATGTTTGTATATTATGGTATATTGTTATAAATATTTTTAAATGCTGTATTTTTTCAAAGAAATCATTGTTTACTAAATTTCACGTTTGTTTTGTTTCGTAGCAATAATGAATTATTACAGTATAAAATACTATAGTATTAATGTATTATATGTTATGGCTATTTATATTTTAGATTCTGAACGGAGTGATACCTATCATTGCATTCAAATTTAACCTACCCTAGTCCGAAGTCCACCCCACCCCCTAATGTAGAGCAGAGCGATACTCACTTACCCGCTTTTTTTTATAATGGTTTAAGTGACCTATTTTTTACTTTTATTGCAGTTTTTATTTTTACATTCTTCCATTGCAGTGCTTTTGGTTTATAATTAATAGTGTATTTTCCAATTGTTCTTTCAGTACTTTTTAAATTAAATTTGTGAAAAATTCGACTAGTTGTTCAGGTGTGACATTATTGTTTATTAAGTTTTTAATTTGTATTTCTCTTTCTATTATGTTCGTGTATAGCTGACAACTTGGATGTTTTAAATTACAACTTGAGCTTGTGTTATTTTTTTTTTTTGGTCAAATTTTCTTGGTATTATTGAAATTAAAATTAAAATATAGTCACTGTTTGTAGATGTCAGTGATGACTGTCTAATTTAGACTCTGGATTAATGCTATATTATAAAAGGGTTATATTTTCTCTATTTTTTTCCTTTCTGTATCAATTGATATAGAGACCCATATCTCATTGTGGCTATTAAAGTCACCAGTAATTGTATACAGTGTAGGTAGTTGATTAACAGGGCCGGCCCAAGATACGGGCGAACCGGGCAGTTGCCCGGGGCGCTACATTTTTAGGGGCGCTTTTAATATACGAATATTTTATAAATTTTAGCGTAATATTTATTCGAATTGAGTATTGACAATATTATAGCTAAATGACTAAATTATCCATGACAGAATATTCTGTTATATAATTTTTTTTATAGATTTTACTTCACTTTCCAGTTTTTATTGTTACCTATATTACAAATAATTAAAAAATAATATAAGTACAAATGTACAATAATATATAATCATTAAGTCGGGAAAACCAAAAAAGTTTGTGTTACAGCCGATACGTCTGAGATATAAGATAGTCGCTATTGGACTGTGTTGGTTATTATTATAGTTATTAATCGTACATTTATCGCCTTTTATTGTCGTTATCTGTAATAATCTTCCTATTACTCTATGTAATGTCCGTATTTATGAATACGATGTACAATTATTTCTCATTTTTGTTTTGCTGGTGAAGTTGAACAGTTGTTAGTGGTATCGCCGGTATCGGTCAAAAATATTATGTAAGTATTTTTAAATAATTGTAGCAATTTTGAATCTACGCTTTTGTATAATAAATTATTATAAACAGCGCTCATAAATTAATGCGATTTTATTTAATATATTAATTGGTAGACAAAAAATGGCACCAAAAAAAGCTAGTGGTTATCAAAATCGTAAAAGGAAACTAGAACAGCAATTACAAGTTGAAAAATGTCCAAAAATTTCATCATTTTTCAAATCTAATATGAACGAACAAAACCCTAATGTGACATTTGAGAGTGAATTAGAAGATCGTTTTAATGAAATAAATGATTTTAATAATAGCTCTAGTAATGACGAAGAATGTAGTAATATTCCTAATATACTCCCGAATGTTCCAAAAAATATCGATGAATCTTTTGACGTAATAATTAGTTCAAAAAATTTCAATGATATAGCATATTGGCCTGAACAATTAACATCTACTGACAAAGATTATTTGATAACAACAGGACCCAAAATGTCTATTGATTATATGAAAAATTTTAATTTTCCTAAAGATAATAATAACCGTAGTTTTTCATATTCGTTATTTTTTCGAACTATAAGTAACGGAGAAAAATATTTAAGAAAATGGCTAGTGTACTCCGAAACAGTTAATGCAGTATTTTGTTTTTTTTGTAAAATATTTGATCCCACGAGTCGATCTAATCTAGCCAAAGATGGGTTAAAAGACTGGAAACATGTACACGAGTATTTAAAAACACACGAGAATTCGCCTCATCATATCAAATGTGCTAGTATGTGGTTGGAAACTAATATAAGACTTAAAGAAAACAAATCAATCGACGCAGGCTTACAAAAACAAATAGTTGCTGAAAGAGAACATTGGAAAAAAGTTTTAGAACGATTAGTTGAAATTACAATTTTTCTTGGGAAAAATAATTTAGCATTTCGAGGTTCTTCGGACAAGTTATTTACACATCATAATGGAAATTTTTTGGGTCTTGTCGAGTTGTTAGGAAAATTTGATTTAGTAATGAATGAACACGTTCGTCGTGTCATGTTTCGTGAAACTCATGTACATTATTGTGGAAAAACTATTCAAAATGAAATTATTAATATAATTGGGAACTTAACACGTGACAATATACTAAGTCGAGTTCGCAAAGCTAAATATTATAGTATTATGTTAGATTGTACTCCAGATATTAATCATGTTGAACAACTTTCTTTGACTTTGAGAATTTTTGATATCGACGAAATGTGCATTAAAGAACATTTTATAGAATTTGAACCAATATTCAACTCGTCTGGTGAAGGAATTTATGAGTCTATATTAAGTATGTTGAAAAGTTGTAAACTAGAACTAAATGACTGTAGAGGTCAGGGATATGACAATGGGGCAAACATGAAGGGCAAAAATAAAGGCGTTCAAGCACGAATATTAAGAGCAAATCCTCGAGCTTTTTTTATGCCATGTGGTTGCCATTCACTGAATTTAGTAGTCGGAGACAGTGTTTCTTGTTCTATTGAGTCAAAGAACTTTTTTGGGACGATTCAAAGAATTTATGTTTTATTCTCTGCATCTGTTGGACGTTGGCATATCTTAAAAAAACATGTAAAATCTTTAACTGTTAAGCCACTTTGCGAAACTCGATGGGAATGTAGAATAGATTGTATTAATGCTATTAAAAATGAAATCTCACAAATAATAGATGCACTGATAGAGTTAACCGAATTAAATACTGCTGATCATTTAGTTATTTCTGAAGCTAATTCATTAATTCAATTTATAGAGAGATTCGATTTTTTAGTTTTGTTATGTTTTTGGCAAGATATTTTATCAAAAGTTAACCTCGTTAGTAAGTCAATGCAAAGTTCAAAAATGGATATTAGGACCGCAGTTTTACTTTTGGATAATTGTACAAAGTTTTTACATGATTATAGAATAACTGGACATACAGAAGCTATAAAATCTGCTGAAAAATTAGCTTTACAATTAAATGTTGAACCGAAATTTAGAGTCACTCGTGTAATACGTAGAAAAAAACAATTTGATTATGAATCTAGAGACGAAGCTTCAGAACCCCAAAACCCAGAATTATATTTCAAACAGCATGTATTTAATAACATACTAGACCAAGCAATATCTTCTATTTCTGAACGTTTTGAAAAAATTAAAGAATTTAATGATACTTGGGGATTTTTGTACAATATAAAAGAAAATAAAAGCCACGAAGATCTATTAAAATCGTGTAAGGATCTACATTTAAAACTTAACGATCAGAATAAAGATAAGACAGAGTGCGATTTGAATGGTATAGATTTGTGTAATGAAATTGAGATTGTAAGATCATTATACTCTAAAAAAGATAGCTGTCCATTGGAAATCTTAAGATTTATTAATGATAACAAATTACAAGATACCTTACCAAACTTATGGGTGGCTTTAAGAATTATGATGACAATTCCTGTAACTACTGCAAGCTGCGAGAGAAGTTTCAGCAAATTGAAGTTAATAAAAACGTACTTGAGATCAACAATGACAGAAGAACGTCTCAACAATTTAGCATTAATCAGTATAGAAAATGATATAGTTTCTAAATTAGATCTAAACGAAGCAATACAAAATTTTGCTGATTTAAAATCTAGAAAAAAATGTTTATTTTAAAAAAATTATTATTAATAATATTTATTACATTGTATACGATTAAAGAAATAATCTGAATTCATATTAATTATAAAAAATAAAAATAAATTGTATCCAAATTAGTTTTGCAATTCTTTACCTCTCCATAAATATAAGAATTTAAAACAAAATATGTAGGTATAAAAAGTATAAAAGTATAAAAATGTATAAAAAGTATTAAATGTAGCTACTATAGAGCATTTGATTAAGGGCGCCTTTCAAAAAATTGCCCGGGGCGTCAAAATACCTTGGGCCGGCCCTGTTGATTAATTATGATGGATAAGGTCATTATCGTTAAAATCAGTTTGGTTTGGTCATTCGTGTATATTTATTGCAAATAGCGAATAATATAATATACCCCATCTATGTATAATAATAATATTCAAAAATTAAATCATAGTTACATAAAAATGCTCTTGCTTAAGATAATTTGGGCCATTTTGTCGGTCTTTTAGTATTTATATATTTTAAATCTGTGGTTTGAATATAACAACAATTATATCGATAACGCTATATTTTATCAATTTTTTTGTAAAACTATACCTACTTATTTTATTCATAGTCTGAACACGAGGCGTTTCGCAGTAAATTGAGTCGTATAGATTTGATTATGTTTTTGATTTGCGTTTTGGAACGTATACATATAGCGCCGATACAGTACGACCAATGTGTGCAAAAATCATGAACAATAAGTTCGTAGATAGTTACAATACGATGTGCCTTTAACAATATATTATATTTCTAAAACAATTTTCCATTTACATGTCTTGCATTTTGTATGCACACAAATAATTTAAATAAATTACGATTCTAATCTACCAAAAAAAAAAAATGCTCACATAACATTGGAACCTATGTCATATTATTTACTAATGCTACATGCTTCGAGTATAAATTACATAACTGCCTTAATATTATATGAAAGCGATGAAATAAATATTTTATTGGAAAAAATTGTATGAAACAAGTTATTATAAAATTAACATGTTCAATCTAATTAGTTGTCAGCTTAAATTCGTATTTTATGCAAATTTTCTTTTACAATATATAATAGTAACTACCTACCTATTTGTATTCTTTCTTGAGATTCACTGTAACACAACGCTCAAAATATTGTTTAAAAACTAATAACTCACTACATCTTTCACTTTCAAACATTTCCACTGAAAAATAATACACAACTGCGTTTATAATAATAATAATAATAATATTTTATTAACGGAATAAAATTCCAATTTACAATATTAAAAAATAATGACAGTTTCATAGGTGTGTATTATACTAACAATTAAAACAAATTTACAAATGATATAAGAACGAGAGAAAAAAAATATAATATATATATAGGTATATATATATATAAAGAAATTAAAAATTAAACAATTGATTATATAAAAATTCGATTAAATTAAATATAATAGTAGGTTATAATCTAAAAATAACAATTTAAAGAGCTACATGGGAATTGAGCGAAAAAACCATATTATGATATTAACTTATAATCAAAAATATTATTATTATATCCATCACTAGTTTTATTTTATGCGCAGTTTTATATTATATTGATTATACATAAATGTAAATGTAATTATCGTACCAATATTATTCGTTCATCACAGTAATTTATTGTGTATAGTGTATACTACGATTTATACATGACTTTTTTTTTAGTAAATTTGTAATATACATTTTAGAACATCAAATTTCATTAGCAACTGGATTCTGCAATGTGAAACGATAAATATATTGATTTTACAATTAAGAGATTTTTTAAGCAGTTTACACATTTTATAGTAGAAAAAATGCTTCGATCTTCAACTTAAGCAATGAGGGTAGACTCTGATAGAAATTTAGATATAATAATGACTACTTTTGAAAACATGAAAGTAAAAACTCCCAATTATTTTCAAAATAATCAGAAAAAAAACAAAAAAATAAATAAATACATTTTGAGAAAACTGAAATTTTTACACTAAACTAGTTATTAACAAAATAATAAATATTATTTGTTTTAATTCAAAAATAAATAGGTAATATTAAATACTGTTATAAATAATAAATTTCAACCTCATTGTGGAGATTAGTTATATTACACTGAAGAATATTATATCAATAAAGGGCATGCGCTAATCGTTAATGACAACTGTTCATCGTCAATTCATGCTTGTTACACAAAATCTGTTGTTTATAAATTAATTGCTATTAACTTTGGTTTCAATGATAACTTAATACAAAACAAAAAATATTTTATTTTGCATATACAAATTTTTCTTTTACTTTTATACTTATAAATGTAATACATAGAGATAAAGTGCTCAAAACGGGACTATCTATTAAAAACGTAACAAAAAACGTCCGGTTTGACATAGTACTTAAAAAATGGATGTCTCTATGGACTTATTAGTTACTAACAGCTAATAATATTGTACAAAATAGTATTATAATATTATGGAACACCTATATAACGTCATATTGTTTTGATTTGTTCTTAATAAAAAATTAGTTTACCGTATTATTTATAGAAAAAAAACTTAAAACAATATAAATGTACAGAAAAATATTTTGAGAAATATAGACTGATCAACGTCTCTGCTCAGAATTGCTTTTTGTACGCAATGATTTATCATTGAAATCAAATTTCAAATTTAACATATTCATATTGGATAGTGACCTACTCAATTACAAAACTCATTTTACACCTACTATATAGCTAAGTGAATTCCTCGATGTTCTTTTTTTAATTACTTTTATTTATTTTTTTATTCATAAATAACAAAATGAAACTAGGAAGTTTGTGACATGCTCATGTTTTGTAATGTGTATTATAAATTTGTAAAAAGCGTTTGCCTTCGTGGTTATATACTAAAATATATTGAGAATAAAAAATAAATATTACCAACAACCTAATATTATATTATTAGGTATTATTTATTAGTGTGTGTGTTACCGATATTATAATTTCATTTTCACAGAAATGTCAGTGTGTCACCCAAAACCCGATACAAAACCAGTTTTACTTGTTTGAAAAAAAACGCGATCGTCTACACGATTTAAAATTTTAGGGCAGGCGCATGATGTTGTGAAACGTTAAATAGACGATTCAATATGATATTTTTAAACAATATAGCTAACAAAACAAGACCGTTTGGATTTATACTGTAACGAGCTATGACGACAGATGTTAGTAGACAGCGATATGCAACCATTTCACGAATTTATAGACAAATTTCACTCTAAAAAAAATAATAATAATATAACTACACAAATTATTTCATCTTACAAGTTATAAACAAAAAAACCCTTTGTTCATTGATAACTTTATTGATTGTTAATCAATACGAACCATGTAAATTATTGTAACACTATTAAAAATAAATAAATATTATACATTTTTATCTTAATAAAATGGATACATTACGTGGAACATACGACTAACATAATTTTAAAATATATTAAAACTACTCTACCTGATACACAAAATTCAATAAATAATATATAATATATTTTTAAATTCAAAATCAATAGTCTTTTTGCAAACTATATACGTAATATAAATGTAACTTTTATTCAATAAAATACCTAGGTATGATTTATTGTTCTTTTTTACATAGTAGACACCTTGTTTATTAATGGTTCCTATGGTTCGATCTCTACCTCAGTATTGACTATTGAGCCAATTTTTTTTTACATTACAAAAAATTAAATTAAAGATAACATAATTTGAATTTACCAGCTGAAAATAAAAATAATCAACCAATAATATTTATCGAAATATATACATAATATTTATTTAATTAAGGAGCCGCTACACCAGCATTTGTTTTTTCTATCTATCTCCCACATAATATAGGAATAAAGATATTTACATTTTTTATAAATATAAGTATGTTTTAGTTTAAAATAATTTCGATTATTTTTAACCATTAATAATTTATCCAAAATTGTAAATATTAAAAATCTATCCAGTCAATGCACAGGAAATACTCTTCTTTATAAAATATATCATAGGTGTTTTTAAACTGAACTAGAGAGTCGTAATCGTGGAAATACGGAGTATCTTTGTTCCTATATTATGTGGGAAATAGACAAAGAAAACAAATGCTGTTGTAGCGCCCCTAAGGCCCTAAAAACATTTCATTTTTTTTTATGTCAACCATAAAACATAATATTAAGAATTCAATCTTATAGGTAATTCGTCTGGATAATTATTTCACAATCGATACACATGTGTTGTTATAAGTATCTACCAGTTCGTAGTTTTAACGAAATAAACTTCCTTTTGACCTCATAGTTATTATTAGTCGATTTAGTCGAATAAAACTATTTGAAAAAAAAAATAGATCATTATACACAATAGTTTTCAAACAACAAATTACTTGTTTTAATGTATGTTTGTATTTTTTATAGTTATATTAAACTATTGCCCTATTTATCATGTAAAATATTAAATTTTTGATTGAAATGTAGTTATTGAACGAAAAATTGAGGAACTCTCCAAACTACAAAAGTTCCCAATAATTATTGTGTTTTTATGACGACTCGAATCATTATTAGTGTTCGCGTCGTCTTTTCATCGGGTCGTATACTCGTATGGTATTATAATATAGATAATATATGGTCTATTTGATAAGACGAGATAAAAACAAAATTAATTTTACCGTCATTGTTGAATACGGTGCGTATGCGTGTCTATACTCTATACAACGATAATAATAATAATCATAATATATACCTAATAATAATACAACTTTCAACGCGGGAGACCGCCATTGTCTTTGATGAAAATAATAAATAGTAAACGCGCACAAGGTGTACTAGCTGTAGTAACTGCAGAACATATTATAGGATCTTCCACTGCACAACACAGTAAACGATCTAATTTTTTTCTTTAGTTTTCAATAGATTTTTTTTTATTTAAGTTTCAATACAAAATGTTTATTGCGCATTAAGTGATGTTTTTATGTCATTATATGCGTGCAGCAATTGTATGTACATGCATACAATACATATATAATATATATACATTATACATACATTTAATACATAGATTTATTAGACGTAAAAACAAAACAAGATTAACTCATTCGTACAATTTATAACTACTATTTTTTTTGAAAATGTCCAAATTTTGTTGCGTAACGAGCAAAGTAATTAAATCTATTTAAACATCGATCGAACAAGACGTATCGTATTATTATTTGACTTAGGATGGTCATTTATGACGCAATAATATTAATTAATTATAAAACAAAATAAAACGTCGTATAATCGTAATAATATATAAATATGTATATATTTTTTTACTATTTTACGTGGAATTGGTAAAAAAATACACATGACCAACTAAATAATTAAAACAAACAATTCCAGCACACGATAAGAATAAGTAATAATAATAACAACAATGTTTTCATTTCCATTTCAAATCTATATAAATACATCACTGTGTATATATGTTGATGGTTGTTCTAATGGCTATAATAATGACAAATGACCCGTTTTCGATGATAAATAATAATATACAATAATAATAAAATATCCGATTATTGTATTTAAGCTACCTACGCATTAGACATAAGATATAACTAACTAATAATTTCGTATCAATGTTTTTTTCAATTTGCGTGATATTTTAATTACTGTCATTTAATTTTCGAAATGCGCTTAACCCAACTCGTAGTGCATGCTAATATTTTGCCTATGTATATATTAATAATACCTATACTTAATTAACTCTAATGTGGTTACTATCGAGTCGTTTGATTGACGTATGGAGGTGATACATAGGTACACACATTATGTACGATTTACAGACATACTGCAGTATTATAGTACCTAATAGTAATTCCATTGATAAATAGCCAGATTAGCCGTAAAACTAACGCAAAAAGATTAGCAAATACTTAGGTTTGCAGTTCACTGCCTCACTATACATAGGTAAAAATAGCGGGGAAAAAAATTGGATAACTTCAATCCCCTTTAATATTATCTGAAATAACAGCATAGGACGTAGCCATCATATACCCAATATGCAGGTTATTTATATATATGAGAAGTACAAATTTGTATTTAAATGACTTACATATAATACCTGTTTTATTTATATTTCTATATCTATTAAGTAAACATAGTAGCTGATAAACACATTATAATAGGATGTATCAGTGGAAAAATATTACATTTTATTAAGTTATACATGGTCAATGGTCATATTTCTCTCTTACTAACCACAGTTTCTACCAAAAGTACAAGGATTCTTATTGTATTCGTATCACCTATCAGAAATATATACTGTACCATTAAATAACATTTTAAATGGTACCTACATATTTTAATAATTTCGTATGTACCTACTTACTTAATCGTGTTTCGTGTTTTTAATCAACTTTCCAAGGTGTGGTATTATAACATAATATATTTATATCATAGTAAACGCGTCTACCTAAAGTCCACTTGAAACTTCGTCATAATGTACATTTACTATATTTATACGTTCAAGTTTTTGCAAGCAAATGTTTGTTGTGTGCTTTTTTTTGTTTTCAATAGTTTTTAGCATCACGGAACGCGACGAGCGTGACATCTCGCAGCCGGTGATAACGCCGTTGACATTATTTTCGAAACTCTATTATAATGTTACAATAGTAATAAGTAAGGTGTATCTTCATCAGTGGCAGTGACAATATAAGGTTAAGCGTACATACGTGAGCCCTCGTGCCATCAATTACTTATGCAAAAAAACAGCGGTGCTTGTAAGTGCTATTTAATTCAAACGGAGTAAGTATCAATAGTACCACATTATTACTATAATCTACCTGATAGGACAAGGTGACAAAATCGTAAAAAATCCGATTGAGCGTCTATTTTTTATTTGTTACCGTCACTCCATACGCACATCAACGCATTAGTATAGGTGTAATAATTAATATAAACATATTATATTATTATTATTATAAATTGTAATAATATTATATCCTCGGCACGCCACGCGCGCACGGCAATGACCTGGAAACACACAGTGTAATATTGTAATACCAATAAAGAGCTAGTATAATAATTATACCTACATGATTAAATTAACGTACATTTTTTACCTGACATGATACTTTTTTAGTTTCTGAGCGTAGCGACAAATGAATTAGGGTTAAGTGATGATGTTTATACCTATATCTGAATTCACTATTGGTATAAAATATACATATTATATAAAAAAAAATAAAAATACTCCAATATTGAGGGTGGTACAGGTAAAAAATTGAATCATTTTGTACTTTTGGTTTGATCAAAAGTAAAATATTGTAATTATTTATCAAAATAATAAGAAAAATACAGAAATACGATAATATTTATTCAACATCAGTTCTTGACAAAATTGATTTTCTTTTTGGTATAGTCATGGAATATTTTGTTTTTTATATTATACTATTTATATTGTTAACATTTTGTCTAAGTTTATTTTTATTATAGACATTTTGAAGTTCAAATTTCGATCAAATTGGATTTTTTTCTACGAAAAATAACTACTTTTTTCCAATTTTTAGTTCTACAATAATTATTAAGTTAGAAAATATCTTTAAAAATAGAAACTGTCACTCTACCCCCGCTCAGAATTATTTGTGTATGTTTGTATGTTTATGCAATAATTTATCATTGAATTCAAATTTAACACATCATTACAGTGACCTCAACATATATACCTGTAACCTATAGATTTAAAAGAGCCAACCTCAAATTTTGGGCATAGACCAATTGCGCCTAAAACAGAATTTGTATACTAGGGTCAATATACCAATTGTGCCTCTTATGTTTTTTGGTTAGTGTACCAATTGCGCTCTTTTTATTTTACGGTCAATAAACCAATTGTGCTTGTATTCAAATTATATTATTCTAATTGCCATGCTCAAATTATTATTTAAAAAATTATTATTATTGTTAAAACATGCAAAATACAAATATTATGATTACCATAAACTCAAAATCGTATTACTTTATGTCTTATATTTTAATATATTTTATAACAGTGTATTATTATATATATATTAATATATATATATATATATTAAAATAGGGAATTTATGAAACGTTATTATTATTACGCACAAATTTTGATCATGGAAGTATGCTGTAAACTAACCAAATTATATTATTCTAAATTGTATAATGACATGCTCAAATTATTGTTTAAAAAGTTATTATTATTCTTAAAACATGCAAAATACAAACATTATGATTACCTTAAACTCAAAATTGTATTATTATTATTATATCTTTATGATTTAACCACCTATTCTCTTATTATTATTAATATTATCTTATTTTAATTGTCATTAACTAAACTGTATAAAGCCTATACGTTTCACCGACTTGGAAGACTTTTACTTTTAACTCGAAAAAAAATCGGTTAGGTTAGGTTTTCCTTAGGTAATGTAAAATGTATTGAGCGCAATTGGTCTATCGACCCTAAAATGTTTTGAGCGCAATTAGTATATGAAAAGGTAATTTTAAGCGCAATTGGTAAACTCCCCAAATTTTAATATTTTACACCTTTTGTTTTAGGAAACTACTAATTTTAATTGCCTACTTATCAGATTGGCCATTTTAGAAATAAAACTTATTTGATTGTGTTCACAACATTAACTATGGTATCTTGATCGTCATGTATGATAGAGTTAAGCGTTTTTATATCAAAAAAAAAAAAAATTAAGCTCAAATTGGTCAAAAAAATGAGATTGGCACTTTTAAGACCTAAACAGAAAACAAATATGTATATAATTTAATAATACTATGTAGTAATAACATATTAGTTCTAATGACTTGAGCCACATGAAGACGTTTAAATACTAAAGAATGTATTTTGTTACAGGCATTATAGTTAACACAAATTTAAGTAGGTATATCCTATATGCACGCGTGTATGTTCGGAAGTATGAGAACGGTACTATAATACAAACGCGTTATTTCAAGTTAAAACATCATTTTGAAACAAAAATTATTTTCAATAAGTCGACTTGAACTGATGCTAAACAGACGGCTCAGTTGTTTTGAGTTATATTATTTAGTATATAAAATGCATTTTGATACGTACCACACACGTATGACGTACCTAAATATTAAACTATAATATAATATTAAGTACAAAAAAAAAAAAAGCGGGTAAGTGAGTATCGCTCTGCTGTACATTAGGGGATGGGGTGGACCTAGGACTAGGGTAGGTTAAATTTGAATGCAATGATAGGTATCATTGTATACGAAAAACGATTCTGAACGGAGATGATTTGGCAGACTAGGATATATTATATTTAAATATTTTCATACATTCTATTTTGAAACTAATTCAAACATTTAAGTAAAAGTTTCAAGATCTTACGTTTAGTAATTTTTACGCAAAACCAGTTTTCGACAAAATCGAATTTTTTATTTTGCTATAACTCAAAAACTAATCGATGTAAACACTTTTCACCAAATGTTTATATTAGCGTTCTCCATACATAGTTAAATTTTCAAAGAATTTTGATCTTTTTTGAGCTATTTATAGACAATTAAAATTTTTAATTTTTTTTAGTATTTTTTTTTAAATTAATGATAACATTTTTTTGGCCGGCCAGAAAATCTTGAAAATTTAATACAAGGTTTTTTATAAGTTGTTCTTAGAGTGATAAAAAAAAATCCTAAATCGTTAGTCATAATTTTTCTTTATAAGTGCTTAAAGTTCGAATTTATACGAAATATGTCAAAATTGCGAAAATTTGCAAGTAATTTTGTGGTTAAAAAATCGCAAAATTTTTTTCTTTTATAAATAAGTTTTGAAAATTTGGTACAAGGTTTTCCATACATTTTTCTTCAAATATCTGTAAAAAAACTCTACCGGACTAAGTCAAAAATTTTTAGGAGTGTTTGAAATTTAAATTTTTACAAAACCGCGTTAAATAACGGATTAGCCTCAAACGATTTTTGATATTTGTTGTTATTCAAATAGTATAAGTCATAAATACCATGTTATTCAATTAGTTGAATTTTCAAATTGTAGGTACACCGTGCATCACAGACCAAACATATATGTATGTATAATTAATCCTGTCGTGTAGATACCGTACACGTCATGTAGTCACGTTAATTGTATTAGATCAACATGATCACTCTCAACTGATGGCTTTCGTATAATATATTTAGGAAATCATAAACGCGTATTGAAAAAGATCCATTCACGTTAAATTTTATCACATAATATAGTCACGTATAGAAGAACGTCTGAATAATATTATTGTAATTTAAATCTCAAGTTGGATTTACTTTTAAAATTGTTAATCAATTTCGATATTATTCAGACTAATATCATCTTCAATGTATATCAAATATGAATATGGCACTGTTAATAACTGTCAACCATTAATAGTAATAGTAGTTGTTATTTATAATTTGGAAATTAATAATTCAGACGACTATTATATAAACAATCAATTCAAAAATTTAAGCTTTGCACAAACAATGTGAATTATTAAACGTACAATAATTCTAAGGAGACTCAGTCAATTTATAAAAGTTGAAATTTATTAAAAAATATATATTTTATGCTTTATGTAATTTAAAGTCAAGAGTCGACAATTTTGTAAAATTTCATCATCAATATTATATAAATAATAAATAGTACAAGAAATTATAATATTAGGGTTAGAATGTTAATGATTTTACATATTTTTTTTAAGTTACCAATATAGCTTCCATTTTTTTTTTATAAAAATGTGTATCAATCTATATCCAAAATATAAAAATGTTATTTTGCATATAATTGCATATTTTATCATTTTTATTTATAAGTGCATTATTTGTGTTATTTCGGTTTTTAAGCGTATATTTGACGGTTTTCGATGCAAAATGCTGAAAATACCATGATTTTATGTTTTATTAACCAAATCTGAAATAAATTTGATTATCTGTATTTTACAATTTATCACTTTTTTATTACTCATTTATTTTTGGGAATTCATTATGGTTATACGGAGTAAAGGTACCTACTTAAATATGTACGTATTGGTATTAGCACCAAATAGACGGAAATTTAAATAAACAATAATTATTCAATTATTGTTTTAGATTCTGAACGAAGTGATGAATGTATTGATTTTACTATGATGTGTGTGTTTTTTTTTTTTTTGTGTCTGACGACAACATTTGGGGCAGTAATAATGCTCCGATTAGGCTGAACCCTCTTTGAATAGGAAAATTCATCTAGTTGGTACTTTGGGGGGGGGGGTCAAAAGTTTTGACAATTTTCAAATAGTTTTCAAACAAATCGAGAAAAACAAAAAAAAATGACAGAAAAATGGCAATTTTACGAAAAACCACTTTTCGACAAAATCGATTTTTTGATTTTGCTGTAACTCAAAAACGAATTATTGTAAATACTTGAAATTTTCACCAAATGTTTATATTATGGTTATCTCTTTACAGTTAAATTTTCAAAATATTTTGACCATTTTTAAGCTACTAATAGACAATTGAAATTTTCGACTTTTATAAGTTTTTTTTTCTTCAAATGCCGATAAAAATTTTTTGGGTGGCCAGAAAATCTTGAAAATTTAATACAAGGTTTCAAATAAGTTGTTCTTAAAGTGATAAAAAAAATCCGAAATCGTTAGTCACAATTTTTTTTTATAAGTGCTTAAAGTTCGAATTTATACGAAATATTACAAAATTTAAATTAAATTTCATACTCTCATTATGCGTATGTTGCCTAATACTTTTTTTTATTAATAAACAGATACTATAAAGTAACCATAGTAACATATAAAAGCTATACTATTTGTTTCAAAATAGAAATATGACAATATTTAAATATAATATATCCTAAACTGACAAATCATCTTCGTTCAGAATCATTTTTCGTATACAATGATACCTATCATTGCATTCAAATTTAACCTACCATAGTCCGAGGTCCACACCACCCCCTAATATACAGCAGAGCGATACCCACTTACCCGCTTTTTTTTGTCTTCATTTCTTTATTTTTTAATTCATATTTTTCAAAATTGTCATGCATATTTAGCTGTTTTTAGTGCATAAATGCATACTTATTCATACATTTTTTAGTGCATAAACACCCTAACCTTATTTATAATATATACATTACAAAATTAAATAATTTGTGTTATGATAATACGCAAAGTATTCACTTTATAATATGGTTAAAACTTGAACATAATATACTTACCTACAACGTAATCTCGTAATCTTACAAAACAATCGTTCATAATGGTGGATCAACAATCAGCATAGTTTTCTTCTTGACCATATACAAGGTGATTCTTTTAAGTGGGTACACTAATTATCTCGAAAAGTATTCATGTTTTTGAAAATATTTTTTTACATAGTTTCAAATTCTTAAAAAAACAACTTTTTTATTAAAAAATTATATTTTTAAATATTTTTTATCCATATAATTTTTTAAGTTTTTTACTTTTTTGAATGACAACATAGATTTTTAATATAATATTCCAAATTAGAATAATTTTCTGAGTATTTTGAAACAAAATATTCGAATTTAGGGTGAGTAGTTTATGAGTTATACTTATTTAAAGTTTACAGAAGCGGAGTAGTGGATGACAAACATTTTGCGGGGTAACCCCGTACCACTCCACTCTGCTTGTCTAAACTTTAAATACGTATAACTCATAAACTACTAGCCCTAAATTCATTTTTTATGTATTAAAATACTCAAAAAATTATTTTGCTTTGGAATATGAAATTAAAATTCTATGTTGTCATTCAAAAAACTAAAAAACTTAGAAAATTATAATGATAAAAAATATTTAAAAAGATAATTTTTTAATAAAAACGTTGCTTTTTAACAATTTTGAACTATGTAAAAAAATATTTTCAAAAACCTGAATACTTTTCGAGATAATTAGTGTACCCACTTAAAAGAATCACTCTGTATATTCAGAACCGCATTAACTAAAAATATAACGAGTTTCTTATAAAGATATATTTAAATATTCTATACATAAAACACAGTTTTTACAGGGTACTAATCATAATATGTAATATTCTGTCTATATAGAATAAGAGAGGCAGCATTAAAATTGTATTGTTTTTAAACATCTAATAATAAATAATAATATATGTATAATATAATATACAACGATAATGATAGCCCATCATATTATGCATATATGTGTATGCCATGTATTATGTACTATAATATAGTATTATATCAATTTTAAAATATTATATTTAAATATAGTCCCCTAGTAAATAAGTAAATAGTCATTAATACAATGCGTAACCTAGTTATCCTGTCAATTTGTCCATCATATATAAATAATATACGTATGTATGTATTATCTGCAATATCAGAACATTATTGTTATTTTACTCGCTAACAATGTTTGAGGTTAAAAATTATTGTTGATATTATAATCGTTTTAAACAAAATACAACGTACTTGCATCATGTATCCTTTGCGCATTATATTATTTTACATGAACTATCTTAAAAACCTACATGGACTATCTTGAAAATTTACATGCGTGGGTAAAGACTATTTTATTCTAGTTATAGGCTTTGAGACTAAAAACTAAAGATGAACATAATATAGTTATAACGCTAACGACGAGTATTGCATATCATTACAACTTCTAACCATATTATAATGTTCTACTATTGAACATTTAAATAACGTAATATTGTCACATAGGTAGGTTTCAAACTACAAATATGTGAAAAAAACACTGATAGCTGACACGGTGTCAGTGCGATACTACGTTATCACATTTTATCGGTTGAAGTCGTCCACCCATATGTGCGGTAGTGAATGTTACTGACCCTTTCCTACAAAACAAAATTTTATTTTCCCCCACATTATACATTATAATTGTATAGTAGTATTTTTTTTTTCCTAATAGGCGCGTGTATAAGAAAAATAATGCAAAACATTATCATTGATCACCTATAACGCATACACAAATATTAATTTGCATTTGTTACTATTTGTATCCGAGGCATAAATTAAATTCAATAATAAATGTACATTATACAAATAGACTTTAGACTATAAAAGACCAACAATTCTAAGATAATAAATCGATAAATAAAATTTACATCAAGTATTGGTATAACAATTATAGTATTAGGATAATCCTATAAAATAAAATAAAATCTTATATTATTTTTTTTCAAATGATAAACATTAAACAATAAACAATATACATAAAATACAAAATATAATGGAATCTTAAGTTTAGATTTATAATAATGATTATGTTATACAAGACTTACTAAGTGTATAACTAATTAATAATAATATTTTTTTGAAAATATAACCTAAGTCCGTACGTATATACATAAAATTCTGGATTTTATTAGTTTACTATCCAGCGCTTTTTAGATTCTGAACGGAGTGATGAATGTATTGATTTTACAATGATGTGTGTTTTTTTTTTTATTTTTTTTTTTTTGTGTCTGTGTACAGCATAACTAGTCGAAATAATGCTTCAATTTCAAACTTTGGGGGTGGTTTCCGATGGCAAAGTGGATGCGTCGGGAAAAACCCTAAAAAAATTAAGGAAAAACGAGATTTTTTACGCAAAACCAGTTTTCGACAAAATCGAATTTTTTATTTTGCCATAACTCAAAAACTAATAGATGTAAATACTTTAAATTTTCACCAAATGTTTATATTAGCGTTATCTATACAAAGTTACAATTTTAAAGAATTTTGACTTTTTTTGAGCTACTTATTGCCGATTGAAATTTTTAATTTTTTTTAGTATTTTTTTTTTTTAAATAACGATAAAAATTTTTTGGCCGGCCAGAAAATCTTGAAAATTTAATACAAGGTTTCTTATAAGTTGATCTTAAAGTGATAAAAAAAAATCCTAAATCGTTTGTCACAATTTTTTTTTATAAGCGCTTAAAGTTCGAATTTATACGAAATATGTATTAATATAATAATAATAATAATAATATAATAACCTTGCGAAAATTGACAAGTAATTTTGTGGTTAAAAAATCGTTTCTTTTATAACTAAGTCTTGAAAATTTGATACAAGGTTCTCCATACATTTTTCTTCAATTATCTGTAAAAAAAACTCTACCGGATTCAGACAAAAAAATTTTATGAGTGTTTGAAATTTAAATTTTTACAAAACCACGTTAAATAACGGTTTAGCCTCAAACGATTTTTGATATTTGTTGTTATTCAAACAGTATAAGTCATAAATACTTGAACATTTTACCAGTTATTTAGATTGCCATTTTTTTACGTGATTTGATTTTCAAAATATTTTGACTTTTTTTGAGCTATTTATAGACGATTGAAATTTTCAATTTTTTTTTATTTTTTTTTTTTATAAATGTAAATAAAAAAAATTCAGCTGGAACAAATTACATGAAAATTTTATTGAAGGGTCCACATAACTTGTTCTAAATCTCATTCAAAAATTATAAAAATACATAGGCACAATTTTTTTTTATTAACATTTGAAGTTCAAATATTGACAAAAATTCGTCAAAATCATGAATATTTTTCACTATTTGGTAGTTAAAAATGTATAAATATTTTACTATCAAAAGCTATGAATTGAAAATTTAATACTATGCTGTCCATAAGTTAAGCTTGGAATAATTATAAAAAAGTTTGAGGATTATTCAATTTAAAAAATGTTACTAGTGTTTAAAGTTTTAATTTTAATTTGAAATCAAAAATACACGTGTAAAATAACGTTTTACTACCTACTAAATAATTTTCGATTTTTGTTATTTTTAAAAAATTACTAAACGTTAGATCTTGAAACTTTTACTTAAATATTTGAATTTGTTTCAAAATAGAATATATGACATGCAATATTTAAACATAATATATTAACATATCCTAGACTGACAAAATCTTCGTGGCCTCGCCGGATAACGCCTCTGGAGTAGCGCGTATGGCACTGCCTCTAGGATGCAGATATACCGATTCCGTTATCATTTGTGTCGAAATCTAACAAGAAAGTGGTTTCTCAATGGGCTGCCGAGGGCACAGGGCTAAGTAAATTAAACATATATGTCATTCTAACATCAAGCATTTGAAACTCTGAGTTTTAGTACAACTTAAAAACTACAAAAGAACCCATAAATACTATATCATTCTACCATTTTATGATATTTATGTTTTTAGATCTAAAACAAATATAACTATTGTGATGTACACTCATCAGGAGGCAGAATAGGTCGCGGAATCTTCGTTTAAAAAAAATAATAAATTACAATAAAAGTCTTGTGGCTAAGAAGAAGAATGAGGGCTTAGAGCTATAATGTAGTTCTTGACACATTTTCGATGGTCGGTTTCGTGTACCTAATAGAACTCCAAGCATAATATTATATACGTAGAATCGTCGAGTAAAATAATATATTGTTGTTTACTAAGCAGTTTACTTGAATTATAAATTAAATATGGTGTCTGTGGTAATTTATAGATATTAATAACTGTATTTAAATATATGAAGTATGCAATATCAAAGTTTCTATATTATACTGCACGTGATTTTCAATGATTATAAAATTAAGGATTTCAATAAGGACAATCACGATTGTAAATACGATTTGAAATCTGTATTGTGTCACTATTTTCAATAGTAAATTTATGCTCGTATATCGTACAGTTGACCTTCCCAACACGAACTTAATTTAAAATATTATATTAAATATCGTTTCGATATAATAAGAAATAAGACAGCAGGAGAAGAGAAGGGTAGAAGCTTATAATACCTCTTCATATAATATATAGCTTATCTCTTTAAACTAGTACTAACATTTATTAGTTTATATTTAGTATTAATTAATAATGATAATTAAAAAATTGATGCCTACATCGTAAAATAAGTAATATCCCAGGCCCCTGGTCACAGAACGTAAACAATGTAATATTATATAATATATTATAAATTATAATATATCCATATCGATATCGGCATAGTGAAATCTACAAGAACATACATCTCAGACAGCTTGCATCTAAATATATAAGTATATAATGTAATATGTGTAGTGAGCATTTTTACCGCTTGATTATTGCTTGAAACCGAAATCCGAAGCCAACTATAAAGAAAATGTATTTTTCACGTGAAGAATATGTCGAATTTATCGCATGGTACACGGGTACATGTATCATTATTATGTCATGTGTGCGGTGTGGCGGTGATGATCGTAAAAATTATAGGACGTGACTATCGCGTGTATAGTTTTATACGATTATTGTCGCGTAATCACGAGTCACGACGGTTTAAATGTTATTTTTTTTTTTCAATGTTTAGAACCTTGTAATATAATACAATACCGTTGTTTGATACGCTGCCGCCACCTTCCAATAGGTCGATAAACAACAAAACCGAATATATTATACACGTGAATAAAAATTAAATCAAGAAGCTATCAATAGACTAGACACGCTATTTTATTGCAACCGCCAAGGGATATTTAGTATTTACAATGCAAAGTATATTTGGATGGATAAGTTGAAATAAAAAATTTTAAAGGATTGGAATCCTATGAACCATTTTCCGTACAGGAAAATGATTGTGTTTACAAAATGTAAATTTATAATTTTTGCTAATTCGTTTTATGTTTTTTAAAGGTAATTTTTGTTTACATTTAGTATGTTACACAGGTTAACTACGTTAAAATACAAGATCTTAATAACGTTGTTACAATCAATTTTGAATAAAACAAAAAAATAATAGGTATTATACCTAACCTATTACGTCGATCGATGTAGGTATCTCTATTAAAGTATATTATGTATTATACATGCGCCGACGCACCGTTATCTCAAGATTAAAACATCTTATACCTATCATTGCGATTTTGTCCTTCACTCAAAAATTGAAATCACACCCTAATTATATTACTGCCACAATAATATATAATTAGGTACGCTGTAGATCTATAGTACTTATGCGCACGATAGTCGATACCTATTATATAAGTATGATATTTGGCTATTGACTATGATATTATATTATGAATTATAGTTATTATCAATATTCTATAGGTATATGTAATACGAATCGAAAATTCTGCTCAATATTTAAATATAAATCGATTAATATAATACATGTCGCGAGACTATTTCATAAGCCACGAGGTTTTAAATGTATTCTTCAAACGTATTATACGTGATACACCATATTATAGGTATATAGTAAACATATATTATATACATTTAATAAAATCGAATTAACTACACGTTTCAGAGGCGTATGAAATTTTCACTACTCCTAAAAAATAAATGTAAAATAATAAATATTATTACTTTGCTACTTTAACGGCGTATTATCTTAAAGAAACATTTTGTTGAGTCGGAAGTATATTATGGTTCATGAAGACTATAGTTTCCTTGAAATTTCGTCAGATTTCACATCACTTCTATAAATCAATATAATATAAAATGTACCCGAAGTGTTTCTTTTGAGTTGAAGGTGGATACACAAAAACTGTTAATAACAGGTAAATTAATATTAATTACAGACAGTAATGCGAGTATAGTTAGATGTAAAATCAATCATGAATCAAACGGTACTGGCGACACGAATGCAAAAAAAAAACGGATGACGACGACCTTTATTGTAAGAAATGTGATGACTAAGACAAGTGATTGATGGAAAATTTTATATTATCGAGGTATCGTGTTCGTGTACACAATCACACGAATATACATTTCAAAAATATTATCACCGAAGAAATATTTATCAGTGATACCCGTGTCCCGGTAACGTTCTAAGCTTGAGCGATCTGACCGCGGTATAAACACCGCCGAGGTGCGGATCATCGATGTACGATGTACTCGTGCTGGCTCACCAGGTATAATTGTAATTTTTGTGGTATTCTTTCGGTGTTTTTTTGTTTTTGTGTCTGTGTACAGCATAACTAGTCGAAATAATGCTTCAATTTCAAACATTGGCGGTGATGGTTTCTGATGGCAAAGTGGACATCCTTGGAGCATTATAGAAGTGAAAAGTAAACATTTTCCAACAGTTTTCAAAAAAATCGAGAAAAACAAAAAAGAAAAACGGGAATTTTTACGCAAAACCAGTTTTCGACCAAATCGGTATTTTTATATGGTTGTAATTCAAAAACTAATCATTGTAAATACTTGAAATTTTCACCAAATTTTTATACTAGTGTTATCTATACACAGCTAAATTTTCAAAAAATTGTGACTTTTTTTGAGTTATTTATAGACAATTGAAATTTTTAATTTTTTTAGTATTTTTTTTTAAACTAACGATAAAAATTTTTTGGCCTACCAGAAAATCTTGAAAACTTAAAACAAGGTTTCTTATGAGTTGTTCTTAAAGTGATAAAAAAAAAATCCGAAAACGTTAGTCAAAATTTTTTTTTATAAGTGCTTAAAGTTCGAATTTATACGAAATATGTCAAAATTGCGAAAATTTTCAAGTAATTTTGTGGTTGAAAAATCGTAAAAATTTTTTCTTTTATAACTAAGTTTTGAAAATTTGGTACAAGTTTCTCCATACATTTTTCTTCAAATATCTGTAAAAAAAACTTTACCGGACTAAGACAAAAAATTTTTATGAGTGTTTGAAATTTAAATTTTTACAAAACCGCGTTAAATAACGGTTTAGCCTCAAACGGATATTTGTTGTTATTCAAATAGTATAAGTCGTAAATACTTGAAAATTTTACCAGTTATTAAAATTGCCATTTTCTTTACGTGATTTGATTTTCAAAATATTTTGACTTTTTTTGAGCTATTTATAGACGATTAAAATTTTCAATTTTTTTTTTATTTTTTTTTTTTTATAAATGTAAATAAAAAAAATTCAGCTTGGACAAATTACATGAAAATTTAATTGAAGGGTCCACATAACTTGTTCTAAATCTCATTCAAAAATTATAAAAATACATAGGCACAATTTTTTTTTATTAACATTTGAAGTTCAAATATTGACAAAAATTCGTCAAAATCATGAATATTTTTCACTATTTGGTAGTTAAAAATGTATAAATATTTTACTAACAAAAGCTAAGAATTGAAAATTTAATACTATGCTGTCCATAAGTTAAGCTCAGAATAATTATAAAAATAGTTTGAGGATTATTTAATTTAAACAATTTTACGAGTGTTTAAAGTTTTAATTTTAATTTGAAATCAAAAATACACGTGTAAAATAACGTTTTACTACTAAATAATTTTCGATTTTTGTTATTTTTAAAAAATTACTAAACGTTAGATCTTGAAACTTTTACTTAAATGTTTGAATTTGTTTCAAAATAGAATATATGACAATATTTAAATATAATATATCCTAGACTGACAAATCATCTCCGTTCAGAATCGTTTTTCGTATACAATGATACCTATCATTGCATTCAAATTTAACCTACCCTAGTCCGAGGTCCACCCCACCCCCTAATGTACAGCAGAGCAATACTCACCCGCTTTTTTATTTTCCTTCTTCGTGTCCACGCACATCTTTAGTACCGAACGGGTCTAGATCACTTCCGGCCTGTCGACACATGTACCATCCGTTTTCCCGAAGATTAGGCGCTCAAAGTCGACCCATATAATGATATCATTATTCACGGATCACATGTATTTACTCCGTATGTAAAAATATATTAAATATATTATACGGTTATATAAACTGCTCTAGGGCTGTTGTTTATGAATTATTTTTATGATGTTTAAAATTTAAATATTATATTTATGATTTGGTTCGAAAAATTTGAGTAAACCTTGATAAAATAATCGCGTTTAATAATAACGTGTTGTACTACGTTATTTAGTAAAACTCTCTGTTATGAACTACAACATAATAATATAAAATAATATTTTAAAGTATTAAATTATATATTTGGCGCGTTATCCTCATCCTGTTAGTCTACAAGACGACAACACGCATACGCCATTTCGATTTAATATATTTGCACAGTAATATAGGTTAGGTTAGGTTAGGTTAAATATAGATGTCCAATATTACTGTATCATTTGGTTGGAAGCTCTGTCGATTTGAAATTTGTCTGTGTTCTGACGAACAAACAAATCTAACCTAACCGAACATTCCGCGAGTATCTGTAACACTACCATTTCATAATGTCATAAACACAATATGTTTAAACTGATCAAGAATCCTACGTTTCATAAGTCATAACGTTCTATAAATAATTCTAAAATAATATTTATACTTGAACAGTGGGAGTAGGATGTTTTGCCCACTGAAAGTTTGAGATATTACAGATTTTTAACTTAAGAGTTCGATTTTAAATGCCGCTTTATAATAATAGTTGTTGTTAATAATATCCTGAAATATGTCAAAATATTTATCAAATATTTATTTTTAATTGATTCATTTGAGTCTAACACCCATTATGATTATGACAGTCGATGACAATGTCGGTTATCTGCGGTTTCCGTGCTTGGTCGGGCCAAGGTCGTTGTCGTCGTTGTCGTCTTCGTTGCGAAAACTGCGAAATTTGAAAAATAATAATTTTGGGTTAAGGCCACTTTTCTCCTTCAAAAAACATACGCTTATCTCGTCTCGGGTATACACATTCAGAGTTATATACACGTCAAAGAATAAAATCACTAAATGATCTTCATAGCCATCGCTTAAAAACTATAGGTACTTCAAGTATATTCACCCATAATCGATTGTGTTTTTTTTTTCTGTAAGTGGTTTTTGTTTTATTCGATGAATAAAATATTTTAAAAATATAAACAAACCTTTGCTTGTAAATATTTAAAATAAGAAAATTATCATAAATATGAGCATATCTTAATTAAATCAAAAATGTGTCAACATTTCAAATTAATAATATTTGCTTACATATTTTTTCATCATTAGGTATATAGTTTATACTTACTTCCGACAACGGAATATTATTTATATTTTTCATTTTGTTTGCCTATATCGATATATGTATCACTGTATCAGTAAAAGTTGTAAAATCACATTATGAATAAAGTTATTAATTATGCATAACTCAAACTGTTGATCTCATAAATAAATACTTTGTTGCCCATATTAACCTGTTTTTTCTTTTTAAAGATAAGGAAAATAATAACAAAGTAGCCATTTTTTAATACATTTTTTTATTGGAATATTTTTATCAACCTCAAAAAAAAATTATCTTACAATTTATGTATATATATTTTTTATACACATAATATATATGTATATATTATATTTAGTTATGTATATATATATAATATATAAGACCGTCGGAAAATGTGTAGTACAACAAACTTAATAGTCGCGTTATAATATTATATTATAACATTTTAACTAATAATGTACAGGCTTATTTTTACTTATTTTTTTTTTTTTACTTTTTTCCATGTTCTTTTTTGTACAATTCGTAAATTAAAATAGTTCAACAAAAACAAAAAAAATATTTGTTAGCCTTAAGTACCGAACCATCACAACGATAAAAAAAAATTACATAATTTGTTTAAAAGCGGAACAACGAAATTTAATACAAATTGAGCATTAAACGAAATAAAAATTATATAATAATAATTAAAAAATTAACGTTTTTAAATTAATTAGTTACAAAAAAAAAAAAATTAAAAACTTATTCGAAATAAAATTTACGTATCCTATAAAATTAAGTTTTAGGTTAGGAATTTGTTAATTACCTTCGTGACTCGTTGACTATACTATTACAAATGGTAACAATCACAAAAGAAATGTAAAACACTGTTTCAGTAAGGTTTTTAAAAAACAATATACGTTGTCTACAATTTACTGAGATCCATGCGACTGACCTCTGTGTCCCTAACCGCTCTCCATAAAAAAAAAAATAATAGTAATGAAAAAAAAAATTTTAATACCTCTAACATTTAAAACTGCATAATTATTTTATGTTTTTCGATAGTATATTATTACTGCCCGAATTCCTATAGTTATTTATTTATTTTACAATAATTATTATTAATAATGTACACATCAGTCTTGGGTACAGACAATTTACCTTGACGAGAAGAAGACGTTGAAGATAAAAAATAATAAAATACAAATTAACGATAGCTGTTTTCTTCATCTCGCCACTCGCTCAAAAATATTTACACGCGTTACACGGTTACGGGCAATAAAACCGCACGTATACACTCGGTCCACAACTTAACACCAAAACTTAATTTAATATAATATACTAAAATATTAGAGAGGTATAAATTAAAAAAAAATAATAATCAAAGGATTGGATCGAG
This sequence comes from Schizaphis graminum, assembly GCA_020882235.1. Classification (NCBI taxonomy): domain Eukaryota; kingdom Metazoa; phylum Arthropoda; class Insecta; order Hemiptera; family Aphididae; genus Schizaphis; species Schizaphis graminum. The sequence continues at coordinate 111,491,761 of CM037032.1, read as the reverse complement.
ACGACGATGAGACACATACACGTTGACATTGGACAAAAAAACGTATAAAAACACATTTATAATAATGATAATAATAATAATAATAATAATAATAATAATTATAATAATACAAATAATAATAATAATAATAATAATAATAATAATGATTTTAAACGGCGTAAATTGGCGAGAAAATTATAGTGGCCGTCGACAATATTCGCTGCTGTGTGCGTCATCACAGTTGGCTCACGTTGCAAGGTAGGTAAATATAATATATATATATAGATATATAATAACCACAGCCGGTAAATACCTAACCTGGTATATATATATATATACATATATAATATATAATATATATATCTAACATAACCACAAGCGACACAGACGACACGACGACGACGGTATATTAATAAATAATACGATGAGGAATACCGTGCGCGGGCGTTTCATAAATATTATTATTAATACAGTTTTCCGCGTACCAATACACATACGATAATATTATTATGACATTATGCATAATATTACACTATTATACATAAATACAGATGTCATTACGACACGTGGTACGGAGCCGCGAGTCGCGGTGGCGTGCCACGTTATAATAACGTAATAAAAAACGTAGTCGTACGACACCGCTGTGTGTGCCCCGCCGCTCGTCACCCACTACTACTGCACTTTGTCCTTCATGCCGTGCAACAGGTGTTCGGACATGATGGACGAAGGGCTCGGCTGGTGCGAGTAGTTGCGTATGTGGTGCAGCGAGATCAGCTGGTTGGGGAACCCGTTGGGCACCGACCCGACGGACGGCGGCTTCATGTCCATGGGCCCGGCCATCGGCGACAGTTGGTGGCCGTGCGCGCCCAGCTGCTTGGCGCCCGGGAACGACAAGTGGTTGTACGGCATGTACATGGTCTGCTGGTGGTGCTGCTGGTGGTGCGGGTGGTGCGGGTGGTGCGACGGTGGCGGCGGCGGCGGGTGCGTCGGCAGTCCGAACGACTGGATGGGCGTAAACGCGGACGTGCTGGTCTTGGGCACAGACGACGCGTCCGACAGGTACTCAGAAGGTGCAGTGGGTAAGTGGGTGCCGTGCCTGTTGGACGGCTGGTCGTCGGCGGCCACGGACGCCGCGGTGTTGGACGGTCCACCGGCGTTCAAGTCGCCGGCGGTCGCGACGCCGCCGCCGCCGTTGGAACCACCGCCGCCGCCTCCTCCCTGCATGCACTCTTGCTGTTGCTGTTGCTGGTTGATGGCCTCCACCAGGTTGTTGGCCGTGTCCGGTGACATCTTGCCCCAGTACGCGCCGTTCTCCAGGGCCACACGCGGTATGCCGATGATCGGCGGCCGCTTGTCCATCCGCTCGGCGTGCTTCTGCATGTGCTTGGACAGGTACGTCTCCTGCGTGTACGACTTGCCGCAGTACTGGCATATGTGCGTCTTGAGGTGTTTGGACTCCTTGTGCTTGGGTATGTGCTCGAGCAGCGACTGCTCGTCCTGGAAGCACTTGTAGCACGAGTTGCACTTGAACGGTTTGTCCGTCTGGTGGCACCGGGAGTGCGACTGCAGGTTGCTGAGCTGCGAGAACGCCTTGGTGCAGCCAGGATGCCTGCACTTGTACGGCTTGTCGCCGGTGTGCGTGCGTATGTGCTGCTGCAGGTGGCTGAGCTGCGTGAACCTCCGCTGGCAGATGTCGCACCGGTACGGTTTGATGCCCAGATGGATGCGCGTGTGCTGGCTCAGGTACGAGCTGTTGGCGAATGTTTTGTTGCACTGGTGGCATTTGTACGGTTTCACGTCTTTGACGTGCAGCTGCGAGTGCAATTGCAATTCCGATTTGGACGCGAATATCTGCTGAAAAAAGAAAAGAAAAAAAATGTCTGTTAATACCAGTGTGCATATATTTTAATGTTATATCATCAAGGCTGGATAAGTTGTAATTTGTATTTGTACTAATAGTACTGTTGAACGGCTCAAGTTTATTTTTTCTACGTTGGGTACAATTATTATTAAACTCACTTATACAATTATAATTACCCACCCATTTACTTAAATAATAGTGTTACTTTACGTTACTAAGTATAACAAAATATAGAAATTATAATTTACGAAGAGTAATAAATTTTATTAAAATCAAATATTTGTTTGATTATTAAATTGTTTTATATACCTTTTAAATTAATATACCTATAATTAAAAATATTTATATACATAATTGACAAGTTTTTGCTTAATTATGTATGAAATCGTTTAAAGGAATAATTAACGCAATAGTAATAAAAGTAATATGGTGAAAACGTATGTTATTTTTTAATTTAAAAACAAATGTATTGGTATATATTTTTGTTTTTAAGTTTTTAAGATTAATTTTTCTTGGTCTAATAAATACAGTCATTTAGTTTACCTTCCCTCCCTCGCCAGTTATATTTGCTGCGTGTGCATTATGATATTGATACAATATAATAACGTACGATACACGATATTGTTTCGTCCTCCGATCGTAATAATTATTATGTACTAAATTAAAATTGTCTAAATGATCACGGTGTGTCTGCGTGCGTTATACCGGTTACCTTAAATGCACAGGTTGGCCACCACTATTTATTATATACTACTTGCAGCCGTGGGCGTTTATTCGTATGCCTAATATTATACTGGTTTGTGTTGCCACCCCTCTCGGCCTCTCCGGACCAGACACAATACGCAACGGGTTACGTCGGGCAAGTATCCAAAAAATCCGTCATCGTCGCGGTGCTCGCATCGAAAATAAATATATATATATATAAATTAAATGGGATAGAATTTTCACAGCTAAGGTCAAGGCGTCCGAATATAGACTACACGGGCCTCGAAGGATTTTCGGATAGAGGTCTATTGGACGGGATCCAAAAGCGCGTAAAAGGGTCTAGCTGCACGTACATCATCACCGCGTCCAAAAAATGTCACACGTACACGTCGTCGTCGCAAGGCGATAAAAATTCCATAACAATCACAACCCGTTTATATTATTATTCGTCGCGTTGGGACCAAGTCCCGTAGAGACGTACCTAACGGGGGTTGTATGACACGGGTGTTTACACACACAAACACGCACACACAACCCGGTCATAAATAATCGCATGTTGCCCACCATAGCCCCCGCAACGACGTCCGGTATTCTCTTGTCAATAAACATCTGACGAGAACAATGGTCACACGGTAAGCCATAAATTATTATTATCATCGTATATTGGTGGTACCTATTTAATAATATTAATAATTAAAAAAGGTCTGTCCGAATCGATGAAATCCGCCGTATAAATCGTATGATTGATTTCCGGTTTTGACTAAAAAACGTCATCTCGCACCGATGAAATACCTACTTTGTAAATAATAATTTGCATATTATATTTTTCGCTTGCTCGAGGACAGTCACGTTATAATTATAATCTATAAAACCACCGGCGGCAGTGGCGATTTAATTATAATAATAATATATTAATATATCATGTAATTTTATTATTATAATATAGTCCAACTATTTACGACATGTACTACGACTACTACAACGACGATTATTGCCACTACCGAACTCCCGCGGTAGACCTGTACGCGGAATTGTTGTTTTATTATTATTATTATTCCTATTGCCTATTAAACGTATCAGTAAGAGCGTGATAAAATACATTAATATACATTTATAGATATATTAATACACCGACAAAATGAAAACGATTCCGGGTCATATCGTGACCCACTGGCGCGCAACACATAGGTACCTACGTCGTTCGAGACCAAGGCCGACCGTACGGCGTCGATGAGAATAAAATAATAATAATAATAATACGTAAGACCACGCCGTGTATTGTTGTTATCATCCAACGACGACGACAGTGCCATGCGTTATCACTAGAGCCGCCGGTCCGACCTTGGCCGGAACGTAAAATTCAAGGCCATCCGAATCTGTGCGGTGTGCGTGTGAAATAGTGAAAAATCTCTCGAAAATGTATAACGTTTTGTACGCGAGTACAGTGCGTTATGAATATAATTATGACGATATTAAAAAAAAATCGAAATCTTGACAAAGAAACGGATCGCCGACGACCGTAGCTAACATGGCGGTGTAAAACACACACACGCGGGTCGCTCCGACGCCGCCGCCGATGATTATCTCCGCACCCGCACCCACCGCCGACCATCGGATTTATTCGCTTGTCTGTCTGTCCGTTTTCTTTTTTTCATTTTTTTTTTCGGGGGGTCCGAGAGAGGCACATACGCCGCACACACAATCGTCGACGGGTCGAGTGTGGACCGGTTTCGGCGCAACACACACGCGAGACGCGTATGCACACCATAATATTATATACCTCTATAATACGTAACATTGTACATAACTATATAATATAATAGGGAAGAGGGTCCTGCTCGGCCGATTAGTATGTGTGTGTGTGTGTGTGTGTGTGTGTGTGTGTGTGTGTGCTAGAGCGGCATATAAGTAGACGTGAATTTTTTTTTAAAACGTGCGCCCGACGACGCGTTAGGGTTAAAAGAGAGACTGGTGCGTGCGACTAAAAAACCGGGTTTTCAGCTGCTGCTGCTGCTGCTGCTGCCGCCGCTGCTGCTGTTGCTGCCATCGATCGAAGTGGACACGATAAACATCGACGGCGGCCAAGTGCAGTACATTATAATAGTAGTAATAATAATAATAATAATAATAATAATAATACGTAGTAAAAAGAGTTTATTTTTCGAAAATCCGATCGTTTTTTATGATAATAACAATAATAATAATATATTGGTCGGCCTAGCTATATTATAATACGCATATTATGATTATTATGATATACAGCGTGGCTGTAATTTTCAAACATAACTCGAGCAAACAAAAGAGACACAGAACCCGTCGCGGTCGACGGTGAAATAATAATAATATACTTAATAATTATTGTTCCGTTTCGGAATTAATCTTATTAAGTCCACATGCGCGTTCCTCGACACACGTGTTCATTAATTTGCAATTAATTTACATGAGCGAAAACTTGACGACCTATTATATAATACACTACAACATATTGACTTGAGACCTCGACGACTCCGGGACTAAACACGACGAGATTTTAACACGAGAAGCATTTTGATTAGAGGCGATCAGAAATAATTCGTACTCATCGAGTGTAGCTTATGAGTGTTTTTACGAGTTTCCTTCAAATATATCATTATTATGATTTGATAATTATTACTCACCGACTAATACAAGTACATCATAATGCATTTATATACGTAGGTATACGATAAATATTAAATACACATTATACCATTCGAATATGACGACAGCTATACACATGCAATGCAATAACGCAGGGTTAATCAAAATGCATTTATTACATCGACGATAAATAGAAATAATCGAAAAGCACTAGGATTAAAAACAGGTTTGAAAACGATGGTATACTAGTCGTCGATATTACAAGATTGATTTTTTTAAATTTAGTACCTATACGTAATAATTATAACACTATAAAATCCATTAATCTCGTGAATAACATACATATTATTTTTGTATGTAGTCAATCAATCATCGTTAGGTTTTAAAATGCTTATTATCAACAAATACCCTTATTTTAAACAATGATATTTTGCAACTTAAACGAGTGTTAAAATACTGTAAATTCAAATAAAAAAAGGGTGTATACCTGAATATGTACTTAAAAATATTAAATATTAAATAAATATATATTGTTTTAAATGCCTAAAGGTCCTAAACCAATGTCGACTGATTGATCCGACTGAATACAAAAATTAAATTTTTTTAACCAAAGTGAAATAATACAAACATAATCTTTTTAAAGCAGAGTGCAATATTGATCTACAATAAGTGGAGTAAGACCAGTTAATCCGCCACGCAATAGTTTCTAGGACATTCGGAAAACCAGTGCATAAATCCCATATGTATGCATATTGTATATTATATACATTTTTATATAAATGTGTTTTAAATAATGTAACACACATTGTGTGGTGACTACTTGCTGCAGTGTATAGTTTACCGGTTTTTTATTCAATGCAAACGAATTAAAAAACGAAATCGCAATAAAAAATAAAAAGTGTCGTCGAATTTCGTAACGGGTTTGGCGTTCGCTTTTTTCGTAAATAAGTCGCCGCAGGAAATATAATATAAGAGACGAATCATCGCGACTTTCTATTGAAACGATTCAAATGTACCGCCACGCCGCCGTTGATCAACATCCCACACATCACTACGGCTATTGCTCTGCGACGATGTGGAGTAGAGTAACGATATTATATTATAAATTATAATATTAGTTTAGTCACTTGCATTTTGTGAGAATATCGAAAGGGAAAACTCGTTTTTAAAATAAAAAAGATTTTAAACCATCCGACAAAGAAGTCACCATCACCGTCATTTAAAATACAATATTTTATACATTCACACTACTTTTTGCGCGTAATAATGTTATGTATGTATATATCATTGGTTCACAACACTGCGTGTTCTTATATTTGCGTATTTCGCCATCCTATAGGAACAGTGAAAAAATTTAAATTTCAAACAAAGTTATGTAATTTTTTTTCCAAATCCTAAGTCACCTATACACCTAACGCGCCTTTATCCGTGTAAATGTTTTATCTGGGTTTCAATGCCAATTACTTGCAAATCACGAAATTAATCAAAAATAATGTAAATTATTTAACAAAATCAACGGTGTGTTCTCTCTAAAAACTGTTTTTCGAGAACAACGTTATAAACCTATTACGAATCACGTGGTCGTCGTATTGCAACTACGCAAACCGTCGAGTGCACATTGAACATCACACGAGCGTTGTGCCCAGACACGCCGCAGTAAATAAAAATATATGACGCGCGATTACGCGGCAACCGATTTGACTTGAGCACTGAATATTCCATTACAGCGTAATAATAACAATATTGACGCGTATGCGTAGAAAGTCGTCTACATAATCGCATATAACATCATATTATTATTATTATAGTGTACAGTGTCCTGTGAATTAATATTGAAATGATGACGCGCGATCCGCGATCGTCTGCGGCGAAACGGCATCTCGACAATAATAAATTATTGTCATTGTATTTTACACGCGTGGCAGTTGGCCGCCGTCTCGGATCATCCGCAAAGCCTCGTCAGCCCGTTTAAGACAAACATTTGAAAAAGACGCACGTCCGTCCAATCGAGTCGTGTAGCGATCGTCCATGTCGCGCGCATACGGAGAGGTTCACGTGGCGGACGGCCGTCTGTACCGCGTTTTCAACAATAATACATCATATTGCGTACTGCACGGCGGCGCGCGCGCACTGATGTCATGTCCAAGGTCGGTCGCGGCGCGCCGTACAAAATAGGTACGCCGCCGCCGCCGCCGCCGCCGACACGCTCGTCGTCGTCGAACGCGTTTTGTCTTACCGCCGCCGCAATGTGATATTTTAGAGTAATGACTTATAATAATAATAATAATACATCGTACGCGCGCTCACGTTATATTATAATATTGTTGTTAAAAAGTCGTCAAAGCTGCAGAAACACGCCCAATTCGAGTGCATATAATGTGCAGCAGTATATTATAATAGTGTACTAATAGTCGTAATCCGAACGCGGTCGTAAGACCACCGCCGCGTCGGTAAAGTCGACTCCGATCGCTTTGTAAATCCATACTATAATATTATTATGTATTATAATTATTTGGAGCGATTACAGCCGATAAAAGCAAACGACGATCCGGAGGAAGGCCGAAGTGTGTCGAATAAACATTTTTTTTTTTTTTTTGTTTTTTTCGTAAATCGGAAATATCGGACGATCGTAGATCGCGCGTGCGAATCTCCGACGCAACAGCAGTGCGCGTACAAACATGCACGACTGGAAACGAAACACGCAAAAGTCGAAACGTTCCAAACTTAAAAAACCGTCATCGTACACGCGCGGGGAACCGAATCGCGGTAGCGGCGGCAATCGCTCTGTACGGCGTGTACGTTTAAAAAAAAAAAAAAACGTAAACGCGCTATATAGGCCTCCTCTCCGCGGCAGAGAATTCGACTGCGATAGAAACGCGGAGGGAGGGGAGACGGGCTGTACGAAACGAATTCCGACCATTCGGGCGGCTGTGGTACGACACGCTGTATAATATGATGTGCGCACCCGGCGCGAGTCCGTTGCTGCCGCGGGCGTCACGCACACACACACACACGCATACATGCGATATTAAACGGCGACAAGCTACCTGTGTGCGCGTACGTTTAAAAACGTCTGTTAAAAAAAACGAAACGAATAAAAACGCCGAGACGCGGACGGGCTACTGCTGCACCGGTGGTGGTCTGTGTATTTACTTGAACCGACGACGGTTTAAGTCAGCGGCTGATAGCGATTTTATTTACATTTTTTTTCTTAAATATCATTTCTGATAGTATAGCATCTACATTGGATACCTATTGTGAATTTCGTGATTCGACCGGAATATGTATACTGCAGTTGATCTATATATAAGTAACTTAACTGTACAGTGTACATCAAATATATATATATATTATATTATTATATTATACAGGAGGGTGGTGATTTATCGAACATGCTCACCATTTTATTCTTCTTCGATAATGCAGTTTATCATAATCTAATTTTTTTAATACATCTTATAAAGACCATAATTTCATAACGCAGACGATAAGTTTTAACTTTGTTCGTTAAATTCGATGGTAATGGGTTTGGAAGATATGGAACAGTAAAAAAGGGGGTTTTTTATTTGAAAAAACAGAAGTTTTAAACACCACATATTATTACACACTAAAATAATAAAAAAAAAATCTCTAGCAATTGAAAATAAGATGATCCTAAGGTATATAAAAAAAATCCCAAAAATAAGAATTTGAATAAATTATTCAACTTTAAAATGGACGTAAAAATGTTTGGCGAATCATAATGTGTACCTATATAAATAGTGTATAAAATACCGATATTAACGAGTAACAATATTGTTAAGGATTATTATTGATTACATGACATTATAATATACTCTATGTCGCCAAATATTTATAATACGTGCGTTACCCATGTCGTATATTATTATTTACATGAAAGTTAAAGTTATATAGGTATTACTCTGCTGTAATGATCGGGAGCAGCGACCTAGTCGACCACAAAATTCCTCGTTTTGAAACGAGCTCAAAAACACATAGACAATTCATAAAAAAATAAAAACTCGCGCGGTCACGGCAATAATTGATGTCGCGGCATTACAACATAAAACTATATAATTGTGCATTGCCTGCCCAAGATACGGGATTATCGAATATTTTTTTCCGGGACGTGCGATGGATGATGGGTGACCGACGTATTGAATTATAAATATAATATTATGCAAATTACAACATTGGAAAAATCGAATTTCACATGCGTATCCACTGACCATTCTTTATAATTAAATAATAATAATAAAAAAACGACAGACCGATAATTCCTCCAATTTAGCGGTCACGTGTGTACACGTGCATGGGGTATAGGAAGCAGGTAGATAAAAAAGGGGTTCTATACTTCTATATACCTATATATGTATATATGTGATGGTATATAAAATATATGTGTATTTAGTATATACATAATAAACATAAATATATGGATAGGTATATATATATATGCACGGTAGAACGAAAAGGCTTCAGGTTTTTTTATATTTCTAATTCAATTAAATTCGACCCGTTCTCGATTTGAGGGGTTACAAAAAGCGAAAAAAAATCAACGGTTCGTAAATAATGCACGATGACAATCGTACGCGAGCAGACCAACACACCGGTTTGTCCGGCTGTGCTAAAAAAAATATATATAATAATAATAATAATCATTTTTCGTCCCCATACTACTAGCAACCAACATCGATTGTGTAACATGAAACCACGATTCATGATGGCGTATATTTGGTCGCTCATCGTTAAAAATTTAAAAAACCAAAAACAAAACCAGAACTAAACCGGATAAAGCTATACATATCTACGAGACACGTCGTAGGTGTCGACCGCAATCTCCGATTATTATTTTGTATTATTATTATCATTATTTTTATCCTCGATAACTCTATGTATAATTTAAATCGTTGAGTGCACCGTTGCAAAACATACAAAATAATGACGCGACTATAATAATATACATAAATCTATTTAGCCATTTAGGCTTATATACTGTAACATATTATAAATAGATGAGGCGTGGTGAACACGAGGCGCTCACATTTTTTTTTCAATTGAAATTAAAACACTTCTCGTACATATATTATATATTATATACCTGCTTTTATCTTTTTTCTCCCGGGTGCAATTCTCTACGATAACCGGCGTCGGCTAATTGAAACACATGTAACAAACGATATAGGTGTCCAGTGATAGGTAAAAGACACTTGTCGGCGGCGAATGGCATAACAACGTATTTCTCGTTCTGAGGATTATAACGAACGTCCGTCGCTTATTTAATTTGTATGCTTTTATTTTCAAATTAAACGCATTTTATTCCATATACACAGCAAATGTAACGAAATAGCCGAAATACGTGAACCGCGTTCTCGCAACGACCGTGTGATTATAGTAATAATACATTAAAAGAAGAATTTCGTCGGCGAATACTACAATACTAAAGTACAATGTACAATATATGTTTAATTATACCTACTATTACTCGGTTTATAAAAACGTCAGTAGAAATTGATTTTTATTTGAAACATAAGAAAAAAACAATTGGTTCGCGTACTAGTGTATACCTCTATATGTAATACTTGCAGTCTGCAGCCAGTTTAAAAGAAAGCATATTCCTGCGATTCGTACTCATATGCACAATCTATTAGTAATTAATTAAATTTACTGATAAAATACAACAACGGAGGTGAACGCGTGCAGCATAATTTATAATATATATAGGTGTAAAGCTGCAATGATATACATATTATGTGCCTGTTTATTATCGTTTTCGCGCCGCACTAATGACATGCAAGTTATATATATAATTTTTTCAATGGTAATTATTATTATGAGTGTTATCACACAGTCACAGGTGTATAATTTGTTGAGATTTTTAATAGACTTATTTCTCAGAGTTTGATTTTCAGCGCGATGAGGGTTATCGCCCGTGCGTTTATTAAAAGTGATGTCGTACTTAAAAAATTACCAACGTTTAAACAGAATAATAAAATCAACAGTAAGCGAATATCATATAACCCAACCAAAACTATTTTCAGCTCCGAACCTACCAACGACTTTGGACGTTCTATAACGTGGCGGCATCGGATATAATAGTAGGTTTTTCGTAACCGTTCGTGAACTAAAATACATAATATAATAATATTATAATAAAACCGGTCTAATCGTGTTTTATCGCCGCATAATACACGTTAGGAAGTAATTACTAATTACAAGTGATGTCTATTATCGTATATAATAATATGTACCCATGTACTATAATACTAAAGTGTATATAATGTATATACTATATTATAATATATATTATACTGAAACGTTTCAATGCACCCAAACAAAACTCGTTTGTATATTATATATTTATATGTATAATAGTATACTACATACTAGTAAATAGTAATATATTATATTAACAATCGTATGCCATGGTTATTTTTTCCGGTGATTCTTAAAATCGACGTCGAGGGCGGATACGATCGATATTATTTAAAAAAAAGCACCACACATATTATTTTTAGATTATGATTTTTCAAATCGAAAGACGAAACAACAGCGATAATTCATATATTATACATGACGCCTTAATAAGCCATATATATATATATATATATTACTAATAAACAATCGAAACTTACCTCTGGGTTTCCGTGGTCCACACTCGACCATCCGAGACCGTCTCTACCTTTGTTCACGCCCCGCTTCCTACCGCGACCCTGTAACAACAATACGTGCCATGAGCATAACATATACCTATATATATGGGTTGATCAGTAGTTCGTGTTACAGAATGGTAGGAGTATTATACGATTCATATAAATTCCACAACAGTTTTGTAACATAGATCTCTGATCAGTCACCCACTGTAGCTATGTACAAAACAGAAACCAATTAGCGCCATAAGTAGACAACAAACATTACGATTTACGACGACTGAGTTTAGGAAAAATTTTCCAACGAATGTGCATTTCCGGAAGATTCGAGTTTTAGTCAATACTCAATACATAAACTATATTTAACTAACTGTTGACAAAAAAAAACCTACCTATATACTCGTTTACAAACGCCCCGCTCTAGTTAAAATATATCGATTTCCATACACTGTGTACATTAGCAAAACAAATTGTGTATGGTTTTTTCTTCCCGTCCGCTCTTATATATAATTCATAAGCATCGCGTCTCACGATTGAATTTTATTATCGATAACTGTTGTTTTCCCTCCGCCACTATACAGCACCGACCTAGACCGGTCGAGCGGAAACACTTGTTTTTATTTCTTACGATAAAAAAAAAACCCCTGAGAAGAAAGAATCAAAATACGAGTCACCCCTTTTTTATACACAGTGCCTATATAAACGAAAAAAACTTGACCTACACGCGCGCGCGAGTAATAATCGAATTCGCGCGCGCTCGGTGTACGTATATTATTTTTTATTTCTTTATGAAACGACCGAGCAGAATATATAATATAATATAAGTATAATGTACATGACAACAACGACAACTACGACGACGACATTTTAGGAACATTAATTCTTCGTCTATTTATACGGTTTTTTTTGGCCGACGGAGGCTAATATTTTGGCATCGGTCGCGCGCCGTGGCGTAGCTGTGCGCGTATCCTCAAAAATATAAATATAATATATATAGGTACCTATACAAAAAAATACGTCGTTTATTTTTTAATGACCCACCTCTCCCCAGTATCCACAGTTCAATTAAGTCGACCAATTTGTCGATATATACGTGAGTATATAGGTACTGTATGCTGCAGTGTGTGTGCGTGTGTGTTTCCCTGCAGCACGTTCATTACTCCCATCGCACGGGACCCTCTTTTCGGATTATTGCACAATCGACGGCGGCAGTGGTTGCGTGCAACATACACACACACACACACACACATATAATGCGAGTAAAAATGGAACCTAACCAAAGGGGGTATACAGTATACACTATACACACACACAAACACTCATACAATCGGGTTTTTTGTGTTTCATTAACCCGCCGCCGCCCTCTCTAGCGATCGAGCCAAAGCGCGCGCGCGAGACGCTCGCCACCGAAAAAAAAAGGGTGGAAAAAATAACCCGGAGGACTACTGCTGTGGCCGTCACCCTTTTTTGTCCGTTAGAAAAATCGCCCCCAGAGAGAGGGACCCGTTGCCGAGAAGAGGACGTCGACCGCGAGACGACCGAGGTGTTTGGTCACTCCTCGTAGCATATCACAACGCGTGCGTTTATGTGTGTGTAACGAGCGAGGGGGAAATGGAAAACTACTGCAGCCGCAACCCTATAGACCGAATTTACCGGTTACATTTTTAATAATCTAATAATTACGAATGTATTTATCATTTGATAACGATTTTAGATTGTCGCGCAGGAAAAGACTAACCGTCATCATTGACGAGCCGCGAGATGAAACCGCCAATATCAATAAATCCGTCATTATAATAACAAGTGCGTAGGTACTTATTATTGGCGGGGATAAAAATAATAACCACAAATTATGCAATGGAGCGCTTATTATATAATTAGTTGTTTGACGTACCTATAGACTCAGTTATAAGTATACGTTTCGACTACTGCACGGCAGTGGAGTAATAATAATAAAAAAAAAAAGAATCGTAAGCAACGATAAACACAAATATTTTTTATTCAAGTCGTCGTTATTTATATACTATTGTTATTAGTTATTATTGTTGTTAGTTAGAATATTTTCGATGGAGTTCAATCGAATAGACGATTAGTGTGTTTTTTTTTCACGCCAATCGCGTATACTTTTGACGAGTACCTACCTACGCAATTATACACGGCGAGCCTATGAAAGTCGGCCTATACATATTGTGCGTGTGTGTTTATTATATTATATTACTGCAGAGACATACAGGCGACGACGGCGGCGATCGTCGATGAACGCGCGGGACCCCTTGATGACGACGATAAAACAAATATTTACGGCGGACAAACACGGTATTAAAAACGCGCGCGCGTGGACGAGAGCGACACTTGTCAGGTGTGTCGCGCACACGTGCAGGAACATTAGGTAGGCATATTATAATATCGTATGTTATTGTACAGGTAGGTTAGGTAGGTTTACGAGACGGCCCGAAAAAATTATCGACGCGTTTTTTTAGACTATTTGTTTTTTTTTTGGGGGGGGGAATACTGCACGTCGGAGGATGTCACGTCACAAACCGTATATTAATATTTAATATATTATGCTGATGTATGTGCACACCGCGTGTATATGATAATTATTATAATATTATATTATTATTATTATTATACGGAGCGGAGAACCCGACGATGAAGCTGGTGATGTGACGACGAGGAAGAGGCGGCCGTGACTGATTCGTCTTGGCAGCGACGACGTGCGTGTACAATTTAACAAACTCGAAGAATGCACATTTTACAAGCTAAATCGTCGGCGGCAGCGGTGGCAGGAGCATTTCACTGTGCAGGATTTACGGTGTGACCCGATGAACCCTGTTGGTTATATTACATAATATGACACATAATATTACGCGTATATTATAATATTAATATATACGCCGCAGTAGACGTCACATATGGTCTCTTTCTCTCTCTCTCTCTCGCTGTGCCCATTTCCCCCGCGATCAGTCGACGGAACTAATTTTGAAAATTTGCCACCGTGTTTCCCGTGCGAGCTCGCGCGCATATAAGGCGACGACAACGAACTTCCTACTAGATACGATAGATCTTGCAGCTACGTGGCGTAATAAATCCCGAGCGTGTGTGCCGGTTGATGGGGTAATATAATATACTCGACATCCGACGATTCCGCCCCCGCCGCCAGAACCGTCAATGCGACCCTGACGAAGGCGGCCTCGTTCTCACGAGATGGAAGCTGCATGTCGGCGGATACATTATTATATAAGACTATAGAGATAAACATTTTTTTTTTAGTGTGCGTTATGTATCGTTCTTGTTCGCGTTCGTTTTCTGACTATTTGCAGTGGTTTGCGTATTTTTAGTTATTTTTTTAGGATAGCGTAGGTACACCGTGCCGTTCTGGGGGAAGTCCACGCCACCCACGATCAGAACCATATCGATCACCGTCGTCGCGCGAGCGAAATGAACGCGTGTGCATTTGACGTAAAAAACCGGTTCCCGCAAGCCTTCCGAAAAAAAAAGTATACACAAATACAATATCATACGCATAATCGAACACAACGAGTATTATAATCTGTGTGTATGTGTGTATTGATATTGAAGACCTATACAAACTAGTTTTTTTATATACCTAGCTACGACATTCTGTTAATTTCTACCAACAGTTATGGCAGATAGGTACCGGTTTTATTGACAATAATAATAAAATGATAACTCGTCGATAAGTCGATAAGTACACGAGTGACAGTGTTCAGCGAAGAGTGCCTAACTATATATACAAATACTATAAATTTATTAATACCTACTATTTATATATCTGCAGTGAATGGGTACAGCTGTTATAACGCATCAGATGGTCCAGTATAATGAGCGGGAAACTAAACTTTAACCAAACACCTACCTACATCGTTAAATAGTATTATATTATTATTATGGGGTACTTATAATATATGAGTAAGTATACCTATAATAGCTGATAAATAATGATGCGTTATATAATCATACACGATTTTATTAATTTACAAGGTGAATATTACATATCATTAATTATTAAAATAATCGGTTAAAGTTTTGATGAGCTCCTCACACTTATTATATATTATATTATTATTATCATAGCTACGAACGATGTGTCACCACTCGCCTTTCAACTATAATATACATATTACATGGTAGTACTAAAAAGCTTCTGCCGACAACGACGGCAGCGGCTGTTATATGATAATATTACATAGATGGATGAACGACTGTCGCCGCTTTATATATACTATCGTACGAGGTATGTATTGAGGTGTCGCCCGGCAGATGTACATAATATACTTCCCAGTTACCATTCATTTGGCGCGGGCGCGCGTGCGTGCGTTTCTCTAATAACTTTTAGGTGGGCGACTATAGCCTAATTTGCATATACGTATATACACTACACACACACACACACATTATTATTATTATACATACATACCTACGTATATAATATGCGCGCACAGACACACGCAAACAAGCACACACCCGCACACACATACACATATTGCATAGCGGGCCTCTTGTATTGCGTGCAACAGTTTTAACATGTTTCAAAACATTTATGCGCGGCCACGAGACCGTGTGCACTGTGCACTGTCATTGTTAGCCCATATGGTTGGTATATATATTTTTTCTATATTTTGTGCGTGAGAGGAGTCTGTTTTTTTATGGTCGTATATTACGAACACGTATAATTATCGTTTTCCCTCTCCCAATATCGCCGCCACCGTCGCCACACGTTCCGACCATCCTTTTTGTCTTCGTTCGTTCGTCGTGAATTTATTACCGCACACCGGCAGCGGCGGTGGCGCCAAATGATAAAACAACAACCATAATAATGTTAAAGTATATTTTTTACTCTTTACTAGACTACTGGATATACCTAATAATAATAATAATAATTTTCGGAGTAGCGCCTGCGCACCGCGGAGCTACAGATACCGGCAATATTAGACTACGTATAATAAAGTGCCGAAACTGCGTGGTTTCAGGAACGCAAAACGGAATGCGAATAATAATATTATAATTATAGGTATAAACGAACATTTTCCAGAGATATTTTAAGGACGCTGTGGCGTAAAAAAAAAGAAGGATTACGATATGGCGGCGAACGCAATAGTTTAACACCCGCACGGCCGCACGTGGTCGCTTTACAAGGTTACGACGAATGACAATACTCCATTTCCTGAAACCTATTAAATTCGAAATCGGCTAACGAGACAACAACAACGACGACGACGATGAAAAAAAGAACAGACTACGAGATGAAATATATTTTATCTCGCCTTCTCCTCCTATATCCTATTGCGTACTTACACTGTCTTTATTATAATAACGTTTGCTAAAGTAGCCCGAATCGTAACCACCGCGGACGGACGGGGTATAGACTAGATTATAATGTTATATTTTTTAATTGCCAGTTTCATGGCGATAACATTATAATAATGGTAATAATAACAGACATTGTCGTGAAATTCATTTTTTTATATAATATATGTAATATATATGTACATAAATAAAGCCAGCGTGTAACGCAGTGGCGACTTTTGGACTTTAAGAGTAAAATATTATAATGCTATAATATCATATTATATATATATAATATTAATAACTGTGAGCGTGATAAGACCGCCGGCGCGGATTTCGTACGAATTTTATCTCTTTTCGCACGTCGCCGATAACGACGTCTACGCGGAACGAACTGGCGCGTTTTTATGTAGCTGCTAAGATATACGCGCGGCCAAACGAAAGCCGCACTGCACAGCTCGAATTTCAGCGACACTTGTCTGTAATCGTTAATCCCAAAATTTTGTAGTGCCATTTCGTGTTTCCGACGATTCGATCCTACTAAACACTTGGCCAGCACACGTTTCAAGGCTAATGAACTCTTCATTAGTGTGTGTGTGTGTGTGTCGCGCGTGTGCATATACTACGGCTATATAGTTACATATTGTATGCGCTGCTGTCGTTTTCGTCGTGTGAGAAAACTCACCGAAAACAAACACACATACACATACACTCGAGGGCGACGGTGTACAGTAGAACGGATTTAAAAAAAATTAAAAAAATTAAGATAATATTATGGTATAATAATATCGTGTCAGGTATACTATCTCGAGTGCACGTATGTAAGAAAGATTATAATACGAAACGTTTTGGGGCGTTACGTTTGGAGGTAAGTACACTCTGCACGTCCGGAGTGTGCGGCGCACTTAA
This sequence comes from Schizaphis graminum, assembly GCA_020882235.1. Classification (NCBI taxonomy): domain Eukaryota; kingdom Metazoa; phylum Arthropoda; class Insecta; order Hemiptera; family Aphididae; genus Schizaphis; species Schizaphis graminum. The sequence continues at coordinate 111,473,728 of CM037032.1, read as the reverse complement.
ATGTTATAATATGTAATAATAATGGAACAATATTAATAATTATTATAATGTGATATTAATTATAACTATACAATAATATCATTCTACCGGATCGGCCACCGGTGATAACGACGGCTGCGATGACGTTATTATTATCTGTCCGTAGCGGACACCCCGCTGCACGCCGTGTCGGCGGTTCGACTTGGCAACGCTGCCGCCGCCGCGATTTATATACTTACTTACGCTCAGTGTTCCGACACACCACACACACACACACACACACACACACACACAGACGAACACATTATCCTGCGGGTGCTTTATATTTTTTTTTACCGCATATCAAACACGTTTCGTAAAACGTCAATATTGATTTTTTTTCGTGAGCGCGTGTGACAGTTGTTAAAACGTTACCTACTATACAAAAGAAGGATGAGTACGGCGTTATTTAGTTGGCACATATTATACATACACGGTTAGTGGAAGAGTATTCGAACGTGCGGTTCATCATATTTCTATATAATAACAGCGAAATCAGCTTCGGTGTGCAGTGATAAGTGGCTTATGCTGGAATTAAGTTTTATCCTATGTAATGACATTTCATGTGTGCGAGTGTTACAGACGAGCGTAATGTAGGCCGTTTGGAAGTTAATAAAAAAATAAAATCAGTTTTTTGCAGTTGTCGCACAAAAATTAAATGCTTTGGTTTGTATAAATCTTAGTCGTGTTGGTCTTTCAGACACAGCAATTTACGCGCACGCACGTGAGGGAGATGGGCAGATGGCTTTCTTTTAATAAGCCAATAGATAACAAATAGCGTGTGTGCTGTGCGCCATCGAGACAGCTAGTGAATCGATTGCCAGAATTTCGGATTCGAAATCTTCATACATAACAGCACATTAGAAAGAGTCGAAGACGCATCACCTGTATAATATATACCATGATTATGAAATGTATTATATTCCTTGTGTTTCTAATGTTTCTATAACGCAAGGTATCGTGAAGTTGGGATTTGGACGTCAGACAACCGATTCCGAGGAACGGGACTATATCTACCTGCGGCAAATTCGCCTTAAAAATGTAATAGCTCCCAAACAAACAACACTCGCACATAGCATAATATAATACCCTGCACAATGATAACGGTCGTCGTGATGTGTATTGGTTTTTTTCTTTTTCGTTAACCGGCAGACAACAAGAGGGAAAACTCTCGGACGATTCGACTAACGAAATGTATATAAAACATAATAATAATAATAAAGAAAAAAGCAAGTATAATTGATTATCTGACATGTTCTGGTCGCATTAGTAACCGTGCCGTGAGCTCCGGATTATTCAGGTACGCATATACGCACGCATATAGGTTGGTTTTTTTTAGTGTTCCTACAATACCAGACTCAATAGACTATTCAGCCGCGGACGAAAGTAATAGAAAGTGGCGAACAGGGAGCCGTGGCGATAATAATCGTTTTAAATATACGCCACAATGTCATATTATACTTAAGCGTTAATTGACGGTCGGTCAAGACTCAAGGCGAGGAAAATCGGCATTTAAAAGAAATGCACAGCCAAAACAGCCGCGACGGTTGTAGTTTGCCTAATATTCTGCTACACACCGAGTACTACAGTTGCGGGTAAATCCCGACTCTCGAGGGTTTCGGTCGGATCGGCGATTTGTTTTCATTAAAATAATAATATTGATAATCATAATATTGGTCATCGTGATCGTTACCTTGTACATGGTCTGTTCGTCGGCAGCGGCCGCGGCCGCGGCGGCCTGTGGTCCGTTCTGCACGCTGGCCGGCGAGAACCCATAACAGTTCTTGTTAAGTTCGTGCAGGTTCGGATAGTCGGTCCCTAAGCAGTTCTCCATTGCGAAATCGTACTTCATGCCGACGGCGTACGGATTACAGCACCGATGGCTATGCGCGGTAGCACCGGCGTAACGCGCACACGGTCGTCGATGTTCACATAAAATTCAAATGACCGGCGGCGCGCGAGGGATGATCGTGCTCGTATGCGGGTGCGGTTTTTAGGTTTACAATAATTTCTTGACGATAAAGCGCACAGCCCAAAACGCATGTAAACGCACCGGGTTCACGGATGACGGTCGAAAAAATAATGAAAACTGTATCAATCCAATAACCAAAATATATATTTAATAATAGCCGGTGGCGAGTATGGAAAAATAAACGCGGGACGGACGCACACGCACACAATAACACTGGTCCCGGCCGGGGTTTATTACAACTTCTACAACCGCGGTCGGAGCGGATTAAAAAAATTTACGTATTAATTATTGTTAAAAAAAAAAAAAAAAAAAAACAATAAATAAATTAATAAAAAATTATTTATGTTAACACACACTGTTCGTGAAGAAGACGACGACACAACAATTACTTTGCGGTGTGTTTGTGTGGAGCGCGCACGCAGACACCGGTCCGTACGTGAGCGGTTCGTTTCGACGAGTGTGCGGTTTGGGCGGCCGACGACGACGAGAACTCTCCGTCGGGTCCCCCCACCGCCGCCGTCGCTGCCGCCGCCGCCGACGACGACGACGACGACGACCAAACTCGCCCCGCCACCACGCCGCCGCGACGGACGAACGGCGCGCGCGGCGAAGGGCCCCCCGCCGTCCGTCCCGCGCCGTGTCTACACGAGCTCGGGTAAAAAATATATATGAAAAAAAAAGAGAATAAAAAAACCGGCGGCGATGATGGTAGGGTGTCACAATGAGCAGCGAGCCGGACCCCCCGCCGCCACTTCGTCGTCCGGCGCGACGCCGCCGCCCGTAGTTTGGGATCCATTAAAAAAATCCCATATACAAGTGGTGGGGGCAATGGCGAGCGGTGGCGGCGGAGGGACTCACGGCGTGCGATGGCGGTGGAGGAGTTGGTGGCGGTAGCGGCAGTGTCGGTGGCGGAGGAGGTGGTTGATCGGGCGCGGAGGAGGGGGCCGGTGGGCTTTTTATTTTTTCGTCCGCGCGCGTTGTTAAAAAATAGAACTGCCGGCCGGCCGGCCAGCCAGCCGTACGTATGCGTGTGTGTGCACCGGCAACTCAGGCGGTGGCAGCTGAAACGATCGGTAAAAAGAAGGAAAAAAAATATACTCTACACGCACACCACAACTCACACTCACATTATATTATTATACGCGCGAGACCGTGTGTGTGTGTGTGTTTATTTGCCAACATAAATTCATTCATAACTTTTTTTTTTTCATCGATACATTACTACACTACGACTCGCTTAACGTCGTGTGTTGTGCGCGCGAGCGCTAAGTCTTTTTTTTTCCGCTGTCGGCATTTTTTTTCCCCCGACTCGTCCGCGGCGTTTCCTCCGACATGATGTTATTATTATTGTTGTTGTTATTACTATAAAAATAATAATAACAATAATAATAATAATAATAATAATAATCGGTCCGAACAGGTTGTGCGCACGATGACATCCGACCGCGGACCCAACACATATTATGATATCGTCGTTATTCTATTAAAAACATCATCGTTGTTTTTTGTTTACGCGTAATACTATTTATTATTGCAATGTTTTCAAAAACTTCATAATAAATAATTATATTATTTCAAAGCGCAGCGGGCTATTAGGTATACGATCGCGCGGATTCTTTGATCGTTGCAGATCGCGGTAGAACGCTAAACGCGCACAGCATTCGTAAAATATTATTATCTGACTTGAATTACGAGGAGTATAGAGAGGTTTACGAGGAGTATTTTATCATATTTGTAATACAAAAGTGTTGCTGAGTTTACTCGCAACTCGGTTTTATATATTATCATATTATGTTATTATAATATCGAAAAATACCGACGAAACAGCACGGATAATGTTATCGCTGGTTATTTATCGTTTTATCGGGGAAAACTTTCGAGCATTATTATATTAATATCTATTTGAAATAAATGTGCTACTTGTACTCGAGAAGAGTTTTCGACAATAGTGTGTCCGTGTAATTTTTTTTCCGTCAAACGGACGTGTGTCGATAACGTTGTGGCGCTGCACGAGAACTAGAACAATGCACTTGTCTTATTTTATAATATTATAATTTATTTATAAGACGTACGGAAATGAACGAAGAACGCGGTGGACGAGTTCCACGAAATGTACAATATCTGCACGCCAAATATAAAATAATATACATTCGTATTGTTGTTGGTCAATTCTGATTAAATTTGAATTAATCGACAGTTTTAATATTGTTTTATACTCTTATGTCACTTACCTAGCAGGCAACAGTGCCATATACACACAATAATATTCCTACTGGTGGGGATTGTCGTGGAGGAAATCAGGATATTGAACTAATAGTATAATTAGAATTATGAAAATTATGGAGTATCTAATTATTTATTTAAACGTATTAAAAAAAACTTATAGTGGAGGGAAATTTGATTAATTAAAGAGTTATTATACCTGTAACATTTAACTCTAACGTTAGTATAATCATTAGTATACTAAATCTAGACATGTTATGCAATATATTATAATATTATGTGTTTGTGTATAGTTTGTAATTCATACGATCAAAATATAACATTTTAACGCGTTTTTCCAATTAATTTAATCAAAATTACCACTCCATTTGATTTTACCGTTATTGAGTTACAGTAGCAGACTACCTATATAATTTCAATTAGATGATTATAATATTATATGCCAATATAGATTTTTAAATAGGTATAGGTACTTAACCACCATATTATTCATAAAATGTTAATAGGAGACCACTTCAATCCAATCACAAAAATTATAATAAAATTCCTAATCTAAAACGAGTAATAGTTATAATAAAATAATTATGATCAAATGTATTTTTTTAATTCGTACGCATTCGAATTGTGAATTAAGTACCACCGTATAATATATATTATTTTATATTAAGTATAGGTATCTCCTACATAAATATGTACGGGATATCATAAATTATTTCATGCGAGGTATTAGACCGAATAGACTGATGATGAGTGAATCAAAAACATTTATATGATTTAAATTTACATAAGATATATAATATAATAATAATGTTGACATGTGTCATTGGCATGCGGATCCAAACTGCTGTTTATATCGTTGGGGAAACGTAAAAGTAAAAATTCACGTCGATGTGTATAAGTCGTTAAATAAATCTCCTAGTAGCTTGTCGAATAAAATGCGAAATTATACACTTTACGTAGCTTAATATCCTATGAATATCCTATGCGCCATTATCATGTCCAATGTGGCTATACATAATATGCAATAATACATGAGCATAATATTATACTACTGGTACACTGCAGGAACGTCTGGAACATCGCGTTGATAATTAATTTAATAATTTTAAATTATGATAATAAACGTTTTATTAAGTTATAACATATTATAACGAAAAGAAAACTTGTTTCATAAGTAAACAATCGCTAACTCCCGCTTATTACGTATAATACTGTTATTATTTATTATAAAGTTACCTACATCACAGTGATTTAAAATAGAATCATCAAAACCTTGACCTTACTAAGATTTTTTGGTTGCCGTTAGAAATTTACGTTATTGGTTCTGCAATATTTTTAATCATTATTATTGTAATGGGTCTGACGACCAACGACCTAATTACATTTTTTCGATTTTCCGAAATCCGCATGTTATTTACTATAAATCTAGAACCTTGTAAAATAAGATATATAATATGTACCACTTATTTTTTTTGCATTTGGGCAGAAAACTCGTGTCAAATAAGAAAGCCTTAGGAATCGCCCTGAAATCTGAAACACCAGAACTAAGTTATGTGTAATATATATATATATATATATATATATTGCGTATATTAGCCTTGATATGTCCAAGGACATTTCCGCTTCGGGATTCCATAAAATATACAATAATATAACAAATAGTGTATAATATCTATTATGCATGAACTCCATAATGATAACAAAACCAAAAAAAATCACCATTACTCTATAGATCGCGCGTATTGGTCATGGTCTTTATTCTTTTATATACAGCTAGCGTGTGTGGGTTCATAAACTACATGTTATATATTTATTGTAAACTAACAATTATATAACGTAGTATAAAAAACATTTTTTTTTTATTGCGATTTAAGGGAAGTTTTGGCTTAATAGTTGCTGTGTATAGGAAAACAAAAATGTTTAACCAGCGGGCGCTTATTATTTGATTATATTAAATGTGTAATAATGAAAAAAAAATACAGTTGAAATTGTAACATACAAGGAGAACTGCACAGTGTATAATAAGGGAGCGATTTAGAAAAAAAAATCGTAAGCGAATTACGACAAGTTAGAGTAAACACACTTTGTTGATCGTTTAATAAAAAATACGAGGGTCGTTATAGGTGTATCGTAATATATATATAAACATTAAACATTATTATGTGAAGTTGGCTATTATTTCTATATTACCTTTATGTATATAGACAAAAATATAGGGTTCGATTGTTTTACGACACAAACTCACGGAAATAAAAAGTAAAAAAAAATCACATAATAGTTTGACGAAAGAATAATAATATAATAAACGAGCTGTTTTTATCTCGACTTAGACCTGACGAGAGGATGTACCATTTTTATAAACGTGTTATAAATGTTATAATATTATATAATTAATATACTCTTGCACACTAATATAATAATAATGTAGATCAATACGACAATACCATTTGAGTTTTAACGAACAACGGTCGTCGTCATATTATTGTTGTCAGCTTGGACTTATATTTAATATTATAACTATACTATACTATGCATACTGCCTATGTCTATATATAATAATTGCCCGCATGCTTGCCCAGTCACCCCTCTTGTGAAAAGCGTTTTTTTTCTCGCCGTGGGGAGCAAAAGAATCGAATGATTTGCATAATATGCACAAGAGCGCGGCAAACAGTAGTGCCAAATTAAATCTGGAACGCGCAGCAAGCATTAAAAAAAATAAATAATAATACTACAAATTAAAAACATCACTACCTATATACATGTACTTTACAGTAAAATATACACCCGAATCGCGTTTTTCGGTGTTACAAAACATCGTAAGCGATTTTGCGTGTTTAGTTGTACTGTTACATCACCTCACATAAGCGCGCAACGGACTTAATTTCCCCTGAAAAAAACCAAACTCGAATATTACCACAGCAGAAGTAAACCACGGCATTATGAATATAATAAATTATTATTATTATTATTATATTTGTAAAGAGTTGAATGTTGATCGAATTCGAAATTCACGAGTGACACGACCGCTATGGCATGAGCGACAGACTGCAACGGCGCCGTTGGTCTCTTTTTTTTATATCATTATAATTTATCGACGTCACCGCCGTCGCTACCGAGATGAAGCATTACGAAGTTGTTTTTTATTTATTTATTTTTTATGTATATATAATTATATGTAGGTGAGCAGTCGCAAACATCTTCTCGCCCGAAAACAAATATAAACTGCAGCAGAGAAATGTACGTATCAACTCTGGAAAAAAAACGATCGTAAAGACTTGCACTCAGTCAACAGGAGGTGTATATAATTAACAAACTTAAAAAAAGACAGAATATTAATGACAAAACTCAACTCCCAACGGAATATACGCGCCAGATATTTCTCGAGTTTAGGTAGATCATATTATACTCAAACAATCGTCGTGTATTTTTGGCTAAATAAAATATTTAGAAAACCTATTTAATTTGTATATATTATTTCGCAGTATTCGTCTTTTTATATTTGTAGCTTACGTATATGGCATACATTAAATTGTGATCCATCACTATAGAACAATAAATATTTGTTACATGCAAATAGTATACCTATATGTCCTATAATATCGCATAACATCTTTCGGCGCGCATTCCGAGAAGAGAACGCCATCTCTGAAATTATAATCGACAGTTTCCAATAAAAAAACATCTTTCTATGACTCAAATGAATTAGGAAACGATAAAGATATACTTTCATCAGTTCCTGCTCCCAAGTAAAAACTCGGTTTACATAGTAATATAGTATACAATAAATAAATACGGTATGAGATTATACGAGGATCCAACGCAGAGTGAAAAGACCATAACAGACATTAATAATATCTAATACCTATAGTATTATTACGCAGGGAGGACTTACATAAATTTCCAATAATGGAAGTACAGACGATACATAATATTACATCATATGTATATACGTATGCAGTTTACCAACGATGAACTGTGTCGAAGAAAAAACAATATAATTTCCATAATAGAATCTTTTTTATATTATTATTATTATAATTCAAGTACCTACTTTATCAGATTTCTGCTTGTATACGTTATATACATAATATCATACGCGTTAGGTTAGGTTAGGGAAACAGATCCATTATATTGTATAATGAGGTCGTATAAAACAAATAATATTACACATGGTATATAAATAAATATTGTAATAAGATTGAAGACAAAATAACGCCTTAACAAAATATAATATAATATATATACCTATTATACCTAAATGCAAAACAAACCGTTTACACTGAACACTGCAGAGCAAAATGTTTCCGTGATGTTTTTAATGTATAGTATGATAAACAGATAAAGTTATAATGTGGATATGATGTACACGAAAGTATAATAATATATTTTATGCCGGCAATATATTTAATATGATAACATATTGTTTACAGAGATGACATACATATAATATAAAATATAATACATTTGGCGTTTAAAAGAAAAAAAAACCTATTAAAACATTATAATATCTACCTATATAATTTTAATTAATGTACGTGCACGGTACACACCGGAATAAGTGCGCACATGAAAAAACACCACACATACACACCAACGATTAATGTAATAATATTATTATTGTAACATATTATGTTTGTATAGGTCGTAAATCGCGTTGCGCTGCACTGGTCGCTATAACACGAGCACGCGGTCGGACGGTCTGTGTAATTACGTTAATATGGAATATCACAAACCAGTATAATGTTATAATGTAATGTGTTTGTGTGCACAACGGAGAAAAAAAGGCATTTTTTTTTTTACAATTTTTTTCTGTAGGTACAGCTTAAATATGATGTGTATATTGTTCAGTGGGCGTCAAATCGCGCGCGTCCACAAAGTGGGGTGTAAGTCGCGTGTCTGTTATATAAAAAAAAAGAAATAAAAAAGTCGAGTAAACGATTTAATAGTTTGTTCCTCCGTAAAAATATATGAAAAAAAAAACACAGAAGGAAAAAAATACATATTTTTTCCACCAACGACGAAAAAAAAATGTTCCCAAAGTACCTCTACTACTCACTCTCCTGCACACCGTTCAAGGGGTAATTTAATGAATGACACATTTTTTTCCGTCGCTCGTGTTGTTGTGGCGCGCGCGTACGACGCGGGCGACCAGTGTTGTTTTTATTTCTTTTATTATTTTTTTGTCTTTGCTTTTTTTTTTCCGTTCGTTCGTCGTGTTGTCTTCTCTGCCCCACCTTCAACGCCACCGTCGGAAAAAAAAATTATATCGTAAACCCATTGAGTTTAATTCGCGTGCCAGCGAGTAGGGCAATACATTTACCGATTGATATATTACAATATTGTTATTACTATATATATAGGTACACGCAGAGGTTTAGTATATACATTATTATTCTATCGGAATCAATGGCCAAAGGGGTCGCGTGGCCGGATCGATGATCTATATTTTTTAATGATTGTTTGTGTGTATATACATACACACTTGTCGATTATTGTTATCGCCGTGATTTTTTTTATTTCAGTATTGAATGAAATCATTTACAATGGCTGCCGAATCGACAACTATTATTCAAGGTGGGATATTTATACATTGTACCTATACCTTTATAGATTCATTTTTTTTTGCAATTTAGTTAAACGTAATAAAGTATTTGGAATGTCAAAGTGTCAAGAGAATAAAATCTATCAATGAACGCACCGTGGTAGACATTTGAAGCTTAGATATATGACAAAAAACTACAATTAGTTGTGGAATTTAATTTTCCACGAATACATAATAATATAATATTATTTTATATTTATAATATTATACAATATTAGTGCTTATAATTTGATGTTTTTAACAATTAGGACAATTAGGTTATATTATATTTACAACAATCAATCATGAAGAGAACGTGGCTATGTACCTATAACATATCAAAATATACGTTTAACAATTTTATTTTGTTTGGTTAGTTAATTTAATATTAAATAATTAATTGATTAATTAACAAACTTAAAGGTAAGAAAATTATTTGTGTTTTCTCGTTGGTTTTTTTAATATTTTAATTTTTTATGAGTTATAAACATTTTTAAATATAATATTAATCATACTTATAACTCATTTATAGATGATTAAAATATTGTAAAAGTCCAACCAGAGAACACTTATAATGTTCTTACTCTTAAGTTTTATAATAAGTAAATTTACTCTACATCTAAGGTAAAAATACAAAATTGAAACTGCTGAAAGTAAATGTTGGTATATATTATACATGAGTAAGCAGAAACAATACATGTGAATACAACGTCTTCTTAATGAAATATTACAGAGTATTTGAATATATGATATTATTATGATTGAAAAAATATTACGCATACACACACGAGTATATACCTTCGACCTATAGCTATACAATTTAAAAAAACGATTTTTAACGTCATTTTTTGTTAAAGAATAAATAAAAAGATACAAATATTATATTTCTATTAAGCCGACGAGTGTGTCCAACATTAACAATGACTGTCATGAAAACCTCGGGGGACAGTGGGTATAAGACGTATAGGTATTGCGTGCGTTGACCATCGAAGAATAGCCCCGTCGAACATAATAGTCGCTGTTGCAGGTATTTTTGTATACGAACATAATATATAATGTATGTACATGTATGTGTTTATATACGAAGGGTAGGTATTATAGTTCATTATATTGGTGTAGGTATTATATTATTATTATACTCTTTTTTTTTTAAAACACCTCAGCGGCTGCAGTGGTAGTATATAGCAACGCGGCGACCGGAACGTGTTTCACACATTTATATATTTATACACGTAGCGAGGTAGTTTTTTCCGTCTGTATTTTGGCGTAAAAAAAGAACGAGTCGCTTGCGTTTTTGTATATATATATATATATCTGCTGACGAATTTTTAGCCCTCGCGAACGACGACGAAGGGTGGAAACCAGATGGTTGGTCGCGAGGCAAAAGACCGACGGAGGCTGCACCCTCTCGAAGACGAGAATTACTACGCAGAGATGGTAAAAAAGAAGTTGCGGGGGTTGAGAAAAAAGAAATATAATGTATATATATATATATAAGCCGTTCATTTGCATTCCCCCATTTCTTTCTTTTTTTTCGCTAAAAATAAGACTCCGGCAATGGCCCTGCAGTGCACGGAACACTCGGGAAACAAATGGCTACCGCGTGAAAATTAATGTTCATAAAAAAATACAAAAAATAACGAACACCCTTGAGTAAATTAGACTGGAAACTCGCGTTCAGATACGATGCACTTGATGGAACGATGCATTATTCGAACATGTTCAGTTTTTTTTAGTTTTATATACCATTAACGCGTGTCACTAGACTATGCGCAGAAAACATGAATAACGAATACTATATTATAATACAATCAATGCAATCGTAGAATTTATACAAACATAATATAATAAAATACAGCTCACCTTAGATTTCCTTTGGCGGAAGTCGCAGTATAAGGCCACGTACTTAAATTAAATTTAAATTAACATAATTAATACACATTTACTTGTTTACATTTTTGTTTGAATATGCATTATTAATATTTCTCGAAAACATAGGAACGTGTATTATTTGAGTCACTTGATTAATATCAAACGGAAGAAACCTGTTGATTCGATCGAATTTCGCACGAAAGAATCGTGCCATAATATATAGGATTTTGATTTGCAGCGTAACTGATTTTTTAAATAAATAAAATAAGTAGATATTTTGGATATAAAAAAATATTAAAAAAATACACTTTATTGTTTAATATTACATCGTTACAGGAGTATAGTAAATCCTTAATAGAATATTATTATTTAGTATATAGTATGGACATATGGTATAGATACTATGAATACGGGAAAAAAATGACTAAAAATATTCGTAAGAAATAGCATTAAAAAAAAAAAGCAGTATATACACAACGTGTCGCTATAAGGAACCGTTATCCGATGGCTAGGAAAAAAACCGTTAAGAGTCAACCCGGAAACGAAGATTTGTCTTGGGGGATTTTTATACTTTTTGGGGTAAAGGAAAAAAACGGTTTTTGTCCCCAAAAAGCATACGACGACGTTCCGTGTTTTTTCTCGCTCGCATATTAGGGTGTCGTCTTTTTATAGAAATTACGTCCGTTGTTTGCCTGCCACGTCCAATACCTGTTGCGACGAATAGAAAAAACACACACATATACAATGCAAATCGGGCGCGTAAAAATTTGAATACACATAACACACTATATACATATATATGTATTGTATAGGTGTATAGGTACGTATAAAATCAACGGAAACGTGTCCGGTCTGAGGGGACGTTTTTATCGTGGTGACGGGGGGAGGATGGCTAAAAATTGGGGAAAAAAACACGTTCCCATGGGATGCGATATGCGTGTGCGAAACCGGTTACAACAGTGCACATGGAAAAAAATCCATTATAATGGATATTGTTCGATTCATATTGTGTAAAAAGAAGGGAAAAAATATACTTTTTGGGAAAGAAGAGAAAACCGTTTTTTTTTTTTTTAATAGCAAAAAAACGAATAAAATTGACGCGTGTTGCAATTCACTAGCAGCCCCTATTTGCTAGATTATATACAATTTTTTTGTTACATTTATTATTTTTGACTCGTGCTCGGATGAGGCTCGTGCCTTTTTTTACGAACCTTTATGTTACGGGGGTTAGAATGAAAAAAAAACACGTCTGGCAAGTTAATTTTGTTTTGCCATGGGTTTTCTTTGAAACTAACATTGGTTGCAATTGAGCAAAAAATTCTAACTTTAAAAAGAAAAATATATTCCTCTTGTTTTTGACGAATATTAATTAAATAGAAAATTAAACATTTTGTTTGATGGGATGTTCAACGGTATATGAATAAAAAAAAACCGATGATTCTTTTTTATATTATATAATTTGCAAAAAAAATAAGACAGCCAATGCAAAAATAACTCTTAAAGCATACCTTATAGTGAATTCTGGGAATTGTATTGAATTTAAATTTGATTGATATTATGTATATAACCATACTGAGATATATTTAACGCATGGAAGTAAATTAAATAATAATAATCATAATAAATTCTACCCCATTAAAAAACGTTGTAAGATATTATGTTTTATTATTATTTGCATTTAAATCTGTTGCAATATATTTTTTTAGGAATACTAAAATGAATAAATATACGTATTATGCGTGTTTATATATTATACTCGTATAAATACCGCGCACTGTATATAAATGTACATAAAAAACTTTGTTTAAAATTTAAATTCAATATAAAAGTTAACTCGTTGTCTGTGGAATCATAAATAATTCCTAATGATATAATGTATATTTGTAATTTGTATTGACATAATAATGTGTACCAATCATTACAGACATACTTAAATATCTGTATGTATTTACGTAATTACGTGTATTATACATATTATAATATTATTTGTATATTAAATTTATATTTGTTCATTAGCATTCCTTGGGAACCAGCGGCTAGAGAAGTATACTGGAAACGAAATGGCGACAGTGCGTATTTAGGGGGGTGGGATACAATTAATCACGACTGATATTTTCGCAGTAATGAAAATGGACTGTATATTAAACTAATTACATAATGTTTAATGTAAAAAAAAAAACGTATAAATTAGACTAAAAATAAGATTCGTAATTATTGTGTATTATGTAAATGATAGCGAGGAGGTGGTGTACGTTTTTTTGAATATAAAAAGCCTCTGTATTTTTGTAAAAAACGATTTACCCTCAGTTTAGCTGTAATTAAAAGTAAACAATTTCGCCATGGCCTTGGATGTACTCAACTCAACTCTATACTATATTAATAATATTATATAATAGAACAAAATAATAGTAGGTACATTTCACCGAACGTGACATTATCGCGTCATATATGTTACGTTATGTAAGTCTGGAACAAGCGACGGCTGGCTGGGATGGTATCGTTCATGAGGATTTTGGACTACCTTGTAATTTCGTCACGTCCAAAGGATGTTTGAAAGACGATTTTTTTTCTTTTTTTTTCTTGTTATGTGCACTCAATAGCATTTACGCGCATACACACAGAACTCGCGACAATAGTCGAACGACAACGCACATAAAATGGACATCATGTAGGTATATTATATTTTATTTCACTGCGAATAGGTACAAATTATGTACACGTGCAGTGCCTACTATACCTATATTGGTGGTCAGTTTACAATATAATAATGTGTCGCGCAGTGTATTATTATTTCGTTCGCAGCGGACGATTTAACATTATATTATCATGTTGTTTGCTCGCGATTTATTTATTATTTCCCGATCGTTAGTCACGAATAATGCTTGGCCATCCACATCCGAAACGTATATCGTTTAGCGTGTATTATGAAACTATTGTGTTGGGTTTTTAAGACCGAAAATCGCCTTAAGGGCATCGAGCAATAATAGCACTATAATAGAATATGTATAATGTGACGAATAAAAATCAAACAGAGAAAAGGAATGGGTCTCTCTGCCGACTTGCTAGTTACTAAATCGAGTGTAAAATCGGACGCAATTTTGCACTCTTTTGCTGTGCTAACAGGCTTATCAAATTTAAAAAGCTTATTATATTTCCATAGGATTCCTCGCCTTGAGGCTTATTGTGGATTAACCGGGGACCGTTTAAGTCCTCGGGGGATTTTTTTTTTTTGACAACCTGGTTGTATGGTTATAGGTCGATGCGCAGGTTTTTCAACCGAAAATTATTATTCTTATTAATATGCAACGTGCACGCAGAAATACGAAGAAAATTGTTCAGTATATAGTATTATTACTATTCAGTGAAAAAAAAGCGCGTTTTTCTTTTCGGAACATTCAATGATTTTAGTTACATATTTGTTCACAGAATAATATTAGATACCCAATACCCATATTATATTATATATTATCGAAAAATCACGATCAAACAATAAATGATTCTGTTTCACATGTGCTTACATTGTTTTTGTCCGATTCATTCTTTTCGACGAGCATCCTATTATGTTTGTATTTTTTTTTAATGCGTTAAGCATTTTCCACTTTATTTCAATACATTAAATGTAATATGTTTTGTATTTATTTAAATGTTTTTTCCATTGTGCTACTCCATGAAATGCAATATACATATATCACGTCTGCCTATATAAGTACTCTGTATAGGTATATCGTATGGATAACAATGTACACTATTCTGTTGCATATATTATTAAAGTTATCAGAAAATATATTATATGATGATGTATTGGGAACGAATGAATCACGATAGAAACTGACGAAACTTAGCATTGGAATATATTACAATTTCGATTTTCAACATTATCAATAATGGTCTTAGTTTTATCCGTGAGGGGTTCTTTCAAGATCAGATTAATTAAAGGCAAAAGCAATATATTTTAAATGCAGACAAAAACAAAATTAAAAATATTCTTTATTTTCTACGGTTTATTAGTGAAAATCCAACGGTGGTTTTGTAAATAGGCCATAATATTGTTGTAAAACACCGCATACCCTGACTGGTATATTATATTAGTCAGCAGTATTATAATATAATACGCGCGTATAGAAAAACGACGCTCAGCAAAATTTGAGAACTAACACATATTGTGTCGTACACACGTTCAGAATACTTGCATAATTGTACTATAGTAGAGGTATATTAGTTTCGAATTGTATATTAAATGACGTACGTCTTGTAAAAGCACATCGAATCGTAAAATTCTGTTTGATGTTCATATTATTATAATAAGAGAAACATTTTTTGTTTTTCGTGTAGGTACTTTGTTTTTATCATCATCTCCGATGAACCATACAATATCGTATAGCAATAGTAGTACCATTTTTATATATCATTTTTGAATATTAATATTTAATATAGAGTTAAAAATGAAAATCATGAGCTATTTTATTTCAGTTTGTTAGTTGGACACTTGGACGCTAGATATAGTTGACACTTACAGTTATAAATAGTAATCTACATATTAATATTTTTTCGTCCTACTAAAAAATCTAAATAACGTAGATATAACTACTAAAACACGTCACCGCATCACTTATTTATTTAATTTATTTAAGATAAAAATACTATATGATTATAGAAATCACATCAAAATTGGATGCATACAATGAATGTTACGAAAATTAGGTGTATTATATAATATATATGTTACGGGAAATGTACAAAATAGGGGCATTAGGTATATTATATATTGCCCGGGATTTGTATAGAATGGCCCGCATTTTTGGGAAATTTGAAAATTATTCAAGAACTTTTTATATTGTCCGGGCATTTTAATAGAATGCCCAGGAATTGTACAGAGTAGCCAATTTTCCAAGGGCAATATGAACTTAAATAAATATTGCCATATTTTGTGTTTACTAAAATAACCAATATGGAACTAAATTACCAACATAACTGCCTGACCGATTTATCAAAGTATAATAAGATGGGGATGAATTCGATAACATTTCTCATACTTTTGATTCACTATCAACTATAAAGGTAATAATGATAGTGAATTTACTAGATTACTTTCAAACTTTAGGTTAGGCCTAAAATTAAAATTAAATAATTAGGCTAACATTAGCCTCTGGCAACCTTGTAATTTTATTCATAATTATCATTATTTACAATAAATTCATTTGTCGTTTATTTTTATATATTATTGCAAAATAATTATTTAAAAAAGAGCAGAAGAAGTTTAAAAAATATATAAAAACAAAAAAATAAATTTTCATTTACAATCATGTAAATCATATCTAGATGATAACTTATATAATTTGACTCTATTTAGATGTTTACCGATAAATAGGTAAGTTCATTATAAACGTTAAAAGAAATATCACGAACATAGGTACCTTTCTTTACCTTATTATGCATTACCATTTACCAGACCACCAACTACATACTCGAAAACAGTGCGAAACGCTCTTACTTCTCAACTGAGGAAATTAAACAGTCTGTTTACAGTGTAAGATGTGGACTATGACTTTTCATATAAATGTTATGTATTTCCAAAATATTAGACAATTATTGCGATCTTTGACGTCAAGGGAAATACGAAAAAGAAAACGCAGTGATATATATTTTTTATTTATTATTATTCAATTCGTGTTTAATAGTATTTTTACACCCTACTCAATAGCTCAATAATTATATTTTCTACATCAAGGAGCTATAATAGTAGTGTACACTACTAAAAAACGTCATTTATGATGATATTATAAGAGTGCTCTGTAGGTACCTATATATTATATTATATACGTACTTATATAACTAACTAAAAAACACTTTATTATAATAATCATACACTTAGGCATGCAACCATATTGGCATGGTTGTAATTTGCGTCAATTTTTGGAGGGGGTGCTAGATTTATGATAAAATTATCAGTGGGGCATTGCTTCCACCAATATACCAATATATCTTCAATGGTATATAACTTATATCTTACAAGATACCTATAGACATATAATTATAATTTATTTGTGTATGGTACCCACAACACAGCTAATATTGATTGCCACACCACTACGATTTTATTAAAATTTTAAAACAATGCAATTCAATTGTTTCATAAGAAATCATTATATAGATTCGAATGTTTTTGATGTCTGGTTTTGATCGAATAAGTATAATTTTTATATGGATTTTGTAAAACATCTTTCTTCGTCAAGAAAAAGTGATGAAAAGGGTTTTTAATCCAATAAGTAATAACATAAAAATCTAAATTTATATTCAGTACTTCAGTATGCAAATTTTCTCAACTATAACATCTCTGCTTTTAAATATGTTATATTAATATTCAGGATATCCAGATCCAGAATAATAAATTAAAACTGTGTTTTATTTACAAAACAAATCAAATACCAAATATTACAATGTTAATTTCAATAAAAAATAAAAAAAAATAATCATTTTCACAGAACGCGTTATCATTTAATTTATAATATTGACCTTGATCTTGTAATGATTGATTAATTGTGAACTTTTATTTATTAGAATCCATAAGATTGTCTAATGATTTTTTTTAAATCAAACTCTCGTTTAAAATTACGAAAAGCAGTACATATTACAAAAACACCAATTACATTTGATACATTTATTCGCTACTCTTTATACTAACAAACTCATACAATGCAATTGTCCTAATAGCTAGTATAGGAGTCCCGACTGAGAGAGTGATCTAGTTTAATAGGTGCCTCAAGTGTAATCGAACTAGTCATTCTAGTTCACACGTACACAAGTTGGTTTGTCGACCAAGCACAGTATAAAATATAAATTCAGTATCGACGCTATACGTATCATATTATAATATTACAAGAACCATAGTGTCATTCATTTTAGCTATTAAAAGCAAGTTATTTCTGTGCTCTTCGAAAGCGGTAGTTTAAAAATTAGAATATAACTAATAGAAAAAAGAATTGGGTCGTTAAAATAAAACCCCATGCGGGGAGAGTTTATGACATAATGTCCAACAGTATCGCTCTGTATGTATGAACGATATCACCGCCGACGACGGTGACGACGACGACAACGACTATTATTTGCCAATTAAAACAGATAAAAGTACATTATAAAACGCCATTATTATAACTACAAGCACACATACACACAAACACACACATAAACGTGCGCGGACACGCGAAATTGATTTATTTGCCGCAGAGCAAGTGCTCGAAAGCAATGAGCACGGTCTACAGGTATATCGGCGGCGATGGGCTGTCGATCGTGACGTCGCCGAGTTAAAATATGACCGTTTTGTCGCCCGAGGACCGGGGCGGACGCGAACGTGTTCCGCAGTTTGATTTGTGTCTTCATCCGCGTGTGCGTCGTGTAGTACCTACCTATAATACACGTATAGCATATATTATAATAATACATGCAGCCGAAGGATGCAGCCATACGCGGAGGAGATAAAAAATTGGACTTGCAAACACCACGATACAATAACCGTCTACCGCGCCGTCGATAATATTGTGTTATTATTATTATTATTATTATTATACCCGAATCGGTAAACTATGTAATATATTATGCGTATTGGTTATAGGTTATAGGTAGGTGTATATATTATATACTATATAGTTATGTACACGTTACACGTATATTATAGTTATTAACGACGAGACGACGACGCGCGCCGCAGCCAAGAGGAGAAAAAACACGTCGGACTATATTATAACATATTATATTATAATATGAAACGAGTTTTAATTTCGATAATATATTATTATAAAATTATTGCGCGTGCGTGTATGCATGTTTATCGACCGAACATAAACGATTCGGAATTCAAATCTGTGTATACAGTGTACAACGTGTGTGTCTATATACCCACAAAACATAATATTACTTTATGTATACATACACATTATAATATTTAAGATTTTTTTCTCACCGGCTGGCGTCTTGGTGAAATAATAATATTAAATAGGTGTATTATCGCGTTCGATTTTATAGCGGTGTTCGATAATGCGGCAAGCGTGTTTATCAATAATTATTGTATCTATCATTTATTGCATATTTTTGTCATTTTGTTATATATTTGAATAAGCTCGTGCCAGTGGCGTATACATATATTTTGTGTGGGGGGGGGGATCAGAAAAAAAATTTAAACCTATGCAGTATACGCATTAAAATAATAAATAATAAAATATAGGTAATATATAGTTAAGGTACAATAGCGACATAGCGTAACTATAAATATTAAAATTTGCGTTTAAATAATATAATAAAGTATAAACTTAATACTATTAGGTATATTATAGGTACTGTACTATATTCATAATAAATGGAATACGTGGGAAATATAAAGTTGAAAATATTGTCGAGCGAAGCGAGAAAATTTTTTTTTGTGGTAATAATTATTATATAATAATATTATATTATATTGGTCTGCTGAACTTGGTTTTGGACTACCTACTAGTTGCAGGTAGCATGCATTTCAAAAAGTTGAAATGACGCCCCTGAAGTAAACAATATTATAGAAAGCTTACACAATTTATTTAATTTTTTCTCGATGTTTCCTTATAATACGCTAACACTAAGAACACTATTTTATAAAATTTTAAAAAAAGGCCTATGGGGGGAGATCTGACCCCCACATCCCCTCCCTTGTATACGCCCCTGGCTCGTGTCATATTTTGATGTTTATTATTAATAATAATATACCTACTAGTATAACGTAATTAGTAGCTAATAACCGTATGTGAGTTTTTCACACTTAAAGTTAAGTCGTTATAAATCTTTTTTTTATTATTACATACAATTTTTAATTATATTAATACCTATTGGCTATTATTGATTTATGTTATTTTGAGTTTATGAACGTATTAATTAATTTTAAAAAAAACTTCGAAATCATAACAAATAGTTCATTAAATGAAAAATGTGTTTCACGTTCCTGAAACATATTTTTAACCATACAAATGAATATTGGGTAATATTTCAATAATAAGCTCATCGAAAAATTTGTGAAGCTCTTACGTCATAATATAAAAATATAATACTTGGCTCATTTCGACAATTGACAGCCAACACGTTAAATCTATTAACGATAATACGCATAATTATGCACAGTATATTTAATTGCTCACGTGTAGTGTATTTGTAAAATGATAACATATAATAATATCGAATTCGAAAGAAATCTTTCGCCAAAGGTAACCGAAGTGAACAAATTCTACTATATCAATATATTAATAAATTCTCGTGCAATAGGCAATATATAACTACAGTTTTCAAATTGAGAAAATAATATAACCAGACTGCGTGACGATTAGGAATATCGGAAATTTGAATTTAAATAAATGCGTGTCATCGTGTCTTCGATTGCAGCGGTCCGGCTCGTTCGTGTCTCCATACTTCAATTGCAGCGAAGGGGATTACGCTGTGCGAACACAATGCAAATGCGTTATACCTATTATGTTATAATATATATTATGCGTGTTACAATGTTATATATATAATAAGTATGTTTGTCGTCTGTACAACGTATCGTATAATGTACCTACATCGCCACGAAGTTTGTACGTTATTTAGTGTTGAACATTAAGCAGACCGTAATATAATTTCGAATGCATTTATGAAACGAATATAACAGAGTTGGGGAGGTAACAATAATTGCAACACGTCAAAGCGGATGCTCGGCGAGTTTAGTGCAATGATAAACCAATAAATTATATTTGTTTTTAAAATAAAAAATCTTCCAGTCGATTATGTCCTATAAGAATTCGACCAGAAAGAAGAAACTAATGAAAATTAACAACGTGCACGAGGTAATATAGTTGATATTCAATTTTTATTTTATATGATTCATTGTATACTAATCATTTCGCCACAGATACAGATAAGTACAATTCGGAGGAAGATCGACATGTCCGGTGGATTAGTATCATTTAGGTCTATGGTGCAATTCATATCATTATAAAAATTATCCAATATTAGCTTTTGAGATCTACAACAGACCTTCAATCACTACATTTTTTTGATGTTTACTACGCGTCCCGAGAGTTTAACTTGTTGAAGCCGCCAAACTTACAACCGGTCCAAATCGTTAACGTAATATTATTTTTACTATGTTTAGGGTCATCGGACCCGCGCGCTACTCGGGTAAACAATGATTTCTTCGTACCTATATATAGGTATACCAACAACGTGTACGTCGGAAGCGCGTGTGTGTTAAAAAAGTTTTGTCGGTTCGTTAAGAGAAAAATACGGTTTCCTAGTCATTGACAGACGAGAGTTATCCGTCGGTTGATCAACAACAGATGTTGTTGCGGCAGCGGTGGCGAAGACTCTCGCCGCCGCTGCTGCTGCAGCGTGTGCAGTCATTACCCTTAAGAAATCTGTACGGGTTTTAATGGGGTTTTTGCGCTCGCGTGTGTGTATGTACATTATACTTTTACATTTATATATATATATAATATAATACCCACCGTCCCACATGACAGTTTTTAGGGAACGGGTGGAATTGTGGAAGAATGTGTGATGACGTGACGTGGAGAGACGAGAGACCCGTTCGGCGCAGTTTGTGCAGTCTTCTATGAGCAGATATACGAGAGAACCCGAAAAACGCAAAGCTATTGAATTTCACGTATGTGTGGCCTACTGAAAATTTTTTAAAAACGCGATACTCATAAAAGACAAGTATCGGGTTTCTTTGTGTGTATAATATATGGCCATATAGTTATTACAATAACCGGCACGGCCACGGGCTGAATACAACAGTAACTGCAGTTATTAACATGGTACATAACCATAATACAAGCATATTTTATTAGGCACTATTTTATATTTTAATAATGTAAGATGGTGACGTTATCATGATATCGAGTGAACGTTGCTTGCAACAGTGATATAGATTATAGTTTGTATTATATAATTACATCAATTCATTAATTCGACTGTACGCTTGTCGATATTCGTAAAAGAAAACGCAATATTTAAAACCGATCGATGACATGACGGCACGATAAAAATAATTCTTCTCGCATAGATACATACAGTGGCTGCGGCGAGATTGCTTAGGTATATTTATTATTATTTTCGTTTGGCGTCACGCGCTCCAGTCACAACTATTGCTTTTAACCATCATATACACCTAACCCAAATACGATATTCCAGAGCGGGTGGTCGGTCGGTAGGTCGACGGGGTGTCGATTGAAGAACAAACAAAAAAAAAAAAATGCACAGGTAGGTACATTATAAATCGTTTATGACGCAGTGCATTTTTGACCGTATATAGTACGGTATAGTACGGTTACACAGTAGAGTAGGCAGGGTCGCAATTCGCTGTATTGTCACTTCCGATCGCTTCGACGGGGGGCGGTTACGCTTCCGGTTATCGATTTTTATTTATTTATTTATTTTTTTTTTTTAATATTCTTTTACACAACCCGAACCAGCACACACGCGTATAATGGTGATAAATATATAATAGACAAACGGTCGGACACGTATACACGAGGAATCTGGAAATTATATTTTTTTTTTCTTCATCCATGTTGTCCGTCGTCTTCTTCTCCATCAAGCGGGGGACCTTGGACGCGAAATCGCTCGGCCACGGTTTAATGCGATCGCGCTGTGTACACGTTCGTCCAGCCGTGTCCAATTGCCAGATGACCGCCGCCACAGTATATCTGTGTAGTAAGCCGCGCGCGGTCTTCCGGCCCCAGGAAAATGTATGACCGACAAGAATGATGTATTTTTGGCAAATGATATTGATGGAGATAAAAAAAAAATATCTCATACTATTATACATTTTTATGCACCACGTGTACAATAATATGAGAAAACCGTAAACCGTAATATAAACTTATTATATACATTATGTAGCGCGTCCGATAGCCGATAGGTATGCGCTAGGTAATGTTATAATATTATTCTTCAATACCCATTGACGTATCTGATTTTTAGCCGCCACAGACAAATCCCTTCGTTTCGCCGAAAAACTATATTTTGAGTACCTATATTATAGTTTTATTAAATTGAGCTATTTTCTTCTCCGTTTCATGCACAGTTGAAAGAAAACACGCACTTCTCTTTCATAATAGTTTATAATATAATTATTTATATCATCTAAAATATTTTAATAGTATTATATTATTTTATATTAAAGTTACGTATTATTGTTATACTGTATCATTTTTGTATAAAACACGTACCTATAATGGTAACGTGCTACAGAAAAATTCACCCACGTTAAACTTCGCAATAGTTATTATTGTATAAAATAAATACCGATTTTTCTTCTACCATCAAACGACAGCTGCTTCTATTATAGCAGATTATTCTTAAGCAATTTTAAATAGTTGCATCAATATAATATAAAATATAATATC
The DNA here is from genome assembly GCA_020882235.1 of Schizaphis graminum. Classification (NCBI taxonomy): domain Eukaryota; kingdom Metazoa; phylum Arthropoda; class Insecta; order Hemiptera; family Aphididae; genus Schizaphis; species Schizaphis graminum. The sequence goes on along the minus strand of CM037032.1, from coordinate 111,449,661 downwards.
AAATATAATATATATCAAATACCTCAGGTGGTAACCAGTCAAAAATTCCGGACTCATTTTTTTTTACTATTGTATAAATTGAACAAACGCATATTATTTTGGAGTCCAACATACAATACCAAAATACGTATATTCAATTCGCAAAATAAAAATTTTAAATAAGCATTTACATTTCTTGTATAATATTAAATTTGAGTATTATTCATGTTCTCGTACATACAAATTACAAATATTATAGTTTCATGTAAAAAAAAAAAAATACCTATGTAAAAAATCAAAAATCAATAAGTATATGAAAATAAATATTCAGTTTAAATTCACTGAGAAAGTACAGTTTATCTACCATTCGATTACTTATAGGCTGGAATCAATATTATTAGGTACCTATTTGTTAATTATATTAAACAATATTTAAATTTGTAAATCTAATATAATATCTGTACTAAACATATTTTACAAATTTATGTGTGTTAATGTAATTCGCGTATTTTTACAATATTCTTATTGAATATACTTTTAAATAATTTAAAAAAATAAAAATTTATTTTTTTAAGCTTTCTGTAAAACAAAACCATCTTTCACGGAAATTTCAAATAATTAATGAATTTGAAATTAGTACAATTTATATTCTACTGACAATATTTTTTGATAAATAATAATTAATAATAAGCCATCACTTTACTGTATTATTTTCGTCATTCAGTATAATTTATTCATTATTAAACTCAAAAAAAAAAAATTAAAATGCGCCGGAAGTACAAAGTTTTATTTTAAAGTTAGAATATCTTTTTTCTCTAAAAAAAAAAGCAATGCATATATAAGAGCAGCGGCGTTTATTTAGTTAAATGAATATGACTACTTTAATAATGCAAATTTTTGTTTGCTTAAAGACCATTCAAGAATTGTATAGAAAACTTCATAATCAATATTCATAATCACTTTTCATAACAACTGACAAGCTTATAAATCAATATTAGATATTTTAAATGTATTAATATTTATATGCGTTTAATGACAAACAAAATTTTTATTTTTATTCACATTTCAAAATGTAAAACTCACAATAGCTATTTAAAATTAATGTATATACCTATATTATTTATACTTAAAATGTTACGTGTAATTTTTAATATAAACGTGTTTTCAGTTGTATAATATTAATTAGGGTAACAATTTATTATTTACGTATAAGATAAAAAGTTTATCAAATAACGGTGAGAATTTAGAAATGATTCATATAATATTATGTATTTTGATTATTTTATTTTCATTATAACATAGTCATACAGGATAAATCTTAAATGATAATATCCTATTAGTTACCGCCGTTTAAAAATATAAAGGCATTACCAATATATTATATGGATTCATCATCAGAAAATAGGTAAATAAAACATAAAATAGATACATATTATTATATACCTATGATAAATGTTTTTTTTTTAAATTTTTGTTCTTAAGGGGATTGGAAACGTTGATTTTCTGTCTTTGTCTTACACACGTGGAAAATAGGAAAAATAGCTATACGCGCCTTACGAAAATTAAGGTACTTCTAGTTGTTCGATTTAAAATATGTAAAGATGATTGAATTGGTATACAAGTTTACTTTGCATCGGTCGAAGTATATTTTTAATATTTTCAATATATATTTAATAATAAAAATTGACAAATTTATTAAATTTAAAATATTTATTCTCATCAAAATATTTATCTTAGACAATAAAACAATCGAAAAAGTACTTCGACCGATGCAAAGTAAACTTGTATACCAATTCAATCATCTTTACATATTTTAAATCGAACAACTAGAAGTACCTTAATTTTGTCAGGCGCGTATAGCTATTTTTCCTATATTCCACGTGTGCAAGACAAAGACAGAAAATCAACGCTTCCAATCCCCTTAAAATGAATAAAATGTAATTGTAGATTCTATCACTTGATGGTCTCCCTCATCATGCAAATATAATAGGAATACAAATTGTATAGATATCTAAACTATATGTTAAATTATATTATTGTTTCCTGAAGCACTAATAACTGTAAATATTCAAATAAATAATTTTTAATAAAAATGTAAGTAAAAATAGTTTTATTAGATGCATTTTTACGATTATTAAATTATATTAGACAATTAATAGGGCATACGTTTTTCGTTACAATTTTGTATGCAATCTAAAACGTGTTTTTGTTGACTTAAAATATACTACAATATGGGAATTATTCAATGTTAAACATAATTGTATTGTGACAATAATATTTAAAAAATAAATTAGAAATATTATTTTTATCCAATTAATGGGTATGATATTTATTTTATTTTTACAACTTGATAGAATATATTTACAAATAGCTTTTTAAAATTGAAATAAACTATAATATGCAACTTTTTAAAATTTTAACGATCCCCATAACATTTATTTTAATAATTCTATTATTTATAAAATTGAATATTATTGGTTAGTAAAGATATACGTTTCCAGAGAAAGACACTCATACTATAATGCAATTAATTTTTGTATTGTATTTAAATGTATTGTATTAGAAATAATAGTTTATCCCAAAACGGTACAAAACCGTTTACATTTGAAAGTGGAACAATATTTAAAGTACCTATACCATACATATATTAGGTATATTATATGAAAATATAAGTGACACTATTTATTCTCTCTGCTATCTAAAGACCTATAACTTAATAAATGTGCATAACGTATGTTTTCTTTGACGTCCGGGTATTAATTTAGGTAAGTATATATTTAATTAATATATTATGAATTAAAATGTTTGGAAATGATAAAAAATGAAAATGGCTTTCGATTTCGATTCGCGGATTTTACATGTAGATTTTTTAATAATAATCGCACAAGATCATAAAAAACAGTCTAGTTATCGGCGTACCGTGCTGCTCTGTTCTCACAGGTCTTATTACACATATATGCACGCGTATACACACAGATATACGCATACATACACCACAGGTAATAGGTCGGGGGCATCTGTTTTGTCCGAGTGCCGTTCGATGACGACGACGACGACGTACCCAATGGGTACTATACCCATACACACGCCCGTCATCGTATTTGTAGGTAAGTATATATAGTATATAAATACGTACAGTAGGTGTATACATATATACTATATAGAAACTATATAGGTATATACACTTGTCTGGCATAATATATATTTTTGCGCAATCTCTCCCCTGGTGCGGGATAAAATGAGAATAAAAAAAAATAATAATAATATAAAATAAAGAAAGACCGTCGTCTCTTATTCCACGCAATCGTGTGTCTGAAGGAACCACCTGTTTCGATCGGCTGCGACGACGGTGAGGCAGGCAGTAGACGAGTAGTGGCCAGACGGTCCGTGTGGTGGAAAACGCGCACAATATATAATAATAATAATAATAATAATAACAACGAGCGCGGGGGAGAGAAGAAACCGCCACGATGTCCGTGGGAACTTAGGGTCATGTGTACAGTCATATTATTGCGTATTCCTATACACCACCACCTATACACCACCCTACAGCCGCCGCCGCCCAGGCTATTATTCCGGAAAAAATAATTAAATATTTCGTGTACCTATACGGGGGCGGACGGGTCACCTGTTAAAAAAAAAAACTCTATTTATTTGATATCCTCCCCCTCCCTGTCGGTAATGAGGTGGAAAATCACAGCGCGCTGTGTATTGCTGCAGAGGACTTGAGTGCACTAGGAATTCCGGTGGAACGCGACGGTATATTATAATATATAATTTAATAACAATATATAAAATCACATATATTTGTATTATAAATACCTACTTACACCTTCCCAGTGAGAAGAATGACAAAAAAATCTCGTGAGTTTAGTCGTTGTAAGTACTCATACAGCAGTACTATATTTTGTTACGAGTACTTATACAAAATGTATTAACCGTTGGTTCGTTATAATATCGGCTAAATAAATTTTCTTCTCTTTTTTTTTTTATCATAAGGAAAATTCGAAATAATATTTTAAAATTCTATGCTGGTTATTTCATAAGTATCGCAAAAGTCAAATATAATAAATTTTTTTTGTTTCTCGTTGGTTTACTTGCATGCACAAACATTTAACGTTCTTAAACGCGCTTATTTTTTATTTTAATTCAATGTTTTAATGATCAGTTAGGGTTTATTAATTTAAAACAAACTACGAATTAGGTACCTTTGAAGAAAAACTTATTAAAAATGTTTTCTGTAGCTTTTGCAGTGTTTTGTGTGGGCGTCAAAGCAATTATATAATATAAAAGTTGTCCGCGGGTCAGCGATTCCCGCTTGGTTCGCTCACTCGGCGTTGTATATTTAACACTTTAAAGTGGCACATTAATATTATATTAAATTAAATGCGTTAATAATTACATTTAAAAAATGATTTTATATGGAACTCTGACATGTATTTTCAAATAGGCACCTCATATTTTTTTGAAATTTTCTCAGGAAATGCATTCGTGTTTATTCAAACTTAACAAAATCAATTCAAGTACTTATGTCATTTGCTTTCAAGTTTCAATTAACAATTGATTTATAAAACACGATTTATAATACATATGAAAAATTAATTGAATGTAGTAAAAATGTATGTAAACTTAAAAAGTAGTAGAAGTAGTATATAAATTCCAAACAAAGTATTTTATTTTTATTGAACTATAATAATAGTTACAACTTAAAATTAAATTATCTACTGCACTTAATAGTTAATATATATATATACCTAGTGATTTTTTATTGAATACCTACATAAATACTCGTATTTTTTTAAAAGTTTTCTTTCTACATTACGTATTTTTAGAGCTTAATGAAAAATTATTTAATACAAAAGCAATACTATTTTAAACTGAACTTTAAAATTCACAATTTTTTATTCATGTAGGTATGAAAATGTGCTTTATTTTATTATCGTATTTAAACATTTCATGCTTGTAATTATTTTAAAATGTACTAATAATAGTCAAACACTCAAACATATTGATTGATATGTTTTCGTTATGTCATATACGTATAACTGTAAAACTTTAACAAAATTATATGTTTTTATAATAACGTGATACCGCTCTTATCAGTTTTATATTTCAATTTTAACTTTTAAATTTAAATTATTTTATGTATTTCCAGGGATGAATATAAACAAAAATATAAAAATCTAATCGCACACCGTTTAAAAACAGTAAAATAAATAGCCATTCAATTATATATATTCTATAAACACAAAAAATATTGAAAATTATGATACAAAATAGTATCCCAACTAAACTGAATGTCTAAAAAATTGTCGAAGTTAAAATTTAAAAACTAGATAAAATAATTTTGATCCCTTTACGTACCAATTTTCGCGTGATTCTCGTACTTTATAGGTATAAGAATATAAATATATAATAATGGCAATTTGCATCTTTATAATACCTACGAGAAAGTGTAGCAAGGTACATCTATTGCGGTGTGGGTGGCAAAATTCGGGCAAAATAATAGTACTATAGTATAATAATATAATATATAAGTAGAGTACAATCCTTAAGCCGTCGAAGTGTGACCAAACTGATGAAATGACGAGCAATAAACCTATACTACGTACCTGCTACCTATAACATATTTCAGCAATCTGTCCGGACGCTTAAAAAAAATTACTATAATTTATAGTTTAATATCGATTCGGAGTCGACAACGATTCGCGTCGGATTCGGTACACTTTGGATGAATCGCATTTTGATTTGTGGTCATATATATTTTTAATCCGATCAGGTTTTCCGAATCACGCGCGAAACAATACACCCGGGCAGTTATAATTCGCCACGACTGCAAATCAGCTAGGAAACTGCAGCATTTTAATATCATGCGATACAGTGATAATATTGGTCCTATATAATAACTAGGTGTTGGTCGGATACCTACAGGCTACGCGACGTTGTGAGCCGTCACTGGTGCGGAGAGCAAGCGCGATGAATACAAAATGAAATTTAATGTAGAATGTTCGAGGCCGGCACAGCTTAAACCGGTAGTTTTTGTCGGAATAATAACCAAGACAAAAAAAAAAATAATAATAATAATAATAATAATAATAATAAATCGCCAGAGTCCTGTAGTAGGTATATGCACTGCAGATATAGGTATATAGGTAAGTCTGGTATCTACAGAGACATGCGAGCGATCGTTTCCTCGGCAGTTATACACGCCATATCCTATTTATTTGTTTATTTTTAATGGGTTTCAAATCGGAAACGGTACGTCAGTTTTCCCGACGTGCTTACCCAAACACGAGTCAATAATGGTTTATTTTTATTACTTCCTCCTATCGCAATGGCCCAATTACCCCGCTGTCATCCACCAATGACCACTTCAACTACAGCGTAGAGAATAAAAATTAAGAACACTCGAATGACCCGAACGAATTTTTTTTACGGTGAAAACTATAATGTTCACGCGTTATATATTTCATATACAATATTTTCGCATAAAACAATGTGTGGATTATTGTATCCATGCATTTTGTAATTACATATTAATTATATAGATACCTACTACAAAACTGAAAAAACATATTTTGGATATTTTTTGTGTTGGTCACGGATGAAAAAGTCAATGCAAATTTGAGAAAACTATAATCAAAGAATGTTCATTAATAATATTTATTTAAATTTCAACAATAGGTATATAATTATCGGAATTTCTGACGATTTAATTTTTTGTTTTTAATTAAAAAATAAATAATAATATAGCTAAGTTTATAAATGAAAAAATAACTTTTTAACACTGTAAATAGTTTTTGCAAAATATTACCATAAGTTTTTCCCTACGCTTTTTACTGCTCTCCAATAATAATATTATAGTAAAAATTGTTTGGAAAAAAACTTTTCTGTCACACGTACTGCGTAGGTATTAAACGAGTTTTGGTCGTGAGATTGTGACTTTTTTATTTATTTATTTCTTTTTTTAATTACTGGTCCAAGGAAGTCGTGTTAACCAGAGTTGATAAGAATCGACTATTGCTGATACCCGTTCGACGGACCAGTCTCTCAATCGTGTTTCGCTAATTAAACGACCGTGGGAACAGCTCCTCGGTAATAGGATCGTTTGAATGTCTCAAATTCAAACGATTTTACCAAAAATATAATTAAAAATGCATTTTATCGGTACCACTTAACAACATCATACGTACATTATACAACGATGTGTATAATAACATTGATTTTAGACGTGTGTCTTGTAGATAAATACAAAATAATGTAACTTAAAATCTGGCATGTTAACAACATAAAAAGTATCCGACTACTATCTGCATTGTTAAAATAATAATAATTTGTAAGAGCTTACTAAGCTTTCTACAAGTAATGGCATTGTTGATCCAAGTGTGTTTCAAGAGGAAGTTATCAAAGAATAAACTGCGTGGAAAATTATAATTTCAAGTGTTATTCTAGAGAAAACAAATCGACACCCTCTTTCTAATGTTTGCTCATCCGTTCAACAAGTTTAGCGTCTAGGGTTATGGAAATATAATTTTAAACAAAAAATAAATACGCTTGTAGAACAAAGTTAATATCAAGGACCACAACGTTGTATGACGATAAAATTTAGGCTACGAATAATATTAAGACGTTGAAGTTTTATAGGTTTAATAATGTATACTTACAATGTTTCTATAATTTGTAATTATACCCAAAGGCCTCTACAAAATTATTCTAATCGATTTCGATACACTATTGACAAATATGTACAATATGCAAGAAATTAAACTTGTTGAAAGTATTTACAATAATACCTTAATATGTCCCTTTGATGGTTGACGAACTGTTGTCGCAGGTTTTGGGTCGATAAACGGTTAACGCGTATACTTCGCAACCGTGTGATTAATATATGTTATTTTTATGTATTCGGACATAAAATGATAAAATACGGCCTAAGGTTCATTTTCAGACTTAAATACCTCCAGTCTTGCCATTTGCCGATCGTTTAAAATGTAAACAAAAAATGTAAAATGTAAAATGACTGCCATATAATAAAACAGATGCTAAGACAACCAAACGAATGCGTATAAACATTTCGCAACAAGCACGATTATATATCATCCTACGATAGATAGTTAATGAATTCAAAATGCGTTAGATACTATACGAATGTTTTATAATATTTTATCGCATGTAGTTTATTATTCATAACCAAATATAAACTTAGCTAAAAAGTATAAACGAATCGAACTATAATCGTCTAGAAAAGATGCATGTTATTACTTATTATTCCTTCGTTGACATAACGTCAACTGCGATAATAAACCGTACTATAATTTTATTATAATATAAGAGTGGACGAGTTACATTGGAAATGATTGTATTCTTACACGGATGTTTTCAAAATTAAATTTATAGCCTCATCCTATATAAAAATACCTATATTGAAGTGACCCCAAGAATAAGCTCGGCGGGTGTGTGAGAACCAGGAAGACTATATTTCGTGCATTTTACAAGACGTGTTTGTTTTCCTAAGGAGGGAGCCAAGTATAAGAAGAAAAAGAAAAAAAACGATAGAGATATTATGTCCTTTGAACAGCGTGCATATAATATATAGGTACGTGTTGTTGGGCGTAATAAGAAAAAGAAAAAAAAATAGCGTTTCGAATTCAATGTGTGTATACACAATTGACCATAAGAAGGAAAAAAAAAACAAACAAACAACAGAGACACGTGAAAAGAAAAAGGGCTGGTACTGTGTGGCCGACCGCTTATATGTAAATGTTCCGAGTGCGTCGAACCAGGAAATATTCACTTTTTTTTGCCCTCAATAAACCACCCCCTCGCATCTTTTGACCGTAATTTATGACTTATCAATGGAGTGTTTACAACCCTTTTTAAAACCCTTTAAGTTTTATTGAGCATTGTGTATGCGTGCACGCGTGTATTTTCATTTTTTTTTTGACGGACAAAATGAAAACAAAAAAAGACGGACAAGACAATGTCACGGTTCCTTTCGTTTTCCAAAGTATCTTTACTATTTTTTGCCACTCATTTCTGAAATGTCGAATATAATTTAGTTCATTTGAGCGAGCAAGAGCAAAAAATATAAGCCCTAAAAGAAAAAAGCCATATATTAAGTATATGACACGTGTATATAGCCACAAAGCAATGGCAATCCATACCAAACTATATTCATAAATCAGTGGAAAAAAAAATTGAGTGAACTAAAAATATTTAAAATGTGTAGTCGTGTTAAGAAATGAAGTTAGAATTGAAGTTTAACCTACATCTTATAAACATAATAAAGTTTTTGAATCTATTTTGAAAACAATATTGGTTGGTACAATTTGTTCAATACAACAAAATATTTATGTTATAAGCTATTTTTTATAAAAAAACAATCAGTGTGTAATCGAATAAAGATGATAAAGACAAGTAATTATATTCATATACATAAATATTATTATAATCCTTATTAAAAGAATGAAATAATATTAAGATACAATAAACGAGTTGATAACACAAAATGAGTGTAAAACAGTTCATCCTGGGTAATTCAATATTTATGGACAAAAACGTCGTAAATCAACTGTTAATTGCATGAACAATGTGTACCTACGTATTTAGCTTGTGGTTGTGGAAGAATTTTAAAATCTAAATACTTTCGTATGTGACGTGCTAACAATTTAAAAGAGAAGTTTTATAAAATACTTTACAATGGAAAAAAATATCTAATGTTATAACGATATTTCAATAATAATTTTTTCAAACAGTCAGTCCCTTAGTTACCTATAGTAGGTATACACGTATTAACGATTACGTAACTGGATATTTTTTATAAAAATAAATAAATAAAAATAAATATTTTAGGGTATATTGGAAATCTAAATGTTTAAAAATATAAACGTTAAAATGTTATAAGTGGTATAAATATAAATATATTATTATAATATTATTATATAATATATTATATTATGTACCAATTACATTATAGAATAATCGTGGGATTTGTGAAAAATCCAATAACCACTGTTCAAGTAAAATTATTTAAAGTCAAAGTGTGCAAATTAAATAGATTATTATAACTTGAATGATTCATTGTTATTTAAATTTTTACGGGTAATACACTTTGGTTACTCAGTAAAAATAAGTAAGCTACCTCGATATGAGGAAAAACATTCAAAGTGTGTTTCCGTAATCACATTTCAGGGGCTGTAAATTAAAATAAACTGATGGAAATTTATAACATAAAATACATTTTTATTATAATCCAATATATATACAATTAAAATTTTATTAATTATACACATCGTGTAACTAAATAAGCAAATATCTATGAAATAAATATATTCAAATCAATGTAATAATATTATGATATTGTTAAAGAGGCAAATTGTTTAATATCAATTTAAAACATGAATAAAATTTAATTATTATTTAGTGTGATAGCGCTTCAAATTATTCGTTGTATCTCATAACTTTAATAATAAAAGAATATTTGAAGTATCGTTACTTAACAGGTACGCAAACGGCAAACGGTATACGATTAAATACATATTTAAGAAACGCATAGATCACAATTCATTTCCGACAATACCCTCAACACATAAACGGTTCAGCTCGATAAATAGTTAAACTTCGTTATTACTTATTACACAATTTAATTGCAGGTCATTGTTATTATTTGGAATTAAACGTATTAAACAATAGTTCTAGATATGCTGAGATGTAAAAGGTTAAAATATTATAATGGTTATACAATGATATATTGAAATTTTATTTATAGTCTTTACTATGATAATATAGTGCCTACAATCCTTTGAACTTTATTATAGTTATAATCGGAAATAGACCACTAAAAATAATATTATTGTAATATCAAAAACTAAATAATAATGTTTATAATTACTTATCTCTAATATATAATTCATATATAACATATACATTATACACGCCACGCATAGTAATAAATGTATACCGATATTATACTATAATATTGGGGTGGCCAAACTTTTTTTGGCCGCAATCTACTAAAAATATACTTCACCTTTGATGATCAACTTCCATAAAAAACCTAATCAGCATGATTAATTTTCGTGTGCCTAGCCTAAAAATAAATTCTAACACAATCGACTTTGAAATCGTTTGCGATCGACCGTTTGGCCGCCCCTGTATTATAGTGTACCTGCGTTATATTGTAAAAGAATTCTAAATACGTGTTTTAAATTTAAAGTTTGAATATTTCTATACCTATTTAATGATATAGTAATTCAATGCAAACGCACATTGCATTTTATTAGGTTATTTGAGTACGTATTGATGTTCTAATATATCGTCGTAGGACTAACGTAAACAATTTTCCATAAAAAAACCCTTATCCATTGACCAGATAAAATCGGTTAAGATATTAAAAACACATCCGTCGGTTTATAAAATAAATAGTAACATAATTTCCATTTATCACACGCACTCATACGACGTACATACAACGAACAAATAAAAGGTTCATTTAAAAACGTCTATGCAACGGCACTCATACAATCATACAGGTATATATTATACAATATATATGTACAGTGTACACGTAAGTATACGTAACCCTAGGCTATTCCTCCAGTGTTTTCATTGCGAAATGACAATTATTACATTATTATTATTTATTATATATAAGCCGTGGGGAGAGTCAATTCGGCGTGTTTACTTATCGGTGAAAGGACCAACCCTTTATCGGGGATCGACTGTAAACGTCCGATACGTATCGGCAAACTATCGTTGTCGTCCCCATTTGTTGTGTATTATAATATTATGTAAAAGAGGCGACAAACACACACACGAACACGCGTATCGGTCGCATTAAACACTGTATATGCTATTCTTTAGGCACCTATATATATTTTTTTTCGTTCCCTTTCGTTTTTTTTTTCACCTCATTCTTCTCGCAGTATTATATATCCTTTTCCGTTTGTATCGATTCCGGGTCGCATATACATATATATTATATTATGTATATTGTATACACACGACGGATATCTCTACGGGTAATAAACTCAACCGATCACCCGAGGGGGGGAGAGTTCCAATACGCAAGGGATGATGATATTGGGTCTTGTCGGCGACGTGTCACGAGTGTGCCGTCGCTGCCGCGTGTGTTGTTTTTCCTTTTCACTCTTGGCTGGGAAGAAAGGGTTCCGCCGTCGCCACCACCGCCGCCTCTGAGAGAGGGTTTCTCGTGTTTCCGAATCGCAGTCAAAATAACATGCGTAAATATACAATAATATGCGTATGTATGTATAAACTAGAAAAAGGGTTGATCGTAAATTTTAAAATGTTTATTTTTTTGTTCCTTTTTGTTAAACACTCACACTCATACACGAGGAGTTTCTATTACACCGAATTTGTCACGAATGGCCTCTACAAAACGACGTGTCCCTTTGTCGGTACACATAATATGTACGTCTATATACCTACGCTCTTATCCCTATAAGAGTATATTAGGTATAATATACCTATATATATATTTATAACACAATACGTTGCCGCCGAGTCTTCTCATTCCTTTGTACGGTGCACTGCCTGCCCCTTAAACAGTTTCGTTTATTTTTTTGCTCTTAGACGTGCATAATGTCGTCGGCATTTCGAAATCACGAACCAACACTTTGGGTCCGGACGCACGAGTATTGAAATAATGTGATCAACTGGCTCGTCGTTTGTATACGTTTTAGCAATAAAATACCAAGTTTAATATTATAACGTTTACAGTGAAATTTACATTTCTATACTAGATTTCTATATTATACGCACCACAATAATATTATACGTTTAAAATTTACTTGTAATCACATCATAGGTAATTGGATATGGTATCATAATTATTATTGTTTTCTAATGATTCAGATAAAATATGACTTATTTTATTATATTATAGTGTTATTGATTGTAAACAGAATAATATCAATTATATAGTACGGAACCAAGATAAATGTTTTTTCTCAAATTTATTTAACAGGGCTATTTGTGATTAATAATTAATATAGTTTCTCTGCAGCACATTCGTATATTTAAGATTTAACGAAATTACGATGAAACTGTTTCTATATTCGATGCATAATAAATTCTTGTTATTTTAGTTTTTAGTTTTTTATACTGTTTAGTCATGTAAAATGAATATAGGTAGATTCAAAATAGCTTTAAAATAGCTTTAGATAAACACTGACATTTGGTGATTGAGCTGACCCATCCATCGTCGAAGTATAAGTATAAATAAAAGTTTACATATACTCGAATAAGCGTATGAATAAAAATAAATAAAATACAGTAGTATCATAAATACTGCATAAAACGAGTGCTGATATTTAAAACTTAATAAACATTATTATACTGTAAAAATATAAAATAATTCTTTATTTTTTTTACTCGATACGTAATTTAAAATCCTCACGAATGTCTATGGCAGTATTGAATATTTAAATAGCATCCAAAGCTAAAAAATATTTTTAATTCGTTATTTTCTTGAGCGTTAATAAATTATAATTGTTTGTACTCCAATTCACCATGTTACCCTACAGTGATTTCTTTTATAACTATACACCTGTCTATTAGTGTAGTATTAAATTACAAGCTACAGTTTTGGCATTATCAAACGTGTGGACTACAAAAGTCTTCGATGCAATCTGATTATTTTAATATTATATGAGTTAAATAATAATTATCTTAATTATTGATGGTTGTGTATGAATAATTCACTAAATATTTATCACATAAAATTCACATCACGAACATACACGCTTAACACGTGTCACAAAGGTATGAGTTTTGTGTAACTTGCATAAAACGTGTGTAGTACGTACAATGTGATCATACACGATTTGCCGATGTTCGACGTTGCAAAAAGACGGACATAATGTGCTGAGGTGAAAAAATAATAATAGTCAATGATTAACAACCCGCTTGAATTAATTTGCAAGTTAACAAAATATGTACGTATACGATAAGTTTTTTTCTAAGCTTTAATTTTATCAATAGGATTTAAAATCATTAAGTACTATCGTTTAAATTTCTACCTATAGATATTTGAAACTTTATCTTGGTATACTAGTTGTATAACGATACAGATCGAAAAGTTGTTGAAAGTTATACGTTGTAAAGAAAGAATTAAAGGTATGTAAAGTCCATTCATCAACATCAAAGTTATACGAATGAAATCGCGCATAAGTATAACATTCTAGTAATTAATAAAATATATTCTAAGAAACGCATATACAATTAGTTCAAATTATTTTTATATTTGAGCTACCGGTTGATGTTAACATTAACACACATTATATATAGAAACATTATTTTAAATTATATTGTTCAAGTATATTATCAGACGCACAAACTTATAATATTATATATGTTACGCGTTGTATAGTTCTAAAGGCTAATAGTTTAATAAAAAAAATAAATAAATAAATAAATTAAATTTCAGCTGTATCAATATTGTAGAATATTAAATGAAATTATAAAAACAGATAATATGCAAATCGCATAATAATTTTAATGATAAGGAAATATGAGTTTTTACAATATCCACAATGGATGTTATGTATGAGTGTTGAGTGCATATAAATATCACGAATACCTATGTTATTTTGTTTTTCCGCGTAACCGTATAGTCCGTCGACGGGAACAATAAAAAAATAAATGAACGATTTTGATACTATATAGGTGTAATACGCCGCCGTCACTTTAGTTTTTTTTTTTAAAAAAATCAATAGAACAGTTTTTATTTCGTCCTTCGTCCTGTTTTTGCCATATGTGTAACTATGTGTTAACCGATTTTTCCCTCCGTTTTGCTCTTATTAATGTTATCGAAGCGAACCACTGTACAAACCACTCGCGTCAGTGTCAAAACCTACTCTTATAACGCCGATGTGTTGAAGTAGCTGTGCTTACTTAAACATAATATTATAAACACAAAAGTTAACCGTAAAGAAAAAATGTACGTAAATTTAGTTTTGTTCATAACACCGCATCAGCCACTGAAAGGATGAATGTAATCGATCATAATGATCATAACACTATATAAATATTTGATCAAAAATCTTTTCAACTATAGTTTTTATTATTTATTATGGTACAATAGTGAACGCAATATAATCATTTGATAAAGATTAGTAATGTTTATGTGGTGCTTAAGTTGTTACCTACATTTATAGTAAGTTTATACGAATTGTATTTTAAGTGTTATAGATATAATAAAGAATACGTTATTACCTACGATACATACAGTAAATGGTCTAAAAAGGTGACTATACATACAATTGCATATTAATTATTATTATATATCCGCTACTGGACATGATATAACGTAATGCACGAAAGCATTATAGGAGACAAATTATCTGGTTTAAAAAATGTTGTTTTTTTAAATGAAAAAATACTTATTCAAACTTATATAAATAAATCATATGCCTACCTCGAAAAAAAAATGAACTTATTATTTCTGACCCATATCTGGTGAACATACTTATAAGTTATTATACGACATGTCCTAGTTAATAAGGATCATTGTCATACATTAGAGTCCACGTCAAATTTAAAGAAAATAATACAAAATAACAATATCCATTATAACATATCGTTGTTATTACAGCGATGAGTGCATTTTAAGACCAATGCTTTGGTAGATTGTCGGTGGTTTATTAGGATGATCGTCGCTCAACTTGGCCCACCTGCATTCCAGGTATACACACACAGACAATTCCATCGTCCGCCGCAGACCACCTGCAATTACACCCTTCCTCCCTACTCTTACGAACAAACTGACTCGCCCACTACACCTATATAGGTATATTCATAATATACCCTACACGAATATAATTTGTAATATGTGATTATATCTCTACGTATACTATCCCAGCTGGATCGCAAATTACACAAAGATTCGTTACTACCATGGTCAGGAAAGGTTTTTGTTGGTTTATACTGCAGGATCTTCATCTAGCGCTTATATGTATACTCTGTAAACTGTACATGACCTAGCGTATATACTATATATAATAATATATAGACCGAACTGTTGTCTGCCAGATAGAAATACGTTGCAATATTGTAAGAACAAATAATACGATACAGAGACAGGATATTTGTAAGCTAATAATGGTAACATGGTAAACACTACCTAACTGTAGAGTAGATTTTTATGAAAAAAATTAAATTAAAAAGTTGTTTATACTATCATTGATTATGAACATAAACACATCGTATTTATAATCAATAGTACTTCAAAAAAAAAAAAACAAATTTTAATGAAGAGGAAAACAATTGTTCATACATCTGGTGATTTTACAGAGATAAACTTTTGCAAAATAAAAATAAAATTGACAATATTTCAACGGATTGTTATGAAAATTAAAAAAAATAGTATATTTTAAAAACGGTAAAAGGAGTAAAGAGAATGTATACATTTCATTGTTTTTCAAAAAAAAAATTTAATAAGAAATATTAAAAAATAAAATATTATCGCACTATCCCATAATAAAATGTAAGATTCAATTTGACATTTTTTAAAAATATTATTGATAAATATGATAAATACGATATTATATACACACCATTATGCTTGTCAGCTTGTCAACATATTGCGTACATATTTCTGTTTTAAATTTTAGATTTTTGTTAAAAAAAATGTGCAGCAAAAAAAAAACTGTAATGTTTTTATAAATAAAAAATTACATAACAGGTATATCATTTATTAGGAAAGTTTAAAATGTACCTATTTTATTTAGAATAGTAGAAATATATAATTTTTGATAAGTATTATATTGTAGGACGCAAGCTATATATAATCTATCAGTAATGTACGTGATGTATTAAAAAGCTTTTGAACGCACTGAAACCCACAGTTTAAAAGAACGTACTCGAACCATATAATATTAAAACAGGGTTGTTATAACGATTTTTTAAAAACTAACATTCCGGGAAAGAAAATAATATATAAATGTCTAATGGGAATGGAATAATTGAAGTAATTTTTTTGTTTTTGCACTCGCTCTTTTTTTGAATCCCGTGCTAGCTTCTATCATCGCACGGTGTAAAATAAAACACGAAATGTGCTGAGAAAAAAAAACTTGGGGTCGGGTATTCCTCCCTATTTCCAGTTTGTCCTTAAAGTGAAACTCGTAGGACAGAACGAA
Organism: Schizaphis graminum; assembly: GCA_020882235.1. NCBI lineage: Eukaryota > Metazoa > Arthropoda > Insecta > Hemiptera > Aphididae > Schizaphis > Schizaphis graminum. Next base: position 111,432,523 of record CM037032.1, on the reverse strand, counting down.
TGAAAATAAAAAAATCAATCAGTGTTATTTCTCCCCTTGCGTCGCGGTTTCGTCTCATTTAATTCAAGATCATTGCATGGTCGTAAAAAGAAATAAATAAAGTATAATAAATGAAAATAAATGAAAATATAAGCTTATACCGTCAAATGAGCCTGAACGCATATTAGTGGATAATATATATTATATTATGACCATGCAGTACAGGTTGATCACGTTAATCCAAATGATTACAACAGGTCGTAGGAAACGAGCAGAGCGAGAAAATATGGTATTTTTTATTGTTGTATAGGCATATCAGTTATGACGTTTGACGTTAGTGTTTAGTTAACGATAATATATGAATATCGTACAATATAGTACGTACTCTAACGTGATTTACTGTTTAGTTTTTACTTCTCAGTTACACTGATATTTATACACCAAACACATCCATTACTTATCTAAGTAAGTGCAGCGTGCATATAGACACCTATACCTATTTTACTTTCTGTACACAAATTGTAACTAATTTGTTTCTGCACGTTATTAATAATTTTTTTTCAAAGATCACAAGTATGAATATATTATTATATTAAATTTATATATGGGTATACACTGATTTCGAAAAATAGGAAGTGAATAATTAGGTATACATATTATGTTACAATCTAAATTATTTTCTATTAGGCAATGCAATACATTTAAATATTTCAAATTTGAGTGATCGAACGAAATTGAATATAAAAGAGTAAAATTTTAAACCAGTTTACAGAGGATGACTTTACAATTTATTCTAAAATTAGAAGTGGTTACTAACTATTATGTGTGTTGATTTTATCTACATAAATATGTTAATGTGTGTTTAGAATACGTTACATTAAAATACATATCAATACATTGCTTTTATACAGTAAACGAAATATTTTATAATTTGTATATAGTTATTTTAGAAATATCAAAAAATATACAAGTGTTTAACACTATTTTGATAACTAGTACTAGAGCACAAACTATAAGGCACGCTAGAAAAGAACTTTCTCCGGCCTGTTGCTGTCCATATTTTTTTTAAAGGTGACTCGAATTGTTTCCTAATTTCAAAATTATCAGAAAACTCAAATTCCTCCCATATTATGTAGTTGAATATTAAGTTCTCATGTTGTCTCGGATAGAATATTATTTCACTTTAATCATTGAATCGAAGGAAAATTTTTACCCTAAATTTATTTCAATCAATTAAAACGTCCATTTTATATTTATCATAACAATTTTAAACTATTATCTCAAATTAAAATGATTTCCCCTATTTTTGATAATAATGTTTATTTCATATTTTTTATAAAAACAAAAACATGCTTGTTAATAACGTAACAAATGCACACACGGAATTAATTATGCAATGCTAAACTAATCATCAGTTATTTACGATATATTATTATTTGGAAGTAGAAAAAAATAATTATATTTTTTAAGTACAACGAAAAATTCGAATATCAATAAAATAATCAATAGTGTAATAAAGCATATTGAATATTATAATTGATAGGACAATGAAATAAATAGATATATTGATTTTTATTATGATATATTGATATGGGAGGCAGTTTAAGTAAAAAAGGTCACCTACCTATTTCCGAAGCAGTTTGTGCGCACCAAAAATATATTGCGAACGTAGGATGCAATTATTTATTCTGTCCTTAAATAGTAGGTACAAGTCAATTATGATTATAAAATAAATTGAATGTTTGGATTAAATTTTTATCGTCTACCTATTCCGTTTAGACGTTTTCAAACTAATTAGAAACACTTTATTCCATATCAGTATACAGACAGTGACCAATATTTTATGTTTTCATGTCTTACTAATCAGTTTTTACATAAATATATGAATACGCGTAAGGTCAACAGCCAACAGGACTAAAATAATAATTAGTTACTTATGATGAAAACAGGTTACATTTAATTTAACTGCATTCATAAAAATGCATAAATTACTTCAAAATATATTTAAAATTCAAACTTGGAATTAAATTACTAATATGTGTAACTAATTATTATCTAGTTAATCAAAGTAATATACTCAACTATTTGTAAGTATTTACATTTCGAATCTAGTAACATTTTTATAATATATATAAAATACAGACCCGATTAAATATTTGAATATTAAGTGAATAAATGTAAAAATTTAAAATTATAAAAATATCATTATGCCATACGAGTATACACAAAACACAGTATGTGTTAATGGACTTAACTGAACAGCTTTCCAGATCGCGATTAAATAATAATATCCAAACGCAATCAATTTGGACGGATTATACAAAATATGGATACATAATACTTTTTAATATAATTTCACAACATAATATATTTGTCAATTCTCATGTTTAATGAAATTATTATTAAAACAATAATTTTTGATTATTTGGCCAGATTGTAATAAATGGTACTCTTTGAAAATACAATCATTACAACATATTCGTGCTCAAGCGTTGTATCATAAATAGCTTATTTACACAAAAATGACTTACCGATGGGCACATTTTGCAAGTATATTTTCGGCCACCACCGTTTTGATGCGTGACCACGTGATGTGCGTCCGTGATTTTGGCGGCATTTATCGGATGTGGTACGATCAACATGGGCGTCGTTGAGTTACCAGTGGGTGAAATGCTGCTAGCCGTACTTGCTGTACTATGTGACCTTGGCGTACCACCCCCGTGTTGCTGGTACATACCAGAACCATCCTCCATACCACCTGCAAATAAAATTTGAATGATTATCAAGAATTTCGAAAATATAATTGATTATATCTATATGATAAAATAATGTAAGGGTGTTATTATTATTAAACTAGTTGAACACGCAATAAATTTATTTATGAATTACCCTATTGCAACCAATAGGGATTAAAAACAAAACTATGAACACTCCCTGAGTCTCAAGGAATATTTGTGTAGAATAGGATGACAATTATTTCAGTATTATATATTTTAAATTAGCCAAGTTTACCTAAATAAAAAATAATTTATTTAGGTACCATATACGTATATGCGGATTAAACGGGTTATAAGCACTCTAATCGCAATGTTTTTATTATAAAAATATAAATGATTGGTTCAATGCTAAAACCGGTTCACGATCAAATTTTATGGTTTATTTATTTTGAATTAGTAAAACACCGAAAGAAAATCCAAAGTTATTTGTTACTGTAATATTGCTGGTATTTAGATTTTAGAGACTACAAATAGTTGAATACATTCATATACAAATCAAAATGATACCTGCTCGAATATTTTGAACAATAGAAATATATTATGGACTATGGTATGTATTATTATTATTATTATTAGGTATGGAATAATAAATATTACATATCAGTTGCATGAGCATATGTATATTATACAGTTTATTGAATAATTTATAGTAAAAAAAAACTCAAGTTATGTAAAGAATTTTTATTTTTGCAACCAAAATTAACATTTTCTGTATATTTTCGATAAATTATAATAGATTATATATGTAGGTATCAGTGTATCGTAGCTATGAGTCGAAATGTATGCAAAATTCGGCGTTTCAAAGGGTTCCGGTGGTGTCATTATTCTTTGAAAACAACTATAATAATAATATGTTGGTATCGATTTAAAACTCGTTTTGAATTTGTCGTGACCATAAAACAGTATTAAATCTGTTATATTAATGTTTTCGTTACACAATAGCTCATAATAATATGGTACTCTTAAAACATGAACCTTTCCCAAATTCACAACTACTTGATTAATGCAGAAAATCAAACAGAATATGTATTACATCTTTAAGCGTGGCATGCTTATAACAACATTGTATTTTTTTGGTTGATAAAAATTTAAAAATATTTCACAACTGCAACTATTTTCAAGTTATTAAAATAATATAATATAGGTAATATATTATCTGTATTTAATTGATATTAGCTAAATAATATAATATGGGTTTATGAAATAAACGATCAAATTATGCGTTTCAAAACTGGTTTCGTTAAACTAAATAAATAATATTGGCGTACAAAGGTCTCGCGAAACACGTTTGATCCCATGTAAATTCGATCGAGTTTGTTATAATATATTATTATGTATACATGTATATTTATACGAATTTCAAGCGTTTGTTAGCATAATATTTACCATCAGATGTAGGGGTACGTAAACTTTCACACCTCGATGTCCTTTCGTGAAAAATAAACAGAGTATACTTCCATATGCGTATATACAATATATTGTGTGTCAAGATTTTCATGTTATTTGCATTTTGATATTTTAAAGCATTTGAATTAAACGGGTGGCATTGAAAAGCATAAAAATTGTATTTTATCGAAGCACACACATTATCACGAAAATGTGTAAGTGTCAAATAGAATATAAATATGGGGGCTGTCGAACTGCATTCCTTACCTAAACCAATGTTCGAATCGGATTAGGTCTTGTCATTTCGTAGAACTTATAAACGTTCATTTTAGAGTATTGTACATGAGTATCAGTGATTTAGTATTGAAATTGTCAACAGCATATTCCAACTAATTTAGAAATTATATCTATGATATAGATTATACGATATTAGATTATATCTATGTAATATCTAAATTACAATTATTTGTTAATTTTTTCATAATATGTTTTTGTATAATATTTTCAAAAATGTAACTATATATTATGTAATTATTATAATAAAAATACTAGTCTTTAAATATTAAAAATATACAAATTATTCTCCGGACCATCTACTGAATGATACTCGTTAGTATATGGGTTATATCACTTACATGTAATTATCAAAACGAGTACAATTTAAAAAAAAATAAGTGGTATTCGACCTTACCCGTAAACAAGATGACACTCGCGGGTAACGCCTTAGATCATACTGTATATTATATCTATGTAATCTAAGGGTAACGGACACATAAAACCAGAATTACATGTATAATTTAATATTATAAAAAGTAAATCTTTAACCATTCACCACGCAATTCGATAAATCAGAACTACAGAAACTGACCCCCTGATAGCTCTCTAAGAATCCCTTTCTCTTATATTCTGGCCTCGGGCGGATGTTCATTCACGTCATATTATATGTAGGGTATATTATGTGTACATGTTGTAATGATATCGGAAGAGTATAATAATATGTATTATAACTGTACCAAAGACAGCCGGCTCGAAGACTAGACTGCCTACGTTCCGGGTACTCACCGGAGGAGCGGGTGACGGTTCACTGCAGGGAAGAGGGTGTAATGAGCCGTATAACGCTGTCAGACTACTCGGAAAGGTATTCAAGGTGAGCATCGGTGAGCATAGGTGATCAAACTAACAGTATGTCAGTATAATATATATGTGTGTTGCGTATGTGTGTGTAGGTCTGTGTATGTGTATAGGTGAAAATGTATATTATATAAACAGCCTCGCCTTGTCAACTCGGACACGTACTCTGCAACCATCGTTATGACTGTCGACTACGATTACGACCCTGCGTGTCGTATCCATGGAAACTATCGATATCTTTGGAGAGAAAAAAAAGTTAATTATTATGCGTATTGGAATAGCTGCATATTCTATGCCCATGAGCCATCCACAGGACTTACAAGAGAACAAACAAATCACTCCGTTCGATAGTGGTTCTGCTTGACGGCCAGTTTGCCATATTTGCTAAATAAGGGTATACACATGTCACTGCGGGGGAGATTTCGATAAAAACATTACATTAAACGGAATTCTATATATATATAATAATAATATTGTAAATTTACTAACGAGTACTACGCAGCTTCTACTTATCATACCTGTCTGCATAAATGCATATATAGTGCATACCTATACAAAATATTGTACACATATATCCTATGCAAGTTAAAAATATTGGCCATAATAAATATAATATCAGTGATTGAAACTATTTTTCAACGAATACATGTTAGGGTTGAGTATATATATCATATATACGTACCTTTTGAAAGTTGTTGAATATGATCGTTGTTGTTCATTTTCGCCTGAAATAAAAAAAAATTATATTAGTTTTATCGGATATCTATGCTTTATACAAATTCATGGATTCAAAGGTAATGTTGCATTTTGAATGATGGTTTTATAGTATAACATACATAAGACGTATCTTGTAAATTGTGGATATATTATGTCGTTTTGGTAAAAAAAAAAGCACGCATTTGACAACCACGTAATTAATAGGCACAAAATTATAATCTCTAGAAGCGAGGGACATATTATATTATATTTACATAAAAAATACATAGTGAAAAAAACAATGCGAAGATCTATCATAATTTTAACTAGATATATCTGTATAAGTTAAATTAAGTTATAGAAAGTTAGTACACCGTTTTTGTTGTTATTTCATCGAACTACTCCTATATCGTTTATATATATATATTATATATATGATATAGGATAATGTTCCAACTATTGTTGTACTATCAATAATATTTTTTTTTACGTATCAATAATATTTTGAATATTCAGCAACGGAGCCCAAAAGGAATCAAGTCTGTAAGATAGGGCTTATAAAATATAAACCAGTTTAATCCAAACGCCTAAAACTGGATATAATATATGTATATCCATATTATACATATTAATATACGAACCACACAATGTTTTTAATGGCCATCTAAAGTAAATACGTGTAGAAATCATAATGACGTGTAGTAGTAGTAGTAATAGTAGTAGTAGTAGTAGTAGTAATAGTAATAGTATTGTATATAAGTGCTGTGTAGTAGTTATAGTATATAGTGAGTAAAGTGTATGATATTGGCAAACGCGTTTGCTTTTTCTTTATCGTTAATGTTTTTTTTTTTTTAGAATTTTACCTCATAGCCTTGTTTCATGGCTGTCTGTCTAGTCCAACTATAGTCCACTTCTTTGACGTGTCCACCACATTGCTGTAAACACACAAACAAAACCGACCAATCAGAATTAGACACAACAATCAGTGATAATCCGGACCTGCCGGAGTGCACAACTCACGTGATTCGAGAATGCGCAATTTTAACACAACCATAAACGAATAATATATTATTATATAATTTATATTATACTACTGATAATAATCAATAAACATTTATACTGAATATCAATTTGCAATCGATATAATAATGCGTGAATTACGTACAATTGGATTTTAACATACGTTGCGATATAGGTAGGTACTTATATAATAATATATTATACTATGATTGTCTTCAATTACAAATTTATTATACAATAATTATTGATAAATTAATATTAATTTCTTTTTTAATAACGATCAATGTAAAATTGATGTATATGTGACTACAACGAGGGGAACTATCCGGTAGACGTTTCAAAATTTCCATAATGATAACGATAAGTGTAACGAGTTATATAATACCTATCTAACCACTGAATATAATAATTAATAATATATTGAAATGTATAGGTTTAATGAAATTTGAACAAAATATTGTAAAAACGTATTGTATTAAGATTTGTTGTTTACATGGCCTTATCATAAAGTGTTTACTGGGCTTCACTATCTAAGCACTAATGGTTGTCATAAAACAATGACATTATTTTTTAGTTTTATACTTTTTCTCGATTACACTTAACATTGAATAAATTTTATATATTTATTTATTTGGAGCATAATACGTGCATAATGTATATATATATATACACTCGTATAAGATTCTATAAGAGTAAATATTTATTAATTTTACATCTGTATCTGAACCTACCGTATCTAAAAAAAAATTAGGGTTATTGAATATTTTTTTTTAAATACCTTTACAATACAATAATACTATAATAGTGCGTTCGATTAACTTAAAAAAAAACACCGTTATTTATTTTACAATCTCCAATTCATCTGGATATAAACATGTTTTATTATGTTTTCCTTTTCGGCGTTTTTATTGTTTGGCAAAACTTTACAGACGCAATGTTACCCCTCCGACCCCACCCAAGCTACCGAAACGGTGGACGACTGTCCCGGGTACCCGAATTCTCTGTCGATTTATTATCCGGTCCTCGTTCGAAACCACTATTATACACCGAGTAGGTATGTATATATACAACTCGACATAACGGTCATCTACCCAGACGGTTTGAGAAACAATCGAATTCGAATAAACTGCTTCGCGAATGCACAGCATTGCGGTGAAACGCCGAGAATAATCAATGATATCTACACGGGGGCTAACGTAATTTTTACTCTTATTATAGTTATTTTAAAACTAAAAATATCATCAGGTTATGCGCACACAGTATACCGGCCATATTATTGCAACGCAGGTTAACAATATTGGATTGGTATTCTTCGCGTGTTTACGATCCTAATTTCATACTAAAATTCAACCATATAATACTAAGCTGTCGAATAACAAACAAAATTCCGCAATTTATATGGCATATGACGTATGGCTATTATGTGGTTAATTATGTAAAGAGTAGAGTACAATATTCTGTTCAATGTACGTCAAATCATCATGATCTTGTCGCAACACCGGTCCATAAAACATATTATTATATATATAGAATCTAAAAAGTATTATGCGGATACCCTGTAATATCACCATGTACGTATATTATTTTAAATTGTTTAAAGTGTTCATCTCGCTGCAGGTGTACCTTAGTAACTACCTACAGTACGCGTCTACCTACCCCGTTAGATGCATGTTGAGATATGATATCGTCACAAATTATCGAAAAACAGACTACGAATTTGGTTATTTTTGTATACACATGGTACATAAACTTCGTACATAATTGTGCCTGTCGTATGATTACACTCAACGCTCGTCGACTATAATTGTATAGGTCCATGGGAATAATATTTTATGTTCTGCTATTCGGGGACGTGTATGTTTTTTTCAATTCGTCGAAGTTAGACTAAAAACCCGATCGCGTGACTATATAACCCCGCAGAGTATTATAAACGATGTGTTGACGTAAAAGCTTACAGGTGATGACTCCATAAGTTTCCAACGACGGTTTAATTGCATAATATTATTAACGAAACGAATAACGACAGTATTGTAGCATATAAATTTCATAACAGTTTTCACGTGAGTATTACAACATTTACAACTATTTATTATTAACTCGAAAACATAAACATTTTTTTTTAAAAGAAAGATGGTATTGTGTAAATTAATAACTGAATGTAGTCAAGATAACCATAATATCAATATAATATGATATATTCTAAAATAAAACTAAAGTGGTATTATCATATGATTAGGTAGCCTAAATATGTCGTTGTGTAGGAGTTTAGTTTGAAAAAAAAATGTTTTTCCTGCTTTTCTCGACAACGAGTTTGTCATATTGTCTAAGCTTTAATAATAAATTACATTACTCCATTATATAATATTGTAATTTTATTTGTATATCATGAGCTTTGGGTCCATCCCTTTTAACGAATATTAATATTTCTGAAACTAAAATTACCAAATAACTGAATATACATATTTAGAGCTTAAAATATAGCCTATTCAAGGATTTTCCTAAATTTTTAACCACCGATAAGTACTGAAATTTCATACAAAATGTACGTCTAGATTTTATTATCACGTATAATATTGAGAATGCTTGCACCCTCAACCTGCGTAGTGTACTTACACGGAAATTCGGCATTGTTATCGACGGTATGTTGTAAAATAGACTAAGACGACAAAAGCGGTGTGAAAACGTTTCTTAAGGTTTTATTTTCTAATATATACTGTATACATATATTATAGTTATAATGTATATACACAGCTTGTTTACCTTCGGGGGCTGTTTACGGCTTACCCCTTGCTCGCCGCCGAAAATTGTTGTATTAATAAAATAAAATGCGTAATGAACCGTAACTACGTGATTTGAATAAAAATCCTACTGAGGCGTGTACGAATCACGGCGAAGATTAATGTTTTTCGTCAGTTGTAAAATGGAAAATATGATAAATGATAGGAGTCACAAGGTGTTCGATCTCGAATATATAGAAATGGGTACCTGTAAATCGTATACCTTGACAAATCCGCGTTGTTCCGGATCGCGTCAGAATGTTAAATAGGTCTTGGGAACAAAAATCAAAACCAGATCTTGTGAAAAGGGTGCGACGCGTAAGCAGCTAATGTGACGTATAGGTATATACTGCTGTACAGACAGTATAATGTTGTGTGGTACTTACCACACTTAACGCGCTAAACGATATTGGGTTATTTCACTGATAAAACATAAGGTTATACCTATCATATCTTATACTGTATAATATAATGAGAATAATTTGTTTACGATTGTTTTTTATCAAGTATTTTTGGAAATATGTAGATTATTTTATTCAATATAGGTATAGTCCTTTGACTAAAAGATAAAAAATATGGACATTAAAAATATTTTAATATCCTTAGAAATATACCTATGTAGCTATGTTAACTATTTAAGCGTTTGTTAAAAATTTAAAAAGTCTAAACCAAATGATTATCTATGTTGGCAACATATTATCTGACATGCGAGAACTGTAAGATCCGAGATAATATATTTAGTTTTAAAAAAAATAAACAAATTTTATATTGTATAAAAATTAAATTAACAGTTTACAAGTTCAATTTCAGTTGTAATTGCATAATAATTTTAAGTTTCAAAATATTCAAATACTATTTGTTATTATTATATTGTGTTTAATGTATATATTTCTATATATCACTCAATGTTTCTTTCTATGAATTTATGTGGTGTCAAAGATTATATAAACGCTCATAGTAAAAATATTATAATAAGCTCATTCTATAATTTTTTGTTTTTAAATTGCATTGGTGTAAAAAACAATATAATAATTATTATATTATAATTTGTTTTTAAAATTTGAAAAAAAAATATATAGTTAGTCGCAATACATATTTATATATTAAATTATTTAGTTATATTATTATAAAGAAAATATAGTAAGACCGAAAAAATTGTTGATATCAAATTACGAGTTTTATTACGAAACTTTTTTGTTAATAATACGAATCTGTATAAATTACACTATATTACACAGTATTAAACTATTCTAGACAGATGTGTTATAAGTATACCAGTATACGGTATTATAGATAAATTATATTTGGGTACCTATGTATACAAAAAGATTGACATATTTGATCAGTTGCTTTTTAACTAAAGTTATTGAAAATATGATCATCAGTAATTTACTAGGCTAAATTCTTACTTTTATGGTAGTATTAAATATTTTATGTTTAATAATACAAACGAAATGATTTAATAACAAAGTGCATATATAATAAATAATATTATAAATTATAAGATCTTACATATTAAACAAAATAATATTGTTGTAAGTTTTACATACATTTATAATTCTTTATAAAGTATATTTATACCATAATTATGTAGCCCTTAAATTAATAAAATATAATTCAATTTTTATAAATTATCAACTGAATAGTGTATATAGTGACAATTCGCTTAAACAAAACGCTTAAACAGCGTTCAGTGGTTCGTATAATGTAATTGAACAAATAGTTAGAAAAGAAAAACGACATAACGGGCATACAATAAGGATACCTAATAAATTGTGTGCGTATGTTTAAATCAAACGTGTTTGTAATCACTGTATTGATATATTTGTATTTAATATCTTTTAAAAATAATAAACGGTTTTAATCACTGCTAGTGTCTTCTTCGTTAGATTTAATGCTATATAGAAAAAGTTCGACAACGCAAAGAGGATAACCTAAAAATACTATTAAACCATTGTTGTTGTTATATATATTGTCAAGTAGAGTAAAAAAGAAAAAGAAAAAAGGCACCGACATGTGACGGAATTTAGAGAACACAATTCTGCCGTCGTGGGCGAATTAAAGAAGACTTTAGGACGCATTGTGCGCTAATGAAGCTCAGAGGGGTGAGACGGGTGGTGGGGAAAGCGCCGAGACTTGGCTGGCGGAAGACGACCGGCGGAAAGCAGTGGCGGGGAGGGTTGAAAAAAGTCCCGGACCAGAAAAAAAGGGGTCGCGTGTATACACACACACATAAATATATATATATACATGCATACATACGGGAGAGGGGAAGTAGTGGGCGTAAAACGTTATAAAAAAATCAATAAGTGCTGTAAAAAAACCGGGGTTTTTTTCCCCGGGGATGATGGTCGGGGGGTTAGTGGTGGAGGTGGAAAGCGCATGCTCATCAACGCAAACGGAGGGTAAAAAGCTGGTGAACTTTTTTTTCACCCGCTGCCTGTATAACCCTTGTTAAAAAAGTTTCGTGATGTGAAAATGTAGAGAAAAAAAGCATAAAAAAAGCAACACTTAATCGAGTGTATGTGTGTGTGTGAAAAATATCACGTAAAGTATACGAGCTCAAGAGCGACTAAAGGTCAAACTTTTTAACACATCAAGAAGACGCTTTGGAGGAAAGGGTTCAACGCGTGTATTTCAAAAGAGATATTTGTATAGTTGTAAAATAAGGGGAAACAGAATTTCTCCGAAGAACTGACACCTATAACTAATGTCGAAATTAATTGAGATCAAAAATCCTTCACCGCCATCGTAAAATATATTATATTTACTCGTGTATTACGAAAAATTATGACAGTTATTAACGCAATATATTCGATAGATTGTTAACTATTCAAAATATAACGACACAACAGTCTTTAGAATATGAATCAAAATTTACTCATATGATGGACGTATTTGAAGTAAAAAACAAATAGCAATATTTTAGACTGAGTTTTGATTGTGTTTATAATCTTATATTGTTGTAATCTATATCTATGTATACAGTTATAGTAATCGACAGCATATTATGTTAATAAGAATATATTCACGATAAACTTTATACTGACGAGCAATTTTAATTTGAGACTAACTAAAACTAGATGAAATAATATACTGTCGTCTATCATTATTTAATTCGTCTGAAAATATCATAGTCATGTATAGTAAATTTATAATATATATCTAAAAACAGTTTTACGCTATATTTCATTAATCGTCATGTCTCATGTGTCTGGTATAATATTTTCGTGTGTACACTGTACATTTACATTTTATAGTTTTAAAAACATTGATAAACAATAATATTGTATATACTTACTAAACGGTTTGAAATATCTAACGATACATTACGTAGATAAAAGGTATGTCCAATTTGTCAATTTGCCATATTTTATTTATTATTCTTGTTTGCATATTGAATATATATGTACTAACTATAGAAACACGGTTTACTAACACGGTTAGCACTTTAGAAGATAGTGTACGCCAAATAAAATATAATAAATTCTAATCGAAACAGTTGATTTTAATGTTTTAAAAAAAAAAAAATTATGTTTTCAACTCAAAATATTTAATTTACTTAGAATACTTAGATCGAATATAGTTTTATTTATATGTAATTTTAGTAAGATTTTTCTTGTATGTTGCTAATTTAAGTAAATTAAATAAAGCAATTCAAAAGCAATATTGCTGTGAATGTTGATGTATCGTATAGACTATATAGGTACATTACACAGGTACCTATATTAGATTAAAAACATTAACTTTGATAAGATTATAAATGATGTAGTAAAAAAAGATTTTAGCTGCGATTTTTAATATATATATTTTTATTACTGATTGATATTGAATTGTTATCATAATATAACTATACGATAGTTTTATAATACAATACTTTAAAATATGTACTTTTTGTTTGATTTTTAATACGTAAAATTGCGTAACTTTTATGATACATAATATTATAAATTATAAAAAAAAGTTGTAGCAAATGTAAAAATATAGTTAAAATAAGCATATTGTTTGTTGAACTATACTTAAACAAGTAAAATACTTCGGAGAGGTGTCATTAGATATACTATTTTACGATCAACTCTATACATGGGAAAATACTGTATTACAAAAATATATCCATAATGTTTAATATATTTTATAGGACAGACTATACGATTTATTTGATTCACTTAGAACTAGTAAGGAAGCATCGTAATCGACAGCGGCGGTTTACTTACGTTGAATTACCTGACTAAGGGCTATATAATGTTATAAATATTATAATATATCTTTTATCTTTCTATCTATACATATTATATAACAATAATGGTATTTGGCCATTCGGAATCAATTATCCCTCGAGATTACGTGCGTTTCAAAATGCGTCCCAGGTGAAACCCGAACATCCACTGCCGCCGAAACTAATAGATATAAATATGATCGATTACTATTATTAATCCAATATTAATGTGTATATATGTGTATATAATGATGATTATTATAATTATTTTCATTTTTTCATTTCTATACAGGGTGATTCTTTTCATATTAAATAGTTATTATCTCAAAAATTATTAACGTTTTTGAAAAATCTTCTTGCATATTTAATAATCATAATATAACAACATTTTTTTCAAAATGTTTTTGTTTACTATTTTACGTCGTTTATATCATGGTAATTTTTTTATTTTTTTTTTAATGCGATAGCAGCAGATTACATTTTAAAAATAATTTTTGAAGAATTTCGATTTATAGAAATAAAATTTCACCTAACTATATATAAGTACCTTTTAAATCTAATTATTAATTAATTTTTTTTAGAACCAATAAGTATTTTAAATTTAGATGAATGTAGTGAAGTGACACAACTGAGGTATATCCGGCTAAATATTGGTCCACCAGGTAAAGATAAGCTGAGTGTTATACTGTTAAGAGAATGACCTTGCAGCATAATATTAATAAATTTACATAATAGTATTCATGTCTCATGAACCTTGAGTATGTTTGTACCTAAATGTAGTATCATGACCATATTTGGTTTTTTTTTGTGTTTACTGGGTCTATTATAGTTAATTTAATTAATTAATTATTTTTTTTTTATCGAAAATCTACACAGCAAAACAAATTAACATTGTATTGGAACCGAAGTTTTCTCAGAATGCGGTCGTGTTCCTAAATTGCATTTGAACTGTCACTATACAGAAACTATTTGTTCCTTTTTTAAACTATTCATTTATATTGACGTGGTTAACAACTTTTCTTTTATCTAAACGAACCCATTTTTTATCCACACAACTAAAACCTACACTGCCGTTTAATGAACATCGTTTGTAAATATAGTTAGAATTTCAAGCAGGCGTAAATAGGGAAATGTAATCGAAAGAACAAATATAATTATTTAACGATATAATAATATTAAAAATCAAAAAAAAATCAAAGAGTTAAATATTCTTTTTTTCACGAAAGAATATTGTGGTACAGATATTATTTTTAATTTTGTAAGACGTATAAAAAAAAACTGTGTTCAAAGTGAACAACATGAATTATTATTGAAGTGTTTAAAGTTCCATGAAAGTTTTGAATTGTATTTTGCCATTATAAGTATAATAAGAAGAATGAATATAGTAAGAAAAATAAATAGTAAAACGTTGTGTTTTTGATTAGAAAAAAAAAATAGATATTTCTTACAAACTATCATAGACGTAGTAATAGCTATATTATTCATTAATATCATACATCAAATGTAATAATAATAATCATCATCATCATGTAGATGAATAATTTTTAAATAATATATTACTGACAATTTTAACAACGAGATACATCTAACATTCAACTCGTTTTTATTTTGATTATCAAATTAAACTATTATCTAATATATTCTATACATCATATGTAATATCAAAGAACATACGTATTTATTTCATTTAAATAAACACTTATTAAATAAATTTTTAGACCAATTATTAACTGTATTGGCGGCTATGTATGTATACATTTAGTAGGTATAAACGGTATAACGTATAATGTTATTGTGTGTTTTCCGTCGATTTCCATGTTAAGAAACTTTGAGATTTCAAAGTCGTATCATGTTTCAAACTACGTTAAATTATGAGTGTTATGATATTTGACCTTTGTTCAGTTTTTTCACACGGCAGGCTATTGATACGACATTTTAGGTCAATATTTATAACAACATGCGTACATTTTAATAGAAATCGATCGTTATTGCTAGTCAACATTATTTCAACAAGTTGTTAAGATAATAATTATTCCCAGATTTGACCAATCGTCTACATTGGGAAAATGCAAATTATGGTAATATTGTAATCATAATCTACACAGACCAATTATGTAGGTCAAGTATATATATTTATATATATAATACCTATATTTTTGTTTAAAATAATATAAATTCGTCGAAATAAATCATTCAAGTTAAACAAAATAATTTGTGCACGTGTATGATGTGCTCCTATTTATAACTGCATATTGATTGGATTATTGTTTGACTTGCGTGAATACAAACAAAAATATGTTGTACTAAGTATAGGTGTAGTATAGTAATTAGTACAAGTATAAGACCTGCAGGTACTCATATAGGCACAACAAGGGCTTATATTTTTTTGGAAAAAGGGTAATGTAGTGCCCATTTCTCATCAAGATTATATTTTAACTCAAAATAATCTGTGAGGAGAGTCTACTCTTATAAATATTCCATCAGACATTTTAGATTCTAACCAAAAAGCGACGAATGTATTGGTTCTACAACAGTGTTTATTTTTTCATACAAATGGCACTATCGTAAAACAAGTAAGCCGATCATAGAAATAGTCTACCCAAAATTCTATACAATGCATTTATCACTATATTATATCTAACCGGGATTTTTATTTTGAACTTGAATTACTCATAAAAATGTATTAACTCGCAATATGGAATATGTAATAAAAAAAAAACCCATTTCATATTCCATTTTTTTTGGGGGGGGGGAGGGGATTTAGTTCCCTAGTCGTACTCGTGTACACCTCAAATATTTAGTATTATAATATCATAATGTATATTGATAACACGAAGACCCGATATTAAGTCACCGTTAGTACATAAAACGCGCATCGAACACATAGCCAATTGTACATATTATATCATGTATCGTATATATATGAAGGTCTACTAAATACTATTGAAAATCGGCTGACTACGAAAGGTGTTGGGTTGAAAGTCCTAATCGGCTTCCGATGTATTGTTTTCAATTCACCGTTTATAATATAAAAGACGTAGTTAGCGATTGTCCGACGATCCACGCTGGAC
This sequence comes from Schizaphis graminum, assembly GCA_020882235.1. Classification (NCBI taxonomy): domain Eukaryota; kingdom Metazoa; phylum Arthropoda; class Insecta; order Hemiptera; family Aphididae; genus Schizaphis; species Schizaphis graminum. Next base: position 111,415,470 of record CM037032.1, on the reverse strand, counting down.
ACACGCGTCTACAATAAATATAAAAAATATTACGGTGCACGCACGCGAGCCGTTCTTGTTTTACAAATCATACATGTACATCAACACACGACTGTATAATATACTATATAGTATTAATATGCTCGCATATTATTCCAACTCCTGGGCAGTTTTTTTGGTTTTTTTTTCAAATGTTTTCACCGCGGGAAGGCGATTTTATTGTCCAAGCGATTTACGACTTGTCGAAACCGCGATGGCGCGGTGGTGCATATATAATATGGGCGTCGAACTGCAGCAGATATCCCCCCGGGTTCAAACTATGGATAATAATAATAATAATACTATCACACCATAAACACGGACACGCGGCGACGGTAATAATAATAATAATAAATAGTTTAAACCCTTTTCGGTGGGTAAACGAAAATATACGAGGAGCGATAAAAACCCAGTTTCTTAAACGGTATAATCGGCGTGGCGACACTCGTTGTAATAATTTCACTAATGCCCTAGCAGCATAAATAATACTAAAGTTATAATAATAATATGTAGAAGTACTATAATATATTATATCATACGATAAATTTTAATGTACAGTTGTCAGCATATTATTCTGCAGCGAGAAGGCACTATTATCTGTAAACGTGATGTAGGTATACAGTGTACCTACCTATATTAAATTACTGATTTCGCCGGCACCTACGCCTAATCAAAACGCTATAATATTAAAATATACTGACATGGTCGTGTCTGAAACTATGATTTTTGTAATATTATATAACACCGCAGCAGGAAGTGATGGAAAAATCAAAATGAATATTAAGACGCGTGCAGATATGAATAAATTTTATTTGATTTTAATAGACTGCAATACACATCATTATTGGAGCCCGGAGTACGGGACACTTATATGGCAGCCGACAGGTTACTAAATAACTTTAAATTTATACTAGAATTACGGGTAATATTTAGATTATGAGCCAATTTAATTATTAATCGATAACAATCAGTGTTCCGGCATATTTTAAACTACAGCCCGTTCGGAGGAAATTTAATTAACGCCGTTTATAATAAACTATTTAGGTGTACAATATTGAGTGTTATTATTATTTTATACAGAAAATTTCTTTTAATGTTTATTTAATTTATCAAAGTTCTTTGGCGAATATCTTCTATCCAAATTATATATATAGGCGTGAATAATATTCAAAAGTTTCTACTTAATTAAAATAAAATATTACATATAGGTACTTATTTGGTGACAATCTGCGTGTAACGTATTAAAATCACGTTAAAATATTGCAAGAAAATTGTTTCAGATTAATTGGACCTTAAATAATAATATAACTTAACGAATATTTTTATTATTTATGTATTTAATTAAGTTAATTAATTACCAGCGATGTACAATAATATACAAATATAATATTTAGGTTGCGCCTATCTGCATGTCTGCAGTCTGTCAGTCTGTCTTATCGTTATTTACTATGGTGTATATACGGAGTGGTTCTTTTAATATAGTTAGGTAGGTATATTATACTGATATACCTCGTTCTATAAAAGAATTAATTTTACTTATTTATAATTTACATTTTTTTTTCTTTTAATATTATATAATAATAAATATACCTACCTATTATACATATAGGTTAAATAAGTATATATTATACATTTTTTAAATTTTATAAATTTTTAAATAGAATAATTTAAAAAGAAACTACTGTAGACATATAATGTAAATCAATTACAGATCATTATTTATAACTTTATAGACGTTGTAATATAAAAAAATAATATATTATATTAGCACCTATAGAGGTACATAGTATATGTATATTATTTATACAAGAGAAATAGAGAGGCAATGTAAAGCGGATAAATTTTTTTCTGCTATTTTTCTTTATAATACAAGAGCTCTTCTGTAAATTAAAAATTTTTTTTATTTATTTACTTATATATAATGTTATGAATAATAAACTATTAGACAACTAACAAATTTTTGATTTTTAAAGATCAAATTTCTCTGAAAAATGTCCTCCTTCAAGGGGTAATATTTGCTAATTACGATGTTATATAAATTATAATACACAGTGCAACAAAATGTAAAAGATAAACAAAATACTAGTAAAAAAATCATATATGAAAATATTATAATATATAGTAAATACTACAAATATATTATATATATGAAAACATATGATAATTATAGCTAATTATTATATTGGGTAAGTAGTAAAAATTATATGAAAAAAAACTAGAACTAAATGTAGTACGAATTGGACTATATTTATATGCATAAATACTAATTATGTTAATGTACACATAACATAATAAACACGTGCTAGTAAGTATAAAATAATAATGCAGTGGAACTGATTAGATAAAAAAAAGTTCAATCGGTCAAAATTCAATAACTATAATAGTTAGGTAATCATAATAACCTAGTGGTAACACACCACCGGCGTGGATTCTATGTATATGTATCAAACATGTTGCACGTCGATGTACTTAGACTTAATATATTTCAAACACGCCTTCATCGTTGTGTATAAAAATTTCCAGACAAACAAACACACAAACAATAATTAATATTATGGCAGTTGCGCGCACACCATTCATTCCAATCTATAATTTTTCGATTACGATTGTTTTGGTCTGATAACCGTCATTGAATAAAAAATGTCATCTTTCCGCCGTTTAAACGCGCCGTCGCCGCCGTCGTTTTGCCGGATGAACAATAATTTCTATACAAATAATTAAGAAGTCTAGAATGTAGGTACCTATAGGTATTTATGCGTTATTATTTATTAGGCAATTTTATTGTACTATTGTGGATTGTAAGCTATTTGATGCTCCGTTTTGATTATAATTTTTATCACCGACCATCACCAACATTTTGAAATTTTATCATTTATAGTAGCTGCGTATTTTTATACTTGAAACCAACAACTAGCATAGAATATCTATTTAGTTCTTAGAAATATCTCGTGGTTGACGTGGTTAAATAAAGTTACGAGCTATAATGATATTTTTACAATGTTTATTTTTTATTTAATTTTTTTATAGAATTTCTTTACGACCGTGGAATAATTCTAAATGCCACTGATTTCCCAAGTTAAAACATCGCGGGATTGTTTAAGTTTTATAAGTTGACATAAAACTATATCTACCCGGAGGTCAGCTGATGATATTCTTTTCTACGCTTAAACTAAAATAATATTCAACACTATCGCATCTCGAAATTCTTAATAAAAATATTATAGGTACTTCAAAGTAGAATATCTAACTAAAGATTTTGATACTGTTTATATATTATAATGGCGTTAGAAAGTAAGTTAAAAATATTTTTTATACAACAGCAAATCATAAGAATATTTAAATTCACATGGGATTGCAGTATAAATTATAGTTTATTTATAGTATGTTAATTGATTTTATGACATAATTTGGAATTTTAATTCTGTTTTTTCTTTAAATTTATTATATAATTCATATAAAGATAAAAAATTATCGTCTGAAAAAAAACTTCAGCATTCAAGAAATATATGATAAAATATAATTTAATATCTGCAGTAGGTACTTTTAAAATTTCTTACTGGTTATTTCTACACTACTAAAATAATACAGATTCAAATTGTTTACGACCTTCGTTAGTATTTTAACTACCTAACAATTATTGTATATTAAATTGTTCATCATTGATTTCAGCATATATAAATATAATAAAATGTTGTGGATACTTTAATTGACATGCTAAAATTATTATTCTGCATTTATATTTTCAGATTTGAAAGACATAATATTAAAAACTGTTTTATTCTAGAAATTGGTTATTTATTAAGCCTTACATCATATATTATTATACCAGATAACTTTATTCATTAAAATGGAATAGTGATTATATACTCATATTTCATAACGGTTAAAATAATACATATTATATAATATAATAAATATATATAGTAGGTACCTATATTCACCAATACTTTTTGTAATAAATAATAATACAATATATTAGAAATACTGGATTTCTAAAACTATTATTATTTTAATTTTGCCCGTTATACCCGTTATAATAACATGCTCGTAACACTATAACACGTATAATATTGTACACACATTATACTAATATACTACACATTGATTTTGGAACGATCAAATTGTACGATGATATCACGAAATAAAGATGTCTACGTCGTTATAATATTATTTGGGTGGTCCAAAATGGAAAAAAAAGCGTAAGGATAAATTCATTATTTACTTATCTTTTCCCCTATTCGCACGACGAAACGGCACGGAGAGAGGGGGTCGACGAGGATACGAATCCTAAATTTACGCAGCAGAGTCTGCCATACAGCCGCGATGTCAACCGCGAATAATATGACAACATCATCATCATCATTATCATCGCACCGGGAGAACAACCGTAATATAAACTATATACATACATAATATAATTATACATACGCCACTATTGTACAGATAGATTACATACAATATTATATCGCCGCATATAACAGTCATTTTTAGCGTCACGCACGTATATCGGCCGGGTTTGTTCGCATGCGGTGGCTAATCGACGAAATTAACACCTACCTATATAATATATTATTATACATTATCGTCCCGTTCATTAGCGAATTTATTCAAACACGGCCCCTACCCATACAGTGTTATGCGCACTGCGCGGATGCGACAAAGGCGCGTCCGCGAAATAATGATGAACGAAAAAAATATATATAATAAATAGATTATAAGTGTAACTAATTACCGCGGGACAGGAGTATCGAAAAAAAGTGTTTCTCTCTCTTTACTCTCTCTCTCTCTCTCTATATATATAAATCGTGCAGAAACAATGACGGTTATATTATAGTTTTTTTTCAATACTTTTATTCCCATGATCATGCAAATAGGTATAGAACTATAGAACATCCCGACGACGACGACGACGCGGTCGCCCCCTCCCCCCCCAAAGAATCATTAATTTAACGTGGTTTCTTTCGTGATCGCACGTACGCGCACGTAATGTCGCATTATCTATACCTCGCGGGTATTATAATATTATGCATTCATTCATTCATTAACATGCGGTCCCCATATGCCCTATGTAAAGCGCGGTGGTTTATTCAATCGGTCGACACAGTCTAAAAATATAAAATACCTAATATTATGTACCTAACGTTGGGTTATAATTTTAATATGCCCTCGTATGTGTTATTCCGTTGCAGTGTACACTCAATACACGGAATTGTGTATCTGTGTTAGTACAAGTATTACGACGAAGAAAGCTATAACGTTTTAGAATGCAGTTTTGTGACCATATACACATTTGATATCTATATCCTACTTACTTCCTGTAAGTACCCAACGGAGTCCTTTTATAAATTGGTCGCGATCCATCTTATAATTAAATGTATGCTCACAAATACTCAAGAAATCCCATCAATACTATGTACATGTACAAATTTAAATATTTGTTTTAGTATCCGGCCCACTATGGGCTATGGAAAAATAAAAAATAATTTTTAATCCTCGCATAAAAAAAAAGACACTTTAACAGGTATAATACTTATTATTTGTAAGTTGTGTATCGGTCGAGACAAAGCAATAACAAATTATATAGTATAAATTGTATCTTTAAGTTTTGACAAATTCATTACTATAATATACCTATTATAATATCAAAACTGAAAGAAATTTAATTATTTTTTCATTAAACATAATTCATAATGCGGCCCGGATTAATTACTATTTCTAGTTACTTAATATAATACAAAAATACGTTCGTCTTCTATATTTAATATATTATATTTTCTATAGCATAATAATATACACTAGGTACTATCAACGACTTCGTTCATACAATATTTTCCGTATAGTTCTCTTTACTAACTGGATTTTTTTTTAATATTAAAACTAAAAAACACTCACAGCAGCTGTCTGGCAGTTTTCTTTTTATTTTATTCCTTATATATGAATAATGATAGAAGAAAAAGAAGTGCACGTTATTAAGACATAATCGCGTTATAGCACGAACCCATCTAAAAACTCACGGATGACGTGATCGTTTCAAATAACTTGGCAACCCTTTGCATCGACATTTATGCGTTGTACGAGTGTATGCGTGTGTCTGACGGACCACGAGGAGTCACGCTGCGCTCTTGTTGCAACCATAAAACCTCGATGCTGAAAGAGATTATCGGTTTTGATGATTTCAGATAATTTTCAATAGGACGGCACAAAGGCAGGTTAGAATATTATGCCCCCGAGTTTCGTGAGTTCCGCGACGATCCTATTCAGTTCAAATGCCCCGGCGGATGAATCGAGCGATAATCGCGGTGAGAGGACGGGGGTGACACAAATTAATCAAGAGGAATTAATTGATATTTCCCACACACTGCTCTGCAGGTTCAGGTGTTCATCGTGTTGTCTTCGTAAACACACATGCATATTATAAAATCCACCCTCGTAATGCCCGTTTTTTTTTTCATTTTGTTTCGTCCATCAAAAATGTATTTGTTCCAGGTTTGGAATTTTTTTGTTGATGTTAAAAAAGCTATTCGGTTTACATAATGCCACCGTGTTTGTTATTCACGTTTTTTCCCATTAATATAAATATTGATTTTGTTATTAATTTACTTTTTTTCCTCCCGCGATCGTTATATGTATATATTATTATTACCCATTACGACGGGCGTTCTATATACGGCTGACCAAAAAAATAAAAAAAAATACCATATTATGTGTACTGTACAAACTCCCACGGCCGAGGCAGGGTAGAAAAAATCTCATATATATCTAGGACACAGTACACATATTTATATACGTATGCAGCAGCAGCAGCAGCACACACACGTACCATCTGACCCAAATTATTCACGCACCTGGCTACCGGCGACGACGACCCCGCAACGGGTTTAGGTGATTTTTGTATGTACTTGACTCCCACGTATAGTGCACACGGCCGGCCCTTTGGCCTAGTTTCCACGGAGGACGCGATCAATGCGATAGTGGATAACGGGTTCCCATCAACAAACGTCCTGTTTACGGTATATCGGTGAGTTTCGTTCGTTGGTATACGTGTCGTATGTTCAAGCGAAGACGACACAAACAACGAATACAAACACGGACGAGAATAGATAACAAAAAAAAAACCCATTAACCATTCGTTGTCGGGGTGCATCGACCGCCGCGATTCTAGACCACATATGCACAAGGTATAAGAGAGGGCGAACTTTTAAAAAAGAAATACGACATACCTATATATATGTATAGAATGCACACACAACGATAATGGTATTGTACAGCCTTATGGTTGTACGTTTTACCTACATTATATTATTACACGTTTGCCACGGATCGTATAATAATAATATTATGCGTTTGACGTCGTTTTTAGAAATTTCAGTTCGTGTTTGAACGTGTTATGATAATAATAATAATAAAAATAATCAAACGTTCCTATATTTTCGTGTACCTTTGAACTCAACGAGAATTACGACTTTCTAATAAAATTAAAAATGTAGGTAAATATTTCATCGATAAAAATTATATAATAAATTGCACTGTTCGCCTTGAATATTCACCGCGATTCCTCACGCCAAATCCAATGTAATTTTATTTATCACCGACCAACAGAATAATAGAAATTCTTATTGTTTTTTGGTTCTTTTTTTTTTTTTAACAACGCTTACCAGCCGTATTACATAGCTACCTATTCGTTTAGGTACATATGCTAATGCCAGCCACCGTTGTGTGTTCATCGGAATATACAATAAATATTTAGATTAAAAATAAAAATAAATAATTTCGAATTAATTAATTTTCACTTTAATACTTCGGTTTGATTTCAACGCATGTGCCGTGTGATTAAATCTGCAACCTCTTTAAAACATTATAAAAACATAAAACAACAGTAAAATTATACATACCGCGAAAGCATTTCATACGTATTTATATACTGTATTATAGACTATAAGCAACACGTTGTATAGTACTATAGTTCAATTAAACTTATAATATTTATCAAATTAATTAAAACATTCATGAACGGCGAGGGTAAATAACGTAGAAAAATATATTCAAACATGAAATATTAATTAGTAATTTTTTCTAAATTTAAAAGAATTGAAATTATAAGATCTTTTTAATGGATAACTTTATAACAGCGACGATTCGGCTAAAATTGCTTAACTTAATCTAGTGAAATACTTAAATGGATCTTGTACGTTTTGATGAATATAATATTACTTAGTCATTTATAACTTAAAGTTTACGTTAAGTACTTTTTGCCAGACATTTTTGCACCAGTCATTCAGTAATCATAGATTTTTATGAACTAGTGCTTGCAGTTCTTTTGAGACTGAGTAATCTTAGCCAGAATATTATATAATATAAGTAGGATTAATAAATTAAAATAACTAAGCGTGAACTTATCGACATATAGTATTAATATTTATTAAAAGTGAGTACTTTTGTCATACTTTATATCACCTTGAAAATTGACTTCCATGGATGATTTAAGAACAAAATTATATATTCAAAGGGCAAAGTCTGTTTGGACAAGCCAAAAAAATGGACACATTAAAATTGCAACCCGTTTAGATCTTAATAATAAAATTCGCGTGGGCAAATAATTATGAAAACATTTTAAGAATATTAATTTATAATAATTTATTTATTAGTATTTTTTATTTTATTAGTTCATCTTTATTATTAAATGGTATTGTTGCGCATTGTTTAAAATTAAAATACAGTGAAACGCAAACGTAGTATTATTTTATTATTAGTTATCCATAGAGAAAACCCCAAACATGTATATAAATATATATATATATATATATATTTATATTATTGTTATATTTTAAGAACCTAAATATATACATATAATAGGTACCTACATAATACATAATATAGATGAACTCTGAAAACGAGAAAAATGTAATTCCATATTTTTGAAAACTGTCGCTGCCGTCGGCGTACATTTTCCCATACGTGTCTTTAGGATTTCCCAGTGTTTTCCCGCTTCGAGTGGCGGTCCATTGCGGTCCACAGACAATGCATCAGAGCTGGTCTCGGTTGACTTGTTTGTCGGCTTCTTTTATTCTTTTTGTCCATCGATATATTATTTATATTCTATTAACATGGAAATCCTTGACGTTGGAATAGCTGCCGTCTCTCGTGTGATCCGTTTGGTTCCGGTCGTGGCGGAACACAATGGGGCCCCCGAAGAGTGTGTCGTATGTGTATAAAATTTTCGGCTTACTTTGTTCGATTTTCGCCTTTTTCCTCCAGTATTTTACACACACACACATATATATTATATCTACGTCATCTTGTTTTTTTATTCCCTTCCTCGCGTCTTCTTCTTTTCGGCTTCGGTCGTCACTCAATGTACCCAGTACAAGGAGACACGTATAATTTACGCCGAAGAACGCGGCAGCTCCGATAAAAATATACTTCAGCACAAAAAAACAAAAATATTCAAACCGTACATTCAACGCAACCCTAAATGAAGCTGTTTTCACCCCTAAATGTATCGCTTAAACAAATACTTCCTAACTAATAAATATATATATATAAATATCTTTCGTAATGTTGTTATTGACACCAATAATACTACAATTATTAGTAATTTAGACTTTGGAGTCTATTTTTTTCATGTTATCCTTATCAATAACAACACTTTTTTCATTAATACACATTCTAAAATAAAACGGTTTAGAATTTTAGATGATCAATTTATTTGTATACTTGTACCTACTCATAATTTGTTTTTGTATATTTTTATTTTCTTTCAAGCGTATTAATAATGAATAGAAAGTTTCTTTTAACATACATTTTTTTAATTTAGTATTTTTCAAGTAAAAAATAATATCAAATGTTTAAAAGACTTATGATTAAATATTAACATGCTCGTTTGTTCTATATATATATATTTATTTTTTATTTTATCCATTAATTTAAATCTAATAAAAACTCTACGTACATGTTTTAAATTGATGCATAATAAGGATTTATACCAACATAATTATTAGTTTTTTATTTTGTGAAATATTATAGAATTTTAATAAAATAAACAGAACGAGATCAAGAATTAAATTATAATATATGATCATTAATATATAGGTACGTATAATATCGTTAGCAATTCAAAATAAAATAAAATAAATATTTACTTGTACAACACTTATTTAATTAATTCTTGTAAATAAAATAAATTTACAAATTTAATTATATCATAAAAGTAAATTAATTATTTAGTTATTAGTTTGTTTAGTTAAGTTTTTTTTATATATATATATTTAGGTACCATCACCCACCTATTTTAATTAAAATATTTTTGCATTTTAGTTTGTATTTATATTATTAGGTAAATACTGTTTTATAGACATAAAATGCATATTATACATTTCAGCGTCCTGATGTTAATATTCATAAATTACTCTGGAGTCTGTATATGAGTGGTGCGCATGGTTGACTACCCTCATTTCCCGCATCCGGTATGGATTAAGTATATTAGTTATAAGAAAAAAAATTCTATTCAACGCACATAAATAAATAAATATAGGTATAAATACTAATGAAATTAAATATAGCTATATACGTGTTGTGTACGACAAGAAAAGTTTAATTTCGGTCGACACATTTTAACTACTCTAGTTAAACGAACGCGGTATTTAATTTGAATCACGGTGCACGGTTGTCGAGCAAGCAGCAATAATGTGGTTAGAGAAAATGTTGATCGATTAATTATTATTCGTCCAAGTACAAATTCATTAAACGAAAGTCATCAATCTGCAGCCACAGTAAAACAAATAAATAAAAAAAGATAATAATAATATATAAGACTCGACGACTGTTTCGAAGAGCGTTGCGAATGATATTGTCGTTCGGTAGTACGATGACAGTTATTATTACGTTATCGGCATTTAAATTCGTATACGATATTCATAAAAGGGATGATTACGTGTCTTGATTTTCACACGGCTGCCGCCGCCGCCGCCGTCGATCGATCGATCATTCAGTGTTTCCAATCACGTACCTACCCGCGTTCTTTTATTTCTCTCCTTGTCCTATAATACTATACTGTACGCAGTATCCGTTTATCCTGTGCATGCATAATATCATCTATGCACGAAGACGTCCTGCGGCGATTTTTCGATTCTTTTAAACAACGAAATACTTAAACCGTAATATAAATACGCGGGTACGTGGGACACGTAGCGCGGCGGGTAGATTGTATTGCTAACCCTCCGTCGTAATCTATGCGACCCATTAGCCGATCAAACGAAAACACAACTCGTCTTTTTGCATACGATCAAAAATGCGCGACGCAGCACACGCATACAATAATGTATAATATACCTATATAGACGATATAACATTATAAACATTATAATAGTGATGTGCACACGCGTAAGGTACCTCTGTACAATATAATATACGCACACTACACGAGTAGATGCGGTAATATTGTCCGGACACGACCCTTTCGCTTTTATTATTTTATTATTCCTTCTTTTTCTGACGACAATGGAACTCCGATGCACTAAACAACGGTGGGTGCGCTCGGGCGTACGGGATGCGCCGTCGCCGTAGTCGTCGTCTAAGTCCAACACCGTCGTTGTCTACAATAATAGTATAACATAATATACGTACACACTATAATATATTATATTATTATATACATGACAACGGCATGCGATAAATTCCAACCGTGTGACAATACGTCACAAAGCACGCACCCGAGGAACTCGACTACGACCCAACGCCCGCGCCGGGAGCCAAGTATAATAATAATACGATCGTGATGTGTTTATCTTGTTGTACTGCAAACTTCCAACAATATTTCTGTCAATGTGAAACGACAATCGAAGGCAAATGTTAATTAGAATTTTTAGTCGGAGGCGTTTACGAATTCGTGTATTTACGTGCCTCCATCGGCAATATTTTAAGCAATGAATAAGAATACATATAAATATTAGGTACAGTTAATATTAATCGAACATAACATTGTCTGCAACTGCTAAAAATCAAAAATATAATACATTTTTAATTTTAATAATATTTTATATTTAATAAGATACAACTACGACTAACGGCCGGGCCAAAGGTAATAGAACCAATTTAATTTATATAAAAAAAAAATATTTTAAGAAAATAATAAATACCTAGTTTAATGCTTCTATTAACGCTATAATTTTCAAATGCGAAAATTGTATTAGGGACTAGAAATTTAATTTAAGAGGTTACTTATGACGAAAAAGGCATAGCACAGGAAATAAACTTATGTATAGGTACGTATGTTAAAATATTAGGTCTCCGGACGATATTATTATTCGTATATAACACTAATCGTCACAGAGGAGATGGTGTCGATATCGGAAACTCAAGACAATTGTGTGTCTATATTTTAAAAATAAAATAAATAAAACTACAACTATTCGACTCAATTGCTTTACCGACAATAATTTGTGACTACTATATTATCGTATATTTTAACAGAATAATGTCTGTTTCTAATACGCGTAAACTCCCATTATCTATAGAAAAGCATTATTAATATTAGTATTTAAAGTTTCATAAAAACAATGCCATTAATTATCCGAGTATTATAGAATGGATTTTAATCTTGACAATTGTCCTATGTAGCTATATGAATTGTACTTGTAGAAAAAGAACAATGTCTCAGCAGTATATTTCTCTGTTCGGAACAATATAATTCACATATTTAATTTGTTTAATAACATTGTTCTTAAGTTAAAACTGTTAACTATGTTTACAAATTTATTAGCTGAGTAATAATAATCATAAGTAAAATTTATCTTTTGGCTTATAATGATTTTATAAGATAATATTCTTCTAAAATTTTAATATAACTGAATTCAATATGGATTAGTCATACTATTTTCAATATTATATGTACATATACATGGTTGTGTTATTTTTAATTGATATATTACTTTGAGCTTTAAGGGATGTACAACGTTTGTACAATTTATCAACAGACTGGTTTAAAAATATTAATAACTTTTTTTTAACTGATTTATATAAAATAATGAAATTATAAAAAAAAAAATGTTTACTGTAATTATAGCCAATATCTTCTACTAGAAGTTAAAATTTATAAAATATTATCGTTATAATTTTGGTATAATTATGTAGAGTTGATGTCTGTTACCTAACATCTACGGTTAAATAGGTGCAAGACAATTATTTTTGATTTCAAATATTGTCAACTAGAATTTCTTGTCTAGAAACGTGGTTGTTTTTTACTATGAATTATAATAAATTAACCTTAAATATGAAAAAAAGATAGTTGATGGAAATAAATAAAAATCAATCGGTTTTCTACGTGACATTTAATTTTAAGATAATATTTATAGTTAGGTACATAACTTTTAATTACTATTTAGTACATTTATTGTATACGAATAACTATGTAATAAAAAACATGACATTATATAATATTTTGATTAAAAAAAAAAAAAAAAAAACTGTAACTCATCTAATGATATTACAATATAATTAATGTCAAACTATTACAAACACGATGTTAATTTTCAATAAGTACAATGGTACCTACCGAAAAAAAATAATAAAAAAAATGTCAAAAAAATTATAAATGTATACGTTATGTATCATAACATTTAAAAATATTGATATGATAATATAGGCAAACTATAAAAATATGTTTTTGAAATGTATGTAGATTAATGTGTATTAATTTATTTTCAATAATAATATATATATACGTAAATGTAATAGGAGAGACATAATAAAAAACGGCAATCGTTAATAGCATAATATTATGACTTTAAATTTTAATTGTATTCTAATCGATATATTTTATCAATAAGTATTTTGTTATAAATCGGGTCAAGTACAAACATTGATAGGTACCTAAAATTACCAGTTGATTATAAAAGTAAGGACATCAGATGATTGTTCCAAAATAATTGTATTATGTCAAGATGCATATCGCAAAGTATACAAATTTTCTATTGGCTTGTGATGATTTTGTATGTAATAAATAATAGTTACTATCATACAATTATATCATTATTAATGCCTATGTGAATAGTAAAAATATTATTATAAACTATATAGCTATATGTTATTTTTCCTATTAGAGATTTTATCTTGTCAAAAAATTTATTTAATGAGTTATTTTTAATCTAAAATATAGGTATAATTAGTGAAATATTAGACACAATATAAGTACTAATTTTAAACAAATTATTCTTTTTAAATTATCTGAACAAAGATACTTTATAATAATATTAAATCAATATTATATTTTATGAATTAATTAAATATTTAACAGATAATAAATTTATATCAGTATCGCCAAACAGCAACGGTTTAGACATTTGTATTGAATTTATAATGCGCATGATAACAACAATTATTAGAACATAAAGTAAGAAACTATAAAACTATACATTTTAGAAATCAAAAATTAATATTACAGTGACTTTTTATAAATTCAAATTAAATAATATTTGGAACTTTGATAATATACTGACTTATGTAATAAAATAACCACTCTTTTTTCTTAGTTATGTTAATTTGTTGAGTCAAATTTTAAACAACGAGTATATTGTATATGTAATATTGTTGTATAATTTTGTAAAATATAAGTATTCTAAAAGTATAATATGACATATGATTAACTAATTGAAAATAACTAGTTGTATTATACAAAGTTTATCTATTTATATCATAATTTAAAATTAATAAATTTTGACAAAATCAATGAAAGATTTGAATATATTATTTATTTATTCGTTACATTTAATAAAAATAATTAATTTAATTTAAAGTTCATAATTTAATAATTACAATTTTCTTTTAATAATCGATGAACATAATTCATAATAAATAAAAGTAACTGAAGAAATAATTAACATATTAAAAAATACAGTTATTAGAGCTTGTATCTATATTACTATGACAAAGGAATTGAACGCAGTTACAATAATTTTAACTGATGCTATTTACTTTAAAACTGTCTATAGCTTTTGAATACATCATAAAAACCATTAAAGAAATAGAAGCAAGCCCAAATTATCAATCATATAGCATTGCTATTTTAAGGTCAACCTAGTCATATCATAATCATTATTTGAATGTAATAATACAAAATATTATTTTGGATGTCAAATGAAAAATGTAACTTAAAATTATTAAAACAGTGGTTGAGAAATAGAATTATGAGATGAAAGTAGGAATCGCAAATAAGCCATAAGTACATAATAAAGAAACATATTTTTTTTTAAATTTAGACTCCGAGTTAGAACGAAATGTATTTTATTTTTTTTTACTCCTTAACTGAATGGCTATATTAATTAAATATAATATATACTCGAATGAAATATTTAATATATAAATAGTTTGATTTTCAAATAGGCGATGTATAATATTTAGTCATAGTAAATATACAAACGAATGTCTACACGACATACAACGAATGATCATTATACTAATGTAATTATTATTAATTAATATAACTAGGTTTACTCATATGTTTAAAAAATATAAATAAACATAGAAAGTATATTAAATTATGAAAATTAATTAATATTTTTTTTCCGTGAACTGTGCAAAGAATACTTCTTGAAAATTCAATAATTTTTTTTTATTACTCATTGTATTTAATTGATAACATAACATTTTCACAAAACAAAATGTAGTAAAGTAGATCACTAATAAACCTATTTAATACGTTAAATTATCGATTTAATATTTTGAAAAGATTATGGACTACGTTTAAACAAATAATGTAATGTGCGTAAATTTCTTTTCAGCGAGAATATAGACGTGTTTACGAAATAAAATATAATACATCTAACTATCTAAGTATCTTATTTCATTTATATACATCATGAATAATTATGAATTGTATCTAACGATTTTTCACAGATTGAAAGTATGCAGTAGTAAAGAATCAAAGGGGGCCAATACCTACACCCCGTGTGTAAAATAAAAGGAACACTAGTAAGGACTAGATTGTTTGCTATACTCGAGTTGTTAATTTTACATTGTTCTTGCAGCAGAAATAATATATGCCCTGCGGGAAGCACTTTTGGTCATTGATGAATTCTTTTGCTCTCGCTCGCATCCCCATATAATATATCTTTACTGACTAGAATCAAAAGAAATTAAATCATCCCACCATTGTCATATAACCCGGAATTAATAATCCGACCCGTTGTTTTCTTAGGCCATTTTTATGCAAAACGATCCGCGACGCATTACACTCGTCGCCGTCTCTCTTCTCTCTGCCTAATATAGCCAAACATACACATTGTGGGAACCCGAAACTCTCTTTGACAATATTAATAGCACTCAATATTTACCATCAATATTTGCATGCCGAGTACAAGCCGCTGCCGGCACTTAAACATATGCACGGGCTTTGTGTTTATACGAAATTTTCGCACCCTGCGGTTATGTTTTGATATTCTAATCAATCGATTAACAGGCACACCGCGCTCGGAGGGTTGATCGCCCCAGAAACCCTTTCATACGTATTATTTTCAATTTTTTTTTTATTTATTTTATTGTAACCGAACACTGCTAATGTGACGGATATCGATGACAATATTTGTCAAGTAACGAAAATACGCCGAGATCATAATTATGTACGATTATGATAATATAATACAATCATAATAACAAGAAAAATGAAGTTCACATAAAGACTAAAAAAAGACAAATATCTTAGTTAACTATCATAATAACTAAAGTCGGTAGAAATAAATATGACATTTGGGTTTTTTCGAGGGCATACTGATTTTATTTTTTACTGAGCGAATAGCTTATAAATCCATCCGATTGTTTAATATTAAACTGTTGTACAGTTCTTTAAATGAAAGTAAGTAATAATATTTTATAAATAAAACGTTGTACTCGAGTACCCAACTCATTTCATTGGAGTTATTTTTACAAATAATTGTTCAAAATGATTTATAAAGTTCAATGTTTTTTATTGAGAGATAAAAGCATAGATGTTTTGTTTTTATGTAATTAATCAAAAGATGAAATATTAGCAACAACTTAAGTGTAAATTATTGTATTAATAATTATTAGGGTCTGAAAAAAAAAGATGAAATATAAACGATATACAGATAATGATCGAGTTTAAATTATATTAGAATTTAGGAAACATGCTTTTTACATTAAAATGTTTTGACTTAATAATATTACAATAATAAAATTACTTGTTTAATTTGATCAGTAAAAATTTGCTAAGGAATGTTTTTTTTCAAATCTTATTTTATGGTAGGGTAAATCATAATCCTACAATATAAAATAATGTGTTGATTTCACTTCATATTTTTTTTCTGTCCCCAGGACAGACCTATCAAAACTCTCCACCACACATAGCAACAATTGCGTTGGACGATCGGAAACGTGTTATTTTTTTCGATGCAAAAAAAAATAATTCTTGCAGATGTTATACAATAAGCTTTTTTTCACTTTTAGGAATTTTTTTGTTTCGTTTGTATTTTACTTATAATACATATACATAAAAAACACATACAAATATGTATTCATATTAGACACCTAAAGAGACCCTTTTCAAACCCGACTGTAATATTTCGACGACACAGCTAGTCCGTGTATGTCCGTCGACAAGTTCGCAGCGGGCACAGCAAAGCCGGAAAGGACCGAGTAAAAAAATGTTGGCTTCTAAAAAGGGATCATACTCACTTTGTTCATTCAATGTCGGTTGTGCGCATTGTTTCTTCAGGTCAAAAATTGCGTATCGGAAACCATAAACCACTCTACAGGACGGCATTTAACGAGGTAATACACATTACGTTTATATATTGGGGTGGTCTTTTGGGTTTTATATCGGAAGAAAAGAAAAGCGAATTGAATGCAAAAAAAAATATATAAAAATCGTCTCTGTAATCATGTTGTAAACGCCGTCGTCACGGGGTGTACACAAGACCTGTGTATAAAAATATTTACTGAATACACGTTATCGATATTGGCTTACAAATTGATCGAGGGTCCACGGATCGCATACAATTGGTTCATTCATGATTTCGATTAAATAATGTTCAATGGGCTGGTGGTTAGTGCGAATTGAACAACACAAATAAATAATAACAAAAAAAAAACAAATTGTACAGTACTGTACACGGAACGACTACCGTAATACAAAATTGACCCATAAGTGTGAGGTCTTCTTTTGTATAGATACAAATACTTAAAGTATAAAAAAAATATATTTATTTTGTACGTGTTTAATACTTGTTATGTAGTGGAAACAGAAATATATTTTATTAGATAAAAAATATAATAATCATTACTGTCAGAATAGTAAATTAAGGAAAAATAAATGTGTCATTTAAGATGTATTCAGTGAATAGAACATGAAAAATATTACCACCCATTATATGCAAAACACAATAATGAACATACAAAATAACAATAAATATGACATAGAATTTATTATTTAACTTAATTATAATTGATCATGGGTAATTATAATAAAAAAAAACTAAATGCACAGCACTGTAAAATGTCAAAATTGCTGACTATGGATCAGGTTGAAATTTAAAGGAGGATCAGATTACAAAACACACGAGCTCACCGGTACAATAATAATTTGAGGAAACTGATAATTTTGCTTAAGTAGTCAAACATAATTTTTTTTGTTTGTTCCGAGTTACGCTAGATAGACAGTTTTTGTAAAAATGCATAATTTACCGAATAAGTATTCCGGGAAAATGAATGTAAAAGAATAAAATCTAAATGGAACTCAACAGTAGAAAGTTAGCAAAAAAAAATATATTCATAATTTTATTATACTACTGTTTGAATCGTATTATATTTTGGAAGAACTCATAATATTGGACATAGCTGGTAATTAGTATTAGAATAAACTTTATTCATTTATATAATATGTATATAATGTTTTACTTTTATTTATTAGGAAAAAATTGTAAAATTGATTAGGCTGTGTTTTTCATATTGAAATCAATACGACAATACACGGCGGTGAACCGAATTAAAAATTAATTTAGATACGGTATGAATCCGTTTTTTGAACACAACGTTCAAGTTCAGCTGTTCAAAGTCAACACATGTATAATGGTATACCTATACATTACAATGTACGATGACGGGGTTGAAACGAAATCAAAAACGAAAAAAAATCAGTTACGTCTAACGGTCTTGGTAATTTTTTTCGTCCAGAAAAAAACAAGTTAAAAAAAATTCCCTGAAATTTATGCGTTGGATTCATTCTAAGACAAAAAAAAACGTGTTGTGTAATACTCATCCCCTCGGAAGGATATATGGAGCTCGAAAAAAAATTAAAAAAAAAGAGCCACAAGGTGTGTACAAATATAATAGAAAGTAAAGACAAAAAAAATGATGTGTATTGTATATATATATATATATTATATAAATAAAAAATACTCCCATGGCCCATGACCATTAGTAAAAAAAACATACACATACGCAAAGGCATCCTTTTGTTTAGGCGACGGGGGCCGACTACGGAGTAATTTGCATAGTTAACCCTCTCGAGTCGCGAGTTCGGCGTGTTCCCATCGCTCGGCACTTGTGTGCGGCGGCTCGGCATTTGCATAAGCCTCCGGGCGCGGCCAACCGGTTGCGCGATTGTTTTTTACACATTATTCAAATGCCCGGTGTGTGTGTGTGTGTGTGTGTGTGTGTGTGTGTGTGTGTGTGTGTGTGTGTGTGTGTGTGTGTGCATTATAATAATACATTTTTTTATTATTATTTTTTTTTTGCACCCGGTAATACGCGCACACGCATTATACTACCTACGTATACCAGCGGTGCGCGTACGTGACTGTAGTAGGTATATGTGCGGGTATGTACGCCGCGAGTGGACCGAAAAAATCTCATTTTTTACGACCAGATACAACTATCTGGCGACGCTAAATAATAATAATAAAAATAAATAAAAAAGATCCGTAGAAGAGGGTGCGGCGGTACTACCACGCGCATTACGACGACGATGATTATTGTTCTATGCTCGTTGCAATGTGCATATTACGCGCGTACTGTATAATATTATTATTATGTGTGTGTATTGTAATGTGCGCGGGGTCGGATAAGACGGAATGGGAAATAAAAAAAAAAGTTAAAAAAAAAGCAAGCCACCTTACCCCTTCCCACCACCGGCTTCGGGTGCACATCATCTACGTGTACCTATATAGTCACATCTATTGCATATTAAATACGCGTTTCTCTTTCATGGCCGCGCGTCTCCACGGGGGTTTGTAATTATTACGTGCGTACGACGACGAGCGGGGATGAGCCGGATAGTTTTTTTTTTACTCCTATTTATTTGTATATTTATTTTTTGTTTTTATTCATTGCGAGTCCGTTACACTAAAATCTCACGGACTCAAATTATTAAGATGTGCTCCGCGCACCAACCACTGTGCCCGCCGGGTCCCGTTTTTTTTTTTACGTTTTTGTCTTAACGGCTTCTGCTGCGGCGTGTACGACATCGTATACTTACACTAACTGTGTGTATAATATGCACTTACATAATGACACGTCGAGTATTGTACGAACAACCGATGTTGCTGTGGATTATATTATTATATGATAAATGTATACGACTTACACACGCTGACGAGTAATGACGCGTTTTCTTCTTATTTATATCATGATTATTATTATTATTATTATTATCATGCTATTATGCACGACGTTTTTTTTTATTTCCAAATTTTTTTCATCCGTTATTTGGAAGTCGGTTAAACGAAAGGGTACGGAGATGATTTTTTTTGCATTTCGATCACGAATAACGGATTTAGAAAAAAAAACAAAACAAAAATACAAGAGAAGATGAGAAAATACTATATATTCCATACATAATAACTTTTAATTCAAATTATGTTTGAAATATCGAAAAATTGGTCGCAAATTTGTACCTTCCTTTTATGTAATTTTTATTTTATTCATAAAGAATACAACTTGTTTGTCTAGTATTTTCGAAGGTGGAATAAATGTAACCATAATATATAATATATGTATTCCGAAATCTAATTGAAAAAAAATTGAAATTTATCACGAAAGTGGCCACGTCATCGTCATGAATATAAAATCAAAGAAAAAACTCGATAACCAATAAGAATTTATGTATCTATTAATATTTTTAAAAAGGAAATCTATACATTAATTAATTATGATTCGAAATCAATACTTATTTAAAAATATATTTAAATTAATTCGAAGTACGTTTTGAACACGATATTATAATAATCTAAAAATAGGAAGTTACTGTCAATACTAAAGGTTTTTTAATAAAAAAAAAAACATGTGTAATAACTCTTAATTAACAACCTAGTTAATACGTTATATATTTGTAAAAAAATATATACATATTCATAAAAAAAATGTTATATATATTATATATATTATATATTGAGTATTGACGCAATATTACATGCAGTAACTTTTCAAAATTGTTCAATAATTTAATTAATTATCAAACAGAAATATTTGGTTAAGTGACTAACAATCTAACTGGTTTAAACATATTTTAATTAGTGTTATTTATACCACATTATTACCTGGCTGTATTGCATATCATTTTTTGTACGCAAAAATCAACGTATTACCAATACTAATATATTATATTTTATTAACCATGAAAATGGGAAGTCGGAATAGCCTATTCAAAGCCATTCTAAACAACGTCTTAATTCTTAGATGATTATTCAAATAAACAAATACTTAAAATTCTTATCATTTTAGTGTTGGTATTGTGTTGATATGAAAAAATTACTTCACTCTTGTATCGTTTTATCACTTTTATTATTGCAACAACCGTGTTATGTTTTTTTTTTATATTTAATATAATGGTTGGTACTTAAATAGCTATTTTTCTCGTATTATGTAAACTTTATTCAAACAATAATTATTTTAATACACAACATACCTAAACTTAACAAAAAATAAGAACAATACCTCAATCGATTTTATGTCGGGCAATAAACTCATCCTCTCAAGATAATAATAATATTTCAAATTTAAACATAAAAATTCTCAAATTCGGCGGGGGTTATCAATTAAATGATAATTTTATTAATTTTTCAGGTTTTGTAAATTTTTTTAAAAATTACTAAAAATTTTTAAGTTTGGACGTTACCGAAATAGAAATATTTACAATTTTCATCTGGACCATTAATCTGACACAAATTTTTATGTCAAAAGTTCTTATATATTATTATAGTAAAGATACTGCTATAGAATTTAAAAATAACAAATATAATCAATTAATTTTGTAAATATTATTTGTTGATTATGAATTTTTACTTACATTTTAATTAAATTGCGCCAAATATATATAGGTAATGTTATAAAACATATATATTATTATCGTATATATATAATGCAATCATTGCAATCTATTGTTCAGATACACTTTAAATTAAAATATATTAAAAATAGAAAATTGGAATTTATATTTATTAAGTACTTTTATACAACTTATACGATTCTATAGTTAAGCTTCAGTGAGCTTTAATTTTAATGGTAAATTTATTTTAATAAACCATATTAAATGGTTTTTATGCAAAAATATGTATGTGTATTTGGTGTTGGTTTCATTGAAACTATATCACAAACACTATAAATACTTATCACTGTTTAACTTCAAGAATAAAGTTTAGGCTGTATAAGGCTGTTGATATTATAATCTATAGTATATTATAGAACTTCAAACGTATTTATTATAATTTTCTGACATTACTCCGATGAACAAATGCACACACAAACATTATGTGTAAGAAAATATAATATAGTGGATCATATTATGTACGCACTCGGATCTACTCGTATTTAAAATCAATTCTTATAAATGACTAGTATAAAATATTAAAATTAATTTTGATTTACTAAAAAATAATGCGTATTAATTTCGTTCCTACGACGGTTTATAATTATTATTATGACGATAATAATTCGTTTTACTGCAGATGTTTTCAATCAGTCGACAATCACAATAATATAATGTAGGTATATAGCTGTTTATAAGAAAAAATACCGATTCGATTAATTTCAGTCAAAAATTAGTTATGTATGATTATATTTCTGTTCACGGTTTAATAATCTTTGACGAAAAAAAAATAATAATAATAATAATAACGCGATACGAATACGATACGATAATGTGTATACGAATCGTATAAACAACGCAATATAGTTACCGACTCACCATATTTTAATACAATGAGTCGCCACTATTACGGTGTGTATATTTTAATATCACAATATACGGTTTTTCATTCGTGTTATTATATTGGCGTCAGTGGATTCTTAATTTTGGAAAGATAGCCGCGGTAATGTAGTTCTCACGATTGTTGGCTACCACGAGCACGTAACCACGGTATAAATCACCTATATGTATATAATATAATATCAAATGGATTTGAGATTTTATTTTTGTCCGGGACTACGGTGATTTTTAAACGTTAGAAAGATCCGCCGGGAATGTGTGCGTATTTTTTTCACTCTCCGAGGAATGAGAAGTTACAAAATCCATAAATGAACAATATTATTATTGTTATTATTATCATCACGATATATTATATAACCGAGATCTGTGATAATTTACACGTTGGAGTTATGATGTGTGGCGAACTTACCGTAAAGTCTCTACAATGATCCGCAGTTAAGTGTGATATTAAACGAATTGTGTAGTCGATTTAAATAAAACTTATAACATTTAAGTCGACTTGTGTATTATTATTCGTATAATAGATACAATAGATACATCGATAATAACGACTTTATGTATAAACTATGTATACATCATATTATATTGTATTATGGTTATTCGGGTATCGTAAATCGAGTAAAATGTCATCGTTTAAAACGTTGGGTTTCAAGTAAATAGATAATGAACAATATAGGTACAATCAACTGAAAGCGTAAAGTTTAAAAATGGAGAAAAATATATCAAGTCATAAAAATGTAATACAATTCTTTTTTAATTACTATATCAGAACTCCGCGGTGATTGTGCAATTTTAACTTTTTTTAAATGTTCATAAAACGTTTGTTAAAGAACATTCACATTGTATACCTAGCTATACATCTGTTTTTATTAACGATCTGCTTTTAACTCCACGAGTTATTTTTCAAATTAACCGGAAATATTCGCCAAAGTGCTTTCGAATTAACGAAAGGCTTCTTTACCAATCAACCCAACGCAATTTGCGCGTATTGTAGATAATTATTTTTTAGACCGAACAATATCATAATTAGATTTAAAAAAATAACCTCCCGTGGAAATCGAATTCTAATAACTCGTTGCGATTATATCGTAACTCGAGACAGCTGCTTTTAAGCCATTAACTAAAATGCGTATTGATTATTATTTTTCAGGAAACCAACCGCAGTCGGGTAAAAAAACAGTTGTATGAAAATGAACTTATTTATGAGTATATTAATATAGTATATTATGCCCACTATACGTAAGATTAATAACGTGTAATATAATATTAACCACCGTCAAAGCAAATAATGTATACTCACCACGTCTACGGCCGGCGTATTCCACATGTAGTGCATAGCGTTGGCCGGATCGGCTGGATGATGATGGTGATGCGGGTGATGGTGATGGTGATGTGTGGCCGCGGCGTTGTTCATGTGCTCGGCCATCATGGACATCCAATGCACCAGTCCGGTGCCGCCCGCCCCGGTGGCCGCGCCACCTTGCTGCTGTAGGTGTTGCGGGTGGACGGCCGACCCGATACCGCCGACGCCACACTTGTTGCCGTTCAGGTGGCTGCTGCTGTTGTTGTTGTTGTTGTTGTTGCTACTGTTGTTGTTGTTGTTTAGGCTACCTGTTCCGGGGCCCAACGTCTGACCACCGGCCACGGCAAGGTTATTTTGCTGCTGCTGTTGTTGCTGCTGCTGCTGTTGCTGTTGCTGTTGTTGGTGTTGTTGTTGCTGTTGTTGCTGCTGCTGCTGCTGTTGCTGCTGCTGCTGTGCCTGTTGCTCAGGTGACGGCCACAGGAAAGCCGCCTTCTGTCGGAAAAAAAAACAGAAAACGGAAAAAATCCATCAAGAACATAGTTTATAATAACGCGAGCAGCAAGAATATTATTATTATTATTATTATTATAGTATATTCGGGTAATCGGTTCAAGACGATAATGCGATATTTTCGAGTCGTTGACGGCAAACTTTCATTTTCGAAACACGCTCGAATTCTATTCGCAATTACCTATTGTGTGTGTGTGTGTGTGTGTGTGTGTGTGTGTGCGTGTGCGTGTGATCAAGTGCACTTTGCAAGGGTATAGGTGCTTTAAATCGCACATAAACATCGCCGCTATTAAATTTCTAATATCGTAAGGTTACTTTTTCTTCCTGCAATGTTCTTTGTGGAAAAATTTATAAAAAATATATACAATAACGTAGACGAGTTATTTTTGCTCCGGCGCATACAATTTGCCGTTTCACTATATAAATCGCGCGTTACAACGTTGACGTTTTTCATTTTCGATATGTACACCCTGACCTTTTGCCCCTCACAAGCACAATGTTATTATTTTAAATACAACTACCTGTATATAATATTACAGTTTACGAGCCACTCTAACTTTGTATTGTAATAGATTTAATATAATATGACGTATAGATATGTGAAACGCTACTCTCGTACTTGACCGATAAGTTGTCCATTTTTCGTTTATAACTTATTCCTACATTAACAAACAATGGTATTGCCTATTTGTTGTAAAAAATAATAAATATCTATCACCCACGTACAGTTTATACATATTGGTATTTTCGTCAACGTCAATGAAGTGTGGAAAAACGAGTACCTCTACCTGTAATTAACTAAATGAAATAAGTATAAGATTGATTCGTTATTATAACAATGCTAAGATAATTGATGGTTATTGTTTACTTAAATATATCTACGGGTGTTGAGTTTTGCAGAATCTGTGTAAATTAATTTATATGAACTAAAATTATTATAGTACAATAAAACCTCGATAAGACGGAACATCGGTAAACCGGAATCCCCGGTATTACGGGAAATTTCTTTGGTTTTTTTTCAAATTTCATGTTTTTGAACCCCGTCAAAACGGAAACCCTGTTAACACGGAACAATTGCATGGTCCCAAGCGATTCCATCTTATAGAGGTTTTACTGTATTTATATAATTCATTAAAATGATTTTTTTACCGAACAAAAAAAAATATTTATACTTGTGACGGAAATCATTAATTTATTGGCAAGTATTACGTCATTATCATATGCGGTACACGTATAATAAGAGAAATAATTAAAAATAATACACAATATGTGTAATAGTTTAATTAATGTTAAAGATAAATTTCAACAATTAATAAAAAATAGATATAAATATATCTTAATAATATAGTTATGACTTCCCATGACTAATAAATAATATTCAATATTAAATTTATAAATAAAGCCAATAAAGGTGTACATAAATTCATTGGCTGCTTAAATTAAGTAAATAGTGAAGTCCTAAATGTACAGCTTTATGGTTAGTTATAAATATATCTCAGTACTTAAATTTTTAAATCCATAATTCAAATTGATTTCGAAATGTACACTAATCAAAATTATTTAAATAATATAATAATATAATACCAATAAATACGTTAACACGATAAATACTATACAACTTTTAAAACTTTTTACTTATATTATTTTATTTTGTAAACACGAAGAGTGTATTGGAACAACAGCGTATTTTACAATTTAAACTTTCAATCGTCATTTTTCAAACAAAACAAAATATAAACATTAACTATAAACATTTTGACATTTTATAAAACTAATAAAAAATCTTATTCATAGTGAAGGCATATTATGTGTTACATATTTAAAATATAAATACTATATTTAATCTTTTGTATAATAATTATATACGTGTAATGTGTAGTTTAATGTTTCAACAGTCGGAACAATTAGATTCTAATGTTCTTAAAATTGTATTCATATTCATTTAAGGAATTCGTTGATTACTTGACACAACATTATTATTGAATATTTATTTCTCATGTCAAATGGACACGCGCGTATATCTAGTTAAACATATTATATATATATATATAAGCTTATGTTTGGGAAAAAACAGCTTATATATGTTGTTTAACACGTGTAGATGCTGAAACGTCGAGTTAGCAACGTTTAATACAATAATTTTACTTTCAAAGCAAATTTATATTCTTGTATCCTTAAATATATTATCTGTCTCAGTTTTTAATAGTAGTAAATACTTAACACAATACAATATAATACAATAATACAGTTAATAGTATTGCGTAATAACTGCATTTTGTGAAATTTCAGTTTCTTAAAGAGGATTATGAAAATTAAAACGCAGCCGTATTAAATTATAAGTACTATACAATACATATTATTATATCACAGAAGAAAAGGTAAAAGTTGATCGTAAAAAACAATTATTTAATATTGTTATCACATAATTTACGGGTCCTGCATTTAATATTGTGATAGTGTAAATTTTAAAGGTAAACAAAGTAATATTATACAGGTGCAGTATAGTAAAAAATAAAATTAACCATACGATTGTATTTAAATGACTATATATTGAGTAATATGTAAAAATGTTTTCCTCAAATACTTTATAATCATTCTTTTGATTGTCTGAATTTTTATAGTTCGTATTTATGTTATACATCTAATATCTATAATAAATAATAAAATATAAAAATGTTATCCGAATATATTGGCTGAAGCTTTGATTTTTCTTAGTAATAATAAGCGACACATGGCCATTTCCTACAAAAGTTTCGAATAAAACGGGTTTAACGTTAAGGACTTTGACCTAGTTTGTAAGTTATGACTTTTGGTTGTTTCTGTAACCAGTCGACACAAAACTTCTATAAAGGGTCGGACAAAGTTTTCATCTGATCATTTAATAACACTGCACCAATTCTTTTGAATGAAGATAATGTAATTTAGTGTGCACGCATAACGGATAAATAATATATTATTATGTATCTTTGAATTGTATATAATTTTTTATAACTTTATAAATATGTTTAATATTATAGGAGTAGGAGTTACTGACTTATATGACGTGAATTGACTATGTAGTTGATTAGGAATTCATTTTCAAAGAAATAATGACATAATATGTTGTTGTAATCAGATAAGTACTATATTGTACAAACATTTGACAGTATAAGTATAGTAAACAAAATGAAAACATTTTTAAAAAAAGTCACTAGTATAAAAAGTATTTTTAAATCGTATCTATTACACGATTGAATGTTCAAAATTATTGTGCCTTACCCTTAATAGTCAAAAATAATAATACAAATTAAATACATAATTATATGTGTCGAATTGAGTAATTTATTAATAACCAGTGATACCTATGTTAAATCTTATTGTGCAAGGTGCTACATACGTATATAGATCATTTTGATATTTACTATTGTCGTATTATATAATTTATATGGAGTTGCGAATTTTTTAGAGGTAGTTTTATACTTCCCAGTACGTACGTCATATTTTACGTATATCTAAATCGTGTTTTATTTTGTTTATCACAATAGCAATATTAATACAAATAAAACCAAAAAAAAAAAATGTAACTAAGTTATCGAGTTCTCTGTATTACATATATAGATCGTATTACGTAAATAAATATTATCTCGTGATCGTTTTGTGAATAGCATACGATTGTTTGAATTTATCGTTGTTATATACTGTTATTAATGAATAATGGTGAATTAAAATCAACATAATACTACTATTTTAGACATTAATTATTTTAATATACTGAGTATTTTATTGTGTTTCTAACATCGATCAAGTTTTCGACTGGATATTTGAATAATAAAAACAAAACGTCTGTCAAACGAATTTCTTAATAGATGTCACACGACCAAAGAATTTTCATACGCGACAGAATTATACGAAAGACATAATATTATTTTGAACATGATCTTGTATACATGCACGGGTCGATGACTTTCTGGGAGTGAAATGATATAATATTTAAATAAAGAGGCAACTGTCTTAATAATATTGTTTAATATGGTACGACATAATTAATATGTGGTGATCCCATCAAAAAAAGGAGCCACACGTGATTATGGGAACAAACGCGACGATCCACACGCGTACCGAACAGACACTCGTGTGCTCTTCTTATCATTTTTTTTCCACGACAATGTTATAATATTACCGACCTTGGAAATGAAAACTATAATACGTTGTGCACAGTGCGAACACATAATATTATATGCGTAACAGCTGCACGTGGAGCACATATCAACCAGTTTCACGGTTAATTTTTATTTTATAATAATTTTTTTTCCACTGACTTTAGAAATCAATAAACGACATTGTACCAAAACAGACATTGTATTTTAGCTGACATTAAAATTCAGTTGAACCTCAGAACTTGCGTGATAATTATTATATTATTATTATGATGAATATATAAACAAACAGTACGTACTAATTATTATTTGTCAAACGAGGACAATGCAAACTCGTTGAAACAGAGAAACGAGGCCGAACGAAACATTGTTTGATAAAATTAGGGGGGTAAAAGGGCTGACAAAATTGACTTACGAGTAATATGAAGTAGGATGAATAGTTCTCACGTTTCATCCCTTTAAATAACGTAGGAACAGCGTATAATCACGAAACGTGTTGGGTTCTTACACCGTTTCGATTAAAATCAAAATTATTGTGATACAGGAATTTAGTGTCCATTAAGTAATAGCGAATCTTTCGATCTGCCACACAATGTCAAATCGTTACACTTGAAATTTTTATTAAAAGTAAAAACACAATTTATTATTAAAAATCTCGAGTAAATATAACCACTCAAAAAATCTATACGATTTAGTCTGTTTATGTATATATATTTTTTTTACCATAAATTATATAAACTACCATTAACCTGTAAGGTTTTGTAATCAATAATTTTGACTTAGATTTGCATAAATAAATTATAATGTTTTATATTATATTAAATTATTATTTATTATGCGTAAGAGATAGTTATGAGTACACAGAAATACCCAGCGTACATTATACATAACAAAAAAAATTATATTATTAAAATATTATTTGATGTATGTATGATGTTTGATGGTTTTTTTTTCTAACAAAAGTTTTAGATATTTTGTTCTAGTTATAAAATTTAAATAAATATTTACATTAAAAGTTTCAAAAACAATTAAAAATTTAAATAGTAAATTATCAAAATAATATATTTCTTTTGTAGAGCTTATCATAAATTATTGATAAATATCATATTATTGCAATAAATACCAATATTTTTAAATTTTTAGTATATACATATATATATATATATATAAAATATAATAGTTGGTGATTTTTTTTTTATTAGTTTGCAATGTTTATGAAATGAAATTCGAGGAAAAACTGACACTAAAATCAAACAACTTTATGATTTATTAATATTTTTAAACATTCAATACTCTATTAAATAAATAACATGATACCAGTTGAAATATAAATAAACAGTTTAAAATAATACCTAAGTTATTTTTAATAAAAAACTATAATTTTTATGGTCAAATAAAATGCAATATAATTAGTAATATAGACTGTTTTTGTTTTTATTATTAATTATTAGTGATTACATTTTCAAAATGCATTTTCTAGTATATTTACTGCATAGTTGCATGATTATACATTTTTTATATTGTTATAATTTCGGATTAATATACTCATCGCTATTATGTAAATGATGTCACGATTAGTTTTCATGCGTTTTAAAGATACAATTATAATAAACATAAAAATTCAAAACCAAATATATTGACCCAAAATCTATTCTTCAAAAATGTTGGTTAAATTTTTTATTTAATATATAAAATAATAAAGTTGTTACTACATTAAGTTTTAGTAAATTTTAAATTTAAAAATATACCTATCAGTTGAAATAATATTAGATATCTATTAAATAATGTGTTTAATATTATAATCAATTTAATAAAACAATCTGAAATATTTATTGTAAAATTATGTTCGTGAAAAATAAAAAATATGTTTCTCACTAGCATTGAAAATAACTGAAAATAAACATTTAATTCGTGATTTTAAAATGATCCTAGTTAAAAAAAAAACCCGTAATTTTGTACGTTAGAAGCAACACTTGTCCCTTGTCGACGTTTGAATAATTTAATATTTAATTTATTTCGCTCTTTAGGACTCCAGATAAACACAAATGACAATTTAAAAAAAAAAATGATAACGTTTCAATATCGTTTATACATTATAATGAATGACATACAGTAGAGCCTCGATAGTCCGGACGAATTCAGACCGAGTATCGTCCGGATTATCGATTTTCCGGATTACCGAAGGTTTTTCAAAATTACCTACTCAAATTACTAAGATTTTATTTTTTATTGAGGCTGACGGTTAGGTCCAACGAGGCCTAAAGTAACCTTTTTTTATTTTAAAAAGTAGTACGTATAATATAAACTTATTAAAACTTAACACAAATAATAAATATCTTAATTTCGTCTTACGAATGTTTACATAAATATAGTATAGCGCATTCACGCGAGCCAATGATTATTTGGTGCCAATGGACGAATGTTGCTATCTTGTTCGAGCTAAAGATAGAAAAGTAGATGAACTACAAGATTAAAAACTAGTACGGGACATGGCTATGGTGCAGTAGTTAAAGGTTGGTATCTTCTAAAACATAGATGACAAATATAAAAAGCGGGTAAGTGAGTATATAGGGGGTTGGGTGGACCTCGGACTAGGGTAGATTAAATTTGAATGCAATGATAGGTATTGTATACGAAAAACGATTCGGAACGGAGATGATTTGTCAGTCTAGGATATATTATATTTAAATATTGTCATATATTCTATTTTGAAACAAATTCAAACATTTAAATAAAAGTTTCAAGATCCTACGTTTGGTAATTTTTAAAAATAACAAAAATCGAAAATTATTTAGTAGTAAAACGTTATTTTACACGTGTATTTTTGATTTCCAATTAAAATTAAAACTTTAAACACTCGTAATTTTTTAAATTGAATAATCCTCAAACTTTTTTATAATTATTCTAAGCTTAAGTCATGGACAGCATAGTATTAAATTTTCAATTCTTAGCTTTTGATAATAAAATATTTATAAATTTTTAACTTCCAAATAGTTAAATTCATGATTTTGACGAATTTTTGTCAATATTTGAACTTCAAATGCTAATAAAAAAAAATTGTGCCTCTGTAATTTTATAATTTTTAAATGAGAGTGAGAACAAGTTATGTAGACCCTTCTAATACATTTTCAAGTAATTTGTCTTAGCTACATTTTTTTTATCAACATTTATAAAAAAAACCGGGCAAGTGCGAGTTGGACTCGCGCACCGAGGGTTCCGTACAAACCTGTAGGTATATAAGTAAAAGTTTTTTTTATTTTTATTGCAAAATGACGGACGGACGATATGCGGCTTAAATTGTTATTATTTCTTTCGATTTCGTTGACATAAAAGTTTGATTTTGTTACAGTTTAAAGGTATTATAGACTTAAGTATTTAATATGAATTTTAATTTAATACCTCAACGCGTTCATGAGATAAGGAGTAGTAACTTTGAAATTTTCAAAATTGTCAAAAATATTTTTCAAAAATATTTTTTTTTTATATGATGAAACTAAAAATTTACGGTTTTCGTAATTTTTCCTATATCTGTACTATATGACGTGACTTCGTACGAAATTTCAAGATTCTAAGTTCACGGGAAGTACCCTGTAGGTTTTGATTCCCGTGCGAGTTTCGAAAATTTGCGGAAATTTGCGGCCTAAATGGCTGTATCTTTTGATTGCGTTGGCTTAGAAGGTTGATTTTTCTACAGCTTCCAGGGACAGTAGACCTGAGTATCATATACAAATTTCAGTTTGATACCTCCACGCGTTCCTGAGAAAAACGCTCTTGACAGACGGACGGACGGACGGACGGACGGACAACAATATTTTTCAAAAATATTTTTTTTTTATATGATGAAACTAAAAATTTACGGTTTTCGTAATTTTTCCTATATCTGTACTATATGACGTGACTTCGTACGAAATTTCAAGATTCTAAGTTCACGGGAAGTACCCTGTAGGTTTTGATTCCCGTGCGAGTTTCGAAAATTTGCGGAAATTTGCGGCCTAAATGGCTGTATCTTTTGATTGCGTTGGCTTAGAAGGTTGATTTTTCTACAGCTTCCAGGGACAGTAGACCTGAGTATCATATACAAATTTCAGTTTGATACCTCCACGCGTTCCTGAGAAAAACGCTCTTGACAGACGGACGGACGGACGGACGGACGGACGGACAA
This sequence comes from Schizaphis graminum, assembly GCA_020882235.1. Taxonomy (NCBI): domain Eukaryota; kingdom Metazoa; phylum Arthropoda; class Insecta; order Hemiptera; family Aphididae; genus Schizaphis; species Schizaphis graminum. The sequence goes on along the minus strand of CM037032.1, from coordinate 111,382,132 downwards.
CAAAGTGATGTTATAAGGGTTCCGTTTTTTTCTTTTGAAGTACGGAACCCTAAAAAATAAAAAAAAATTGATTATTTCAACTGCCTATAAATAGCTCAAAAAAAGTCAAAATATTTTGAAAATCAAATCACGTAAAGAAAATGGCAATCTAAATAACTGGTAAAATTTTCAAATATTTACGACTTATACTACTTGAATAACAACAAATATCAAAAATCGTTTGAGGCTAAACCGTTATTTAACGCAGTTTTGTAAAAATTTAAAATTCAAATACTCCTAAAAAATGTTTGTCTTAGTCCGGTAGAGTTTTTTTTACAGATAGTTGAAGAAAATAAAATTTATGGACAACCTTGAACGAAATTTTCAAAACTTAGTTATTAAAGAAAAAACTTTTACGATTTTTCAATCACAAAATTACTTGCAAATTTTCGCAACTTTAACATATTTCGTATAAATTCGAACTTTAAGCACTTATAAAAAAAAATTGTGACTAACGATCTCGAATTTTTTTTTATAACTTTAAGAAAAACTCATAAGAAACCTTGTATTACATTTTCAAAATTTTCTGGCCAGCCAAAAATTTTTTATCATTATTTAAAAAAAAAATACTTAAAAAAATTGAAAATTTCAATTGTCTATGATTAGCTTCTTGTATAGATAACGCTAATATAAACATTTGGTGAAAATTTCAAGTATTTACATCGATTAGTTTTTGAGCTATAGCAAAATAAATAATTCGATTTTGTCGAAAACTGGTTTTGCGTAAAAATTACTAGACGTAAGATCTTTTTCGCTTATTTTTTTAGGGTTTTTCCGGACGCATTTAAAAACTATGAAAATTTTTAACTTTTGACCCCCAATGTACCAAGTACCAACTAGATTCAAAAATCGAAGCATTTTTACTGCTCCAAATGTTATCGTCATACACAAAAAAAAAAATAAATAAAACACACATCATTGTAAATTCAATACATTCATCACTCCGTTCAGAATCTAAAAAATATTGTTCCATAAAAATACGTTTTTAACCTTTCAAAACTATCACTATAAAGTACAATTATTATTATAGGTACGCTATTATGCAAAATTTGCGGTTTACTGAAATCGCTATTATTTTCTAAGGCTGACCTATATGATTTAAAATTCGATATCCATTTATTCTGTGTATTAATGAGTCAAAAATAATAATTATAATATATTATAAGCCACGTTATTTTGTAAAACTATGCAAGGAGACGCAATCGATACGCTTATTATATAATATTATTTATCGGAACGAGATAAGTCGTTTCCGTTGCACTTGTCCTATATCGAGAGAGACGATACTTGTGGAATTGAAAGGTATATAAATATAAAACCTAACTAAGTAGTGTATTACGATGTATACTTTTAAAGTTGGAAGGGGAAAGCTGTGAGGGCGGTATGGTTGCACGGAGGGATGGCGAGAGGAAGAACCACCGATGTACAAACTGCGATAAGTGCAGCGGTTTTTATTAAGTAGGTACGTATTAGTGGTGAGAGGGTGCGGCGAGACTTATAATAAGGGATGATGAAGATAACCGTGTAATGATTACGCGCGCGCGGCCGGCGGTCTCGGCCGTACAGACGTATATAAGCATCAGCGTTTCGCCCTAACGTCGGCCACGGTGGTGCAGGACGTGCGGGGGTGGCGGCGCCGTTGGTAATGAAAAGTTAAATAACACGTGCGCGCTGTCTGCGGCGGTTTTGTTCGCGCCAAAACGGCTACCTCCCCGCGACCCGCGCGCAAGTAATTACGATTACAGGTCACCCACACGCGTCCTGTCGCGGAACTGCACGTCGCGCGCGCTCGTCACCTCCACGCTGCCGATCTTGTGATGGTGTCCTCCGCTGTCCGCGTCGTCGTCTTCGTCGTCGCAATCGTCGTCGTCATCGTCGTCATCGTCGTCATCACCGTCGTCTTCGTCGTCGTCGCCGGACGTGCAAGCGCCCGCCGCGGATCTGTTGTCCGCGACGGACGGTTGCTGTTGCTGCTGCTGGTGATGGCCGCTCATGAGTTGGTTTTGATGATGATGACCGGCCGCTTGCAAGTGCAAGCCATGCGCGTTATGCAGCGCGGCCACGTGGTGATGACCGCCGACGACGCCGTGGTGATGGGGGTGCAGTTGTAGCTGTTGCTGGTGCAGCTGTTGGTGGTGCTGCTGCTGCTGTTGGTGGTGCGCTTTGACGGCTTTACCGAAAGTGGCGGCCACGTTTGCGGCCAATAGCCGTTTGTAGTATAACGACGGGCTCAACATCAGCGACTCGGCCGGCCGTAACTTGGCTGCAGCGGCGGCCACGGCTGCGGATGCGGCCGATCCGCTGACCACATCTTCGGGTGCCGGACGTACGGTCGGCGGCGGAGACGGTGTAGTCGGCGAAGGTGGTGATCGCAACGGTGGTGGCGGTGGCGGTGGTGGTGGTTGTAGTAACGGCGGTGGTAGCGGCGGTGGCGGTGGATCTGGTGACAGCGGCGGCGGTGGTGGTGGTGGCGGCGGCGGCGGCGACCGCGAAACCGCATCGTCATCGTCACCGTCACCGCCGCCGCCGCCGTCGTCATCGTCGTCGTCCGGCCGCTGTTCGTTTCGCTGCCGTGTCGTCATTGCAGTTGCTGTCAGCGTGGCGACCACGGAAACAATATATACTATGTATATATGTGTATATGTGTGTGTGTGTGTGTGTGTGTACGTGTGTGCTGATGTGACGACGGTGGCTTGCGAGCCTCAACGACGTATCGGCGCGTGCACGAACAGTACAATCACAGCGATTGTTCGTATATTGTTTGAAGTTGTGAACGTTTTTTTATGTGTGTTGAGTTTTTTATATGTGTGGAAAATGTCTCGCGCTCGGGAAAACCGTACAGAACGAACGATGCCGGAAAACTGAGAAGGGGAAAAAAATCGTCCGCGGCGAGCGCACACACACACACATGAGATACATGCAAGACAAAAAGAAAAAAAACCTCGGGACGAAGAAAAGGAACAGGGTGGGCATCGTCGCGACGACGTCGGGGAGGTGCAATATGAGAGCGAGCGCGAGACGGCAGAGTGAGTGAATAAGAGGGAAACAGAGTGAGCCAGAGAGACAGAGAGAGAGCGAGTGACAGGGTGTGTGTGAGAGAGAGGGAGGAGTATTGAATAAAGGTGGGTCGTGGAGAGAGGGGAAGGCAAAGGAAAATGGAAACATCGTACGAGTTTAGGACGCAGTGGAAGGGGTACATAACGTCTACCCGCCATCAACCCACCCTCGCACGCACACCCCATCGTACCCCCTCAACTTTTTATTATATATATATTTTTTTTCGCCCTTGTACACTTATTGTATTTTCCCTTTTTTCCGAGGACGCGTTCTTTCTGTTCTTTTTTCTCGTTTCCTTTTTATTTTTATTTTTTTATCCCATTTTTATTTTGTTTTTATTTTTTTATTTTTGTCAGGGGTGTATTTTTTTCCTTTTTCGGGTTGTGCATCCCACCAGCTCCGTGTATGTGTAGGAGATATATATATAATATATGTTGTGTATACGCAATAATAATTTGACTATGAATATTAAACGACATATACAGACACGGGAAAAACAAATACAACTAAAGGGTCAGGGTAGACACAAAAGAACGCGCAAAGTCAAGCACGCAATGAACCGATGCCAAACCATTTTACCGCTTCAGTCATTAACCATGACGGTCGGCAAGCAGGACGTAGTGATAGAGACGGGAGAGGTGGTAATGAGCACGTTTCTAATTGAAGTGTTCATAAGATTATTTTTGAAAAAAACCGTTTTATTACTTCTTGAATAAATAAATAAAAAAAAAAGTATAAAATCCAACAACTTAAGCTTTAATGCATATTAAATCACTATTTATATAATACTTAATAACACCCTCTGAATACTCCGCATCATAATAGCTCAAGATTGCATTTAGATTTATTATCTCAAGTACAGTGAACACAAGCAACTATTAAAACTAAAGAGCCCAAGCCAACTCCACACATTATTAAAATTACTGAAAAATAATTTATTTTTAGAAAACATTTATTAAAACATTTAATTTGTGTAAGTTCTTATATATAATAATAGATAAAGGAACTAGTATATTTAATTTATAGAATTTATTATAGTTTTCACTTATTGGCGAATGTCTGTAATATTTAACATTTTTAAAAAGTCTTAACTATAATTTATAAACTAAAGTTAAAATAGTTTATGCTAAATGCTTTCAAAATAGATAATATTTTAATTTGGGAAATTTATCGACTTAAGAGGATCATCACTCGGCGTACTATTTGTTTTCTCTCTTGGGACCACGCGTGACGTAGCAAATTTGCGAGTTCGGCAGAATCAATCTTGTGTTATTAGCTTTAATATCTGAGTGAATTGACTTATTAACAAAGTTCAAGTTAAGAACATTATCTTTGTTTATAAGTTTAAATTTCAGAAGAAGTATAAACGTACAGACATAGTAAGTTAATGTTCTTAACTGTAAGTCTCATCTGGTCAATTCATTCAAATATTAAAGCTAACAACAAATGACTGATTTTGCTGAACTCAAATTTACTATGTCGTTCTTGGGTCAGAGAAAGAAAACTAATAATGCACTGACATCCAATTAATGCATAACATTTTATTTATTATGCTATTTTTTCCATACATAGGTACATAAATACAAAATAAAATTTTAATTGATAATATTTCATGTATTATTAAATTATTTATTGCCAGGTTGAACACCAGCTTTATATAAATTACTAATAAATTATGTAAAATCATTGAATTACCAACGTAGATACCAACTATAAGAAAACCATAGATATAATATTTTTATAAAAGATTAAATACATTGTTACAAATATTTTTTTGGCGATCTAATACCTATAGATAGCAATTTATTATTTAATATCAATACTAAAATAACTTTAAAACAAAATTAAAATTTAAGCATTAGAATTATAAAATTGGCTTATCATTTTATAAAGTTTAAAATTTAATATAAAAATCAAAATATTTTCTCGATACTTAAATTTAATTTGTTTTATAATATTAAAGTTTTTACCAAATTAAAATGTGATAATTATATTTTAACTAAAAGTAATATTAACATTATTCTGATAACATTGGTTACGTGTTTCATTTAAATTACATTTATAGTATTAAAATTTACAATTTTTTTAAATATCCTAAAAATGTAGATAAATTAATAATTACAATTATATTTTATTATTTAATACTTGAAGAACATTAAAAGTCAATTAAATGTATAATGTTATATAATACATTTAAATTTAATATAAATTGTACATTAAGTAGATAATTTGTGTATTACCTTACGTATAATAAAATAATACATTATATATACATATATATATATAATAATTATCAATTAATATAAAAAAAACTAGACGCCCTATAAGTATAAGTGTATTACATAATATAATATAGTTAAATATAGTGAAAAAAATAGCATGTCGTGAAAATGTATAATATAAGCTTATATTATTATAATTATTATGGTTATGTCTGATAACTAATTAAAACCTAATAACCTGCATTTTGTATAATATAAAAAAATGTATATTTATATATATTGTAAAGATATTATCTTATTAATTATGATAAAGTAATCAAGTCTAAAAATATTTTGTATTAAATTTAAGTATGTCGTTGTGGGTTTGTAGCTAAAACCTACAATCAATATTAAAATGGTAAAAATAAAACAAATTATTTAATGTTTGATAATGACTTTAATTAATTATCATTAAACATGTTATTTAAAAATATATTATTAGTATAATATATAAGCATTTTTTGGTTAATTACTGATTTAATATAATCAATAATCATGTACGCGTAATGGATATGCATGTATCCATAAATAATTACCCAGATGTATACTAATTTAATTAAATAAAAAAATAAAGAAATTAACTATAAGTGTAGTTAAATCGAGAAAATCTTATAAGTAGAATATAAAAAAAAGTACATATAATATGAATTACTGAATAGAATATCGCCTTTTAAATATCGGCCAAGTACCGTCATTCATTGGTTTACGAGCTAGTGAATATCAGCGAAAACATATTGCATGTATTCAGCTATTGTTAACAAACTTAAGTAGGTAGTATAAGCCAACCGCAAGAGCCGGTGAAAAGTAAAATAATAATAAAAATACAAGAGCTCACATTTATAAGTATGATCATGTATTTTTTAGATTTGTGACGGTAAAAAAAGAGCTTTAAATTTTAATATCGTTTGACTCGTATAATATTCACCCTTTGGGACCAACACATCCGCCTTGTTATTTCATCTTTTTTTTCTGAAGGCGTGTAAGAAAAACTCTTCAGTTTTTTTTCCCATTCTATCCATCGCGCGTCGCTCACAGATCCCCTCTCAATTTTATTTCATTTTCCTAAACACATTAAGTCTCTTGGAGAGAGACTTTTTTTTTACAGATAGTTTTTTTTTTTTGTTACCCCTTTTTGGGATTATCATAATAATAATAAATGATTTTAAATTACAAACAAAAAACATACGCCTAATCATAAATATAAACGGCTTGTTTGTACGAAAAATACCGGGGGTTTCCAATAACACAAACAAACATTGAAGGCGGGCTATGCTAATTTGGGGCCCGAGGTGCCAATTTATTCCGCCCAAATCACACGCAAAGGTGTCGCGGTAGATTCCTGTCGTGGAATTCATTTAAAAAGAAGGTATAAAAACGGGTCATAGCAGGAAGTTAAAAAAAACACATAAATATGTCATTTTACTTTTTATGAAGGGTCCTATTAGCAAAATAAAAATAGAAAATAATTTTCCTTGAATAGTCACCGTAAAAAGATAATCTTCTTTTTTAAATTGTTAAACATTTAAGTAAAATGTTGTGAACCTGATAAGTACAATATTTAAAATAATTACTCAGAAATTATTTTAATGGATACAATATGCAATAATTTAATATTATATATATATAAACTTTTATGTATTACTTTGACTAGTTAGTTTTTAAGATGCAAAAATAATAAACATTAAAATATAGTTTATTTATATTTTATAAGATACTTTAATACTTTTTTTTTTTTAAATAAAAAGTAAATCTTAAATATTTAATCATTATCGAATGTTAAAAACACAACTTAATGTAACAACGTGTAATTAAAAATGTGTTAAATATTTAAAAGCGTATAATATTAATGTAAAAATTAGATTGTATTAAATAAAATAAATATTTTATTTTTATAAAATAAGTAATAATTATACAGTATAAACCAGCTAGCAGATAATATAGGTGCTCAAATATCCATTCTCTGATATTACATCTGCAGTTCCCTGAAAGGCATTTCGTCGAATAGGCCAGAAATTATTCAAATTGTATGCATTCAATTATTATTTCTTAAACACTAATTTATCAATAAGTTAAGTTTTTTCGATGGCAATTTACTTCAATAAAACTAAAAATCAAAAATTTCAATTTCACCTTTTTCTTGTGCCTACAAAATCATTCAATAATAATTATTTACAAAGATGTCAAGATTCTAACGTTGAGTGACATAATGGGACTTTGTTTTATATTATATATATATTATATATGTGCTCTCATTAATAAATCATTTTATTCGAAAAACAATTTTGAATTGAGTTTGATTTAGATTTTAAACGCTCGAGATTTTTCAAAAAGTATTTTCATAATTACAAATTAATTTGAAGTATACTCTAAAAATACAATAAAATTCGAAAAATAACCAGTGAAAAATAAAGTGTTCAATTTTCAATGACGTTCCATGTAAATTATCAAACGTTCTGTCGTAAAATGGAGCTTTTTTTAAAAAAAAAAAAAAAACCATTAATTACACACAAATCACTATAAAACCAATGCATACATCATTCCATTCTAAATATGAAAAAATAATATAAAGATAGGTGTAGTTATTAGTTTATTACATACTCGTTGTATTTGATTTTTCAAAAATCATTACTCAAATAATGACTGAGCCGTAACAAATACGTGTTAAACCTAAATTATATATTTTACTTTATTCTATTGTAATTATATGAGTATGAAGTATGAATATAAACTGTTTGAACTTGGAATACATTTTGAAGGAGTAAACTAGATATTATATTGTATCGTATAAAACAACCTCATTCATGTACTTATAGAAATGTTATTTTCGTACATAAATTGTTCACTCTAGGAGGTGTTTTTTCCTGAAAAAAGTGAAGTTCGTTCCATTTTCTTTATTTTTTTTATCAGGATATTATTATTTTGTATTCGGAAAAATATTGTTTTTTCATTTTATTTCGTCATATTGTGAATGCTTTGGAACACGATTGGAAGTCGTCGAGGAAGGGAAAACAGAAAACAAAACACTCGTTGGTAGTGGTAGTGGAAATTGTTTTCATTTTACCCCGAACGGTAATGCCACCAGTATTTCCCAGCACTAAGCACAAAAACAAAACAAAAGCCACACGGTGGCATATTACAAATGGTGAACTATACGAAATTTAAGAACAACATAACATACGTGTTATGTCGGTGGCATGAAAAAAGAAAAATTGAAACTGCGTGTAGCCACTCCTCCGACTTTCAATCTTAAAGTACTTTAAACAGAAATGGAATAACATTCTCGAGCAGCAGGTGTTTACAGTAAAATTCCTTAAGTTTTTATCTTGAACGCTTTAGCTTTACGATTTTATAATAGATATATACTATTCTCAGGTGAAATCGTAGAAAATAGGTCTAATATATCATAAAGTTAGGATTTAAACAAAAACGAGGAGTTACTTTGGATTTAAAACGACATCATCTTTAAAATATCCTCAAATGTACTTATGTTTAATATTTTTATATAGAATTATATATGATAATATGTTCGCGATCGCATCTTGTAAAATTTATAATTCTAAATACGCAATACTAATTAGTAGGTACCGTATACTTTGTCAGCTCGTCTCACTATCGCACAAGTATGCACAAAAAAACTAATTTTTATCAAGATGTGGTGTGTTTATTACTATAGACTAAGTTTATACTGAATACAAATACTTCAAATTTTTTGAGAAAATTAAAGTCCCCTCCTTTCACAGTAATTTTTTGAAAATTATACGAAATATTTGTTTCAATATCTTTAGCCTCCTTTAAAAAAAAATAAATATTACAATCGTTAAGCAAGTGATTAATTAAAAAAAAAAAATGTATGATATTCTTAAATATGATTTAAAAGTTAAGCAATACAATAAACTATCATTTAATTTATAATGTTCATGTTGTATTGGAGTAGAAAATAATATAATAAAAACCATTTATAAGTATTATAAGTGTATGTAGAGTTTAATAGCCTTATTATAAGTGAATGAAGGTGATTTGATGCATTTTTAAAAACTTATATTTGAAAACTAGGTAATTATCATTTAATTATTTAATTTTTTTCATGCCCATTAAACTAATATATTGATGCGCTTGGCTTCAATGAGATCTAGGTCACTTGCAGCGTCCGGTTGCAAGGGCGTGTTTTAACGACCACCACCCTTTTCACATGCATTTCTAGAAGACGCCCGACGGTGTCTCGAATGCACCAGAAAGGCGCCAGTTCAGTTTCCTCTCTGTTTACTTTTATTGCATAGAAATCGCATTGAACAAGAATTGCTGTATTTTTATAAACGTGTATATGTATACATGTATGTACGCAGAGCTTATGTCAATTCTAGTTATACACACAACGTACATTTGAATCGTCCAAAAGATTTGGTCGAATATTCTTATGAAATAATATAAAATGTATAATGGTAAAAAATTTAAAACATCGTACAAAATATAATATATATAAAAGTATATTTAGAACAAATATATAATTTTAAAAATAAAAACCAAACTGATAACATAAAAACGATTTTAATGTAAGAAAAATTAAATTATTCTCTATTCAGTTAAGATTATATATATAATATATTCTAGAGAAATAATCACTAACAAACACTTAACCATAGTTATTCATATTTTATTTTATTACTTTAATAACATATTAAAGTTTATGAAATAGGTTCAACGCTATATTTTTTAACTATACATGAATCTTAATTTATTTAAAATATTATTAGGAAATTATCATATTGATACTATAATACAGGTATACTATTATAATAATTATCTAATCGTTCATAATATTTATCACGGATTTATTTAAAATAATTTTAATATATTATTTATATTGCGCTTGAATTAACGCAAAATAATATAAATCACTATTTTAGATTCTGAATGGAGTAATGAATGTATTGATTTTACAATGATGTGTGTTTTTTTTTTTTGTTTTTGTGTCTGTGTACAGCATAACTAGTCGAAATAATGCTTCAATTTCAAACTTTGGGGGTGGTTTCCGATGGCAAAGTGGATATCCTTGGTGCATTATACAGGTCAAAAGTAAACATTTTCCAACAATTTTCAAAAAAATCGAGGAAAACAAAAAAAAAATGACAGAAAAACGGGAATTTTTACGCAAAACCAGTTTTCGACAAAATCGAATTTTTTATTTTGCTATAACTCAAAAACTAATTGATGTAAATACTTGAAATTTTCACAAAATGTTTATATTAGCGTTCTCCATACACAGTTAAATTTTCAAAGAATAACGATACATTTTTGGCCGGCCAGAAAATCTTTAAAAGTTAATGCAAGGTTTCTTATAAGTTGTTCTTAAAGTGATAAAAAAAAATCCAAAATCGTTGGTCACAATTTTTTTTTATAAGTGCTTAAAGTTAGAATTTATACGAAATATGTCAAAATTGCGAAAATTTGCGAATAATTTTGTGGTTGAAAAATCGTAAAATTATTTTCTTTTATAACTAAGTTTTGAAAATTTGGTACAAGGTTCTCCATAAATTTTTCTTCAATTATCTGTAAAAAAAACTCGACCGGATTCAGACAAAAATTTTTTATGAGTATTCGAAATTTAAATTTGTACAAAACCGCGTTAAATAACGGTTTAGCCTCAAACGATTTTTGATATTTGTTGTAATTCAAACTGTATAAGTCGTAAATACTTGAAAATTTTACCAGTTATTTATATTGGCATTTTCTTTACGTGATTTGATTTTCAAAATATTTTGACTTTTTTTGAGCTATTTATAGACAATTGAAATTTTCAATTTTTTTTTATTTTTTTTTATAAATGTTGATAAAAAAAATTTAGCTGGGACAAATTACTTGAAAATTTAATTGAAGGGTCAATAATATATCCTAGGCTGACAAATCATCTCCGTTCAGAATCGTTTTTCGTATACAATGATACCTATCATTGCATTCAAATTTAACCTACCATAGTCCGAGGTCCACCCCACCCCCTAATGTACAACAGAGCGATACTCACTTACCCGCTTTTTTTTTAAATCTTAGACGTGTTATAAAATATACATGAAACCAGTCGGAAATAAAACTATTTGTAGAGCCTTACTTATTATTTATTAATTATTGGAACCAATAAATTTAACTAGGTAACAATTTAATTGTTGTATATAAAATCTTTACAGTATAATCTATCCCAGTTTATTTACCTAAATTATTATAAGTTTTAAACATTTAACATATTCGTAAGCAACTTCATCCATAAAACAATTTTTCATATAAAATATTATTATGAGTACAATTAGTACATAGGTATACTAAGTGATACCCTTAAATTGTCTATGCTCAGTACATTTCGAAAAGTTTTTACTTTTATAAAAATATTATCTCTACATAATTTTATGTTATTAAAAACAACATTTTTAAAAAATATATATATTTCCTACAAATACTCGTAGTTGTTATCATTTTAATGACAATGTAGTATGTACATTTTAAACATCATATTCCAAAGTAAAATAATTTTTTCGTAGTACTTAACACACAGATACATAAAAAAATAATTACAAACAATTACTCAATTATTTATAAATTATAACTTACAAGTAATTAATATTTTTGATTATTGAAGTAGTGGACTATCGTATTTTAAGATACTTTTGGTGTCACTCTACTTCACTCATTTAAGCTTTAAATAGGTTATTTCTCATAACTAATTGTTATTTGTTCAAAGTTAAATTCTTATATAACAAAATAATTGGAAAAATACTTAGCTCCGGAATATGATATTAATATGTATGCTAATATTTTATATTAATATGTATTTAAAAGAAAAAAAATTGAAAACATGATTATGATAAAAAAATATAGTTTTTTAAAATAAATATAACGTGTAATAACAATAAATAATAAAATAAAAATCTATTGTAGTCATTGTTGTATTTTATGAAATAATCATAGAAAATAAAATATTAAGAAATAATATTAGTGTAGCTAATATAACTATACCTATATCTTTACAAAATTCGAATTTGTTTACGTAAATATTTTCAATTGTATATAATTATTCATTATCGTTCTTAATAATTACATTTTTTTAATGTAAACAATTACGTTGTTATTAAAATCAGTCATTATCTTGATGACTATTTAAATTTTGCAGACATTAATTGCCAATTTGGTAAAATGTCAGTAAACATAGACACATATTATGAGTACTAATGGGAGTATTAGTGTTTTATATTCTGTTGATAATGTATTATTTTTTTGAATATACTTAAATAATCAATAAATAATTAATACATAGGATTGGTCCAATCAATTAAAAAACAAAAATCAAACAAACATTTCAAAAGTTCATGAAGTATATGAAGATAAGCAAAATAAAATATTTATTTTAAACCAATTTTAACATAAGACTGGTTAGTTTAATACAAATAATATTTTAATTTTAATTATTTAATAAAATATGTATTTACAGTTGAAATCATTTTATAAAAAGCACGTTAAATTTAACATATCTAGTAACATTTTATTTAGAAAATAATTAGACAGTACTACCTATTCACAAGGATGCACATTTTACATGCTTGTGAATTTCAAGTAAATAATTTATAGACACCTATAATTTTACAAGATCGTCAAAACAGAATTTTTAATCAACTATAATTTATGTTTGTGTACTTATGCAATTAAATTTAAAATCGTTATAACTACATTGATATTAAGATAATACTTATAAAATTAAAATGACAATTTAAATTTTTCACGTTTTTAAGTTATTTTTATTTTATTTTATATAATATGGTTTTATAGATTTGCCGTTAAAAAAATCTCAATTAGTGGTCCTGGTTGGTATATGAACTTAAGCTATATAGGATTTTTGTTATCCTTACCTATTATACAAAATGACAAAAGTTTTGTACCAATATACTATTATTGTCGATGTTATTTTTTTTACAAAATATATTTGAAATGTTGATATTGTATTTAGTACAATATAGAAACAGAATATCTAACCAACATCAATTTATTTATATTATTAACAAATAAGTTAAATTTCGTTATATGAATATTATTTTTAAAGTAGAATTTGTTCAACCATGTAATATTTAAAATTAAAACAAATTTAAGAATAATATTTTAAATATATATGAACATTATCGATATGATTTTACAATAATAGTTATTAATAAACCCTATTATCAATAAAATATATTATAAAAGTTACTTTATGTTCATAAAATTAATACTACCTATATTAACTTAAAGTAAGTCGTATAATATAGGTAAGTACATGTGTTCGTATACCTATAGTTTTAAAGGTCATACAATTTGATAGGTGCCGTTTGGTTATTTTTATATTTTTGTCATAAGATACTTACAATATTTCTCAATGAATGATTCGCAATTGCAAATATTATAACTGGTTCGTTTGATTATTAAAATTGTAAATAAGAACATTTTATAAAGAAAACACAACAAACCGTTATTATTGTTAGTATATTAAAACACATTTTATTCCGATCGCAGTGTATCTAATCTATAAACTTAACGAGAAAACCATTGGAAAATAGACCTTTGCTTTAGTGAAAAATAATAGGTACAAATTAATAAAAATTATATTTAAAAATACTTGACGCTTATAAGCGCGTTACGAACGGTAAACAGACGAAAAATGTGGCCGTCAAAATACTAATAAAAAAAAAGCTCACTGACTTGGGCAATACAAAAAAAAATATAAAATAAAACAAAATAAAAATAAACTAAAAAAGCCGGTCTTGTTTTGATAGGTGATTGGCCAACTGGCCGCCGGGGCGCGCTCTACTCGCCGGCTTTTTACCCTGGCCCCGCCCCTCCACGAGCCAACGCAGTCGACTGTCCCGTGTGGAAAAAAATCGCGGTGTCTGGACACGATATGGTGGACGAAGAGTGGTTAGGGGTAGAGAAAAAAACCCATCCGCCGCCGGGTCGGGTGGTCGTGGGAAGCGTCGGTTCTGTGGCGGTGATGGGAAGAGGGGGTTAAAAAAAGTGAAAAATAAGCTTCCCGGTGGAATCGATAAAAAAATTCCTGCGCGTTTTTTTCACCAAATCCAAATGGGGTGGACGGTAAGGACTGGTGGTGGTGGCAGAAAGCCCGACAGAACTAGGGGAGGGTCGCGCATGTATATATATACACACGGCGTGTGGATGGGTATATCGTCACGGCGGCGGATTGTATGGAGGAGGGCACCGGGTGGGTACCAGTTAATTCGAAACACCCCCGCGTGCTACCCCCCGGTACTATAGGTTGCCACGGACGGCAGCAGTGGTTTAAATGCAACCTGCCTCTCACCTTACCCCGACCATGCATCACCACCACCACTGCTGCAGCACGGCGACGGTTCTGCAGCAGCATCACAATCGCATCGTTCTGAAACATTCCACACATAGGTATACCCATACTCACAGAACTGCAGCAATACGGGATGCCGTTAAGTGCCCGGACTTCAGTTGCTAGTATCTTATAATGATAGTACAAAGCACTGAGGTTTGCAGTAAGTGGATGGTTACCACATATACATATTTTAAACCCACGGTAAACAACACTTCAAAATTGTATATTATTTAGTATGCAGTTTCTATTAAAATATAATAATCTAAAATAACAAATATGCCCACAACGAAAAGGTGATGATTATCGCCTATATGATTTTCCAAACAATAGGAATCGCAGAATGTTAAACGGTAATCTAATGTATAATACACAACTTTTTATGTATCGTATTACAATACAAACAATTTATGAGTGGATATCGATTTATTTTTATGTATTATAAAATGCATATATTATAAAATGTGTGTATAATCCACTAATATAGTAATACATGTCTCACGTAGAATAATGTTTTGTTTGGACGGTAAGAAAATATTATATTATAACGTTTATACAATCTACTAAAAGGGATAAGGTTTATGTATAGAATATAGGTATAATAATATATTTTCACTGTCTTACAGATGTCTTTTTATTCTCGGTGTGGCATTCACCTCATGTTTTTGATGACGAATGATCTATCATCATTATTGTAGTTGGCAGGAATGTATATGTATATATAAATGTTTAGGGAAAAAATACGAATTTATATACAATTAAAATTATAGATACTAAAGATTTTGTTATTATTAAGTATGTGTACTTAGATTCGACAATATTGATTTTCTATCTCATTTTAATAAGTAAATTCAATACCCAAAATGTTATATGAGTTTGTTCAATAATATCCATTTAAATATATTAAATTCCGTGGGAAAAGTGTGTAGAAAGTTATTTAATTAAGTAAATATATTACTCTACTAATTTTATATAATCAGTTTCTTAATGGGTACCTATGTAAAAAAAATTAAAAACCATATATATTTATTGATAGTTAATATTAATTTAATTAGTCATGTGAGACTAATATTAGTCAAAACTTAAGAAATAATGTATAATTATTTTTATTTATTTAATTTATAATATAAATATTTTCACACGATTTAAAAAAAAATTAAATAAACATAATTCACTGGTTTGAAATAAAAAAGTAAAACCAATTAGTATAATATAAAAAATTCACTTAGTAAAGTATGTACTAATATTATACAATGAAAAAATAATATTAATACATTTATTATTATATCACATTCACAACATATATAAGTACAATTATATGATTGTAAGTGTCAAATAATTATATTGTTATAAGCTGTTATCGGTGTTATTTTTCTCAGAGAAAATGGGATCCGATAATTTTATCGACAATAAAACTTTTTATTCAAATTACACAATTGAATAAAATTTCAGGCCACTACAATTCTAAAGAAAAAAAATATCCAACAAATGAATAGCTAAACCAGAATAAAAGTTAAAATAAAGTAGGATAGGATACAGAATTCCACACTCAACTGTTGTGAAACAGTAGTGGTGGAGATTTTTAATTTGAAAACAAACATAAATGGTTTTAAATTCAAAAAATAATTTTGAGCCAAAGAAAGACATCACTTGATGAAAATTCGTTAAACATTGTTAAACGATTGCGTTCGTAGTATACCATACTTTTAAAGAAACTGCTGAGGAAATCATAAAATTGACCTTTAAAACTATCATCAAGATTTTAGAAGGAATTATTTATTTCTTAATGTGCCTCATGAAACTTATAAATTACAAGTCATAAGTGTCCCAAATTTGTTATAAGTATATTAAATTACTTTTTAATGTGTCAACTTTTATAAACTTGATAAATTTATTTTAAATATCCCAACAAATAAATTTTAGTAAATTATATTTTTTTACAACTTTGTAAATAATTTATAAGCTTATAACCGATTTTATATTTGTATAGAGAAATGTTATTTCAACAATAAACTTTGATATTGTATTATTGTTACATTATGAAAACAATTTATATTTTGGAATAAGAATATTTGTTTGTATTTACAGTCATACAAAATATGACGCATTTTCAAAGAGCTCACTTATAAATATATAAGTACATAAATATAAATTCAAATATCTTATAAATATTGTCAATAAATAAAAGCAAAAGTGAAAACATAGTTCGATTTTTTTAATAAATAAAAGCAAGGTAAATGATGTGCGTGGAAAGTTGTCTTAAAATTGCATTACATTCAAAAATGATATAAATCTTGTAGTCCTATCCACCAAAAAATTATTACTATATTTATAAAAACTCGACTTTTATACATATAAATACATTCAATAAAAAAAGTATACAAATATATGAGTTCATCAATTTTCAATCTGTGAGAGTATAAAAGTATTCACTATTTAAAACGATTTTACTGCAATACTGCATTTATTTTACGAAAACAATACATAAAATTAATAACCATTGTAAGACTAATTTCTAAAAATTTCCATTCTCATATCTATTATTGAAATTTTTAAAAAAAATGTGATACATATAATTATATTATTACTTAAATACATTTTTTTTACGTTAAAATATATGTATTATCTTAATCATTAAATAAATTGAAGCTAAAATCACTAAGACTATAAAATGCCGGGAATAAAAAATAAAAATAATATAAAAAATACAATACCACGAACGCCTATTAGTATATAATTGTGCAATATATTAAATTTAATCAATTCATATTATGATAGAACATTATTTTCTAGTTTTTTAAAAAAATATATCCTGTTCAATGAATCGTTTTTATTACTTTAAATGTGATTTTTAAATAACTCATGTTACAAAATAAATCCCATTATTATTCAATCAAGATTTTATGTATCATGTGTGTAGAATGTAGAATGTAGATACATAAAAGAAAAAAATCAATATTTTTATTGTTTTAGTATTAATTCTTAATTTAATTTTGCATAACATAATCATAGCAGGTTTAGAATCAAAGTAACAATTCATTCAAGTACGACAATTATTAATGAAGTGACAGACCCGACCACTAGTAAAGCGATGGTTCTATAGATGTATTGCGCCATCTCGTAGCAGAATTATGCACTAGAATTTGGATTATAATACGTTAGAGGTCAAAACGAGTTCGTTGTACAATAATAATATTATATTGGAAATTGTAAAATATGTTGATATATTTATATTTTGTTGCACATTACTTCTGTATAAATAAGATTTTTCAAATGGAAGGATTTAACTAATTTTTAAAAACATATCGTATTAAATAATTGATTTACTCATAAAGTAAGATACGTAGGTAATACACAATATATACGGTTTTACACACACTAAGCGTTATTTGAAAATTTTGAACATAAACACGATATCAAAGAAATTGATTTAATACAATTTATCATTGACATTGGATAAAAATAAATATATTTATATTATTGATTATGTAAGTTTAAACTATAAAATATTATTAGTATTTGTAAAAAAATATTTACAAAAATTAGAATGTTTCATTTGGATATTATATCTTTATCCATTTATTTAATATAAATGTAGAACTATCAACTAAGACATTTCACATTATATTTAAAAATATAATAATATGATTAGTATAAATGTATTCTTCATACATTACGTATGTCCTGTATAATATTATCGAGTAGATTAATAAACTGCGTTATATAATCAAAAAATAGATAACAATTATGATAATCTTGTGTACTTCAAAGTCACAGTGATAATATATTTATAATTTACTTATTAATATTATACAATGTAATGTTATGATGTATTGATGATTATAATGTTAATAAAAGACTTATAGAAGATTATTAACTTGTTTTTTAAAAGATAAATTACAAAACTACTCATAATAATAAAATTATAATCATGTGTAAAATAACTGCTAAAATGTAATAGGTAACTTTCGCAATTATCATTTATGATATTATGTTAATAAATTGTAATACTTTAATACCTATTATGTCAACTTTGCAAGTTTTTTGTGATCATAATCAAACAAAAAATATTATAGCAATTTGATCGTTAAATCAAATATTACAATAATATAATATGACTATCCAAATATGTATTTATAACAAGTTGGAAAAGTGGTAAGCTTAATGCTAAATCTATTGTTAAATCATTATTTTCAATGCATTAATTATAGTAAAATTTAATATTTAATGTAGTAGGTATCTATTTTGTACAGTATCAGTGTATCACACAAAAACAAAAACAAGTTAAATTTGCAATAAACATTTTAGATTATTTATTAAAGTATAATAAAGTTTTAATAGAGTACAGCGTAAGCACTTTATTAAAAAAAATTCAAGGTTGAATACAATTTTCAATATTTTCTGTTATTTTTATTTCATTAAAAATTAAATATAGCTAGTATAATATTCCTAATTTGCCTAATACAATTAGAGAAACAAAAAACATTATTGACTATAATACAAAATGGTCATGGTTGATTCGAAACAGGAAATATAATCCTGTTAAAGTGTCGACTTAGAAAAGTATATGTATAGAGGGTGAATGGACAATGGTTTGACAAGTTCATACATCTTCATCGGGGTAAAACACAAGCACAAAAACCAGCTAATCGTATCTACTGCCAAAGTTAAAAGTCCGAGTGATTAGCCCTGAAACAATGGTGGTGCAAGACGATTAATCATCCGGAGCCGAGGACGAAACAAGGGTAAAGGAGGGAAAGATAGAGCGAACGTTAGACGTAGACGAGGCGAGGAGGTCAAGTACGAGACTCATCATCATCATCATTGCTGCCTCGAAAACGAGACCTGTCCTTAGGGAGTTAATACTTTGTTTATAGTGGGCCTACACGTAATAAACAGTTTTTCTCTTACACGTTAAATATAAACCAAGTCGACTTGATTCACTTTGTATCAAAAATATAATAAATTCAAAATGTTATCATCATTTTATGAATTCAAAAATAATTTATTTAATCATGATTTCTCTAATATGTATTTTAATTTAAAATTTTAAGTTATTATATATTCAGTACGTATTTATTTTGGTTTTAAGATATCATGGGTAAATATTTTTTACATAATATATTATGCCAATATAATATTTAATCGATGATGATAGACACTTTATAAATAATGTAAAATATTAATGTATTATAATATACATAAATGTTCTTATAATATTTAGAAGGTTAACCAATGTGTGGCCATGAAAATCAAAACCAAAATTTAATCACCACCATATCGGATCGGATCGTTCATATTCTAATTTATTGTTGTAGGTTTTTAAGAGCACGGCTCATCGACAGTTATTATTGGTAGATAAACACGTTGACGTAAATAGACTAACAAACTGTGTTTGTGACGATTATATAGATAATACATTTGCTTTGAAAATTAAAGAAAATAACATTTTGGAATAGGAATCTCGTAATATTTTAAAATTATTTTACATTCATTTTTTATTTCTTAAATATTATTTAAACAATAAAATATATTATATATATATTATTATTTTAATTTGTATACTCTCATCTATTATTATAGTAAATTAAATAAAAAGAATTATTTTCCTATTTACCTAACTTAGTGAAAAACCTATATACGTTTAAAAATGTTGTTATCTTTAATAAATTTCTAATGCGTGTTCTAGCTCTGTTTACCTAAATAATATTTTATCTACCACATTCTAAATCTACGTCAACATGTTTCAATACATGTTCTGTATAATTGCTTAATTGCAAAACAACCTACATACGCGTATAATATGCTGGCCACCTGTTAATTACTAATTTAATTTACATCCGTACTTGAATATTCAATATAAAGTATTATAAAAGATCACAGCCAATGCTTGCTAAAATTACCTATATAAAAGTCTCATATTAACGATACGTCCTTTTGATAATGATAATACCATTTTGAATAAAATATGTTTTTAGTTTAATCGTTTACATAAAAAAAAATCGTTCGGAAGTTACACGAGAATCAGCTGACGGTTAAGAGTATGATATAACGTAACCGGAGAGCGCGCCGACCGACCCGTACGCATCTTTCTCTTGTCGTATTTCACAACCTACGAGTGGTGCACCTACATAATAATATTATTACTATTATTATAATCGTACACACACACCACGTATGTATAACACGCACACTTCGTCGCCACTGCAGCGCTGCAGATTTTTATGAATGGAATGTCCGTTCGTCTTGGTTACCATTTCCGCCGTCGCCACCGTCTTCTTTGACCGGTTCTGCGCAGCATCAGCCGTCAAATTACTATGATTACCGAAACGGCGGCGTACGAAACCACTTATATCCATCAACCTCGATGACTTTACATATAATAATATTTTCATTGTCGTAAACGCGTATAATATAATGTATATATGTATATGTAAATGTACCATTGTACCTATCACACACACACACACACACACGCACGGTCATAGATTATATAGGTAAGAAACACGTCGTACGACGTATATAAGCGCGCCGTGTCGAAGTGCAATGATGGAGGCTGGTCGGGGACGTCTTCCGCCACCGGCGTGACGTGTAAAAATCGATTCGCGTACGGATCCACGTGCACGCGGCCTTGTTCATACAGTGCGTTTAATCCATCGTGTGCACACATATTTAACGAGGATGTTGCACTAGTAGTTATAAAAATATTAAAGAGCAGCGGACAGCGAGTATTATACATTTTATAATATAATAGGTGATTATTATTCATAGAGATTTCCATCGATTTCCGTGCGGATCTAAATGTTATAACTTATAGATATCTATATACTTAGCAGTTTAGCACTACGGTAGAGATCGATCGAGAAAATAGTAAGAAATCATAGGTAGCACACAGGTGTGTACTGTGTAGCACAGTATTTTAGAGACCTTTGTTAATACGGGTATGCCGAATTTCGAATTCACGTGTAGGTATCTACATAAAAAATATGAAATGCGCGACTAACTTATATTGAAATTTTAAAACGCAATTATCATTATCAACGGTAGCCCGGTCGGTAGATATAGCTATTATAATAGTATAGGCATTATCATTAACTCTTAGTGTTATGAATTAGTATTATATTTTTCCTTGCTATAAATACCAAGTTTTTATAGAAATATATATACTATTCATAGTAGGTATTATTTCAAAATAAAAAATAATAAAAATGTCTTAACGGTATTATTAAGTATAAACTATAATTATAGTATCTCTAATTGATATGTTGTACATTTTGCGTGAATATTCTATGTACTAAAAATATACCTAACCTAACCTAATTAAAAAATAAAATCAACCCTAATTATTAGTTAACTTCGTCAGTTTAATACAGGTATATTGTATATTAATTTAAGTGGAGTTTAAAAGACGGGAGAAAAATCCTTTACTTTTGATTTAAAAAAAGGTATTTACGAGTATAATGCAGTATAGACTATAGGAGTATTTAGTATTTTCTATTCATAACTATTAATTATATTTAAAAATTATGTATTAAGATGGATACATTATAGTGCATATCTAGTATCTACGTACTATACTTTAAATTCGATGAAATTGTGTGCTTCTATTTATTTTTTCATAAGAACTAATTATGTTAACTAAGACAATTTTGAAACAAATAATATATATACTATATAGTACGTAGAACCTACATACTAGTTTACTAATTATTACATAATATATGAAATAAGAGATTAATATGGAGGTTTCAAAAATAAATTAATAAAATTACCTATATTATAAAATCTCTTGTTATACTCGTAAACGAATAATTGATCGTCAGTATATAAATTTACCTCGAATTATTTAAATTATTAAAATATTAGGTTAAGTTTTTCAACTAAATAAAATACCTCTGAGTTTATATAATATAATGGAGGTTTTACTCAATTTGTTCCAATAGTAAAATATTATTTGTTAATAAAACACATGTCTTCAGATTTTCAGAGACGTTATGACCAGATATAATGTAGATTGACAGATCGTATCGGTAGCTACTCGTATTCGTATATACAGCTTCTGTTTTCGTTATGATTATTATATGTTACACACTTAATAGTTAGTGAGGGACACACACACAACTCAGAGGAAGAGTAAAATATATTTAATTTCACACTACGTTTTCACGCAGACTTAATCGGCTAAAGCTTTGATGAGCGCCGACCAATAAATAAAATATATTTAATATTAAAAATAATATATTACATCGGAATGTAAAATATATAATTTTTTATTTACTTTGTGATAAATAATTAATTGATTTCAATGATTTATTTTTTATTTTTATTCATGAATGGTCTTTCCCCATGACATATAAATATTTAAATAGACTTACCATATGGAATTTGTAACACAAATAATACATAAACAATAACTCACCTGAAAAAAAAAACATAATTAGTGTAAATATTCATTTCAATCTAAATTTGAATACTTTAATTTATAATATAATGTCATAATAATTTAAGTTTGTGTAATATAATTAAATTAATAGTTATAGAAATTAAATATTATATAATTTAGTTATATTTAAGGCACATAGCATTAGGTAATTTATTGTTTTGATTGATAGACATGGGTTGAATCCTATCTAGCCAATGTCCTAACTACCTATATATAAATATTTGTTTTATTCCCAAGCAAACGTATAAAGCTTAACATTTTAATATATTCAATATTGTGTATTAGTATATTTTTTGAATTTAATAGATAACCTTTAAATCGATTACCAATGATTTAATTTACAACAATTAGGTATTACATATTTATATATCATTAATTTGTATAGACATTGTATTCATTTCTATACCACAAAAGAGGAAAAAAAATTGAATTATTTTGATTTATTATCATATATTATATCATACATAAATATACAATTATTGAATTATCAAAGACATTTTTTCGTGCTATGAAAATGAATAATATGATGATAATATTCGTTTACTGCTCAATAATAAAAAATTGTACAGGTAAAAATCTTTAATCTATATAATAAAATCATTCAATTTTCATAATAATATAAAAATATATTGATACCTATTAGATATAAATTATATGTAATTAAAGAAAATTAATTTCATACAATATGAGTAAATATTATACTAACATAAAAAATAGAAATATTAATACTTCTACTTGCAAAGTATTAATGAATGAGGTTATACATTTATAAAAAAAAACATTTGTTTTCACAAAAATATAAAATATTATGTAAATTAAATATGCGTAATACGTGGTAATTAAAAAACTACATCTATATAATTTATTGTAAACATATGTGATCATTAACGTCTGGTAGGTACTTAAAATTATATTCTGTTCATCAAAC
Organism: Schizaphis graminum; assembly: GCA_020882235.1. Classification (NCBI taxonomy): domain Eukaryota; kingdom Metazoa; phylum Arthropoda; class Insecta; order Hemiptera; family Aphididae; genus Schizaphis; species Schizaphis graminum. The sequence goes on along the minus strand of CM037032.1, from coordinate 111,358,037 downwards.
AAGAATTGAACACCTGCTCCTATTAATGTAATGTGTGACATAGAATAAAAGAAGATTATAAAAAAATTACAAAGATTATTTAATAACACATTTTCATCATAGATGTATAAGAGTTGTCACATAAATGGCAATATGGAATTATGAAACCACTTGTGTTTTTCATTGCTTTTTTTTATAAAAATCTCTCCACTTTGCAGTCGTCGAATCGTCTACTGATATTGTTTTTCTCCAAATATCTATTTTTTTCCTTACAACACTTTTCAGGTGCAGATGAAAATTGAAAAAAGAGAAGAAAAAAGAAAAGAATACGAATATACGCACAGGTATGGCCGGTCACGTCCTAACCAAGCTGTCATCACACCTGACTGGCTAACCAGTGACCGTGGTATAACGTATAAATGTGTATGTGCGCGAGCGTTCGCCGCGACATCTCAGTCAATAGACTATTATATGAAATACGCATAAAAGAGTAGGCGTTGCTAAAACTATACCACGACTAGCAACCAATGGCCGACTTAGATTTATATCAGGTTAATATCTATATAATCGGAGCCCAAGGGTGAACTTTAATGACGTGACGTTCATTTAACTTAAGATTTACAAATATACCTTATAAAACGCGTCTTTTAAATATTTACAGAAATGAAAATACAATATAATAAGACAACTGACAAGTAAATCTATTTAGGCACATAATATATAATATGATAGGTTATATGTATCTGTCCATCAAACTATTTATTATCTAAATCATTACAAAAAGTATAGTATAATATTTAGTTTAATAGCACTACCAAAACTCGATCAATAGATTATTTAAAAAATGTCTTAACATACAATAATTTATAGACACGTAAGATGGATGTAGTTTCGATTCAATTATTTTGGGCCAAGGTTGTGAATGTTGTGATATGGTCATATAGGTGACGATGGCGACAATAAGTGAATTTCACAACTTACGCATATCGTATTCCTTAACATTTATAATTTTTTTTTCTACATTCAATATAATTTTTTTGAAAACAATATAATATAATGTTATTATGTTACGGAATTGTTAATACCATACGAACACGTAGTAGGTATACGTCTCAATCGCTATGCCGGCGGCCGAGACTAATGTTTCAAGAAACAACTGTGTAAACCTTTCCGAATGTGTAGCACGAACAAGGAGAATGATTTAATTGTGTCGAATAATAATAAAATAATATTACACGGAGGTAAAAATAATATAGTTCAATAAAATGTTTTCGCGCCCGTCATAACACTATACCGTCGTCGTTGACACCGAGGTCGTCTGACCGGAGCCAAAAACTTTTGCCCAACAAGGACGTTTCCGATATTCTTGGCAATACCAAACAATATACTATTTGTATTTCTCATTCTTTACACAAATATATTATACATATATAAACACATTCGAATGTATATATTTTTTATAATATATTATAGATTTTCACCAAATACTATCAAATAATATATAGTTGACCGTTGTTATTGTATTATTTGATATCATAATCAATTTTGGCCGTCTGTCGTTGCCTAATCGAAGGACGAAACCTAATGATAAGGTTATCATATATTTTCGTTATAGTAATTAGACGAAAATTCAAAAATATAAATAAACAGGTATGAAAGATATAATATAGATAAAAAAAAATATAATTAAAAGCCATAAATACAATTAATATATATAACATAAAAATAAATTATAAAAAAGTGGGCAAGTGGGTATCGCTCTGCTGTATAGTAGAGATGAAGAGTAGGTCACTGGTCACTATAATGGATGTGTTAAATTTGAATGCAATGACTGGTATCATTGTATACGAAAAACGATTCTGAACGGAGATGACTTGTCAGTCAATGATAATTAGTTGGATATATTATATTATTACCTATAATTAAATTGTAATGTATAGTTATTTTACGCGATGTCGTAAAAAATTTAATTTCATACGTTCATAAAATGTTTTCTATATTGACGCTGGAATTATTTTTTACAGTTACTTGAAGGAAAACTTATGGATAACTTTGTATTGGATTTTTGAACCTTAAGTATAAATCAAAAAAATTTCATGAATTTTCAACTTCAAAATTCCTTGCTAATTTTCGCGATTTTGATATTTATCGTAAACATTTGAACTTCAAATGGTTATAAACATAAATTGTGACTAACGATTTTTGATTTTTTTTTATTACAATAAGTAAAACTTATAATAAACCTTATATTAAATTTTAAAGGTTTTTTGGATAGCCAATTTTTTTTTTGTCGGTATTTTAAGAAAAAAAAACTTAGAAAAATCGAAAATTCCAATTGTTTATAAGTAGCTTAAAAAAGGTCAAAATATTTTAAAAATTTAATCATAAATAGATAACTATAATATAAACATTTGGTGAAAATTTCAAGTATTTACAATGATTCGTTTTTCAGTTATAGAAAAATAAAAAAAAATCGATTTTGTCGAAAAGTGGTTTTGCGTAAAAATTCCCGTTTTTCCGTTATTTTTTCAGGGTTATTCCCGACGCTTTTGAAAACTACTGGAATTTTTTCCCCAAAGTACCAACTAGATGAATTTTCCTACTCAAAGAGGGGTTGAAGTCAAAAATCGAAGAATTATTACTACTCCAAAACGTGATCACAGACATAAAAATAAAAAAAAAACACATATTATTGTAAAATCAATACATTCATTACTCCGTTCAGAATCTAAAATAACACAATTTTCATTGATGATAGCCAATAAAGATGAATAAATAGAGTATCTATTATTTTTAATTTTAACTATAATCATATTATAGTGCATGTAATTATTACTTGTTGGTAAAGTGGAAACCAGATACTAACGCCAAATATGTAATAGAAGTATTTTTCATTTATAAATATGTGTTTAATAATAAATTAACAGTAAAAAGAGTTAATTTAATATAGTGGACTGTTGTCTATAAGTCTAGAAATTACATAAGAATATAATACCTAGATATTTAAATAAGTTTTTTGCATTAAAATGTATAGTATACCAATGCATGTAATAATATCTTTGCATGTGTTTTACTTATGCTATCAACTAACAAATAAACATTTAAAATGAAAAAAGTCACGGAAAATAACTATATTTGGTATATTATTATATAGTAATCCACTGCCACTGACGATTATATATAATTAAAAATGGTATCAGTTCTAAAATAATTTGATCAACATTTTTTATGTATAAATAATTTGAAAGTTATATTGGGAAATTTAATTTTAAAACAAACCATGTCAATTACATAAATTGTGTTATTATTTGGTATAACAAAATAGAATAATATAAGAGTAGAGTCTACGTAAAAATACCGAACAACTATATTATGCATATTATGTTATATCATATATATAGGACTGGACATATTATGCCGTCGTAAAAATAATTTATAGCGTTAAATGAGAATTATACTATGATATTTATCGAAATCAATACACTATGTAGCTTACGTGTACGACAAACGATGCTACATTATAGTTATTTTTCCTAGTGGTTATTTTATTCAATATGATACTTATGATTTTTTATTTTTTCTTGTTTGTTTCCTTCCGATTATCCTGCGGCGGCGACCGGACATCGACAATAAGTCATGGATGATCAAATTCCTGTCCATGTTTGTGTGTTTTAGTCAATTACCTCACTATATATACATATTATTATTATAATATAAAATACTGTTGTTTGCTTTTTGGTCATCGCGTCGTCTACACACCGTCGTCCCACCGACAGTTATTATTGTTGTTGTTGTTGTTGTTATTATTATTATGACCATATAACTTCACTAAAGTACCATTATAAAATATTATCATCGTATCGATGATGCCCATGCTCGCGCGACGACAACGACGGTAGCGGAGGAGGAGTAAGTATAAAAAATTAATCATACACGCGTTTTACCGCCACGACCGTCACGGTCCAGCATATATTCGTATCGTACGCGGCGTAATTTTTGAAAACTACGTCACGAGATGGTCAATGAATGCGTATTGTAAGTATTGTATGATATTGCTACGGTAGAGTTGTCGTTGCGGAAGCACGTGAAAATATTAGACGTTTATATTACCTATATTATATCGTGTGATCTTACACACGGCATTTCAAAACAGAAAAACTGTACAAATATGTGTTGTAAATTGTAATACTTGTAACTATTTACTAGTGACGGATTTAAGAGCAAGTATATACATTCACTGACTATGATATGTAAGCCCTCGGGTTCGGTCTCTCAATTTTTTTTTATCTACGTCAAAAACAGACAGAATAAAATTGTTAATTATTCTAGGAATAATGTGTAATGTAAACATGTGTGCACTGTGCATGGTGCATCGAATGCGGACTGTTGTAAATAACTAATAACTTCACAAACGCACACACGCTTGTATTAACTATCTATTTATTATGCGTAATGCATTTATTTTTAATGTACCTGTAGTAATATATTGTCTATGGTTGTAAATATTACAAATGAAAATTTATAACAAGAACAGAAATCAAAAGTTTTATAAGCTTTTAACCAAGTACTAAATATTTGAATATAATTATGATCATCTTTGAAGATTATTTTCCAAAAGTGCTCTTCAATATGAATACTCTTTGGTTAAAATAAAACGTCATATAGTTATAATTTTAGTTCTGATTTTTCGTAAGTACCTTATTAATTTATAGAAAATTCATTTTCATATAATTTAACTATAATTAATAGTTAATATAACTCAAAAAAATTCCAAAAAACAAAAATATTGCCATAGCCCCGAGTAATTATCTTGTTGGGCCCTTTGTAATGTTTGAGGACTTTTTTCTTTAATCTGCTACTAATATCTACATGTTTATCTACCAATTGCATTGAGGTGATCTCTGATAAATTGAATACACTCGTACCCATCATCAAGATAATGATAGATAATAATATTATTATACATTTACGTATACATATTATATATAGCGTATTCGACATACTAAACTTGCAGTAACGTTTTCCATTTATACAAAAAAGATCGATGAAAATATCCAATTTATTCGACATAACGTGTACTCTTATTTTTTCTTTTTCATTTTTATCTATAAAGTAAAACTTAATTTTATTCAGTATAATTTCATAATAGTTATTTAAAATATTTAAATATCATATTTTTTTAGAATTTGAATATAGTCTTGGATACATCGTGCATTATTTAAAAATAAAAACAATATCGATCTTTATTCAAAAATTAAAAATTATTGGTAGGTGCCTATATTATTTCTTAATCCTATCAAAATCATTCATGTAAAATGAAAATGCCACCATAACATATTGAAATACATTGCTAATTCTTGTTCTGCGTTGGTTTAAAAATTGAAATAGGAATTTATAGAAAACTAACATAGATGTTAAATTTAATTATCTTATACCTACTCTCAGTAATCAATAAAGAAAACTAACAAACGCAAAATCAACTACTTAAGTTAGTGATTTCTAACCTCTTCTATTCTACGCCCTCTTGGACAATATTTAAAAGTCCCGCGCGCCCCTGCAGTTATAAATTGAAAAATTTGAATATAATATATAAAATATATACGTATAATATGTTGTTAAATATATACAAATTTGACTTCGTGATGACAGATTGTTCCTCCCCTACAATGTATACAATTTTCCCCATAGGTTGGGAAACACTAATCATAACAAGTAATAACACCAGAATCAATTAAGATTGTGTCCACTCATCTGCCGAACAACTGAAAAACCGTTTTCAATCATATTTTAACAATATAAATTTTAGAATTGCTGTTTAAATGCCAACAAAAATTTAATTTTCTTTCTTGTTTGTATAATATACATAGGTACCTATGTATGAAAAATGTAATATGATTATTTCCAACTAATAGCCTATGCCGTTTAAAGTTTGAAATAATAAACAATAAAATAATAATAAAAAATACATTATAATATTACATATATTATATATATAGTTACGTTTTACGCACACAACATTTATTGTTTTTTATTTAAAATAAATAATATAGTAATTAACAAATTATATCGCGATTTAAATGCATCATTGAGAGTAGAATCGTTGAAGTGTAACGTTTGATTTCAACGTCATTAGTACTGATGATGAAGCGTTAACATTATTATTAATTCACTTGCATGATACCTATGCAGGATTGTAGGATAGTGTTTAACTACATAATACTCAAATATTTTGCTTTCAAGGGTAGGTACACTGTTCTATCATAACTATGCGTTGACGCTATTAAGCCATGACTAAAATTTAGAATAATATTATGTATCTACATTTTTGTTTAACATGCGATGCATACAAAGATTGATAGCTGCAACACGCAAAACTTCAGTATAAGTATGACCTATTAGTTCCGAAGATAATAAATTTAAATTGTTTAACAGCACCGCATAAAATAAATAGATATACATTAATATGTTTTAAGTACAATATAATATCGTGTACATTTAATAGGTATTATAATATAATAAAACGATTGGTGCTGTACAAAATGATCGGAAATGCCTAATCAATAATTTTTCAACAGTCAATACTGTAATTAATATTTATTTTTTATATAATATGATGTTTTATAGAGAGTTAAAATTACAATCTTTTATCAATATGTTTTTATTTTTTCAACGATTTATTGTCTATATATAATGATAAATCATAAGACACAATCAAATGTCTAAAAACGTCAAAACGTAATCACATTAATTTATAATTATTAAACCATTTAAATGTATAATAAATATTTGAAATTTTGTTAAAATATTTTAGAAAATAAATGGAGCTTGTGGTGATGAATAAAATATTTCAATAATTATACGCTTAGTATACGTAAATGGAAAAAAATAATTTGGTATCCCTCGAGAAAAGTTAGTAAAGTTGGGGGACTTCATTAGCCACATTCGATCGGCCAATACAAATATCAAATATAATATATATTTAGGTATCATTCAATATATATTTGTTACGTATATTTTGCCATAATATAATTTGTTTGATCTTTTTTCTTTATATTTTCTCTTACTGTCTCTCTTTATTCTACCGTGCGAGTTCCAGCTTGCCACGGGCCATTGAACACCGGCGCAGGGCGACTTTGACGACGAAGACGAACGGTTCTTATCCAACCCGGTCACTCGTTTTATTCATCGCCACATAACTCGCACGCTCTGATTTCTTTTTTTTTACCTCCAATTTGACTACCACCGATACTGTTTTACTATACATATATACGTGTACACGAGTTCCGTATTTTCTAACTTTATATCCGTCGTCCGCGGTCGGGCACCCACGCCCAATACACCTATACCGTGCCCATGGTTTAATCCGGAACCGCCGCCGCCAGGTGAGCCGCTATATGTACGCAGTTGCGGGTGTTATTTGTGTTATGTCACCGTCAGGAGGTCACTAACCCAATCGACAGAAAAGAATAAGCGTTTTGTATAATATACTATATGCACATCGCCTCGAAAACGACGGAGAGGACGCGCAGTAATTTAGCTGGCGATTATAATTTTATAATTTTATTTCACTTTTAAATTGGTTATAACTTATAATATTATTAAGGATAATGGCTGATATTTACGTTTATTGTTTATATATGTATTTATAACTCTAGATAGAATGTACAATAAATTATACTCATTATACTAATACTAGATAAACTTCATATACTCTCGAAAAAACGTAAAAACTAAAAAGTAATAACAGTAATAACTAATATATTAGTTATTATTAAAAAAATGTTATTAATTTAAAAACTATTATTCGATAATAGTTTAAATAATGTCTTATGACTATAAACAAATTGATTGCAATGAGTTTTAATATGTATATATCTTTCGTTTTCGTTTATCGAAAATGCATGACACACGACATTCAACACCAATCATCACAAATAATCACCTGAAATTAAGGAGTCATATTCGTATCAATGTTTTTACATTAAATTTAATCAATAAGTTTGATACTTTTGTAAAAAAAAAAATAGAATTATATATTTGTATATAAATATTAAAAATATACAATATAAAATCTAATAAATTAATATAATATTATATTATTGCATAAGCATTAATAGGTGCATCTTCTCACGTATGATTTTAATCACAATAATTCCGCTTTTCCCTTCACAACTATTGTCTATCAAGTGAATAATCGCTTATAGTTACTATGAATGAGACTACTCACAAAAAGAAAACAATTAATTTTACTTGCTTTCCGTGAAATCGTGAAAAATAATAGAATCAAAAATTCCTCGTAACTTGATCAGCGATCAAACATATTAATGATGCATAGTCTACAATACATCTTACGATATCCATAGTAGCACATATTAAACAAATTACACGAATCATGATTCATTCGAGCTTGCTTTAAAAGTGGACGAATCTATTGATACTGGTCGTTTTATAAAATATTAGGTGAAAACATTTTATTTATTTTAATGTATTATTAATTTTATTGGGTATATTTGATGATAGCAATTACCAGAGATTATCATTTTATTAATATGTACAATGTATTCAAGTAATTTACGACGATATATATTAACTATAGGGATGGTCACTATTTACTCGATGTTCGTGATTTATCGAAATGTATACATATTACATATTATTATTATGGTCCTAAATTTTAGCAAAAAGTTTCTTCGTTGTAACTAAATAGCCGAAACAAAGAAAAGCGAAGATTTAAGTTTAAGTTGTTAAATAAACATTTAAAATTAAACAAATTATTACAGAAGAAGGTCTTTGAAATATCTATTGATGGAGCATTTCCAATAACTTTATACCTTACAATTTAAAAGAAAAGTTTTGTCTTGTATTTCTAACCCTGAAAGAATCTAAATTTGAATCCTGAAATTTTTCTTTAGAATAAAGCCTGATGGACTATGTTAAACTTCATAATAACTGATTTGTTAAGACATCTCAAAAAATAAAATGCATGTATGCAAGGTATAGTATATCCTAATGGCATTAGACAAAATTATGGCTTTTATCAAAAATTGAATCTATGTAGAAGTAGAATTTATCGAGGAGATTTACAACAATACTTCCACGTAATACTGAATCTGCAATTATGAATAACATTTAGATGTAACTCATATACATACATACATAATTATATAGTTATCCACGTCTTAGGCGGCATTTTTTAGAGGCAGCATTTAACATTTTTGTATTATAGATTTGATGTAATATTTACATGTAAGGAGTGGAAAATCTCTAGTTTGCTTAGGTGTGTTTAAACACTTGAGCTGGGCCTAATAACATTATTTTGTTCTTTTAATAATCGATTCTATCACAATGTTTGAACTTTGAAGTTAAAATGAATAAATATTATCCAAATAATAACTATTATGGTTTTAAAACATGATGACAGAGTAATGGTACGATAAATCTTTAAAGCATATATATTTCTAATGATGACTTTATCACCAAAATCAAAATGCTACCTAGCTAATAGTAAAGTTAAATTAATTAAGAAAAACAGCTAAAATCCAAAATAAAATACATAACTAAATAAAACTAAAAAAAATAAGGAAAAATTATATTTGTGGAAAAATATTTATTCAGTGAATATTTTATGGAAATTAGAGCGTGTTATAATTACAAAAAAGTTAAAAACAACAACTGATATAATACAAACGTCATCTTTTATATCTTTATTAAATATATAACTACAAGTCGTTCACATTAAGGACAATAATTTACACGACAAGAAAAAAAAAGTAAATTCGTATTATTTATATTATATTATGAAGATTATGAGTATTAAATGAAACGTAATATAAATATAATTAATTCCAATACTTAACGGCGTTATGGGTAAATGATGATCAATGGAATAGATTTGAATGCAGATTTTACTGTGTTATATTTATAAACTAAGAACCAGAGATTAAAATTTACATAATTTACAAAAATTAATTACAATAATGGTATTTCGACATTATATTTTATTTAAACGTTAAGGAATAAAAAGTTATATTTAAAATTACCATAATATTGAACAAATTATGATTTGTGATTAGCATCAAATCAAATAAAATAAATGTATAAATGTAAAAAATTGTATTAGTATTCTAATTATTCGTATTCAAGTTGTTTATAAATAACTAATGTCTCAAAGAGCTTAATTAAAATAAAAAAACATAATAACTATTTTATTGCAACAATCGAATAAATAAATTGCAAGAATATAATGTACAAATATTTAATTATTCTTGACATTTATGGACAAAACAAAAAATTACTTAAGTGCATATTATATTATAAATATAAATTACTTATTTTAATCATGCATATACAACGTTATAATACAATAATCATTATTCAGATTATTGTGTGTAATAACTAATAATAGGTACATCCCTACGATGATTAACTAAGTAATTTAATTATTATTTCAATGTACTCGAGTTTCACTAATAATGATTGTTAAATTTTTTAATTAATAATACAACAATGTACTCAAATCAATTATTTTTGAAATCAACGAACATCAAATAATTTTAAACATTTTTATTAGGTTGGTTTTATAACTTTGTTGTATAACAAGATTTTTTTATTTTCGTATTTCCAAATTGATATTTTATAAGAATATCATAAAACATAAATGTAAATAGATAATGTTTGGTATAAAAGCTTCAGTTACATATAATTTTGTATACAAATAGAAGGTACCTTGTGGATTTTTTTCATTTTTAAATTTGAATTAATTTAAGTACTTGTAATTTGTACTTAGATCTAATTTAAATAATTATAAAATTATTTTACAAAAAATGAAACTACTTTTTATAAAAATAAAACACACAATTTAAAATTATGGGTATATTATAATCATTTTACAGATTTATATAGTTTTTAATAAATTATAAAAAACTAAGTATAAATTCACTTATTTGTGTCTAATCATGCGAAAATTCGTCGATTTATTGCAATTTCCTTTCCAATAACTTGGACTTAAATATATTAAATAAGTGAGAAATTGTTCTTGCTCTTTTTAAAATTACATTAGGTTTCATTACGAGAAAAAATGAATTAATAAACAAATACAGTTTAGTAGGATACAATGTAAAACATTAGAGTAGAACATATTAGAAGGTATCTTCTTCACATACCAAAAATACATAGTAGAAATAATTTGCCTACATTGTGTAATCAACCCGCAGAGAGGACTTACAAAGTTATAGGTAAACATGATTCAATTACTAATTTTATTTCAGTGTTTTTTTTATAGAATTTTTTTTCTATTGAGACATTTATTCATCGTTGATCATGCATTAAATATGGTACACTTATAATATATTAAACGTTAATGATATATTACTCACGTTAGTCCAGTCATCAAAAAACGTATCCATGCCGGAAAAGCAGAACAATTTTAAAAATTACAAAAAACACATACGTGTGCACACGTTATACTATCCAGTAAAAATAAAAACAAATGACAATTTTTTATTCATATTTTGTAGTCGCATGAAATAAGACAAACTTTGTCAAGGAGTAGGAGAGCGATAAATAGATAAAAGACCTGTTACGTTATCAAAATATAAACGACATTGGATGTATATTACATGATTTACATGAACTACAGAAAGGTTTAAAAGGTTATTTAAACGTAATCGCGATTTTCATTTAAAGCCTGCTGTTCGTCGTGATACGCACATAAACTTGTCGACAAAAAGGTTATCTAAGTCTATATTGACGCATATTGGAAAGCTATTTTGTACGGTCCTGTAGAGAGGCTAGAACATTACTATGTACTGATGTATCGATACTATGTATTTATTTCCCAAATGTCGTACACTTTAAGGTTAGTCACGCATGTCAATGACCGATAATATTGGAAATAATGATCTAAAACTATAAATATTCATTAGGAAAAAATTCATAGATAATTTTGGTATGGAAAAAAATTAACTTAAATTGACTTCAACCCAAATATATATGATAGATATGTAAAAAAAAACTATTTTAAATTACAATTAAATTAATAATAATTGATTGTTTTTTTTTATCTATAGTTAAAAGGTTTATATTTATAGGAATATACAACTTTAATTTAATTATGTGATGAAAAAATATAGTGTACTTATTATATAGTTATTATTTATTATATTTGTTTTAATTTCATATGTTATATTTTTCATTTAATATAGGTATGACAGGTGTGTACATTATTCATATATTTTTCACAATTTAAAATTGTATTTACTCAAGACAAGGTAAAACCAATATTTTAATATCTAATAATAATATTATTAATTAATATTTAATAGTAATACTATAATATTAAATACGTGCTTATATTATATAATGATTATTATAAATAAATTTTATTATATATTTTGTAGGTTTTTGTAATTATTGTTATAAATTTATTACGGTAGGTATAATACATATCAAATTTCTAACTTTTTGGCCTAAAAAAATTATTATTTTGATAACTGGTGAGTACTGGAAACTTTTTAAAATACCAACTAGATCCAATTTTTTTTATCAAAAATTACCCACAAAGTTGAAAATTCAATTTTCATTTTTGCTCCTAAAAATGACGTAAAAAAAACCACCCATCATCACAAGATATTTACCACTTAACTGAAAATCTGAATTAAGCGTCGTTCTAAACTGTTTCAATTAATTTATAACTTAAATAATTTATATTTAAACCAATTTTCTTTGAATAAAAAAATACAACAACTTTGAACTACCTACTGAATTCAGAAGTATTATTGTATAATGATTCATAATAATGTATAAAAACAATCAGAAATTTTATTTAATCTTTTAACTAGGTATATCTTAGTAGTAATATTTAAAAGATATTTTTTTAATTCAACTAACGCATATTATTTCTCACAGTAAATTGTAATAGTAAATTATTAACAATAAATTCTCTAGTATAATATAACGTTATAAATTATTATTTTGTTTTTAATTGAATTAATGCTCGTTTATTTATTATATCATTTATATTGATAATATAATTAAAAATGCAGTACATGTTTACAATTTTACAAGTTTATTAATAGCAATATATACCTATATAAATAATAAATAAATAACATTAATTTAATAATTTTTAAATACTCACACATTTTATTATTAAAAATTATAATTATTGAGGTCATTTAAATTCCATAGGCACCTATAATTCAAATACTTAACTACAAGGTACACTAGACACAGGTGTGGTTTATTTTATACACCTACTATATTATATAGTTATACATCAATAATCTACATGTATCTTCTTTGTCAGGCATTAAGACTTATATTTTTATAATTTATTGTGTTCGTAATTACATAATTATAGTCTTAGCAACAAACAAATAGCGATATTAATTAATGGTGTATAAATTCGTTTGGATAAAATCTGGTGCATTTTAGTCTATAAATCATTATATGATACAATCTATAAGTATTTAAAAATCAATACCCAATTGAAATAAGTGGCGTGTTGTTGTTATTTTTATTTAGTGTTACCGTGTTAAGTTTGAATAGTTTTACGTTCATTGACTTTGTTGTGATTTCCAATAGAATTATCGCCAAGCTATATTTTAATTCTAGTTTGTCGGTAATTTCATTTGTACGTCACCACTTAACATTATTATACCTAAATAACGTGTCACAGATTTGTGGTCCTATTTTCAGTTTAAAATTGTCAAGTTAAAATGTTGTAATAAGGGTGGTTGAATCGATGGGTTTTTAAGCTTATTTATAAAATCTCAATACGCTACCGATAAAAAAAAATAAAAATATATAGCGTCTAGTCGACAGCAATAAGCCTAAAAGGCCTTCAGGCGAGATCAAAATCGGAATTAAAAAAATAAAAATACGTTTTTCTCGTTTTGTAATTAACTGGTTTTGTGTATCTGACGCCCGGCAGTCTTCCACTGCTGTAAACGTTTCTTGTTACAAGTTTTCAAACTCCCAAAGCTCAAAACCGTACAATATAGGACGATCAACATAGTGAAGGTCTAAAATGATTTACCGATAATATCGATAGATATACAAATGTACAGAACTATTTGTCGGTTGTGATCAGTCTACAGACAATAACCTTATTATATTGGTGTTAATAGTCATTCGGCAGGTCAACTCCAGAGTAATAATCATATTCGTTGGGTAATAATCATAATCTATAATATTTGTTATTATAATAAATTATTATTACTGTGCTTAGACGAGTTAATATGTCAACAATATCAACAGTAATTACTGATTAGACGTAAAACATATGTAACTAAATTTTATTAATTGAGATAATTAGCAGTTAAACTAAATTTAAGTGAACAATATAATATGAACAATGACCATATTATAAATTATAAATGTATTTTATTTTTTAACTAAATTTTATTAATAAAAAGCAAAAAGGGGGAATTATCAATTAGGTAACCACTCTGTTGTAAAGTAAGGTGTGGAATGAACCTATTGAGTAGTAAATCACTTTAAAATGTACGTGTTAAATTTTAACTCAATGATAAATTATTGCATACGAAAAGATTTTTAGCAAAAATATGTGATCCCTAAATTCCTCAAAATGCCATTATCTATCTTATGTATTTTATTTATAAAACAGAATCAAAAGTGAGTATATTTTATTTAGATATAATATTATAATAATATATATAAATTAATAAAAATTACAACATTTTCTAATTCTTAAATGTATAAATAAAGGATAGTTTAAAGATATTTTATAATGTCCTAAACTGTTGTTTTAAATATTAGTGTTTAAATAACTTTAACAATTATATTATATTATATAATATATATACTATATATATATATATATATACATAATTATATTATTGATATGAAAACATAATTAAATTTGACAAAAAATATTGAATGCAAATTATCCAAAGCCCAAAAGTCTCTTAAATAATATAATATACAATTATATTTTACATTCAAGTTATATTTCTTAACTTTTATGATACAATTATAGTTGAAGTATAAAAATAAAATATTCAATTTAATAATTATTACCAATAAAATGTATGCTACAGTTATATATTTAAAATATTATAAATTAACATGAACAAAAACTGACTATAAAATAACATAATTTATGATAAACTCCACATTAAAATGTTTAATATTATATTACTTAATTTAAGGGGATTGGAAGCGTTGATTTTCTGTCTTTGTCTTACACACGTGGAATATAGGAAAAATAGCTATACGCGCCTGACAAAAATTAAGGTACTTCTAGTTGTTCGATTTAAAATATGTAAAGATGATTGAATTGGTATACAAGTTTACTTTGCATCGGTCGAAGCACTTTTTCGATTGTTTTATGGTTTAAAATAAATATTTTGATGAGAATAAATATTTTAAATTTAATAAATTTGTCAATTTTTTTTATTAAATATATATTGAAAATATTAAAAATATACTTCGACCGATTCAAAGTAAACTTGTATACCAATTCAATCATCTTTACATATTTTAAATCGAACAACTAGAAGTACCTTAATTTTGTCAGGCACGTATAGCTATTTTTCCTATACTCCACGTGTGTAAGACAAAGACAGAAAATCAACGTTTCCAATCCCCTTAAGAACTGTAGACATTTCCAATAAATAGAATATAAATAACTATAACTGAAAGTATATTTTACTAGCTACAATGAGATAAACTGACAATGTATAAATGTGAGAGCCTAAATCTTCAATTCTATTCTATTTTTAGATTATAAATTATAATCATTATATACCCTAATATTTCATTATTAGTGATGCATTGCTTTAAAATTATTTTTATTATGTAACGTAACATAATATTATTTTATAAATTTAAAAAAATATATAATAACAGGTATGTACGCATTATTTGTAATGCAATAAGACTTGCTGGTAGTTATTTACAGTATAATCGAATTTCATTAATAATTAGATACATTACTATAATCTAAAACTATATTTTAAAGAAAAAAATATTGACAATTATATCTTTTTACATAACTTGTATGCAACTTTAAATATTTACTAAACACCATGTTAGTTAAATCTGAAAATCTGAATGCTTACTTATATTTATTAATATACCATATTAATCTAATTAACTCGTGTTCAAGTTCATTAAAATATTAATGTACATTATAATTTTTTACGTATTGTATTATACTGTTTAGAATCCTATATGCAGTGGCGCAAATAGGGGGGGGGGCTTAGCCCCCCCGAAATAACTCAAAGCCCCCTCAAAAAATAATAGTATAATATATGTATGTTATTCTTAATAAGTTATTTTTACCGGTTTTGGTAATTTTGGGGCTTGAGCCCCCCCTAAACATTTTTCCTATTTGCGCCACTGCCTATATGTATATTGTAATTATTGAACTACGATAATAATATAATATACTGAATTATATTATTGTCTATAAAGTATATTTATAAGATTAGTTTAGTATATGTCAAAACATATATACATAAGTACCTAAGTTCCTACATGGTAAAAATAACGAGGTATTATGTTTATTTCTTCACACTACGAGTTAATTGTGATTATTACTACATAAAAATAAGAACGTAAAATTGTAACCAACCACAAAAAATAAAAAAAAAACAACATTTATAAGCTTTAGAAATAAATCACAAAAAATGTTTTTAAGTTGTATTCTAGTCATAATTCATTTTTACATAATTTGTAAGCTTATTGGGTATTTTATTTTTCATAATATACCTATACAAGTATAAACCGTATAGATTAATATATATGTATATATATTTTTTTTTAATTTAAAGATACTAATATAAAATAAAAATCGAATACTTATTACAAAAATAAACGGATGATTTTAACCACATAAATTACACATATGTCGCTAGTCCTAAGACTGAATAATATATTTTTACTACGCAACATTTAAATGTTATCACTGTGTAAGAATCAACATACATAACTCATTTTTCTCACCGACTAGATGTACTAATAAAATTTCAATTTTATCAAATTATTGAGTTAACACATAACTGCTATATCGTATAAGAACTTATGTTTGGCTTTAGAATTAAGCACCAAACTTGTACTAAATTATAAATTATTACAAAATATTATACAAAAAAACATATAATAAATAATACGTAGGTATATATAATATAATATTATGTGAATAATCTATACTCGCTCATCTTCTCTACGTCTTACCAATATAATAATAATAAAATATTATAATGGACGTGTAAATATATAAGTTTAAACACACTCAATAATATTAATAACTCGATATATATTAGGTATTACATGTTTCACAATATTATTCAGTACCTATTCCAAGTCTCTCGTTAAAGTTTCTGTAACTTTTGTACAAAACAACCTATGATTATTCAACTTCTGTCATCTAAGTAATAGGTGACAAATGAAGAAACCACATATCACATACTATATACAATATATTATACATTTAATATGTATTTACAATACACCTGCATCGGCTGCATCATACACTGTATGAAAAAAAAATTCTTTCAAACCACTATTATTGTGATATATTGAATGATACAATATTTTAACAAGTGTATAAAAACAATGACGGAGCAATGAGCATATTATTATACAATACAAAAAATACCTATAGATATGATAATATAGCCGTGTATA
The DNA here is from genome assembly GCA_020882235.1 of Schizaphis graminum. Lineage (NCBI taxonomy): Eukaryota > Metazoa > Arthropoda > Insecta > Hemiptera > Aphididae > Schizaphis > Schizaphis graminum. Next base: position 111,340,403 of record CM037032.1, on the reverse strand, counting down.
AGTAATAACCAATAATGTAATAATATACAGAACGCTAGCGCGTCTTTTGTATTGAGCTCAGGTACTATACCTATAGAATAATGTAGAAAATAATAAGTTTAAACTATTAAATATAATAAATGTACGATATTTAATTACGATATTAATAAACACCTCATTTTATGAGGTACATACATAAATGAAAGTAATAAAACCGCTTATATATCACACAAAATCAACTCGATATTATTGTGGTCGGGATCAAAATCAGCCACGACATCAGGTCCGCGTGTATTTAAACTTTTTTTCAATATAATTGAGTAAAACATTAATTTTTTTTGGGGAGGAGGGGGAATAAAATAAAATTTCTTTTAACAATAAAAACAAAATATAGTTAAATTATATCTTAGTTTTTTTATCGTGCAAATATTTTATAAATAAACTACGTAAATATTTTACGAAGCAGTTAATATTTACTACTAAATAGGAGTCATTGCCTCCCCTAAATGTAGTCCTATACAACAAATGACATAAACGCCTACAATTAAAAATATATCATTATTTTTATCATATTACAATACGCCTGTAAATTATATTATGAAGAAACTAAAATTAGTGTCCTCGCTGCTACATTAGCCACGATCGTGTGGAGTCGCCCTTGTGGGCGGATTTACAGATCGATGATATTAAATGCAAGGGCATAATATTATATAATTTATTCTAGATCATATTAAACGAGGGCTAATATAGATAGGTATGCCGATACTAACATCATCGGTCTTATTATGAGAAGGGTTGAAGGGGAACGATGAAGGCTACATTCGAATCGTCGATAATCCTGACAAACGCGTATACCGATTTCGTTTTGTGAAGTACAGTGCAGCAGGGTGATATTTTTTTATTGAGGATTTCGAGCTATAGATACCAGGGCTAATTTATAATATATATCTTTAATAATAGGTATATTCGTTACACTGTATAATACCATTTAGATAATATAGGATAAACAATTATGATACTGTTATAGATACCTACTTGTATATGTACAATAATTGTCATTTATCTTTATTAAATTAATTATAATAGTGCTCATTATTGTATATTTTAAATTTTTATATTATACGTATTTAAGAAAATTAAAATGGTACTAAATATAATAAAAAAATAATTTTACATATTTTAAATTTAAATGACGAATGTTGTTTATTTAGTACAGTTGGTGTATTAGCCATAAAAAGGAATCGAGTGCAATTATTGGTTTACTAACGCCAAAAATTACCAAGCGCAACTAGTCTATCGAACAATAAATATTTGGGTCGTAACTCGTAATTGGTATACAAAAAGGTAATTTTAAGTGCAATTTTAGAGGTAACAGGTAACCCCCCTCCCAATAATATAATCGTTCATGTCTTCATGTCATCTGAATCGAAAATTGAGTTTATAACTGGGTTGTCTATGCCAAGTCTCCTACTCACCTCTTGAACCGACTAATAAATTCTTTTCGTCAAATTTTTCACAAAATTTATCTATCGCAATTCTACGAACAATTAAAATTACTAAACCTTTATTTTTCTAAGCCAAGTACCTTTATACAAACCGATATAGGAGGCGTCCATCGCACCTCGTCAGTCACATCCATTGCAAATAATATATCATATAGTGTGTTATAGGAATTACGTATAGTCGCTCACCTTTGCGTGTAGTGCGTAATCCATGCAGTCGCCGTACGCTGAACCGCTCTCACTCTTGATGGCCGGCGACGTGGCGGACGTCGGGCTGCCGGACGACTGCGGTCCTGTGGCGCACACCTGCACTTCGGCCGTATCCCTCGGATACCACGGATACATTAAACAGATAACTCGTCCCCGGCCGTTCGTCTAACGCACGGCAAACGCGCTTGGAAAAACAGATGGCCGCGACAACGGACACGCGCGAAACGCGGGCGGACGACGAACGGGCGCGCGGTCGGCACGGTTACGCGGACGACGAGAGAAAAACCATCGACAATTTTATTCTATAACAATTATTACTGTTGTTGTGTCGTCGTTGCGGATATACTAAAAATATCAGACTCTACTATTCGCATTGGGCGTACGATAGTGATTTTATTAATTTACTATTCGCGTTTCGAGGGGCGATCGCGGCGGGTTCGATGGTCGCGCGCGCCAAAATCACGTGGGGTTAATGCTGACGGCGCGGCGGCGGCGGCGGCGGCGAACCGGCGATAACAACTCACTACCGTGCGTATTATGCGGGAGCGATGCGCGGTGTACACGGACCGCTGTTATCGTAAGACGGAGAGAGACAGACCGCGGTCGGAGTAGCAGTCACTGGTCGTCGTGGTAGTTGGTCGCAGTAGTCCGCAGCGGTGGCGGCGGCGGCGGCTGCGGCGGCGTCGTCGTCGTCGGCGGGTTGAGCGCCGGCCCGGCCCGCAGATACACCCAACACTTGGTTGGCGGGGGGCGGGCGGGGGCGTCTTCGGGCCGTCGTGTCGTATCGTATCCACTCGGTCGCCGGCGCACACACTCTGCACTACTGCAGGATACGAACGCGATACGCGCGCGTCTTCTTATTATATATACGTATTATTAGAAGATATCGTATTGTTTATATAGGTATACCTATACTCGCACAACGGCGCAGCGATTATTATATTACTATTACCGTGTGATACGCGCGCCAAGGTTAAGGGCATCATTCCCATGTTATGTATTTATATATTATAGCCGCCGCAAAGAACTTATGGAGTTGGGCATATGATATATTGTATATATAGTATATACAGGTATACAGTACGCAGTGGTGGCGACAGCCATTTTTTGCACACATTATATACATACATAATATTATGTATTATATAAATATAATATTGTTTTTTATTTGTTTCTTTATTTCGTTATTATTATTTTTTATTTTTTATTCCATTTTTTTTTTTTTTTATTACACTTGATACGTATTATAAACCTACCTCGCCGAGACCAGACTTGAAAGAATCTTTTAATTAATTTACGATCCCAACACCCGTCTAATCTGCTGCTCCGCCTACTCCTGCAGTTTTTGTTCCAGTCGATGATAGTGTGATGTTATAAGCTTCTTATTTTTTTCCACCGTTCATGGGAATAAATGTTTACATTCTTTTTTACGCGCACTTGAATTGTATATATACCTATTTACACTTATCATATTATAATACCTATATATATCGAACAGCCCAACTACGTTGTATCTATACCCTACAAAACGGAAAATACCGTTGATCGTCGCGTAATGTGCAGAGCAGTTTTTGTGTGATTTGCGGTGTTGACGAAAAAAATTCATTCTTACTTATAAGATTTTATATTATATTACAATATACACGCTTGTCACTTATATTAATATAGTATACTCGAAAAACCTCCTATACAGTCATTTATTTTGCCTAACCTATGTACCTATTATAAATTTAAAAAAATATAAGAAATGTCTAATGAAATCTGTATATTTATTATGTTCATGCATGTTTTTTTGATAAAGATGATAAATAATATACAAATTAAGGAATATATAATATGCAATACATATTGACCTAATGGTAGATTCATCGATCGAGTATGCGTAGTGTAGTTAAAAAGAAATAGTTGTTTAATAACAATTTATTCCAGGATGCAAGAAGATCGACATGTTCATTAAACATTCATAGAGAAATCGATTTAGTAAAAGGATAATAATGTATCTTTTTTTTAATATACGCAATATCTATGTACATATTATTTACATTAATCATGTAAAAAATACTAATTCATTTATATAAAGCACGAGTTAAATGATAATATAATATACGATTATTTATAATACTTTCAACTGTTTTACAAGATAAAATAAATTATTATACATTATTATGTATCAACACAGTAAAATAAAAGTTAGTTTAATTGCTAAAATACAATTTTAATTAAGAATAAGAAACATACTTACTGATACTTGTATTATAATAACTTGAAATTTTCGATAAAGAAGTAGACCTCATGTATTGATTAGTTTTGTGTACAACAGCAAAAGTGAACTATTATTAAAGCTTTAGATCTGAGAATAGCACATGATATTATAGTTAATAATTAATTTGTCATCAAATCAAAAGATGAGAATTTTATCTGTGTCTGTCTGGTATTTGTATATTTAAATTATAAGCTGATATATATAATATAATGTATAAGAAAAGGAAACATAATATACATTATATTATCACACTTTAAATTAAAATATTAAAAACCAGACGTCAAAACACAGATAATATTTAAATTTGATAATTATTATTATTAGTCAATTTACTCTAATGTTTTAATATAATTTTGATTGTACGAGAGACGTATATTTGTTATGTCTGAAACACCAAATTGGTATTATATCTGAGTGTAAACTTTTAAAATATTATATGATAAATAATAATATAATATGTTAAAATAATTATGCTTGGATTGATAATTGCAAAAATAAAAGTGTTTATAATTAATAAGCATAAAAATGATGAATTTAGACCTGCTTATTGACGTCTGAAATTGTATATAATCAGCTAATAAAAGATATACGTGCATGTTCATATAATATAATAGTCTTTAAATTTAGTTACTTATGATGTCCTCGTAAGTATCTAATGGAATTAAGAATAAATTTTAATTAATATGTAGTAAAACCATTATATTATCTAAACGGAAAAATAATAAATGGGCTTATATATATGTATATATATAATATATATTTAATATTGTGCCCATTAAATTACTTAAAGGGATTGGAAGCGTCGATTTTCTGTCTTTGTCTTACACACGTGGAATATAGGAAAAATAGCTATACGCGCCTGACAAAAATTAAGGTACTTCTAGTTGTTCGATTTAAAATATGTAAAGATGATTGAATTGGTATACAAGTTTACTTTGCATCGGTCGAAGCACTTTTTCGATTGTTTTATTGTTTAAAATAAATATTTTGATGAGAATAAATATTTTAAATTTAATAAATTTGTCAATTTTTATTATTAAATATATATTGAAAATATTAAAAATATACTTCGACTGATGCAAAGTAAACTTGGATACCATTTCAATCATCTTATCATATTTTAAATCGAACAACTAGAAGTACCTTAATTTTTGTCAGACGCGTATAGCTATTTTCCCTATATTCCACGCGTGTAATACAAAGACAGAAAACCAACGTTTCCAATCCCCTTAATCAAAAACGTTGTATGAATTGGGAGGAAAAAGAAGATAACTTTTTTATATGGGCATATTTGCGATTATAACTTATCATAACAAATAATAATTTATTATAAATATTAGTATAATATAATTATTATTGTTCCCTTATTAAGATCCAAAATTATTTTCTAATCACTAAATAATAATTCTTACTATATACATATTATAATACCTACTACTCTTTTAAATATTGATTTAATTTATTCTTAATTAATTTACTACGGGACTTTTTTCCACCAAAGTTTAATTTGGATTAAAAAAAATATATTTAGGTACTAGCTAGGTATATACACATATGATAATATATTAATATTTAATTAAAATAAACACTATAATCAATTCAAATGTAACAGTCCGGCAGTTTTCTTCGCGTTCGCCGTGACGTCGAATTGACGATTTTCTATCAAATTATTTTCTAGTCACCGCCCGCGAGTGCGTAAAGTTTATAATTTTTCGTAATAAATATTATATTATCTTATCTACTTTTTTACTTAACTAACGGTAACTTTTTTTTTTTTTTTATCAATATCGTTATTTTAAAATTACTAAACGATATAATGACAAATTAAAAATCACTGTGTTCCGAAGCTGTCATCCTTATTGATAATTAAATGAGTTTATTTTTCTTTGCTTATGGTTTATTAACTTTATTTAATTATATAACATTTGAAAAATCAATTTTGACTACCAACAATCGGTGGTAAAAAACATTAGACCAAATATTCTGAATACGTCTTTGAATAAAATGTTTACTCAATAGATATTATTTTGTTTTTTCTTTAAAATATACACATTTTTTATACCTGCATGTAGAAACAATAAGAGTTAACAGAATTTTTTATATTGTATTTATTGTAGTATGGTTACACTATAGAATAATAAACGTGTTGATGTTTATAATATAATTTAGTGTACCTATAATAATCATTTACATAATTTGCTTTATCTTACGGGTTATGATATTAAATGTAGGATATTATAAGAATACGCTTCATTGTCAATAACGTCATTTACCTATAAAATATTGTATTTATTATACTCTAAATTAATTTATAATATAATACAATTTATACAGCGCCATAATGCTCATAATATTAATAGTATTATTTTTTTTTTTGTTTTTGTTTTTGTTTTTTTATGATTATACCTACGACAGAATATCATATGAAGTACGTACGTTTGTATGAAGTAACTATAGATATAATGTTATATAATAAAGCATAATATTTTTAACAGTTATTTTGTATATTATAGTTCTTCTTCGTACTTAAAAATTACTAATTTAAGAACGCAAATTATAAGTATAAGTACTTACTAACTGCTAACTATACATAATATTATAACGTAGCTTGCAGGTAATTCACGAGAATGTGAATGTTTGCCGAAACGTTAAACTATATTATGTAAGTAAGACATTATTTTTAAGTTAAAATAAATATTAGGTTATTTTTTTAACGTGAACAATAAAAAGATCTTTACTAATAATACCTATAATATAATAACCGTTTAACATGTAGTAATGTAGTATTCAATTCGTTTAAACCTGTTCATCATAAATACACTAATTTCCATTTAAGGAGTATGGGACCAACAAATAATAATATAATATATAGCATTAGACTATAACTACCAATGTGGTATTGTCTTTATAACAAGTTGTTATAGTATTATACAATTGTATTATGAAATGAAAAACTTCAAGAGTTAATTTAGGTACCTATATTATTATTTTCTTGTACTATTTAATTTATACTGACGAGTTCCCAATTCAATAACCTACCATTATTCTCAATTATTATGAAATATAAAAGAATACCCAATATCTTCCAGTGGCATGTATTTTGTTCAAACTTTATTTTCTTATATAAGTAGTATTTACTAATAATACCTTGCCATACTTACCTACTATAGTTCATGAAACTATATAATATATATGTTAATATTCTATATCATACCATATTTAATAAAATATCAATATGTACCTACTTATATGTTTGTACTAATATTAATATATATTTCACTATAGGTATATCCAGTGGTGTATTGGGGGGTATACGGCGTATACTTACTTCTCAATTTTTTTTTTTTTTTTTTAGCGTATATTCTCTAAATAAACGACGATACGCGGGTATACGACCGTATAGCCCCGACTATACCTGTTAGAATTTTCAAAAATGAATAAAATGCACTAAAAATACTACAAAAATGACCTTAAAAAATAAAATTCCCTAAAAATGCAAAATAATAACTGTACCATTAAATTCTGTATTTCATGAATTAGATTTCTGTAAAAACTAGCCTCGAATGTAATCATTAGAAAAAAAGATGCAAATGCATCAAGTTCCGGACCCTAGCAATCATGATTAGTGCACTAATCACTGAGTTATTGGCAGTTAGTAAAATTAAAAAAGTAACTATTCTGATTTCTTAGACTGTACTAATTTTTTGAAGTTTTTCTCTAGTTAAAGTGATACTGATAATTAGAATAAATGTTGTTAGTAAATTCGAGTGAAGCGAGAAAAAAATTTTTTTTGATTCAATGTTATTATAGTATATCTTTGATACCTATAAGATCTATAGAAGGCGTATACCTACGAATATTTTTAGTAATACACCACTGGGTATATATCATTATGATGTTATACTTGTTATAGTATTATATATGTTAAGCCTGTTAAGGTATAGTATAGATTACATAACCAAAAACTGAATTATTTTATGCCCGTTATAATTATTAATATAATTAATCATCTTTTTCTTAAATGTATATGTTTAGAATTGTTTGATTGCAAGTGAATAATTTAATTTTTTATGTTGCATGCACCAAGCTAGAAATATTATCAGTATTTTATTGTACAATTTATGGGTTTATGATCAAATGTATAGTTCTATAATCCAATAAGAAGTATAACTCTTTTAACTCAATTCAAAATATAACCGAGGGGTGAAAATACACGTCAAAAATAATTGTATATTAAATATAATCGCTGCATTTTATTGTATGGGGAATGGGTTAGTTACAGAAGTATAATAAAACAATAATTTAAACAAATAATGTAGACGCGTGGTATATAGTAGGGTGTACTTGAAGTATTTGAAAGTGCTTATAAGCACATTACAACATTTCAAAGTAGTAGCATGACTAACCCATTGTTTAATGATTTACCTATATAACCAAATTTTAAATGATTTTTTTGAATTCAACGTTCTTTTTTGAGGTGCTATGTTTAAAATAATAGTAGACATATTATATTATATGTATATTGTATGTAGCTATTTTATTTTTCCCAAACCGTTGTTATATACTAAATTATTTTTAAAAATAATATGTATCTTGTAAATATTTTAACTTTAAACATATTTATATATATTTATAACTTGCATGCCTTAGAGTTAGGTATATAGTTAATAGTTATATTATTTAATCACTATATGATAATTTTACTATCTTGAAGTCAGAAAAGTGAATACTATTTATTACACTGTGGCTATGGCTGATTTTTACCAATGATTTATTTATCAAAAACCGGATGTGATGTATATTAAAATCATAAAACATATATATATGGACCTATAACACAATGATTGACTCGCATGACGTAATTCGTTACTGTGACGTTTTTTTTCGTTACGACGTGTTTTCTAGTCAAAATCAAAAATTTGGAAAATCTTAATAATTAGTTTTGAGGTCCTTGTCGTTTATCGTCCGCCGCGGTCATATTGCCAAAACGTATTTAACGTATTCGAGAGACCAAGAAGGCAAGAACAATGACCTATTAAACAAGACGGTATTCGCTGAGTCATGATTGAATCGGAAATTTTAGGAACGTAAATAATATATATATATATATATGTGTGTGTGTGTGTAACAACAATGTCTCCGAATTGGATAATATCCTATAGATATATTATATTCATTTCAGAAGGTTGTTCGACTATAAAAGTGACGAGCGGAAATTATCACATACTTTCGCCTAAACGTTATTCGAAGATTTTATTTTTGATTGGACGCCAGGTGTTAAAATTGTTTTTGTTACCACGGTGCAGTTCATGTTACCTATATTTTGTAGTATACACATTTCCTACCAAATTTTAGTTAATAGACACATTTAAAACTTTACAAGTTTGACGCGTAAAAATCTCAAGTATAAAAAACAAACACTGTGGTGCTTCATTTCTATCAATCACCACTTCAAAACACAAACAACGTGACTTGATCGATCTCCTCGAGCCCTTAACCTTACTCGTTCACTTGAAAGGTAGGATGATGGACCAAGCCGGACCGGCAGTAAAGGTCGCGGTCGCGACTTGTTTTGGTGACGTCCTACAAATAACCAGATCCATTACGGCGACTACCGACCGACACCTCCCGTCAAGTCTGGTTACCAATTAATCCTAGTGACAAAATTTAATTCATATATAATTATTTCATTCTAATAAAGATTTATATATCCATTTTAAATGAAATTTTGCATTTAATATCTGTATATTTTCATTCTCACCTTCCAGATAACACCAATTTGACCGAACTATATAACAACTAACGAATGATAAGTCGTCATGGTTCATGACAAGCTAACAATTTTAAAATATTTATAATACGTTTTATTAAACTAAAATATTAGAAAAGCCTATTGTGACAATATTCGTACACTTAAATTCGATCAATTAATTTTGGTATTAAAAATAATAAAGTAAAATAGACTAACCTAGACGAAGATACAACAAAATAAAAATAAAATATATTATAACGCCCTTTTAACAAAAACATGTATAATTCAAATTGTAATACCTATCTATAAGTACTATACGAGTATAGCGTATATTATCAGTCATCAGTGTTGTAGTAGATGTTTGCTTTTTAAAATTTTTATTTTAGTAAAAAGTATACAGCTAATAAAGTAACGAGACATTATTTTAATACTAGTTAAATATTAGACACCTCTACTTATACTATTTACCAAATAAATTGTCATAGTTTACGTTTGCTAGCTTTTTGCCAACAATTCTAAATAAAACTTTTTTATAAATAATAGCTGTTAGTTTTAAAGTAAACTATACATTTGTATAGGTGATGACAAAATAAATAAATGTAATTTGTAAGTATAGTGATTACCCCAGTTCGTAAAATATAATCTAATAAATATATTCGGCTTAAATCCCCTCCCATTACTTCATAACTAGGGCTCGGAAGTTATAGGAGTTAAAAAAGACAAAATATGCACGCCAATATGCTCAAAAAAATTGTAAAATATGCATGAAAATATGTTAAATATGCAAAATAAAATTTATTACATATGCAAATAAATTTACTACGCATATACAAAAAAATTTATTTTTTTTGTTTATGGCTTTATGTTTTGGCTTGTATTTTGTGTTTGATGGATTGTAATTTTTTCAATCTAAAAATATTTATAGAATAAAATTTATTTGAAAAATTATATTAATTTTTTTTTAATTCATTAAACATATAGATTATTGTAACCGTATATATAATTCAGTCATACACCTATAAATATACTATTATATAGAACAAATCGCTATTAGATTAACGATAACGTCGATAGCATAGACGTTAGTGTAATAAAGATAAATACGCTCCGTTGATACGTCGTGACTGTTAATTTAATCGAAAATAAAATAAATAAAATAATTATTAGGAAAAACATCAATTTGTTTAGAAAATATTTGTTGAGAAATATGCACTTTTTTCTAAAATTGACAAAATATGCAAAAATATGCACTTTTAATTTTTTTATTTAATCTTGTCATTGTATAAAATGGATTTCTAGCTTGGTCTGCTATAAATTAAGGGCATACAGAAAAATATGCAACTCCTACAACTTCCGAGCCCTATTCATAACCCTGCAGGACACTATAATCACTTACACTATATATATTTGATTAGATAATATGTACTACTGGAGAATCAAGAAAATAAAAATATGAAATATTCAAAGAACCATCTAAACTCGATTTTCATGGTACATAAAACTTTGTTAGGATTTCAATATATACTATATAAACTCAAAAACTGTTCATAGATTGAAATAAAAAAAAACATCATTGTTAAGTACCAAAATCAATAAACATTCCTCTGTTTGTTCAGAGTTTAAGATATGATATATTATATAATAGTTTAAAAATATTTTCCGAGCTTCTATGTAAATATATACATATAATAATTGCTAGTAGTCTTACGCATAACTCGTGAACAGCGTTATAACAGTATAGTTATGTACATATGCGTGTGTTCCCTTCTCATTATAAGGCTCTTCGACACGCCAACATAAAAAAGTCTTTAAGATAAATGATTCATTGCGTGTAAAGTTTTAAAACGTTTGTGATTTCGTGTAAGAATTCTAATTATTGATGAAAATAAATAAGCTATATACGCCTATAATACACAACGCATAGTCATGAGAAACGTAATAAATTCACATCAAGTATTATATAATAAATAATAATATGTATAATATATCTTACTACCTAAATTTGAGAAACACATGCATAATATATAGGTGTAAATATTAAATTTGTTATGATATCGTTGTTTAAATATTTACAAACCTAATAGAAAACCTAAGATTTAAATAAAATATAATCTTTCTATTTTATCTATATTTATGGAAATATTCGTACAAGATTAATAAACGTGTATTTATAATAAAATGTTTTAATACATATAATATATAAATAATTATATAATATTTATTTTAAGGGCTTAAGGCTAATAATAAATAGTACCCAGAAGGTATACATATATAATGTACATTTTATAAAGAAAATGTCACTTATACAGACTATTTCTCTATAAACTTTTTGTTTTTACTCTAAGTATATTTTACAACTTATTGTAGGTAGTCTTAACGAAAATATATAAGTATAATACCTACCACCAAAATTGAAAATACTATTATATAATCGTACAACACAAACCAGGATAATTTTTTTTTATGACAGTTTCAGAAGCGCATCCAAAACTGCACAGATAAGATAAATATGAAATTAACATATGTGATGTAAGATTTTATTCTACATATACCTAATTATTTATAAATACCTATATAGGTAAGATAGGGATTTTATAGCAATACATACCAAACAAATAAGCATACATTTTATATCAAATAAACATTCGGCGTTCCCTATAATATAAATTATACGTTATACCTATCATATATATAAGTAGGATGCTTCGCTGAGCATTATGCTCACACCTTATTTGTTTCTTTTTAATAAATTAATTTATGCTGCAAATTATGATTTTTGGTATTTTTAATTAAGTACCTTAAGTATCTATATTTATAGACTCGATTTTCAAGTACTTAGATCTCTTTTATATTATTTGAAATAGCAGTAGTGTCTCGTGGTCAATAGAGATAAAAACATTTTTTTTTATAAGTGAACAATCTTATATTACTATTAATTATTACCTAAGTCCGTGTTTTTTTGAAAATGTTTAGTCTAAATTGAAATTCAAACGAGTATTGTTATAATTATATCATACATTCATACTATAATATTTACTAGTAATAATAATAATAATAGTTAAGTCCTTAATAATGGTTTTATATACAATATATAATATATAAATTATATTTAATCTAGTTTAGTGGGTACTTAGTTATTATACTTAAAAAATGTTTGAAAATTATAAAATATTGAAAAATTAACACTACATATTAATAAATAAAAATAATTTTTACATCGTCGTATTTTTTTAAAAATCAATTACAAGAATTATATTATCATTGAATATGGATATTATCCTATATTATACCATAATAGATAACTTTCCCTATACCTATACTCGTTCGAATTTCGATTATATATAAGTATAAGACCTACCTACTTTACAATTTTCAAAAAAAAAAAAAATCACTTACGGTAAAAACATTCTTATATTTGAAAAATGTTGTATTAATACCACAAAATAGTACCTCTGAAATATTATAAAAATGTGAAAGTATTTAAAAATTTAATATAATATATGATTAGGTATATACTAAAAAATTCTAAAAAACAAAATTTGAATGAATAATCTTCGTCCTAATCATTTTTGATGAATCACTCTGTAGCTGGTATATCCTTATATAATATATAGGTACCTATAGAATTTATTGTTTTAGTATTAAAAATTTGTTCTTTAGCGAACTTGAACCAATAAAATCATATAAATATTTCTGTAGTCTGCTCCAGAGTCCAGATATGTATGTATATACTGTGAAGGTTATTTAAGAAAACCAAAATGACTTTATATTTTGAATAATTTAAATAAAATGTTATGAATATGCTATGACCACGGTATTCTATCATAAATAGGTAGATATACAATAAAAATTACCAATTCTACATCAATATAGTGTATATAAATCGAAAATCGCCCCAGGCAATTATTTCGTGGTACATAATGCATATAAGTATTATAATAAGAATAGGCATTATATATCTTGAGGTTGCTAATAACCATGCATATAGCGACATATTACGACTAACACGGTTTGAATATATTTTTTTCGCTATAGTATAACAGTATAAGTTAGGTTATATAGGTACGCCGCGCGCCGTGCCAGAAACATTTTTAAATTTTATATTTTCCATTTCCCGACATGCATGAAGCAGCGCACATGCTATCGTTGCACCAATAGGTGTATAATGCACCCATCAGTCAACTGCAGAATTGTTTATGCCTATAGAGTTTTTTCTTCTGTCATACACTAATTTAAAATGTAGTAATTTATAAGTATAGGTGTATTTATACCTATACCTATATGTTTATTTCAGATTAACATATTGAAACACAAGAAGACAAACAGAGTCGGTCAATATTTATACAAAAACCTAGTTCGTGTAAAAAATAACCGTGTACTTACAATTATTATAGCGCTGTTTTGTTAATAAATTATATACAATAAACATATATGTTCTGATTACTTAAAAAGCTTAGAATCAGTGATTTTTTAATGTACCTATTTCGTATTTAACGAAATTACGCCTATATGTGAATGTCCAATTATATATTATATATTATAACGAATAGCAACAGCATCAGTCATAATATCACGCATATAATAATATTAAATAATATATAGTCGATATAGATAATATAATATTGACACCCGTCGAAAGAAAAACGCCGGCGCTTCGTCTTCGGGTCTTACAATATGATAATATTAATAACAATAATTAATTATACATATTATTACCGGTGCTCGACTACGAGGACAGGTACAAGCGCGCGGGCCGACCACGACGGTGGCGGCCGGGCGTGGTCAGACCGCCCACAAAACGGTCGCATTGGTCCGGGCGCGGCCTCGGCGCGCACCTGTTTCGCACGGCGCTCGGCAGTATCCGACGACGCTAAATCCACACGTACCCCGTCGTCTTAGGGCTCCCGCGGTCTGACTGTCCGGAAGTCGTTTGTTCCGGCAGCCCGCCCGACGTGATTATTCGCGTTACACTATATTATAGGAAGTTGCCGGCTATTTTTCGTGTGCAACGCATTATTTTTCGAAGATTGTTATACAAAAAAATAATATAATATATTATTGTTTTTCTGTATATTATAATATAATATATTATAACAGTTATTACATGAGCATATAAAATATTCTTGGTAACAATTTACCTATGTACCTATAGGTAGGTTCGTATTTTACCACGGTATACCTATACCATAATAAATTATGTTTGTATATATAGCTAGGTACCTACCTATTATATATAAAAGTATACTTTTACATATTATAATAGGTACATTGGTACATATACCTTTTCTTATAAGAAAATTCAAAAAACACGGACGATACATTTTGATGGATAATAATATTATATAATATTATAATATAATCTATATGTAATGCTGCGGCTAAATATGTATAGGTACCCATATTTGACCGCCACCGTTGAGCATATTTTTATATTATCTGTATCATTAACTATATATCATGCATTATGCATGATATGAATACCATATAGAGTGGAAAATACGTGAAACCCGAAATGATCATTCTACATTTCTAATATACCTATACAAAATATATTCCTATATGTAGGTATAGATATATATTGGTTTTTACGGCATTTTTGCTTATAGTAGGGCAGCATACGCGCTGTGACGCGTTTTATGTTTATGCTTATTATAGCTTTTTTGACATAAATCATCAGTTTGTGATATAATTGTATTATATATTATGATGTATAGTATATATTTTTATATTATAATGCTATGCACTTGTGTATAAATTGTATTACCTATACTATAGGTTCTCTATAGTATCCGAATGATATCATGATTGATTTTTACGTTATATTGTAGGTTATCAATATATGGGCATATGACGTATATCTACCTATATATAAACATAATTGTGTATTCATAATTATGTTTATATAGATATTTATAGGTACTATAATGCGTTTATATTATATGTCTTTAAATGTAATATAATATTATGTTCGTAAATATGTAGCGATTTTGAGTAAAAATAAATTTTAATTATTTAACGACGATATATAATAATTTATTGTTATTTAGGCATATTAAAAGAATTTTTTTGTCAATCAAATGTTCTTAAACTTTTGTCCTATGTATATATATATAATACGGACAATCTATAATATACTTATGTTTATTGTCTAATATGGTATATTATATATTACACATATGTTATGTAATATACATTTTATAGGTATACATATTTAGTTTCCTATACGATATCGAAGGCGTCTATTAACAATTTTTAGTACTTTACTACTCGAGTGAAGATCTTCACGAAAATAGCGTATCATTATTTCTTTATATAATTATTAATTACCACGTTTTTTTAGCACAAATTAGTATAGCTCAACAATATTATATTATTTAACAACCTGAAGACTAAAATATAACATATTTCAGTATACACATATTAGCAAAATATAAGAGAAGAAAAAGTTTTGTAGCGCATATAATATTATAAATATATTATATTTAGAAATAAAACGATATAAAAATAATAATGGACATAGATTCATATTATAATAATTGAAAAATTAATTAAACTGTTATTGAAACACGATTTTGATATTAAAATAATATTAATTAAATTATATATTTATATAGATAAGATTATAATGTAGGAGTGTTGAATGATAATAAATTAAGGAAAGATACAGCTTTTAGCGATGAGAGCTTTTAGAACAGAAGATATAGAAGATAAATTAGAATATTGATTTATGACTTTAGAGTTTGAATTCAATGTGAAAGTGTCAACGAGAATGGTATCATGTTATATGCACTAAAAATTGATGAGACACAATTTCAATTCGCAGTAAAATTAAAACTGTTAATATAGGTATCTATATCTTATACCTATATATATAGGTACCTATATAGACATGTTTGACATATGACTTTTGACGCAGAGAGTGCAATCTGGTGCGTACTCAGTGGGCTAAGGGACTTTAGCCTCCTTTTGAATAATTTATCTTAGTTCATAATGCCACTTAAAATTGCAGGGGGTGCAGGTGCATCGTGACTTCCCACGTCGCCGAAACCCAATTCGCCGACACCCCAGTTTTCTGACTCTCAATTCGCCGACATCCTAGTTCGCTGACTATTTATTTACATGTTCCCAATTTGCCGACTTATTAAAAAATAAAAGTAAATATAAATTTGTCATGTATAAATGGTTATTAATACATTGTCAGTAGATATATTATATAAAAATAAAAGTAGGTTATGATGTATTATTATACATATAGAGCTATACGACACATATTCTTCGAACAGTATTTTTACTTCAGCATAGTGTATAATAATCGTGCACTAATCTAAATTGTTGTACTTGACGCCATATATAGGCAAATTTCCTAAAATGAAAAAGGCATCATCCTTTTATTTCTGTGTAATATCCAAATAAATGTTTTTTGGCAACAATCATTCCTATTTCAAAATCGATTTGAAATGTTTTTAATTTAAAAGCCAAATCATTTCTCAAGGCAGCTTCTTTAATTATATTGAACATTCTCTTATAAGTATTATTAATTTTATTCGGTAAAAGAGCATAAAACTAAATATAAATAAATACATGAATATTTAATGTATTATAATGTATAAAAATATGAATATAAAATATATTTATATATTAATTTTTGAAATAAAAACATACCATAACCGATGGCACTATAACACCCATTACAAAACAGTGTAATGTGTATACATATTTATACGTATTTGCATAAATAATTTGGAGGTGAATTTAAATGTACCATCCACTGTCAGCGAATCGGACAAATTGAAACATTATTAATAATTTGTCGGTGAACCAAGACGTCGGAAAACTAAACTGTCAGCGAAATGGGAATATTTTAAAACTGCAGGTATATTTGTCGGTAAACTGCAGAGTTGTCGGCGAAATTGGGATTCACCAAAGTGGGTATGAACCAGGTACATAACATACCTATACCATTATTTTTGTGCTTTACCTGTATATTATATATAATATTGAAAATGTTGATAATTACTTAAATATTATCATCCACTTACTACCTATATATTTCATTATATATATTATAAGAGATTTTATCAAAATAATTATAAAATATAATTTGTAATGATGTACAATATGTGATTATCTAATATAATGATATTATCCTAGTTATATTTATTTTAAAACATTAGGTACTGCAGCAATGCGTGTCTGTAAGTTTACACATAAATATTAGTTGTACGAACAAGTATAATATTTATAATTATAATCAATTGTTCAATGTAAAAAAATATCAATTTTTCGAAGAATTTTATTGCAATGTATACTTCAACTTCGTGGTATAATATAGTTCTTTTGCTAGCGGACCAACGACGGACTGTTACAGTAAAAGTCACACGGCCTATTAATAACCGGACCCGCGGTCACGGTGACCCCATGGTAGCCGCCACTCTATTACGCTATAAAACCTTTAATATGAACACAATAATATTATAATCGTATTATAGCTGCGGTGTATTTCCGGGGATATCATTATACTGTACAGGTTTTTTTGTTTATTCGTTCTTATTCGGGCGTCGTCGTCATTTCTCCACCATTACGAAGTCTTGTTGTTGTTGTATCAATAAATCGCGTAAATAATGTATATATATATATAGCTGCACAAAAACCGATTATATTCGTTGACGATCGATGACGCAGATCAAATCGTAATCTGATTTTTAACGCGGTGGTTTAGCGTCCGCCACCCTTCCGCACATCACTTCACCACGCCGTTTTGCACCGCTGTCCGTGAATAATTCCCTGTATATACATGTATATACCTAATATGTATTATTTATATATACCGTTGTGGTGTTATCGGTCTCCCAATTGTGAATAGAACTCGTTTTTTTCCCCCCGATTTACCGCATTATTCGACGTGTCTCACAAGTAGGTATTATCGTCAAACGAATTTTTTTTTGTAAAATTTTTTTATTTTGTCATTAACCCCTCTCGTCGCCTCTGTTTAGATCCCACAACAAATGATATTGCACGGGAGATTCGTGAATCACTGCCGTCACCGGAAAAACGGATATTATAAACCTATAATCGACCGCTATTTTTTTAGTTTTTTTCTACGTTCGCACCGAATTATGACATTTTTTCAGATTATAGGTATTACGCACCCATAATAACCTATATGTATATATAATATATAGATATATATAACCATTGATTCAGTTTATTATATCAATCGGTATTACCCGACGATTATTGTGATGTTTTTTATCATTTATAAATAATTTCATATTTGTTCAACGTCCCCGCGCGCTATATAACCGCGTGGAACGAATAACTAAATAATAAGAAGTGGCCAGGTGGGTACTAGGTACCTACTTATATTTCCATTTTCGACGTACCTACAATAATGGATGCAGTAAAATTATGTTTATATATTACTGCTCACACTGTACAACTATAATAGTAAACTACATCATTATAATTTTGTAAGTTTTGTTTTTATGAAAATTTAAAATGGTCAATAAAATCTAGAATTCTGCCGTTAGTGTTAGGTATACGTTTTTTTTGGAGTAACACAATAATATTAAAGTACATGTTTCACTTTATATAGAGAATTAACTATGTACCTCGTGCTTGTAATAATTCGTACCTATATTAAACGAATTAGATTTATATTATTATATAGTTTAGGTATACCTATTATCTTTAATGTAAATTGTATATTATATATTATATACCAATTAAATCATTCCAAGTATAATATAATAATTATCAATTATCATTGTGACATATGAACTAAGATTATGACATCAATAACACCATTTGATGTATTTAAATTTAGATATTTCATATTAAAATATAATAACATATTATCTAAACTATAAGAAAGGTATACAATAATATAATCGGTTATAATTTAAGAGTAATTTTAAAATAAATGCTAATTCATTTACTTTCGTATACCATTATTATTATTATTAAATAAGCTATACATTTAAACTATACACATTATATTATGCACTATATACGCGTGACGCACGTAGTATTTAATAAACACAACAATAACAGCGAATCGAATGTATAAACTATAAATATTTATGACTATACACTATACAGTATACTATATGTATATATATACACATGTATAAAACCTTCAATTGAAAGTTTTTTTACTGTTATTATATTGTACCCGTTTCATTATAACAATATATAAACAAAGTAAATCTTATATAATAATTTAGCTACATGACGGTCATCGAGTAGTGGCCAATCAACATTGATAATGCCTATATGAACGAAATACGACTATTTCAAAAATTGCATTTAGGTACAAAATATACTGCAATCTATATACACCTAATTATAGCGCAAGGTCTGATTGTCATTATACCCGAATAAATTAAACTATAAAACTGTATAAAATACTTCTTATATACATTCGCTCGCAGTACACCTATATAAGCTTATAGGTATAAAATACCTCTACGTAATACCACCAATACCTGTATGGCTGTATATTTATATATATATATATAATATATACATTGCGTATATACACGACGACTTATTAATTAATGACGTCGTAAATATTTTCCCATTGTCGTTTCGCCCGACAGCTTACAAATAATATTATATATATCGGATAATGGGCTACCTGGCTTACGCATTTTATTATTTTTTATTGGTGTGTATTTGCTATATAGGAATAGGACATATCATATAATGTATATTATACATTGTTCAATAACAGTATAACTATTCATTATTATTTTATTTTATTTTTTAATACAGTGGAATTTTTTTTTTTTTTTTACTGCATTCGTTCTTTGGAGACGAGCAAGGCGCCGCGAAAATTCCCTTTCCCGAAACGGCATAACACAATATATATATATATATATATATATATGCATGTAGGTATATATAATATTATATGCCTTCAGAACGCGTTACACTGCAGCCCGAGTCGAAATCTTGAACGTTAACCGCCGCCGTTGTCAATCATCGTATAATATGCGCGTACATATTATGCTGTACAAACGCTGGGAGACATTTTTTTGGCGGCACTGCAAGGTCGACCGCTCGAAAGGGTTTTATACAGGGTGATTCGTGTGCATCACACTGTTACGCAGTGTATAATACATAGAATATAGATTCCCATTATGAACCATATAGGTACTCCATTCGTTTTGCGTTCAAAATATTATATTATACTGTAGTCAAGTAAATCATAGTATGTAGCTAGATGTGATACATTTGATTTGGTTGTATTCATATGTACATTATACGTTATCAATAGTACCTATAACAAATCAATTATTGTGTAAAAATGTTAAGTGTTCCGTTATTTGAAAAAAGTTAAGAATCACTGGTATAATAAGCTATATATTGGGGTGCAAAATCAAAAGTTTACCTGAAGACCGCCTTCACCATGCAGGCGGTGTTACGAATACCGTGGGAGGGGGCGTAAACGAATAGGATATAATAAATTAATAAAATACCGATTTTCCGCAAATACATTTTACGCTCTAAGATTGATCGCGAGCAATCAGAATAGTAAGCTGCATTATAAAGGCGGTGTGTATAAGAAGTATAAAAGGTATAATAGTCAAATATAGTTAATAGTTATAGCATTGTAGCCAATAGGCAATAATATAGGCATAATTATGCATAGCATATAATATATATTATATAATGATTACGATTTAAAAATTGAAGTTTTGTTAAAATATTACTAAATTAATTTAGATAGGTACTATTTTTATTATTGACTTCTAAGGTTAGGTTAGAATGGTTAGATAACTAAAAATAGGCAATAATTAAAAAATTGTTGTCATGCATAAATCTATAAATTTACCTATAATTTTAACTTCATATTATTATATATGATATATGTATATGAATTAAATTAAAAAAAATTTAAATATATATATGTATGTATGGGCAGTGCGGTTTTTTGTATGTCATAGAGTGTAATAATATCTTTAAGAAATTGTATCTTCATTATCAAAAACAAACAGTACAATATGAATGAACGAAATCCAATACTTAAACTATACTACATAATACTATTTCGTTGCTATAATTATATGTCAACATTTAAACTTAATTAATTGTCTTTGTATTAATTCAACGGATTACAAAAATTTGAAGTTCGAAAACACGCCCTGCAGGCAATTATACCTGATCTTATTATAGATAAATTAACTTAAGGCTT
This sequence comes from Schizaphis graminum, assembly GCA_020882235.1. NCBI lineage: Eukaryota > Metazoa > Arthropoda > Insecta > Hemiptera > Aphididae > Schizaphis > Schizaphis graminum. The sequence continues at coordinate 111,318,498 of CM037032.1, read as the reverse complement.
CATATTATATAACGACGATTTAAAAATTAAAATTGCATTAAAATGTTCGGAATAAATAATAAGTGACGCTTACAACCATATAGTTACTTATTTTTGTTATTATATAATTTGTAGATAATATGTATTTATTTTTTTCATCACACGTCATATTTATCTACGTATAATAAATGTAGGTTTTGTAGGTAAAATGCTAATTTCGAGTTAATTTCCTATAGTTGTATGTATATTATCTGAATTGATTCAAATACTTATGAAATAGGTGCGTACGTTTATTTTTTACATATTATATCAGAGTATCAGACTACAATTCCTTTAAGACTATCTTCTGCTCGCAAACGTCAAACAGCGTCTATAATACTTGTAAGAAGGTATATACTACACTTTGTTACTGCAGATTATACCCCGTACATAGTACACATTATATATTTTTTATAAACATATATATGTCATAATTATTTCCTTAAAATGTAATATAAAAGTCGCGAAAACTCGCGCCCATCGTCCTTTGGTAAGTATTCACAGCGCACGTGGCTTTCGCGAAAGCAACTACGGCTCGAAAACACGCCCTGTACACCCGGTATGATATTATGCGCGTCGCCCGACGACCAAAGCGTTTGATTTATCGGACCGGTGTACGACGACGTATTATTATCATCAACTATACTATATTATATAATAATATATATATACCGAGCCAAACATGCGTCGACGCGCTCGCGTTTGGAATCGTTTCTGGGAACCGCACAAGCCACAAAGTCGATATAGGTATTCGTACGATACAATAAATATATTATTATTATGTATGTGCGTAACAGTGGCGGTGCAGGCATTATAATTTTATACGGATGTATTGCGTACGTTAGTACGTCATATGTTATCATAAAATATGTAGTCGTGCCCAGCTGCCAGATACCTACCTATCGAGTGCTTTTTCGGAATAATTGTAGTAGTCTTTTGATTATTATCATTATTATTCCAATACCTATAGGTATAATATTATTAACTTTATATCAAAAATCGGCATTCAAATATTGACTTTTAATTTTGATTGTTATTATTTCGAAATAAATTCTAAAACACTTAATTTTTATGTAGATAAAAAAATATTTATACCTATCCGTTATTTAAAATATTTTATAAGAGTTTATTATAATGCTTGATCATTTTTTTTTTAAATTAAGTACATTATATTATAATACAATTTGTAATTATAATAAAATCACAGCCCTCAGTGGCTCAGAAATATCTTTAATCTTTATATAAAAATGAATACTTAAAATACGAATTAATATAGTATAGCTAGGTATAACTATATCTTTGATCACTTTTTTTTTCTCAACCCTAATAATCCTATAAATGTTAACGATGTTTTTCCCATATAACTATATAACTATCATTGAACTTTATAATGATACCAAAATATTATTATCGTTATTTTAATTAATTAACCTAATTATATTAGCGTCTTTAATAAGATTTAAATATTTATGGTTCACACGTCTTATTATTAACGCCTAAATACCTAATATACATTTAGGTAAGAATATATCATTCTTTATGTTGTATTTAGTTTTCTAATTTTTAAAAGTTTTATTTTTTAATTTCGTACGTCATAATAAGTATATGTACTATACAATTGGTTTAATAATACTAGCGTAGACATAACAATAATATAATATAATTTTTTCACGCAGACATCTGAATAAGGTAGAACAAGTTGATCACAGCGACTATGGTGCTGCAATGCCAAGGATAACGTTTTTCGTATTAGACATCAATATTTCAAATATGTCGGTCTCTGCAGACGGTAGTTATTATATTATTGATATAATATAAACTTGCTATTCTTTCTGGCGCTGTAATCCTTTATATAAATTAAACATAATAAATGTTTCACTTTTATTGTATAAACGAATTATTTTATAAAAAAAAAATGTAAACTATTATATAATACATTATTAAATGATAATGCTTCATAAATGATTATGTTTATGAATATTGAATATATTTCCTCTTACTTTTGTGACGTATTACTTATATTCACAGTAAAATTTCGAATTCAGAGTTTTTAATATAAAAACAACGATATAAATATTTAGAAATTAAAGTCTTATTAAATACGATATAAATATTACACTCGCGTATTTTCACTTTTGTCTGTTGAATAAAATATTATGTTTAATATCACTAACTATTATTATGAGCTTTTAAATCCAATTTGTATGTAAACAAACTTTCGTTTATATTTTGTTTTAGTTGAAAGAAGAAAGGAGAGGCGTCCGTCTGGCAGTTTATACGACGTGATGAAATTCTTCGCTTCTTTTATAATCGGCCCCATGTAAGGAGCGGGTTTTTTTTATTTGACATAACAACCGCAGTTAAGCCTTCCAAAATCACAACTAATGAATCCATTTTTTTCTTTTTATACAGGCGGAGAAATATACACTAAACTCATGAAATTTATAATTGTTAATTAGTATATTTTATAATAAATCATATGAATAAAATGGGAAGATAAATAAATTTAAAAAATGCTACAACTTAAATCGACAATTATAATTTCAAATGTCATATTTAAAATATGCTTATGGGCATTTTTTATGAATATTTCAAATATCTTTAATTATTATTTTTTGAATTACAACAGAATAACAAAGTTGGTTTTATCAAAAACTGGTGTTGCGTAATAAAATATGTATCAGTTTTTTTCGTAATTTTGTTTTATTTTCCTTGAATAAAAAATTACTGGAAATTTCAACTTTTGATCCCCTTTCCATGGACCAACTATAGCAGATTTTCTTAAAAAAACACACTCAAACTTGTATTAAAGCATTTTTACTTATCAAAAAGTTATAACAGGTAGAAAAAAAATTGAAAAAAAACACGTACCATTGTAAAAAATGTACCTATAAAACCAATACATCAATAAACTAAAATTGTTTGTTCAATGCACTGAAGTTTTTAAATAGTTTTAAACGTCACGTTATAGACTATCATTTTGTTTTAATATCTTAATTAAAATTATTGTAAGATTTTCTTTTACGAAAAGTTATCACTGTAATTGTATCACAATGTAGTGTGCGATTGATGTTAATATATGTTTGCAATATTATAAAAAAATAAGTTTATCTATTAGTTCATTTTATATTAATCATTTACATAAGAAAAATCATTCGATAAAATCCTTATGACTTTAAAATAATAATCATATATAATTGCATAATGATTATTTGTGTTAATCGTTACGATTTTTTTCTGTAATCAAAATTACTTTACTAAAATATAATACGAGGTAATATAGAATAACAAGTTTTTTTTTTGCTTCGACTATAACAGTATTATAGATATGCAGCATACAACTCATTCTGATTTCTTCTTATTGTATCTTTTACATTTTAAATTTGTATAAATTACACAAGTATAATATTGGATTTTTTCTACTGAACGTTATTATTATACAATGTTAAATAATTATTTAACATATTATATTATAATATATATATTTTTTTAAATTTATTTTATTTCAACGAAAATTAAATTATTGTTATTTTAAGATATTGCAATTATTATATAATCATGTATAGCATATCCATAATAGTATACTGCATTGAGTGTTAAAAAATATCCACCTCTAAGCCGCAATGAAACGTGCCTTCGTCGAATCAAAATCCTGCTATAAAACCGTATTAATTTCAGGACTAAAAAAATTACCACTTATCATACAAATAAATAATATCTGTATAAGTATCTACACATAGGTACTCTCACATCGGTGTAGACTGCGGAGGAGTAACCGTTTCGTTTTGCTTCGTTTGTTCCATTTTAAACAAGTGATTATTAAACTATAGTTATTTAACTATAAGATATTATATAGGTATGTATGAGTATTTATATATCATATATACAAGTATAACTAGATGGTCCGATGGTTTTTGTTTTCGTTGTTTTCATAAGATTACTATGTCTAAGTATACTAAATCTAATATCTATAAATATATATATAGCTATATACAATCATATTTTTTTCTGTACGCGTGTTTATATAATACGAGTATATTTGTTTGTATTTATTTGTCGGATATGCATAATACCTGCAGCTATCGCGGTTGACCTATGTGATGGAAATTGGTTTGCTGCGATTCGCACGCTCTGCTATCGTATTGAAGCCGTTTTTATTTTTATGGATAATATTATTAAAATCGTTCGGTTGTATCAAAACATCGCCGTGCCACGGAATACCGTGAAAATCGATCTTCTCATGCGTTATAGGTTTGTATTCGGCGCTTATACATATTATTATGTATACCTATATTATATACTATGTTTTTTGTGATATTATGCATGCGAAAAACGTTATCGTTTTATAATTGTATACAATGTAGTCAATTATGTAGTTATACACTCATTTTTGAAGTCAATTTTTTTGTTATTGTGTTTGAACTTTAAAGTATTGATAATATTATAGATATACATAAGAATATTCTGAATATTGTTTATCAATTTAGAGTTCGCTATAACGCATCGGTAGATGACACCCGCATGTGTTGTTTTCATCTTACAAACATATAGAACAAAGTAATTGCGCATTCAGTATAGAACCAATTAGGTAGGTGTTGTTAGTTTTAATGATAGAGTGAACTGATTTTTTATAAAAGTTAAAATTAAGAACATTGCCAGTGATTAATGCTTGGCTTTTTTTTTATATTTTAATTTTAAGCACGATGTAAGTGTTGCAAATATTATAATTTAAAAATTCTCATATCTTAATTAAAATCTAACAAACAATTGGTTCTACTTAACGGAAATTTGCTATGTTATAATATATTTGTAAAACTAAATTTTCAGATGTGTGATGCAAAATGACAAAGGATGCATGTAAAATCTGTAGTCCACTATACTCGTTCATACTTTTGTTTTTAGTGAAATATATAAATTGATATTTAGAAAACTATAGTAAAGGTTAAAATTAGTTTACTTATTAAAACAAAATTAAAGGTAAAAATGGAGTTTTATAAATATATTAAACTATATATACCTACCAATGTCAACATTAAACATTTTTTTTTATAAAAAAAAATTGGTTTCATAAAACTAATGTAATAAATAGGTTTAAGATTACTGCTGTATAGTGTTTAAGTATTTAATTAATGTAAAATACGAACCTAACATAATATACATATATATAGGATCGTTGTAACTTGTAAAGTATAATGTGATATGTTATTTAAAAATTTGTGTCAAATCATACAACACAGTATATATTATTATTATATTATTATGTTCTAGGAAAGAATATAATATGAGAAAAACTGTCGCAGTAATTGCTATAATTCTAAACAGTTTTTTTTACGTCTGCTTTTTTACATGCAACTATATAGCCGATGTGACCGATGATCGTACACACATTTGATGGACACGTGGTTTCTCATCTCGTTGAATATTGAATTACAAACAGAATAAAAAAATAATAATAATAATAATAGAAATGGTAGTAGGTACCAACATCGAATCTATTATATATATATAGTTCCATAACCACCGAAGGAAACTAGTTTTGTGACGGCGACAAAAAATAAAAAATAAAACAACAATTATATCAAATAACAAACAAAGTACGAACCTCGTACCAGTAATTGACATACCCGTATTATACTTTCACGCGAAATTTGACTCTGCGCACACGAGACAGTATTATAATTTAATAGAATTATTTATTTTATGTCTATGATTAGAAAACGAGGTAGGAGGCTAAAAAAAGTACTATAGTATTGTCATTAATGAGTTGAAGACAATTGTATAATAGTAACATAGTTATAGGCTTATAGCCGTTATAGTTACGCTTTATCTATATGCGTTTACACATACATATGTATTATTTTTATATTATTGATTAATTATGGTATTATTAATCAACGCATGTGTATAAATGTATAATTATTATTATTTAGAACTCTCAGATGATTAAAATATGTCAGTTGTACAAGAAAAAAAATTAGGTACATCGTGGCTCGTCGAGGTGATAATAAATTAAATGATCGTATGAATGAGTCCAGATGACAAAATAGTACAATAAATACGACTTTAAAAGCTTATTAAGTGCCAAGTCCGGTTTAACAATTTTACGGGACTCCACTTTTGAACTACCGTCAATATAGAAGACGAGAAATGACTAAAAATGAAATAATGCTATATCCACACTCCCCTTCATAAACTCTGAGGCAACACCCTTGTGACCGTCATTCGTCACACACTCACGTCACTGCAGAATTTCCCAACACATAACTTGACGTGTAAAAAAATTCTAAATTGAAATCATCTTATTATTATGACTTGTAGTTTAAAATTAATTAACACTAACCTAACTTTGTAAACTGATAATATTATTGTTAATTTGGCGCCTTTGAATAGCTGAAATTTATCGATCTATATAAGGTTTGCAAATGTAAACGTATGTATGGCAAATTAACTTAAAAAAAAAAACAAATAAAATAGATAAAATATATACAAATATACTTACTGACTATTGTTTCAGAGTTAATTAAATGTATACATATTATGTTTTAATTTATCATAGAGTCATGATGTCATCATCAATTCACATTAATTTACATAGATAATTAATTGATAAACACTATCCACCATTACAATATTGTACTTTTTTAATGTGTGAATGTGTAAAATAAATTTACATACTAAATATACGTAGTAATTATAGCGTTATTACTAGTTGAAAATTAACATCGTTTTTTCACAGTGCTTTATAAAATGTTAATAAAAAAAAAAAAAAACGTATTTGAAAGAAATAAAAAATTAATATAGTTATCATTATATTATTATTTATAATTTGTTGATCATTATAATTTGTTAATCAATATTATACTATGATTAAATTTACTAACCCGATTAAATCTGCATTTTCATTAATTGTACGATTTGCTCGTCACACAAAATTAGTGGTATTTTATTTTTATGATTAATATTTTAAAATAATAAATAACTACAAAAAATAAACGCGATAAAAATGTTCTTTATGTTGACGCTTTTTATTACCACTACATTGGTAATTACTTATATTATATTTTACTTCATAAAATCATAACTAATAAATAATTGATACCTATACAAATTAATACAAATTTAATTCATAATATTTTTACTTTATTTATACATAATGTATATGCGACTATGAAAATGAAAAAAAAAATAGTTATTACTGTTCCTATCTCAAATGTATTATAATTTATTATACTTTACAGTTGTGTAACATTATAATTTGTACTGTTATGATTGAAAATCAAACCTTAACGTACAAAAATATTATATTGATACATCTATACTTGCATAATAGATTTTTAAACAAAAATTTTTCGAAGGTTAAACTTATATCAACATTTAACCTATTATTATTATTTGAACAAAGTCGGCTTACTTTGTCTACAACAATAATTAGATTATAATACACATACACCATTAGTTTTTGTTAAACATGAGGTTTCAATGTTATTCGTTTCCGGTTTAAATAATTCATGTGTTTTCATTCCCGGTATAATAATTTATATTTTGTATGAATATTGAATATAGTATATACCTATGTATTTGATACGCTGAAGGCACTTTGAAACAACTCGTTTGAGATATAATTATTCCTTTAAAACTAGTGAAAGATTTTCAGCAAATAAATAATCTGAATTAGGGGTGGTAGTTTTGATAAACATTTTTTGAATTATTTTGTCGAGCTTTTTTACGCATTTTTTAACCCAGAAAAAGCTAAATTCCTAAAACTTTATTTAAATTTAATTTCTCTAAATAGTTTAGAAGTTTTTTTTTTCTTCTACACAACGACTTATGGATCTTTTTTAATGTCTAAATCCGAAGAGAAGGATATTATAAAATCTAAAAATCCCTCCAAAAAAACAATAATTCTCGTCTCATCAATACCCAGATTTTATATTCTATAAAGCGCAAACAATATGAGCATAAAATATTATAAAAAACATTATACATAAAAAAAAGATATAATTACGATTGTTGCCTATTATACGTATACCTATACCTTTTACAGGGTTATGAAATTTGAACGGACAGACTTAATAAGTAACATAAGGTGTTCGTATATATATAATATATATATTTTACACGGAGGGCTGCCGTTTTTTCCCGTCAATTGCACTATCGGCGCACGACGTCTGCAGGTTAATACATGTATACAAAATATGATAATATTATAATAGTATAATACCGATATAGTCAATGAGCTGTACATATTATATAAAATAATAAGAGGACTTTCAAAGTCCGACGGGGGTGTCCGAGTGCTTATTATTATTATATGTAGACGACGTACAGAACAACGTATATTATAAATAATATAATATATAATAGGTACGGTGACAGTGTTCGAATAAGCTTCTGAATTCATCGGCACCCGATGATGAGCCGATAATTGGTCATAAAAAAAGATTAATAATCGACGCGCCGTCGCGAAAACCTTGTCAAACTCGACTGCAAAACTTGTCCGCGTATTATATATTATATGCAATGCACACCACACCGCAACAGGCAATAATATGGACCCCCGGCCGGGTTTTAATGTCGTTAATTATTACGTCTTTCGTACCCAACGACATAAAATATATATACATATAAATATATATATATATATATATATATATGTATATGTATAATAGACTTTACGTAAAAACACACGTGCACCGGTTGTTATTGGTATGTGTGCATAGTGTATAATACACGTATGTGACGCAAACGTGGCTGTGGTATGTGTATTGAACGCGAAATAATATGTGTACCGGGAACCCTGGAAAAAAGGGGTAAACCGCATCTGATGGTAATTAATCGTCAGCCGTCCAATGTTTAAATCCATATGATAGTTTGATATATTAACATTTTGGCATTAAAATAATTTAATATGATGTTGCTATATATATACATATAGTGTACGTGATAAAAATATTAAATACGACTGCAACCGTATTATAATATCATAATAATGCGTCGCTATACGATTGTAATATCTGCGAAATACTGTAGGAACAACCATATATTGACCAAAATTATATTAATGTATTATAATATTATATTATGTATACGGGGTAACTGATTAAGCGTAAAACACTCATTATTTCAAAAAGTATTCATGTTTTTGAAAACATTTTTTTACATAGTTTTAATTCGTTGAAAATACTACGTTTTTATTAAAAAATTATATTTTTAAATATTTTTTATCCCTATTATTTTTTAAGTTTTTTACTTTTTTGAATGACAACAAAGAGTTTTAATTTCATATTCCTAAGCAGAATAATTTTCTGAGTATTTTGATACATAAAAATCGAATTTAGGACGAGTAGTTCATGAGTTATACCTATTTAAAGTTTAGACAAGCGGAGTGAAGTGGTACGGGATTACCCCGCAAAATGTTTGTCCACTACTAAATTTTTCTTTTCTTTTGGAGATTTGGTTTGAAATTCAAATGTCAAGGACTTAATCCTTTTAGTTACACTGATAAGACTTTAATAAATATCGCTAAATCGGGTATAAATTACCTATTGCTATAATAATGTCATTATAAATAAAATAGACAACGATAAGTACCTATTTGAAATTAACGATAATATTAAATAAATATCTATATAGTTCAACATTTAAAGGACGTTTCAAATATTCAAAGCCCAAAAGTTTAAATACATATACCTATACAAAAAAATTAACGAAATGTTCTAATATGTATAGTAGACACTAGACAGTAGTATTATAGTCTATGATACCACTCGTCTTGGGAATAATTACGAAGTGACCGCCGCAATCGGCCCATAGACGTTTCCATCTAAATCATAATTTTCCGATAAATTGAAAAAAAAAACCAGCCAAACGGATGATGTTGAGATCATTATCATAATAGTATATATATATACGATGTTTTTTTATTACGATTATTTTTCACATTTTTTTTTAGTGAGATTGTCGACTACTCGCGGACTATCGATGATTATTGATTTATCGGCAAGCGACGATGACGTTCTGACGTTCTATTACGTGAATACATTATACTACAGAGTACAGCTGGTATACACTTTCTGCGTCACTCAACGCCCGCGGATCGGGGCAATGGAGGTCGAAGATTTATGGTCGACAAACGTAAACCGCATGCGCGTTGTCTGCTGCAGCGTACCTACGGTGGCGGACGCAGAAATGTATGATAATATTTACTTATATTATGAAAAAAAACGTGTTTGCTCCCATCTATCGACAATATTATTATAATTAGTTAATGTACTATGTACACATAGCACGATTGAACAAAAAAGGTTTTCGACGGAATAAAAATGTATACATGATACCTCAGCAAACCAGTCACACAATAATAAACTTAAAATATATAATAAACATATACATCTATTAATAGATACATTATAAGCAAAAAAAAAATTTAGATCAAAAGCCCATTTTTACATCAATGAACATAACCGTGAGAAAGTTAGCATATCTTATTTAAAAATTGCATAATAATAAGTATTAATACCTTAAATTTTAAAAATAGTTAATATATTTTGAAAGGATATATAGGATATTGATATTATTAACGAAAAAAACAAAAATCGGTGTTGTATCAAACACTATTTTTAATTCGAATCGAACAATAATATAAATTGCCGTCTTTGATCATAACGCATGTGAAGCGCAATGGGTAAGCATAGTAGTAATAGTGATAGAAATCGCTGTCAGTAAACCTGCTTATTATTGAACAACAGTTATTTCTCATATATAATTTATATTAATTTTTTTTTATCGATGTCGACAGTTTATCGATTTTGGATCTCATATTAATAATACACTTAATACATTATATAGCGTCGTTTAACCGTTCACATAACACCGCAATATCACTACATGCACTATATATACACATGAATATGTCTTATTAGTTATTACCTTTATGTCTCTCTGTCACTCTGTCTTTCTCTCTCTCTCTCTCTCTCTATCTCACACATACACACGCCCTCTCTCTTCACTCGTACACACACACATAGATCATATACACTCTACCATTCATTACGACCATTAAAATCCGACCGAAACTTGGCTGTGTACCAACAGGTCACGTACATAGCAATAATAATATAACGCTATCGTCAAAATATGTTCTCACACGCACACACAACTCTCGGCAGACAACCATGATGGTGTGTATATTTTATTGTACATCGGCAGCAGCAGCAGCTGCTGTTGTTAGTTACCTACTCACTAGTCACTACTATTATGTTATTATATTATTCTATGTACCTATAATCGATATGACGTTATACGATACATATATATATACACACAATTCTGCAGTATTGATATCACGTTACGCCCATTATGACCAGACGCAATGGACAAAGTCTTTGCTGCCGTGACAAGACACATCTTTTGACACACGATGACGTGTGTCGTGTGTATGCGTGCCGTGAGGATTTACACCGACGACGACGACAAGTCCGCGGCCGATACACCTTCGTCGTCGGCTTCCACTTCAAACGATATGTGTATAGGTACATCAACCGGCGTGTACACCGTACCATTATATTTGTCCGATTGACACACAAACCGGCATTGAAAAAGATGTGTGTACCTGTATATAGTGTTTACTGTAAGATTTTCTTTGCCTACGCGTTTTGATGTCCGCCGCACTGCCGCTCGACTATTATTTGGCTCATCAAGCACGTTCTAAAAACTGACCTATAGTATTATTATAGGTAGATACACGAATAATATATAGCGAACATTTATTATATAACACGGGTACCTATACATCATCTGTTTATTAGTTACGCGTACGCTTAAATCTAATCAATGACATATGATGAACGTTTTTTCATTCTAGACTTTGGTTAATGAGTGATATAGTAATGTAGGTGTGTGAATGTGCTTTATACTCGTATCAGCGTATTTTGCAAACTGCAATGTAACCTGTGATGATATTACAAGAGTAGTTATTAATTAAATAACATTTAGATAGTCGTGTGCTTTTATACGTGGCGCATACCTATACTATATTCACTGTCAAAAACGTCTGTTTTAGTTATAGAAGTTTAGCCAACCATTACTGATTTATAAATTTGTACATGAGATATTGTGCAGCTGGTAAAAATAAATAACATTGCATAGGTACTATACATGTTAGGCCTATATGGGCACTTTTTACATATATAAATATTAAAATATGATTTGTATGTAAAATACAATAAATTCATAAAATGTTGTGTTAAATTTTGATTTTATACTTTTTTGTTACGTTTAAAGAATTTTAAGAAATTAAATCATCTTTGTACTAATATAATCAAATATCAATAAACCACTGGCTTGTTAAAAATTTAAAAGCCATTTCATTGAACGAGTAGACATATATTATATCGATGTATATATGTTATTTTAATTATTACTAATGTCTAATACTAGAAGATTAGATCTCGGAAGATATTGACAAAGAATTTTAATACTATTATTTTAATGATCTAAAATAAATAATAATGTATTAAATTTACAGATAACCACGAAAAAAAAAATAAAATAATAACTACAGTCTTGAGAATTAATTCATTTTACTCGTAGATATTATTTATTTTGCACTATGTTGCTTGTAAAATATATTACAACATTCTAAACCGTTTAAAACAATTACATTTTAATACGAAGGTTGATAGCAATAATTAGGTTTTTAGCTCAAATTAAGGAAATCTGTTAAAATATCAAGTGATATTTTATTCAAAGCCGACCGAGTAAAAAAAATTAGAAGGCACTTTCAAAATTGAGACATTTACAAACATTAAATAAAATATTGATGAATATTTTACAAAATTAATATTATAATACGATTAATGGTTAATGGTATGACATTTTGTTAAGATTAAGTTGTTTGATGAAGAAAGTATTATTGGTGCGTTTTGTTATTAGTGACGATGTGTGACACATGGCCAACACCTTTAAGTATATAACATTACAAATTTAAAACACATGGATCGTGCGTAGAACGCAACTACTACGAACAATTCAAACTTATATAGGTTAGATATATTTGTATTATTGTTTCACGTTTATCTTGAATAATTTGTATATTTATATAGGTAAACTACACTATAAAAATGGTATTATGGTAGATAGGTATTATGTATTCAGGAAAAGTACAAATTGTCTCAAACAGCAGTGTTTGAGAAAAATTTATTTTACATTAAAAAAAAATGATAAAGATGCTCTATTACAACATAACATCTAAAAATTCTTATTGATATTCAAATTGTAAAATTTTAAATATTTAAATATTAAATGTAATACAATTATTATCAATTTTTATTGTGCATAACCCTTAAATTGTGTACCTAACTTTAAGTGTCTTTATTGTTTCTATATTCTTTTTAAATTTTAAAAATTAAATTATTATATTTATAATAAATTAAGAATTTAGATTAATTAATTAAAAATTATTTGATTTAATTCAATTTTAATTACATAATAAATTAATTCAAATTAAGATATTACGAGTATTACACAATTAAAAAAATTATAATTAGCTTGTGTTCATTTATATTTTTTTATATGCATATACGTAGTATTATATTATATTTAGACTGAACTAAATTAAAAATATCTCTTTATTATAACGACTAACTTAACGATAGTTACATATTATCCTCTATACACAATTCGTTATAAAAACTAAAAAGATGCATTTACCTTGCGCGGGATGCATTCTGGCATTCAGATTGATTGTATTTAAAAGTGAAATAAAAGGGGGAACGTTAATGCAAGTCAGCAGACAAAAGAAAAAAGTAAGATCTTCCCTATAAATAACGTTCAGCGAATAAACAGACTACATAGGGTTGTATACAAACCCTATTATACCTATAATATAGGTTACATGTTTGTAATAATCATTCACAATTATTTGCTTATTACTTATTAGTTATTATATTTACCCAAATATTTTTTTTTATATTCCTAAGACCTGCCAACATCGATCTTAAAAATGAATGAGTTTTTTAACTATCTGGGTTGACATGCTACTAACGTTAGATGAATTGCTAATGATATAAAAATTGTGAGACTGTGAATATTGCTGAATAATAGATATATACACGTACAGTTATTTAAATTTTATTTAGGTTATTTTTTGCACTAATATAGATCGAACGCCAACAAAATTGTACAAGTTTACAACAATACATGAATGACATAAAAAAAAGCTTCTCGTGGTGGTGCGATTCGATAAAGAAATTAAAAAAAAAAAGTACAATAAATCCGATCACATAATAATATAATACGTACAATAGAACTATCCACATCCATTCCTCTGTAGTCGGGTGTTTACACTTTTCGACTTTTTGGTTTTGTCATCGTTACACATGGGTGGAGTTGGATGTTAGAAGTTACGAAAACGCTGTTTCACGACTGTCGAGAAGAAAACATTCCTCAAGAGCTCAAAGTTAGGGTTAACCACCCCTCGGGGTATCTCTTTTGTCCACAACCGTTTCTGTGTTCAGTTATCGCCTCGGTATGCAAAAGTCCTATATACATATTAGTGGCACGCTGGCGTGAAAAATTCCACGTTAAGACACACGTTTTACCCCAAAATATACATAAGTACAGGCACGTATACAAAAAAACATATGACACGTATAATACCAAAATTTTTTTTTATTTTAGCAAACTGCATAATTCATGTAATATTTTAAAATATAAAGCTCTATAAATATTAATAAATTAATATTGAATTTTTTTGTTTGTTTACAGAGAAAATATTTGAGAAATTAGGTATAATCATTTTTGATTTATCAAATGTTCCAACTCTGAAGATATCTCGTTATCAAGTACATACTACATAATTTATAATACATAATGTAATAATTTATTATTATATATTATAAAGGCTAAATTCAATTAATAAACAACATAATAAAAATTGGTGTGTATATGAAGTACATATTAATATATTATATCAATAATAAACAATATTATATAAATATTATCATTGATTAATATACAAGTTTGATTGAATGTTAATCAAAGCTATTATGTATCTAAATTCGACAGGGTATACGACAGGGTGTACGTTTATGCAACCAGGAACTAAAATTGTGTGTATTACAAAATGCTAAGTAGGTATGTCTAACTATTTTTACAGTTATTTTTTCAATTTATTATTTTCCTAATAATTATTGCGGACAGATCGCGTTTTGCCCGAGCATTTTTGAGGTTTGTTCGTAACATATTATACACTGCTAACCATGTAATATATTAAATTGATTAATAACGTACTATATTTTAATATATTATTCACATAGACATTTTGACTAATTCATAATTATTATGTATATGGTTCATGTTCAAATCCATTTTGGGAGGCGTAGAGGGCTAAACCCCCCACAGTGATGCAAAGTTTATTATAAACCGTATACGGAAAAATACATATTATTTGTATCTCTGCAGCCTACAGCTGTAGATCATATCTGACTCATCATCAGCGAGAAATGTGTTTTTCGCTATTTATTCGTAGGTATACATACGAAAACATCGAGTTATGCGCACTTCGATAACGATCTCGCTATAGATTCGCATATCGCATACGGCACAATCGCAGACGGACATAAAAATAATATACGTAGGTACAATACAGTAAGTATATATCGCATACCAATATTATACTTTACGCAGTCATATTACACTCGTACCTACATTTACGTATACATTTTATGCAGTTTATGAGCCGGTTTGTTTGTAAATAAAATATAATAAAATCAAATAGTCATAATCGTACCTACATAATATTATATTATAAGCTAATACTAATAATTAATATAATGATTTATTAGACCACCCACCCACGAGGAGACGGTGACAACTCGATTTTATGGTATATTTATATCTATATATACCTACTCGGGACCACCTGTTGTTTCTATTTATTGTACATACAAGTATAATATTGTGCATGAACGCGCGCCGCGCGCGCGCGTGTGTGTGTTGTGATATATACCGCGTGGAGATTAGGAACAGGACACATTGCGCAGTATAAATCGTCGCTGTCGTGTCGTTCAACTCTATCTTTTATCGTCCTCTACGAATAGTTTTTGCTCCTTGTCACCGCGGCCAGCGCCGCACTCGACCGGACAAGATAATATTCAGAGGCAACTCGTACAATGCGCACAATACGTATACCATGTACCTACACTTGTATAATAGTAGTTATAATAGTAATAATAATAATCATAATATAATCGTAATCAAACCGCAATCACCGCCACCACTGTCGGTGTACGACAGATATTATGTCTTATACCTACGCGTGTATATTATTATCGTTGTTAGACGCGCAATGTATACACAGACTGTGAGTTTGTGTGTGTGTGTGTGTGTGTAATTGACGTTCTAACTGTCAGCTCGCGTGTTTCACGTGCACTCATGGTTACCGCGGAAATATTTTATACTCGTTTCCTGCGCGTGTGCTTAAATCGATTTTGAAATCCGCTTGTATTCTGTCGGAATATTGTTCGTTATTTTTTATTTGTTTTTGTCCAACCGATTTTCCAGCGATTACCATTTAATTTCGTTCGGTCGGCCTCGAAATCAAACTGCATGTGTATGTGTATTTTTGTATATTTTGTCTTAATAAATTAAAACTGACTCATCTATGCTGTGCTGTACAGCCATCTACACACGTGCACCGTGCTGGTCCATAATAGTGAACGCGCATCTTCCACGAATGCAATTTCTTAACCTGAGTTAGGCTCTAGCTAATGATAATTACGTTTTTCTCCGAATGTATAATAATCAGTTCTGCTGCAGGTGCTGCAGATGGGTATTTTTATTACTTATAGGTACATAAAAAAAAACAAGTCTGCAAATTATAACATTTAAAGCTAATAAAGTCACGCGTATGTATTTACAAGTACACGAGTACGCCAAATGCCCACGTGGAAATTAGTATAATTATTATTTCGTATTTTTTAGGAAATGATATATGATTTTATTGAAAACAACTAGGTATGGCTATTTATGGAGCAACATTTTACAGTCTAAATATTATAATGTTTGAATTGAAACACTTGATTATGGATATTATAATTATACTATTGTCAAATGGTAATCACAACCTTAATTTTATGATAGGTATATTAATAAAAATTAATAGGTACATAGATTTTAACATATTGTGTACTTAAACAAGTCGCTAAGTATAGAATACTATTAAGATAGAAAACCTAGAAAATCTCAAACTAAAAGTATACTTAGATAATTTCGCAGAAATTTTTCTTTAATAACTATCGACATGAAATATCGGAAATATTACTCAAGTTTAAAAGAAATATATAATATTATACATTCGTATACATTCTACGTAGTGATTAAAATAAGATTCTTAATTTTTTAATTGTATAACTCAATTTGTGAATTAAGTTATAATATGACTGAATGACTGTTGTATACGCCTATATCTAACAAAGAAAAATAACTTTTTCTAAGCCCGTCAACAGAAAATTGCATTGTGTTTATAATGATTTTTTCTTATTAAATTAAAATGCGGTTGTTTTTAATAAACAGGCTCTATTTTTGTTTTACCTACTACTTTATTATATTGTTGTAGTAAACTATACACATATATGTCTTGACGCATTTTTTAAAAGAATTACAATATTTTTAAAATATTGCTCGTTGTTAACTTTACTTATTTATGATAGTTAAATTAAAAAGTAGATATATTAGTTGATTCAACCTTCCAAAGGGTGTTCCTTTTAACTATTTTTAGAAGTAGAAACACATAATATGTTATCAGAACATATAAATAATGTTAAAACAACATTGAACAACTAAAAGGAACAATAAAAATAATATTAATTTAAAACAAAATCTGGTGTTGTTTTAACTCCAATAAGAATTTACATTAAAATTATAGCGTAAATAATATGATAGTTTTAAAACAACCACACAGTCGTAGTAAGCGAAAATCGACGTGCGAATGTGTTTGGTGTTGAGAACATATTTTGGAGTTAATACAACTCCACATTTCTATATGTATGAAGTAAAATTGAATTTCTTCTATAATACCCTTTAACCTTTATATAATATAAGGGCCATGTCCATGTGTCACAAAATAATATTATACGCCTAATAATTATACACATAATATGTAAAGGCGGTACAGCGAATCTATTATACGACAGATGTACAATAAATAATAATATATAAAATGCCGGTTTGAAACGGAGAAATATTTCGGGCAAATTTCGATGGTTGGAATTTGCCGAATAATCTGTTGTCTGCAGTTCTACGTCGCGTAATAGTCTTCTTTGCAGTGAGTTTTCAAATAGTTTATTATATAATATATACATAAATGTGTACGTGCAACGATGCAACATACAGAAAGTATAGCTCTTGCTGTTATTATATGTATATACTACATATATATATATATTATATACTCACGTGGTCAAAACGGTGGCGGTGCAAAAAATGTATCCTCTCTATATATTGTACTATACGTATATATACATACATATAATAAGACCGCGTCCAATAATTATATATATATATATATATACACGCGTCATATTGAATTGAATTAAAGCGAAAAACATTTTTCGGTGCTCGACCGGATTCTTCGATGTGAATAGAAAAAAAAATAAATGTATAAACTTAAGCGACATTAAACGGACGTTATATATGTATTATGTATATATATATATATATATATAGATAGATAGCGTGTGTACAGAAGCCTGGCCGAAAATTTTTCTCTTTCGGCATCCCGGTGGAAATTAAAAAAATAAATAAATAAAATAAAAACCGGCCACGACCGAGGGAGTGGTAACAATAGTCGGCGGCACTTATACATACGTGTCCGTTTACAGCAGTCGTTTCGGTTTGATTAATGGCGGTCGGCCGCAGTTTTGGTACGTATATATAATATAAACGCACACACGCGAACTATGACGACGTCACGGACATAAAAGGATCAGAAGAGCGAACACGACGGTGAAGACGAAAAATAAATAATAGAAGAAAAAAAATCGAATTCTCTTAACGATTAAAAAAAAATAATAATAATAAACCGGTAGCCATCGAGTCTTAGTCCTAGCGTTGTCCTGTCCACTCCGAATGACTAATAATATAATAATAATAATTATTATTATTATTATGCGACACGAAAAACAGAACACATCTAAAATTTGGATTCCCTGATTAAGTTCTTATATACTATAGGAATATATTTGCGATTTTTGAATTATTTAAAGTAATATATTATTAAATAGAAGGATCCATATAAAAAATAAACAAAACATGGTCTTCACATTTTCAAGTCATATGCAAAAGTATCTGACCAATTAATAACTATAATAAAAGCTGTAAAGTTGAAATATTTACAAAATGTATAGTTTTTGATCAGAGATGAATTATGTAACATACGAAATTCTACAGACATCAGAAAACATTATTAACTCTAGACACGACGAATTCGTCGACAAAATATACCATTAAATAAATCTGAAGATAATATGTGAAATCAATAGTTAGCTGGTAAAGGTTTATGTTCACGATTTTTTTTTTTATGGTTTTTATATACCTATAGGCTATAAGGCTACAAATCATTAAAATTATCAAGTATAGTAAAACGATTTTTTAAATTATTACATTTTTCAATAATATGATCCTTAAACGCTTTTTCCAAGTATTAGAGAAGTAGAAGTTTATAAACATTGTTTTTGCTATGTTGAAAAATTTTCAAGAAAAAACTACTACCCTTCTTCCCACGGGCCCTTCATAAATTGATATATATATATACTGCAATCTATAAGTTAAATCAATATAATTATACTATAGTTGATGGATGTTATATTATTAGTTTAATAAGTATAGGTACTTAAACTTATTATATCATTAAACACACATGTGAACATTTTTATGTACACATTTTTAAAAATAATGAAAAAGTTGCAAATTAAATATTATTTGTATTTATGAATTTTGAAAACTGGAAAACAAATAAAAAAAAGCGGGTAAGTGAGTACCCTCGCTCTGCTGTACATTAGGGGATGGGGTGGACCTCGGACTAGGGTAGGTTAAATTTGAATGTAATGATAGGTATCATTGTATACGAAAAACGATTCTGAACGGAGATGATTTGTCAGTCTAGGATATATTATATTTAAATATTGTCATATATTATATTTTGAAACAAATTCAAACATTTAAGTAAAAGTATCAAAATCTTACGTTTATTAATTTTTTAAAAATAACAAAAATCGAAAATTATTTATTAGTAAAACGTTATTTTACACGTGTATTTTTGATTTCAAATTAAAATTAAAACTTTAATCACTCGTAAAATTTTTTAAATTGAATAATCCTCAAACTTTTTTATAATTATTCTAAGCTTAACTTATGGACAGCATAGTATTAAATTATAATTTCTTAGCTTTTGATAGTAAAATATTTATAAACTTTTAACTACCAAATAGTGAAAAATATTCATGATTTTTACGAATTTTTGTCAATATTTGAACTTCAAATAATAATAAAAAAAAATTGTGCCTATGTATTTTTATAATTTTTGAATGAGAGTTAGAACAAGTTATGTGGACTCTTTTATTAAATTTTCAAGTAATTTTTTCCCAGCTAAATTTTTTTTATTAACATTTATAAAAAAAAAATTTAAAAAAAGCGGGCAAGTGAGTATCGCTCTG
The DNA here is from genome assembly GCA_020882235.1 of Schizaphis graminum. NCBI lineage: Eukaryota > Metazoa > Arthropoda > Insecta > Hemiptera > Aphididae > Schizaphis > Schizaphis graminum. The sequence goes on along the minus strand of CM037032.1, from coordinate 111,297,766 downwards.
CTGTACATTAGGGGGTGGGGTGGACCTCGGACTAGGGTAGGTTAAATTTGAATGCAATGATAGGTATCATTGTATACGAAAAACGATTCTGAACGGAGATGATTTGTCAGTCTATAGGATATATTATATTTAAATATTGTCATATATTATATTTTGAAACAATACAAACATTTAAGTAAAAGTTTCAAGATCTTACGTCAAGTAATTTTTTAAAAATAACAAAAATCGAATATTATTTATTAGTAAAACGTTATTTACACGTGTATTTTTGATTTCAAATTAAAATTAAAACTTTAAACACTCGTAAAATTTTTTAAATTGAATAATCCTCAAACTTTTTTATAATTATTCTAAGCTTAACTTATGGACAGCATAGTATTAAATTTTCAATTCTTAGCTTTTGATAGTAAAATATTTATAAATTTTTAACTACCAAATAGTGAAAAATATTCATGATTTTGACGAATTTTTGTCAATATTTGAACTTCAAATGCTAATAAAAAAAAATTGTGCGTATGTATTTTTATAATTTTTGAATGAGTGTTAGAACAAGTTATGTGGACCCTTCAATTAAATTTTCAAGTAATTTGTCCCAGCTAAATTTTTTTTATCAACATTTATAAAAAAAAAATAAAAAAAATTTGAAAATTTCAATTGTCTATAAATAGCTCAAAAAAAATCAAAATGTTTTGAAAATCAAATCACGTAAAGAAAATGGCAATCTAAATAATTGGTAAAATTTTCAAGTATTTACGACTTATACTGTTTGAATAACAACAAATATCAAAAATCGTTTGAGGCTAAACCGTTATTTAACGCGGTTTTGTAAAAATTTAAATTTCAAACACTCATAAAAATTTTTTGTCTGAATCAGGTAGAGTTTTTTTTACAGATATTTGAAGAAAAATGTATGGAGAACCTTGTACCAAATTTTCAAAACTTAGTTATAAAAGAAAAAATTGTTACAATTTTTCAACCACAAAATTATTTGCAAATTTTTGCAATTTTGACATACTTCGTATAAATTCGAACTTTAAGCACTTATAAAAAAAAAATTATGACTAACGATCTCGGATTTTTTTTTATCACTTTAAGAACAACCTATAAAAAACCTTGTATTAAATTTTCAAGATTTTCTGGCCGGCCAAAAAAATTTTATCGTTATTTTAAAAAAAAAAAATATTTAAAAACATTGAAAATTTCAATTGTCTATAAATAGCTCAAAAAAAGTCAAAATACTTTGAAAATTTAACTGTGTATGGAGGACGCTAATATAAAAATTTGGTGAAAATTTCAAGTATTTACATCGATTAATTTTTGAGTTATAGCAAAATCAAAAAATCGATTTTTTTGAAAACTGTTGGAAAATAGTTACTTTTGACCTCTTTAATGCACCAAGGATATCCACTTTTCCATCGGAAACCACCCCCAAAGTTTGAAATTGAAGCATTATTTCGACTAGTTATGCTGTACACAGACACAAAAAAAAACACATCATTGTAAAATCAATACATTCATCAGTCCGTTCAGAATCTAAAAATTATTAATTAATAAAAAAGATTTAAAAAAATATATAAATGTTCAATTTTGTAGTTTTGAAGTCATTAAAAATGTAAGCCATATTAGTGGATATTAAACAAACACAAAGTTTAAGTGAAAAAGGAAACATAATTGCATTGAAAAACTCATGCGACACTACAGTTAATAATATCCAAGTACTGTTACACACTTACACGGTCCTGTTTGCTTGTCATTAGACAAATACATATTTACACGCGACAATAATATATACACAAGAGTATAGTACGTAACAAAAAATAAAAGCTATATAAATTAACACTTGCTTATTAAATTAAATTATTTTATCCAGAGATTGAGGTAGGTTAAATGATGTTTCAAAATTGTGATCATATTATTCAAATTTAATGACTAGGCAAGTAGTATTTTATATGCTAAATTATATTTTTCTTTCAAATAAGCTATGAATTAGGTACTTAAAATATAGTTGACAATTAATTTCGTAGACATAAAATTTTAAGATTATTGAAAAAACAAATAAAAATAAATATGAGTAAATGAGAAATACATCATTGATTATATATGTTTAAGTGTACGGAAAAAACAGTACGAGCTTAGGCCGACGTACCGAAACCCACAATTCATATCCGATACCTATTGATGAACGAGCTCTGTTACAATACAGTATACAATAATCAGGCACGTATACAAAAAAAAATATTCGGGAGGGGTTTACAAAATATAGCAATTACAAATTGTGCCGCAACATAATAAAACAATTTTTTCTTTGTTCCTCGAAATTATTTCGGGGGGGGGGGGGGGGGTGAATCCCAAAACCCCTCTGTATACGTGCCTGGCAATAATATACCTATGCTTACATTTGCTCTTAAATGTGAGAGTATAAGTTTAATATAATATGTGCTGTTCTATACAAAACCGTGAGCGTTTTGGAAGCGGGATGTCATAACAGAAGCGTGTCAAGTCTCAAGTATAATATACGTATATATATATATATAGGTTCACGGTCGTTTAAACGGTTCGACAGATTTACGCGTTTATCATCGTATATATATATATATTATATATATAATGACATAAATAAATATAATACCTGTAGGTACATCAAAATATAGTTTTGTATATATAATATATATATATATATATATATATTGGAGTCCATTGTTCCGGTATATCCATCAGCGGTGGTGAAGTCAGCTACAGGAAAACAACTATAAGACTATGAAAATATGTATACGTATATATGTATTATGTATATATATACATATTATTATACAGACCTTTTCGTAATCGGTAGGACCCACGTGTGCCGGACCACGATACAACGTATACACATATAGCAGCTGCAGTGGGCGACGACGGCGACGGTAGCAACGCGATGACCAAACACTTTTTTCGTCGTCATCGTGTAATTTTTTGTTGTTTTTTTCTACTACTTTAAATATTCCCATTCATCTATATCAGAAAAATAGAGCGATAGATCGAAAGAGAGAGAGAGAAATAAAAAGTTGCGACAGGCATATATATATATATATATAATATACATTAGATATATTATTATATAGGTACCTCCAAGTATACGAAAACAACGTTATAAAATATTCCAATCAACCGTGAATGTCGTCTACACTCGCCAAGTATAATACCTAATAATAATAATAATAGGCACCTTTTATATACATATAGTGTCTGTGCGTGTGGACGCGAGTCGCGTTATAATATGTACGAGTGTACATATATATACACTAAGTATATACAATATAATATATAATATATATTAATATTATCGATACAGTAGAACGGTTCCGCGGAACGGACGTCATCCGTGCACGGCGAACGCAAACAAAAGAGACTCGAAAAACTTTTCCTCCGTCTATACAATATTATATTATAAGCCATATTAATATGATATGCCTATACACATTATATACTTGTATGTATATATATATATATATATATCCGAGGTACGCGCGATGACGACAGTAATAATATAAAGTTAGCCGTTAGGTGTAATGATGTTTTCACCGTTAAATAAATTCGATGCGTCGTCGTCGGATGTCGACCTCTGCCCTCGCCGCACCGACGAATTTACCAATAGGAGTTTTGATTTTCACTAAATTTATTCACTCAAAAATTACAAAAAATATTCAACAACTTATGAAAATAATTATCAAAAAAAAAACCCTCATTATCAATACAATAAATCATTAAACACTGTTATATGTATGCCAAGTCGGTTATATATTGAACAGACAATAACTTTTCATAATTTTATTATTAGGTACTCGATATTTTAAACATCTGTTATTTGATTTGGACAATTATTACTATAGTATAGACACAATTTATTACTGTAACAAATAGTCATTAGTTTAATAGTTTACATAAACTAAAAATAAATAAATTAAAGTAAACATAATAATCATAATATTAAATTGTTTTTTAAGCTCTAATTATCAAAGTTTGGCTCTCTTATATATTCTCGGGACGACGTCGTTAATTTACTAGTCGAGTGAACATCGTTCAAACGAACACATACTATACATAGTATGTGCTAGGCAGTAGGCACTGTAGAAATTTAAAGTATATCAACACTGCAGATTATTTATTTTTCGTCACATTTTGCTGTTTTAGACATCTGATATAATACGTAGAATTAAACTTGATACACATAAACGTTTGATATCAAAATGTAAAAGTCTATTACCGGCTTCAGTCAAGATTGTAAATATCCAAGAAATCGACATTTATACGAATAACGACTATGATGAATACATATTTATAAGAGAAATTTTTTTATAAATATACACAATTTACTATGTAGATATAACGATAATGATGAAAATTATGGTTAAATTATGTTCAACATATTGCGGGATATTCGAAATGGCGAAATAAATGAATCCAAACAACAACCGAATATAAAAAATAAAAATACGTAATAAGTAGTATCGAATAATAAAAAATACAAAAACAATAAACAGTTTTATTTTATTTTAGTCGAACGATTTTTATGTAATGGCCGCCACCACCCGCCCATATAATTTCGCATCACGCATAAGTACCTATATTGTATTATTGTGGGTCTTTGTACGCGGAATTAAACATGTCGTCACGATCGTTGAATATTGCAGCCGAACCATCGATGTACGTGTATAATATAATAGATAAATAAATATACAGAGACATCTCGCCACCTACGCCAAATCGTCCGGAGACGGCAGGCCCGGCTGACAATTGTCGAGTAATTCGTTTTGATGAAGTGTGCGCGCGCCCGTCTCCGGGGCACTCTATCGCGGTTAGCGTCCGTGACCGTCGGTCGTCGATCGTCGGCTCGGTCGCGGTCCACCGACCGTGGTTGGTCGTCAGTAGCATCATCGTGTAAAAATACCGTCCGCAGAAGCAGAAAAAATAAATGTTTATAGGCACGCACAATGATTTATGTCTCATCGGGAATTATTATTAATTATTAAAATAATAATCCGATTATTATAGAGGCGCGTTAACCGTATAAAAGTGAAATATAGCTCAGAACTTTCGTAAGGAAGACCATAAAAAAAAAATAAACCCTATCCGACGGAATTGGCGATCGTCCAACACTGTGCGGTTGGCTCGGCGCGGACCGGAGTGAACGACGGCGTAGTGTGTGTAATACGGGGGACACAAACGATGCGCGATTATATTATAATGATAATTAGGCCTGGTTTGTATGTAAATACATAATTTTATTAAAACTTGATAAATTAAGTATTGCAAATGATAAATTCATTTCACGTGATTTGCTATAAAACAAAACATATTTTATTTTATATTTTACATATTTCGTAAATTTTGACAATTTCAATGGTTTAGTAGTATAACACATTTATACTTCGATAATAGTACTCGTAAAAATTTGAAGTGTATAAAGCATATAGGAGATAAGTGTATGAAAGTATTAGTTAAATATTAATAACTTGATTATAGCTTATCTTATAACTTTTTGTTCCTGTTCGATAACTATACATTAATGATCTTAAATTATACTTGATATTATTAATAAATATGTATATCACAACATGCTTAATAAGTAATAACGCATAAATCACAAATTCAACTTAAATTGATAACTTTATAACTAATGTTTTGACAAGAAAAAATATTTAGAAAATATTATAACCCATTATTTAAGGATACAATTTAATTGTTCCCTGAACCACAGAATACTTTTCATGTATTTACACATCATATTCAGAGTTAAAATAAGTTTAAAAATATAGATTTAAAACACTATAGTTTTTTATTAATGTTTATATTTTAGTAAAGCCATAATTTAATTGATTGTATAATTTAATAATTAAAAAAGTAATATTAAAAACCATTTTTTAATTTCTAAGAAAATATATTTTAAATACAATTTGAAAATATTTAACGCAGTCATAATTTGCGCCTACAACAATAAATAAACTATAACCACTACTCTACACTACTATATTGTAAATATTTTAAACACAGGCTAATGACTAAGAAGTTGAAGCCTTTACTCCTAAATAAAATAAATAAATAAATAAAATCATGGCAACTAATAATTATTACCAAAATTTTATAAACACACGGTATAACACCCCGTTTCTTATTATATGTAGACACCAACTAATATTATTTCAGCCCTGCAAAAACGTTATAGATTTAACTATACAGTTTTGTATGAAATATAGTAATAGAGAGGACCGTTAAGTACACACACGTAACTACTTGAATCTATAAACAAAATTCTCGATACAGCCATACAAAAGAATTAAGAGAGAAATTTTTTTTTCAAATTTCAAATTACATGCAAGTTAGTAAATAATAGATTTATAACGAGATAGTCAATGCGGATCTAAATGAATTTAAAATCATTACTATATCCATATCTGGCGACAAAAATAATGGATTATAATAGTATATATTATTTAAAAAACCTATTTATTAGCGTAACCAACAGTTTAAATGGTCTCCAAAAACTTTCTGAATTCTTAAAATGAACCTCCGAAAATATTAAATGGTGACTGTCACTGGTGTATGTACATTATATTATTACGACCACAGTGTTTAAACGCCGGGAGAGTTGATGCACTTCAAAAATATGGAAACGCGGACCGGGAGATCGGCATTTTTTAGTTTTTGCTGCGGAAACTGACGTCCGGTGACAAAATTCGTAAACATTTTAACGTTTTAAAAACAAAACAAAAATAAATAAAAAAGAAAACTGAAAAAAACTCACTAGCACACCTGGGTGGTCGTTGGTAGGTATAGGTACGTCCCCGTAAAACGTCCGACGTACATTTATAGAGCGATTACCAAAATAACAGTTTTTGAATAGCAAAAAAATCCATGCGCGCGCGCATTTGTAATAATTACATAATAATATACACAAACAATATTATACCTACCTACCTGCACGTATAAAAAGTAACAGTGCGTCGGCGTACAGCGAAAATGGCACGGGACCATTGTTTTCGTATAGAATAAACCACGTATAATTTAATATATTATAGTATTTCATAACATCCATTATATACATAGTGCGTACATTATCCAACCACCTACTTATATATCTACCTTCCCTGTCGGCGTATTTCGGTGATATGAACGTACATTATATTCTACAAACTCCAATAGAGATCTATATAGTACGTTTCATAATATATGCGTAGGCGTAGGCAAGTGATACAGTTGAAATTATAACGTACTTGCTGCGTTATAATCGAGTGGTGAAATCACAATATAAAAATACCTTCAATAATTATTAATTAACGTTTTTATGACGATCTTTTTTTTTTTTTTTGATAGCGCAAACGGCAACGTGCCTATAACTTTAAACTGTGCCACCTTACTGGTATATGTGTAGTTAATAATTTAAATCGAGGACTCGGTATATATTAGATTTATTTGGAGAACTTATTCTTATAGAAATACGCCTTTACAATTAAATCCATTCTCCTTATATAGAACAAATTATTTGACGGTGGCGCAATTTACCAACTACTCTTATTTTAACCGAATATTATACGAGCGGTCTTGCACATGGTCTTTGAAGAAGGTAAAAAATTAATACAAGATAATTACATCATCGATAAGTGGCGCAATTTATCATTTAGGTACTATCATAAATATAAAATTCCCCTGAATAGAGAAAATGTTAATATGTACACTTTATAACACGTAATAATCTTTTTCGATTATTCTCTTTATTGTACTGTTGATTTATATAGAGTGGTGAATACAAATATAATCGACCATTATTGAAATATTTAATATCTTCATCTCAGTACCTATTAATTTATTCACTTATATTCACTTATACAAATAGAAAAACGATATCTGCAACAATACATTTCAATTTGTGGTAAAAAATAATTGCATGATTGGGCATTCTATGATTAAAAAAAACTTACTAATTACCACAACGAGTACATATTATTAATATATACTTTATATGTATACATGCATCATGACGATTTAAAAAATTAATAAGTAAATTATCATGATCATGTCATATGATATAACTGATCTAAGTAAAAATAATTAAATTAGTGATGGCCATATCAAAAATGTAAAATTCATCAATCATCATAATAAAATAATTGTATTATTTTGTTTCAAAAACTTATCGTAATTCGGAAGTATTACCTATGCAACTTATATACGATTTGCATATCTACGAGTATATTAACCATTTTTTTTTTAATCAAAAATTTGACTTAAAAAAAGAAACGATACAATATAAAGGTATACCTACATTATACACAGATATTAACCGGCGGATTCCTCGCCCCAAAACACCACAAAACGGTAAACAATCATTGTACTCTGCATCACCAATTCCTTAATACGTCGTATGCACGCGCCATAATCGACAGTAGAAAATGTCCCAAACTCAGTGGGCGAGTCCACACACAAGCATAATACATTATTAGAATTTAGACGTAGACATATACAAATATTGAGTGATCGTTTTCTTATATTTTTGGAGCAAGTTTTATGCAAAACGATGTCATGATTCTTGTTCAAAAATAATGTGTCTGGTTCGCAGTACACTTATATTATAATATCATCAGAAAGACAGAAACAATGACGACGATACAACCACCCGAAGTTTTCACGCGCTCCCCGCCAAAACAAAAGTGGATGCAAGCAGCAAGTATAACCAATATGGAAACTCAGTCATCGACACAACCATAACGGCATAACAACAACAATATCACGACGAATTGTACTCACGGAGTTTCAAGCGACTTTGCGCACACTATAAATCATGCATCGTCGCGGGGTATGACGACAATTTATAGGGCCGCGAACATTATTATAATGAATGGATTTATGTTTACGCCCGCTCCTGTAATTTGACTGATTATGTTTACTATATATTATACACAACGATAACGGTACGGATTACGTGTTATTATTGGCTAATATATACGTTAGCACCATGCAATTTGAAACCACCTCCACAGGCCACGCCACACAAATATATCCACACTATCCAGCCATCGTCGAAAATCTGCATAAGTAAAACAAATCATTTTATTTTGGTATATCATTTTGTTCCTGTTTTTTTATTATTATAATTATTATTATTCTTATTTCCATACACAAAATATGTATGTGCGAAAATTTAACATTAATGTAAGTTACAAAAATAGTAAATAATTCATTATCATATAACACACGCAACACTTATAATTTCTCATAAAAACATTTCAGTGTTTTGTTGCTATCAAAAAATATTTATGTACAATACTATAATATGATAATGATAATACTAATTAATAAAAGATTACGATATAACAACAAAAGCTTGGAACGATATTCTCTCCTGGCCTCTACAAACGATGATGTTAACCGGTGGAGAGATGACAATATTTTAATATTTAAAGCACATCACGCGTTGTTTGCACAAACGCATAAATTATCTCAATGTAAACAAATAAATTTAAATATCCCTGTCTAAAAAAAGCCTATAAACACATTTTTAAATATAAATATAATATAAAAATATAATTATATTAACGATGTTGCTTGAAATAAATACTAAAAAATACACTAATATTATATATACATAAATGTTTAAAAAAAAAAAAACTATTAGAAGTTACCTACTTAAAAACTCAATACAATATTGATACATATATACGTCATACACTGTTATATGTATAAATATATATACATATATAAGTAATAAATAATCTACCCATATGAATTTTAATTTATGTTATATATATATATATTTCTTTATTACACAAATTTCAATTCGGATTTTTCAACTCATGAGCTCGGTACCTGAAAAAAAATGTAATTATATTATTGCATGTTATTTCAACATTTAACTACATTTTAATGGAGGAAGTGTATTAAATATATTTCAGGGTTAATTAAATTAATGAATAGCCGATTTCGATATATTTGATAGGTTCATGGAATAATAATATACATGAACAAATGTGTAATGTTTCAATTATGTTAGTACGCACCAGATAAGCTGTAAAATAAAATATTGCACTCGATATTTTTAATGAAAATTTTAAAGTAAAAAATCCTTAGACCCGTTTCTAACGATGGCGGTATATCGTTAACACAGTAGCTATCAGTAAGCATTGGCTTACGATCGTTAGCTAAGAAGATAACACTGGAGGAAATGGGGTCGCCAAGTGATTGAGGTGAAAATAATCCATGCGAGCCGGACAGGGGACTTTAGCGCAGTGGTATTCGCGGTATACGACGCCAATCGTACCTATTACTATACATCACGTGTCAGGGCAATAATAATAATGAATTAAATTGTTAACGATGTCGAAGAGAAAATAAAATGTATAGAAGGAGATGGAATAGAAAGAGGGAAAAAATAATAACTACAAACGGCCAAGTGCATCATGTATCGTCGTCGGGTCCCACGTGAATTGCACGTATATAATATAATAATATAGTGATGCGAATATGCTTACGCTGCAGCGCACATATTATTAACATCATGATTATTATCGTTGCAGATTTACGGTCGCTAAACACATATTATACATATGTGTATATTGTATATTGTACAGGGTTTCTTGGTTTAATCGACGATAAAAACGAGTATAAGAGAGCCCAAGTGCGCAGTACACATCAAGATTGTACTGCATGTGTAGGTGCGTTGGAGGAAAAAATAAATATTACTCTTACACGATACGCACATACAATACAGAGATATGAATTCGAATGGCGCTAATTGGGCGGCTATATAGAGTAGGTATACATAGATGAATATAAACGACACTGAAATGACTCAAATTATGTTGGAATAACAATAATATAATAAATTCTTAGTATTATAAATTAATAATACAAGTAATAATATTAAAACTTAAATATTATATTATTTTTCCAAAAAGAATGTTTGCTGTTCCATGTACTTCATATTGTGCAATCCTATATAGGTGTTTCAGTATAGAATAGGTACTAAACATATAGATAATTCTAAATCTCGATTCGATTTGACTTAAAATTATTTAACAAAAATGTTTAGTGTTACCCTTTGATTGTAAACATACTGAATACTGCTCGTATACTGCACACAAATTAAATTTCAAATTTAGGAAAGTTTATTTATTTTTAAAACTAAAGCTTTCTACTTAACCGAATCTAGCAGTCACACCTAATACCTATAATCCGGCCCACGAGAGTCCGACCGTAAATACATGTTCATCGCTACGCATAGGCCCCCTTTCCATATACCGAACCATACCGACCTGAAGCGAGTCGACAATGATCGCTGCTGTATACATGTTGCTAAGTAGTGTGGAAGAAAATTCGGCCAGCAGAACTCGCTTGCGTCAATATCGGACTCTAGTGGGCCGGACTATAGTTAGGTTTAGTATGATTTCACGATTTAATAATTCCGTAAACCATATAATTCTACATCTCAATCGGCTATGTTAATTTAAAGAGATGGGTTAAAAAAAATCAAAAAATAACATAAACTAATTATAAGTTGAATAAAAAATACGCAATATTTTGTATTTTTCAACAAATTAAATTAAAAAGTTCTCATAAAAAAACCTAGACTTGAAATTTTTTAACTATTATTAGTTATCGCCTAGTTTTGGTGCTTATATACCTAGGTATTGTTATGTTGTGCGTTTTAACGCAAGTTTGAGTGACGTGACTCGGGAAAGTTTTAGACGTTATTACCCCGCGTACCGAAACCACCGAATGAGGGGAAGAAGCAAGCCGTCAGTGGTGGAGAGTGTGTGTACCGACCGGAAATGACACGGCCGCGACATAATGATGATTACGATGATATTATGGGTTGCGGTAATTGCGGCACCATCACCGCCTCTTGTCCCCCCGCAAGTATTTCAATAATAAAACCAACATACGCATAGTATATTATGTACATCTATACTGCACTATACATCACGACTTCCGCCGTCTTGTTTTACGTGATTACAATTTTTCGAATTCAGGTGGTCACCGCGGTCTTTTTCCTGATAATAATAATAATAAGCCTATAATATAGTGGGTTAAAAGTCAAAACGGAAATAATCACATGGAAACGCAATTGCGGCTTTGTATATAATACTCAGAGGCAATATAATAATACCGCCGTTGTCGTTGCTGTTGCCCAATGTCAACAGCTCTCCGCAAGACTACGAGCGTGTCCATTGCACTATATAATATATATGTGTATATACAAACATAGATAAACACACATTCAAAAATTATAAAGGAATTTATTTGTCTACCGATCAAGATAGTGTTTCATTTTTTTAATAGTGCCGCAACTAAACTGCCATGTGATATATTTTAATTTTAATACAATACTCGTTTTAGTCGGCTACGCAAGGTTATTACTTATTAGAGTGTAAATTGTTGTATATCCAAGAGGGCAAGAAAAACAAAACATGTTATAGAAGTGTATAGTCATTATAACGTGGAAGATATATCTTGATGAACATTTGTAAGCAGAAAGAATTTAGTACCGCGTCAAGAAAGTGATGAAGAGAAAACATTATTTTACTGAAATGCTATAAAAGTCGATTATTATATGTTCAAAATAAAAAAATCTTTAAAAATTATAAATGAAGTGTTAGTTAAGTAAGTAATGGTGATAAAGACATTACTAATTAATATTTTTAATTCAATCTCAATGCGTACATAACAATGCGTGTGAAACGAAAAAAAAACGTGTCAAGAAATACAAACACAGGAAGCTGGTACATCCGAATAATAATAGCTCATATAAAGTCCCCTCACATATACTATGCGATACAAATTAGTGTTAAAGTCATCGAAATGTTTTCTCACATTCCATCATCGTTCTGTCACACTATAGTATAAGATCCAGTTTAAAAACGGATCTTTCCAAGGGACGATGCGTTACGGTTCGATTTTATATTTAAAAAAAAATAATAATAATACATGTGAACAACTAACCTTTGAAACCAGCTTCTTCCTCGGCAACGAATTCCGGTAGGTCTTCGGTGGGTTCGTCAAACTGTAAAAATAAATGTATTAAGTATGGAAAATGATTTTTAAATATCAAAAATATTTTATGATATATTATATTTTTTAATAAATTCGATAATTTACCTACTATTATAGTTGTATCAATGTAATTTTAGGTGGTAAATTATTAATAGTAGGTACTTAATAAACTCCCTAAAATTAGTTAATTTTACTTTTATATCTATGACTGTTATCGACTTACTGTGGAGAAACAATAAAAGCTAGTTTTAATAATTATTTTAGACAAGGATACATTTATATTGTACATTCCACTTAAATAATACTCACTGTAAAACAGTAAGTACAATATTTTACATAATATATTTAGAAACCATGATTAGATTTTTAAATGGCAGACATATTTAAAACTATATTCCTATAAATTATACACCACCATTGTATAATTGTTTCAATGCTATCATTTTCATAATATCGACAATACCTACTCACGGATGCATATAAACAAACTAAATACAATAATGTGCCTATAATATAAAATATAATTAGTACTATTAAATAGAGATAAAAATAATTCATAAACTAACTTTATGTAGTGATAATACTTCATAATAATAAATCGTTAGTGAAGTACTATGATAACAATTATATGTATGTGACGTATCCGGTACGTACACATGGGACCAAGAAATGAAATTATTATTGGCGTTTTAAAAGTGTATAACGAAGTATACACTTTTAAATTATTACATTACATAGGTACACAAATTTGAAAATATCGCTTATTGGACCATCCATTTTGATATTAATTATAATAAATTATAATATATTATAGAAAATCCTAAGCGACAAATGATTTCCTTGAAATAACATCATTATTATGTCAATATAAGATATTATGATGCATACATTTAAATTTTATACAATTTATATGTCATATACTAAAACAAATATAATATTATTAAGATTTAAACAAATTATAAACACTATTAAATACAAAATGATAGCTTATCCAATAATGTTTTAATTAGTTCATAATATAAGACAATAATAAAATAGGAAATATATGAATTACATTCAATTGGTCAATACTTAAAAAAAAAACTTACGTACCTACTTCAAATAATTTTATTGAATATTATATAGGTAAATATAATAAAATATAATAATATTTAACACGTCTTATTGCTCCTGTAATATATTTACGTATGGGTATGTATATAATGACTAATAAGTACATAAATATTTCAAAAGTCCAGACTTCTTAACATCATCAATACCTATCTAACTTATTTTGCTAATATTTAACGTTTTAACATGCTCAGAGCACATACATACGCATAAATTATAAATTCAGTTTAAATGGTGGTTTATGTTGTAGAAACAACACATAAATAATATTTTTTTTATTATTTTAATGTTTGCAAACCTATACTTATTAGTACAATAAAGCATTCTCAAAAAGTGACTTACAATTTCGATACTGCAGTAGACTATATATTATATTAAGCATTAATGTTGCGTATGTGTGGTCTCTCTGCTCTGGCGGCGCGCGGGATGTGATGATAACATCATATTATTATGAGTACAAAAAAACGGCAATTTAAATAATTTTCAATTAGATACGGCCAATTTAATATTTCGTACAAACCGTCGAGGGAAACTATATTATTATTATACAGATGATAGAAAAAACGTTTAAGAAAAAACCACCACGCAAGCACACCTCTCGTGGGCGGTGTAAAGTAATCATTTCATTAACCCATTAGACGAATTACCCCGGCAGTCTGAGGGTTGTTGTTAAATAATTTTTTTTTTTTTTTCATCCAATATTATAATTAAATATTATCATTGCGCCTCACTTTCGGCGCGTAGTATATACACATTACACACACTCGAAGGGGTATAATATGCGCACGCTGTACACATGGCGCCGATGCGTGAACTGTTTTGTATTCTACACTTCATATATTATAACGATAGCGACGGCACATGTGTAAATGCACATATATATATATATATGGGTGACAAGTCGACGTCGTGGGAACGAGCCTGGAGGTCTGGACGCACATGTACCGTTTTTCGGGATCAAACTGCTGATATATATATATATATATATATAGATAGTATAGATAGTTTATTCGGGAGAGCGAAAGCGCCCTACGTATACATGTGGTGTCAACCCGTTACGTGGTATACTATAGGTTGATCGGTACTCTGCAAATGCACACACGCGCGCAATACGAAAAAAGGCCATTGTCCTCTTTACCTCATCGTCACGTGCACAGTAGTCATGGGTTACTGTCCCGATCCTTCGTTGGACCATTAAAGCATCCCAGGATACAAGAAATACGTCACGGTATATACAAAGACGTCAAAATATTTTATAAAGCTCTCGTGATCAAGTCATTAACATCTTAATCGTAATTCCCGATGGTTTTGTAAACGGTACATTATGCATTTATTTTTCTATTACAATTTCAAAAGAATTGAACCGTATATTATTCTTTTGATTTTAACCAATTTTCATACTAAAAACGTAAATTCCACATAAAAGTTTATCTGATTAGAAACAAACCAGAACATTTTTAAATATTTATATAATAGGTACCTACTAACATTATATTTCATTACAAGTAGGTAATTATTCACTTGTCAAAAAAATATACCGTTGGATTGGTTAAATTTTTTCATAGATGTGTGGCGGAATATGTAAAATATCAATTATATAATACTATAATTTATAGTAAGATACTTGTCATCTAATGACAATGTAAACAAATTAATGTATATAATTTGAATACATAAATTTAGGTAGAGTGATAAAAAAGAAGGAAGCTTAATGCCACGAATTATTATTGTTTGTTAAAGGCAGGTGATAGCCTACCAACGGTGAAATGATTGAAGGAAAAAACACATACACCAAAGTAAATGGAGCACCAGGCAATTATTATGCTTGGGGATTCCGGAGACGAACAAAAAAAAACTAACCTGGTAATTCACGGAGCACGTGTCTCGGGTACCAGACACGATCGCGTTTCAGTAGGTACACAGAAAAAATAACGGAAGACGAAAACGCGTCGCCGTCAATGAAAAAAAATCCTAAGTAAATAGTTTATTTCAATCGAAACACATTCAATTCAGCTGCCGACAGATCAACTCATTCGTTATTATATTATATATAAGTAGCCATGGACATAATCTACCTTAAGCTTTTTTTTGTTTTCGAAACAATACACATCATCTGCAATACCCGGACTGTTGAATATTTATTAAAAGACGTAATAGTGCACTATATGTGCTTAGGGTTGTGCAGGTGAATCGTCGGAGTGTGGTGTTCACGAATCATTTGATGTGCAAGTCATCCATTATAATATAATTGGTGTGCGCGATAAATGGCGGTGGTGTACCGCAACTGATTTTTGATGCATGTATAAGAGGAGTAATATAATGAAAAAAAATTATTTATAGACAAACGATCCAAAAACAACTTCAATATTATTATTTTATACTTTTTTAAACTTTGTACATCGACAGAACTATAATTGCTAATTTGTTGATTTTTTTTAACCAAACTTCAAGATGCACTGTATCAATAATTAAATTAAATCGCGTTTAAATATTTCACACACCTTCCACAGCCACGTCTCTTACCTTTAGGTACTAGTGTAAATAGTATTTAATAACACATTTTAAGATTTTTATTATTATTATTATGCAACTGAAAGCAATAGTATTTCCGCTATACGACATCTCGTTTTTAGTGTTTAAACACTATGCCAAATTGAGCAGATTATGTTAAATTTTGTTATGTAAAATTTAAATATATTTATGCATTGAAGCATAGAACATAACATAAAATTATTAGTAAATTTTTTTAATCATCTTAATATAAAAATAGCTAATTAATTACATAGATGTAGAAGTCAGGAAAATAATATCCTCATTAAGTGTGTATGTGTTTCTTTAATAGGTTTTTTATGCATAGATAAATTATGATTTCATATTTTAAGCGTCATGAATTATATGAATTATATGTATATGTGTGATTAAATAATAAGTTTATGACAATTGTTTGACGTTTACTTAATATTTAAGATTAAATCTATTTAAGCATTACAATAAGGATGGTTGGAGTTTATTTAATAATAGGTTTGTTATATATAAATAAAAAATACTGATATTTAAGAAGACAAATAAATCATTGTCAACATTTAAGGAGCAGAAAGGTCAATAAATACAGTAATTTCCCTGGTCAGTTTTAGAGCTTAACTCTATCTGTAGCCACCATTCACTTTAACAGAAAATCTTTAAAAAAAATACTTTACAAAATATATTCCGATTATTCTCAAACCACACACATTAAATAGGGAAATTACTATTTACTTAAATTTCAGATATTGGTTTAAATTTTAGCAATATTTCAGTTCAAATCATAACCACGTATATATTTCACTCAAATTATTTATATTCTATTTACCTGTTACCAAAATACTAAATCTTGAATAAAAAATTAATGTTAACTACCTATCTCAAAGTAATAAGTATTAACATGTATATTATTATGGAATAACAAAATAAACGAGGAATATATAATTTTAAAATTAATAAATTATAATACTATCTTGTATCTTTATTGTTAAATATTTTTTCGGTAATGAATCTGAAAAAAACTTTTGTGTGACATATTTTTTAATAGGTTATAGTCGTTATTATAAAACTAGGTGTACTGTAAAACGTTATTTTAAAATTTTCATAATTATGTATTCTTAATAGACTACTAGGTACCTAACATATATTTAAAGTTTATTTTATAAAATATTATTAATAATAAATATAAACTGTATATAGTATAAGTATATTATTTATAATTACCTAATTATGTTATTTTACTAAATTAATCTTAGCTATAAAGTTTAAATATAAATATTCTAATAATAAGTCAATGAATTTTGCTTACCTTTGCTAAAATTAATGTATCCGGAAGAATTTCTAAGTCAGCCAATGTAGCTTCATTATCATCCAACCTAACACCTTCTGCTGTTTTCAAATGCTGATCATTGGGCATGACGTTGAATGCGCCCATGATCTGTGAACACAAATCATCAACAATTAAATCGCCGTCAATAAAATCGTTTATTTGTAAACATAATTAAAAAAATGCCATACTTCTATTATGTTTATCTATATTTTAATTTAACAACTACGCACTGCATAAGGAAATGATATGATATTAACCAAATATAGATCAAAATAAACTTAAACCTATTATAACAGTATGAAAAATAAAAGAAAGATAGTATTTTTTTATAACAAACATTATAAGTACTTATAGATAAAATAAAAATATAATTTTAATAATATTATTACCTATGTCCTATAGAATACATTCATATATGTTTTTTTGTAATGAAATAAAAGAAAATACGATCATTTTATACTTAGACAAAATTACAAACAAAACTTACAGTAATCACTATTCTTCTCCAATTGATATTTGTTAAATCAATATACAGACTTAGTTTATGTTATTTAGCCTACGGCTAATCCGAACTAACAGTTATTTTTATACTGATGGAGTGCAATTAAAATAATTCCTAGGTATGACTAAAGGTCCATGGATTTTTATTTTAAAATTATCAGTCAATCAATGTCAGCCGTTAAGCAATAACAGGTGCAAAGCTAACTCTGGACAGTTTGTTTTCTCCGTAAATATATTTTATTGTTATGAACTTGTAGTTAAATAATTACCATCGTAAAATAACAAAAAAAGTGAATATGCTCATAGTCAACTGAATAACATACGAAATACGACATTTGACATTTGAAAAATTTCGCACTATTATAATTAAAATGTCAAACAAAACGTGACGGTGAAAAAAAATCGAATGAATAAGTTTAGTGTGTTGCGTCAAGTTTATAAGCGAAAAAAAGAAAAAGGGTTCAGAGTTATCCAATGTCCAGCCAATTTAGCTCAGAGGGAGGGAAAGTTCTCTCGGGTAAAGTTCACACTCTAACACACAGTTACAATTTCGCAGAGCAGTTAATCACGTCCGCCCGGTGTCCGATACACTCTCTCGTATATACACAGTATGTGTAAAACCTTTGAATTATGATTAAAGATATACCGAGTAGAGATTGGATGAGAGTGGGGCGAGACGGTGTATTGGTAAGAGCGAGAGGGCGAGATAGAAGGAAAGGGTGACTTCTTCGCAGTAAAAAGCTATTCGGCCTTAGGGGGTTTTGCTGTCGGGGCCAGCACTTACGGTCATTTAACCCTCTCCTAACCTTCATCTGAATGTTCTAGATTAATAATAGAACGGTAAACTGTTTTTTGTCGTCCTTTGGTCCAGCCTGACGTCATTAATATTTCCTCTACCCCCGATCCTCTCTCAGCAGTCAACTACTAAGGGTCCGAGCAGTAGCAGCAGCAGTTATGATAACGAATTCGGCGCTTAAATACACATACTACATACCCTCCTAATACTATTACTATTTGCTCACCCGACATTTGCATCTCTCAAACGGATTTGTCTCCGGTGGATTACCAGCTCAGTTGATAACGTTCTTATAAATTATACCAATTAAGACGGTCCAAGCATAGTAATTACAGTTAACGTCTTTTTAAATATTAAAAACGATTAGAATCGATTTTGAATTACATTTGGTTGATTTAATAAATACATTGTGAATATTCAACGAAATAGGTACTATTCAATTTGACAATAGATTGATTTGGACTTTAAATTGAATTTTTTTTTACAAATTTTAAGTTTAATTTGAATTTAGTTAAAAAATAAATTAACGCTCAATTAAATCTTAAAAATACATTGATAATTGATATTATTGCAATATTCAAACTATAAACTTAATTAAACAGTAGAAATTCTTTCAGATAATATAATATGTATATATGTAATTGTTATTATCAACAAAAATAGTTTCATTTAAGAATAGATACATATATTATATTTTTTACATTACATATCCTCTATGAACAATTTAGTTAATTACTATATACCTCTTGTGTTTAATAATTTATATAATATCTATTTTAATACATAAGAATTTGAAAATTAGATCGTTTCATTTAAAGAGTTTATATTTAAATTATATAAATAGGTAATAATAATAATAGTAATAATAGTATAGTGTACCTATGCCACCATAATGTGGTAGATAATAGATATTATTTTATATTTTATAATTTTACTATTGACATATTCCTTAGACATAAAGATATAGAACTTGAGTTTAATTTATCACTTACTCTCATAACAAGTAAAAAACTACATTTTAATTCGAAAAAAATTATAACCACGTTACCTCCAACCTATGGACTATAAGGATTACTATACGTTTTTAAATGCATATATTAAAATATTTAATACAACACTCCGTCTGAGGCTAATATTGACGACCGATAATCAAATAATATTATTCGATTCTAGTCGATAATATAATTTAGCATTTTCTTTGACACGGTAATCACTACGTTCGCGTTAAAGTGGTTACGTTGCTCATATTTTCCATTTTCCATTCTACGCCACTAATAATAAGTGCGAGTCGTAAAAAACAATTGTTTTGGTCGAAGTGACGTGGTAGAAGTGGTGGTGAATGGGGAAGGGAAAATCAACATAAAAAACTAAGATTGCGGCGGCGGCAGTTAAACGCCACCAGCGCGTCGCGAAATATTCTGCCCCGGAGCGTTCTGTAGCGCTGCTCTAGTTGCAGTCTACACGAGTTCGCCCCGTGTTTTTAATGACTTAATATATAGTATAGGATAAAAACACAATAATAATATAAATATTCACTACAACGACTTTGGCTATTGTGGGTTGGCCGAGCACACATAAAGAATATTTATAATATATAAAGCCATCCGCACATAGATCACGCATATACATATACCTCCCACAATAATATAAATAAATATGTATATATTATGTGTATATATATATATATATATATAATATATATATATTATTCTCGCGTGAATTTCTGAAACCGTAATAATTATCATAACCTTGTAGCAGTAAGATATTTATATCTATTTCGCGCTTCAGTAAATATATAGTATAATATTTGACAAAGTCGATAATATATTTATCATATACCTATAATGCGTGGGTAACAAGAAAAGTACCTATATGTAAAATTAAAATTTGTAAAATCAAAATTATTCTACACTTGGCCGTAGTTTAAGCAATAATATTATTTACTTTAGAAATGTCAACAAAACACGCACGCGAACAAGTCTCCGGCAGGATTCTACAGTACAATTACATTAAGCCTGAAGTTTTGAAATGTTCAAAGCTGTCAAGTTTTAACCAACTGACTTTACTGAGAAAACAGTGAAGATGAAATGGGTTGAAGTGTGTGAATACACGTCTAATATAATAACCAAGGACTAAGTTCTAGATAACATATGTCAGTGTTGGCATTCATTCTAATCTTTCCAAAATTACTTTGCTTAATATATATAATATAGATTATAGATGTTATTACTTGGAGGCATAATGTACATTTTAGTAAAATTCGAACTTTGTAAATAAACTTTTAATAGGATATATTTATTAGAAGTATGTGAATTTTTAAATATTATTTTGATTTCTTGATAATTTCCGTGATACGAGTTTTTTTAATACAAAATATTAAGATTTTCTTTGATAAATAATAATTAATGATATGAGATAGATTTATATAGTATATAAATAAAAAATAAAAATGATTTGTTTCAACCTTGTATTACGTATTATATGATAATATGTAAACGTAATTATATTAATAAAAAAAAAATTAATGTTATAATTGTTAAAATTGTATAGAACTAATTCCATCGTTAAAACTTTAAACCGGTCTCGTTCAATTACTCGTGTCAAATTAAATTATAAAATATACGAAACACACAAATGTAATACATTTTGTATGATGGAGAAGCATAGGTAAATAATAACACAACATCACAACACACAAAAATAAATTTTAGTTTAATAATAATATAAATAACTAATAATCAATTATTTTATAATAAGTTGAGTAAAATATCTCCATTTTTTCTATAAAACGTTATAAGTTGTAGATACAAAAAACAAGTAGTTTTAAGCACTCGTAAAAAAATAACAATAGAAAAGATTGAACTTTAAAGACTTTAAAGTATAAAGCTTTAATTTTCTTTCGGAAAAATAATATTTATATCATATATTATATTACTAAATGACATACAGAGAATGTCAGAACACAACTGCATAATATACTCTATTATTTACATATTATCAAGGTACAAATAGATATAATATATACTATAAAAAAAAAAAATAGATTTGTCAAAAACTATTAATTTTAAATGATTATAATGTCACTGTACTGTCAAAAAACGCTGCTTGTTATTATTTTACGCACGTTATTTAGATATACCTACATAATATATTATGTTCCGGTATCACAATCAATGAACGCATTAATTCGATGACGGTCATCTTTGGATAGGTTTAGTTGGCTAGGGTTTTTAACTATTTGTTAATGGTATAGCAAACAAAACATGCGGATTTAACGATTTTATTTGAATTATTATTATTATTATATTATTATCCGCTACAAATATTTTATGCCATTGATGAATTTTTTTTTTCATAATGCCTACAATTATTGTACGGTTGACTTAACTCAATTCTGTTGTAAACGGTTATTATACCTACACGATGAAAATTCTTAACGGTTTACATAATTATATAAAAACAAACGAAAAGTGTGTAATGAAAAATACGTCAATAATTAAAGGAGTTATCATAAGAGGACGCCATACCCGCATGTGTTGTCTCTGTCTTACTAACGTACATCATAACAAATTTTCGTTCAGTAGAATACATTTTGTGACGTTAGCTTTAATATAAGAGTAAATTTACCAATTATCAAATTTAAAGGTAAGAATATTATCTAGACAATGGCATATGCTTTTAATGATATTATTATTTTAAAGTGAGTTAAAGCTATGTAAAATATAACAACATTAAACTGTTCATAACTCACTTTAAAATGATAATACCATTAAAAGCATATGTCATTGTTTAGATAATATTTTTACCTTTAAATTTTATAATAGGTAAATTTACTCTAATATTAAAGTTAACGTCACAAAATTTATTCTACTGAACGAAAATTTGTTATGATGTACGTTAGTAAGACAGAGACAACACATGCGGGTATGGCGTCCTCATAACCAGCTTACCTTCATTTTGAGATCAAGCAAAGTGTCGTTTGAAGAAACCACGATCAGTTCACCCCTAGGTCTTCGGTTTCGTGCACTCCTTCTGATTCCTAACTCTAATGTGCCGTTGTTGACGTACGTGGGAGCGGCGGCCATTGTCGATCCACTAGTACCGCCGTTAAGGCACGCCGTATCTAGTTTAATTTTCTTCGAACAATTGCCCCATAATTCATCCTGTAAACCAAACGCACAATTTAGTATTTTAAATATCATTCGGTGACATAAAAACATCTTGAAACGGTTTTCCAAAGCTGCAGTTGGTATGCAAATAATATATCTACGTGTATTAATATGCGTATACATTTTATATATACTGACATGTCACCGGTGCGGCAACATGACTAAGTTATAGAGGGTAATATATGTATACACGGGTTGGTAATAATAAAGTCGTATACAGTCATATTTTACGAGTCAAGATACAATCACGCCCTATCAGTATATTATACATACACACGACATTCCTAATTATTACGGTCTGTGTCTTTATATCAGACCCTTTCGATTATTCGCTAGTGCCGGTAAAATGACAGCTAATTTATAACATACACCGCTAATACACACACATGGACAGAAAGCAGCATGAAGATGAAAATCCTGAAAATTACCACCTTGACATCCAAAACGAAAAACAATTACCTACTTCTGTTATGGTAGTCTACTTTAACGTAAAAGAAATCATTGACAAATATATTTTACATAATAAACGATGACCCTGCAATCCTAAAGCAGCTTTTGTGTAAGAAGGTAATGTAAAAAGTGCACGTGTTAATATCTCTCATCTACCTAACCAACACTTATTGATAATAAATCAAACACGGTAGCAACAGGTAGGTAATTAAAATAATGAAAAAAGCATTTATCACTTAGTTTTTTTCTTCCGTATCGTGTGTACATTTTAAATTACCTACAAAATATTATAATATTATACATGCATTTAATTTATTCCCGCGCGTATAAAAATAAAGAGATTTCACACGTACACAAATACTACAAATGTACAATAATACAAACACTACAATTATTACAATCTATCAATTAATTATTAGCGAATTGGATCCATCCGATAGTTTTAAGCATATTGATTGATTCTTATATGCAATAAGTCAATAACCGTCAAAAGTTATTCCAGTAGGTAATTATTCAAGTCAATACAAATCATTCGTTGTGCACTGGGTAACTATAGGTATTGTTTCTTAGAACATAGTAAATAAAATTAAAACCTAATTCGAATGACAGTACCTACTATGTACCAACACATGAATTTGTACTTGAACTATACACCAATATAGACTCCAATACCTCATCGTATATTAATGAACACACAAATATAAATATTAAATAAATCCAAAAACAAATAAAGTATAAAAAAGCGGGTAAGTGAGTATCGCTCTGCTGTACATTAGGGGGTGGGGTGGACCTCGGACTATGGTAGGTTAAATTTGAATGCAATGATAGGTAGGTATCATTGTATACGAAAAACGATTCTGAACGAAGATGATTTGTCAGTCTAGGATATATTATATTTAAATAATGTCATATATTCTATTTTGAAACAAATAGTATAGTAACTATATGTTACTAAAGTTACTTTATAGTATCTGTTTATATTAATAAAAAAAGTATTTGGCAACATACGCATAATGAGAGTATGAAATTTAATTTAAATTTTGACATATTTCGTTTAAATTTGAACTTTAAGCACTTATAAAAAAAAATTGTGACAAACGATTTCGGATTTTTTTTTATCATTTTAAGAAAAACTTATAAGAAACCTAATATTGAATTTTCAAGATTTTCTGGCCACCCAAAAAATTTTTATCGGCATTTGAAGAAAAAAAACTTAGAAAAGTCGAAAATTTCAATTGTCTATAAGTAGCTTAAACATGGTCAAAATATTTTGAAAATGTAACTGTAAAGAGATATATAACCATAATATAAACATTTGGTGAAAATTTCAAGTATTTACAATAATTCGTTTTTGAGTTACAGCAAAATCAAAAAATCGATTTTTTTGAAAACTATTTGAAAATTTTTACTTTTGACCCCCCAAAGTACCAACTAGATGAATTTTCCTATTCAAAGAGGGGCTGAAGTCAAAAATCGGAGCATTATTACTGCTCCAAATGTTGTCGTCAGACACAAAAAAAAAACACACATCATTGTAAAATCAATACATTCATCACTCCGTTCAGAATCTAAAAACGAAAATTGATTATATAGAAAATTATTTGTGAGAATAAAAAGATTTTCTGCTTCTGTTCTTGTTGATTATCAGATATTTATTTTATTTTATTTTATTGATATAAACGCCTTTGTAGGCTCAAGATATATAAACAAGAGTAAAAAATATTAAAAATTTTCAACGTGAGATACTACAGGTACTAGCAAAGAAAATATTCTCATCATAACATTATATATTTATATATATATACATACATACACATAACTAATTATTAACTATATCCAATTCAGAACTCGGAAGGCGTATACAGCCGCAAGCAGCACGACCCGTCCGATATCAAAAAGATACTACTGATGCTGCTTCTATCTCAGCAGTAGGATTTATACATTTTATTGGAACGATTATTTTACATTCAACCAAACAAGTATAACGTACAGAACCCAAGGGTTAATTACTATGTTTCAGTAGTAATTATTTTGTTTAGAGCTTAATTGGGGAATCCGTATCGATATTTATGGCTGCATGGCAAGTTAACTGGTCTTTAAAAAAAAATGAACACCAATTAGATACTATGAGTATATACGTAGAAACCAGTGAAAAGCAACAACTAACACCTAATAATAAATATATAAATATGCGATGGCTACATAAATTATAAGTAGTATATTATAAAGGTACCTAAAGGAAATAATTAAACGTCGTCGAGAATGCCAATGCCCTTGTTTCTAACTTATAATTTTCACTACCTAGTATAAATCTAAAAAGTCTAACATCAGATACAAACAACAGGTGCTAATACACTATAGGGTAAATTTTTTAAAACAGTCTACATAACCGTAAAAAAATTATAATATATTACTTAGGATAAAACAATAGTTTTCATTTTACGTATATATATAATATTTTGTTTTGATTATTTAATTTTGGAGAATCATATAATTTTATAATAATTGAAAATAATATTTAATATTTTTTTTATTTTTTTTTTAAATTAAAGTTTATTAGCATATACATAAATATATATATTTCGTATATAGTTTATAAAAATACATAATATAAGATAGGTACAACAATTTGTATTTTTGATTTGACATTTAGGTATAATAACAAATAGCGCGATAAATAAAATTCCACAGCATATAGTAACTAAATAAATAAAACTAAAAAAAAATATTATATTTCTGTGTATTCTGTGTAAGATAATAAATTAAGAACTGAAAAAAGTAGCCATCAAAGAATCAAGACAGATGACAAAATTAAATATAAATTATTATTAGGTTAAAAAATTTAGTCAGCTGTTGTGAACAAAACTTACTTGGTTAATGGATACAAAGATAGCCATTTTGGATGAACACCAAAACGAGAAATATTATAATCTTTCGTAATTTAATGACAATATTCGATAAAGAAGTCACTAAATATATCGAACACAATAACTATTAAAATTTCATTACACACACAAGGCACAATAAAATTATTGGTATTTTATGTACAATATTTCTTATTGGGTATCTATAACTAAATTATATACATATATATCAATAGGAACTAAAGATTTAGCCACATTTACCAAAGTAAATCTTGCTAATATACCTAAAAACGTTTTTGTAAATTATTCACAAATTAAATTATTTAAGCTTTTGACAGTTGATGGAAAACATTTTGAAGTACTTACGTTATTATAAAGTTAATATACACAAAAAAAATTACAAAAACAAGAATTTTCAATATATAATATATTCCTAAATAATATCAATCTTTGAACAGTTTTTTTTTTTGTGACAATAAAATATGACTATATCCACTAAAACGTATTTTTATTTTAAGTTAGATTTTAAATGACATTGAGACAATAATTACATGTGTGATACTTTTTTTTATTTTTTAAACGAACATTACAACAAATTGACTAGTCTAAATTATTAATGTCGTTATTATAGTATACCCACTGCCCACTACCTGTAGCGAACGTACACCTCTTTGCACAATAGTATTGAGCTCAGCCGAAGTGTCATATGAGCAACAAATGAATAAGGAAAAATAAAAAATATAAAAACGAACAAATCTCCACGAATGCATCATGAAAACCCTCCAGTCTGTACAGCCTCCACCTGAGCATGAGGAGGTCGTAAACCACAACAGTAATTATTTTGACGGTCCAGACGCGTACACATACGCCTTACGGATGTATTTTATATTTATATTTGATTTTTTTTATTCGTTATTTTTGTCTTTGTCCCTGGCGCTCCGGCGGAGTTTAACGTCTGACTTTATTGTACTTGTTCTGATTTGTTTGCCGGGGTTCAGGTAATTATAATACTACAGTTAAGGCCTTAGTATGTACTTATGTATATGTGTATAAATGGAAAGTTTACGATTTGGCACATGATTACAAGCGTGAATGGTGTAGCAACAGCCTCCTTATACAATATAATAGTGCATGCATCTTTAGCGCGATGGCTTTATTACCAGAATATTCACCATCAGTGTCTGAGTCGAGAGAGAAATCCTATTATTATAATGTCTTTCCGCACATCTCTCAGTCTTTTTGCCGGCTCTCATGAGAAAATTATCGAATTTTACGATCACCAATTACGCTATATAGATAGGGTAGATACCGGCGGCGGCGATGTTTGGCTCGAGTCTCAGTAACATATATATTATAATATATATATAACTAAACTAGCTCGTTTTTTTTCTTTTTTAAAATCATTTTATTTGTTTATTTCTCTCGACACTCGACTTCATCATTATGCTGTGGCAGAGAAAACTAGTCGGATAAACTGATACGCGCAAACAATATCTATCAATTAAATCAACATCAAAATAAGCTTTTTTTATATACAATAATACCATTTATATTATGGGTTTTTATATGTCTGTATTTTATATTATATTACACTATCAATATAACTTAATATTATCTAATAAATTATTTAAAAATCTTATAATAAATGCGACTAAATTTTATATCTAAATTGAGGATATTATTAATTTTTACAACAATAATATTGTAGATATATTAATATTAAATATTGATTTATTAATTTAATATTTAAATACCTATTAATATACCTAACAATTCCAAATTTCAACGAAGAAAACAAATATAAATGTATCTGTGTCAAATCAATAATATTTGTCACGTTTAATCTCTTTAACAGTTATTAAACTATTACTATAATACCGTAATTTTATTTTATTTTACCTTGTCGTCGATTCCGTTGAATCTATTTTCACGTGACTCTTTTTCAATCACTTTAATAAAAATTTTTGCTTTATTATACTTTAGCTGTTCTTTTTTTTCTTCGTCCAGTCTTCTCTGACGGCACGGCACACATATTTCTATAACAAAACGTTAAATTTTTCATTTAACAAGGTAACGAGTAAGGTTATTAATGATAGTTTCTACACAACCTTAACAAAAAAAAATTAAAATTAAATTCTACATATATTTTCATATATTAATCTTTAAAAACGCGTCATTAGTACTTTTTTCTCCCATTTTAGGGCGATTCAAATTATCGTTGGGTCCCGTCCCAAGATGAGCTATCCCTTTTGCACAGAGTGGGATAAAAGCGCGACAAATGCCTTGTCATTTATTAAACCACGTCGGGACCTCGTTTCAACCTGCTTGTATCCAGGGGAGAAAAAAGGTTTGTCTGAAAAAAAAACCAATACTTAACGACCGTTTTTAGTGGTGAAGAGGGAGGTAAAAGAGGTTTCCTGGATTTCCCAACTGGTCGTTAAACATATTGAACGACTATTAAACTGATGGTCTTTTTATATAAGGTGAAAAAAAAGGAAAGAAAAAACTGGTAAGTCAAGAAATCCAAATTGATTTCTCGGCGTTACGTTTGTTTTACATCATATTCCTATGGACGGAGTTTCCCCTTTCCGATGGATTCTATTTAAACGACTGTATCAAATGAACCGAATCGCATTCGGTTATCTGCAATTCGCTGACCACTAACAAAACACGCTTCATTTAACTATTTTGCAGGGGAGGAAAGATATCAACCCTTTCCCGTAAGTACATCATGTCCCTCTAAACATTGTTTAAACGACAATGTTAATATTTTTTTCTATTTAATTAAAAATCTCAACAAAATAAAATTAGCTTATTGAATATAATAATATTATATTACTATATTATAATAATATACTACATAATATAGTTATGCAATTTTTAACAGAAAGAAAAAAATATTTTTATTATGTTCATTTCTGTCAAATAAATAAACATCATAAATACATAATATGTAAATATGTAGGTATTTTTTTTTTAATAGTTTCAGAAATTTACCAAAAAAAAACTATAAGAGCGTGTTTATTATACGAACTATTATAACGTTAGTATTTCAATTTACACAATATTAGTAATTAATAATAATAATAATAATAATTCGAAAATTATAATAGTTTATACTCGAAATATACATTACACAATGAAAATTATTATAATTAAACACTATAGCTGATAGGTCTCGTAGAACCCAGAAACAGTAATGAATCAAATTAAGTTTTTTTTTCCGCGGCCTCTCATTTCCCTTCACCGGCAACCACGACATAAATACTATGCACATGTATAGTTTAGGATCGCCACATTACGAATGATTTAACGGCTCCGTGACACGGCTACACACTGAGGGGCAAAGGGTGAAATGGTCTTTGGACCCGATTAATATACAACCCTGTTTGGAACGCAAACTGTGATTTCTTGTTCCATATCTTTAATTGGATTCACCACAAACATGATCAATGCCTTCGGCCCAGATAACAGGGTCCGGCTATAACGTCTACGGAACCCCCCTCGGTGCAGCCAAAGGTGACCTTTTAATGATTTACAAGCATTCCCATCACGTTTCTCACACGCGCAATACCATACATACAAATATTCCCACTCCACGTGTCCCTTAAATGAATTAGTTTCTTGCTACTGCGTGTATTATGTTAGTCATGTGTATAATGTATGTGTGTATGTGTAGAGAGAAAGATGACCTCCTCCGATTCGGAATTGAAATTCGAGTCAAGCTGTGGGGATTCGGCGGGCGGGACAAAAGCGCGATATTAATTCCGAAGCGCAAAAACAGTCAGTCCAATGAGAGTGGTGAGAAAAAAAACGATAGAAGGAAACGCTCGGACCAAAGTTTCGGGTTCCTCTGGGACCGTTCCAAATGAAAATACATTACCTCGCGCTTTGGGAATCTTGCTTTGGCTGCTATTCTTAATAAATTAGACTAATTTGCTAATGGAAATATATTTAAGAAAAAAAACTGTAAAATTTAAAGTTTTGCTATGCAAACCAACAAACAAATATTTTTTTTAGAATAGGTTTGACTAGATTCTTTCAGAGAATAAAAAACGAGTGGATACTACCTACTAGAAATAACAAACAAATTTGATCAGAAAATCCACATCACATACATTTTAGGTCTGTATCGATAAACAAATAAATCATTTAAGCTTTAAATCGAATACAACTTCGTTTGAGATAATTTAATGTTGTATATTACATAATACTTGTATCAATTCAAACTTCTAAAAACTAATTTTTTTTTTTAAATTTATAGGTAAATGAAACATTTTACATATTCTTAATTTTAAAACAGTATGATTAATAAAATAACACTAATGTAGCAAATTGTATATATACCTACTCATTTCATCTGAGAAAATGTTATTGTATAGGTACATACTAATTATTAATACAAAATAACCTTTCAGTTTTAACATTATATTTGTGGTATAATTATATTTTGAAACTATTTAAATTATTTCAAAGATACTTTATTCGAACCACTAGTAATGTATAATTACATGTTATGAGAAATGAGGAAAAAGACAATAAAAACCAAAACAGTTTTACTACGTTACTTTCATTAAAATAAAATAAACCAACGAGTATTATAAATATAAGATGTTAAAAAAAGATTTTAATTATTAGAGGTACTACAAAAATAATTATACAATATAAATATTTAAGACATTATTATAAAATAAAGCTCATTTGATTTTATACAACTTAGTTACCAATAATTTAGACACAATGATTTAAAGAATGCATTTTTTAACATTTTTATTTCGCCAAGTTAATATTAGTATATTTATGTATACACTTGTTTCGGTATGGTAATAAATAATTATTTAAATTTAATAAATTACCTGGTTTCGATGTTGTAAACATGCCAAGTTCACCAAAGTACAAGTATACTCCATAATCAGCTGCATAACATCGTGAAAGTATCGTCCATTCTTCTTTAGTTAATAGTGCTATTCTGAAAAACAAATGTTATTATATTTTATTAGATTTAGATTATAAAAGTTATGTCGTTATATTATTAGGTAAAAAGACAATAATGAATTAACTCATATGATTTCAAAGTCCCGTACTCTTTTTAATTAAATTAGAACCAACATATTTATAGGTATATCAAGTGAAAATGATAGTAATTTATATAATGCAAATTAAATACATTATACTCATATTTATTTATGACAAAGGAAGAAAAAGTAAAAATTAAATAAATATACAGCTATTAGAATTATTACTACTAGGTAGAAATGTAAAAAAAAAAATAAGAAACAATAATTGGTAATTAAAAAACAAAATGAATTTAATTAAAAACATATAAATTTGTTAAAATTTATTTTAATTGATGTATATATGAAAAATAATTGTTTACTCATTGCAAATGAATACCTTATTTAATCGAATTATTTATTTATTTATGTAACACGTCTGCTAGCCATAATATAATATATAGTTCATACGTAAAGGTGTAATAACTTGTAGTTAATTAATACCAAAAAGGTAAGTAATTTGATACCGATCTGCTGTACACATTAGGTGTAGAATAGGTCACTATATTATGAATAAGTTAAATTTTAATTCAATATGATATATCATTGAAAATGACAAACGATTCTGAACTGAGACGATCTGTCAGTGTCAGCCTATATCACTTTACTTTTAGTATTATAGTAGGTTGATACATTTTTTTCGAAAATATTGCATTTATGATTTATTATATTATTAATATTTAGTATTTAATTATAATAATAATATATATATTTACCATATTATACAAATGTATAAACTGAAAATTTAATAAAATCTTTTTGTAAATACTATACTTAACTGTAAAAATAGATTCATAGTATAAATAAATAATACCGTAAAAGAAATCAAAAATATAAATTCGTATAGTAAAATTCATAATAATATTATTTACGAAAAATTTCACACAATAATTATTGTTTTTAAATTATAACAAAATAATTAGTATCGTTATTTATCATTTAAATACGTAATTTCGTCCAAAATTTAACTTGAAAAGTATATAAAAAACGCTTACCAAGTCAGAGATCGGCATGTAAACTTTCTTGATTTTAGAATTTTAAAAATTTATTAATTTTATGCAATATATATGTATAATGTATTTTATTTTCATTTTCATTTAGTGAAATAGATTTCCAAAACCGGATAGAGGATTTTATTGTTTGGGGGTCTTGTTAGATTCACATTGGCTAGGAGAAGTACAGTGAAGATTTTCAGAACTTTACCTTTTATAGTTAATTAACTACAGAGCTTCAAAAAACATTAAAAAACATTTTACTGGGCGTATTTTATGTTTTTTAGCTTTATAGCTTTATAGTGAGTTAACGATTGAAGATTAATAAGTTCTGAAAATCTTCACAGCACTTCTCATAGCCAATGTGAATTTAACAAAACCCCAAATAACAAAATCCGTTCTCCATTTTCGGTAATCTACCACACTAAATGAAAATTTAGCAAAAAAAAACTATTTTTTTAACTGTAAAAAATTAAATAATTATAATATTAATTACATAAATTATATAATTATATAATATAATAATTATTTTTTGAAAATGTTAGTCTCACATTTTGTATTTACTTGATAATCCCTTTTTAATGAACTATCAACAAACTTTTAAGCTATAATAGTTTTGAAGAAAGTTAAAAAAAAATAGAAATTTTAAGACTGTTCCCCGTTGACAAGGATTTAAATCGTTACACCCCTTGGTCGTGATATCGGATCCCTCTCATTAATATTTTATGTTAAAGCTATAGCTTAATCCACCTACTCATTACAACTGAGTTACATAAATATAATTTTCCTATTTAACAAAAATTTTTGAAGTTTTAAAAATTCAGACTTTTTTCATTTCAATTACCATATTTACTTGATTAAAAATCAAGAAAGTAAAATAATTGTCTTTATATTTTTTTTTTAGATTTTATAGTTTTAGTATGAACTATAAATATGAAAAATCTTGTATTAAATTATCACTTCATTTTCACTCTAAGAAAAGATAATTTACACCTGCAATTTACTTTAAAAACAACCCAATCCCAACTATAACTCAAACTAAATATTTAAGTCTAATCTTAGACAAGAGTTTAACTTGGGGTCCACACACAAAATCTAAAAGAAAGATACTTAACACTAGACTTTATCTAATTTCCCCTATCCTCAAGTCCAGACTCTCAATCAACAAAAAAAAGTATTAATATATTAATCAATGCTAAAGCTTATCTGGGT
Organism: Schizaphis graminum; assembly: GCA_020882235.1. NCBI lineage: Eukaryota > Metazoa > Arthropoda > Insecta > Hemiptera > Aphididae > Schizaphis > Schizaphis graminum. The sequence continues at coordinate 111,263,745 of CM037032.1, read as the reverse complement.
TTATGGCATCCAAGTATGGGGATGTGCCAAGCATTCTCAAAAACATATCACCCAGGACTTTCAGTAAATCTCTTTTCGCCAAATAATATCCGCGCTATGCTTCATCTCAAACTTCTCATTACATAAAGACTAAAAAATTGAAACAGCTTTACTTATAACTAAAAACTAAAAAATAAATTCCATACCAAATCAATCAATCACACAAATTCACTATTATCATTAACTTTACCAGTGAATTTATCCTAGATAACCCCTCTCCCTACATCGATTAAAAAGACACTAGCATCAAGATATTTTGAATCTTCTAGCTGTATTTACTAGAAAAAAACTTCTCAATCCCCAAGTCTGAAGGTTTCTACAATAGTTAGTAGGTCACGCTCTTCGTGTTATTAATGTTGTTGTTATCTTTTGCTACCAAATTTACTTATTGTATACAATATATTACAAATTGTAAATAATATTTTGTTTAAATAGAATAAAAATCGTTGTTTTTCCTTAGTTTCTATTTTTGTTTTCCCGATTAAAAAATTTACTTTTAAGTTTTAACCCCCTCCCCCAAGTACCAACTAAATCCAATTTTTATCAAAACCACTTCTATTTTTGAAAATCAAAGCATTTTATTGACTACTTATTGTGTAGCATATACAAAAAAAAAACAAATACATCAATGTAAAATCTATACATGGGTATTATTTAAATTATTATTAATATTATTAAAACATTAACATTAATAGGTACAATAGGTACATTCTACCACTCAGAATCTAAATAAAAACGTAAAAATATGGAATTTAAGTGGTTTTCACTTAAGGATTTAATTTACATATTAAGAACGAATTTAGCTAACGGATAGCAATTTTTTTGTACAGTTATATTAAATGAGTGCCTAAATTATATAGGTATAATGCTAATCTGATTGTATTTAAAAAAAAGGATTTATAAGTAGCAACATTCGAATGTAATATATTATATTATTATTATTTATTGGCCGACATCATTAGGGCACACATTGTCCACGACAGTGTAACCATCAAAACACGGCAACTACGACGTCGAGGTCTCTAGGATATACTCGCCCCACCCACGCAACAGGAAGGGTGCGGCCGCAGTGACGACGATAATACTTAATTAATTGGATAATTTGTTAAATACTGACGGCAGCTGACAAAAACACATCTCCTATGGGCATGACGATTTGCATAGTCGCCACGGCAGGCACTCGGTGTATATTTGCATAATCACCGTCACGTTAAATTCCACTCCTCCGGACTACGGCGCATCCGCTAGAAACGGCAACGGCAACAAAAGCCAATAAGATTATTTTGCACCCCGTACCCCTTCTTTCGAGGAATATATAAATATGCACACGCACGACAACCCGCCCAGCTATTAAAAACCATTTTGAACAGACTGAAAATATTATAATATATAATTTTCTACCCGACGCTCTTATAATAATAATAATAATATACTACTCCGACAACGACGATAGCGGCGACGCAGGTTCTTACATAACGAAGAACTTGACCCGTCGCGTGAATACGACGAACAAAATTTATTAATTAAAAACTACAGTTGATCGCATCGAAGACAACAAAAACCTGTGGAACAACTGGGGTGATTTTTGAGTGAGTTGGGATGAGGTGGTGTGAGAAGTTGACATAACAACACCGCTCTGTTGGTTAGAATGTCGTTCAGTCATGGTGAAGACGATGTTGGAAGAGTTACTAAAACGGAAGGTGAAACTATACCACACACTCGTTCCGACTTATATACACCAAAAGTTTCACAGTTTTCCACTCGAAAGAACGATATCACTGTATTGTAGATATATAAACATAAAGTATTGTCAGAGTAAAAAACACGCAGATTAATTATATAAATAGTAGTAAATATTGAAAAAAAACAAGAACTCGCTCTGCTATGTAGTAGATTTCAAACAATCATCTTATTTCAGTTTATAAATAAATCATTACTAATCCTATATAGGATATACATATTACATATACCTATTATAAAAATTAAAGCAGAATATATGTAAATACTATAATTACGCATAATATGCAGGTTATAACGTTTAAAATAACAAGGAATTATCATTTGTTATAATTTATTGTTAACACGAATTGATTAGAATCTAAATTCAAGTCCCGTGGTTGTAATCTACTCAAGAGACAACCCGGGGTTAAATTTAGGGGGCGCAGGGGATTCGGTCTCCCTATCTCTAATAGTGGTTAAAAAGCGTTCCCTTTAATAAATTATTCGTTATATACGCCAGAACACTCCAAAGCTCCAATTATAATCAAAAACATTAGTCAATACAATTCAGATTTCTGTTGAGATTAAATTTTGGTTTTAATTTATTTATTTTTATCAATTATTATTTTATTTTAATCAAATCTCTGTAATACATAAATTATGGACTATCTAATATATTATGTGTAAAATTAATTCTCGTGTGTGATATGTTTACTTTTAGATTCTGAACGAAGTGAAGAATGTATTGATTTTACAATGATGTGTGTTTTTTTTTTTTTTTTTTGTGTCTGACGACAACATTTGGAGCAGTAATAATGCTCCGATTTTTGACTTCAGCCCCTCTTTGAATAAGAAAATTCATCTAGTTGGTACTTTGGGGGGGGGTCAAAAGTAAAATTTTCAAATAGTTTTCAAAAAAATCGAGAAAAACAAAAAAAAAATGACAGAAAAATGGTAATTTTACGAAAAACCACTTTTCGACAAAATCGATTTTTTGATTTTGCTGTAACTCAAAAACCAACCATTGTAAATACTTGAAATTTTCACTAAATGTTTATATTATCATTATGGATATCTCTTTACAGTTAAATTTTCAAAATATTTTGACCATTTTTAAGCTACTTATAGACAATTGAAATTTTCGACTTTTCTAAGTTTTTTTTTTCAAATGCCGATAAAAATTTTTTGGGTGGCCAGAAAATCTTGAAAATTTAATACAAGGTTTCTTATAAGTTGTTCTTAAAATGATAAAAAAAAATCCGAAATCGTTTGTCACAATTTTTTTTTTATAAGTGCTTAAAGTTCGAATTTATACGAAATATTTCAAAATTTAAATTAAATTTCATACTCTCATTATGCGTATTTTGCCTAATACTTTTTTTATTAATAAACAGATACTATAAAGTAACTATAGTAACATATAAAAACTATACTATTTGTTTCAAAATAGAATATATGACAATATTTAAATATAATATATCCTAAACTGACAAATCATCTTCGTTCAGAATCGTTTTTCGTATACAATGATACCTATCATTGCATTCAAATTTAACCTACCATAGTCTGAGGTCCACCCCACCCCCTAATATACAGCAGAGCGATACCCACTTACCCACTTTTTAGTAATAAATTCGTATTTAATTATTTAAATAATTTGTTACGGCCAACAGGTAAATTAAATAGTATTTATGTAAAATCTTTATCTTTTTCTTTATAATGAATTAATGAATATAAAAGCTTCATACATTCATATATATAAGTAAAATGTGAATGTGCGATTTTTTAAGAAATTTGATTTTTTTTTTTTTATACAATTTAAATTACTAAAACCCTACATTTTTATGATATAAATATTTTTTATCTGGATGATTTCTATTGTTTTATTAAGACTCCACTACTTACAACATTTTATTACGAGAAAAAATATTTTCTTTCGAAATATTAAATTTGTATAAAATATACAAATGTAGTAGATATTATTTGTGATTTAAATTTTTCATGATATAATTTGGACGTTATTCAGGGTTAAAAATGGAATAAGTATCACTCTTATTTATACATTACATAGGTATACTACATAATATATGCATTTGCAATTATAAATAAAATGATACATGGAACGCTTAAAACTATATGGAAACATTAGTTTCCCCTGGGATTATTTCCCACTTTAAGCCCTGGGGACAACATTGTGTCATGTAAAAAAATCTTTTCATCATTATTTGTTCATTAAAATTAAATCTATTACCGTTATAATATCATCAGTTTATTACTTTTCTTTTGGCAGTTAGTTAATTTTCAGTTCAAAACAAAAATGTATTTGAATCAAAAAAATATATAACACTGGCTCAATATCAAATTTATAATAGATATCAGCAATTTATTTTACTTTACACAGGCCAGCACTTCTTAACCGTTTTAGAAAAATAAATCCAAATTTACACCTTGCTCCTACGCTCACCAAATAACACATACAGTAATGTATGTATTGCATTTTAATTGAAAAATAATTCATAGAATATGATAAACAATTCTGAAAGAGACTATGTGTCAAAATGCATTTTCCCTGCTAGCATCATCTACCATGGTTCTGACCATAGTCAACATCAGTTACGGTACTGTTTTCCACTGTTTCACTATTTGACGCTCCGACGTACCCATTATGCGGTAGGTTGAACTTATTTTTACCAAAAATATCACTTAAGGTTAGCTTTTATAGTTTTAAACAAAATATAATTTGCAAACTTTTAGTTAGGGGATTTGTACAAAATTAATTTTTTTTTTGTGTGTGTGTGACTTGAGAATGAATAACTAGTAAATAGGTACTTGGAATTTTTACTAAATGTCTATACTATCATTCTCTATTTACAAAACAATTTTCAAAATATTTCGACTCTTTGAGCTATATTTATGGGCAACTAGAAATGTTCAATTTTTTTTTTTTATTAAATATTCATTAAAAAAAAAATTGCTGTATCAAAATTCTTGATAATTGAATACAAGATCCCACATAAATTGTTCTTATGTTTGCAAACAAATATTATAAATACATGAATATAATTTTTTTTATACATAATAATATACATTTGAAAAAATGAGAATTTTGACGAAATTACATATTTAAACGATGATTACCTAATGGTATTAATTATTTTGCTACAATAAAAAAAACCTATTTGTTTGAACTTAAATTTTAAAGTATATTGTATTGTTATAAATTTTACTATTTGCAATGATATTTTTGTTTATATTTACGGTATTTACAAAAAAATATTGTTACATTTTGAGTCATATAAGTTGATATAATGTGGTAAAAATATATATTATTATAATAATTAAATATTAATTATATAATATATGCAATATTTTCGGAAACATTTATATCAACCTACACTGGTTAATATTAGAAATAGATCAAATAATTATAATAGTTTAATTAACATTAAACACGTCTATAATAAACTGCCTACTCGTCACCTAATGTATAGCAAAACGGTATACCCACTTGCAGTGGTGTAGCTAGGAGTTTTTAGGGAGGGGGGAGAGGTTGTAATAAAATGTAACTTGTGAACACACTCCCTGAAATGTACCTACTCATTAATTGTTTAAATAAATTATAATATACGTTTAACTTCTAAATATTTATTTAAAATAATTTTTTCCTTTTTTACAAATTAAATATATTTTAAATATAAATAACAATAGTTTTATTAACGATAACGTTAATTACATAATATATGATGGTGTAGTGTAAATATTATCTGCACGAGTGCAATAATATGACACTGTGTGTGCGCAATTGCCACTATTTAAGATAAATTTTATCTTAAACCGCGGTAGTTTATGTATACGCCATAACAGAATACATTTTTAACCATGACCAAATGATTGTATTCCTATATTATAAACATTATATTTTTGATATAAATACGGCCGAGGGGGGAGTTAACACCCCCCCCCCCTAGCTACGCCACTGCCCACTCACCTCTACCCTTTTCAATTACTATTAAGACAACTTAAAATTAACCTTCCTTGTTTAACATTTTCAAGTGTTTTCACGGAAAAGAAAATCATAGTATGATAAATATTATATTGAAAAAATTTTAAGTATCTACGAATATAGCTTAAAAATGGTCAAAATATTATCAAAATTGTATAATATAGAAAATAATAATATAAAAGTAATAGACACTAGTGCAATACTTAAAGTTCATATTTTCACATGGTTAATATATTTTTTTAATTCCAACAAAATAACTAAATCCGTAGAGAAGAAATATTTGTTCTAAGTTAGAATAATAAAATCCATAAAAAAAATTGACTTAAAACACTAACAAACTTACCAAGAATCTTCCTACTGTATACAGTATACTGTGTTTAATTTATTAATTTATATTTAACGAGAAACGCATACATACCGAGTACCACTAATTTTCTACTTTTGGCCGTCAAAGTACTAACATAAATTTTCTATTAAAAATTTACTTTCTTATCAGTCTGAATATTAGAGATAAATATATTATATTGTGTATTCTTGAAAACTCGGTTGAGTCACTTATCAACTTCATTCTCGTTCTGATAAAAAAATGTTTAATAAATAACTTGAGTACACCAATTAAACTTAGCCATTTAAATGACTATAATATTATAATAAACGTTTATGATATTCGTCCTAATTTTGACCATAGGTACTTAACATTCTATGAACGATAGACAATAGTCTATTGGCGATTTCGCATTATGAGCAACGAGGTAACCACCTGCGGTCGGCGAGAGTAATCAGCCCATCCGACTACTCTCGCCGACCACGAACAGTTACCTCGTTGCTCATAACGCGAAATCGCCATTACTCTATAGTGTGTCAACTTTTGTAAAACTAATAACTAAATTTGTAAATTCTAAAATACGTATCCTAGTTGAAAATTAAATTTAAAATAGAGATAGTTTTAATTTTACAACATTGAAAATAAAGAAGTCACTGTATGACTGAAATATTCTTATTATATCCAAGGGCACAGATTTTAAACATATATCTTTATACATCATTTAATATAAAAATAATAATAAAAAAAAAAATTACGGCACTTACAGGAACGTTTATTCTTTATTATATTATATAATATATACATTATATTTTCATAGTTTCAAACTTCTGGTTATTGATTCGAATTTCAACGTATATCGTAATAAAATAAAAACTTTTATTTGAATATTTATTTTTGTTATTTTTATTTCAATATTATATTAGATATGTTATGATTTAGTTTCAAGAAGGGAACTATGGGTTCTCTAAAAATGTGTTATTTTTTAAAGAAAATTGGGAAGAAATTAGTATGTAATAAGTATCAAGTTAGGAAAACTATTATGGGGTGTAGTTAAATGATAACCTATAAGGTCATATTTGTTTATTCTAATAACTAGATATCAAATTATGTATATGAAAAAATAGCAGTAGAGCAATAAAAGTATTATAATAATTTGTCAGTTTCCGAAAAAATGAATAATAGGTACTTATTATTTCTTGAACTTTATAATTTATAACCTATACATACTGAGTAAACACTTAACCAATAATTACTTAATAGTAATCTAATATCTAGAATTTGTAATAAGTAGACATTTTTAATACAACACACAATTTATATTTATAAAAATAGTATACATACTAAATTACTAACATAACTAACTAATTTATAAGCCATCATTACTTACGGATTCTGTTCAGTCGAATACAAATTCGAAGGTGGTTCGAATAACAATCCAGTATGTTCTTTGCAAAGAAGTGCTTCGTTTACAATCGATTGCGGTCTTGGTTCTTTAGATGAATTTCTATAACAGATATATTATTATCATTAATATTGAAATTATAATACAACAAAGCTCAACATATAATTGAAATACAAAAATAATAATCTAAAAGTATATTCAATATACTTAGTAAGATAATAATATAATATAAACAAGATATATTATGTAGATATACTAACTAAATGATATTTAAATTCAATAAGTTGGAAGGGTAAAAGTGTATAGTTGTATAGTTAAGTTCGATAGGTACAGGGTATATCTAAATATTAATTTGTAATTAAGCTCAAAGATAAATCTGAAAAATTTATTTTTAAATAATAATTTTCTAAAAAACCCATACTATGTTGTAAATAGTATGTATAACATTATGAGCCAATATTTTGATATAATATGCATTTGATTGGAATATTTAATTATGTATAAAGAACTGCATAGTAATTTTGCTTTTAAGATTTCATACATGTCAATTAACTAAATGAATAATTAACCGTTCTTATTTATTGGGAATAGAAAGAAAATTCGTCGTCACATACATAGGCGCAAATCACCTAAAAATATCAGGGGGGCTTAAGCACCAAAATTTTTTTGGAGGAAACAGACCAGGTTGTAGTACTATAAGTTATAATCACGGGATTCGGGGTGCTAGCATTAAAATTCAGGGTGCTAAGCACCCTTAGCACCCCTGCGATTTGCGCCTATGGTCACATAGACAGAAATGTCTGCTGTAGTTGTAAAAAAGACAAAAATAAAATACATTTTTATACATTTTTTAGAAATTTAAGTTAAATTATTTAACATTAAAATATGTATATTTATAAATAATCTATAAATCATAATGTCCAATAGTGGTTAGGTCACGTATGATTAAAGCTAAAAATGGTAAAAAAAAAAAATTGGAAAAATGTTTTCTCGCACACAAAATATGAAATACACTCGCGGTAAACATACAAAGGGAACTTAAGAAGAGTATAGGTAGATATAGGGAGGCAGTGGCCTCAGGTCGTTTGAGAAATGATACGTTTTGTTGGTATAGGGTAAGACTGGCGACGGCGTGTAACGTCATTAGCACACACACACATATACAAGCACACACGCTACGAACAGTGGCGAGTCTTGATAGCCGGCAATTCATCTGGGCGATCGCCACGAGTCTCCCTCGGTACCATTTTCCACCCTATCGTGCGATCGCCCTGTATATACGCATAGTTTTCGGTGTGACCCATCGACAATGACCACGACTACGACGACGTCTTTCAAAGCTTCGAAAACTGCGACAGAAGCGGAGGCCGACTACTACTGCAGCAGAGCAACACATGTAGGAGACGGCCGGCCATCAGTCAACATTATATAGTGAACCGCACCCCGCGAGGATGTAGAAAGCGCGCAGGCGGTGTAATAGCATACACGGCCGTAATATAGTACACACGCACACACACATACGCACATAGATATATATAATATATTATGGTTATATTCACTATACATATATATATATACTGTAGTATAGAACGTAGTTTTAGTATAGTGAAGTATATATACACGAGTATACACCGCCACACACCCTTCTTCGAAGATGAGAGCGGTACGCTGCGGTCGACACAAGTCCGAAACGGTATATAAACTCCGCCGCTTATAAACCGTCGACGAACGCGGTGTAGGTGAAAACCCATCAAACAAATGCACGTGCAGCTTTACCCGCTCCTGTTTTCCAATAAAGATTTCCGGTCGTTTGCGGGGACACGGACGCACGACAATTGCCAGTACTTTGCTACCCTCCCATCGTTTCACTACTACCTTTGCTTTGTATGTGTGTGCGCAGATTTGTTTTTACACTTCAGTATAATAATAATAAACATAACAATATAGTCATACAATATGTACATAGAACAATGTTTATTTTCTTATTTTCTTCCGTCGTCGTCGGTTTGTTTGTTTCTTATTATCATTGATCGCTTTTACACAAGTACGCACTAGTATAAACCGAAAATATATAAAGTCCAATACAAATAGCGGCTAAAATAAAATCTGATATGACGTGGTTAAATATTGTTAAATAATTATTTATGATATTTTGGTATTTTTCATAAGACAAATAATTGTTATATAATATATTATACACCCACGACAAATAACGACGCAGCGCTTTTTTTCCATTCTCTCGTCGTCCGTTGTTGCTGTATTGTAACCAAAACCCGATAAAAGATATAGCCGCATGTTTTATCGCTCAACGTTCGCGAGAAACGATTTAATCAAACCACCGCCACAACACGCACACACACGCTCATTTGCAGGCCAGTGGACAGCCTTCCTTTGTGTATGTGCGGTGATAAAGTAATTTATAAACGATCCTTAACGTCCGAACGAACACGCAAAAACTTAGCCACGCACCACGCCGGATTTTGAATAATTATTATACACCGTCTAATAATTTGGGAAAGGCCCTTTTCTCGTCGCCGCTCTTAAAATGAAAAGTCGTCAAGCAGCAGAGAGAAGGCAGCTCGTAATTTCGTCAAGTATTGTTCGACGTGTCCCTCCTCTCAATGGTCCTCTGACCACAACCCGAATATCTTCTGACTAATTAAGTGTGAATTATTAATTACACATAACGATGCCTGTATAACAATACAGCAAAGGCGTCCCCGCTCCTTTCCAGCATCACATTGTCCTCCGACAACATTTTTGATTAATTATACCAGCTCGAGGTGATAGAAACTATATATATGCATACACATGTGGATGAGGACAAGAGGGAAGGGGCACTAAAGGCGATGCAACATCATCGTTTCGATAACTATTATAATACACCGCCAGAAAGTCCGCCGCTGTAATAGTTCTCCGATCACAATACAATGTGTGTCGGAGGCTATACTCTCAGAAGAGAACAGCAGAGAGCATTCCGAAAGAATTTTACTTATTCGACGCGAACCAAGTGTAAAGAAAAGCTGGTTAGAAGTTCGAAAGGTTAAAAGTTATTCATGCTTGTTAAATCAGATTTTCCGCACCGACCCACTGTACCATGGTTTGATTGTTTGCGAGTTTATAAGCCAGTAAAACTCAAAAATAAAATAAAATAAACAAATAAATAGTCTTGCGACACACCGGAAACCTTCTAACTCGTCAAGTAATTTTTTATTATACAAAGTATGAACTAAAATTTTAAATAATAAAGAATTCTATAACACAATTAAACTACATAACAAATAAAATGTTTCAGTCCGGAGTCCGGACTATGATCAACCTATTCAAATATATCAAAATATCCCACATCTAACATGAAATATCAAATAATAATATAATTTACTTTACTTTAATTTTAAGCTCGTCACTGTACACTTTTTCTAATATACTCAATAGCCGTAACTTCCTTGGTTTTTATTAGAAAAAAAATTATTAATGTAAATCACTGCACACTATATATGTATAGTTTTGAACAAATAATAAACTATTAAATTTAAAACTCTATCAATATGCCTAAAAACGCTTTTATGCCAACAATATAATATTATACTGTGTATTTATTAGTTAAGTACCCGGTATTTTTTTTAATAACATAAAATACACACTTGCTTTTCATACACGCAGCAATACGAATTGTGTAAATATAATATGTATAAAAGAAAAAGAATGTTATTAGGTACTATACTGTACATGCATGTGATAATATTATAATATTACAGCCATGTAATTATTTCTAAATGACGTACATTTGTAATATTAGACTTGTTAGGCTACAAGAATACAGCGAATGTCATTTTGACAGGTAAAATCCAGGGGCAGACGTCACAGGTTCCAGAGGTGGCAATGGACCCTCGTAAAAATAAATCCTTCGAATTTAAAGGATTTAACGGGTTAGAAGAACAGGGGCATGGGGGAAGAGTGCATGTCAGGTCGAGACAAGTGGCATGCGGATATCAAATTTTTACGCATTCCGGTCAACAAAATTACAACGAAAAAAGGCAGATAATCCTTTATAATTTGAAATAAGAACATAATATTTTTATGCTATCCAATTCATTCAAATACAGTGTGCCAGAAGCACCTAGTAACCGAAAAATTATGAAGTTAAAAGTCAGTATATATGTATTATAAAAGCACAAAAATAAATTTAACGTCAAATCAAGTTTAAGAGGCTATTCTAAGCGACTAAATAGTAAATAGGTAGTATTAAATTGACGTACGTCGTACATACAAAAATTGCAACTAACAAAATATTATACAGTATGCACCTGGACAAATTATTTGAAAAAAATTTTTATTCAAATATCAGTGTGAATGAGTATAACAGGAAAAAATATTTATGATTTTTACGGAGTATATAATATCACATAATATTATATAATAACGCTATTTAATCGAAACTCGACGTAGCATTTGGTTAAAAAATATGTTTTGTTTATTTTAACTTTTATCATTTTTCTTCTATCGTCCACGTTCACAATTTGCCGAATGGGCAGATATCACTGCTTTTCAAGAACGATATTTTGACACATGGAGATTTAATGCGCTTTATATTACTTTTACGTATATACAGACATGGGCTCTGGTACAATATATATATTATTATATTGCAACAGTCTGTGGTTTTGTATTTGTTGTTGACTCTGCTCCGACCACAAATCATCCTTATTTTACCCTTCAAAATTGAATTCTGATTTATTGGGTATCCTCTACACCACCCGCCAACCGATTTACCGAATCTCTTTTAGTTATGATGCGTTTTACTAGGTTCTCCTCCTCCCTTTATCACGCAGATATAAGTAAATTTATTTTATAAAAAAAAAAAAAAAATACTACAACGGAATCTCATATTTGTCACAACAGACTATATGTATATATAATCAGCGAAGAAAATTGATTAAGATTGATTTATTTCACACAATTAGTTCGATGGTGTAGCTATTCGTCACTGACACTACAAGGCTGTCATTCACGCGATGTTCAACGAAATGTGTAAAGAATTACACTAGGGGCTGTACAATAGATAATGAAGAATCATGTGTAACTTCAGTGTGCGTTCATTATTACCACTTCACACGGGATCGATCACTCGAATAGGTCTGTCATTACGTGACGACTAGTCTAATTAATGGTTTTGCTCGCAATAAAAAAAATGCAATAGTGTAGTTAGTCCAGAATGGAAAAATTATAAAACGAATGGAAAGCATTTATTTATTAATATAATCATAGTGATGTGAGCTAGACGTTATTATTAGTTAGGTATCAACTATCAGATAGATACTGATTCTCCCAGATTTTTAAAGATTATTTTTAAATTTAAAAATGTATGCTTCAATGAAACATTAAAGAATTTTTCCTGTATTTATATATAACTATGAAATATAAATATTTTTCACATTCAAATGGTTGACTTTAAAATAATGTATTTTAATAAATGTTACTAGCATAAAAATGTACGATTAAAATGTCTATTAAAACTAAATTGAATCCTGAAATAAATTAAATGTTTTTAAAAATCCAAAATGTTTAAATACTATTAAATAAAATGTATAATTAGATTTTTTCATATATTGTTACTCAAAAATTATAGTTGACCAAAATTATCTATTATTTATTAAAAGTGATCAATTACATGTTATTACTTAAAAGAACATATTAATAAGGTTATATTATGTAATATATTAATAAAATAAAATTAAGTTTATAGGTACCTATTTTTCAACACTTTATCGTGGTTTGTAAATGTATCAAACAATACACAGGTAAATATTTAACAATAGGTCAGTGCTGTACTTAAATAAATTAGTCCAAGACTTAATAACTATAAACATTAAAAATACTTTTGGCCATAAAAAAATAAAAATTTGACAATTGTTCTAACATTATAAACATGACATAAGTATAGGAAATTTAAAATGTAAAGATTGTATATTTCTTCAGTTTTTAAAAAGTTAAGTTTTAGGCATTTTTATCAAAAAATTTATTATGTTATTTAAATTGAATGTATTTTTACATTAATTTATTAGAAATAGTTGACAAAATATAATATAAGAAAAAGAATTATTTTCATTGATACAAAAGCAACTGGAAATCAGTATATTTTTATGTAACACTTGAATCATAACATTTAGAACAATTCAAATTTTAAATGCCTATTTGTTCCCATGCTAATAAAATAGACAAAATACAATTCCTACATTTGTGCAAATTTTAATTTATACTTTTAGAACACTAATTCTACCAAAACCGTAATCACATTTACAACTAAAAACCTAAATATATCAAAAACGAATGATTACTTAGCAAAATTATTAATTCAAAATTTATCAAGAACATAATCCAATATACAAATTAAATAAGATGAAAGATATTAAAATCGTAAAAAATTCAAATTCATACATTAATTTTGTACATAAAGCATTATAATAAGATACTTAAAAGGAAATTATAAATAATTCAGAACATAATATGAAAATCAAATTACACTTTACACAAAACCAATTAAATCAATAATTTTAAAAGTTCTAAGTAAATCTTTTCATTATATATGTTATGCATATTTTTTACAAGCAACAAATTAATACTAAATAATGATATCATTTTTTATTACCTCACAAATTTTCTCCAAGATTCTAAAAAATTTTTAGAAACACAAGGGTATGGAGAATTTTCTTGTGAAGGAACAGGTCTTTTTTTATTCCATAGCAAATCACTTAGCAATTCTTTTTCTGAAATAGCTGACTGCTTATGTAAATTTTTAGTAATTTCATCTTGATTATGCATATTCTATAATTTGAGTCAATAGTAAATTAAATATGAGTCATAATGTTGTGTTTAAGAATTATTTTACTTACTAGGCATATATTACAAGGTTCTACATCATTAGCAAATATTGGTGCTTTAGGAAAATATGAATGAAGTATACCTTTTACTACTTCAGGAACCAATCTCCTTGTGTTGCTCTCAATAGTCAAGTTTCCTGTTATTAACAAAAATAAATTAATCATTACTTATAAGTTAAAACATTGGAAAAAAAATGTATACACCTACCATGTGAACATGTAATGTCTTCATTGAATCCCCAGGACATGTACTCAGTATCATTTTTGTTATCAAAAGAATCTGAATCATCATGCTTGTCTTTTTCTTCATGACTATTATCCTCAACATCATCTTCTTTATGCTCGTCATCTGTTTTTAATTCATTTTCATTTTGAATTAAACATTCAGCTATATTCTTTGAATTATCTATTTTATTACTATCATATTTCTGCTCTTCATTAGCTAATTCATCGTTAACTTTTTTAGCAATGACTGAGGATAATATATTTGTCATTTCTTCTAAGACTGATTCTAATTCCAACAAGGAATAATGAAAAGGTTTGAAATCATTAAGTTTTAGAATTTTAAAAATCGATATAGAATTGTTAACAAACAAATGAGCAAGTTTGCGACATCCATCAATAGATTCCAATGTTATACCTTCCATTTTAATAAAACGACTTCGATCTTTAGACTTGAAAAACTTTTTGTCTTCAACAAAACTGCTAGATGGATCACATACTACTGACAACAGATCTGGATTGAGAGGCAGTGCTGTGTTTGGCGGTATATCATGGTTATTAACAAAATATTCAAACAATTCCAAGTACATTCGTCGCCAACTTTTTAATGAATCTTTTCCTACCCAGTAACTTTTTTCTTGATTTTCATCACTACAAAATAAAAATAATAACAAATTTTACAAAGATACATACAGATATTATTATATAAACAAAAGTCAATTCAAATTGAATTCAATATTTAATTTACAACAACGTTCTATACTACCACAACAATATATGACTGAACAGTGGCAGTTTACAGGGTAAGCCGTCTATGCCCAGGCCTACCCAATTTTTATTTGACTGTTTGGTTTTTTTATTATCAAAAATAAAAATATTACTATTAATATTATAAATATTTATTATTAAACATTATTATCATACCCATATTCTATGTGATAGAACAAATCTTTCCTAATAGTTATAAACACATTTACACTTTCACACTACAGAACAAAACTGGCCTACCCAATTATTTCATGCTGGACAACCACTGTGACTGAATGATTAATAAGTTTCTGGATTTTTAATAAAATAAAAATATGTTTCTAACATGAACTATAAATAAAGTGTTCAATTTTGGATAATATTTAAAAAATATACGTTGATAATCTTCTAATTATTTAATAAATTAAAACAAACTATAACTTATAAACCAATTTTTATGACATCAAATAAATTTGTTAAAATGAGATATCTCAATAAATTCTGATAAAAAAAAATAATTGTTTTTAAATTTAAAAATTCAATGACTATTTTCACCAATTTAATTACACATATTTTTATATCAATTGGTAAATTAAAAACAAAATTTTATTTTTATATAACTTTTAAAGATGCTTCTAATATGTTGTTTGAAATGTATATTTTAACTATCAATTTATATGAATATAATATATATTTTATTTACATAATTCAATATTTTTTTCTATTTTAATAATACAAAAATCTATTCCTTAATTATTTAATAATACTCACTCTGCATTATTATTTGGATTCCAACTATGCAAAACATTGTTGATAGTTTTATTTTGTTCAGTAGTTAATGTTTTAGTGTATAATAAGGCACATTTATTTCTTACACATTTCAAACATAATGATGAATTTAATTTTAACCTTGGACCCCCTTGATATATACCATACAATTTATCTGCCTGAAAGTAAAAATAAAATAACATCAAGTGGTATGTAAATATTTGATGTTTATTCATACGTACTAATTCTGTTCCGATGTATTTGGCTTCATGCACTTTATCAGGATCAAGTAAATTATGTTTACATAATATTGCACAGTTGCTTATTTCCTTGACATTCTGATTTGGTGTGATTTTAAACCAATAGTTAAGCCACTGTAATGAAATGGCTTCCTTTTTTTTTTCTTTTACAGATACAGAGTTCATTTCAGTTATTAAATTCAACATTTGTTCAACAAACACTTTATCTTTGTCTTCCACATACTCTCGATTACTCTTAATATTTAATATTGTATTCTCAAAATTATTATTACGAGCCTCCACAAGGTGAATCAGTCTTGGTGACAACTCCCAGTTAGATGATTCAGTTTTTAGTTTTGTTATCATGGTATGATGCATATAAACCAACATATAAGCATTGTTTGTTTGTAACATACCTTTTTGAATCTTGGGAGCTTTAGTAACTTTTGAACCATTTAATTTAAATTCATCTTCAGTGCACAAATTTAAACCCTTGCCCTTCAGTTTTTCAACATTTTCATCATTCATTTTATACCATTCTTCAGCCGCAATGTCTTTAATATGGGCTGAAATAAAAATAATACAATCTTTCCACTAAAATTTTACAATTTTATTATAATATGAGTTAATATTTAAAACTAACCGACATAATGACCAGAGTATGCACTTGAACCTTTATGTATAAGGACTGCACATAAATTATACATATGTTTTTCTCTTGATGATTCATCAAGATCAACAGGTAAATTTAAATACTGAGCCATGTCTAATGTTTGTGAAAATTGTATATACGTGTTTAATTTTTTTTTCTGCATTGTTTGTCTAAAAAAAAATAAATTGTAAATTACATTAATATCTGTTACAATAATATTGATTAAAAAACATACCTATCATAAACAAAACGCATTAATTGAATATTTAGCACAGGGGGTAAAGTAGTTAAACATATTTTTCGTACGGCATCTTGTTTACAGTTACAATGGTCACAATAATACTGATCATCTCCTGTTAGATGCTCTTCTTTTAAAAACTCTTGCAAGCTTTCATTCAATGTTTTATGACCTTTAATATTTAAATCGAGTTCATAAAATGTTGATGGACGTGTGGATTTAGTTTTACATTTTAAACAACTATATATAAAAAAAAAAGAAAGATACATTTACAGTTATAAATATATGTAATTACTGTTTTAATTTATTATAGACTTTTAATAATGGTACGTACGTAGTTACATATTTATATTCACCAAGAAAATTATCTCTAACCATATCTCTGACAGATACATCGGATTGTGTACTAAACTTGTTTTCTAAGACTGATAGGAACAAATTTGAAAACTCCTGAAATTTAATACAATTTTATTTAATTACCTAGCATTAATTAAAAAAAACTTAAAATATCAATATTAATTGACTTAAAAATTTACATGAGCATCCTGTTGAAGAGCAGTATTAATTCTTAAAGTTGTAATAAAGTCTTCAGGATCTACTGAACGTTGTTTACCGAATTGCATTAAAGCAAATACTAGTTGCAGATGACCAACACTAGTCTCTGGTACATACGAGTTTTCAATGTAAAGAGACTTGTTTTGACTTTCAGTTGAATCTTCTTCTGGTTTCCAATTAAATATGGCTTTTCTATAAATTAAAATAACAAGATGACTAATTATTATTAATAAATTATTAGCAGATTATTCTATATAAAACATATTTAGCCAAAAATCATACCTAAAATACTAACTCAAATAATAAAATGAATGTTTACCTGAAGTTAATGTTATGGAACCATAACTGTAAAAGACTATTGATATAACATGTTGCACCCAAATTTTTTAAACCAACAAATTTATTGTTTTGTCGTCGTTCAAGCTCTGGATCTTCATAGTCATTAACAGGTGTACGCACTTTATCTTGAAGCCAACGTTGTTCACCAAGTCCAGATAGACAGTACGGATTATTTTTGCAATTACGACTAAAAACCAAAAAATTACAATTAAAACAATAAAATATTTAACTTTAATTATAAATGTTTTCCAGGTTATTAATTTTTTTAATTAAAACTACCGAGTAAGTCCATATAAAGTTCATTATAAGGCTCTTTCAAAAATGTTTAATAGTTTTTAATTTGTTTCTATTGTATCATTTTTGTCTATTACATCTGTGAAAGTCATGCATAAACACATAAAACTATAATTTACTATATAATTTGTCATAGAACAAGGATTTAAAACTATGTTTTACTAAATAAAAATGGCTCAAAGATACCAAGAGGAATCAAGAATAAAGTTAAAATTGAATGACATGATAAATATAGGAATGTGGACTATGGAACAAAAGTCTGACGCAAGACCAAAAGGGTTGAACTCACCGGCAAGACAGAGGTTTGCAATTGGGCAACCCGATGCGATATGCTTTGAGTACGTGGTCGAATTCGATGTTGTTGGGGTGTATGTTTTCGGCCCATGCCCACTGACTCTTTCTCTCGTGATCTTTCTTCTTGGACATGTCGTGCCCACCCTCCACATACGACGAAAAAGCACGAATACCTGAGGGCCTAGAACAGTTCCGCTAACCGGTACGTCTAATCTGATTTGGCAACGACTGCGTGCCCGGCCGAAATGATAAGCGTCTCGAGCAAACCGTACCGAATCGCTGCTGCTCTGTCGACGTCGTCGTTATTGAGTAGATTAAAAAACTTTACAATCGTTTTAATCTTAAGCAATACACACAAAGTTCGCACGTCCAGCCGGATGGGGTCAAGTCGGCGACACCGACGATCGTACTCCGTTCTGTTCGTAGCCAATAATCAGTGCCGTGTACAGTTTCACATTCATACGGCGGCGGTAATAATTAGAGTTGCTGTAATGCTATTGTTGTTGTTTTCATACAGCCGTTTGTTAACGCATCGCGGGTTGACATATTTTAGTCGATCAACATTAACCGATAACCATTAACCACCAACTACACTACTAATTATTACAAAACCGACAGATATTGGTTTTTCGCAAATATAATCAAACCGATATTTTTATTAATATCACACATAAATAAACTAGAGTATTCATATATATATATATAGCGCGTGTAATGTGTATGTGTGTGTAGGTCGGTACAATAATATCATTATTCAGTACGCTGTTATCTGGGGGTTCTCAACTTGCGCGTACAGGACGTAAGTTGCGGGCAGGCATACATTCAGCATTGCCAACCTCTTTTGCTTGTCCAACTGTACCCATCCCCTGTTTTAACTTGCGCCACAGTGGCGCAATTATGGTGAACGGTCACATAGATCCCTCGACATCTAGATCACGGTGACTAACTGACGCAATGGGATCTAATTGACGGGGGATTAAAATGACCACAAAGAGTTTATAAATTTATAATATACATATCAATATATAAATATAATATATTAATATATATTAATATAAAATATGTATATTATATCATGGCAAATGTAAATTAAATTTAAATTTTAGTAGTATATACTATATAGACATTTAGTATATGTATTTTTTCATGTATCATGTTATTTTTTACATAATATTATGTTAAAAAATTAGTTAAAAACAATAAAATTTCAACTTTTTAAACGCAATTTTCGGTAATTTGAATGCTATTATTACTGCATTCAATTTTACTATTTTTTTTCTACTACAACATCAACACCTTAATAATGCAAATGAGATAATTAAAATATTTTTATTTTCATGAGGTTATTCAGTTTAAATATATATTATAATTAAATGTATTATCTAGAATCTAGCATGTAGTTTAATAATATTATTAAGTATTTACTATTTATTTTAAATGTAATAACTAACTGTATCAAATTGAATAACTTTAAGTATAGTTTAAATGTTCAATCTATATATTATTATGAAGTATGTTCATATACTTTCATCATATCAAAGCTGTTTTCCTTAGAGTAGTTAAGAGGGATGATGTGGTGTAACAGTAACCTACTTAAAATGCAAGATTTTTGTTTTTAGTTACTTTGTCTTGTCTGTAATTGAGTGAAACATTATTATGGATTGTTTGGTTAATTGTTATTTATTAATTAACTTAGTATTTTGTTTTAAACATCATAAAAATTATTATATTTTATCATAATATTATATATTGTATTTGATGGAAGTGCACACTTTTCCAATTATCAATTATTATTTATTTATGTCTATTAAAATAAATTAATTTAGGGTAGGTATTAATTTTTGTTTTTGAATATTATTACATTTAATACCTATCCGACTGTAAATATGTACATTTACCCCAAAATGTATAATAGTAAATAAGTGGACTTATTAGTCAATGATAGTAAAGGTAAAAATGATGCAATAAGAATATTTTTAATTATATTAATTAAAATAATATAAAAATAATATATAATTTCTATACATCTCAAATGCTAGTTTGTATACCAGTAAAAGACAATCTTAAAGATGTCTATTAACAATATCCACTAAGACTTTAAATAGTTGTCTCATTCAGACTTATTTTGGAGCATAAAAAAATATATTTGAAACATAAAAAATAGATATTTTGATCCATATAAATGATACCTATAATAGGTACATATCTAATAGACATTGATATATATTTACTGGGTTAGTCTTTAAGCTTTGAACAATTATTGTGTATCAAATTGTATCATTTATAAATTATAAGTAAGTACAGTGGAAAGTGAAATAACAATAATTAATTCTAATGGCCATCATAATGCTGTCATAATTTGAATTGGTACAGTTGATAAAAGATTATAAATAAAACTACTTCTTATACATTTTCAATTGAAGTAAAGCAAATTAATTATAAAATGTAATAATTGTTCAATTCAATAGGTATAACAAAATATTTTATACACTACCACATTCAGTACAGAAACATATAGATAAAAATAAATGAATACAATAATCAATTAATTGTGTTTTACTGTTTTAGGCTGATTTTATCATATTATATTAGTGATAAAAGAATTCTTTAAAATTAAAACTTAATAACAATTAACAATCACTGTCAGAAAAACAAATAAGTAATTAACCATCATATTTTTAACCTTTTTAACCCTGCAAGTTTTTGAAAATAATAGAACGAAAAAATTCACATTGGAGACGAACACCGTGTTAGACACGGCGACGATTTTAAGATACGTGGGACGCTAGTATTTATACAATGGTAATACGTTGGGGACGAACGCCGTGTTTAACGCGGCGCGCGTGTTTAATGCATACAGACGGTCATTTCCCGCCAATTATTTGTTGTGTGGACGAGCAGTTTTCACATGTTTTCTCTAAGTGTTTACTCGCTATTGAATAAAGCGATTAACTTGTTTTTTTTTTTATCGAACTCTCCGAGTGCTGATCTAAAAATAGGTCTAAAAATAAATATCATTATCTAAAACCCGATATCAGTAATATATGGCTAAATAGAGTGATAAGCAGTTGTCCGAAAGATGATAAGAGTGGTTATATGACGGTTACCTTGTGGTTACATTGTGACCAACTTAAGGTGGTGTTGCATAGCAAGTCGAGGGATATTTTCGATTTGCGGAGCGTAGCGACGGCGCCGAGGAGCGTAGCGACGAGTGCCGCTAGCAAGGCATCACTGTAAATTATTTCGTATTGGTCACACTGCTGGATATCTGGTATATGCTGGTATACTTCACAGACTTCTATACTAACTAGATAAGGAACTCGTATATTATTTATATTATTAATAGTGAAGCTCGCATATCAGTTTCCGCCATTTTGTCGGTTGGCAAAACATTACATTTCCTATACAAAATGTATAAATGTAACATCGTTTTTAATGGTAAAATATAGAAATAAATGAAAAATGATTTATATAAAATATTTTTTATTTTTTTTAAACAACAGGTTTAGACATCATAAAATACAATACAACATAATTAATATTTACCATATAAAATACCATATAATGCCAACCGAAAAACCTGGCTTCAATTGATAGCGGGAGTTCGCTATCTAGTTCTATATAGAAATCTGTGGTATACTTATGGTATATACTTCCTTATCATTTTTCGGACGACTGCCCCCGACGCGAAATTTTAAAACATGCTACGCCAGCTCATTTAACCATTGATCTGCGCATGCGTGTGGACTCGTATTATTTTTCAAGTCATATCTCTGATATCGTATACGCGCATGCGTAATATTTATACTTGATAATATCACGATTTGCCGCCAGAATTCATATTATAATAAAAATAGAAATAAATAATAATAATTTAGAATTTAGATTAAGCGTAATAAGAGTTGAGGGAAATTAAGAGGGATAGGATTATCGGACTACACCTTCACCCTTAATAAACAAGAAAATATATTAAAATTATGAATAAGTAGGTACCTCAAAATGTATTATTTTATTAACTTGCTTATTCTCAATTTATATTTATTTTCATTTAAGGTGAATCAAGTCCACCCAAGAACCCCTCCCTTATTTACATCTATGTATATCGAATAAGATAATGACATAATATGATAATTG
Source organism: Schizaphis graminum (assembly GCA_020882235.1). NCBI lineage: Eukaryota > Metazoa > Arthropoda > Insecta > Hemiptera > Aphididae > Schizaphis > Schizaphis graminum. Next base: position 111,240,894 of record CM037032.1, on the reverse strand, counting down.
CTTTTGTAAATTGATGTAACCCTTACCCTATTAAGTTAAGTTGTTATATGGACGTATTATTAATGGTTAAACTACATAAACTTGTTATTTATTAAAATGGGTATGTATAATTAATTTAGGTGTGATATATAACTTACAGTTACTTTGAACATTTTTTATTTTAGATTCAAAACCAGAAAAATTAGTAAGTATCAAATAATATTGGTAGATATACAATTTTAAATGGATTGAAATAATATATTTAAATGGTTCAATAATATCTGAATTGTTAATTTTTCTCTAACTGAACTATTCAAATTATATACTTAAAAATATATACAGTTGCTTATGTATTATTAATGCATATACATACTATTATACTAATAACAAGTTAAATGTAAATTTTAATAAATGTATTATATACAAATGGTTATCTATCCAAACACTTTAGTTGGGATATTTTACAGTGTTCACCCACATGGTTAGTGATTTACTACCAAAACCTTTGAGCTTTTACTTTGAGGAAATCGTATCAAAAACCTAATTTGATACATAATTGAGCTGGTTTTATAACTTATAAATTATTATCATAATGACATAATGTAAGGTATTTTGGTAACTAAAATGTCTTTATCTAATTTTTTTTTTATTATGTCACTTTTTTATTTTATTTATTTAATAAAAAATGCCTTCCTTGCCCTTACCCTAGAACATAACATATAGTAACTAGTAAGTACCAAATATTTTGGTGATTTTTAGATTATTATTTTATGTTAGGTAGGCAATATTAAATTATAAAATTAAGAATTTTACCACTTGATTTATTTAAATAATCATAATTTATTACTATATAATCATATTGATATTATATTGAAAAATTAGGCAAGAATATTGTATTTTCCAGGATTTTTTTTGTAAAGATTGTGGAATTAGTTACAAATATCGTCATACGTTAAATAATCATTTACTGAAAAAGCATAACATTAAACAAATTAATAATTCAGATTTAAAAAATATTAAATGCAAAGTTTGTGATAAAATGTTCACTCAAGTAAAAAATATGCTAAGGCATATGAGAACTATTCATTCCAAAAATACTACAAATGTAGATTTTGCTTCAAGTTGTGATACTTTGGAATTAGAAGTAATATAAAACCTCTATAAACTTTATATTTAAGAAAAATAAATTAATAGTTTTATTATTAAATATAATTTTTAGTCTACGAAAAAAATTGTAGATCATAATCATTTAATGTTGGAGTCAAATGTATTAGCAATAACAAAATATGAGCCAATTCATGTTAATTTACAGGTAATATAATATATAACTCTATTGTTAGAGAATGAATAAGTAATGTAATTAAAAACTACAGAAATGACATGACAATTGACAACAAATAATATTATTATATCATTAAAATATAATTTTTATATTATAAAAAAATATAATATATTCAAAATAAGTCTAAATAACTAATTTAAAAAGTATTGAGAATACTTTCTGCATTAAATAATTTTATGGAATAGTATTATAATAGTATTCCAAATACTGTATTTATAATTCTACCTAAGTTGCTTAGTATAAATATTTACAATTTAAAATTTGTTTATGTGTCTGTATAGAACAATAAAGAAATTGTACTTTAAATTTAATTTAGCAAATATTACCTCATGGATACGATTATACAGTTATTGAGTACATGGATTTAGAACCCGGACAATTTATTGCAAAATTCAACATAAACAATTTTAAGATAAATGATGTTAGTTCTTGGCTTTTGGAGTTTAGAGTAAAAAGTAAAATAACGTTTCTAACAACAAGTGTGAGAAGTCCTAAGTCACCAGAAATAATTTTCAAGGTTTAAGATGGATACATTAAAATTAAATAATTTTAGTTGTTTTGTCATAAATAAATAATAATGTTTGATTTTAGAAACGATATCGATGCCACCATAATACAAGGCCTAAAAAAAGTTCCAAGCCAAGTGAGAAACATTATGATTGTAAAGCTACACTAGGATTACAAATTATTAATAACAGCAGTTGTGTGATGGGAGAATTTGTTAATTTGTAAGTCTAATTTTAATTTTTAATCATAAAAATTTTAAATATATTTTATTTGTATACATTGCAGAAACAATGATGATAATTTAAATAATGGTGGTCAAACAAAAGCACTAATACTATTAAAGCACATTCACAACCATTCCATTTTAAAAGCTGATGTATTAAAACACAGAATACCAACTGACGAAATAAAACAGATATTTCTGAACTTTTTTGAAGAAGGAAAATCGCCATCAAAAGCACTATTTGCATTTAAATCCAATTTGAGAAATACAAAAGGAAATGATTATTATGTATATGCTGGTGATCGTGGGGAGCTTCCAGATCCACAATGGGTATATTATCTCTATTACAAAACTTTCAAACAACATTTTGGTGCTTCATATGGTGATGCGATGATGACGTCTCTTGCAGAAGCAGTAAATGTATATAATTTAGAAAGTAATACAAATGGGGCAGCAATTAAAGTCTTAGAAGATGGTAATTTTGCAATAGCCATTTCAACTCCTTTAATGCAAAGAATAAGTTGTGGTTTAGAAGAATGTGGTGAAATGTTATTTATTGATGCATCTGGGAACATAGATAGATATGGCTGCAAAGTGTTTGTAATATATACAAATAGTTGTGCAGGAGGCCTTCCCGTTGGAACTATTATTTTAACAAGCGAGTCTTCATCTGTAATTACAGAAGGTTTACAGTTATGGAAGAATCTGTTTCCCATAGATGCTTTATCTAAAAGGGGTGAGAAAGGACCTAAAATATTTATGTCAGACGATTCAGCTGCTGAGAGACATGCACTTAATGATGTTTTTCCTCAGTCAACTCTTCTTTTGTGTATTTTTCATGTTTTACAGGCAACCTGGAGATACCTTTGGAATTCTAGCCATGGTGTGCCTTTGTGCCATCGTCAAGTTTTGTACTCAAAAGTGAAAGACATGCTATATTCAAAGAGTAAAGAACAATTAGAATCAACATTTAATAATATATTGCATGAACCATTGATAAAAAAGTATTTAAAATTTGAATCTTACATAACTAACTTGTACCAAAGAAAAGAAGAGTGGGCACTTTGTTACAGAAAAGGACTAATAACACGAGGGCAAAATACTAATAACATTAGTGAAGCCGGCATGAAAATTATAAAAGATGTTATACTTGACAGGACCAAAGCTTATTCCCCAGTTCAATTATTTTTTTTTATAGTAAATGAATTAGATGCGTTTTATGAAATGAAGATCTTAGACATTGCAGCTAATAGACCAGCACAATACTTGAAAAAAAAATATATTCTTACTGATGCACAGAAAAAAGATTTAATATTTAAAAAACTAGATGGATATAGAAATATTTTTGAGGTACACAATAATAGCAGCAATACACAATACTGTGTAGATTTAGATGTGGGAATATGTTCTTGTCCGAAGGGTGATACAGGATATCCGTGCAAGCATTTAATTTTTATTGCAAAAAATAGTAATTTTGATCTTGGTATTTGCTTACCTACATCAGAAGAAACTAGAAAAAGATTACATATTATAGCAACAGGATGTTCTAATATTAAGGAAGGGTGGTATAGTTCTGTGAAAAATTGTGATAGTAAATTACCAAATAATAAACAAGATACACAAAACTTAAATGATAATAATGTACAAATTGCATTAGAGGAAACAGATGTCAGCTGCAGATCAGACAATATTCATAATAATAATCTTAATCTGAAAAGTATTTGCCAAGATGTAAGTAATTGCAATGATTTTGAAGCAACAATAAAACAGTTTGATGAGTGTATTGATAAAATGAAACGTGCTTTTGATTCAGATAAAACATACTTTCTTCCAGCCATAAAGAGTTTTGTAAAATCAATGGAAAATAATGTAAAAACACACGCAGGACTTTGTTCAGCTATGGAGACTTTTGGAAAGTACTCTGGGTTAAACCCCAAATTGAAAAATTCTAAATTAATAGGTAGTAAAAGAATTGGAACTCAGCCCACTGCAAGGGCTAGACGGACAACACAAATTGGAGGAAGAAACAATTTAACAGCAGGAAGAACACCGAAGTGGAGACGAGTACCAGAACACGGTTACACAAATAAATTAAGTTCAAGTAGATTACCTCAAAAGAAACATAAATCATTTGATCCCACTCAACTTCCAGCAAATATAATAAAAACTCCACATTCTTTAACACGCTGTGTAGAAATAAATAAAGCATTAGGCTCAACACATAGTTCGAAGTAATAATAATAATATAGTTAGTTAACATTTGTAATATTGTTTTGATTAGATTTTTAAGTTTGTTTTTAAAACAGTTCGTTTATTCGTTATTTAAATATGTAGTAGCAGTAATAATTACTTTTTTTATTCTATTATAATATTATTAATTATTATTAATTATATTATAATATATAATATATTTATAATTTATATTGTCATATTATCTGAGTATCAAACATTATCAAGTATAAATATTACGCATGCGCGTATACAATATCAGAGATATGACTTGAAAAATAATATGAGTCCACACGCATGCGCAGATCAATGGTTAAATGAGCTGGCGTAGCATGTTTTAAAATTTCGCGCCCCGTGCCGTGCCGGCGTATCGCGTCGCATCGACGCACCACCGTCACCCGCCCGCGTACCAAGAAATGTAACTTGACAACTTACCGAGTACCGACGACAACGGTACACAGCACTCCGCAGTCCGCGGCCGTTATTTCGTTTTGGCTCTTCCGCGGGTACGCACCCTTTCCTGTCCGGTTAATTCGTCTCGCACACCGCTCCCACGTTGTACACGAGCTGCGAACCCGAACGGTCCATTTTATTTTTGCTCTTGTTTGCCGTTCATCTAAAAACGTAAGTATTGTTCAGGATATTCATTATATCGTTATTATTATTCTCGGGGTTGTATTTGTGTTTATTACTGTTGCGTCGCGACAGTCCGCCGGACCAAACCACGTTTTCGAAAACCACACTTTGACTATACTCGAAAGTCACGCGGCGAGAGTATGAAGTTCAATCGTTTCATGTCGTGTGGTTACTCGAATCGTTCTAAGTTGTGAATGGACATTCTTCTTGCATGTTTTACAACGTATTTTTTTTATTGTAGTATTATTAAGAATTAATACCAAAGGCGTTGAACATTATCGCCGAACGGTTTTAATTACGTAACTTTATTGTTAATTTTTTTTTCGCATTTAAGGTAGCCCAATTGATGTAATTTAAAAGATCAACCATTATATTAATTTTACAAAATATAGTAATATAATTAACTTAAAATTTCGATTTTTTGTATCACGTGTTTTCTTGCGTTTTGGCATTGCACGTAATGACTAATATCTGGTTCCAGCGAAAAAACGAGCTCAATGCTTTCAAAAATAAAATGCCTATTTAAAAAAAGTAATAACCACTTATGCTAAATAAAAACATTTAACATTTATAGCATACACCGCAGATACCATACAAATACTATACCTATTTAAAATCGGACGTTTTTCCTAATTAATCGTTTATTGATTAAAAATCAAAAAAGCAGGTAAGTGAGTATCGCTCTGCTGTACATTAGGGGGTGGGGTGGACCTCGGACTAGGGCAGGTAAAATTTGAATGCAATGATAGGTATCATTGTATACGAAAAACGATTCTGAACGGAGATGATTTGTCAGTCTAGGATATATTATATTTAAATATTATCATATTATATTCTATTTTGAAACAAATTCAAACATTTATGTATAAAAGTTTCAAGATCTTACTTCAAGTAATTTTTTAAAAATAAAAATCAAAAATTATTTATTAGTAAAACGTTATTTTACACGCGTATTTTTGATTTCAAATTAAAATTAAAACTTTAAACACTCGTAAAATTTTTTAAATTGAATAATCCTCAAACTTTTTTATAATTATTCTAAGCTTAACTTATGGACAGCATAGTATTAAATTTTCAAATCTTAGCTTATGATAGTAAAATATTTATAAATTTTTAACTACCAAATAGTGAAAAATATTCATGATTTTGATGAATTTTTGTCAATATTTGAACTTCAAATGCTAATAAAAAAAAATTGCGCCTATATATTTTTATAATTTTTGAATGAGAGTTAGAACAAGTTATGTGGACCCTTCAATGAAATTTTCAAGTAATTTGTCCCAGCTAAATTTTTTTTATCAACATTTATAAAAAAAAAATTAAAAAAAATTGAAAATTTCAATTGTCTATAAATAGCTCAAAAAAAGTCAAAATATTTTGAAAATCAAATCACGTAAAGAAAATGGCAATCTAAATAACTGGTAAAATTTTCAAGTATTTACGACTTATACTATTTGTATAACAACAAATATCAAAAACCGTTTAAGGCTAAACCGTTATTTAACGCGGTTTTGTAAAAATTTAAATTTCAAACACCCATAAAAAATTTTTGTCTGAATCCGGTAGAGTTTTTTTTACAGATATTTGAAGAAAAATGTATGGAGAACCTTGTACCAAATTTTCAATACTTAGTTATAAAAGAGAAAAATTTTACGATTTTTCAACCACAAAATTACTTGCCAATTTTCGCAATTTTGACATATTTCGTATAAATTCGAACTTTAAACACTTATAAAAAAAAATTGTGACTAACGATTTCGGATTTTTTTTTATCACTTTAAGAACAACTTATGAGAAACCTTGTATTAGATTTTCAAGATTTTCTGGTCGGCAAAAAATTTTTTATCGTTATTTAAAAAAAAAGTACTTAGAAAAATTGAAAATTTCAATTGTCTATAAATAGCTCAAAAAAGGTCAAAATTCTTTGAAAATTTAACTGTATGGAGAACGCTAACATAAACATTTAGTGAAAATTTCAAGTATTTACATCGATTAGTTTTTGAGTTATAGCAAAATAAAAAATTCGATTTTGTCGAAAACGGTTTTGCGTAAAAAATTCCCGTTTTTCTGTCACTTTTTTTTGTTTTTCTCGATTTTTTAGAAAACTGTTGGAAAATGTTTACTTTTCACCTCCATAATGCACCAAGGATATCCACTTTGCCATCGGAAATCACCCCCAAAGTTTGAAATTGAAGCATTATTTCGACTAGTTATGCTGTACACAGACAAAAAAAAAAAAAAAAACACATCATTGTAAAATCAATACATTCATCACTCCGTTCAGAATCTAAAATGATCTTTTTTTTTATTCATTAAATATTTAAATATAACTATTTGACAAAATAATATACTAAATAAAACATAATTTATCTATCTCCTGTAAGCTTATACTTGTGTTGGAGATTATACATAAAGAGTTACATAAAGATAAAATTAATTACAAATTATCATATAATAATATAGAAGACATAGCATTAATAACATGAAAACATATTAGGTAGATTATTACTTTTAAATTTATCATCTTAGTATTTTACATACCTACCTGAATAATTAGTAACCCCAAGTCCCTAGTATATATCTTCAAATTTTTGTTTTATTTTTATGAATCGTACAGTATTCAAAAAATTTATTTTGTTTATACCTACATTAGGTATATTTTATCAGATTGCTGTACACCAGTTTAAACAAATGGTAGGTATACAAACATTGTCTTATCTATTACAAAAATGATTTATTTGATTATTTTTTTTTTAAATATGTTTTTATTTTGCTAATATCGCGTACATTAATAAAATAATGATATGCTATACACTTATTGTTTTAGTCTTGTAGATTGATCTTTATTTTCGAGTGGGTTATAACTAAATAAAAATTTTTATTTCTTTGTAAATTTTTTTATTTGATCAATTTTTTTTTTTAACTTGTCAAGCTATTATGGACACATATTTTATTGAAATAATTTAGTAGGTAGGTACCTAATAAACACTTATTAAGAATTTTTAAGAGACAACCAATATTTCATTAGGTTATTAACATAACTAATATAATATATCCCTTGTTTCACTCAATATGCAGATGTTTGGTTTCTGTAATGTATTATATTTATTATGTTTAACTGGTTAAGTCCTATTGTTAATAAATATAGTTTTTTTTATCATTAATATCGGGTTAATGGGTTAAATGTTAATAGACCCAACATATTTAATTTACAACATGCTCACGTAAATTCTTGAAGCCTTACACTTTATTTTATTTTATTAGATAACGTAGGGTCTTTATAACTGTCATATTACATGTTATTTTCTGGTAATATTTAAAAGTATTGTCTGAAGAACAAAATTATATAAATGGTAGTGTATTTTATGCTTAGGTAATTTATTAGGTATTATCAATATACAAAATACAAATGTTTTGGAAATATAGAAGTATTGATTGGAAATTACTAAGTAAGGTCCAAGTAGGTGAATCTTAGAACCCCGTTTTTATTATTAATTAGCTTCTTTAAATGTATACTTTTAAGTTTTAATATACTAGTAAAAGTGTAACTATGTATGATTATATTACAATATAATATAGGCAATAGGCATAATGCTATAAACAATTTATTTGCTTAATATATTATACAATATACTATATATTTCATATAAGTTAGTACTACACTATTAATAAATTATTCTAATAATGGGGATTTTATTTTTACCTATGAGTATATTTAAAGATTAATCATATAGTTAGTAGGTATATTTTATATAGAGTAAATAATAATATTAAGAATATATTATAAACTATTATCACACGATTCATATTAAATATATTATTTTTATTCTATAACATTAAACAAGAATAATATAATATTTATGTCCTATACGGCCTATAGTCAACTTATAAATTACAAAAAGGAAAGTTTTGATTGGCAAGAGGATTATTTTCTGTTAAATTTATGTGACAATTTATCCAACTTATAATTACATTTACAGTATCGATAAAAACTTAATTATTAAAGGACATTACTAGTAAATTTTAATAGAAATAAAGAGTAGGCTGGTATAAAAATATTTAAATATGATTGGTTTAATACTAAATTAAACATTTGAATACATTATTTATAATAGAAAATGGTTTAATTGTAAGTTGGTTATACAAGGTGATTTTTTTTATCGAAGAACACTCATTATTTCAACTTGAAATTATGTAAAAAAATATTTTCAAAAACATGAATACTTTCAGAAATAATGAGTGTTCTTCGATAAAAAAATCACCCTGTATACTTATTTCTTACTAAAAAGTGTTGATAGCTTAAACCATAAGAGAATGTAATAAAATTTCAAAACAATTGTAATGTGTATTATTCATAAAAGATTTGCATTTTTAAAATAATAATTGATGATTGAGAATTGTCCTGTAAATTGTAATTGTAATTTGTAATGACACATAGTACCTACATACGTAGTATAATCATTTATTTTATATTGTTGCTTTTAAAACTAAGGTCAACGGCACAACTATATAAATACACCACTAAATGTGATTTGTAAATTTGCATACAACCAGTTGAAATGTTTTCAGACTGTAGATTTAATTAAATATAATAAAATTATGAAAGCGAGTATTGAGTACGTATACCTACATTTTACACAAATTTAAAGAGAAAAGCATTTACATAATGTCCTGAAACATGTTTTGTTTAATACTGAAATTTTTTTTTTTTTTTTGGAGTAATTCCATTTCCTGATCTCGCATCTTTATGATCTTCCTATATAATAAATATCCTAGACTGACAAATCATCTCCGTTCAGAATCGTTTTTCCTATACAATGATACCTATCATTGCATTCAAATTTAACCTGCCCTAGTCCGAGGACCACCCCACTCCCTAATGTACAGCAGAGCGATACTCATTTACCCGCTTTTTAAGTATTAATATTATATTTATTATAAATTATTAAATTATATTACTTAAATTAGTATAAATGCAACAGTTTTAATTTTCTATGTTTTTGTATATGTTTTCCTTATAAATTGTACATTTTCTAATAATTAATAAGGTATTTGCTTATTTTTTAGATAAAAGGAAAAAATTCATTCAATAGATAAATGGTATTCTAATTTCTATGCAGTCTTGAAACAATTGACCAGTAAGTTGATTAATCATAATAAAAAATAAAGTAACGGTTATCTAATTATTATTTCATATTATTATTATATTATATTATTTTTTGTTTATTAAATATGAGGTTGACTTACCAAAATTAATTATATTAATTTTGTACATTGCCATTATTGATTTGATTTTAAATATCGGTCAATTTTGCACAGTTTTACAATATACTTTAATTTCAATTTGCAAATATTATGTAGTAGGTACATTTTTATATACATTTTACATTCTTATAAATGTTAAATCAATCAAAACCTGTGCTTAATTAAGCCAAGGTTTATCAGGGTTTTATGCAAAATTACTATCATAACTTTCAAGTTTCAAGATAAAAAAATATAACACTTTTACAACATGATATAATGTTAGTGATACTTAGCTGCAAGTTATGAGTATGTAATATATGAATATTTAAAAATTGATGAGAGAACACAGAAACACAGATAATATATTTATTACTTTCATTTTTAATAGTAGGTTATTACACCTCAATAGCGTAATTGGACATAGGCGTGTGCAACCTCCGGTTTCAGGGACAGCAAGAGATTAATTAATTCGGCCCATTTTTCAAATTTACAATTAGAACCGATAGTTTCACTTTTTATATTTTATACTCTAATTTATATTTTTAATATTTATTTTTCTTTTCTAACGTAATTTCTTTTATGTACATATTATTTTTATATTTTTGTAAAAAATCAAAATTTGTCCCCAAATGCTCTGTATTATAGGTAATATATGATATATGATATATGATATGAATGCATTTCGTGTATTTGACATTACCTAACTTCGTTGTGTTTAGGATCTGCTTTAATTTGTCTAGATAAGTATCGCGTATCTCCGTTTTATATCTGAATACTCTCTTTATCTCTTAAATAGCTACACACGAGTTTAATAATTAGTCAATGCTCAATAATATAATTTATATAATATAAGGTTAATAATTCACATGATATAATGGTCATTGGTCGTACAATTTCTAATTCATAGTTCTTCCAATAGTAGAAACTCCCCCTCTGATTCATATGGAATGGGAGTACGTGACACATCACGTAGATGCCCATATAGCAGTGCCTTTAAAAGACAAATACATATCGTAGCATCTTCAGGTAGGGTTCTGTAATACTCATGTTCTTCTCCACAAATAATTCTATGAGCGAAATCTAATGTGCTCCTATATGCGAATCTTTGGAAAGACTCGTAGTAACTAATAGTCCACACAAGTATTTCTCCTATCATTTGATCGTTTTTATTTAGTCTAAGGGTCAAATGACGACCCTGAAATTGTTCAACTAATTCTAGTTTGAAATCTGGAATAGTTGTACTATCTACTCCTATTACCAATGGCATTTTCAATTTCTGTTCTACTGGCGTAGTAACGTAGATTACATCTCTTCTTCCTTTCCTATAATATTTATAATTCATTATTTCATAATTGTATTTGTATATATTAGACTACTTATACTAAATTTATTCAGAAATGGCCTTAATGATTAATTTAGGGCCCGGAAGTTTATGCACTAAAAACTACCGAAATATGCACTTATGCAAATTTATAAATATAAGGAAAAAAACATTATTATACTACTACGATTTTTATTCAAATTTCTTTGACAGGTAATTAAAAATATTATTAATTAATATACATTTTTAAATATTGCAATTCACAATCAGCGACTTTGATAAATTTTCAAATTTAAACGACCGCCGGTTATCTGCCAACATATTTTTGTATACCGAAAAGCTCTGCTCCACGTCAACCGAAGAAATTGGTGCGTAGTGCGTATTTGAAATATAGTAGATCATCACAAGAAATATCTTCAGGTAAATTATCCATTGTGATTTCTTCTCCCAGCATAACTTATGAAACTTTGGTTAGTATTTTGAAGCCCAGATTCTTCGCAATAACTTCTTCAAATTTTTTATAAATTGTAATGCCTTTGGAACATTTCATTGTATGTATTTAATTTATTTTCTAAATTCTCCACTATTTTTATTGCGTCACTTAAAAGAGTTCCCTGAGTTTCTAAACATGTAATAGTCGTAACTAGAAATCCATAATTTGTATAAATAAAAGCTAAATTAGATTCTAAATCTGTTTCTGACATAATTTTTTTAACTTTTCCAATGGCTAGCGCATCATCAGCATCTAATAAATGTACGACTTTTTTAATTGCTTTAAAATTCTCACAATAGTACATTGCGGCTTTTAACCAGGTTCCCCAACGCGTAATGATAGGAGAAGGAGGCAATGGTAGTAGTATAATAGTGCCGTTCCTGGCGCAATTTTATAAATCACAAAAAAAGATCACAAAATAATTTAAAACATAAAAAGATCACAAAATAATTTAAAACATAAATAGAACACAAAATGAAATATAACATAAAAAGATCACAAAATAAATTTAACATAAAATGATCAGAAAACTACTTCCAATCAATCTATCATAATTCAATCTTTTTTGTTTTGATTTTTAATTAGTGTATTGATATGGTTTACAAAATTATTTCTATCTATATTTGTTTTATAATGTCCCCAAGCTAATGTATCAATACCATTTTCCAAAATAAATCTTTTATCATCATAAGCACTTAAAGCTTTTTTGTTTTGTTCTAAAGTAAAAATATCATGTTTCTTTGTTCTAAATAAATTTTGAGTAACATATTTTGGATTTTTATTGTATAAACAATTCAATGAAATCATTAAAACATATTTTATTTTCCACAATATTTTTCTTAACACCTTTAGCTCTTTTAATTTCTCTTTCTGTATTTAAAATTTTATGAGAATATAATTTGGATCTTAAACCTATAAATTCAGTCATAATTTTTCCATTCAACTCATCTTTAAGTTTACCTAAGACTTTTTTGTTAACTAAAGGTAAATCATAAATATTGTCTTTTGGATAATCTGAAGTGTCATAATAATCTAATATAATTTTTATATCTTGATAAAAATCATTAGTTTTTATTTCTATTATTAGTGAATCTGTATCAGTATATATTATAATAATCTAACATTATTTCCATATTTTTTCTTAATTACATTGTAATAAAAATTATACATCATTAATTTAGATAAATCTAAAACACACATTCCTATATATATTGGTTGTTTGAAATTAATTTCTCTTTTTTTCATATGGATTACTGCTAAATTTTCTGTAAAAATTGTTCTTTTATCGAAATTTGGTTTTGCAATTAATTTGTCTACTTGTCGGTCATTAGAACATAATCTTATATCAACATGATTTCTAAAATTCATCATTGTACGTCCATAAACACTGTTGTTCATTAATTTGAAATATTCCTTTTCAAAATCATTCTTAGCTTTTGATCTACGATTAGTATTAAAATCAATGAAAACTTACCCGCTTTTTCTGTTATATTTATATTATTTTCACATTTGCAAGTACAATTAATGTCTGGTTTTTCCGAGGATTTTTCTGACTTTGGGGGGCTAGGAAAAAAAAAATGTGAACATGTATAATATTAAATTTAAAAAAATATTTCATGATATTAATTATGACTAATATATACAATTTAATGTTTACATATTTACCGTAAGAATTCGATAGCATATTTTGCTCCGCTAATAAACCCAATATAAAAGGCCATGGAGCATGGCCCTTTATACATGGTGAACATATTGATCTATGAAATAAATAATATATAATAATCAAAAATTTTAAATTTAATATGCAATATATTTTATATTATTATGGTCAGATTATGGGTTATTTTAAATTTTTATTTTATTTTATTTTATTTATTATATGACGGGCGGAGCCCAGTTTAAATATAACAGGTTATTTTTAAATTACAAAATTACAAAATGATATAAGACTAACAATTTATTATATACATAGTTACAACAAAATTACAATAAACTATAATATGTAGGAGAAAGAGGGGGTCAAGATTTGCACGTCTCACACAACGAGTAGGAGGGGTTCGTTAACCAGATAGTCGGTATAGTAAATGGGGCAACGTTAAGAGTATGGCGTGCAGGGACCCTGAAATGGATATGTTGAAGGAGTGAGGGAGAATCGGTTTTACCACAAAGTAGGTTTTGAAGAGCAAGTCGCGAGCAGAACGGCGATCTGCCAGTGGAAGTAAATTCAACCTATGCAACACCGAGCCATAATCGTGTGAAATTTTTTATTTTGTTATAACTCAAAAACTAATAGATGTAAATACTTAAAATTTTCACCAAATGTTTATATTAGCGTTCTCCATACACAGTTAAATTTTCAAAGAATTTTGACTTTTTTTAAGCTATTTATAGCAATTGAAATTTTTAATTTTTTTTAGTATTTTTTTTTTTAATATAACGATAAAAATTTTTTGGCCAGCAAGAAAATCTTGAAAATTTAATGCAAAGTTTCTTATAAGTTGTTCTTAAAGTGATAAAAAAAAATTCGAAATCGTTAGTCACAATCTTTTTTTATAAGTGCTTAAATTTCGAATTTATACAAAATATGTCAAAATTTAAATTAAATTTCATGCGCTCATAATGCGTATGTTGGCCAAATACTTTTTTTATTAATAAATAGATACTATAAAGTAACTATAGTAACATATAGTAACTATACTATTTGTTTCAAAATAGAATATATGACAATATTTAAATATAATTTATCCTAAACTGACAAATCATCTTCGTTCAGAATCGTTTTTCGTATACAATGATACCTATCAATGCATTCAAATTTAACCTACCATAGTCCGAGGTCCATCCCACCCACTAATATACAGCAGAGCGATACCCACTTACCTGTTTTTTCATTTATTATATTTTTGGTCTCACATTTGCAAGTAACATTAATATCAGGTTTTGTATTTTCTATCTTCGGGGGGCTAGGAAAAAAAAAAATGTGAACATGCATAATATTTATTTAAAAAAAATATATCATTATAGTACCTTAATAAATTATGACTAATTTAAACAATTATATGTTTCATATTTACCATATAAATTCAGTTGCAAATTTTATGCCACTTATAAACCCCATCCAGTAGCCAAAACCTGACATAGCTGCATAAGTCTTTGAAGACATCATGGGATCTATGAAATAAATAATATATAATAATCAAAAATTTTAAATTTAATATGCAATATATTTTATATTATTATGGTCAGATTATGGGTTATTTTAAATTTTTATTTTATTTTATTTTATTTATTATATGACGGGCGGAGCCCAGTTTAAATATAACAGGTTATTTTTAAATTACAAAATTACAAAATGATATAAGACTAACAATTTATTATATACATAGTTACAACAAAATTACAATAAACTATAATATGTAGGAGAAAGAGGGGGTCAAGATTTGCACGTCTCACACAACGAGTAGGAGGGGTTCGTTAACCAGATAGTCGGTATAGTAAATGGGGCAACGTTAAGAGTATGGCGTGCAGGGACCCTGAAATGGATATGTTGAAGGAGTGAGGGAGAATCGGTTTTACCACAAAGTAGGTTTTGAAGAGCAAGTCGCGAGCAGAACGGCGATCTGCCAGTGGAAGTAAATTCAACCTATGCAACACCGAGCCATAATCGTGTGGAGGATGGTGGATATTAAGCTTGAAACCTGCAAAGCTGAGAAATTTACGTTGGACACGTTCGATAGATTGGGAGTGGACCAGTGATTGGGAGTTCCAACCACAGAACCGTGCTCAAGGATGGGCCTAACCAACGCACAATACAGTGCCTTTAAGGATCGAGATAATTCAAACTCATTAGCAATTATTTTAATAAAACCTAACGTCTTAAACGCCTTGCATGTTATGTGGTCAATATGGGCCCTAGGAGAGAGTGAGGGAACTAGGATGAAACCGAGATAAAAGTAACAGTATCGGCGGAATTTTAGACGAAGCCCATAATTGAGTATGAGAATTGATAAGAACGACATTTGTATGCAAATTTACAAATTACATTTAGTGGTGTATTTATATAGTTGTGCCGTTGACCTTAGTTTTAAAAGCAACAATATAAAATAAATGATTATACTACGTATGTAGGTACTATGTGTCATTACAAATTACAATTACAATTTACAGGACAATTCTCAATCATCAATTATTATTTTAAAAATGCAAATCTTTTATGAATAATACATATTACAATTGTTTTAAAATTTTATTACATTCTCTTATGGTTTAAGCTATCAACACTTTTTAGTAAGAAATAAGTATACAGGGTGATTTTTTTATCGAAGAACACTCATTATTTCTGAAAGTATTCATGTTTTTGAAAATATTTTTTTACATAGTTTCAAGTTGAAATAATGAGTGTTCTTCGATAAAAAATCACCTCGTATAACCAACTTACAATTAAACCATTTTCTATTATAAATAATGTATTCAAATGTTTAATTTAGTATTAAACCAATCATATTTAAATATTTTTATACCAGCCTACTCTTTATTTCTATTAAAATTTACTAGTAATGTCCTTTAATAATTAAGTTTTTATCGATACTGTAAATGTAATCATAAGTTGGATAAATTGTCACATAAATTTAACAGAAAATAATCCTTTTACCAATCAAAACTTTCCTTTTTGTAATTTATAAGTTGACTATAGTCAATACTATAGGCCGTATAGGACATAAATATTATATTATTCATATTTAATGTTATAGAATAAAAATAATATATTTAATATGAATCGTGAGATAATAGTTTATAATATACTCTTAATATAATTATTTACTCTATATAAAATATACCTACCAACTATATGATTAATCTTTAAATATACTCATAGGTAAAAATAAAATCCCCATTATTAGAATAATTTATTAATAGTGTAGTACTAACTTATATGAAATATATAGTATATTGTATAATATATTAAACAAATAAATTGTTTATAGCATTATGCCTATTGCCTATATTATATTGTAATATAATCATACATAGTTACACTTTTACTAGTATATTAAAACTTAGAAGTATACATTTAAAGAAGCTATTTAATAATAAAAACGGGGTTCTAAGATTCACCTACTTAGTAATTTCCAATCAATACTTCTATATTTCCAAAACATTTGTATTTTGTATATTGATAATACCTAATAAATTACCTAAGCATAAAATACACTACCGTTTATATAATTTTGTTCTTCAGAAAATACTTTAAAATATTACCAGAAAATAACATGTAATATGACGGTTATAAATACCCTACATTATCTAATAAAAAATAAAGTGTAAGGCTTCAAGAATTTATAACTTTTGAAATTTTGGTTAGTATTTTGAAGCCCAGATTCTTCGCAATAACTTCTTCAAATTTTTTATAAATTGTAATGCCTTTGGAACATTTTATTGTATTTAATTTATTTTCTACATTCTCCACTATTTTTATTGCGTCAGTTAAAAGAGTTCCCTGAGTTTCTAAACATGTAATAGCCGTAGCTAGAAATCCATAATTTGTATAAATAAAAGCTAAATAAGATTCTAAATCTGTTTCTGACATAATTTTTTTAACTTTTCCAATGGCTAGCGCATCATCAGCATCTAATAAATGTACGATTTTTTTAATTGCTTTAAAATTCTCACAATAGTACATTGCGGCTTTTAACCAGGTTCCCCAACGCGTAATGATAGGAGAGGAGGCAATGGTAGTAGTATAATAGTGCCGTTCCTGGCGCACTTTTATAAATCACAAAAAAAGATCACAAAATAATTTAAAACATAAATAGAACACAAAATGAAATATAACATAAAATGATCAGAAAACTACTTCCAATCAATCTATCATAATTCAATCTTTTTTGTTTTGATTTTTAATTAGTGTATTGATATGGTTTACAAAATTATTTCTATCTATATTTGTTTTATAATGTCCCCAAGCTAATGTATCAATACCATTTTCCAAAATAAATCTTTTATCATCATAAGCACTTAAAGCTTTTTTGTTTTGTTCTAAAGTAAAAATATCATGTTTCTTTGTTCTAAATAAATTTTGAGTAACATATTTTGGATTTTTATTGTATAAACAATTCAATGAAATCATTAAAACATATTTTATTTTCCACAATATTTTTCTTAACACCTTTAGCTCTTTTAATTTCTCTTTCTGTATTTAAAATTTTATGAGAATATAATTTGGATCTTAAACCTATAAATTCAGTCATAATTTTTCCATTCAACTCATCTTTAAGTTTACCTAAGACTTTTTTGTTAACTAAAGGTAAATCATAAATATTGTCTTTTGGATAATCTGAGGTGTCATAATAATCTAATATAATTTTTATATCTTGATAAAAATCATTAGTTTTTATTTCTATTATTAGTGAATCTGTATCAGTATATATTATATTAATCTAACATTATTTCCATATTTTTTCTTAATTACATTGTAATAAAAATTATACATCATTAATTTAGATAAATCTAAAACACACATTCCTATATATATTGGTTGTTTGAAATTAATTTCTCTTTTTTTCATATGGATTACTGCTAAATTTTCTGTAAAAATTGTTCTTTTATCGAAATTTGGTTTTGCAATTAATTTGTCTACTTGTCGTTCATTAGAACATAATCTTATATCAACATGATTTCTAAAATTCATCATTGTACGTCCATAAACACTGTTGTTCATTAATTTGAAATATTCCTTTTCAAAATCATTCTTAGCTTTTGATCTACGATTAGTATTAAAATCAATGAAAACTTACCCGCTTTTTCTGTTATATTTATATTATTTTCACATTTGCAAGTACAATTAATGTCTGGTTTTTCCGAGGATTTTTCTGACTTTGGGGGGCTAGGAAAAAAAAAATGTGAACATGTATAATATTAAATTTAAAAAAATATTTCATGATATTAATTATGACTAATATATACAATTTAATGTTTACCCCCTAATATACAGCAGAGTGTTACCCACTTACTTTTATTAATTATGTTATTATTACCACATCGGCAATTACAGTTGCAGTCACAATTGCAGTAGCATTTTGGTCTAGGAAAAAAAAAAAATGTTAACATGTATAATATTTAATTTAAAAAAATATATCATGATAGTAGCTTAATAAATTATGACTAATATATACAATTGAATGTTTACATATTTACCTGAGATATTCAATCGCGTATTTCACGCCCGATATGAACCCTATATAATATGCAATGCCGCATGGGCCAGGCCTTACGCCGCCAGGCATCATATAGATCTCATAGGCGTGCGCACGGGGTATGCAGGGTATGCACTTGCATACCCTGTGACAGACGCTTAGGGCACATGAACGTCATGAACAATGTCTCATTTCATAATTTAAACAGGATTTTTATAAAATGGTAATGCGATATCGATATGGAATAAGGACTTGTTTTTAAATTAATTTAGGACGGTTCTCAATAATTTAAGGAAATATTGATTTTATTTTTAGTGTAGGTATTTACTATTTATATATCCCAAGAAATGACAGCGATTACATATATTCTTTAATTTGACGATATCTAAATACTGATAATAATTATTAATTAATATAATAATATAGTAGTTAAAGTATACCAGGAAAGAGAAGGCTTGAATTATAAAAATTATATTGTATAATGTACATTTTCATTTAAATAAACATGTTTGTAAAAAAAAAAATACTTTTTATTAATAAAAAAAAAAAACTACTTAAAAGCAAAAAAGATGAAAAATTTTTTTTTTCTTATGTAAAGTAGTAACCTATAATATAATGTCAAGCACATTTATTTTAGGGGTATTTATATATATGGGGGGGGGGCACATTTTATCAGCTGCATGCCTGCATACCCTGCGAACAAAGTCTGCGCACGCCTATGATAGATCTATGAAATAAATAATATATAATAATCAAAAGTTTTAAATTTAATAATATGCAATATATTTTATATTATTATGGTCAGATTATGGGTTATTTTAAATTTTTATTTTATTTTATTTTATTTATTATATGACGGGCGGAGCCCAGTTTAAATCTAACAGGTTATTTTTAAATTACAAAATTACAAAATGATTTAAGACTAACAATTTATTATATACATAGTTACAACAAAATTACAATAAACTATAATATGTAGGAGAAAGAGGGGTCAAGATTTGCACGTCTCACACAACGAGTAGGAGGGGTTCGTTAACCAGATAGTCGGTGCTGGATGTCGGTATAGTAAATGGGGCAACGTTAAGAGTATGGCGTGCAGGGACCCTAAAATGGATATGTTGAAGGAGTGAGGGAGAATCGGTTTTACCACAAAGTAGGTTTTGAAGAGCGAGTCGCGATCTGCCAGTGGAAGTAGATTCAACCTATGCGACACCGGGCCATAATTGTGTGGAGGATGGTGGATATTAAGCTTGAAACCTGCAAAGCTGAGAAATTTACGTTGGACACGTTCGATAGATTGGGAGTGGACCAGTGATAGGGAGTTCCATACCACAGAACCGTACTCAAGGATGGACCTAACCAACGCACAATATAGTGCCCGCCAAAAATTTAGTTCTATTATCTTATTATCATTTAAAATGTTGTTTACTATTTTTGAGTGCTATATTCATTATTCTATTGTGCAGTCATTATATCAATGCCACCAAATACACAATGATTGCTTTATTTTATATAACTGTGTATGGCACTGAATATCGTTCCTACGTTCATATTATTATTTTGTATTCGGTTTGGTCTGTTGTACCATTTTTTTCTAGTCGCTCTTTTTTTCGGTGCTCTCGAAACAGCAAGTTGTTTGCTCACTGCTCAATATAATATATTTCTCGGTATTCGATTGTATGCATTCATTATTCCTCATCATATCTTTCAGTGGCGTACACACGTGGGGGGGGTTTGGGTGTTCAAACCCCCCCCCCCCCTTAAACTTTTTAAATACTTGAATACTTATACGAAAATGGCTAAAAATTGTAAATTATTTATTTTCATAACATATTTGTAGAAAAATAAAAATATAACTATATATATATATATATGTATGTATAATTTTTAATATAACCCCCTCCATTGAAAATATCTGTGTACGCCACTGATATCTTTATGGTTTGTTCAGTATTCGGTAAATGACGGTTTTTTTGATATTTGGTATGTATCGTTCGGCCACCTTCTGTTGCGGTTATTAAATATTATTATGTTTGCAGGTCAACTTTATATATATAAATTGTCATTGGTGAATAACTCGTGGTTTTGTCTTTGTATGGTTTGGCTGCTCTTTTTATTGTTGGCTGCAGGTTATTATTTGGTTCTTCGTGGTATGCTTAGCGGTGCTCATGTGAGTGTGTCAGATCAACCTGTTATTTTTATTGTAACTTATTAAAATTATTATATACGGATCTGGGCACCACATGGCATCATAATCATACATAAGGTACGTGGTGCACCACATGGTTATACTAATATTGTTAATTGTGATATTATTATTATTGTTCTTTATTATTTATGTGTTGTTGTAATTAAGTTCATTATTAATATTATTAATATTATTATTATTATAAGGGCCATCTAAGGCATGAATATTACTTTTTTTTAATTATTACCTTTGTTAAAAAATACTATTTCAAGGCTCAAGTTTGTGATTATTACAATATTATATTGTTTGTTGCCTTTTAATTGTTTTTATATATATATTTGTTACTGTTGTTATATTGGTTATAGTAACTGGACTTTGATTCAGCACATTGTTTATTGTGTTATGTTATTCAGTATTATCTATTTTTTATATTGCCTAACAGGCGGATATTATTATATTGTTTTATTACCAGTGTGATTTTTTTATTTAATTATACAGTCCACATATTTACCTAATTCGTTTATTTTATTATTAGAGTTACTCTAAATTATATTAATATTATATAAGTAGGCAACGCTTCAACATTTGGTCCTTATCGAGTCGGATAAATATAAATAATAATATTCAGACTAACATATATTATTTTGTTTTGTTTTTTTTTTATTGTAACATAAGCATTATTGCAATCACTTGTAAAGCGCTCATATTGTCAAGTCTTATTTTATTGTAAAAGCACTTGCATTACATAGTTAGCGCTTAGTTGATAAGTATTCCAAACATTAGATCTGCCATCATGGATACTGATGAATATAAATCATTAGTACGTCGAATAAGCAATTTAAAATTTGAAGTAGCTGCACATTTGAAGTTTGTGAAGAAATTTGTTGAATCTTCAATGGCATTTCAGGCAGTGGACATCAGGTTGGGACTACTCAAGACAATCAAATCAAGAAATCAATTTGAAGACATCCAAAGCAAAATTGAAAAATTAGATAAGAGAGATGATCAATCTCAAGCTGATGAACGAGTTCAATTTAATGATCTGGTATGTGATGTACAAGTATCTTTAATGACACTTTCTGAAAAGGGTTAAAAAGAGCCAATGACATCTGACACAGTAAGAATTAGTGACACAATGCGATTGCCAGCAGTTCCTGCGCCTGAGTTTGATGGTAACCTTCAAAATTGTCAGCGTTTAGGGATTCGTTTGATTCAATGTTCCATAACAACAAATCATTGGCAGATGTTCAAAAACTGCATTACCTAAAGTCTTGTGTAACATAATATGCTAGTGATGTGATAAAAAGCTTTCCAACAACAGGTGAAAATTATCAAAGAGCTTATGTTGCCCTACTCATGCTTTATGAAAATGAATCATTAACAATTCAATATCATATACGTTCATTAATAGACACACAGAAGGTCATCACTGAAACTGCAGCAGAATTGCAAAAACTACACCATCATATTATGTCACATGTCAAAACTTAAGAAGCTCTACATCAACCTATCCATAGTTGGGATGCCTGGCTTGTCACATTAATTTGTTACAAACTAGACAATATAATAGTTGGTGAATGGCAGCTCCGCCAGAGCACTCGTGAACTACCCAAGTTCACTGAACTAGAAACATTCTTGTTAAATCGCATATCAGCATATGAAGTTGGCGACTTCAACAACATCTCCACTATTGAAGGACAGCATCAAACCATGAGACGAGCCCCTCAAAAAAAGGCATTATTCAGCAAAGGGAACAATCTTAAAACCCCAAGTAACATAAAAGTGAATTATGCACAGGTTCTCACAGATTGCATACCTGTGACCAATTCCTGGACTAGTCGGTGTCTGAGCGTTCAACGGTAGTTAGTAATCATTCATTATGTTTCAATTGCCTACAGAATGTTCATAGTGCTTCTGTCTGTCGGTATGGAAGTTGTCATAAGTGTGGTCGCAAACATCATACCAATTCACATGAACATCAACACACCACTAAACCAGATAATGTCTCAACAAATAATTTAGATCAGCAAGCTGAAGTACAATCATCGCACACTTCGATGCATGTACAACAACACAATAGAGAACATCAAGTTATGTTAGCGACATTTATTGTCATAATATGTGGAACAGAAAATGAACAATACGAGTTGCCAGCAGTCTTTGACTGGTTCTCAAGTGAATTTCATCACTAGACGGTGCGCTAATCTACTAAGGTTAAAACCGTTAATGTCAACATCAAATATATCAGGTATAGGAACATTATCCACCAAGTCTACAAAACTTGAACCCACACTTCTATCATCACGTTTTGGCTCATATCAAACTAGTGTTGATATACATGTTTTGCCTATCATAACTGGTCATCTACCAACGAGTACTGTTGACATCAATCAATTCAATATTCCAGACCAAGTCAGATGTCAACTTTCAGACCCTTTATTTCATAAACCTCAACCTGTAGACTTATTGTTAGGTGCTGAACTGTTTTTTGAACTGTTCATAGGTAACCAAATTAAACTTTCACCTAAGTCATTCGCATGTGAGTCTCAGTTGGGTTGGATTATCAACGGATGCATTCCTGTCATTGAGTCGTCAGTACCACAATCATTAATTTCTACATCCCTCACCACCAATCTGAATAAAATCTCTGCATTGTCTCTCCACAGTCCAAAGGGTATTGCCCAACGTGCTGAAGAAGCTCAAGTTGAAACTCATTTTCAAAGTTCAATTAAACAAGATCATAATGGAAAATTCATAGTGAAGTTGCCAATCAACGGGGACCCTAGTGTTCTAGGAGATTCAAAATATATGGCTACAAAAAGATTCTTAGCAATGGAACGATGATTGATGAGCAACAAAGCCCTAGCAACACAATATGAAAAGTTCATGACTGAATATCTAACCACCGGCCACATAGAGAAGATTAAAAACACAGACATCGGTGAACCCATCACATATCATCTTCCTCATCATGCTGTGGTAAAAGAAAACTGTATAACAACAAAGACTTGCGTTGTGTTTGACGCATCAGCTGCTACATCAACTGGAATATCTCTCAATGACATTTTAATGCGAGGACCCACGGTGCAGCCAACATTATTTCAAATTATTCTAAGATTTCGGCTACATAACAAAGCAATCACTGGTGATATTAAGAAAATGTATCGCCAAGTCAAGGTTGATCGGTCTGACTGTGACTTACAACGAATTGTATACAGATCAAATCCAAGTCACCCATTGCAACATTACAGACTGTTAACTGTCACATATGAGACAAAATCAGCACCATATCTTGCCACAAAATGTTGATCTGAACTAAGCAAACATTGCACTGATCGAAGAATTTCTAGAATCAACAAAGAAGATTTTTATGTAGATGATTTTTTAAGCGGTGGAACTACAGTTGAGGAATGTTGTCAATATTATCAAGAACTAACAAATGTAGTACTAAACCAAGTCAACTTTCCTATCAAAAAAAGGTATTCAAATTCTGCAGAGCTGATCGTAAAAATACCGTCTGCCAATGAACACCATTAAATTTCTGCTGGCTGAAGATGAATCCATTACCACTCTAGGACTAACTTGGCTACCAAATAAGGATGTTTTTAAATTTGTACTCAAACCTTGGAGCCCACAAACACGGATGACAAAAAGATCATTGTTGTCAGATCTGCACAAAATTTATGATCCTCTTGGTTTTATCACACCAGTTTTAATAAAAGGCAACATTTTTCTCCAACAATTATGGACAATCAAGGTGGGTTGGGATACAGTTTTACCTCCTGACACTCAGTTCAAGTGGTCAAAATTTTGTAATAGTCTACAATCAATGTGATAACAATAAAACTGTTATAGAGACATTAGCACAAGATGAAATTCAATGACACTTCAACCCTCCAAGTGCACCTCACATGGGTGGTCTTTGGGAGGCAGTGGTTAAATCTACGAAACACCATCTAATAAGAACTTTAAAATCAGCCAAACTCATTTTTGAAGAACTAGCCACCTTATTGTGTCAAATTGAGGCTTGTCTAAATAGCAGGCCATTAACTCCCCAGTCTAATGACCCTGAAAGTTTTTCAGTGTTAACACCTGCCCATTTTTTAGTAGGATGTTGTTTAACGTTGCCTCCAGACGTAGAGCATCTCGAAAAACCGATTAACCATATAAAGCGATGGCATATCGTACAGGCAATGATACAAGGTTTTTGGCGCATATGGTCCACTGAATATCTACACACACTGCAAGTCAGATCAAAGTGGAATGTAGTCACTAAGGATGCAGTCATCAGAATAGGAGATTTAGTGTTAATCGTAGAAGACAATCAACCACCATTAACTTGGCACACTGGCCGAGTGACACAGCTTCATCCTGGTTCTGATAACATCGTTCGTGTTGCAACAATTACCATGCCTGGAAATAAGTCATTGCGGCGACCCCTGGTAAAACTATGTCCACTGCCTTATGTCAATGCTGAAGATTCAACAAAGTTAACCTTGTTATCAGCTATTCAAGTCAAGCGTTTCATGATCATTCAAGTATATCTGCTCAAGTTCAGGTTACTCCTCAAGACTTAAGCTTAAATTATTATAACCTATTATATGATATTATATTGTTATTTTATGTTCTGTTGAAATACCCATTGTATTTCAACGGGGGGGAATAAGTTGGCGCTACATAGCTAATTTGAAATGCCCGCCAAAAATTTAGTTCTATTATCTTATTATCATTTAAAATGTTTAGTATTTTTGAGTGCTATATTCATTATTCTATTGTGCAGTCATTATATCAATGCCACCAAATACACAATGATTGCTTTATTTTATATAATTGTGTATGGCACTGAATATCGTTCCTACGTTCATATTATTATTTTGTATTCGGTTTGGTCTGTTGTACCATTTTTTTCGATGCTCTCGAAACAGCAAGTTGTTTGCTCACTGCTCAATATAATATATTTCTCGGTATTCGATTGTATGCATTCATTATTCCTCATCATATCTATATGGTTTGTTCAGTATTCGGTAAATGACGGTTATTTTTGATATTTGGTATGTATCGTTCGGCCACCTTCTGCTGCGGTTATTAAATATTATTATATTTGCAGGTCATCTTTATATATATAAATTGTCATTGGTGAATAACTCGTGGTTTTGTCTTTGTATGGTTTGGCTGCTCTTTTTATTGTTAGCTGCAGGTTATTATTTGGTTCTTCGTGGCAGGGGCGTATTTAGGCCGGGGCCCCCTAGGTGTGTTGAAGTCGGGGGCCACAGGACTAATTTATATTTGTATTATTATTAAATTTCTGTGTTAAAGGGGGCCTCTGTCTCTTATGGCCGTAGGGCCACCAAATTCCTCACTACGCCACTGCTTCGTGGTATGCTTAGCGGTGCTCATGTGAGTGTGTCAGATCAACCTGTTATTTTTATTGTAACTTATTAAAATTATTATATACGGATCTGGGCACCACATGGCATCATAATCATACATAAGGTACGTGGTGCACCACATGGTTATACTAATATTGTTAATTGTGATATTATTATTATTGTTCTTTATTATTTATGTGTTGTTGTAATTAAGTTCATTATTAATATTATTAATATTATTATTATTATAAGGGCCATCTAAGGCATGAATATTACTTTTTTTTAATTATTACCTTTGTTAAAAAATACTATTTCAAGGCTCAAGTTTGTGATTATTACAATATTATATTGTTTGTTGCCTTTTAATTGTTTTTATATATATATTTGTTACTGTTGTTATATTGGTTATAGTAACTGGACTTTGATTCAGCACATTGTTTATTGTGTTATGTTATTCAGTATTATCTACTTTTTATATTGCCAAACAGGCGGATATTATTGTATTGTTTTATTACCAGTGTGATTTTTTTATTTAATTATACAGTCCACATATTTACCTAATGCGTTTATTTTATTATTGGAGTTACCCTAAATTTTATTAATGTTATATAAGTAGGCAACGCTTCAACAATACCACTTGTGCAGTCACGATGAAATCAAATTCAAAATAATTCAAAATACTTTATAATAATAATAATAATATTATTATATATCAAATATTATTGTATAATATAGTATTAGTCACGATGTAGAGAAGAGAAGGTGATAACACTCCGTGAAAAAAGTGGCTTATTTTTCGACGGCACTATTTTAGTTAACATGAATACCGCCGGGCACCGCCACAGTATTCGAAGGCCGGTTACATTAATTATTTTCTATTAAGGTGTATTGAAAATGAACCACGATGTAAAGAATATTATGAATATATTGTAATATTTATAATATTAAGTATATGGGATCTTCTCTACATCGTGAAATGAACTATATAATATGGTATTATTGATCAAATTTCATAATTCATACGAATATGATTATATCATACATGCAAGTTGAAATAAATAAAAATATTATATATAGGCACAAATTCAATAAAATAAATATATAGAGGTAGACTTCCAGTTCCAGATTCCAGTCATAACAAATATAAATTATTTGCTTTTTTGGTACATTATAAATGGAAGTTATAATATAGTATTAATGTTTGAATTTCATAATTCAATATAATAAATACATAGAGGTAGACTTCCAGTCATAACAAACAGTATTTAAAATAGAAATCCTTTCCCAATATTGTTCCAAATTTAATAGAATTATTGTAAGAACTCTGACTGCCCATTTAAACATTAGTTATTTACTACTGGCAGACTCAATAGGCTTTCCTATATTTTCAAAAGTTTAATAGTAAATTAATTTATAAAATTCCAAATAAATGTTTTGTGCCAGGCTGTAAGACGGGATATGCTAGTGAAGGAAAGAATATCACATTATTTCGAGCACCAAAGGTATAAAACCACAATAGACTAAACAAAATTTATGAAAATTTTTAAATTTAAAGTAAATAATTACTAAATAGTTCCACAGTAATATCATTGATTATAGAATTATTCTATAATCAATGGTAATATATTATTATATGGTACTAATAATTTTGTTTATACTATGATAAATTATTTGTACATGCAATAATTTTAAGTTATTTTCAAGATACTGATATTATTATTTTAAATAAGTATTATAATTTAAAATAAAAATTATTAATTATAGTTATTATACGTAATAATAACTATTATGTACATGTTAATTCAATTTTAAATTTTTATAAAAATTTATAATATTATACTAATTTTTCTTTATTATAATATTCCTATAACATGTTTAAGCTTAAGTATCATGTATCAATCAACTGGTTGTGATATAATTATAATTTCAATTTAATAACACATTTGTTTATGTTGATAATAAATCTAATTTATTATTGAAATTTGTATAATTTATAAAAAAATTAAAAATACTACCCAAATTAGGATATAATTTATATAGTCACAAGACTCATAACTATATGGAAAATAAACATTTACTTAAAAATGTTTTATAAACATGAGCATTGTACACAATTGAGACAAATTAAAAATATAAAATTTAAATTAAAAACAAATATATTATAAGTAAAGCTAAAAAATTACATAACTCATAAATATTAAGAGTTATGGGTATTTATTAGTTCCATCAAAACAGCTATATGAAATAATTTATCAGGTAACTAAATGACTAACTAAATAGGGACTAAGTACCTATAATTTTATGAAGATATACATATACAGATATAGTTCATAGTTTTTTTTTAATAAATCATTGTATAATGTGATAATTTTAACTTAATAATTTTTAAGGGAATAGTATATTCAAATTATACCAGATATTTTATAAATTAATAAGATTATGTATAGCGTATAGGTAATAAGTATACAAGATTAAATTAAATCTAATTAAATATTATAATATATTGCTATAATTTCCAACTGTCAACTTCTATATAGGTAGTTGAATGCATAGGCACACACAGGTATTTTTCATCTTAAATAAAATATTAATTGATTTATAAATTACGATTTAAAATGAAAATAATGCATAATTGCATGGTGGTTATAATGCTATTATTGAATAACAACCGGCCTTCGAAGCTTGTGGTGCTCACGGTGGATTTTATTTAAACTACAAAATTGCCGTCGAAAAATAAGCCACTTTTTTTCTCCCGATCAAGCCGAGTGTTATCACCTTCTCTTCTCTACATCGTGGTATTAGTATACTCGTCAGTCGTCAACACTACACGCCGGCAGATGCTTTAATAATGTACGATGTGTCGATGTACCCACTACCCAGTACCGGCAGTACCCGTGTGGTTTTATTTGTATTTCGACATTTAATAATTTTATTTATAACCGCGCGTCAGCTTATCAAACGGGTTTTCCTGTTGAGACTGTCGTCTTTACGGTTCAGACGGTTCAGTCATTGTCATATTTATTTTGGTAGATACACTGATGGTCGCCAATCACCAGTTCACCACTACACGTTTGGTGACACGAATGACGTTTATTTTATTCCGAATCGACAGTATTATTATAATATAAAATATTAAAATTTATAAAATAGGTATAATAATATTTCTGACGTGTGTCCAGGCGCGGGTGCTTGGGAATTGGGACAACACATTATATCGACAAAAATGTTCTGATGAATAATGATCGTGTAATACAATTTTTTTTTTACTCTTTAGTACCAATTGAGATAATGATGACATATTACCATATTATATATATTATTATTATACATTTATACTCATTTCCATCAAAATAATTTCCATACATTATATTTTAAATGTACCCACAATGGCACAATGGATTGAGTACGAGGTCTTTGCAATTCAGTTTATTTTTTTTTAAGTATTTCATTTACGCGCGTCAGTGGCGTAGCCAGGATTTTTTTTCGAAGAGGGATGATCAATTTTTGTAAAGAACAATTTAAGATTTTTGTAGTAATTTTCATAGACCATTAAAAATTAAAATAATTTTTAAATTTTTTTGATATTTCGGGGGGAGAGGGGCAGCAGTCCGCTCAACCATCTTCCTGACTCCGCCACCGACGCGCGTTTATTGAATATTAGTTATTACTTATTATTATTGGTATTATAACTATCAATAATTTTACCGTATTATTTATATTTATTTATATATATATATTATATAATATACTTATTACATAAGGTTATTTAATTTTCATTAAATTTTCAATATTCTATTTTGATATATATTTAATAGAATTTAGTCAATACGAATTTTTAACATTTATGCTTTCTTACAAATAAATTATAATTAAATTAAAATTATTGATTTAAAATATTAATATATGTTAAACATTTATTTTAAGTATATTTGTAAATGTTTAATTGTCATTGAATTTTTGATGTTGTATTTACATATAATTCTTTACATTTAATAAAAATTAGTTTTTAATATTTCTTTCTAATAAAATATAAATTTAATTTTGAATTTTTATGTTTTAATATAAAATAAATGTTGAAATATATTGTAAATATATTAAATGTAAGGTTATATCGTGGTTGTATAAATGTTTAATAATAAACATTTAATTTCCAATCAAAATTAAACATTTATAAAACCATTATGATTGACAATATTGTTGTGTGGGATTACTCACTAAACACTTCTTAAGCTTCTTATTAATACCAATTATCATTTTTAAAAATTGTAAATAGTTAAAACCATCTACGTTCATAAATTTTTTTTCAAGAATACTAAGTTCAGCTTCTCTACATTTAATACCAGCTGTATACATTCCTCGACGAAAATCCGATCTGGATACGTAACCATGATTATTTCTATATTTGTTAAATTTATTAATATGTAAAATTAGTAAAATAAATTCCTTATTAAATACAAAATATTGTATTACTTATCAAAAACCTTGAAATACTGTTCTAGCATTATTCTATTTTCGTTTAAATAATTGTTTATATTAATTATTGTCTTATTAAATAAAACATGTAAATGTAATTCCACTGCATCCCAATCTTGTCCTTTTAAACGAAGCATTTCGTTCACATTTCAATCACATTTTACTTCTATATCCGAAGATTTTTCCAAGCTTCTTTCCATAAATAGGTACTATTTCCCAGACAGAAAAAAATTTTTTTCTTGAGATGTAGATAAAAAATTTGCCTTAGTAAAAAATCTTTAAAACTTAATACAAGGTAGTTTATAAGTTAAACTTATATAGGTATTATACTAATTCTGATGATTTTTAAAAAAAGAATGAGAAAATTTATAAGTTTAGACGAACACGACGGTTTCTAACACACAACGACAACAGGCTTCCTTATTGTTTGAACACTTTCAACACAGGTTGCAAGACTGTTGACACATATATGGACAGTCTATTCAAACGATGAAACGGATTCCCGCAAATGACGAAACATAAATATTGGATATGAGAACGAAGTATTATAAGATGTATATATTATATATTATATATGTATATACATATTACTATTACAATATTTATGTAAAAAAAAAAGGGCGAGAGATACATACAAATAATTAATTATAAAGAGAAAGAGTGTTCAGAAAAAAAAAATAAGGTTAAAAATTAAGTGATTGAAATTTTACAATAATATCAACATAAAAAACAAAAATGATGTTGACATCTGCAAAATATTACGTAGATTAAATTATTCATGATCATCAAATACTGATAATTCAGACAACAGGTATAAAACAATCAGCACTCATTTGATAAAAAATTATGCAACATGCGTGTGATCGCATTTTTGAGTAAAAAAAAAAAGAAAATTTTAATAAATATACATATAGATGTATTATATGCTGAAGTGCAGTCTGTGTACAAACATATCATGTCAATATTAGTCATCACAATATTATAACAGTGGTGTATTCAAATATTCTAGTAAAATTTTAATCAATTTACAAAAAACTAACCTTAAAAATATATTTAAAAAAAATCATTGTTAAATAAAAAGCGATTCATATTGTAATTTTGTCTCCGTCATACGTTAGGATAGTTTTTATCCCGATTAATAACCTCAAATCTCAATATATTACAACTTTATTATGTTTAGGGCTGTGCGGTTATTTAATCGATTATTTGAATAAAAGATTGTTTATAAATGCTAAACAATACTCATATAATTTAGGTCAATGAAGCAAATGAGCTGAGACAACAAAATGTATTAGATACCTATTAAAGAGTATCGGAATGTTAGAAAAGGTGACTCTTCTGAAAGTCACGGTACGGATAAAGTACTGTGATCAGAGAACGAATATTTTATGTGTTTTAATAAAGATATGCTGTTGAATTTATATTTTGTTTGTATTTATTTAAAGTATCTGTTTTATGTTAGTAGTGTTAGTATATTATAAACGACAGTACGGACATAACAAACTGTTATTATACTATTAAGTACTACAGTAAAACCTCGATAAGACGGAACTTTGGTAAAACGGAAACCCTGGTAATACGGAAAATTTCTATGGTGCTTTTTTTCAAATCTAATTTTTTTGAATCCCGTAAAAACGGAAACTTTGTCACGGAAAAATTGCATGGTCCCAAGCGATTCCGTCTTATCGAGTTTTTACTCTACCTATTACTTTTTTTGTAAAGCACTGTTCACACGGCCATATGTACGGCAGAAGAAGGAACGGGCGACCGTGTTAATCTGGCGAGCCGGCCGCGGCGGCGCAAATAACGCACAGATTTTTTTTTATATTAATAAAAATCTAGCAGAAATCACTTAGATGTACGACTGTAGCAGTGGTTCTCAAACTCGCGTATACCACCAATGACTAAAACTAGAACGATCCAAAATCCAAATTGTACAGTTAAATACATTTTTTTTAAATAATAAGACAGTAAAATACTACAACTACAGTACAATTATTTTTTATTTATTTTTTTTTTTTTTAAATAATAGATATGAATTAAACAATTGAATGGCTTTATAATCCAAAAACAGCCCTCCATGTACCACCAAAATGAAAATAACAGTAATAAATGTGTGGTTAAGGGAAGATATATAAATTTTGATTCCCATATCTACGACCAGTGGATAAAAAGTAAAAAGTTTAATTTTCTGGGCTTTTTTTGTCAGATCGTCCACCACTTCCTTAGCAGCTGTTAGAGGCACATATCCATGGATTGATAGCATTGTGAGTCATTAAGACCAAGATCTATAAAGATTTTATTTATAGATCTTGCATTAAGACGGCTCTAAAATAATTTAACAGCTTTCAAGTTTCTTTTAGAGTTCATTTTTAATATTGGAAAATCATAATTTACTGGTGGTGTCCATAAATTATTTAAAACCTTAAAAAATGTTATATACATAAATTAAGTTACACACTACACATGTTTTTAATTTATTTAAATCAAAAAATTTTAAAATAATATGTGATTAAACTTATATCAATAACAAATGCACTCACTATGTTTTTTTTCAATATCAGACAAGCTTCGATTTATAAAGAAACCTATATAATTTGTTGGTCCAACTTCAACAGGTGCATTACATTCTAACATGTCTAACTGAAATAAAGAAAAGCAAAGCAACAAGAAAAACATCTATAATTAAAGCACTTTTTCACCTATATTCTACGGTAAATGCGGTTAAAGCAAATAGCAATAGTGTGATATCTAAGTTTAAATGTAAAAAGTACTTAGCTATCCATGTACGGATACTTACTAGTTTTTATTTAGTATATAGTCTAATTCTGAACGTCAGTGCGTAAACTGGGTGCTGCAAATAAGGTATGTTTTTGCACCACCAGAAGGCAGAAAATCATTGAAATATATAATAATATAGAAACAGATACAAAATTGTAAATTTCGTGCATGTAATAATAATTATAGGCATTATCAAAATTATTATTCTATCTATATTCTAAAATAGTAAAATAAAAAATATGGCAATAATTCATTACCTGACAAATTAGAATCAAAAATAGAATAAGTACATAAAAACAAATTTACATTCAAAAAGGTTTTCCAGAGACATTAAAAATATTCCTTACAATACCTATTCATACAGCAGGTTGTAAAAGATCCTTTTTTTGTCTAAAGAGGTTAAAAACTTACCTTAGAACGACTATGGGGAATTGGGGAAAGAAAGGCTTAGTAGTTTAGCTACTCTGCAGATCGAAAAAAAAATAATATCAATTTGGACCCAGTAATATTGATGAATTCAATTCGGGAACTGCGTGGAAAGAGGACGTAATCTCAATTTAAAATAAATATAAAAAAATTTTTGACTATTTTTTTTATTAATATTATAATAATAAAGGTTTTACTGCTAAAATAATTCAAAATGTATTTATTATTTAAAGAAATATTTTATGGGAAAATATAGGGAAGGATTTTACTTAGGAAGTTGGATTATTGGTGTGTTGAAAATTATAGGTTGAGAATATGCCTCTGCACCACCAGAAATTATACCCAATTTACTATATTATAATAATCAGTAAAATCAATAACCTATTATTAATTTTATTTTTATTTATCATATTAATTTAATCACTTTATCAATAATCGTGATATTGTTAGTAAAAAAATATTATATTGTGATACGCATATAAATAATAGTTAAAAAAAAAATACGGCCAATGGGGGGGTCAAATCCCATGATCCTCCCCGTGAGTACTCCTCTGTCTACAACAGCGTCTCCCAAAGTGTGTTCCGCGGAACCTTTGGGTTTCGTAGGACAATTTCAAGGGTTCCGCCAGGTGTATGTGATTATTGAGGAAATTATTTTATATTATATTTAGATTATTTATATTATTAAAAAGCGGGTAAGTGGGTATCGCTCTGCTGTATACAAGGGGGTGGGGTGGAGGGTTGACCTCAGACTATGGTAGGTTAAATTTGAATGCAATGATAGGTATCATTATTGTATACGAAAAACGATTCTGAACGAAGATGATTTGTCAGTTTAGGATATATTATATTTAAATATTGTCATATATATTCTATTTTGAAACAAATAGTATAGTTTTTATATGTTACTATACTATAGTTACTTTATAGTATCTGTTTATTAATAAAAAAAAGTATTTGGCAACATACACATAATGAGAGTATGAAATTTAATTTAAATTTTGAAATATTTTGTATAAATTCGAACTTTAAGCACTTATAAAAAAAAATTGTGACTAACGATTTCGGATTTTTTTTTATCACTTTAAGAAAAACTTATAAGAAACCTAATATTGAATTTTCAAGATTTTCTGGCCACCCAAAAAATTTTTATCGGCATTTGAAGAAAAAAAACTTAGAAAAGTCGAAAATTTCAATTGTCTATAAGTAGCTTAAACATGGTCAAAATATTTTGAAAATTTAACTGTAAAGAGATATATAACCATAATATAAACATTTGGTGAAAATTTCAAGTATTTACAATAATTCGTTTTTGAGTTACAGCAAAATCAAAAAATCGATTTTTTTGAAAACTATTTGAAAATTTTTACTTTTGACCCCCCAAAGTACCAACTAGATGAATTTTCCTATTCAAAGAGGGGCTGAAGTCAAAAATCGGATTAATAAATAAATAAATTACTGCTCCAAATGTTGTCGTCAGACACAAAAAAAAAAAAAAACATACATTGTAAAATCAATACATTCATCACTCCGTTCAGAATCTAAAATTATTATTTTAAATAATTATTTAAAGAAGGGGGTTCCGCAAAACACAAATTATTTCTCTAGGGTGCCGTGGTCGTAAAAGTTTTGGAACCGCTGGACTATACAACCAATCTAAATATTTTTATTATTATTATTATTATTATTTTTTTTTATAGTTCTTACAACAAATAGGTATAATATTACGTTGTACGTACACACGATAACTATTGCATTATCCATGGCATTTAAATATCTGTAAGTCGCAATCAAGGGGGCAGCAGCCCCCCCCCCCCCATGAGCTTGATATTAAGGTGGAACTCAGCCCCCTAAAATTGAAATTGCTAATACTATTAAAATGTTATAACTAGGCTCTGAAGTTGATGACCTTAAAAACATTAAGAAATGACCTAAAAAATGCAAATGACAAAAAATGACCTAAAATAATTACAAATATTTATTTTAAATTAATATAAATAATTTTTTTTTAAATTGTACTCTATTTTACTATAAAATTCTATATACATTTATCAAAGCTTATAAATTACTCAAAAATATCAAAAAATTTCCTTAAAAATTAAATAAAAAAATTACAAATTGGTATAGTAGATGTAGACGTTACGTAGGTATAACCGACGTTTTAATTTTCGGCATTTCGAAAATATTATGAAAAAATAATAAAATTTAGGTACAATAATATTCATTACAACACAACGACGACCGTAATCGGTGAGAATGTGAGATAAAATCAGATAGTTACTAATCTTAGTCCGTGTTAATTTCAAAGTTTTAAGTACCTAAGTTATTGGCATAATGGCAATCGACAAGAAACAAATAAATTGAAAGCCGTAAAAATGACTAAAAATGTCAAAAAATGCAAAATAAAAATTAGTTGATCAGATTGAGCCTTAATACTCGCGATAATATTTTAACTATACACACACGTTTACATATTATATATTATATTCAGACAAATGTCATACGGGCAGAGTTTTTCGTTCTTTTACTTATAATATTATAAGTAGGGCCCGGATTCTTATGCAAAAATTTTTGTTAATATGCACATATTTATGCACTCAAAAATTCAAAAATATGCAAATAATATTATGTAAAAAAAATTTATTGTTTAAAAAATCGAAATTTAAAAAAAATGAAAAAAATATAGTATTGGGTAAATGAAAAAAAATACAATTTAAATATAAATTTTTTAAATGTATATAAAGCATAAAAATGTATTAATTATTGAATGAGTACCAATATGATGTAATAAAATGTGCTTTTAAATTATCAAATTAAAAACTTCTACGATTGTCGCGTAGCATCAAAATTGTATTTCGAAAAACTTCTTTTCACGTCTGCTGACACAATGGGTGCGTATTGAAACAACAAATATCTACTGGTGACAACTCTCCAAGGTAGTCTTCATCATCGTTTCTTATTTCTCAGTTTATTATAATTTCAGAAATTTTTTTTATTTGTGATAATCCGGGATTTTTTGATAATACTTCCGATAGTTTAACTTTAGCAAATTTAATACCTCGTCCTCTTTCACTCAATTTATTTTTTACATTTTGAATCAATTCTAGACTTTTTCCAAGATTGACATCCGATTTTTCTAAACACGTGATGGTGTCTGTTATGCGTTGGAAATTTGATAGAATTATCGAAAGTTCATTTTTTATCGAATTATTATTAAATAATTCATAATTGTTGTATAATATTTTGTTTTACCTATTCGATCGAATTATATTTGTCAGGAACGTCGGCAATCGGGCAAAATCGGCATGTATATCAAACTTTGAGTAAAATTTAAAATATTTTATTAAGTATTTATTAAATATGCACATTTTATGTTATTACCCAGAAATAATAAATTATTATGCATTTTGATGCAAATATGCAAAAATATGCAAAAAAAAAAATTAACAGTAGAATCTACATTTTACGAAACGTCAAGATATTTAATCAGAATTATTATACGTCAAATCAAATGTAGAAGAATATGCATTTGCATAAAAATCCGGGCCCTAATTATAAGCGTGGCTATATATTAGGTATATTCATCGACCATCGGGTATAGTACCTAACTTCAAAACTATAGTGTGTGCAGTAGGGTTTACATTTTTTATGAATTGAATATTTTTATTATCACCACCAGAAATACTTAATCCCCACAATATATTTTCAGAAAAATAAACTTTACAAAATGGCTATCTTCAATTTTGTTGAAAATAATTAATTAAAAAAATTTAACTTTTTTACAAAAACATTGAAATAAATTATAACATGAAATATTTGCAGTTTTTGTCCCAGTGAATCTTATTAAAAAACTAGAATTATGATATCTCCATTATTTCAAAAGATATAGCAAATCCTCACGAGACAACCTGTATTATAGAGCATAGCACACATTATATCATGGTTCTTACATAACAAAATAATTTAACTATGTATAAAATTTACAAATAATGTAAATCAAAAAATACTCGTACCTATCCCATATGATACGCTCTCGTACCATACACGAAGCTGTGAAACGGACTAGTGGCGTCATTTGGGGGGGAGGCAAGGTGGGCATTTGCCCTCCCCCCTTGTCATCAGTGGGCCGCTGGCGGCCTACTAACGGGTCGGTCGATTTTATGCAAATAGGACATAAATTGGGGTAAAATTCCCTTTAAAATATGTCATCATATAATAGCTAATAGCATTGAGTATATATTGTTTACTCAATGCTTAATACTAAATACTAATAGGTAATATTGGATATCCCTCTACATATTATGTTTTATATATCTAAGTATTAATTAGTCATTGTTATCTTTCAAAAATGTGTGTTATTTATGTCTAGAGTAACCACAGTTATCTAAGATAACCAACTTGTATGTAGGTATATAAATACAAGTAATATAACTATGTAAGAAGGCTGTATGTATTGAGATAAAAATGTAATTGTTAGTGAGCGGTTTTTTTTTTAATTATGGGCCGACTAAAACTTTCCCCCCCCCCTTTCAAAACCTGAAATGACGCCACTGAAACGGACCTGACTATTAACGGTTAACCCATTTATAATTAACAATATAAAATATCACAAGAGTACAACACCGGCTTGACCATCGTATAATAGGAGGGGGGGGTGATCGCCCCTCCTAAGGAATTGGTTCGGTGCCACTGTATATAATGATTTATATTGATATATAACCTTGATATCAACAAAATGATTTTTCATTACAGATTTTATGTTTTGAATAATTTCATTATGATCAATCCAATTCATATAATATGATTATGTATCATCAACAATGGTGGATATATAAAGTAGGTATTATATTACTATATTGAAATACAGTAGAGTCCCGCTAATCCGGACTAGATGGGACCGGACACTCTCCGGATTATCGAAAATCCGAATTAAACGAAATGACGTTTTTTTTTAACTCACTAATTAATAAACACTATAAATAATAACACAATAAATATACTGTCAAAAAACATCTCGTGTATTTATACGAATTCAAATTTTATTGATTTATAATTTATATTAGGTACACATTATTATTTTTATGCCCGAATATATTATATATTATACATGAGTACATACTAAATACGAAACATAAATTGTCCGTATTATCCGGATGTCCGGATTAGCGATGACCGGATTAGCGGGACTCTACTGTAGTATATAAACTTTATTATTTTCTTACAAATTCTTTATTTGGTTCTTCGAATCTAAAATTATATTTATGTTCAAATTCTTCATGTTTCTCAAGTATTTCATCTTCAATAAAACTTTCTTTTTTTTGGTTTTTCTAAAAATCTAATAAATATAAATATGTTCATATTCAATAATACATCTACATATTAATATGTTCAATGTTGGCAATAAATTGAAGATTTACACTAACTCTTAAAGGGTGTTGATGTCCAAATAATCAAACATAACTTAATATTTAAATAGTTACCAGTCAAACACTTTGACACTTGACAGTGTATAACTTTCTTACACAATTCTCACCCAGTGAGATAATATACATGAAGAATGATGTGTTTTATTAGTTGCCAAAAAAAGAAGTAACCAATAACCATAATTAGAATGTTTAATACTTGTCCTGTATTCCTGTAATTCTGTTTATATATAATTATATTAGAAAAATTCAAAAATAAAAACCAACAACAAGACTGAACAAAAATATATACAATTTAAAAAAAGTTGGTAAGTGAGTATCGCTCTGCTGTACATTAGGGGATGGGGTGGACCTCGGACTAGGGTAGGTTAAATTTGAATGCAATGATAGGTATCATTGCATACGAAAAACGATTCTGAACGAAGATGATTTGTCAGTTTAGGATATATTATATTTAAATATTGTCAAATATTCTATTTTAAAACAAATAGTATAGTTTTTATATTATGTTACTATGGTTACTATGGCCAACATTCGCATTATGAGCGTATGAAATTTAATTTAAATTTTGACATATTTCGTATAAATTCGAACTTTAAACACTTATAAAATAAAATTATGACTAACGATTTCGGATTTTTTTTTATCACTTTAAGAACAACTTATAAGAAACCTTGTATTAAATTTTCAAGATTTTCTGGCCACCCAAAAAATTTTTATCGGCATTTGAAGAAAAAAAACTTAGAAAAGTCGAAAATTTCAATTGTCTATTAGTAGCTTAAAAATGGTCAAAATATTTTGAAAATTTAACTGTAAAGAGATAACCATAATATAAACATTTGGTGAAAATTTCAAGTGTTTACAATAATTCGTTTTTGAGTTACAGCAAAATCAAAATATCGATTTTGTCGAAAAGTGGTTTTTCCGTAAAATTTCCATTTTTCTGTCATTTTTTTTTTGTTTTTCTCGATTTTTTTGAAAACTATTAGAAAATTTTAATTTTGACCCCCCTAAAGTACCAACTAGATTCAATTCCCTATTCAAAGAGGGGCTGAAGTCAAAAATCGGAGCATTATTACTGCTCCAAATGTTGTCGACAGACACAAAAAAAAAAAAAACACACATCATAGTAAAAGCAATACATTCATCACTTCGTTCAGAATCTAAAATGTTTTTATATTTAAATTAGTGTATAAATAATTAATAATATCATTATAAACTAGATATAATACTTTATAATACTAAAATACATAACAGTGATATATTCGTTTTGGTTAATAAATACTAAATAGATAAGCAGTTCATTATAAAATAATATAATTTATCTTTACAATTGCTGAATAAAATTATTATATTAAGAATGTTTGTTTAGTCTGTGATAAAATATCAGATAATCTATTTAAATCATTTTGTAAACTAGTTGTTTCTTCTATATTTTTATTACTCCTATGAACAATTTGTAGCAAATTTAAATACTCTGCTTCACTGAAACCAGCTCCTTTCTCCAATATCTCTTCCAGTATTTCCTACACATAAAAGTAAAAATTTAGATTTAAAACTTTTAATTTCTTTATTTTATTTACCTTTGGTGTGCAAAGTAATAATTCATAATAATGAACTGTTTTTTCTAAAGTAACTTGTGATGCCCCTAACATTGCAGCTATGTTGTATTTTAACATTGTAATATCACGTATTATTTTTCTAATTGCAATTTCATCAATTGTTTCTATATTACGAGTATAGTTTACTAAACTTTTGGCCATCACTTCACCAAGTCCTTCAAAAATGTATTGAGATTTACTATTTGAAATTGCATTCAACATAGCTTCATGCAAAGATGACACAGATTGATTAAGATCTAAAACTTTGGGTTCTGTTGTATTTCCAATAGCTGATTCAAAACTAGGTAATAGATAATAAATACTTTGAGCACGCACCTAAAAATTAAAACAAATTTATAATTTATGTACTATAAATTACATTTTATTTAAATTATATTGTTATTAAATTAAACAAAAAAATTAATAAAAGAATCAGTAACTATAACTTCTGAGCTTGATTATATTTATTTGATTGAATTCTTTGAATTGTGTACTTAAGAAGTATTTTGTTAATAAATTTGTAATCTAATCACTTTTTTAAACAACAAACTGGTTATTTAGTAGAGGATTATTTAACTACTTTTAATAATATTGAATAAACAATGGAGACAATATAGCAATAATAAAATATGAATGCACCCAAAATTATGGTGTCCAAATTTCTAATTTAATACCAATTATCAAATAGTTTCACAAGTCCAAACAGTATTACAATACTTACTTCTAAATAAAGGTACAAAAGAATATTATCTGAAATCTCTTGGAAATCTTTACCCAATTGGTGTAAAGTTTCAACTAATGACAATGGTAAATTATTATTGTCCGTTTTAGAAGTGTTCAATTTGGGAACTAAATAATGTTTTGATTCTGGATTTGAAATCTCATTTATTTTTTTTCCAAACCATTCCTATATGAAACATAATATTACTATAAATTATAAAATTAAAATAATATTAAACAGTCAATTATTAAAAAAAAAAATTGTGAACTTACCATGCTTTCCAAAAGGTGTGCTAAACACCTAAGTTGATTTATATCTGAAACACTAGTTACTTTAAAATCATTTCCTTCCAAGTTCTCAAACAACTTATCAGCTTCTTGGGTATATCGTTTTAGTTCATCCACAGAACTTTTTTTTGACTTGTTTTCATATTCTCTTCTCACCCAGTTGTGAGATTGTCTGAAAATATTTATATTAGATTATATTTTAACTATGTACAGAGTTGCAATTTATTTTTATTATGCTTGTTTTGTAACTTTTAATAATTAGACTAAAATTGTATTTTTCATACTATTTTAGATTTGACAAATATATGTTATTCATTATTTTAGTGCATATTTGCAATCGTACTTAACAAACGTTTATTCCATTGAATACAGTCCTATGTCTGGTAACTAACAAATTTTTGTACATTTTATTAACGGCAAGCAATACTTCTTACTTAAGATAGTCAACTAAATCATGTTTTTGAATCCATAAATAACTAACTAGCTTGGTAGTATTATCACATGATTTAATACTGGAAGTAAATAAGTTATCACAAGTTTCTTTATAGCTTCTACTAATGCTAACCATAATCATTAAGAAATGTGATGCGTATTCTGGCATAGTTATGACCAACTTTTTTATTTGACATATATTATTCCATATGCTAACAGTACTCTAAAACAATAAAAATCAATTAAAATTAATATTTTAATTAATTCATTTAACTTTTTATTATATTGTTTACTGATAATAATGGTCTAGAAATAATCAACTCCTGAATTTGTTCTGGTGTAGTAATTGCATGCCAAGCATCAGCTTGTTTGGTAATTGATTCAACTGTAGTTGCTACTTTACTATGCTGACGATCAAGAAAAACTGTTCTTATATATTCATTAAACCATAAACTTAAAGTGCATGTATTCCTGAAAAAAAAAATTATATTTTAGCTTTATTCATAAATGTATATACAATTTATATTCAATAAACATAAGTTAAAAGACATTTTTTTGTGTTATTTTAAGTTGTTATTAATTTCTAAGACTCCCTTACATGTTTATTGATTGTTCAATTTGTTGTATAAACATAGTGAGTGGTTCATAAATATAAATTATATTATCTGAACTTGATGTGCAAATCATTGTTTGTGTTTGTGTTATGCTGGTAAAAGGTCTCTAAAAAATACATAAAATTATAATAACTCTTTAATCAATTTATAGAATGAAAAATATATATAAACATTATTTAATACTTTAATAGGTTACTTCTCTGTTTGACATAATCCCTATCAACTAATTCCCTCTCCAAAATATTTTATTAAATATTAGTTATTGGAAAACATTTGTTTAAATAAATTATCATAAAGTATGAATGGCCATTAATATTTACTGATTATTTTATTATATTTGATCAAAATGGTATGTCTTTCTACAACAGATATTTCTGTAGCATAAATTATCTATATTAATGAATTTAATGTTATAATATAATTTATGGTAAAAGCTCTTAATTCAGAAATAGAAAATTAGAAAAACTTCAAATAATTTAATAATATTTGCTTACATAATATCTTAACAATTTTTATATCAAATGTTATAAATAGATTTGTGTTTATCTTTTAATGTGTTCAACATATTAATGTAATATTATAAATTTCATTTTGAAAAAGCAAAAACTAATTATTATTATTATTAATAGATAATAGAGTATCCTAGAAATGAAAACTTGTAATTAGGATTTCCCATTTAAAAAACAGGAATGTGAAAATAAGACAAAATTATGTCCAGTCCAAGAGGCAAGAATCTTTCAAGGAGTTTTAAATGCTATTTTAATAAAGTATTATTAAAAACATGTATTATATGGATTATGAGAATGAATTAAAATAAAATAAAAAGCTGGTAAGTGAGTATCGCACTGCTGTACATTAGGGGGTGGGGTGGACCTCGGACTAGGGTAGGTTAAATCTGAATGCAATGATAGGTATCATTGTATACGAAAAACGATCGTGAACGGAGATGATTTGTCAATCTAGGATATTATATTATATTTAAATATTGTCATATATTCTGTTTTGAAACAAATTAAAACATTTAAGTAAAAGTCTCAAGATCCTACGTTTGGTAATTTTTTAAAAAATTATTTTACACGTGTATTTTTGATTTCAAATTAAAATTAAAACTTTAACTGGTAGAATTTTTTATATTGAATAATCCTCAAACTTTTTTATAATTATTCTAAGCTTAACTTATG
Organism: Schizaphis graminum; assembly: GCA_020882235.1. Taxonomy (NCBI): domain Eukaryota; kingdom Metazoa; phylum Arthropoda; class Insecta; order Hemiptera; family Aphididae; genus Schizaphis; species Schizaphis graminum. Next base: position 111,196,231 of record CM037032.1, on the reverse strand, counting down.
GATAGCATAGTATTAAATTTTCAATTCTTAGCTTTTTATAGTAAAATATTTTTAAATTTTTAACTACCAAATAGTTAAAAATATTCATGATTTTTACGAATTTTTGTCAATATTTGAACTTCAAATGCTAATAAAAAAAAATTGTGCCAATGTATTTTTATAATTTTTGAATGAGAGTTAGAACAAGTTATGTGGACCCTACAATTAAAGTCAAAAATCGGAGCATTATTACTGCTCCAAATGTTGTCGTCAGACACAAAAAAAAAAAAAAAACACACATCATTGTAAAAGCAATACATTCATCACTTCGTTCAGAATCTAAAATTTTTACGATTTTTCAACCACAAAATTACTTGCAAATTTTCGCAATTTTGACATATTCCGTATAATATCGAACTTTAAGTACTTATAAAAAAAAATTGTGGCTAACGATTTCGGATTTTTTTTTATCACTTTAAGAACAACTCATAAGAAACCTTGTATTAAATTTTCAAGATTTTCTGGCCGGCCAAAATTTTTTTATCGTTATTTAAAAAAAAAAAACAAAAAAAAATTGAAAATTTCAATTGTCTATAAATAGATCAAAAAAAGTCAAAATTCTTTGAAAATTTAACGGTGTATAGAGAACACTAACATAAAGATTTGGTGAAAATTTCAAGTATTTACAGTGATCAGTTTTTGAATTACAACCATATAAAAAAATCGATTTGGTCGAAAACTGATTTTGCGTAAAAATTGCCGTTTTTCTGTCATTTTTTTTTTTTTTGGTTTTACTCGACCCCAAAGTTTGAAATTGAAACATTATTTCGACTAGTTATGCTGTACACAGACACAAAAAAAAAAAACACATCATTGTAAAATCAATACATTCATCACTCCGTTCAGAATCTAAAATGAAGTATATTTTGAAAAAAATAAAAATAAACGACTATAAAATATTATTTATAAATTATTTAATTAAAACAGCAGAAACAGTTTATAAGTGCCTAATGTATATAATTGTTATAACTTATAATTAGAGATGCCAGATTTTGAAATTATCAAACTTGACATCATATTGAATATCTTTTTTTTAGATAATAATATAATAATAAGATAATCATATAATGATACAGTGTACAATATTATTCTTTGTTTTATTATTTAATTTATTTTCTCTCAACTTCTATTAACCGGAACAAACTTAATGACCGGCCGAGATACTTGGACATTCCGTTATTTTTTTTATATTTTCAGTAATAAAGCTTTTCTACTATACCAATACTGTTCAGTTCCACATGGGTCAGTAAACAAAAAATATATTGTACAAGTAAATACTTACTTCTAATATATCCGAAGAACTTTCAAAAGCATTTGAAAACTTAAAAAGACATTGTTTTGGTCTAAAAATATACATATATATATAAATCTATATTTATTTTAGAATTTAGAATATGTAATAAGTAAATAATTTAATTACCTTTGAATTTTTTTCTTTGAAAAAAAAACATTCAGATCAATATTACTAAAAATTGGTGTAGATTTTATAACTAAATCTGAATGACTATTTACATCCAAATAATTACTTAAGAACATTTGCACCTAAAAACATTAAATTGTATTTTAATTTAATTAAATACAAGCAGTGTCGGCCTGGCACACCAAAGGCCCATGGATCAGTTTTTTAAGGGGGCCCCAAAACTAAAATTACGAAAACTAAAATTATATTTTTACTATATAGAATTTAAACTTTGAAGACAAATACATAAGCCCTAAGCATAATATTATTTAAGTAAACTTCTAAAAGTAAATGTCTTATCTTCATCATTATTATACATATTATTTATATATATAAATAGATATTGACATATAAACGTATAGTATTGTATATCATAGTATCATACATATTTTTATATGCAATATTTGCATGATCGCTGTATTTAACAACAGGCCCTCTGCAGGGTCGGGTAAGCAGGGCCCTCGTGCAGTCGTCCAAGCCATTGTTTTTGAAGCAAGAGATAAAACCTAACATAACCTACAGTAGCGCAATTATTCCAAAAAACCTCCTTCTACGTGTTACAATGTTACTATTATAATTGTTACTTGACACTTGCAATAGTATGCACTACTCTCACACTATAGATAATAGGTAAGTATCTGATTATTGATCCAATTATTAAGATTTTGTAATTTTTATTTTCCCGGACCCCCCCCCCCAAAAAAAATAAACGGAGGGGCCACGGCCGCATTCGCGGCCTAGCGGCCATGGCCAGGCCGACACTGAATACAAGTAACTTTTATGTATTTATTATACATTATTATTTATTAAATATTAAATAATATGTAAAATATATTTTTATCTGGAAAATAAATCAAATATTCATTGAAATTATTAAGATTTCTGAATAGTTTACTTACAATAGACTCTATGTTTTCCCAAACATATTTCAGATCATATTTGTTGACATTGGCTAGTAATTTTTGATCAATAATCTTATCTAAGCTGCACAAAAAGAGCTGGTGTGCATCAACAACTGAATAAAATTGTAAAATGACTCCATTTACTAAAGTTACTAATTGTTCTCCAGAATTTTTTGATTGATTTGTAGTTGACATTTGTTTTGTAGTTTTTTCAACAATTTCAACTAATTGTGTTTGCATTGTAGATTTCAATTTCTTAAATATAATATAATATATACTTATAGGCTAATAAAATTTAATCAACTATTTTAAAATAAAACTTATTAATACTTACTTCAATTGTATCATTTAACTTAAAAAGTATAGCAAGGCACTCGACAGCTATAGGGACAAATTTTTCAGTATCAAGCTCGTTTATATCAGTCTCATTATTTTCATTTAAAATGTCTCTGTAATAAATTAAAAACAAATTAATAAATAAACGTATGTCTAAATTAATTTAAATACTTATGTGAAGCAATTTGTGGTATATATTTGTATGATCTTCTTGTACTTTGTCCAAATGAAGAATTGTATCCATCTGACCCAGTACGACGAAATGATTTAGCAGATTGTGGTGAAATAACATAAATATGATTCATTAATTCATCCAATAATCTATTGTATAGAGCCTGATAAATAAAAAACAAATACAAAAATAAAACTATAAAATATAAATACATACAATATAGCTTGTAGGTATCTCAGTATGGTTTTTATCTTTATTTGCTTATAGTATAATAAGCAATAAGCATACTATTAAACATAGGAGTAAATCTTATATATTAAATTAGTACCCTAGATCATAAACGTTTATAAAGATAAAAAAAATATATTCCTGAAGGTTGAACCACACTGTTATAATAGTATTTATAAATTCGTATTACTTGTTTTTTGTGTTTCAGTTCAATCCTTAATTCATTTAAGGCATCTATATTTTTCAAATCATTATTACTTATATGTAATGTGTCCATCAGTAATTTAGTACATTGTAAGTATTGATTTTTTGATTCTAACATGTTCAAATGAAAAGGTACTTCTTTAATTTGTTCACTAAATAAAATATATTATATAAAAAAACTCAAATATTATATACAATAATCAGTAAATATATTCCTCACATTTGAGTCAATTGTGTTAACATGTGATGTTGCTCAATACTCTCAACATAAAATTTTCTTAGCTCATCCCGTTTACATCGTAATAATGTTTTACATGCAAGAAGCTTCTGCTTAGCAGCTTGAACTCGTTTTCTAGATAAATTAATTTCACTAGACACTGATGTAAATAAATGCATTACAAGAGCAAGATTTTGATGTTCCATAGAAATTAATTCCTCTAATTTTTGATCACATCTCTTATATTCTCTTTCTAATGCAGTTTTTTCAATTTCACGATGTTCATTAGATTCAGTAGCAGACAATGCTCGAATCATGGTCATTAATAATCCGCTCTATGAACAATATAACAAATAGGTAAACATTATTTCAATTTACAATTTATACAAAGAAAAGTACAACTATAAAATTATTTATAATTTAAATTGGTAAATCTTTAAATTTTTTTAATATATATATAGTATAAGATAAGTATAGTATACATAACAAATATACATAACAAATAGTAGTTGTTTTTACTAAACTAAAATTAAACAATAAAACATCTTGATACTTAAGTATATTATATTAAGTCATGTTGATAATTTATGGGTTATGTGACACCAATTTTTTAAAACTGCATTATTAACTATTATTGAACTTATAATATAATTGAAATTTTAAAAGAAATGTTAGTATAGTATACATTTTATGAATTTATGTTTAAATATATTATGTATTATAATTTATAAGTGCACAAAACTTTTATAAATGTATAGATAAGTTAATTTGAATTATAAGTGCTTACAGTTTCTTTCGGAGTCTTAATGCCCCGCGGTGGTTTACTTGGTGGATTCGCCATGGTAAAGGTTAGTAAAAATTAATTTTTGAAAACTAGGTAGGTATAATACTAGGTTTAATACTTAAAATTAAACGTGATATAAAGTTTGAAAAAGCAAATGATTGACAAACATAATATCTATAGTTTTTCGATTGAAATAAATAATAAACAAAAATAAATTAAAAACGATTTTGTAGATTTGACTTTAGTGTTTTAAAATAATAATTATTAATTTCCCAAAGAAATTCTGTGATTAGTGATCACCACTATTTATTTTTTCAACACGGGCTGTGATCACTGCTTTAGATAGTCCCACAGAATAATTATTCTGTGATAGTCCTATCTAAAGCCGTGGTTGTGATCACGATTAAAGATAGTACTATCTTTAATCGTGGTTGTGATAAACACTTGTTTGAAAAATGATAAGGCCCCGATAAAGACTGAAAATTTAAAAAAAACTTTCAAGTTCCAACAGTTAAGTATACATTAGTCATTATTACATAACGTGATATAAGTATACATTATATAACTTATTTAATTTACCGTATGCAAAAAAAAGTATCTCAACTAATATATTATCATAGAATAAATTAAATATACTTCTTTTATTCTGTGGTAATATTATATTTTAATTAGTTTAATTGGACGTTTAAATTGTACTTATACATACATTACTACAATGATCATAGTACTGATTCTTGATCCCGGGCTTTAGTTCGAAACATTCGAAGGTAGTAACTAAATCGAGTAAAGGCCGTGATATAAATAACTAAAGTATAGTTAGCTATGTTATCTAAAAGCTACAACTATTACAATATTTAATGTTCACATTAGTCTATATTTCACAGAATCGTTTAGCATATGGGCCAGGGACTAAGCTGAGTTTAAGATCACTGTTGATCAGTAAAATAATAAATAGACTTTATCTAGTTTTTTAAATGTATGAGTCGAAATGCCGTTGCTGGATAAAATACAGAAAAAATATTCAGATTTAATTTATTCTTCAACAGTAACATTAATATCTGCTCAACCATTGCTCAAGAAATTGCAGCCAAGGCATTACAAAACAATCCTTACTAGCTGCAGCTATTGAAGTGATTTTAAAAAGATTAAATATTTTTATTTTAAAACACTAAATGACTTTATTATTGGAGAGGTTGCACTTAATATTAGTCTATGACTATAATACTGTTTATTCAAAAAAATCGTTCAATAAACCCCAAATGTTGTGCCTTTAACCCCTAAAATCATATATAAATTAAAGCTATTTAGTATCTTTGTTCAGTTGCGATCATTGCATTGTAATTTATAATATGTATATAATTATATCGCACATTAATCATCTTGATGCAACTCCTAACATTTTGCATAATAATTATAATATTATTGTCAAGGTATTAAATAAACAATTATACACTATACAAAATACAAATAAACATTCACAAATCATTAATGTATTATACTCAGCTCATAGTAAATACCAATAAATACTACAACAACTACAATATAATTATTAAATTACTTAATTTATTTCAAATCTAAATTTAAATTAACAAAATTAATAAATTACTTGATAAATACAACTCAGTCTTAAAATGTAATTATTATATATAATATATTTTATTCGCTGTAGTTCCAGATAAACAAATTAAAATTTATATTTTTAATTAATTATGTACTTAATATTATTACATGTTGTATATATTTATTTAAGATTTAATTTAATAAAAATAAGTTCTTATTAAATATAAGATAATTGTTAGTTAACTAACAATAAGAAAACAATAGTATCACATAGATTAAATAATAATCATTTTTTTTATAAGGCAAATGATGCCATTATTTAATTCTCACATTTTAAATTGATACAAAAATCATAGATAAATGTTTTCAACTCTGCTATAAATGAAAACGGATTAGGAGAATTAATCCGTTTACTTTCAAATTCAACTACAATTTGTTCAAGTTCTTTCTTCTTTGATGCTTCAATTTCTAAGTGAGCAATATGCTTGACAGGTGACTGATCATTTGAATAATTAAATTTTTCTATTTCTGATTTGATATTTTGATAAAATTGATATATCTCTTTTTTACATTTTTCGTTTTCCATAACTAACAAATCTTTTGAGTTTGTACAAGAATTCTGTTTTTCCAAATTTACTTCATTTATTTTTGTCGAATTATTGTTTGTGTAAGCTGTATCACAATTTGTATTAGTATTATTATTGAGTAAATTATTTATTTCCTTATTTTGAAGTGATATACAAAAACTATTTGATTCTTCTTGATTTTTGTATGCGCATAAATCATTAAAATTAGTACTATTGTCAATATTGCATTCCTTCAAATTTTCAGTTAAAGATTTTAAGTCATTGCCTTTTGAAGTTATAATTACTTTACTGTCTAAAAGCTTAGTATTCTCATTCTCTTCTACACTTTTCATTGTCTTAACACATCCAATTAACTTTTCATTGAATGTCCCTATATTAAAATTAAGTAAAAGTATTAAAATACTAAAAAGAAATGAAATAAAAAATTAACACTTACCATTAGTATTAGTATTAGTTGTAGAAGAGCTAGAAGTCAGTAGTTGATTTATGCGTTCAATTTCTTTTTTAGCTTTAAAGTAGTTTGAAGTTTCTACATCCATTATATCATGTATATAATTGTTAAATAATAATTGAAATTGTTGAGTTAAAATAATTACTTCACTAAAATAGTTATCTTCATCAATCGGCGAGTCAAGTTTTTTTTTTATACTAGTATACAATGGCTTTAACCATGAAAAACAAGTATAACATAAATAAGCTCTAATAGATTTCATCAAATCATCATTCAATTCAAAATTTGTATAAGAATCCAATGTTAAAGGTCCTAAAATAATAAATTAAATGATTCATCAAGATTAGTCAATTATTATTTATTACCTTTAGGAAAAATCCACAATATCAATCTTGAAAGAATCTTATTAAATTTTGAATTAGAATCTGTATATACTGTT